>OX456997.1:14461595-16861595 GCA_949752705.1 Callimorpha dominula
TTTACTGTGCCAGCCTGGCAGTGTAGAATTGAGCGTCGTATAGCTGAGACTAGGACGCTCATCAGTAAGCTAATTAACTTTCGATTGGGCAATACGCGGCCAAAAGTGATGCGCTTTGTGAAACAAGCATTTTTGGGGACTGACATCAGTCCTCAACAATACATGTCATGTGTCACAGAGCGCATAGACTTTCTAAAGCAAAAAGTTTATGCGTGGGCAAATAGGATACGACGTTACAAAAAACGAATTGATAGGTATAATCAGAATCGTATATTCCAAAGAAATGAGAGGTGGGTGTACCGAAAATGGGAACAAGCTGATCCATGTATGAGTGATGGGCACTTACCGGATGAAGATGTTACAAATACATTTTGGCGTAACATCTGGTCGGTGCCTGTCACTCATACAGAAGGTGATTGGATACGAGATGTTAAGCAGTCGTGTGAGCGTATACAAAAAATGGAACCTATTGCCATAACCACAGAGGACGTAAGTAGTGCAGTCCGTTCATTACCAAATTGGACATCAGCTGGACCAGACGGACTGCACAACTTTTGGCTTAAGTGGTTCCGAAGCTCACACGCTCGTTTGGCATCTCAATTCCAATCAGCTTTAGATTCAGGGTTATTACCCCATTTTATGACCACTGGCATTACCCACTTACTCTACAAATCTGGTAATGCCACGGATCCCAAAAATTATAGACCTATCACATGCCTACCAACCGTGTATAAGCTTCTAACTTCCATTCTGAGACTCAAAATTACTTTACATTTAAATAAAAATTCGATCATTTCTATTTCTCAGAATGGATGTAGAAGCGGGACCCGTGGTACTAAAGAGCTCCTTATCATGGATATGGCCATTAGCCAACAGGTACGTCGTAACCGTAAGAATCTGTCGACATGTTGGATAGACTATAAGAAGGCCTATGACTCGGTTCCACATACGTGGCTTTTGAAGGTGCTAGAGTTGTATAAAATTGATACAACTCTTTGCACTTTCTTGAAGTCATGTATGAGGCAATGGAGGACGGTACTTCGCTATCCAGGATGTCGGCAGATTGAGGCAAGCAATGTACCAATAAAGATTGATCGGGGCATATTTCAAGGTGATAGTCTGAGTCCCTTGTGGTTCTGCCTGACTTTAAACCCTCTTAGTACTCTGTTAGAGGGTTCAGGGCTAGGCTATAGGTTGCAGAAAGGTGATCTAGTTATATCTCACCTTCTATATATGGATGATTTGAAACTACTAGCCCCCACTAATTTGCAATTGATAGCGTTACTGAAGGTAACTGAAAACTTTAGTAACTCTATCAGGATGGAATTTGGTGTGGACAAGTGTGCAGTCATGCATGTAAAGAAAGGTGTGATAGTGGAATCTGAAGGAGTCGAACTTTCCGATTCAACAAAAGTCAGATCTCTGTCTGCCACCGAAACCTACAAGTATCTAGGTATATCACAGTCATTGGGAATACCTGAACCTACTATGAAACAAGCGCTGCAGGAGCGCTTTTTTGGCCGCCTGAAAAAAGTGCTAAAAAGTCTTTTATCAGGGGGTAACAAAATGCGTGCCTACAACGGTTGGGTCATGCCGGTTCTGATGTATTCCTTTGGTATACTTAGATGGACTCAGACGGAACTAGATGCCCTTGACAGGAGAGTCCGTACACTGCTTACTGCATTTCAGATGCACCACCCACGTTCATCGGTAATGAGGTTGTATATCCACGAAAGTTTGGGGGTCGTGGACTTTTAAACATTAAGACCTTACACAATCGTGAGATATACAACCTTAGAGAATATTTTCTTCATACTGATGTGGGTGTGCATTGTAATGTGGTTGCAGTGGACAACGGACTCACTCCGCTCGCTCCGGCTAAAGAGAACTGGCGCAAACCTGTAGTTCTTAGTATTAATGAGCGCAGGGAGGTATGGAAGGGCAAAGCACTTCATGGTCGTTTTTATCTTGCCCTAAATGGGCCTGATATAGACTTAAAAGCGTCCACATCTTGGCTACGGTTCGGTGATCTCTTCGGAGAAACTGAAGGTTTTGTCTTTGCAATTATGGACGAAGTTGTTATGACAAATAACTATCGGAAATATATCCTGAATGATGGTACGGTTGACATCTGTCGGGCGTGCCACCACCCCGGTGAATCTATCAGGCATATTATTTCTGGTTGTTCTTGTCTTGCCAATGGTGAATATTTACACAGACACAACCAAGTGGCCAGGATTGTACATCAACAGCTAGCCCTTAAATACAACCTTGTGAATTCAGAGGTGCCATATTACAGGTATGTGCCCGACCCAGTTCTTGAAAATGGTCGAGCCACATTGTATTGGGATCGATCTATCATCACTGACAGAACTATTGTTGCGAATAAACCTGATATAGTGGTGATAGATCGATTAGAGCGCCGTGCAATGATCATCGATATCGCTGTTCCTCATGACGAGAATCTCGTGAAAGTTGAAAAAGATAAACAAATCAAATATTTGGATTTGTCTCACGAGATTGTCGATATGTGGAATGTCGAATCGGCGATCATTGTTCCGATTGTCATATCTGCTCATGGATTAATAATTAATTAATTAATTATTAATTAAAAGCCTCGATCAACACCTTCAGAGGCTCGCGTTAGACGGTTGGATCAAGGGACTGATGCAGAAGGCAGTTCTTCTCGACACGGCCAGTATAGTGAGGAGGTTTCTGTCTTTGGAGCCCTAACCACCGGTATCTTGGTCCCTGTACCCGGTGTCGGTGGTCTACTATTTTTTATATTTTTAAATATATATTTTTTTTATGTACATATTTAAAAATGTAATTTATATGGTAAAAAATGAATAAAGAGAATAATAATAATAATAATCCTTCATTCAGATACAAATATAAAATGCAGACATGTAGCGGTGAATGCTTGCTTGACACCCGTTTGTGCCATGCACGGCTTAGCGGTTACAACTGTCGAAGGTATAGGGTCTACACAAGAACGTTTACATCCAGTTCAAGAACGAATATTCAAAGCGCATGGATCACAATGCGGTTTCTGCACACCGGGAATTGTAATGTCTATGTACACATTACTCAGAAATGAATCCAATTTTCAGTATTCAGATATAGAAACTGCGTTACAAGGAAATCTTTGCAGATGTACCGGTTATAGACCCATTATAGAGGGTTTCAAAACATTTATGGAAGGATGGAAGAAATACTATAATCACGAAGGTACAGATAAAACGACTGGATTATGTGTTATGGGTAAAGAGTGTTGTCGAAATAATGAGGGTAAAAATAATGAGGGTAACCAATTATTCAATAAGTCATTATTCCAACCATACGATCCAACCCAAGAACCTATTTTTCCACCAGAATTAAAGCTAGATCGTAGATATATGGAGGAATATTTGTGCTATGAAGGAGAAAATGTTACTTGGATACGACCAAAAACAATTGGAAACTTACTTTCAATTAAATCTCATTCCCCAAATTCTAAAATTGTCGTTGGTAATACCGAAATAGGAGTAGAGATAAAGTTCAAGAAAATAGTGTATCCGATCCTTCTATATCCATCAGTAATAAGTGAAATGAACTTTTGCCATGTCTCCAGTAAAGGAGTGATAGTAGGAGCTACGATTACACTAACAGAGTTGGCTGCCTTTTTAGACCACCAAATAAAAAACAATATTGAAAGAGCTCAAATTTTTGAAGCTTTGAAAGACATGCTGCATTGGTTTGCAGGCGATCAAGTTCGCAATGTAGCTTCTTTGGTTGGAAATATTCTAACCGCCAGTCCAATATCTGATTTAAATCCAATACTAATGGCGTGTTCTGCTGTTTTACAAGTTGATAGCAATGAAAGAGATCGTAGAAAAGTAGTGATTGACGACTCATTTTTCAGAGGATATAGAAGAACTACTATCCAAGCCGATGAAGTTGTTACCTCAGTCGAAATTCCCTTCAGTGATAAAATGCAATATTTTAAAGCATATAAACAAGCGAGAAGGAAAGATGACGATATTTCTATAGTGACATCAGCGTTTAATGTAAAAATGGATAGCATTTCTAAAAAAATATTATACGGTAAATTTTGTTACGGTGGTATGGGGCCAACTACGATCTGTGCAAGTAGAACTTCAAAAGCACTTATTGGACAGAGGTGGGACGAAACTATGTTAAGTACAGCATTCAATTTACTAACTGATGAGTTACAATTAGATGTTTCGGCCCCTGGAGGAATGGCGGACTATCGCAAATCACTTTGTTTGAGTTTATTTTTTAGATTTTATTTATATGTCTCGCAAAAATTACAAGTTCTTAACGGTATTAAATTATTAAATCATTCAGATTTAAGTGCTCTTCAGGAAATACATGCTATGGAACCAAGTAGTTCGCAGTGTTATGAAATAAAAAACGAGGATAGGACAGCGTATGATGCAGTTGGTTTGCCCATAACGCATTTATCAGCTCTGAAACAAGCCACAGGGGAGGCTTTATACTGTGATGACATACCTCCGGCTAATAACGAACTCTATCTGAAGTTGATTTTTAGCGAACACGCACATGCGAAAATAAAATCAATAGATGCTAGTAAGGCTCTGTTATTACCAGGAGTGCAAGCATTTCTATCTGCTACTGATTTAGACGAAGAATGTAATAAAATGGGGCCTATAGTAAAAGATGAAGAAATATTTTCTAGTAAAATAGTGACTAGTCGTGCATGCGTAATAGGAGCTATTGTAGCGATAACTGAAAGTGTAGCCCGAAAAGCAGAAGACTTGGTAATCGTAAACTACGAACCATTAGAGCCAGTTATAGTCACTTTAGAAGACGCGATTGCTCAACGTTCGTACTTTTCGGGGTATCCTCGAATCCTTCGAAAAGGGGATACTAATGAAGCGTTATCAAGATCAACTCATGTTGTAGAAGGGCATGTTAGAAATGGAGCACAAGAACATTTTTATTTGGAAACAATCTCTGCCTATGCTGTTAGAAAAGAAGATGAGCTGGAGATTATAGCAACAACACAAAATCCTGAAGACATAGCGGTAATAAAAAAATACACATTTTTTATAATAAATTAGCAATAGTCGCTGTAATTTATTATGTAATTTATTAATTTCAGCACATTGTCTCAGAAACTCTTAAAATACCTAATAACAGAGTTGTAGCTAAAGTAAAAAGAGTTGGAGGAGGGTTCGGGGGCAAAGAAACGAGAGCCGCTATTTTAGCTGTACCAGTGGCGATAGCTGCCTATAAACTGAAGAGGCCAGTGCGATCAGTACTAGATAGAGATGAAGATATGCAAGTCAGCGGTTACAGGCATCCATGCTGGATAAAATATAAAGTTGGGTTTAATGGTGATGGCAGAATAAATGCTGTAAAGTTTGAAATATACATCAACGCTGGCAACTACTTGGATATCTCTTGTTCGGTAAGATTAATAAAATTTTTCGTTTGTGCATAGATTATAAAATAAAACTGTACCTACTGTGCATATAATTTTAAATAAGATTAATTAAAAAACTATGTTTAATAGATGTTAGAAAGGGCGCTGTTTCACATTGATAATTGCTATTTTATACCAAATGTTGAGGTAGTAGCATACCTATGCAAGACCAACATGCCTTCAAATACAGCCTTTAGAGGATTTGGGGCGCCAAAAGCCATGTTAGCTGCAGAAACAATGATTAGAGATATTGCTTTAACTTTAAATAGAAGTTATGAAGAAATTGTGGAAATGAATTTCTACCGAGAAGGGTCTCTGACTCATTACAATCAGATTCTTACCTACTGCACGTTATCAAGGTGTTGGAATGAGTGCATAGAGACATCTGATTACTGGCGAAGAAAAAGAGACGTTGAAGAGTTTAATAGGTAAGTAGTGTGGTATTTAATCAAATCATCGTAATCAAACATGCCATTTCGTGTTATTCATATGAAATGTTGTAAAAATTGATTTAAATTTATAAATTTTGATGTAAATTTGCAGACAAAGTAGATGGAAAAAGAAAGGCATAGCGTTAGTTCCGACAAAATACGGAATATCTTTTCAAGTCGATGTTTTAATGCAAGCAGGAGCATTATTGTTAGTCTATAAAGACGGATCCGTGTTATTGTCTATTGGAGGAATAGAAATGGGCCAAGGTCTGTTCACTAAAATGGTTCAAGTTGCTTCAAAGGCTCTCAACATAGACTATACAAAAATTCACATAAGTGAAACGTCTACTGATAAAGTACCCAATAGTTCACCAACAGCTGCAAGCATAAGTTCGGATTTATGTGGTATGGCCGTCTTAGAAGCATGTCAAATTTTAAAGAAACGACTGGAGCCATATGTGTCTAAGAATCCAAATGGTAAATGGGAAGATTGGGTACAAGATGCTTACCTAAACAGAGTACAGTTAGCAGCCACTGGTTTTTATGCCGCTCAGAAGATAGAATATGATCCTGAAACAAATTCTGGAAATGTTTTCGAATATTTTACATATGGAGTAGCGTGCTCCGAGGTTATTATCGATTGTTTAACTGGGGATCATCAGGTGTTAAGAACGGACATTGTAATGGATGTTGGAGAGAGTTTGAACCCAGCTATAGATATTGGCCAGATTGAGGGAGCTTTTATGCAAGGTTATGGTTTTTACACTTTAGAAGAAATGGTGTTTTCAGATAGCGGTGAAGCGCTATCGCGTGGTCCAGGAACATATAAAATTCCTGGGTTCTCAGACATACCAAAAGTGTTTAAAGTTTCGCTGCTCAAAGGTGCACCCAATCCCCGTGCAGTTTATTCGTCGAAGGTAACCTGCACTATCATTCCTTGAAATCTTCTTTTTTGATTTTACTTTATAAATTATAAACCTGGGAATGATTATTATGTTTACGGTTTTAGGCTGTAGGTGAGCCACCCCTATTTCTTGCCTCATCAGTGTTCTTTGCAATAAAGCAGGCAATAACATCAGCTCGCAGAGAAAGTGACGCATCTCAAGAATTTATAATGGATGTACCAGCGACTTGTGCTCGAATACGAATGGCTTGTGAAGATCACATAACCAAGCAGGTACCTATACAAATATTTATAGGTTTGTGCTTATACAGAATACTAAAGATATCCGGTTATACTAGTTTTGGATGTTTTGTCAAGGGGCGAGGCGATCTGTTGGATTAGTGTCAAGCGCTGCCAACTGCTGCAGCATTAATAACAGTTATTATATTATGTGTATATCATAATTCATAAACTTAGTATGCTATCGTAAGTATACTAAGTTTATAGTGTATATGTAGTTACTCTGAATTTTAAATGTTCAATGTCGGACCTATTGCGGCAGTATCACATACACATAATAAATCAGAGTATAATATGAAACTGTGATTATCAATTTCATTATGCTACTACTTCAGATTTAATAAAATGTCTTAATTTATAAAATCCTTTACAAACATAGTTTCTATAGGTTTTTTAAGGAAAACCTCTACTATAGTTTCATTGGAATCGTTCAATTTATTATTAAACTAGCTGATGCCCGCGACTTCGTACGGATAGAAAAGGAATAAAAACGTTATGCGCGCGTGGTACTTGATGATTATTTTGTTTTTTTCTAAAAATTTTCTCCTAAGATGTTCATTGAAATTAAATGATGTCAAGGGCAATTTTGTTAAAAATAAAATACCTACCTACTTGTGATGATTATCGTATATATTTGGATAACTATTAATATCATGTTTATAAAAACACCTTCGCAAATAATGCATTATTTTAAAATAAATTTGATTAGCATAAAAAGGTTATAGTGAGCGTCCCCCGTAAGCGACGAAACAGCAAAGCGAAGAGGTATTGTACCAATGCTCGAATTGCGCATAGGTACATGGAACATTGGTACAATGACTGGATGAAGTGCCGAACTTAGTACAATTCTAGATCGACGTCACATAAACATATGCTGTGTGCAAGAAACAAAATGGAAGGGCGCCAAATCACGCCAGATTGGGAAAGGTTTTAAGCTCATCTACAACGGCAAGGAGAATACCAGAAATGGTATTGGAATAATCCTAGATCACCATCTTAGTAATAACGTTATTGAAATTAACAAAATCAACGATCGTATCATGTCAATAAAACTCGCCCTGGATATGCCTCAATGTTATCTCGGTCTATGCGCCACAAGTAAATTGTCCAGAAATAGAGAAACAAGAATTCTGGCAAGGACTACAGACACACCTAACAACTATACCCGCAGCGGAGAAGAAAAGGAAGAAAAGGTGGAGACCTCAATGGTCATGTCGGGAGGGACAGGGATGGCTTTGATGGCTATCACGGTAGCTTTGGATTCGGAGAACAGAATAAAGAGGGGGAAACGATTTTAGATTTTGCAGCCTCCCTTAACCTTGCAGTAGTGAACACCTTCTTTCAAAAACAGGATGAACATCTAATAACTTACAAGAGTGGTAACTCGAAAACGCAAATTGACTATATTCTGATTGATAAAAGAGATATGAGGCAAATCAAAGACTGTAAGGTTATTCCGGGAGAACCACTTACTTCGCAACATAGGCTCTTACTAACAACCCTGAAATTAAAAGCTGCCATTAAACTGAAAATACCTAAAATCGAGAGGATCAAATGGTACGCATTGAATGGTGAAAAAAGAAGCGTGATGAGAAACCACGATTATTTATGCAAAAACCCTCCTCAAAATGATAGTTCCACAGCAATATGGGCAAACTTTTAATCCTTTTGTGCCGATACAGCAAAACGTGAGCTAGGAATTAGCAAAGGAGCTCTGCACAGTACGAAAGACACTAAATGGTGGAACAACCACACCAAAGACAGCGTGGCTGAAAAGAAACGCTTGTTTAAAATTTGGCAAAGTACCGGCTCTGATGATGATAAAGACAAGTATAAACAGGCAAAGAAGACCGCAAAAAGAACCGTTGCAATTGAAAAGGAAAAGGCTGATTCAGATCTCTACCAGCGCTTAGAACTAGCCACAAGCAATGATATATATAAAATAGCCAAACGTAGACACAATGATTGCAAAGATTTTAAAACAAAAAAATATATTAAAAATAAAGTAGGCTCTCTACTCACAAACGACAAGGACATATGCAAAAGATGGCATGAGTATTACAAAAACCTATTAAATGAGGAATTTCCTAGGGAACAAGAAGTAGACCTACCTATGACATAAGGACCTGTAAACGAAATTACAGCGGCAGAGGTAAGGAAAGCCATTTCTAAAATGAAAAACCACAAATCGACGGGTCCAGATGACATACCCGCTGAGCTATGGAAATCTATTGTAGACGTTGGAGATGTATGGCTCTCACGGCTATTTAATAACATTCTAGTGGAAGGGAAAATGCCAGATGCTTGGAGAAAAAGTATACTAGTACCATTCTACAAGAACAAAGGAGACGTTCGAGAGTGTCAAAATTTTCGTGGCATAAAACTCACATCACACACCCTGAAGATCTGGGAAAGAGTCCTAAGTGAGCGCCTTCAAAATTTGATGCAAATTACAGAAAACCAATTTGGTTTCACTGCTGGTAAGAGGACTATAGATGCAATCCACGCGATAAGGCTGGTTATGGAAAATGCTCGCGAGAACAGACAAAATCTGTGGATGGCTTTTATAGATCTTGAGAAAGCCATTGACCGTGTACCACGAACATTCATATGGCAAGCTCTAAGGTCGCAAAACGTCCCTGAGCTCTACATAAGACTCGTAATCGACATGTATAACAACATACAAACATGTGTTAGAAGTCCAGCTGGTTTGTCCGAGAGCTTCGATATCAGAGTGGGAGTGCACCAGGGAAGTGCTCTTAGCCCTCTATTGTTCAACGTCATCATGAACTACCTAACACAGAAAATCCAAAAACCCTTACCGTGGAACCTGTTGTATGAGGATGATGTGGCTCTTATATCAGACAGTATTCAAGATTTACAGGAAAATTTGGACCAGTGGAGAAGATCTCTCGAGACCATTGGACTACGCATAAGTAGAACCAAAACCGAATATATGGTATGCAACTTTAACCCTGACAACTCTTGTTTGTCAAGTTCAGAACTCAAACTAGATGGTGTAACCCTACCGAGAGTGAACCAGTTTAAATACCTCGGCTCTGTCATTGCTGAAGACGGGACGATAACTGCAGACATTACACATAGAACAGTGGCGGGGTGGAATAAATGGCGCGAACTAACAGGAGTTCTATGCGATCCAAAGATGCCTGTAAGAACCAAGGGCAAGGTTTATAAAACTGCTGTAAGACCAGTTCTACTCTACCCCCAGGGCCCCAGGGTCCACCCTCATTCATTAAGTTATTTATACTCGAACTAGAGGTTAAAAGTGAAATGTATTTAAATAAAGGTAAACAATAAACGATACATGTCGAGTCATATATTGTTTGTTGTTAAGCTACTGGGAGCTGCTCAGCTGCGAGCTAAACCTTTATTAATAAAATAATAGTTTTCTGTTAAGTATCAAATATAATTTCAAAATTATTTATTCATTAAAGTCATGATTTTATATCTTACCAAATAAAAATATTTTATCAAATAAAATATTTATCTACTTGAAATATTTGTAATGACATTAAAATTAAAGGTTAAAATAGTTGCCATAGCGGCCGAAAGGAAAACGTTGATGACAAGATTGAACGCCTAAAATAGTTTTAGCACAGTACATATTGTGGTTTTAGGAACCTGTCTTCTTGATTTTTTTACGACTTACCACAACACATATTGGTAATATTATAATTTTATATCTGATGAATGCCTTGCAGTCTAGTGTTATTTATTAATACCTAATGAATGACAAAGTTCAACAAAGTTCTACAGTCGTAAATTCACATTAAATACAAAAATACAATTTACTCAACAAACTACTTACTACTTTACAAAAATACTAAATTATAAAAAACGTACTTTGACACAAGAACGTGCAAGCTAAGACTTTTTTTATGATCTCGATTGGATTTCTTTAATTTAAGTTAAGTACCTAATTAAGGAAGATAATTAAGGTAGTTGTGAATTAAGTTAATTAGGTATCTAAATGTTTCGAGTATAAATACCTGCTATAAATAGTTCCCGCGACATGATTGTATACAATACATTTAGTTAATTTTTAACGGCAGGAGGTTTTCAATTTGGATGTTTGATTATTTTTATGCAGGTATTGGAACATATAATAAATATTAACGTTGCTTTGAATATATATAAATGAGTTTTTACGACTTTAGTAGTTTAATAGGACAACTGACAAAGCCATTAAAACTGATAAGATAATATAAAAAATTACTTACGAATATTTATTCTTAAATATTTGTTTCAAACCTTTATCTAAACTAATATTATAAAGTCTAAGATTTTGTTTGATTGATTGAACGCGCTAATCTCAGGTACTCCTGGTTCGATTTGAAAAAATATTTTAGTGTTGGGTAGCCCATTTATCGAGGAAAGCTATAGACTACATAAATGACGCTACGACCAATAGGAGCGGAGCATCAATGAAAAATGTTGCAAAAACGGGGAAAATTTAAAGACAGACGAAGTTGCGCGGGCCAGCTAGTGTATATAACAAACTCTATTCTTATACTTATATTTCTTCTTTATGTATAATTTATATATTACTTGCGTATGGAGAGCTCATGAAGAGGCCCAGATGGGCAAGGGCTTTTGAAGTGTTCAAAGTTAACCATTTTGTGTTGGTGTTTCAGGTAAAACCCACAATTTCAACAAAGGGAAAGCCGTGGAACGTTATGGTGTAATAAATATACTTTAAATGGACTAAGAATGGATCTTAAAACACTGAAAAGAAGTTTGTGTTTTGTATATTGCTTATACTACGAGTACATTTCGAATATAGCTGCTTACATATAAGCTAATTACATTATATAAACAATAAAAATGAAGACGTTATGGCACCTGGATACATCTTTGTTTTTTATTTGATTGATAAAAAAATATAAAAAATCAACATTTATTGTTTAGATTTGAATTTTTTTTGTTTTTGTTTTTTTTTGTTTGGTTTTATCCTAATAGATAATATTATAAATGTGAAAGTTTGGATGGGTGGATGGATGTTTGTTACCTACTCTTTCACGCCAAAACTACTGAACCGATTGCGATGAAACTTGGTATGTAGATAGCTTAGCTTAGATATAAAGAGCTTAGATAGAATAGCTTTAGATAGCTGGAGATTAACATAAAGGTTACTTTTTATCCCGATATTCCCACGGGATCGGGACTTACTAAATATTGGCAGTAATTTTTTAACGTTCTTTATCGATTTAATTTTTGAGTACATATTAAGGTTTTTCTTTGTAAATTAATCAATGTCTCTGCTGGATATGTACACGGTCAATTCCAAAAGTACTACATTGTACAAATTAACTGAACTTGTCATTGTAAATGAGTTTTGGAAATATGGATATGGTCATCTACTTTTGGTGGTGATTGTACAACATGCATAAGTATACTTACATTTAAAACAAATATAGGAGCAAAGGGGAGCTTTAAACTGAACGTCATACGGTGACGCCCAGATCGTAGTTTCCTGCAGGAAGAAGACCTCGTTCTTCTTGGTCCTATTAGCATCGCCTGCTCAAATTTCTAAACACGATTTCGTCCTAGAAGTTGGCCCCTGAGACATGATGAAACATGTCTGGATTAATTGTCAATACTATCAATTGTGTAACCTTATTGAATCACGCGGTCCAGTAGAGCCGTAAAAGCTCATATCCTTAGCCTGTAGCACCTTACATTGCGAGCCGGTACTTTTGGGCGCTTAAAAATAGTACCTAAGTAACTATTAATAGGGATGTTTACACAAAACAAAAATAAAAACATAAATAAAATAAGTAGGTACAATTTTTAAAACTTAAAATCGTCTTCTTTCGAAGGTCTCTCATTTCGAAAACCTTGTCTGTATATTACGCGATATCTCTTTTATATTGAAATTAGTTAATATAATACTCAAGTTTTTTTTTAAATTTGAAGAAAATATTCTACGTCAAGTTTGGAAAATTATGGAATAAAGAATAGGGCTTATGACAATTTATCATGATTTAAGCGTGATGGGCGTAACTATTTACTTATGTAATCTAATTAATAATTGAATTACAATGTATTTCAAATTCAAAGTATTTCAATAACTAATTCTAATGTAACTGTAATTTGTAATTATTAATCTAATTATTTTTTGCCCATCAGTGATTTAAGCGCATTGAAGGCGTCTTTTTTTACATTACAAACTAGCTCACCCACGTATTTATAATACAATTAGGTACTTAGGTATACATTTGCATATCAAAGATACAGTATAAGATAGTCATTGATGCCTTCACGTTTGCCCAAAGTTTATTGCATTGCTTGAAAGACACAGACAGACACCATCCCAAATTAAGTCATGTACCTATATTCACAAGTAAATATTTATTTGTGCGTTAAGTAGGTACCTACTAAAAATCTTACGCAAATACTTCATGCGAGCGACGAATGGGATGAGGGTTTCTAGTACATCTTAATGCGTATTAACTTAGAAACCCTACAGCAGTAGGTACATAACCGTCGAAGAAGCATCGGAGTACAATTTACGCATATTTATCTTTTGGAAATACTTATTTATTTTTTGTAGCCCGCGGGGACCTACTGAAGTAAGACTTTCGTATAATATGCTGAAAGGTCATTTATTGAAACAAAAACAAGCTTAAAATGGCCGATACACATTCTTTTTGTGCATTACTATTTTGTTGTTGTTGATGACATGTTGATTTAGTTTTAGTCTTTTAAAGGTTACGTACTCCTGGTTTGTGATACGCAGATGTGCATATTCTCTCTTTAGGTACCTATATGTACAATACATATATCTACACTAAAAAGCATTTTATCAGCCTTCTTAAATATGCGATCACTTTAAAAACAAAATGTTTTAAGGTTAATAATAAAAATAATTATACTAGGTTGCCGTTGTGGTACGAGTCCGGTCTATAAATTCTTCTTTTGGTATATGGTGGCGGCTTCAGATTACAATCTATCATTCCTTCTCTTTCCGTGGAATGCCGTAAGCGTCGGTCAAGGGACTCAAGGGAGTACCTACTACCACAGATTACTACGTACTACTACCACGGGCTAACATCTGTTTTTCTGGTGGGAAGTACTTAGTACCGTATAGGACTGTAGGTACCACCATATACCTAGTTGCGAAATACTCGCCATGGTGATCCGATCACGACCGGATCGCGTTCCGAGTTCAGCATCTGTGGGAGACAGTGGCTGGGCTATGCTATGCTATTATATTATATATACTCACCGTCAGGTAATTAAAATAAAACCAGACAGAATTCGGTCTCGGATCTTAAAATTCGGTCAAGACTGGATTTATCCGGCCACATGGTAACCTTATGTTCGGCCACACAATCTTTTTTTTCTAAACTATAATCCATGTTGTTAATAGTAGTTTTAAGAATTCATTTTTTAGTCTTAATAAACTCCTTTTAACGTTTTGTTTCAATGGTTTAAACCTTGCTCCGAGGTTTAAACCAATTTACAAGTTCAGTTTACCATCCCACAACTCATTAGTACGAGTATGTCCCATCTCTGTGATCCAAAAACAAAATAGCAATTGTCATCTTCAAATGTAATTTATCTGTGGAAATTGATTCTTACAATATTTCTACTACAACAAGTCCATATAAAAAAAAAAACAAAAAAAACAAAAATGTTGATATAGGAATTAAAAGCAGTTTTTCGTGTTATTCAGATCGTATGATTGTGTTTCTCGAATCTGAAAACATTTCCTAATCCCAAACCAAAAATCTGTACTAATAAATTATTCCAAAACTAGGGATTTCTGTTGCAAGTGGTGTTTGTTTAACAAATAACTATAGGTATAATAAGACTCGTAAGCAAAAACACATTATAGATATTAGGGACAATCGATTAAAGTCCATCATAAATGCAAGTATGCGACCGCAAATTTTATCCCACTAATCCCACTAATATTATAAATGTGAAAGTTTGGATGGATGGATGGATGTTTGTTTCTCTTTCACGCCAAAACTACTGAACCGATTGCGATGAAACTTGGTATGTAGATAGCTGGAGACCTGGATTAACATATAGGTTACTTTTTATCCCGATATTCCCACGGGATCGGGACTTACGCGGGGGAAACCGCGGGGCGCTGACTTTCGCATTATATTAAGATTAGTCGTATTCTTCTTTCTTCTTTGTAACGGCTCAAAACGTTCCTACTCGGAAAGGTAAAATTTCCAACTAGGTATCTGTGTATAGTGTGCAGTGTGGGACTATCATAGTTGCATAGCATAGTGGCTAAAGCGTTGGGCTCAGTGAGTAGGCAGAAGCCTAGGGCGGCAAATTTGGGGACAACATTTTTTTTTCTTCCAAAAATTAAAAAGATTCATATTTACATATATACCTAAATATCAATAGGTATCCAAACATTTCAACATGTAAAATGTTTCACCACCTATTTTATGTTTCTATAATTTTCGTAGTCGCGTTTGGTTGTGGGCGGGAACGAGTGTCACGACAGTTCGCTAGTGTGTCTGGCCAACACAGTTCGGGTGAGAAAAGATTTTCTAACTTAAAACGATTGAAAAGTTATCTAAGATCTATCTTAAGCCAAGAAATTTCATAATTTAATTAAATTTAATTTCACCGTCATCATCAGGCGGATTGTTACCAGGTAATTAAATATATTCTTTTAAACGCAATAAAAATTATTTTATTATGTTTAAGTCTCGAAAGCTGTTCATCGGGAACCGCAAACAGCAACAGTCTAAACTCTCTGCCAAGACTCTGGAACTTATGAGTAAAATGCGCGAGCTGTCAGCCACTCAGCCGTCTTCGTCAGATAGGAGAACCTAAAAACTGTTATAACGCGACCTCCGAAGCTTCAACATTCACACAATAGATAATGCAATTGAGTGGAACAGGGAGTTAAAAGTGTTCGTTCAGCATTTGGGGAGGCCCCATCTGACGAAACTCAAAACTGAGAATGGCAGTCAACTCAAAGTGCCAGATTCTTGATGAGATCGAGAAGTTTTATCGACAGCTGTAAGCATCACGGATGATAGAACCCACGAGACTCCCCACCACCACCATTAGGGCGCCATTACAGGGAGGACCCTGACCCAGGGAGGATACCTGAAATTGTCCACAGCGAAATAGAGACGGCTTTCAAGCAGCTAAAAAACTGATCTCCTGAGGATGACAGAATTACTACCGAGCTCTAAAGGTAGGCCAGATGCAATTCCTGAAAGAGCTAGCAAGTCTAAATTAGGTAGCAATAAAAAAGCCGATGAACTCGCCAGAGCTGGTGCGTGGACCGGAACCATTCTGCAGCGAGCTTATTCAACCATAAAAGCCCAATGCAATGGCAATTAAGAGATGGAAGACCACGACTGGTCTAAGACACTCGAAAGCCTTAATAAAGGGCTATGATAACAAAATATCAAAAGAACTTCTAGAGCTCCAAAGATACAAAACCTCCTTCTCTATTGTCACCGGATCCTGCAAATTGAACAAATAAATGTTCAACCTAAAGTTGGGCTAGAACACAATATGCAGATTGTGTCGAGAGGCAGAAGAAACTGCAATGCATATTTTATGCTTTTGTGGCTCACTAATACGGTACCGAAATATTAACCTAGGGTTGCACATCATGCAACCGCAGGAAATACAAACAATCACTGCTGATAAGATCTGGAGGTTTCTTGAAGTCATAAGTCTGAGCAGTGAACTATAAAGCAAAAGTGCGTTACAAAAGACCAAAAATGGTCGAGGTAGCACTAGACACTTAAAACAATAATAATAGGTAGTAGTTTAGTTCCGTCCTCTAACAAGGTTTAAGAGAACTTTTTTGAAACCCCCTCGGGCCGTCACCCCACCGGGGTTTTCGGTGCGGTGGTGTGTCGGAATCGAACCGACTAAAACCACACGGTGTGCCGTACTGCGCCTTAAGTAGGAGGGATCCGGGAACAGCTTTTATTAAGACATCCGGAACCCTCCTAGCGCCTGCCTGCAAAAGCGCGGGCACCACCTTCGGGTAAAACCTCTCAATTAGGCGACGTCCAGGCACACGCGGACGGCGCCTCCTCGCGTGGGGCCACTATAGCGGGTGGAGGGGAAAACCCTTCCCAACCACCAGCGGCCACACTCAGGGAGGCATGAGGCGCTGGTAAGCGCGCCTCCGCCGCCCGGTTCGCCGGCGGCGAATTAAGTCCGAGTGGAGGTCGTCCTTCCGGACCCTTTCCGCCGCCTCCTTCTGCGAGATGACGTCCTCACAGAAGGTCACGACCGCGGTAAAATTCCTGTCTCTACCGGCCATGGAGCGTATAACGGCCGGTAGCGAGAGATCCCCTCCGATGACTGCAGTGAGAGCCCGACGCTGCGTCGCAGCCGGAGCAAACCGCCAGGGTGTGCTGAGCCGAGTCCTCACTACAGTCGCAGTGATGACAGGCGGGACTCAGTTCCCTCCTAGCGACCGAGTGCAGGTACTTCCCGAAGCAGCCGTGCCCGGAAAGAACCTGCGTCAGTCGGAAGGAAAGGGTCCCGTGCTGCCGCCCTGCCCACTCGACGATGACCGGCTGGAGCACCTCCACGGCGTCAAAGCCAGCACCTGGAGCCTCCAGCCGGGACGACCAACGAGCCATGGTGGCTCGGCGAGCGGCCTCACGCCATTCGCGTACCTCTTCGGGCGGGGGCCGACTGCCGCTTCCCTCCCGGAACTCAGCCGTTCGCCGATATACTTCGGCGAGCACTTCCGCCTCCAAATCCCACGGGGGAGTCCCGGCCAACAGTTTGACCAGAACCTAACCTAACCTAACCTACGTATTAAACTTTTCTTCAAAAGATGGGACAACATCTTGTTAAAGAACTATAGACCCATCTCACTCCTGAACTATACCCACAAGTTCTTTTACGAGTCCGAAAAACCGTCTCACGAGATAACTCGACGGATATGGACGAGATGCTGATGGTGGCGTATGTGTCGGGTCGTTCGGCTCCCTTTGATATGGTTGAAGTGAATGATGGCTGGCGTGTGCGTCATGCTCGTGAACGAGTGCCGTTGGTTGGGGCTGGTCATCTCTGAAGTGCTATTACTTACATATAGTAGTAGTTTATAGTTTAGAACAATACGTTACATTGTCCTCACATTTAA
The DNA here is from genome assembly GCA_949752705.1 of Callimorpha dominula. Taxonomy (NCBI): domain Eukaryota; kingdom Metazoa; phylum Arthropoda; class Insecta; order Lepidoptera; family Erebidae; genus Callimorpha; species Callimorpha dominula. The sequence goes on from OX456997.1 coordinate 14,479,787, forward strand.
TTTGCGCATATAAGCAATGTAACCAAAGAGTTGTAAAAAAGATGTTTAAAAAAGAGTGTCCTTGGAGTTGCTTGCCTGTTGTAACAGGCAACTAGCTTCACGACTGACTTAGTCTGACTGACTACTACCCCTGACAATTCGAAAATACCTATAATGGGTTTAATTGAAATAAATTATTTTGATTTGATTTGATACCAGCCCCCCCAACAAGTCGGGTTTCAAAAAGGCTACGGCACCGTGAACCGTATCCATACTTCGACAGATTGTGCAAAAGACCGAGAAGTATTTTCAGCCGCTGCGCTGTGTACGGTTTTTGTGGACTACGAGAAAGCCTTCTACTCCATCGAGACCTGGGAAGTTCTGGATACTCTGCAATGACGTCGTGTCGACTGGCGATATATCGAGGTGCTGAAAAGCTTATATGACACCAACACAATGACCGTACAGTTCCAAGACCAGAGGACAAATCAGATAAACTTGCAAACTATTCACCAACACCCTTGAGAACGTCTTGAAGACATTGGATTGGACTAGACGGGAAATCAATATAAACGTCGAGTACATTTTACACCTTCGGTTTGCCGGTGACATCGTTCCAATAGCAGAGTCGCTGGAGCAGCTGGGTGAAAAAATAAAAAAACTGACACTTACACATGTACATATACTCACTCACAATAGGCTACAAAGCCTAAATGGAGCATACACGATCTTGGTATAAACTTGGACAAAACTAAGGTTATGTTCATGAACAAGTCACACCCAGACCGATTGACTTCGAAAGGTTGACGCTCGAAGTTGTTTAGCAATATGTCTATATTGAGCACGTTATCCAGCAATCGGCATATCGGTAGAAACATCTTCGGGAAGAAATCACCAGAAGGATACTATTAGGACGGGCAGCAATTGCAAAGCTACGTTGAGTTTTCTCATTTTCCTTGCAGCAATTTCTGAAAACGAAGGTTTGTAAAACCAGTGCGTCCTACCTCTCTTGAATTACGGTGCTGAGTATGGCGGTGTAGTCGTTAGTGGCCGCGTCTCGGCACCGTATGTCATTCGGTCTAATCCACAAGCTTTTTGAAGTCGTGCAGCAGGCTGTGAAGCGAGCTGTGCTTGGAGTTTCTTTGAAGGATAAAATTCGTTGAGGTCATTCGACAAAGAACCAAAGTTACCAACATAGTTTGCAGAATAAGCATGCTGAAACGGCCTGGCATGGTCGTTGGGGCAAACGGGTCCTAGAGTTGAGAAAGCGAACTGGTAAACGGAAGGTAGGACGCCCCCCAGCCAGATGGACTGACGAACTGAGAAAGGTGGCTGGGATGGATTGGATTGGATGCTTTGGCGCACGTTAGGAGAGCAGTGGACTGCTATAGCCAGATGGATTGAACGTTTATTGACTGTACATGTGTAAGTAGTATTAAGGCATACCTTATACCCCACCTTAACAGTAGCACATAATTGAGCTTTTATTAGCTCAGAAATACAGGTACCATAAAAAAACAATCAATCTTAGCTAAATCATTGGGTTGTAAATAAAATTTTGAAACAGATATCGATCCCCTAGTTCACAATCATACTAAACTTGGACTTGCTATGAAGTGATTGCGGGTTTAATCAAACCCTATCCAGTAGGTACACTACTGAAGTGAATCCACTTCTGACACAAGTATTGTATCTTAACTTGTGCCTGGAGGGGTTAACAAAGATGCTAGTAATATGACGCATGGTACTATGGGTCTTCAAAACCATTGGCGATCCTTTTTTTATAGGATGTTTACCTAATAGTAGCTGGTCCTTCGAATTGAAAGTAGAATGGGCAGCTACCATGTCTCGTATAACTTCAACATTCTCAGGAGTAGCTGATTCGACATAATTTAATAATCTTTATACACATACTGAAATTTGCACAAAAGCAATAAAAACCGTGGTCTACAGATAATATGGCGATGCGGCGCCAAGATAAAGTAGGTACCTATCTAGTGGGTGGGACAGATATCTACGCGGCCATGTTCTATAGATAATATAATATGTTTGTTGCCATAGTGATCAAGGCGGCAAAGTGCAGACGATTAAAAACAACGTAATATATAAGGAATGTCCGTCCAATGACCTATCCTTTCATTTTTATATCACGTTTTTGTTTAAAGCAGTTTCTTAATTCATCGGCGCGGCGTAGGTATATACTTTTACACCAAATTATTTCATCTAGCGCAGCGTACGAAGTGTCTGAGAAATTATGGATGGAACAAAAATTATTTCCAAGAAGGTTTTGAGCTAACTAATTTCTAACTACCTACTTCTAATGGTCGGTACAACGAGTCGGTATTTAATAACTTACTCAATTCTTGTGAGCCTAATAGTACGTAACGAGATAACAACATAATACGTTGTTGATTGCTTGCCTGTCCACCGTCTGTGCGGACAGCAGTCAGGCTCAGTCAATCGCAAACTGCCGAGCGCAGAACGTATAATATCACCATTTTGTTGATAGTTGTGACCTAAAGCGAAGTAAAGTGAGACGTGTTATCATTATTTATTGCTTTATTTTCATACAATAATAAAGTAATAATAAGAAGATGGGTTTGTTAAACGTGGAAGACGAAAGCAATGGAGACAACATATTTACGGAGTTAGTTTTCTATGTGAATGGAAAGAAGGTATGTTTTAAACCTACTTATACATTTTAAATTTTACCTATATAGAGTATATAATAATATATAATCCAGTATACATGAACAAGTATGTATCAAATTAATGAATACAAATAATACCTACATAATTGTTCTATTACCTTATTTTTATATATATACCGTTTATAATATTAGTAGGATTTATATTTCGGGTATCTCAGTAACGAATCTTAACGATTTTGATGGAATGTATACAGATACAGTTTTGCATTTAAAGTTCAACTGCATAGTTGTATTTAATATGAAAATCTCACTTATATTATAAATGTGAAAGTAAGTAGGTATTTATTAAGTAATTTGTTATCAAACGCTACCAATGTATATCAATAAAATTTTGTTTCAAGTAATTTAGCAGGTAAGCATATCTGTAAGTAATATCTATATATCTAAACTAAAGTAGACATAGGTACACCTTCAGATTAAAATTAAAGTTGATGGATATTTTTGTATGTATGTATCTGATTTATTGGATAGCAAAAGGTCAATGTAACATAGCATAATGTAGGGACATATGTAATGTCTGGGTTAGTATTTTACAATTAATATTCATAAGTACTTAAATGCCTATTTACTTTTAATTTGATGATACCTACATTTTTCTCATATAAATATTTCCTTATTTAAACGGTAGTCATAAAAAGTGAATGTTATATTCCAAATCTCGTATACTTGACCTATAATGCCACGGGCATTCTGATTAAAACATCTCGTCGTGCAACAATATGCTACCGTCAACCTCCTGTTCTAAAACCGTGTTTTATTAAAAAATTACTTCATCTCTCCATTGTTTCTTTCGTAATTTTATCTAGTTGTTTAATAATGAGAGTATTTAGATAACGACCGATGATCAACTTATTGTGCCAAAGGGAAATTAGCTTCATCTGTAGGTACCATTATAAATCATTTAATGCTATTTCAGATATATTATCTGGTAGACAGTTTGAGTACTTACCTATCTATACCATAGTAAAATATAATAAGTACTCCAGTTCTTTCTTATAAATAGTTGTACTAGTACTAATAGGGCCATGTATAAAACTCTTCACTTTAAGATATAATGACGGCATAATGAAAAACTTATACAAACGTCTTTCTGTTTATACCTACCTACTTATCACGATGAAAAAGTCAGTTCATCATAAAATGCAAGATTAATAATCATTAATTTTACTTCCAGATAATCCCAACGATTTTGAATTCTGAATATTAGTGTTGTATTTCTCCTGATGAGTACGTAGGTTCGTCTGAACTCCATATGGGTAGGCGGTTTTAAACGCGAGAATAATCTTGAACTTTTTCGTAGGGTAAGGGTAAGGGGTTCCAAAAATGGGTGGCTCTAATTTAGAGACCGAAGACTTGTCGAATGTCACCTTGCTGAACATGAACCACAACACTGTAGGTATAAAAACCAAGTGAAGTCTCTTGACCACCTACTATGACATGCCCTGTTTAGTAATGCAAAATAAACAATGCACCGAAGTTTCAAAATAAATTTTCTTTTTCTTTGTTCCAAAAACATAATTCTTCATAATCCGCACTGGGTGGTGTGGTGGACTATGTAGGCATACAGGGGGGCCATAAATAACAGCGTGACAGATAGATACAGAGTTTAAATCGTCCGATGAATATCGATATTAAATTACTAACTTCTTTATTAGTTGCGAATCACAATAAATAGAAAAATAGTTGAATGTTATTTTCGACCATATTCAACGCATTTTTTAATAGCTAAAATAAGAAATGATGCTATCCTAAACTTTTTATGTTTGGGTCACGTGGAAAACTAAAAGATCGCGATAACTAACAATATCTATTTAAAGACATAGCAAAGTATAAGTCGTAAAAACCTCAATTATGTATTCATGAAGATGATTCTCGACAATCGATTTATATTGCGAAGAATGTACAAGGCTAACGCTATTACGAAACTGAATCTTTATGACAAGATCTTGTGCAATCTTCATCACCTTTTGACACAGAATATCATTAGCGACACGAAGTTAAACCAGCAACGTATTGCAAATATATGTATAGCAGGTATACTATCAACATCAACCTTTTTTTGTCGAGTTTTTGTAATTTTATGTAATGGATTATATAGCTTCATTAAAGCCTGTTTAGAATTATATTTTTTCTAGAGCTCATGAAAACGTAACTAATTATAGGGAAATGACTAAAGCATTTTAAAGACTTTTGTATGAAATTACCAAAAAATGTGCACGAGCTCGATTCACTTCTACAATAGGTATTTGCTTAGGTAGCAGTACGGATCTCAAATTAATTTAATAAGTCAAGACAATAACAAAACGCAAAAAAAAAAAAAACAGTAAATGAGGTGTAAATGTTAATCTGAGCAGTAACGTAGTAACTACTTAGTAATCTGTGATCTGGGTTTTAAACAGGTACTTGTACAATTGTAAAATCAAAATCGAACGCTTGAATAGAGATTGTATTACTAGTAGGTATATTTTATTTTGCCATGTTCTAGAACCCGTGGTACAAGCTATACTTAGTTTCATAGCGCTGTAAATCCCAGAGCATTATAATAAGCATATATTCAGATTATTATATAGTAATTATTATTAATAAGGACGTTAATTAAGCACCTATATACAACTTTCAGATTGTTTTTAAATATTTATAAACATCATATTAGTTCAAAAGTTTTTGGTAAATGAATCTGTGTTTTGTGAGCAATTAAATCCCAGAACTATGGCAATTTTGTTCAAACTCTATTTTTATTTATTAATTTGCAACCCTTATGTTAGAATCCTATTTCATTATATAATGTTGCTCTGTTCCTAAATTCGTGAAATCGTGGCTCCTATTCGGGGTAAAGTTTATTACAGTGTTATAATAATTTAACAATGAATTTTGAACAAATATAGTTAAAGAGTTTAATAATGTTTAACGATAAAGTCGTTAATTAGTCTGTATGTATTATATTTATACATATGCAGGTATATATTTAAAATATAAACTATACTTAGTCAAAATGGGACAAATAAAAAACGTTTTTTCAGTGAATAGTAATAACAAAAACAATGAAAAAAATGCTTAAAGACTCGTCAACGGCTTTAAAGCCTGTAAAAGCTTAAAGACTAATCAATGAGATTAGAGTAGAGTCATCATTTACAAAATAAGAAAACGAGAATTTTTAAATTATTGGAACCATTATTTCCTGGTACACCAAGTAGAATCACTTGTGTGTGCAATAGAAATAATCGAATAAATCTTTTATTCAGTGGGCTTTAAATTTTCTTTACATCGTCATAGTTGGTTATGTCAGGATGTCCACTTTTACCTAAGCCAGAAAGGAGGTGGTCTATCGTGGGAGAGCCATGCTTTGGAACGCATGGGCCGGCTCGACCGGAGCTATATCACGGCCTCACAGAAAACCGGCGTGAAGAAATGCCGTTGTTGTGTTTCGCCGAGTGAGTGAGGTTACCGGAGGCCCTAACTCACCTCCCCCTTTTCCCTAATCCCATCTTTAAGGCACTTGTGATTCTTAAGTCGCAGGTGTCCATTGGCGGCGTAAGTCACTTATCTTAAGGTGACCCATCTGCTCGTTTGCCCTCTATCCCATAAAAAAAAACAATGCTCTAAAGTGGTATCAATATTTCTCACGTCTCAAACTCAAATTATTATAAAAAAAATTTTAAAGACCGGCAACGCACTTGTGACTCTTGAGTTACAGGTGCCCATGGGCGGCGGTAGTCATTTACCATCAGGTGACCCGCCTGCGCGTTTGCCTCCTATTCCATAAAAATAAACGGAAAAAACCTTTTTATAAGGTAAACCGGTTAAAAATTCTGTAGCTAAGTCAATCTAAGATATTATGTAAATTAATAATATGTATGTTGGTAGGTATATAAAGACAGAAACAGAAAATCAACTAGACAGAAACTAGAAATATTTTTTTAAGATCCAGTAGGTAGGTATTTACTTATTGTTCACTAAGTAAAGCCGGTAGGGATTTTTATGTAAACTCTTCAACATTGGTACATACCTTATAAAAACATCAGGGGTAATAACAGCAAAAATGTGTGTTGATGTCTAAGGGCCTGTTGATTTCCAAGGGCCATGACGTCAAAATTTAGATATTAAACACGTGACTTGTGACACGTGAACTTTGAACATTTTCAAAGAAGGGTGTTATAAGAATTTTATTAGTTACCTTTATAACTCAAAAAATATATCTCTATATATCTTGTTAACCTCGTGACGACTGACCTCAAAAATATCCGAAGTAATCATGAAAATAAAAACTACCAATTTAAGCAAAAACCGGTTGGGGCCTTTCTAAAATTTGTAGCAAATTACATTATTTGAAAAATTTACACGAATAATAACTAACTCTGCATACCTACAAATATAATAGAAAATTCAAGCAAGTATCAAGAAGTGTCAATTAACAGTACGGTCTAAATATCAGTCTCTCAGACGTAATATTAAAACAGCGTAAATTATATTGCGTCATGCCAATATCAACATTGTTTATCTGTTGGGAGGGTCGTCGGCTGAATGGCCCTGATAGATCTGAACTACATCACCCACCACAACAGAAATCTTATCAATTATGACAAAATTGTGTTCTTGGTCTGTACAAAAACTGATAGATTTTTTCATCACTATTAATTATGATTTAGGTATACACGTGAGTTTTTGTTGCATTTTCCCCAAAGTTTGTCGAAATACGTACTTAAAAAATATTTTATAAGTATATTCACCCCCCTAACTAACATGCGAATTTTCAAGCTGCGTATTTTTAGTGTAAATTAGACTTGCAACGAATAGTGTAATATTCTGCAGGCTTCCTGGCCGAATACCCGATTATTCGGCAAAAGTATTCTGACGCGTGGCAGGAAACTTTTATCAACATTTATGTTTCTACTTTCCACTGTTTTAACGTCTCCCGCAATGACCCACCCAAGCGCAATCTATCTTGTTTTATGGATTGCTACGAGGAGTATTCTACAGAGAAAGCTCCCCATATCGAGACATCGAAAGATAAAACTCAGTTGCAACTATTGCCGGAAAATTCAGAAATATTAGTTCTTAACAATCTTCCACTGCAAAATTTTTATTACAATTGAAAAGCATGGACAGATATTGTTTTTTCACATTATAGAAGTTAACTATGTATGAGTATTTTACTGAGAGAATAAAAAAAGTGTGGGTTGCACTGCACACACATATTTTTTATTATTTTTCACACACGGCAGAAGTGAAACTTCAGAAAAGTAGCCTACGAGTGAATAAGAAATAAAAAGTAAAATCCACACAAGTAATTTACTAATGTTATTAACTTTAATTTTAGATAAAAGTTGGTCAAATTAACACAGATGTGATAAATAATTAACATAAATTAATTAACCAATGAATTTTTACGTTTTTGTTATATATATATATATATATATATTGCAATACAGTCGTCACTATTATAATAACTATTAATTTGATGCTTGAACGGACTCGACTATTATGACATTTATGACACATTATGACTTCCATATAATATATATATATATATATTATATGGAAGTCATTTTACAACCTTTAGGTGGTGCACAGAAGGACGTGGCAGGTGCATATATATAGAGAGAGAATTGACAAATTGAATATCTTACACATAAATAAGTAGCTATATACATATAATATATATATATACATACATACACACACAAATACATATATGTCATATGCTATAATACATAACTATACTACTACAATATAGACACATGCAAATAAATACGATAACATAATAAATACCCCAAAATATACCTAACATGTTATTATGAAGATATTTGTTTTCTTTAAAACTCGCGGACTTTAGTTTTAAAAGTGTGACTGCTAGTGGACATCCTAATTTCAGGAGGGAGCGCATTCCAAAGCAAGATAGGTTGGACAGCAAATGAAGAGTGAATAAGAGAAGAACTGTGTGTAGGGCAAAGGAGTAAAAGATTCTTTGAAGAGCGAAGATCTCTGTCATGGTTAGAACATAGAAGTTGAAACTGTGAAGTGAGATAAGTGGGGGCAGTAGGGGTATTAAGAAGAGTGTAGAGAGTAGTTAAAGCACGTAGGCTACGTCGCTGACGTATGGGTAGCCATGACAGTTGTGATCGATATGTAGACACGTGGTCGTACTTTCGAAGATTGAAAACGAATCGAATGCAATTATTGAGAAGTCGGTCAAGTTTGTTGAGCAGATCTGCATTCAGGTCGAGGTAGCATACATCACCATAATCAATGATCGGGAAGACCAATCTGTACGAGCACTAACTTTGTGCTGGCTGGGAAAAAATTTTTGATTCGATAAAGTGATCGCAAGGTCCCAGTAACTTTCTGGCTGACGTATGCAATTTGTGGTTGCCAGGTGAGGCTAGCGTCAATTTGTAAACCAAGGTCTTTGACCGAAAGATTTATTGGTAACACAGATCCGTTGTAGATAACGGCCGGCAGTACAGAGGCATCCATTCTACTTCTCATGCGGTTGCTCCTTATCACTATGGCCTGGCATTTTGAGGGGTTAACAGACACACCAAAACGATCAGACCAGTTTTTAATGGCCTCCAAATCTCTGTTCACATTGTGATTGGCTTCTGGCAAATTATCCAGTGTTGCCTGTGAATAGATTTGAAGGTCGTCTGCATACAAATGATACGCACATTGAAGATCAAGAGTAATGAGATTGATGAACATCGAAAATAATAGAGGAGACAGAATGCCACCTTGGGGAACGCCTGTATCAATATCACACCAAGTTGATGATGAATCTTCAATACGGACCGACTGCTGACGTCCCCGAAGATAAGATGAGCACCATTCCAGAGCTTCGGAGGAGATCATGTGATGAGTGAGGATAGAAAGTAGAATATCGTGGTCAACGTTGTTAAACGCGTTTGAGAAATCGATTAACACTAAAACAGTCAACTTTGCATCCTCAATGCCACTCCTGATATCATTAGTTAATTTGAGCATAGCAGTGACTGTGCTTTGTCCAGGCCTGAATCCCGATTGGTATGGGCTGAGGATATTATTTTTACAGATGTACTTGGTGAGCTGTTTGTGAGCATACGCCTCAAGTACTTTGGATAGGAAAGGGAGGATTGATATGGGTCGGAAATGGTTGGAGAGAGATGGATTTGGGATCTTTGGAGGTGGGGGAACGTAGGCCTTCTGCCATACAGCTGGGAAATGTCCGGAGTCAAAGGAGAAATTAACAATGTGTAGGATTGTGGGCAGAAGGTAGTCTAGGATGGTAACTATCATGTATCGACTTATATCATCACAACCAACAGCTTTTGATTGTATGGATAGTATGATATTTTTGATTTCGTCCGAGGCAACTGGAGAAAAGAAAAAGGCATCGACGATTCGCCGAGGTAGTCCAGTTAAAAAATCGAGTGTTTGACTTTTGGTTCGGGACGCCAATGATGGAGATGTGATGAAATGACGGTTCATGTCGTCTAAACCAATAGCCAAAGTTGTATATGTATTCTGAACTCTACCAACACCCAAAGTTTTGAGAAATTTCCAAATTTCGGCGGGGGAAGAAGAAGAAATGTTAGTAAGAATGTGGCAGCCCGGCGCAGGTTTTTATATCCATGCGTGCGAAACAGCGTCTGAAAAGGACCTTTGGCTTAGGTTTCGGGGTTTTTAGGATATAGGAGAGGAAAATATAGTCATGATTAGAGAAGCCCGGAGCAGGATGTTGGCCATGAGAGGAGACGAGGGAAGGAGATGAAGTAAGGATGAAATCTAACCAAGTATCGTGTCCATTGATGTTGTGGTGCGTAGCTTAGAGAGGTACAACATAGAGATTGGTAAATTATATCGGAGCGCAATAAAGTGATAATATGTAAGTACCTACAAGATTCGGCCTTGTCACTGAAATTAATGTCTTGAACGAAATTTCGTTTAAGACATTAATTTCAGTGGCAACCTAATTAGGTTGGACAAGACGAAAATGTTGCTAAGAGTTGTAAAAGGCCTCCTCATATCGCTATTGAGCTACGACAGCAACAATATTTTATTTCCTTTAAATGTGACGTTGCTGCTTCTTAATTAATAACCATGGGTGGAGGGGTCATAAGTAGAGATCGGATAATCGGATGCATATTTACCTAAAGTTATTTTTTTGATAACAAATTATGGAAGCGGCTTCTAAGTATATTTTTATTTACGAATGCAGTTGTATTGTCGCGTCGCTACTTGCGCACAAGTAAGTATAATTTGCCGTCTCACTCGCACTCTTACAAAATGCTTACATTTCCTGGGGTATAATAGGCCCGATTTGACACTTGTTACAACGTAATAAGGTTGTTTTTGCTTCGTCAAAAATCACTGACAATAAAAGTAGGGAAAAGCAACCATTATACGTTGTAACAGAGCAAGTGCCATTTGTGTCAAACTGGGGTGCCATGCCATTTGTGTCAAACATCTCACGGAGTATAGGTACACTTAAATTTGAATTTTCTGGAATCGCGGGATTCTTTCGATAAAAAAGTGCTTTCCATAATAGCCAACATCTCAACTTTAGGTAAGTATGCATCCGAATATCGGATCTCTAGTCATAAGCTTCGTGACTTCACATGTCAAAAGTATAAAACACAAAACATTACCTGTAAACGAAAGACTATAAACACTAAATACAATTTTATATAAAAAAAGAAATTGAACTGAATAATTTCAGTTTAATAATTAGTAGTGTAATATTTCAAAATATCTGACGTCACACGGAGGATACCGCAAATGTGACCACCTGTGACAAGGAGGGGGGAGGGCCGAATGTTATGAAGTTCTTGTGACGTAATTTATGGATGGCCCCTTATAATTTGGTCCCACTCACGTAATAGGGGTAAGCCTTTAGGCTCGAACGTTCAGGCGTACTTATACGCCTGATTTGTCAAACCGTCAAGCGTCCGGGCGTATTTATACGCCCACAAGAAAGAGGCCCGAAAAATTTAATCGATTTTTAGCCAACATATCCATTGCACCTCTTTCATCAATGTTATACTAATCTCTTCTCTATGAAATACCGCGTCATTTGGTTTCTTTTAATCTATGGTAAGAGACGCCATTAAATTCTTAGAAATTTTTCAAAAGTCAGTGAATAGGGAATATGCATGTATTTTTTTTTTATCTTTTATTGACTTGTTCCATCATTGTACTCTAATAAAAAATATAAATAACCTTGGCAATGTTCAAATTAATTTTTAAAATAACATTGAAAACATCGATAAAATTTGATCTGTTTGAACGCCGCCATATTTCGCGGGCCTTGGATGACGTCAGATATCACGCTCAGTGTTTGTTTCATAAACTTAGTATACTTACTTGAAGTGTTACAGTAATTTTATACCGATTTTCAGTTGTAATTACTATGTATTGTAATTAATAGACGATGGATAAAGTTTAACAAACATTTTATAAGTATTGCCTTGTCCCTAAGTGTAAAAACACTATAAGAAGTACACCCAATACAGTATTTTTTTCCTGTACAAAATAATAATGTAAAATAAGAAAACAATGGTGTAAATTACTGAGAAGAGATGAAGTATCTTCAATATCGTGTTTATGTTGTTGTGAAGATCACTTTAATGTAAGCATATTACAATTTAATTGCTAGAATAGTGTGAATTAGTCAGCAGTAGGTCATTTATGTTGGTTTTAAATATCAAGCAGAAGGCAACTTGCTTGTCTACTTAAACTAGGTAACAAAAGTCCAATAAAACTTCATGAATATAACTAACTATACATGTCTTACCTATCCTTTAGATTTGACCTCAGCAGACGTAAAATCTGGATTTGATGCAAAATATGTAGTCATCATGAATGCATCTATTTTCGGTAGATTGTCCGATTGTTCTTTGACAAAACTACATTCAGTCATCGTCCTAGATAATTTCTAATATCACTAGAATGCTTAAATTGCACTAGCTAAGGGCAAAAACCACGGAAACACCTATCTTTCTCCGTAACACTACGAATATAGGCGCCGATAAATGACAGGACGGGGAATTTGACGTCATGTTTTGTTTCGACCAATAGTGAAGCGTTTTGCAAAGTTGAATTTCGCTCCCTTATTTTGCATATTTTAATTAATATTTTTTGCAATTAAAGACGAACTAAATAAGAAAATAATTGTTTAGGCATAATATGTGGACAATAAAGATTCAAGGGAAAATTAATCAAGTAAATTTAAACAACATGCATATTCCCTATTGTCGTGAAAGTGGTGGAAGTTTTGTGAGGTTTTTTGTGTTATTTTTGTGTGTGAGCTCTGCTTTTAAAATGTAAGTAATAATGTATTTATTGTTCTTCTGTATTAGTATTATATATCAAAATTATCCTTATGAATCATTCTTTTAGTATATCTAAACTTTTTATGAATCCAAAGTTTGTTATGATGTGTTTAGATGTGATAAAACTTTTTTGGTATATTATTTCAATTAAAACTTCGCCTTTGTTCGCCGGTTTATCGTAATGTTTTTGTACGTTATATCATATATTTTAATATATTTTATCTGGTAATTAGGATGAGTGGTTAGTATTAATATTTTAAATAAACATTAATTAGGATTTTACGTTCTTGTAATTTGACTACAGCTCCTTAGAACGATTACGATGGTGTAGAAATAGGCAAAATTCGAAATTCAGAATTTTCTAGTTAGAATAAATTCCAGTTAGATTATAATTATATATCACTAAATTAACATCATATTAAAGGGGAATGAATCTAGTTTTGTTTTCATAGTGTTTTGTTTTAAAAAAATATAATATTTTATGCCTATAAAACAAATTAAGAGAAAGTTTTTTTTTTTTTAGTAGGAATTCATAACAAACCTCCTTTGAAGTATTTTAAATTATCACTATCGAATTTTGAAATAGATAACTTCTTTCTATAAACGTCTAGCTATTTTTCAGTATTTTCATCTACTCTCTAGATATTATTATTTTAGCTTTACAAAGGTTTTTGTTACCAAGTTGCCGGCACATTTCCGCGCTATTCAGGGCCGCGAATAGTCGACGTATAAAGATGTATTTTTTAAAGCTACTGAGAAATAATTATATATCAAGATATTAGTATCATAATTTAGGGAAATGAGTCTAGTCTTGTTTTTAAATGCTTTATTGGTAAAAAATATGATATTTTAGGCTTACGAAACCATTATAGAATTTTTTGTTTTTTTTTTCTCGAGACCTTACAATTAACCTTCTTATAAGAATCTTATAAGTATTTACTTGAATTTAGAAATAGATAACTTTCATCTATAAACGTCTAGCTAGTTGCCAGTATTTTTATCTTGGCTGTAGCTGTTATAGATAGCTGATAGGAGAGGTTTTTGTTACCAATTCCGCACACAGTTCCGCGCGATTTCCGCGCGATTTCGCGAAGTCACCCCCCCCAAATTGGTGGACTGTTATGCTGGTTTCGAACTGTCAAAGTGGACGTTCTAGCGGGTCGCGTTCGTAACGCGTGGTCCATTCGTTTAGAAGCTATGATGACACAGACAAACACACAAATACACAGATAACCATGTTAAACTTATAACACCCCTCGTTTTTACGTTGGTTAATAAAAGAAAGCTGTTCATAACACTATAAAGTTGTTTTCTAATTGTTTTCAGGTGATAGAACCAAATCCTGATCCAGAATGGACTCTACTCTGGTATCTTCGAAAGAAACTTCGCCTCACAGGTACTAAGCTCGGTTGTGCCGAAGGAGGCTGCGGTGCCTGCACTGTTATGATATCTAAATACAACCGAAAAGAGAAAATAGTAAAGTATCCTTTAAAAATATCCACTAATATAATTATGTAGGTATGTATTTGAGCTTCAAGAATACTAAGGGTAGAAGCGCACTCATAAATATACATATATTTATAACAAGAAATTGTGAAATAAAACAAAAATCCCGAGTGCTCCAAAATCCTAATTACATTTGAAGATGGCACCGTACAGCCGCCATATTTATTTATTTATTTATCATAGACACGCCAACAGTATATATACAACAATGAGGAATAACATACAGTATGGGCAGTATGGCACAGTTCTTATATGTAGACCTATAAAAAGCATGCACAGTGTACACCAATAAAATATGAAGGTTCAGCTAAAAGTTATATAACTAAAATAACAATAATCCTAAATAAAATAATAATGCAAAATAAAAATTTATAAAAAAAAAAATAAGCGGAATATATACATTATAAATATATAAAAAAAATTATAGCCAGTGACACTCGGCACGATGTAACGATTCTAACGATACCGCATTACCCAATCCAAATCTGTTCAAGGATTTATAAGTTATGGTGGAATGAAGTAAAATCGTGGGTGTAACTACCTAAAAAAAGTACCTAAGCTTACGCGGGTGTAAAAGCGTTACAGGTTTAATTACAGGTTAAGGATTTCTATTTCATCATGATAATTACTATAAATTCCTCTCGTTATTGTAAAATTTCCCTAACCTGAACTCAGTCACCTTGCAGTAAATGCATGTTTAGCACCAGTATGTGCCATGCATGGTTTGGCAGTAACTACAATCGAAGGCATCGGATCAACAAAAACTAGATTGCATCCAGTGCAAGAACGTATAGCCAAGGCCCATGGATCACAATGCGGTTTTTGTACACCTGGCATTGTTATGTCGATGTATACATTGCTCAGAAGTAAACCCAACATTACCTTTACGGATATGGAAGTTACATTTCAAGGTAACCTTTGCAGATGCACAGGTTACAGAGCGATTATAGAGGGCTACAAGACGTTTCTTGAAGACTGGGAAACCAAAAGAATAAGTAATGGTTCGAATGGTCCAACTAATGAATCAAGCATCGAGGGGGTAGGGAAAAACGGTGCATGTGGAATGGGTAAAGATTGCTGTAAATACAAGACTAATACAGAGGAACCAAATGAAACAGAACATATTTTTAATAGATCCTCATTTTTGCCTTACGATCCAACACAAGAACCTATATTCCCACCTGAATTAAAATTGTCGTCTCAGTACGATGACCATTACTTAATATACAAGGGCCAGAGAGTTACGTGGCATAGGCCCACAGAATTGAATACGATATTAAAATTGAAAAACACACATCCTGATGCTAAAATTGTTGTTGGAAACACTGAAGTTGGAGTTGAAGTCAAATTTAAGCATGCTGTGTTTCCAACTATAATAATGCCGAATTGTGTATCAGAATTGAATGAGATTATTGAGACTGATAAAGGGTTAACGGTAGGAGCGGCTGTAACGTTAATGGATATAGAACACACTTTAAGGAAGTATATCCACACACTACCTCGGTACAAAACCAGATGTTTTGTAGATATTGTGAATATGCTTAACTGGTTTGCTGGCAAACAGATTAGAAATGTCGCCGCATTAGGTGGAAATATAATGACAGGCAGTCCTATATCAGATTTAAATCCAATTTTGATGTCACTAAAAGTGAAATTTAATCTATTAAGTAAAGACAATGGTCATCGCTCTGTGTTAATGGATGAAACATTTTTCACAGGGTACCGACGAAACATTGTGAAACCTGATGAAATCTTATTGTCTATTGAAATACCATATTCAAACAGGTATCAATACGTAAAAGCATATAAACAGGCAAAAAGGAGGGAAGACGACATTTCTATAGTAACTGCTGCAATCAATGTGGAATTTGAAGAAAATACTGATACTATAAAATACATTAATTTAGCGTTTGGTGGAATGGCTCCTGTTACAAAAATTGCTACAGAAACAGGTGAATCGTTAAAAGGAGAAAAATGGAATGAAACGATGTTAGAAAAGGCGTTCTCATTACTGATTGAAGAACTACCTTTGAGTCCTTCTGCACCTGGTGGTAACATACAATTTCGTAGAACATTAACAATGAGCTTATTTATGAAAGCCTACATATCTATCGCTAAACAAATATCTGCAGACTATCTTCATAAGGAACTAGTTGTTCCTTATCACAGTAGTGGTGCTGAACAATTTCACGGAGTAGTTCCCAAAAGCTCTCAATATTTCGATTTAGTGGGAGACCAGCAAGTTAAAAGCGATGCAGTTGGAAGACCTATTACTCATGTGTCAGCCTATAAGCAGGCAGCTGGTGAAGCGATTTATTGTGATGATATGCCAATTGCCGAAGGTGAACTTTACTTGGCTTTTGTTCTTAGCACAAAATCACACGCTAAATTAGTTTCAGTTAATGCGGAAAAGGCTCTTCAGAATCCAGATGTCGTGGCTTTTTACTCAGCGAAAGATATAACTCCTGAGCAAAATGCTATTGGACCAATATTTCATGATGAAGAATTATTTATAAGTGAGAAAGTGACTAGCCAAGGACAAACAATTGGTGTGATTGTAGCAAAAGACCAAGCTACCGCGCAAGAAGCAGCTAGAATGGTAGAAATTAAATATGAAGAGCTTGAGCCAATAATAGTTACAATTGAAGACGCTATAAAACATAATTCAATTTATCCTCAATATCCTAAGACTATTAAGAGAGGGGACGTTAATAAGGCTTTTGAAAATAAAGATTATATTATGATTGAAGGACAGAGCAGAATAGGTGGACAAGAGCACTTTTATTTAGAAACTCATGCTGCCTTTGCAATACCGAAAAAGGAAGATGATGAATTAGAAATATTTTGTTCAAGTCAACATCCTTCAGAAATCGCGGTAAGCCTTTAATGCAAAATAAATGATTTGAAAATTAAAGATATTCATAACTGACTTCAATGCACCTAAATCATGATGAATTATTTTCTTCATGACTTAATTTTCCACCCTTTTTCACCTTTTTTAGAGGTGTATTTTCTTCAAATTAATTTAAATGGGACCTTGAGTATAACAAAGTCAATTAAAAAATAAGAATGATTGAAATCGAGTCACAATTGGTGAAGATATCGCATAACATACACACACAAAAAAATCAGACGCATTGAGAACCTCTTACTTTTTTAAAGTTGATTTTAAGTTTGAAAAAAAAATTATAAATTTTTTTTTGTGGGTCGGTTTGTGATATATCTAAGTGGAAAATGCTCATGACCTTTTACATAATATTGCTTGTTCCGATGCAGGGACGTTCATTGTTGAGGAGTTCTCCTGGTACTTCACCATCAGCTCCATTTCACCATATGCATTTTGCAAGCATAACTTGCTTAGCAGCCATATTAATGTAATCCAATCGCAACCCGTCAACCCGCAATGCTTATCATTGAGTAGTTACGTGGCCATCTATGGTCTTCATCAGTTCCACTTCACCAAATGGTGCTTTCCAAGAACAAAATCATAAGGTACTGCCAAAAATATCTAAATCAGTATAGCTGCGCCTATAATATTTCAAGAGTTTCCTCTATCACCTGGAAAGTATACCTTTAAAAAAAAAGAATTTTCGGTCCATCCGTCTTCGAGTAATCGGATAACATACATAAAAAAGAGATTCCGACACACTGAGAACCTACTCCTTTTTTGAAGTCGGTTAAAACACTATATTTGCTGACGTTTATTTTAATAAATGTATACTATTGTGTCCACTTTTGTTTCAGAAATTGACGAGCCACATACTACACGTACCCATGAACAGGATTGTGGCTCGGGTAAAACGTATGGGTGGTGGCTTTGGTGGTAAAGAATCTCGCGGTATGCTTGTAGCTTTACCCGTTGCACTTGCAGCTCATAGACTGCAAAAACCAGTACGCTGTATGCTTGATCGCGATGAAGACATGCTGATGACGGGCACACGACATCCATTCTTAATCAAACATAAAGTGGCTTTTACTCGAGAGGGGAAAATAACGGCAGCCAAAGTAGATATATACAACAATGGAGGATATTCTCTAGATCTCTCAGGCCCTGTAAGTAACAGTTATTATTTGTGAGTGATTGTGTGAGATGACAAAATACTTAAAAAATGTAAATAAAAAATTAAAATATCGAAATCCTTGTAGCATCGTCGCGATCACATGACAAACCCAACGATTCGTATGTTTTAGGGAGATTAATTGGTATAAAAAAAACTTAACATATTTATTTTCAGGTGGTTGAACGGGCTATGTTTCACTATGAAAATGCTTATTATATTCCTAATGCTGAGGTCACTGGTTACGTCTGTAGAACAAATTTACCCTCAAACACAGCGTTCCGAGGATTCGGTGGCCCACAAGGAATGTTTGGTGCTGAAAATATTATAGAAGATATTGCATTCAAGTTAAGAAAGAGTGCCGAAGAGATCCGAAGAATAAATTTGTACTCGGAAAATACTATCACTCATTACGGACAGTCTTTAGAGAATTGTACTTTACAAAGATGTTGGGATGAATGTGTTCAAAAAAGTAAATTAGCTGAGAGGAGATTGAGTGTAGAGAAATTCAACAAGTAAGATTTTAAAGAATTTAACCATAAAACACGTCATAATCACAGTAAACGAGGTTAAAACGGCAATATTTGTAGATATCTGTACTACAGAAAATTGTATTTGTTTCCAGAGAACATCGATGGAGAAAGCGTGGAATCTCAATTATCCCTACAAAATTCGGAATTGCCTTTACGGAAAAATTATTGAATCAAGCTGGAGCTCTAGTACTGATATATGTTGATGGATCTGTACTGTTGTCCCACGGAGGAACAGAAATGGGCCAAGGTCTTCATACAAAAATGATACAAGTAGCTTCTCGAGCTCTTGGAATAGACGCATCGAAGATTCACATTAGTGAAACTGCTACAGATAAAGTGCCAAATACTTCAGCAACAGCAGCTAGCGCCGGCTCTGATCTGAACGGTATGGCGGTTCTTCAAGCTTGCGAGCAACTAAACAAACGATTACAACCATTTAAAGAGAAGAATCCGAACGGAAAATGGGAAGACTGGGTTCTACAAGCTTGGATTGAGAGAATCAGTTTAGCTGCATCAGGTTTCTATGCAACACCTGAAGTTGGTTACAATTTTAAGGAAAATACAGGAAAGCCTTTTAATTACTTTACTTATGCTGCTGCATGTACGGAAGTCGAAATTGATTGCTTAAGTGGGGATCATCTAGTTATAAGAAGTGATATTGTTATGGATCTAGGTGAAAGTATAAATCCTGCCATAGACATTGGTCAAATCGAAGGAGGTTTTATACAAGGCTACGGTCTGTTCACAATGGAAGAACTTATTTACTCCCCAACGGGCACCCTGTATTCAAGAGGGCCTGGTGCGTATAAAATCCCAGGATTCGGAGACATTCCTCAAGAATTTAACGTATCTTTACTAAAAGGAGCTTCTAATCCTAAAGCTGTATATTCTTCTAAGGTCAGTGAATTTGTAAGTTGTTAAAATTTTAAAATGTTAATTTGTTTTAAATAAGCTTCTCCAATAAACAGGCTGTTGGTGAGCCGCCGCTATTTCTGGCGTCATCGGCATTCTTCGCCATTAAAGAAGCGATAAGAGCGGCGCGCCATGATGCCGGTGCATCTTTGGAGTTTCGATTGGATTCCCCGGCGACACCAGCGCGTATACGTATGGCTTGTGAGGATAACATCACGAGAAAGGTAAAAGGTTTAGATTATGACTTTACGTTTTTATTTGGCCCTTTAATACATTCATGGGCCGTGCCAGATTGGCTCAGTCCTGCACTTTACAAGTACCCCAAAAACTTTAGATATATTTTAGAAATACACTTGTCTTTTTTGTAAGTTTTTGTCCAGTTTTGGTAAGTAGTAAAGTATTGCTCGTAGGGTTAAGAAATCTAGACACTGAGCGTAAGGTCGATGGCGTTTCGTGATTCGTTTTAAAGAGACCCCCTAAAATTAAAAAAAAAATTAAATATTTGCTCAGTGTCTATACTTAATACTTATATTTAAGCACTGAGTACCTACCTATATTCAAAGGCAGAAGCTGTTTGTCACTAGCGTTTGTGGGACATATTTTACATTCATTGAAGCACTTGTGTAGGTGCGTCAACGGTTGACGAATGAAAACAAGATAATTTTCAAATGAAGAAGAGCTTGAATTTTTTTTATTTCTACTTTAGTTAGTAGATAGTGTAGTAAGTAAGTAACCTACGGTTCAAAGGTGGTTTATACGCTTTAAGTCTACATATGCGATTTCTTTTAAAACGTTATTGAGTCACCTATTTTCATTTATTTTTCAGCTTGATGAACCAAAGGAAGGCAGCTTTGTTCCATGGAATATTGCACCCTAAGCTGTAACAGTCACCTGATTACCGACATGGTCGTAAAAAAGTTGTTTTGATTTTTTTAATAAAAAAAGATGCTTATTAGTACACGAGAAAAATGTAAATTGCATGAAATACTAATTCATTGTATGATTTATTTATCAATATTTTAATGCATGTTATTGTTTTATCTAGATTTCTGTTTATGTATGTCTTATACATTTACGTACGCAATCTTATTAATTAAATCAGTAAAATGTTGTTATCTAATGTGAATTGTGTAAACAACTGTTATCTAAGTCATTTTCGTAACTAAGTTCAGTTACGTACATACATGACATACGTATATTTTGTTATTCACATTAAATGAGTTGCTGATGTAACATAAATGATATTATGCCTATGTGTTATTGTGCCTTTAGATATTATATATACATTTAAAGCATTGCTTTTGAAGTTGATACCTATTAAGGTAATATTAACATTTATAAAAAATAATAATTACACTGAATCAGGAGGTAACAACTATTTACCTACAGATTATAGTTTTTATTAAAATGCGAACGTTCGAAATATGTAATCCTAGCAGCGTGATCATAAGTACGTGTATGAAAAAGGTTACCTTTGAAAAAGCAATTCTTGTAATATCGTTTTTTCTTGTAGTTAGGTACAGTTAAGCGCAGCAATATTACTCACCTTTTTTTTTTTTTTTTTGTGCGTGTGGAAACCCCCTCGGGCCGTCACCCCACCGGGGTTTTCGGTGGGGCGGTGTGTCGGAATCGAACCGACTAAAACCACACGGTGTGCCGTACTGCGCCTAAATTAGGAGGGATCCGGGAACAGCTTTTATTAAGACATCCGGACCCCCCCTAGCGCCTGCCCGCAAAAGCGCGGGAACCACCTTCGGGTAACAACCTCTTAATTAGGCGACGTCCAGGCACACGCGGACACCGCCTCCTCGCGGGGGGCCACTATAGCGGGTGGAAGGGAAAACCCGTCCCGACCACCCGCGGCCACACTCAGGGCGGCATGAGGCGCTGGAAAGCGCGCCTCCGCCGCCCAGTTCGCCGGCGGCGAATTATGTCCGAGTGGAGATCGTCCTCCCGGACCCGTTCCGCCGCCTCCTTTTGCGAGATGTCGTCCTCACAGAAGGTTGCGACCGCGGTAAAATTCCTGTCGCTACCGGCCATGGAGCGTATGACGGCCGGTAGCGAGAGATCCCCTCCGATGACTGCAGTGAGGGTTGCGCCAGCGTGTGTTGAGCCGAGTCCTCACTGCAGTCGCAGTGGTGACAGGCGGGACTCAATTCCCTCCTAGCGACCAAGTGCAGGTACTTCCCGAAGCAGCGGTGCCCGGAAAGAACCTGCGTCAGTCGGAAGGAAAGGGTCCCGTGCTGCCGCCCTGCTCACTCGACGATGACCGGCTGGAGCGCCTCCACGGCGGCAAAGCCAGTACGTGGAGCCTCCAGCCGGGACGACCAACGAGCCATGGTGGCTCGGCGAGCGGCCTCACGCCATTCGCGTACCTCTTCGGGCGGGGGCCGACTGTCGCTTCCCGCCCGGAACTCAGCCGTTCGCCGATATACTTCGGCGAGCACTTCCGCCTCCAAATCCCACGGGGGAGTCCCGGCCAACGCGCATGCCGCCTCCGTTGACACGGTGCGGTATCCGCGTATGGCTCTAACCGCCATAACCCTCTGAGGGCGCCAGAGGCGCGCCCTATTCTGGGCGGTCAGAGCCTCCGCCCACACCGGTGCACCGTACAGTGCCATTGACCGGACAACCCCCGTGTACAGCCGTCTCGTAGCGACGCTGGGTCCGCCCAAATTGAGCAAGAGTCGCCCAAGGGCGGACGCAGCGCCGACCAGCCTTGGAGCAAGCTGCAGGAAGTGCTCGTCGAAGCGCCACCTACCGTCTAGGATCAGGCCCAGATATTTTATGTGGGCCTGAACCGGTACGAGGACCGAGTTGACCTCGATAGAGGCGCCAGGGGGTGGACCACGACGGGGCCCATGAAATAAAAGGGCCTCCATCTTATCCAGGGCCACCCGCAAACCCAGCGCCTCGATGCGCCCGACCACCAGAGAGACTCCCCTGGTGGCCAGGCACGCCGCCTCACCTGCCGGGTTGTGCCCAAAGTGTCATCGGCGTAACAGATTACGCCGAGCCCGGGGGGTAAGTCGCCTCGAAGGGCCCAGTCGTACCCCATGTTCCACAGGAGTGGTCCAAGGACAGACCCCTGCAGAACACCGCACGACATGGGCCGACGACTCAAAACTCCATTTCGGTCCTCGTACGCTCCTCTAAATAGTCTGCCACTAGCCGCCTCAGGTACCCTGGCACTCCGTGATAGTGGAGTGCTTCCCTGATGCAGCTGAATGGCAGACTGTTGAACGCGTTGGCGATGTCCAGCGACACCGCCAACAGCACGCCGCCACAGCTCACTACCTCTTCGGTCACGGCCCTCAGGCGAAAGATAGCACCGACCGTCGAACGCCCCGCTCGAAAACCGAATTGGGCGTCCGACAAATCGGGGCCGACCTCGCACAGGCGCCGGACGATGCGGGCAGAGAGGACCCTCTCAAACAATTTACCCGCCTCGTCCAGCAGCACGATGGGCCTGTAGGCCGCGACCGAGTTGGTAGGCCGTCCCGGCTTCCTTAAAAGGACCAGCTTCCCGCTCTTCCAGCAGTCAGGGAAGCGCCCGGACGCCAAGCAAGCGTCGAACACTTCCCTGAGGCGTTCCAACATGTGGTCGAGGGCGAGGGCCAATGCTCGGGCAGGAATCCCGTCTGGCCCGGGGGCGGTGTTCTTGGAACGGATCCGTAGAACAACCGCCCCTACCTCCGCCTCCGTGCCGGGCGGAACACCATCCTCCTCGTTCTCCCCGTCGTCTCCGGCCAAGGGGGCCATCGACGGGGGTACATGCTCCACCCGTTGCGGGAAAAGGCCCTCAACCACTTCCTGCAGGAAGCTGGGCTGGAGAGTCTCCGTAAGGGGGGAGCCCGACGCACGGAGCTTTTGTTGCGCCGCGCGATATGGGTGACCTCAGGGGTCACGATCGAGACCCTCCAGCAAGCAATATTACTCACCTGCGCTGAGGCTACGACCTTGCTAATACGGGTGTTGAGTAATGAAAATTGGTGAAAAAAATACTGATTCTCAGAAACTGTCCAACAATTTGAGTCGGATTTCATTTCTCAACTCAGATATCGACTCCAGGGAGTGATTTTAAACTAAACAAATAGGGTCCTCAGAGTTCTGTTTGGGGATAGTCGTCGCGCGTGCCCTGCTTGCCACAAACAAAGTATACAGTGTACTATTATCGAAATAAAACAGGCCATTTAAAGCGGAGATAGAGAATAGTGTAATATTATTGCACATCGGCAAGGCATCAGAATTGGCATCGCGTAGTTGCAGTTTATAACCCATCTAATACATTGTCGACGCGACGCTTTATTTTTTTTTTTTAAAACCTTACCCCGTCGTCACCACCGGGGATTTTCAATGGCGCGGTGCGTCGCAATCGAACCGACTGAAAACCACACGGTGTGTCATACAGCGCCTAAAATACGAGAGGCCCGAAAACAACTGTTGTGACATGAGCAGCAGTCCTAGCGCCTGCCTGCAAAGCGCGGGAACCCGAAGGGGCAACCCTCTAACTAGGCCAGGGACGTCCAGATACACACGGACCTCTTCGCGCGGCTAGCCACTATGGCGGATGAAGGGGAAAAACTGTCCCGTCCTTCCGCGGCCACACTCAGAGAGCAGGGCGCTTGAAAAGCGCGCCGTCGGCGCCGGCAAATAGAGCCCCGAGTTGAGATCTTCCTCCCGGGCCCGTTCCGTCGCCTCCTTCTGCGAGATGACTTGTAGAAGGACGCGACAGCTGTAATATACCTGTCGCTACCAACCACGGCGCGTAAAGCGGCCGGTAGCGAAGTCTTACTGCAGTCGCAGTGGTGACAGGCGGAACTCAATTCCCTATTCTTTTTTTGGCACTCGACTTTTTTAGTTATTGAGACACGAATAATTATGATATAAAAAGTAAGATGAACACATAAAATAGATAAAATTATTTATTTTCAAATCGTATCTAATTTATAATACATTTAACTGACTAATAAAACAACAAGTGTTCAATAAATTAAAGATTGCAATTCTTATGACGGACTGATTATATTACAATAATAATTTCCTAAATTTCTGATGTGGCAACATTGTTAGTTAACGAGGAAGGAAGGTAGATTTATTATAAATTTATTACGTGAATATAAGTACAATTTATTTTATTAAGACAAATGTAACGTAAAATAATGATCAAGACTACCTGATAGGAACGTAATATAATTAGTGACAAAAATCCATTAAAAGAATGAGACAGCAAATCAGGTACAAGAACATAAAAAGTTTGTAACTCTTTGGTGATGTTGAGTTTAAAATGCATACAAATGGCTTGCAAAAACGTATTTAAAACATAATGCCAACAGCACCAGCACCATGGGAAAATATATATAGCACGACTTTTTAAGTTAATTTATGTTTCACTTATTTATTGGCTAAGTATATTAATAGGTATGTACATAATTATAGTTACTACGATTGCAGTGGATCTAAAACAAACATCTATTAAAATTATTTTATTTTTACTTAGTTCATGCCACTAGAAATATTTATAAGTTATTTTTCCGCTCTTGGGGTGAGACGTTTTCCAAACATTTATGGAACCAGTCCTGAGTATTGAAGAACCCTTTCCAATAAAAAAAAATTTAAATAGTACAACGAAAGAATTATAAAAATATCCCAGCAATTGGAAGGCTTCTTCTATTTTGAATTCGTTTCAGGTCAGAGTATTTTATTAACTGACTCTTATAAACAGGCTTCACCAGAGGATGAGTTTTTTAATTGGACTCGTTTTTAAATATGACTGTAATTTGTGTATAAGAAACATATCATATCTTCGTCAATTTTTAAACAGATTTTAATTACCCTTTTTCATTGGATAGGATATGTTACCAGAGTTATTCCATAAATTTTGGACAGTTAAAAAAAAAAAAACAAAGGCGGCAAAATAACTAGTGAACTTTTTAAGTGGCAGTTCATTTAGACGTATTGAGGTACGCACTGATTACTCTCGAGATGTTATGATAACAGGAATATCATGTTTTATTCATTCTGTAAACCGAAACAAAGTGGTTCGGATTTCCTTCAGGATATGTCACTGCCCCTGGTTCTTAACTAGAAAGGTTCGGCATTTTTGTGAATGAACACGTCAAGACTGGGTGTAGTATCACTTAGATAACACTTGATGATTCCTTGTCTGATAAGTTTGTCATCATCAGCACCATCAAAACTTCTGTTGTTTTTGATTTCGATCATAAATGTTTGTTTTAGAATCGCACCGCTAGCTACACTATTTATCAACATCTTTCCAATAATCAATTATTTTGCTTAGTCATTTATTTGCAGTCTTTAAGGATGTAACTATGGTTCAGACATAGTGGTTGAAAGCGTTATAGCTCAATCAGCTTGAACAATCAATATTGGGTCTATTTCATACATAATAAGTTTACTAATGAAACGATTGCAGCACTAAGAATATTATCACCCAAGTGTTATTAGCAGGGTACTTAGATATTTTACTTATATTTCGATTATTATTATTGATTTTAGGACAAGGCAGTGCAGTTTTTTTTATTCGTAGAGAAATAACAATAGTTCAAGGCCACAGTTCTGTCACTGTTTCGTCATAAAAATAGACTAGAGAGACGATATAGCGCCCCTTTCTTCTAACAATCGGGGCTTGCAATCAATGTCTAATGTTTATTTGGCGAGAATGCTGGAAGTGATATAAATTATATTTTATCTAATGTAAACAAGTGCTAAAAAAACAGATGGATTATTTAAATACATTGCAATCTTACTGATGTCATAAGTTCTCTCTCTGTACATTCCCAAAAATAGCTCAGAAGTGGAATTATAAACCAAATATTTTAACGTAAACTAATTGTATTGCTGTGGGTTTTAACGTTCGTCATAAGTTATAAAATGTTTATTTGCCATAACTAGTACATATCCACCGTTACCATTTTTGGCTTCACATATACATAGTAAGATCTTGCATAAGTGACCTATATACATTGAGACTGCTTCATTTATCCGATTCTGAGGAACAACCTGACCCTGAGCTTGGACCTGAAACAAAATATGTTTTTTTAATATTCTAACCCTATAATAGTACACCACAGACTACCCGAAATTATATAAGTCAATAGCCGTATAAAGGTTGTCTGGAAGGAATTACCGTGAGTGATAAGACCGAGAATTGACATGCCTGTATGAACATAAGATGTCTGCATAACATTTTGTACAATAAAGAAATATAAATTAATGAAAAATATTCTTTTGGCACAAAACGTTTTAAGTCCTACGTTGGGCCGAACCTAGTGTCCTCTACCGGGTAGGTTACCAAACTCTCTACTCCTTTCCAGAATATCCTAACAGAATTTTTTTTTAGCTATAAGAGGTAGTTTTATAAAAGTTAAAATAAAAATCGTTTTTAAAGAGTATTAGTGATGCTCGTTAACCTTTAAATTAAGTGTGTAGGTCGTCTCACAGTAGGTATAGTACCTTGCGATGGTATATTTTATGATTAAAGGCAGCAGAATTAGATATTTTTATGACATATTCAGGGCATATTCATGGGTATGAATTTCCATAAAAATCAAGGGCAATATCTCAAAGTAACAATAGATAATGTCAAATGAGGTATGTATAAGTTGATGGTTTGTGGAAGATCATAGCCAAAGCATCGGTTTTAAACTATGTAAAAGCACAATGACTATAGCGAGATTCGAAAATTCTTAAGAACTCATCTAAACCTTTTAGTGCTAAGAGTCTTATATAATCATCAGCAGTTCCTCCGAGCCTTTGTTAAAATATTAATAGTAAAAATACATTACATGCAGATATGCAGATAGTTACCTGAATGTCTTGAGTATCTACTACGCCTGCGCGGCTCCCTGGACGGGCTGTCTGAATTGTATTCTGTCTCTGTATCCGCTGGACCGTTACGAGACCTCGTCCCGCGAACTTCTTCGTACCTATTATTATTTGTGGATAAGTTTCAATTACGTAACAATAATTTAGTCAACCGAACATTTCTCGTAGTATTTAGATTTAGATATTCTTCAATGGTCATGGATACTAAGCTAGTAGTTACCATTCATACATTTAAATACTGTTTGTACCTATTACTTTTTTTTTAAATAAATCATTATTGTTTTACACCATAAAAAGAGTTACGTTCTATTGTACGAAGTGATGAGAACAAATGTTTTTTACTGCATATTTATAAATCGATATTAATTATTTCTTAATCAGTATAAAAAGCCTTTTGTATATAGTTATGAATAGTTGTATTTTGTATTTGCAATAAATAACATAAAAATTTCAAAACTCAAATTCAAACTTAGAGTAATGAACAAATGAAAGACGACATTGATAATAGGCTAAAATTAACTTTTTACTTTTTTAAATCGTTTAAAAGTTCCTCTGCAATAAAATCGATTATTATTTTTGATCGAATCTGCCATCTGTTAGGTTCTCACTAATTGACGACTTATCGAACTGTTAAAAAGAAAATAAAAGAAGGGACAGAAAATAATAGTAAGTATTTGGATTGTACCTCCTTAAACTCTACCGCATACAGAAATTTACAGTCAATTATTTTTTCTTTTTATCTATAAGAAAGACAACTCCCGCATTTAGAATATTCCTGTGTCGCGGGGGGCTTCACACAAACGAACACAAAGGACACCCAGACTCAGGACAACTATTTGTGGATCACACAAATTTTTGTCCCGTGTGGGATTTGAACCCACAACACTCGGCACGGCGTAGTGGCAAGGTGAACACTTAAACCATTGCGCCATCCGTACAGTCGCAATGAATTGAATAAGATCCATTATCTATGCTTGGAGTCTCTTTGAAGGATAAATGCATGCTGAAGTGGCAAGGGATGGCCACGTATGCTGAAGTAGCGATGGCCGTTCGAGCAGACGGGTCCTAGAGTGGAGACCGCGAATCGGTAAACGGAAGGTAGGACGCCCTGGGGGGCGTCCTACCTGACAACCTGAAGAATGTCGCAGGGATGGACTGGATGCGGAAGGCGGAGGACCGGGTACTGTGGCGCACATTGGGAGAGGCCTATGTCCAGCAGTGGACTATGATAGGCTTATTGAGTGATTGATTAAATTGAATTTTACATGCGTACCTATGACCATCATAACTGATTGATATAACTTGACAAAGGGAATTATATCCAGACAAAACCACACTTAATTTTAAAAAATTCTTAAGATAAATAGTGCCAGTACAAGACTCGTTTATAATCCGTGTTCAACCACGATAAATAAATAAACTAATAATCAAAAGAAGTTGGAAAGTTTGTTAATTTTATAGCAAAGAATACATATAAATGCACGTCAGTAGGAGGTTACTAGGATACTAGGAGTTCGAAACAACTTAATGTATCTAATCCTAATTAATATTAAATTATATATTTATATATACCTGAATTGATTGACAACATCTACATTAGCAGCCACCCATAAAATTTACGTCACATGTTAAGGGTGTGACAAAGGGTGGCGAAGGGTGTGACAAGGGCGGGTGGTAAGCTTCTTGACGTCGCATGTCGAAACTTAAAGTATTAAACACAAATCATTACCAGCACACGAAAGACTAGATGTTACTACAATTTTATTAAAAAAAAATTATAACTGCTCTTTTCAGTCCTGGGTGTAAAATTTAAAAATATATGACGTCGCACCAGGGAGTGGGTCCCACGAACCTGAGCACCTGTGACGAGGACGGTCGAGGTAAAAAAAATCATAAAATTCTTGAGACGTAATTTATGGGTGGCCCCTTACCGCAAAAGCTAGTACTTCATAAAGTGATTACCTTTCCCTCGATCTCGATCGTCGCCTGGAGCGCGGCGAGTAGGGCGAGCGGCGCGCTCGGGGTGAGTAGCGACTGTCGGGCGAGTACCGCACTGTCTCGGGCGAGTACCGGCTGTCAGGGGAATAGCGTCTTCCAGGCGAGTACCGACTTTCGGGTGAGTAGCGACGATCGCCGTACCTACGTATATACACATAATATTATAACAAAATTCCGGTACACATAACAAAAATACATAATTACTTATACAGTATAGTCCATCCTAAGGTTGTCTGTAAGAGATCGCAGACTGCGATAAGACCACACATTGTACTGTTACTTAACATTAAATTTCTAGATTGTATAATACTTTTATGGTGTGCAATAAAGAGTACCTATCTATCTATCTATCAAACCAAAAAAACAATATTTGCGTAGAGAGAAAAAATAAGCCAGCGTCAATCCAATTACTCAAAGAACTGAGGACCTGATAAAGTAACAAATATACTAATGTACCTTCTATGATAACACTTTTATAGTAGAAATCTGGTGATTCACGATATCGCATAACGTACACGAAAAAAAAAATGAGGCTAATTCAAAACTCCCTCTTTGTGAAGTTACTTAGAACTTGTATATCGAATGCCATACCTTGGTGGGTGCGGTGAAGGTAATCTGCCGAGCGGAGGCGGCCTCGGCAGCGGTGGCAGTAAGGGCGGAGGCAGGAACATCGGAGGCAACGGCGGCGGGATTACCGGATTTTCTACATTTTCTAGTGGTGATACTACTTCTGTGGAAACAGACCTTGTGTGAAAAGTATGTAACGATAAGTTTTGTAGAAACTTGTATTAAATAAAGGTTTATGACGTCATAATTCGCTATCGTAAAATCATTTACATTAAATGTTTGTGCAATTTTCACAATTAAAAAAATAACGACATATTTGCAAATACTAAGAAATATAAAACATTTCCGTCTCATATTAAATAAGATTGAAATGTTTTATATCTTTTACTTCATTTTCTGAAGACAATTTAATTTAACCGCAGGCAACCCTATTGTGCTTATATTAAGAAAACTTGAACAATGTGTCAACTATGTGTGAATAAGTCAGCAGCGGACGGTACGTCGGCAGGGGCGGCGGGGCATGTGAGTGAGTGCGACAGGGTACATACTGTGGTGCGGGGACACGGCGCCGTCGGCCGAGGGCAGGGTTGAGAGCGCGGCGAGCTTGCGGCGCAGCGCGGCGGCCTCGTCCCGCGCTGCGTCCGCGTCACGCTTGGAGGCGCGCGCCTCCAGCCACGCCGCGTGCGCACGTGCTTCGACAGAGCTCAGCGCCGTTCGCCGGGACGACTCCTGCTCGGCCAGCTCCAGAGTTAAAGCGTCACATTTTTCCCTGGAACGTAGCTTACTATCAGTTTAGATTCGGGTCGACAAACTTTGAACTTATAACAGGACAGGAAATTTTCATGATATTGTTTCCCATAAATTAAATAGTTTGCTAAGCCGCTTGGCAATCGATCCCTGAACCGATATGACTATCGTCGGCACAATGATTGCCCATATATTTACCATATTATGCACACGCCCATCCAAATTCACCGTGAACCTCGTAGTCCTACTCGAAATAATTGTTTAGATTCAATCGGTTCAGAATTTAAACATGTTATCGTTTAACTTCTGAACTGAGAGACTTATCAATGATTATTTATATATGTATATTTATAGGCACTCTAACACACACTAACACAGATGGATGAAGTGCGTGAAAAAAGATATGACTAGGAAGAGTGTAAGCAGTAAAATAGATAGCACGCTACAAGTAGATTGGAAGAAGAAAAAATATTCCGCCAACTCCAAATAAAATTCGGCAAAAGGTGGAAAATTATTTATAGACACTTTAGCAAAGTGTTATTAAAGATAACAGATTCAACAATAAATGCTTGACAATGCAAAATATTAACAAGAGAACCACTTACTTGAATCTCTGTACTTCTTGCTGTAGCAGTTCTATTTTTTCCACAGTGCTAGTTGATTCACCCTGCTTACTGAGCCATAACGATTCCTTAGCATTAAGCTCTCTACAAATATGAGTAACAAACGTTAAATGAATACAGAAATGCATAACATAATAACAAAACAAAATTATTTTTCTTTCAATGTACAGTATTTGTTAGTCTATTGCAAAATGGCTTTCAGTTTGCCCTAGTTAGAACATTTTACCGAAATAAAATGAAAAAATACCCCATACGGCCAAAAACTGCAATGCAATTAAACAACATTTATGCAATCAGCTGCTTCGACGGCGCCATACGTTTAAGTTTATTCACCGTACCGTACAAAAAGAATACCGCGTACATTGCGTAGCGCCGAATGAAACTAATGACTATAAATCCTTATTCTCGCATTTTTATGATGAACTGACTTTTGTATTGTAATAAGTATAAACAAAAAGAGGTTTTTTATAAGTTTTTCGCGTAGCTCAAACTTACACGCTATATATATATATATATATATATATATATATATATATATACATATATATATATATATATATATATATATATATAAATAGATAGATAGTTATTAGTTTTGTGCATGTAATATTTTTTCTTTATATTTGAACGATTGAACTGTCATCAAAAAATGTACACTTACTTCAAAAGTTCACTTTCCCTTTCTTGGAAGTATTTTCCTAACACTTCCAACCTTGTCAGTGCTTCAGTAGCGTTCTGGCTCGTAGTGTGCAATGTCTCTTGTGTAGTCTGTAGTTCCTCAGATAACCGACTTCTTTCTTTATGTTCTGTCTAAAAAAAAAAGTGTTAAATTGTGTATATGTGTGTTGATACTTATGAATAACAAAAATAATTACGGTCGCCAAAATTCACATACTGCAGTCGGTGGAGCTTCAAATCCTATCAATTTTGGTAGTGACTCTGCACAATTACATTTTTGGTAGGAATCGATCGAGAACAACCTATAGATCAATATCTATAGACCAATAAAACAGATTTAACAATATCACCACTTCTAGACGCTAGATGCTAAATTCAGTAACACCAGCAAAACTCAAAATAATAAAACAAATATACATACATTGTTAAGCAATAGGGAAAGAAAAAAAAAATTTTGAGCCCCAAAACACTATTAAAACACAAGATTCCTAGAATATCTTTCTTCTACAGAACAGTAATTAGTTTTTCGCCTTTTCTGAAAAAGTGTTTTTTTGAGTTATTACCTATTTCTGTTTATTAGAGAGATCTCTGTAATCAGTACTGTAAACAAAAATGTTGCAATACCAGGTTCCTAGCTTAGAGAATGAACGTCCAAATGAATGAATGAATGTTAAATTTAAGTTAAAAACATATCATTTATCTAAGTCAATAGAAAACATTCAACATAAAAACTAATTAATATTTCAGTTACAGTTATAGTCACTTATAATAATTTACCAATATTTTTTTTTTTTTTGTATACAAGTTATTGCACGACAGAGTTCACTCCCGTATCTAACCGCTCAGTCAAAACTGGTTCTTGAAAAGTGAATTCTGTCGAGCGAAATGAGTGGCGCGCTGTTACCTATTAAACGTTTTCATCGTAATGATAAATGCATACACCTACCATTGTATTTTGTAGTTATGAGATGTCGATACGGATCAGCAGAGTGCAGAAAAACCAATTGTGGTTTATAGTGCTCTGTTAAAATTAAGTTTTAGTAAAATATTATAAGGCTTTTAATAAAAAAATAAAAATCTTTTAGGTGTGTGATATATGAAGTAGGAGGACTGACTTAAACAACAACTTAATTGACTGACTTAACAAAAATATACCCCAGATAATACTAACCATAAAATGAAACATGAATAAAATACTTACCTCATATTTAGTTTCTAATGTTCTTTTTTCTTCTATCGCCTTCGATAATTTCGCTTTGATTTCAGTATGATCAATGAGAGATGTCACATCTACATTGGATAGCATTCCACTTTTCAATTCTTTGATGGCGTCCTGAAATCATAAGATTATCTTACATGATTGTATTACTAAAAATACAGCAAACCCATTTAGTCTTTTCTTTTATTACAAATACTAACATATTATTAACTTAAATTACTTTATATTGGGGCCATTTAATATAACAAATTGACAAATGAATCACATACCTTGAGTGCCTCAATTTCATGTTTTTGTAATTCTATTGTATTTTTAGCTTCAGCTAGTCTCTGATTTACATCTTCAAATTGTTTTTTCTGTTTCTTGAACTCTTCTAAAGCACTTTCAGCTGACACATACTTCAATTGGAAATTATCTCTGTCCCGGCTGACTGAAATTAATTCCTCTTCAAAAGCCTGTACCTTACCTGGAAAGAATAACGCATACTTATTTTTAACCATTTACACAGTCTATCTCACACAGTCTAATGTCCATACATAATAAATATATTTACAAAAAATAATACAGTAAGATAAAAATAATACAATAAGAAAATAACTTTTTCCAATCTTTTGTTATGTAAGCCATTTGGATTTTTTAAACAAGA
Source organism: Callimorpha dominula (assembly GCA_949752705.1). Classification (NCBI taxonomy): domain Eukaryota; kingdom Metazoa; phylum Arthropoda; class Insecta; order Lepidoptera; family Erebidae; genus Callimorpha; species Callimorpha dominula. The sequence continues at coordinate 14,514,116 of OX456997.1, forward strand.
ATGGGTTATGGTATGGTAATGGTGTGTAATTTTGAATTCTGTCAGATAAAGGGACTCATACCAGCAAAAATATGTTAAAGATTTATCGTGACCACAGAACCAAATCAGGAACCATTGTTAACTCAACACAGAAGAATTCACATACAGGCAAAAGTAGCATTATACTTTCAAACACTCTGTATATATCTAAATATTTGTGTTCGCAAAATTTGAGAAGCATTGCATTGACTACTTTTACAGTTTATCGCGAACAGACAGACAGACAGACAGAGGCGTCGGAGGACTTTGTTTTATAATATGTAATGATACTGATAACATAAGTATTAAAATCAGAACAATCTTTATGCCTCTACAATGTGTATTAAATTATTCCTAAGATGTTATTCCTATCTTAATCAACTCAATACCGTGTCATTCTGTTACAAAGATTAATGCTGAGTTCCTATAATCAAGAAATGATTCGTTTTGCTTAAGGACGGTAAAATTTCGTTGATTTTTCCAAGTTTGTACCGTTTGTAAGTAAAACGAATCGTTTTTTGATTATAGGAACGCGGCATTGATCGACATCGGAAATTTGTATGAATTCATGTTAGTGAGTACTCCTAACGGCATCTAAGAATTCTATATGACACTATTTAAGTTGAGAGTCTGACTTATTACGAAATATAGGTATTAATATTTTTCCTCTATGCACTGTTGATTTTTGACCCTCCAAAACAGATTAAATATACCTACAAACAAGTTACTAAACACAAAATATTTACTATTCATGTTTAAATTACCGAGAGTGTCGTGTGTACTTTTTGAAGCACAGAGCGAAACGAAATATACCAGAGCCATGTTATCAATACAAATAAATAAAATTGAAGTGTCTGTTTGTAATGTCAAAATATTAGTTTTTTTAAGCTCATACAGTTATTTGCACTATACCTGCAAATAACTGTATGAGTGTCTGTCTGTTTGTTCCGGCTAACCTCTGGCACGGGTGGACCCATTTCAATGGGACTTTCACTGGCAGATAGCTCGTATTATAAGGAGTAACTTAGGCTATTTTTATTATGGAAGAAGAATTAGGGTTTCGCGCAAAATATATAAATATGGATATGCGAGCGAAGCCGCGCGAGAACTGCTAGTTAGTAGTATGGAGGTCAACGCATACGGTCATGCTATGTCTACAATCTATTTTCATATACATAATTGTAGACTATTTGAATTAAAGTAATATACTTGCATTACAATGTACTGCAAACATACAAATGTAGGTCTTTACTTACCATTTAATTCAACTATTTGCTCCTCAGAGTTAGCTCTCTCTGCCAAGAGCTCACTGAGAGTATTTTCGACTTCACCTAAAGTATTCTGCAACTCTCCAGCAGTATTTTCCGATACCCTGAGCAGTTTCTCATTATCATCTAAAGAATTTCGTAGTCTGTCGTTAGTGGCTTTAAGCTCATTGATTTCCTCTTTAAGTGATTGCACCATATCATCCATTCCAAAAGAGTTGTCTTCAATTCCAGCCAACTTACTTTTAGTACCTGAAAGTTCCTCTTTGAGTATCTCACATTCCTGGAACCAATATTCATTAAATTTAAGCAATGGAAGGAATTACCAAGGAATTCACTTTTCAATTTGCCCGAACGTTATAAAGACGTTTCCTTAAGCAGAATAATAAAACACAATTTATATATTTTAAAGTTTCAAGCCTGCAAATAGCCGATTCTCCTTTTTAAAGCATCTTCGGATGTAAACAACGAATAAAAGACTTTAAAAACAAAATCTGTTAATTGAAATTTAATTATTCAGAAGCTTAAGTAATTTTATTAGGAATTATTAATAAATTCAGAAATGCACATCACAACCTCTACGCTATTGTTTGACCACAAATTATCGTGCATTGCATTAATAGGTGAGCGGCGCGGTAAGTGGCGCAGGGATTGCGTGCTCTTAATTTAATTATATGGTGCACATGATTAAATCATTTCATTAATTTAAACTATAATCATTATGCAGTATCGAACGCTTGGATTGTGCTATCAGTTAGTTTTAAAAATTCCCGCAGGTGTGTTCATAGCTGATGGTAACCAATTACAAATTTAAGTGGGAGAGCCATGCTTGGGCATGTATGGGCCGGCTCGACAGGAGTGATACCACGGCCTCACAGAAAACCAGCCTCATAGCCACGATTGCGTTGTGTTTCCGGTGAGACCGGAGGCCCTAACCCTTCCTTCTCCCCCTTCCCCTACTCCCACCTTAAAGGTGGGCAACGCATTTGTGATTCTTGAATTACAGGTGCCAATGGGCGGCCGTAGTCACTTACCATCAGGTGACCCGTCTGCTTGTTTGCCACCTATCACATAAAACGAACAACTAACTAGAATGTCATCATGTCAGTCTGTGCCCACGGCCAGTGCAACCTGGTCGAAACATCAGGCAGGTCTAAGTATCCCGAATTCATAATTATATTACTATTATTACTGAAAGCTGAGAAAAACATATATGAAGTTACATGTTTGTAATACTTTTTGTTTACTTTTATACATTCGTGCATTGTGCATCTGAGACCATACACTTTTATAACATTAAAGCCCCGTCGAAAGTGAAAAAAAAAATGTCTCCAATTTTTTTTAATTGATAACCCTAAAGTTCGTCCAAAGCTACTGAACAAAAGAAAATCGCTTGACAAAGTGAGGAGGAAAATATACTGTTTTCTCTTTAAATATTTAATTTAAAAAAACTATTCGATATTTTTCTTTTTGATATCAGTAAAGCTCGTCAATAGCCAGAGAACAAAAATCCATAAAGAAAGTTTGTTGACAAACAGGAGAATATGGTTCGAACTGTTTTGTCTTTGCCTATATTTCATTTTATTTCATTATACATATATTATAAAGCTGAAGAGTTTGTTTGTGTGGTTGAACGTAATCTCGGTTCATAATAATTGTTTTAGGTTCGGTAATAATTATTTTAGTGTTGGCTAGCCCATTTATCGAGGAAGGTTATAGGCTATATAACATCACGCTACGAAGAATAGGAGAGGAGTATCATTGAAAAATATTGCAAAAACGGGGAAAATTTACCGCAGACGAAGTTGCGCGGGACAGCTAGTATATAGACAGATGACGAACATATACGCCGCAAAATATTTCTATGCAGTGGCGAATGATAAACATTTTGAGAAAGGAACTTCTGACCATGTTATATACCTACTTACGTATGTATCTCAAAAGGGAAGCCTGTAAGAATTGTGTGTCAAATTCTTATCATCCCCTTGCCATCTTATCATTATCACTAACATACCCATATAATCTTGGATTCTTTTAGGCAGAAAAGTATAAATCATTCGAAATGTAATATAAATAACTTTCAATTTAAGATTTAAAAAAAGCATCAATGATAAGCGTGATGAAGTGATAAAACAAATTGACCTTACCTTAGAAGTGAAAAGCAAATCACGCTGCAAAGAATTGATTTGGCCAATAAGACGACCATCTTGTCGCCTGTTGTCTATGTAGTAGTATCCTAATGTGAAGAGAAGAACAGAACTAGCGGTAGTCAATAAGAAAGTTAGCAGTCTATTGCTACCATCATTCGATGTGCCATCACAGTATTCATCACTGTAACAAGTCTCACCTGAAAATAAAAAAAAGTGTTTAATAAATCTGGAAGTTAAGGAGATAAGGCAAATGATTTTTTTGTAACATAGATAAAAGAACTAAGGGGGCGTCCATTAATTACGTGAGGCGTTTAGGGGGGAGGGAGAGGGTCTAGCCAAGCTGCCGCGGTTTAACCTAAGTACCGTGTAACACCGGGTACTAAAAGTATTTTTCAAAGAAAAGGAACGCAATTTTGCGGTCATAAGCAGTAAAGATATTTCTAATATTCGATAAGATAACTATATGCTAATAAATAAGAAGTATTTCGACTGGCAAACGAAAATAATGTTAATGGGTAAATAGAATTCATGTCCCTGGCAATGTCCCTACCTAGTAACAGCGTTGTTTGTTATTAATTTGATATTTTGTAATATTGTTTATAAACACATTAGGAAATTGAATATTTAGTAATAAAATGTGATGTTCGAACAATTATCTTTTTTGTGTAATTTTTACACGACTTGACAGCGCAACCAGTCATTTATAAAAATTATAAAACAGCGAATCGTGACGTACCTACTTAAGCTGCGAAATGGTTGCGAACGTTTCTCGTTTTCGTCTGTGACGAGTGAAGTGTGTGAAGTAGTAGTATTGGCTTAAATTTTAGGGCGCGTATTAATCTGAACCTATATATATAACCCAAGATACGTACATTAAAAATTGGGCACTACTTCGCTCCTAGGATTCGCAACATGAATATGGCTTTCTTTAACAAATAAGTTATGTAACGCATAAAGAATTATACAAATCATACTAATTAGTAAGGCTTGAAATTAGCACATTCAAACAACCTCTGTGAAAACTCGTCACATTATTGCATTAGTGTAGTTAAGTCCAGATTAAATAGAAACTTGATACATCTAGTAACATGAACTACTAAAGAAATGACAATTTGTTACAACAGATAAGACTTTATCTGATGAAATTTGTAAACATACATAGATAGCTAAAGTAGTTACTGTATAGATGTTTGAAGTAGTTACTGTTCAAACAATGATAGAATAACATTCAAAGGTTGAAATAATATAGTGAAGAATGAGCAATCAATAAGTATAATTTATTTTAATTCATTGAAAGGTTATGCTGATCATAATTGTATATGAAATAAAAAATATATTGATAAAAAATACTTTGATGGTAGTCAATACAAATAAATAAAATTGAAGTGTCTGTTTGTAATGTCAAAATAATAGTTTCTTTTTAAGCTGAAAATCTGTTTTAAACATTTTTGTCTGTCTGTCTGTTTGTTTAGGCTAATCTCCAGAACGGGTGGACCGATGTTCATGGGATTTTCACTGGCAGATAGCTGGTGTTATAAGGAGTAACTAAGGCTACTTTTATTTTGGAAAAAGAATTAGGGTTCCGCGCAAAATATAAAAATATGTACACGCGAGCGAAGCCGCGCGGGAACTGCTAGTATTTAATAGAGTTCTAAAAAATTTTGAATTTAGACTGCTTAGACTAGTTCATGGGCTAAAAAAGCATGCAGTGAAAACCTGAAGCTATGCTACGCAATGGTTTAAGTGGTCACCTCGCCACTGCGCCCTGCCGCTGTGCTGCTGTTGTGGGTTCAAATCGAACACGGGACGAAAATTTGTGTGATCCACACATAGTTGTCCCGAGTCTGGGTGTTCTTTGTGTCTGTTGTTTGAATGTTTATGATAGGAATATTCCTAATGCGGGAGTTGTCTTAAAAAAAAATCTTATGAAGGGTGGAGGGCCGCTACCTAAGACCATGGTTAGATCTAATGTAATGCAGTCTTTTTCTGCTGGTCATTAGTCACAAGAGTTATATTTCAAAGAGGCACCAGTGAAATTATTGATGCCTTTTCCCAACTTAGTTGTATATAAAAAAACGGTTCTAAATATAGCAGGGATTTTATGGGCATGAGTTATGCAACATCTTTACGAACTGTGAACCAATTTGAATAATTATTTTTCTATTGAATGGACTATAACATCATGGATGTTTACATTTTTATAGCAAAAATGGTTGACTGCTAAGAAAAGGATGGTTTCTTATAATATACTAGCTACAAGGCCACATATTGCTGTGGCTAAGTAATTTGCAATAAGAAATATTGTGACTATAAATTAAGGTGAAACTATCCTATTTCTCAAGTTGGATCAGACACAAATAGTGCAAAAATTCATTTTCATTCGTTTTATTACATTTTCATCATGAACAATGTGACATGAAATTTTTATATACTATATTGATAGTTTTAAGTTTTGCTTCGGTTTCGAAGGCATTGGGGTAATTTTCTATCAGAAACAGTACTATTTTTCTCAATGGAAGGTACCCTTTGTTCTTTTAGTGTATATGCAAAATTTCATGATATTTGGGAGAGTAGTTAAGTAGTGAGAGCGTAACAAATAAGATACTCACTTTTGAAATTATAATACCAGGATTGATGATTTTTTACATATTTTATAAAGTAAGTATTTAATTATTATAAATTTCTTCAAGTTCCCCTTACTAAAACTCTGTAAAATATGTTAATACTTATGCAATATTTTTTAAAGATTTAGGTAGTATACAAGAAAGGCAGAGTTTTCCACTTAAATTAGAGGCACACGCTGTATACCTCCACTACATACTGCAGAAAACTGCAATGAAAATAACCTTGTGGTATATTCCTGTAGTGAACAAGGCAATTTCAAATTTAAGGTGTAGAGATCGAGTGGTGAGGAACATTTAGTATTTAATTGTTTTAGTTTTTTTAAGGATTAATAGTTATAGTGAACTGTTTGAATTTTTTATTTGCAAGCAATAAACCTGATGTCTTCTCTTCAGATGAAATATATCATCTTTTAAGAAAACATTATATGAAGTAAAGTAGGGAGAATAGTTGTTGGAATCTCAAGCTTAAGTTTCTTAACATATTCAGTACTGTTGAGTAATATAATGGATGGAAGATAATATAATTTTAAAGATAAAAAGATTACTAACCTTTTTGTAATGAGAATATAGAACAGACACCGAATGCCAATTGGTTAGAATCACTGGATTAAGGTGCTATAGATAATGTTATATGTTCTACTTCAATAAACAAAATAAAAAATTGTCTTACCAACAGAAGCAAACAAGGCTTTAGTCTCTTCACTTGTGCCCATAACAGAATAATAAGTAGACATAATATACTTCATAAAAGAAAATCCTTCATTAATTTCTTCTGTGGTATCACTTTTTTCACTCTCATAAGAAGGATAGTCTTCTGTATTATAAATAGACGGAGGAGATTCAGATGAAGATGGCCAAATATCTGCCATTGTGGAGAAAATGTTTGAAATGAATCCTTGCGTGTCTTCAACTTCTACAGGAGTCTCTGTTGTTGAGCTTAGTATGTCTTCTGACTCTTGACTATAAGCAGTATTTGCATCTTCTTCCAGTGATGGGTCTTGTATAGGTATGTATTCTGTAGTAGTTTCTGGATTGTCTCTTTCTTTAAAGCTATAACCAGGTGTAGAAGTTGTAGTGTATGTCTCAGAGAGCTGTCCGCTATCAGGTATAGATTGAAGTGTTTCAGAATACAGAGGGGGAATGGTTTCTGATGTAGTAGGTGGTAAAGCAGGTATTGTATCTGGTATAACCGGATATGTTTGAACTGTTTCTGGTGCAGGGGGATATATTGGTACTGTATCTGATGAAGGTGAAAAATTTGGCACTCTTTCTGGTGGCAAATTTGGGACTGTTTCTGATGTAGGTGGAAAGTTTGATACAGGATCTAATGGAGGTTTAGTATTAGGTTCAGTCTCTAATGCAGGAGGTATAGTAGCTAATGTAGGTGACTCTGTAGTAGATACTATTTCTATTGATGGGGGAGGCTCTACAGAAGGCAAAGTTCCAGTTTCTATAATTGGTAATATTGTGGGAGGCTGATCTTGTAATTGTTCTTTCAGTGCAGTATATTCATTAGTTTGTATATTAGCACTGAGGGGTTCATTATTATTCTGATCAGCCACAACTACTGAGTTCATTATTTCTAAAGGTTCACTTAAAGGGTTAATGTCACCATTAGCCACATTACTTGTTTCAGTGACAGTTTCTTCTGTTACTTTTACATTCTCTTCATTAGTACTAAGTGAAGATACATTTTGTTCTACACTCTCAATCAGTTCAGATTCAGTCACACTATTAAACTCTTTATTATCAGGCACATCTAATAAGTTGTTACTACTTAAGCTACCACTTATAGTAGATAAAAGTTGTTGGGCAGATGTTCCTGCTGACAGCTTTTTTTGAAGCTCTTGGTCAAGCTGTTCGGTACTTGCAGCTTCTTTTCTTTCATAATCATTTAACAGAACCTCTTCAAATGACTTTGGTAAAGTTTGTGCAGGTGATTCAACATTATGCTTGAAATCATTTATATCAGTTTCAATTGATTTATCAGTTTGCTCTGGAAGGGCTGTTGTTGTTGCAATATCTATGTTCTTTGACATCTTCTCATCATTAAGTGTAGGATCAGAATTTTGGCTTTCACTAAGCTGATTCTCACTTGTTTTTATTCTAGCTGGATCAGGAATATTTTGTATATTAATATTATAATTTTCATTTTCATTCATTTCATTAAGAGATGGAGTGTGATCTTCACTAGAAGTTGTTACAGGAAATTCAGTTGTAGCGTCTTGTTGGGCATTGTTAACAGCTGCTTCGGTAGTATATATTGTAGTGCCTTCAATCACTTCATGTGCTTGTTTAACTCTATTTGGTTGAACACTTTCTTGTGCTTTAGGTTTATAAGAAACCACAATAAGAGGATTTTTTTCTATCATTTTGTATTCTCTTAAAAATTTTGAGTTAGCGAATCCCGTTTTTCCATTTATTTTCACAAACCATAACTCAGAATTAGTGCCAGCTGATTTCATGTAAACGAAGGCATCATTGTTGGGGAGAAAAGATATAAGGTCCGGGTCAACGCTTCTATAATTTAATAAAGTCTTGGCTTTAGATATTGGTTCTGAAATAATTAAACAAAAATATGTTATAGAAAGTTATCACATGAAAATTGACATTATAATGCACCGAACACTACGTACCGTCACATCCTTCATTAACACAATAAACTTTATCAGGGTGTCTGCAGTGCAACCCAGTGATAGATAACATAAATAAAATAACTTTTAACACAATCATTTTCGCATTCTAATTAATATTATAATAATATTTCTTAAAAAACTCGCTAGACGTTAGGCCACATCATCTGTCAAGTCGATCGGTCGGTCGTTCCATGCAACACAAATATGTTTCTAAACAATTTGAAGCACATACACATGAATACTTTAAAAATAAAGAAAGATAAGTCAAGTACAGTATAAACATGAGGAAATCTTATCGTATTAGCCATTAAAATATGTAATTTTTTGAAATTATTACAGTAAGAGTAAAGTATAATTTAAAAATAATTCACATCCTATATGTACATTGCATGGAACGAAACACGGATCTTACGTTTCGTTACACGTGATAATATTTTATTCGCAATTATGGGTATAATACATTAAGGCTATAATTCCTATCCTGTAGAAAGTTATAAACTTATGGTATAAAAGTAACAGGTTTTTGTTTGCAGGGCTGCCAGTAACCAGAACCAATTTTGTCCTGCCTGATCCTAGCAATCAAATACACAACCATAGTTAGTAAAACGACCCACTGTCGTAATTCGTTAAACGATTAGGGCATAAATTACGTTACTAAAATTACTGGACTGGTTAGCTTAGACACTGACAACTTTCTTGAGGTATGTCGATGTCTTTAATTTGACTAGGATCTGAACAAGGTTTTTTAGCGCATTCATTACATAGTGAGATGAATACTCAGAAGTGAGGGGATGGACATGTAGTTAAGTAGTAGCACTCATTATGTTGCTGTTGATCAGTTTTTAATAACATCTGGCACGATAGCGTTAAACAAATTGTGACTACGCCACGTAGTCCAAAGTCAATTCTTGAAACATATGATTATGTAATTGTATAATGTAGCGTAAGGCGAAACGTTAAAAGCTACACATATCAACGTGTTATAGAAGGGGAGCCCACAATGCTAAATGTGTATTTACTCCAGCGTCGTTGGGACCTATTGGATTTTGAAGATTAGATGGTAGAAAGAAAAAGAGTTCAGGCGATGTATCCGTTTCATTGGTGGGGGGAGCTTCTACAGGCTTTCAAAGATGTAAAAAAAAATAGTAAAATGTACTTACTCTAGCGTGTCAGATATTAATAGTGTAGATACCCCACATGTCTCTGATAATAGGGGTAGGTTAATCTACCCATTTTCATGTTGAGGGTGGCCGTATGGAAGGGTAGAAAATGGGAAAAAAAAAATATTCGAGCGCGTCAGGTATTAAGAGGGGATGTTAAGTACACCCGAAAGAAACCCCCATTCAATAATCTGACGATTCGGAAGTGACGTAAGCTCGCAACTTCTTTTTGAAAATTGAGCGCGTCAGATTTTCATACAGATGGTTCAGCTTAATGTCCTAGACAAGCTGATCAATAATCTGACGATTATTTGGAGGGATTCTCTTAATCTGACGATTTGAAAAGAAATACATGTATTTTTATCATTAAATGTGTCAAATGTGCACGGAAAATAGCATGCAAATACAAATAGACTTAACTATTTTTATACATATATAAAAGCGAAAAGATACTCACTCACTCATCTACTACTAATCACGAAATCTGGAAAACTACTTGACCTATGAAAATGAAACTTGGCAGGGAGGTAGTTTATGAGTAAGAGAAGTCAGCTAAGGAATGATTCTAAGCTAAGAACAATTTTGTTAATTTACGAATACCATTTAAATTCCAAATTTCTTGAAAAACATATTCCAAAGTGAATTGTTTAGATGAATCAATATATTAAGCGTATAAAATCGCGGGCAAAAAAAACAAAATAGTCGTATAGTAGCAGGTACAAGTTGTTTTTATTACGTGTGTGAAAGAATGTATACCGCTTTTTTTCACAGAACTGATCTGTGTTTTTATGAAGGTAAAGTAGGTTTTCATAAATAAGCCACAGTCAGGATGTTTATTTCTTTATATTTCTGCCCTAGTGAATCACAACTACCTGAGTTATATAAATATATAAATTGCTCAGATAGTCTTCTTCTGCAGAACGAATATAGTTTTATGCGACATTATACTATGAAAATAACTTATTAACGATTTTTTTTTGCAAGTTTGTAACCTTCCCACTGACTTGCATCACGCTCAAATCGTCAGATTATCAAAATGTACACTTGTCAGCATGTAATTGACCCACTGTATCTTAATCTGACGCGCTCGACAATGTCAAATGATCGATTTTTTTTTGCAAGTTTGTAACCTTCCCATTGCCTTGCGTCACGCTCAAATCGTCAGATTATCAAAATGTACACTTGTCAGCATGTAATTAACCCCCCTTATAATAATCTGCCGCGCAGGAGTAAATCCAAAAAATCACTTAATGGCCTCCTCTACTATAATAATAAAGATGACAACCTCTAGGTGGGTGGTTGATAAATTCTCTTTGGTTCAGCTTTTTTTTGTTGATGTTTGTTATCTCAGATATTGACATTTGACCGCATGACGATTTCTTCATGCGGTCTCCAAAAAAAAAAATCAGGAAACCACATGAAAACATGATCAAACATTAAAAATACAAATAATAAGTAAGATGTCGAGTACCTCTAAAATTACATTATTAAACTTATCAGAACAACTGACATTTGAACTTGGTGAGAATAAAGTGCTAATAAAGGCAATCTTATCTATTGGTAGAATTCTTTAGAGATTTATAGAAAATAGCTGTTAATGTGATGGATGTCCACATGTTTAAAATATGATGTCTCGTCTGAATCGCAATATTCAATTAGGCGATGAGAGTTTTATGTTTCTTTTTTGCGATTCTTGGAAGATATATCAGCGTTTGCTGCGGCTCTTCGTATTGATAGGCAGAAATAGGCACTTCGAACTGATGACAATGAGGATCAAATTATTATACCTACTTATAATATGTGATTTACAGATATTTTTTTATACGGCGTTGTATGTTTGTAAAGTCCTAGCGACATAAATGTTTCTTTAGTGCGGGATTTCATACCTATATCTTTTCAAATTAGAATTATAAACACTAACGCTCTGACGGTTTCTTTGAAAATATGAATGGTTTATAGTTTATGGATTCCGGGAAACGTGATTTTAATTAACTTTATAAAATTCATAAATAATTAGCAAGGTTAACCAAACTAACTGTACTAAAGAAAATAAATGTTCTTCCATACATCGATATAGGTACTTTAGGGTCAACTGCAAAAATTTAAGGTTGGAGAAAAATGTGCTCCCCGCACCGCCACCGCCGCGGCCCCGCTGACTTCGTAATCGAGGCCTTACTGAGTGGGGGTTAAACCTGCAACAACTTTATCTTAAGTTACACTACCACCGCTATAAATTACTCCGATTTATTTGTATTGTATTCTGTTTTCACGTAGATTAGAACTTGATATAAATTTCAACTGTACTGAAATGGGTCTCGACAGAAAGACAATGAGGTGCTTATACAGCGATTCCTATTTTTGATTTTTAGACACGTGTCCTTAAAATGATACTGGTTTTATAAGGAGAAATGATATAACATTTCTTCTCGGATTGGAGCCGCCCGACTGGTTTCGTAACTCCATTGTACAGAAGACCGCGATTAGAATAATTAGCATTACGGTAGTATTCCTCTTAGACTTCGATAAGAGATGTTAACACATCGTCCCTTCACGTCCCTACCTTGAGGAAGGAGAGGGGGGGGGGGAGAGCATGTGTTAACAACGCACTAGTGATACCACTGGTGTTGCAAGTATTTACAAGCACTGCTAACCGCTTACTATCAGGTTTGCGGTGTGCTTATTTGCTGATTTAATCGTATAAAAATGGTCACTATTAGAGTTATGTATGGGAAATTTGTTTGTTTGTACAAACAACTGCAGGTAGATTTTGATAACAGGTTTATGGCTACAAAATTTCAAACAGAATTGTAGATATAATATCATGCAACAAAGATGACACCTTCAGGTTTTGAGACGAGGTAACCAAAGAGCAGTGAGGGCCTTGACTGAAAGGTCGTTGACAATTATTTACGCTTTTCTCTCCTTTAGATTAGATAGACTCTCGTTCTATTTGTTTATAGCCCTAAAAGCCCTATAAGGGTATGTTACAGAAATGGTAATTATAAAATTGTCTATCATTTAGTAGAAATAAGAAAATTAGCTTTCGTCTTTGTAGCATTCCAAGGTTTTAAAGCGTAATATTTTATTTTTGGGAGTAAAGAAAAAGCTGCATGCTTTATTTATTTGTATATTATATTCTATTTCACAGACGATAAAGTGAAAAAGGATATATGTTTCGCTGAAACATTGATATTAAGCTGCGGGCATCATGAAGGTGACGTGGAAGAGGGCTCCTCAGAATCTGAATGGACGTGTCATGAATCTACTCCAAGCGAATCATCTAGTCATGTTACAATAACCAAAGACTACGAACCACCCTCCCCACTCATCATTGATGACTCTATAATTGAAAACGAGGAAGTTCCTGATTTCCATTTCTTTTTCTTTCCTGATTGTAAAAAACCACTGCCACCAAAGGATAGTAAAGATAGTATCATAATCGTTGACGGACTACCACAAATAAACACATACATCCAGAAACTGGCCACTGAGGTTTGTACTTGTAAGAAGGATGAGAAAGGACAATGTGAATGTTTCATAAAAATACCTTGTTATTGTGGAGCCAAAGAACAAGCTGAATGTACGTGTCATGACAAAACAGATATATGCGTTTGTAAACCTTTGGAACCGAGTCCAGTGTGCACATGTGCAACTGATGCCAAAGTGTGCACTTGTCAGCCTGGTATAATCTTACCGGAATGCACTTGTGACAAAGTTGAGAAACCTTGTGTTTGTCGTCATCACACTTTTACCTTTCCTACTGTTGTATGCACATGTAAAGGTAAACCGGGATCAACTCCATCTTCAAGAAGTTCATTTCCTTCGTATGAAGAAGGTGAATATAATACCGATGAAACTGTAAAACCAGAAAGTAATCTAAGAGAACCATGCGAATGCCAGAAGCCAGATCCGAAAAAATTGTGCTATTGTACAAAAGGTCAAGAATGTATATGCAAAACTATTGACTGTGTTTGTGGCGCACAGCGTACATGTGTATGTTTACCAACAGACAACGAAAGTATCCAATGTAAGGATGAACCAATTGAAAACAAATCCATATGCAGTTGCGACAAACCCGCGGTTTGTACATGCGGTAGAACCATAAGCCAGTGTACATGTTTTCCTGTTAAGGTATGTACTTGCGGTGATCCTGACAATTGCAAATGTTTCTCGGTTTGCGATTGCAAACTGGTTTGTGTTTGCGATACACAACCTGCAACAACAAAGGCATGCACGTGCGTAGATTCTTTAAAAGTTCCGGTGACAGACTTAGTCTGCACTTGTCCAAAGAAAGAAGATAATAAACTTCGAAAAGTTCGTGCTGGAAAACATGGTTACCGGTGGTGTCACGAGGTAGATCCACATCATACTTATTTTGATTATGCATACGATAGACATGACAAGATAGAAAAAAAAGAATCGGTAATAGAAAAAGTCGTCATACAAGGCCTAAACGATGCACCAACCGAAGAAGAAGTCTGTCCAATACATGAAATAAAAGCTCCAAAGTACGAGAAAAAAGTTAGACGACCATCTTTAGACTGCTGCAGTGCAGTTGGAGGTATTGTACTTTGTTGTTTTTACACAGTTTTTTACGTATATTAAAAAAAAAAAAGATTTTTATATTTTAAATGTAAAATTACTTGTTTTTATTTATTTAGGAATTAGTATTTCTGTGGAGCCGCTTGGGGAGGATAAAGATAAATTGCTGGTTCAAGTTGTAATGCATTCTTCAAAGGAAGGCGCTAAAACGGGCTCCAAGCTTGTTAGTATCTTGGATTGTAACCTACACACAATGGAAGAGAATAGAACAGAGTAAGTTTTAAGAAAGTTTTATAAGTTTGTTTCACAAAGTTTTTTTGCCGTAGCAGCAGTATCTTATTCAAAGACCAAGTACATGCCGAGTGCATACGCTTGGTCTTCTTAAATCTTGGAATATTTTTGAAAGAAGAGTCTAATTGTCATGTATTCTTTTTAGCGTACTATTTTTTTATGTGTTGAGCTGTGGCTGCTATTGGCGGCTATGCGGAAAGTTTAAAGTATTTTTGTCATCTTATTCGGTGGTCCGGATGTCTGGTGATCCAAAAGGTGTAAGATGGTGTTTAGTGTGTGTGTGTGGAGTGGTGGTTCATCATATATCAGAGCCACCTTGGTATTATTTAGTTAATTTTTGGGGGTTCATTGCTAATATATTTTAGGCTTTGGTGGCTAAAAATAATCATAGCACCATTATTATCACACGCTATTGGGGGTCGGTCTGATGCGAATGCTTAAAGAAATAATTATATTTTATTATTTTATATCCCAGGTACATAACGAAGAATAATCTTTGCAAAGAGAGACGGAGTTACATGGCGATTTGTGATAGTGGTTACTATAACAAAATTACACGTATTTGTGGTGAAAAGTATGTTGTAAAACGTATTTACCATTCATTTGAACAGGCGCATGATTTTCTTTTGGAAGGTGGAAATATTGTCTTATTGCGATACATGGCCCTTATTCGGTTTAGAGGCAAAATCAAGACGGACACTGTTATGATGGATGGTCACATCTGCCAAAGTATTTATGTAAGTGTTATTATTTTCACTAACGCTGAAAAAATACAAAGGAGAATCAAAAGAAAAAAATTGATATTGCAATTTTATTTTAAATATTGCAAATTTTTTGTTACTGGTTAACATGCGAGGTAGAATTAAAGCAGATATGATTGCCAAGTTAAGAGACAGGGAGCCGTGGAGAGCAAGTGATTATATTAGAAGTTGATAAGCAGGCCATGTCTAGTAGTGGAGGGTCCATGCTGAAAAGATGCTGATGTAAACAATTTGAAAAGACTACATTGAATGTAGTCGTTGATGGAATAGTAATATTATGAGGTTAAGCTCTTCAACTTGACAATACTAGTAAATGTATACTTGGCCGTACAGGTTAATAAGTCGTGTGTTTAGATTTTCTTGTGGTAGTTAACATTCCGTTTCATAAATATCCTCGCAGGAAATCGATGTATATACCAAATTTTCCGTACATATATTTATGATAAACATCCACATCTACTGATACGTTATAAGGAATGGCATATATTCGTAATAGATTCATTAAATTTCTCACACAAAGGGGGAAATTTAACGTTCAAGGGATCAAATACAGATTATATATTGAGGAGAATCGTGAATTTTTTAGTGTTCAGTGTTTAGTACAGATCCATAAGTGATAAACAATTTACAGGCAGATTTATCATGCCGGTATAGTAAAGCAACTGGATCAATCATTATATAGACCTCACAATTACAAATTCATGAACTTGTAACCCCCGTGTTGTCGTTTCAGCCGTTTTCATTGACTAATGAATGTTTCTTGTTAAACGACTAATCTACCTCCGTTATTAATAGACAACTCTATTACTATTGATTTAATAAATAACGAGAGAGTTCTGAACAAATCAAGGATATTAGAATTCATGTATTAGCGTCGATATTGTTTTAGTTATGTAAAGTTTCATTTTGAAATTACTAAAGCAATCATGATGTTTGGATTGAAATCGCCAGGTAGGCGTTTTGAGAGAAAAAGCATGCCTAACTATTTATCTTTACGTTTCAAGATTATTTTAGGGCACATTTTGATTGTTCGGTTAAATATGAGCAGCTTCAAAATTTTAAGTTATATGTTTAGGGCTATAAGCTTTGAAATTTGGGATATTGGGTCATCAAATATGGAGATTTATATATTTGTACCTTTCATTGCCAAAGCTCGGCTTAGCTTCCTTTAGTGGTGTAGTACCTAAATATTCAAACACCGAACGTTAGTTGGCGGTTTACTAGTAAGTAGTTCCCTAGTAGATATAAGATTTGTTCTCAGGAGGGCCACAAGCCTGACCGACCTGACCGTGTAAGCGGAATAATGCGATCGATGTCAATCACTGTACCATGGTAGTCATGGAGCGATTCAATATTTATAATAATATCATATTCATATTAAATATAGAGCATAGCAGATTTCCGTCTGAATGAACGACTATCAGGAGATTTCGGTTAGACAGCCCTGTTAGCGTAGTGTTTTTTTTTTGCTGACGTATTAATTGCTGGATTCATGTCGGTAATATATATTATTAAGTGGGATTCGAACTTGCCAAGTAAACAGACGACGGAAAGAAATTTGTACAGTTTATTGTCGACTTATACAAACCTATAAACGTTTTTTTTCAGGTATCCCATGGTGTTAGCCAAGCTCTCGTGAACTCAACTGCTATGTTCGTAGTGAAGGTTGAACGTCACATTATAGAACCCTCAGGATATGTTCACCAGACATTGACCGTGCTTACACTCAGAGGTAACGGCGAATCGGAGCTAGTTGCCGGACTGAACATATAATATATATATTTTTAACAATTCGATATGTCACCAGAAAAAATATAGCAATTAACGAAATATAAATTAATACGTTAAGAAAAATTACTTAAAACTACAATCAGTTTCGGGTGATTTAAACGCTTGCCGACATTTCAGCGCGGTTTGCTTGTGACGTCAAAATAATATACGCAATGTTAATAAGAGTGTGTTTGATTATTTATTGATTAATCAAAATAAAAGTTTTTTAAATTATATCGATGAAAACGATAGAAAAGTTTACTTTAAAATATTGTATTGACATTCTTTAAGCTTATACCTATATTCGTATATTATGCTAGTAAGTTTTATAAAATAATTGTATTAGGCGTTACGTGGCGGTATTCCATCACTCTCTTTTATATTGTTACTTTATAACCCTACGCTTTCAACCGCATAGGATAAACCTTAACGAATTACATCAGCCAGGAAAGGCAACCGAACTCGTACAACAAAGAGTTTGTAAACATATTAACTAAGTACCTCTACAGGAATCTGAAGAAACCGATCTCCTTGGAGAGGTTTATAGAGAAGGCAAGCTGCAACTGGCTCCTCTAATGTTGCAATCGTTTATAGGCACCGCTACGCCGAAACGTCTGCTTGTTTCGGCTTTGAATGAGTACCCAATTCTCTTTTCCTCAAGGTCACATTGTGAGTCATGAGTGGGCTGATAACTGCTATGTGCTACACCTGAACCCACTCCTGAATATAATTCCTGAAAAAGACGAGATTGAAGAGCACGCACCCCTTCGTAAAAAGTGGCGTGAAGATCTTCAGCTACTATCTGATTACTTAGACTTCAAGGTATGAATATAGTTGTTCCTTTAATTGTACATATATCTAAGCCTATATAGGGGACAAATGTTAAAGGATATTTATTAGGTGGGAAATGTTCAAGAGTGTTTATTTCCACTTCAGATCATTATTAAGAATAAAAAGTGTTAAATATCACGATATCACAGCGATTTTGGTTTGCCCTTTCTTCGCACAACGCAGTCGACTTAGCAAGCGCTACTTTACCTTGATCAGTGTGACATGTACGTGCTCTAGTCGATTGATCTCCTAAACTAATTGAGATCCTGTATTCTGCATATTTATTGTAGAAGTTACATCTTAAGCTTTAATTTGTAAAAAATAATTAAAAGTCATCGGTTCTGTTATTGGGTGTATACGTGGAGTTAGTCCCTATGATGGCTAAGTAATAGGAATGACTAAGGAAAATTTAAAAAATAAATACTACTAAGTACGTCCAACAACCCCCACATAATGTAGACAAGATTAATTTGAATGTATCAAATATACCGACTTTTAAAAGCGCCTTCGCTAGCGTGGCTCTTCGGCCTATCTTAAAAACTACACCACAAGAACCGTGCTTCTGTTAAGGAATAAAAATATGTATAAATGACTAGACAGTTGAGGTTAGTGGCTAGAGACTAGTCACTAAACTATCACTAGGGAAAATCAGGTCGATACGCAGCTCATTTGTTGCGTGAAAGAAAGACAAACCAAGTCAGCAAATACACTTTCCCTTTAATTGTATTAAAGCTTGATGAGTTCAATGAAGCTTTCGCGGACTGTTAACGGTATTTTATTAAGAATTTTGATAAGTATTAACATTCTTCATTATACTTTCGCGGTACAACAATCATGTATCTGCTCGTAGAATAAATCACCTTACATTTCATGAACAGGAAAGGTCCCGTCATTCATGAACACCTTGTTTCAGTTGAAATTCGTTTGATCTTCCTCCATCTTATAACATGTGTCGTTTACATGACATACAATACAACACAATACAATACAATACTTGACAATATCGTCGTTTAAACTTGATTTCATTAACGCTTACTTCGTTTGCTCCTTCGTTTTCATTTTATAACATAAAAAGATTGATTGAATATGAACTTTATAGCTGCTAGTCTTTTTGTTAAAAAAATATAGTGAGTTTACTTTCCGTATACTAAGTTATAATCGTTTTTAAGCTTCCGCGACTAGTACTCATATTAGATGACACAAAATTATGACTTAATCGCGTTAATATTAAAATATACGATACTTTTTTGTTTAACCAAGCGATGTTTTCACCGAATTACGTGACCAGGATCTGTGGTTCCCAAAAAATTAAATTGTACCTTACCGCTATTACCGATAACGCGATTTAGTTCCGATGAACATTAACAAGTACCTTAAATTAATTATCTAGAGTATGTTTCTTTAGTTATCCACAAAATCTATTAATTTAAGGTATTAGTTATTATTACTTATTATTATATTTGTATTGATTTTTGGTGTGATTTCTACTCGTTCTGCTAAAGTTGCCTCTCTCTCTTTTAAAGTCTCTTTTAGCGATAAGGCCACCTATTGAACATTAAACTCCTTTAAATGAACGTAACATGTTATGCCCATATGAAGAATGTTCATCAAGCAAAGCACATTGCGGCCTTATCGTAAAGAGTGGTCTCTTCCAGGCAAGGCAAGACTTTCGCCAGACGGACAGAATTATATGTACAGCGTACAGTTTTTGTAATAACAAATTAGGGGATTGAATCAACAACGAGTCAGAGTCAGTTGTCGAGTGGCCATTTAATCCACTACTCCATCCGTGCACTTTCAACTAGTTGCCGCTTCGCTCGCGTGTACATATTTATATATTTTGCAAGGAACCCTAATTCTTTTTCTAAAATAAAAGTCGTCTAAGTTACTTCTTATAACACCCGCTATTTGTCAGTGAAAGTCCGGTGGAAATCAGTCTCTTCACTCGGAATAAACATACAGACAGACAAAAATTAAAAAAAAAAACTGATTATTAGGCATAGGTATCGTGCAACTGTTTGAGCTTAAAAAAAACTATTATTTTGACATTACAAATAGACACTTCAATTTTATTTATTTGTATTGATTTATTGATGAGTGACTGAGTCGCGCCAATGGTCACGTACCTACCTCTCTTTAATACAGCGTGAGACTAGACAACGCTACTAGCTTTGCCTATTAGTGATTATACCAAAAAAATTTTGTGTCGGTGTAATCGCTTACCGTATAAAATAATACTAGAAACAAACAAACCTTTGAGCATAAAAGATAAAAACAAAATTAGTGACAATTGGAAAGATTGAGAAATGAGATACAACAAATAAAGATTATTCTGAAAAGGTTTAAGTATAATATTATAGCACCAAGGGTACCGACAATCGCATGAATACGAGCCGCACTCTGAGAAAAGACAAACTTTTTGTTTTGACGAGAACTCTCGGATTTCAGTGCAGTCGAGCGTGTGGCACAGTTGGATGTTTGAACTGTAATCCTTTTGCTCGGGATTTAAACATGTTGTCTCTTCTTCACGACCAACTTTATCATCTTGCCGAGGACTAGCTTCTTTATTGATTAGGTTTAATTCACACTGAAGTTTGTGATTGAAAATGTTATGTGAGAGAAAGAGAGAAGAAATAATTTTGGCAAAAGGGCAATGGGAGTTAGGCAGGAAGGAAGAAGTTCTATGTTTTAAATTATCTCTGTTAACCCAATGCAATGTGTATATAGAAATATAATTTTTGGATATTCAGCTCACTAAAATACATATTTCTGTAACTAAAACAATCTTAATTTACTTATATTTAAATACTAGCAGCGCCTCGTAGTTTCACACGCGTAAGTCCCGATCTCGTGTTAATGTCGAGATAAAAAGTAGCCTATGCGTTAATCCAGGTCTCCAGTTGTATACATACCAAGTTTCATGGCAATCGGTTCAGTACTTTTTGAGCCAATTCGTTACAAACATGCCGAAGACATACAAATGTTTCCGCTTTATAATATTAGTATAGAAGTATAGATTAAGTAGGTTAGTTTCACATTTAACGTTTCATGGCGAGACATTACGAATTTAAAATGTTTTTCAACAGACTGTTCGGACGTCAGAGGGAGGTCGGTACATGACCGAAAGTGGAGCCTTGACGGGAGTGGTCCGCGACTACCTCCAAGCCATCTTGCTCTTGCGTCCTCAAGATGCAGTGCGCTTTACCAGGCACTACTTCGGCTCTGTTCTTTCAGCTTTGGACCTTCCACACGATGAATACTTTGACCCGACATCGAGACACGTTAGATACTACTTCTTTGAAGAGTGAAAAAATAAAAATATATTATACACAACCTTTATATACAGATTGTTATGGCAATATTTAGAGCATTTGTTTGATTAAGTTAGTTTCTAGCTCGTTTTAAATATTATCAATGTGTTTTTCATTTAATTAACAAATTTAGAAGTTTTCTTTTGTCGACTATAAATATATATCTGTTGTATGCATTTTATTTCAAGATTGTATTACCAAAATAAAAATTACAGGTTTTAAGATGTTATATGGAGAAGAAGCGAAGATAGCTAACATTTTTAAACAATACTCGTATGTCCACGTTATTAGACTAAGTAGACGACCCGCGCAACTTTGTCCAAGTTTGTAAATTTTCACTGTTTTTGCAACATTTTTCATTGATGCTCCGCTCCTATTAGTTGTAGCGTGGTGTTATATAACCTATAGCCTTCCTCGATACAAGGGCTATCCAACACTAAAAGAATTTTTCAATTCGACACGAGTAAAATCGTATATTATCTAATAAATAAAAATCATTGTCATTGATTATCATGAAATTTAACACACACGTTGATACAGAGAATGATATAGGTTATCTTTCATTCAGAAAAAATAATCAGTTTCTGCGGGATGAAAAAAAATACTTGTACGCGAGCGAAACCGCCGATAAAAGCTAGTCTTTAATAAATAAGAATACTACTCACCAATTTTTTTTGAAGTGTAAACTTCTTTAGGCACGTTTATACACTTTTGCTTTGGGGAAAAAGCACTAACTCGTGACCGTCACGCTAATAATACATATAGATCCACTAGAGGGCGCTAACCTAAACATTGAGTTCTGTCAGCTCCTTATTAATTAATGTTACCAACCTGCTAATGTGACGTTTTAAGTTCGTCGTTTCGTTTAAGTTTTCACTTCTGTCGCCAGTCCTATGACTGCCTATTTTTTTTCTAATATGAACAGAGTAAATGTTGACCTGTCATGGTACAAAAATGCTATACAATGACAGTTCAATTTATATTGGAAATGTATAGCTTGATTTATAGCGTATCTATTTGCTAATCTCTTCGCACAAAATTCTCGTCTAGACAGCCAAAGTAAATACCCACCTCAGTTACCCCCGTTTGCTGATACCTCTCTATCGAATCTCATTAGAAACTGGCAAGGTCCCAAGATCCTGGAAGCTTGTTAACATTCAACCTGTACCAAAAAGGAAAAGCCGTGCAGACCAAGCCAATTATCGACTCATTGCAATTACCTCCATAATTAGCAAGATTATGGAGCGTGTATTAAACAACCGTCTCGTGGTATACCTTAAAACCAACGAGCTCTTCAGTGAAAGCAAATATCGTGTTCACACAGGACGGTCGACTGCCGACCTTTTGATATACGTCCCACCTTTGGAGCGAGGTCTTTGAAGGTCATGGTGAGGCAATAGCAATAGCCTTACGGCCTGGCCACGGGGCGTTCGCTACAGCGAAAATTCGCGCGGTGCGAACGGCGGAGCGTATTGCGACTAAAACAAATGTATGGAAAAGTACTGGGCATGCCACGCGTAGTAGCGATCAGCGAGACGACCGGCTAAACTTGCCGAGCGAATCGCACGAGCGTCGGGCGGTGAGGCGGGAGACAGAAACAAATGTATGAAACTTTACGGTGCATGCCAAGGTGTCGAGCGGCAGACGCGGCGAATAGTAAGAACTAAGCGAAAAAATGAACACCGAAACTTTTATTGCAGAAATATTAGCTAGACCAGCTATTTGGAAGTCTGGTCATCCACAACATAAATATAAACATGTAGTAAAGAGGTTGTGGGAAGAAATAAAAATACAATTTCCATATTGTGAAGGTAGGGAGTATGTAAATCTATAGCTTCTAAAGAAGCTCGATTATTTCGCCTCTGAGATGTAGTTCTCGATGTCACGGATCGTCGAAAATTAGCATTCACCTTTTTCTACTGTTCTGGTTGAATATTCACAAGAATATAATCGAAGGTTTCAACTTTCATTTGGGTATATTAAAAAAAAAAAATTCTGGATATAGTCTGTATTGCTCATATTTCTTGTGGGATTCTCTTTAAAGTCCCTCGAGGTATGGATGTATACATAATTATGAAAATCTAACATAAATATATTGTAAAACAAACAAGCAAAAAAAAAAGTGTGTGTACCAGAGTACACAGGTAAGAAGTGAAACTTCTTTACGACATATCATTTTTCTACTATTTGCAACTTCACGAAAATGGGGTAGATAAGGCTTAAGCCTTAAGAAATTATGAAACGAAATATATAATAACTCTCACTTTTCTTGTAAATTCACTTAAATTTGAATAAGTCTTTTTATTTTATCACTTTTAAATTAATATATAGTTATTCTTGGTTATTCTTATTTCAAACCAAACGTCAAAACTAATATATTGTTGTTATTATTATAATATATTACATTATATTCTTTACGTCACTATACTAAACTTTGATAAAAAAAGCAACATGGCGCGTAACCGAAAAACGTGACGATTGCTACAAAATTTCTCCCATACGTCGATAAAGAAGTTTCACTTCAAAAATGTACTTATGTATATTTTCATAGTATCTTGCACTACAGCAGTGTACTATAAAATCATAGAACATTAGTGTATGTAATCAAATACGTTCTGAAAAAACATTATAAATAAGAGTTATACAGCTCGACGTAATATTAAACTAAAACAGTTTATACCTATACTGTCCATCACTGTTTTATGAAAAATAGTCTAACTCAAAGTTTCATACAGCGAATATGGCAAGATTTATGTGAAAACGTGTCTAATATTGCTTACTTAGATATTCTTAGTAGTGTATTTTATATACATATATTCAGAGGAGGGATTTGCGTATGTCACGCAAGATCCCTCCAAACAAAATGACAAAACTGCGCCGGAGAAGGCCGACGGACACGAAATGAATTTTAATTTTTTGTTCCTTTTGTACAAAGGAATTTATTATTAAGTTCGCGTATCACAAGCATACGATATTATGGGAAGGACAAATCCAGTTTTGACGCATCTTTCTTTTAAAGAGGAATTTATATAAATACGAGTATTATACGTTTTCTATTTCAATTACTTGACAGGTCGTGATGTTATGACCGTTCCATTCTTTTATATTCCGATATCGTTTCATATTTATTGCCTGTACGGGGGAGGTATTCATATTTTTGAGAAATATTTGGTGCGTGGATGTTCATGTATTGCATCGAAAGAATGTACGGTTAACGAAGAACCTAGGATATTCTTTTTTGGATTCAATTAATTTCGATAGTGAAATAAAAAAAATGCATTAAAATCTTAAATTTATAAAACCCGGTTCTAGTGCCACTAAATCGATGTCGATGATTTTTAAGAAAAAATCATCAAAATCGGTCCAGCCGTTCATGAGGAGTTGAGTCACAAACACACGAACAAGAGAACGATGTACATAAAGACAATGCGGAATGATTCCATCATCAGAATTTCCAAATAATTATACATGAAGAAGTTTGTGGTCATTATTCATTGGTGGCAACAATGCTTCATTTATCTTGACTTGACACTAAAAACTTTTAATGTTGATGCATTAAACAAAATTAATAGAATGAGAAAGGTTACAAATTTGAACATGATTTTACTTACAAGTCCTACTAATTAAATAGATGTAAATTGTTTAAATAAAAATATAAATGAATGAATGAATGCATGTTGTATTTTGACGACAAGAGAAATAAAGAAGGTGTAACGCGCTTTTATTTAAAAAAAATATAATGTAGAATCAAAATTATTTTTAACTTTTTAGTTCTTTTCAAGTAATAAAAGCTTGTGGTTATGGCCACAGAAATCTAAATAAGGTAATAGGAATGGTATGTAGCGCTGGGATCTCTATAGAACGCATGTCGCCGGCCCGGTATTACATCTACATACCTAAATAATTACACAATCACGCGTACATATGCACCGAGAATGTTATCCAAACTGAACTAAGCCTTATGAATATTCACTAAGATTGATATTACGTCGTATTGGTTCGCTCACTTCACACAAGGATAATAGATTCTGCATTTGTGGTAGTGATTGCGTAATCTACACTAGGCACTGACCTCTATTGTGCAAGTATAGAGGTCAGTGACACTAGGCCTTGACTACGGGTAATACTCTAATACCAGGGAACCAAGGGATAATAGAAGAAAGTTATTAGTGGGTCTGTGCTTTGTTGTTTAATATAATTTAATCTTTACAAAAATTATGAAAAGATGAAGTATTAAAAACTACTGTCCTGTAAAATGAAGATATTTATTAAATAACTGTCTTTTGGGAACGATTTCAATTGCATTTTTCCTTTACAATTAAGGCGGATATCACATTTAATTAAACGAATGACTTGTGGTTATCAGTCAGGGACTAAACATATTGGTGAAAATGTTTATCATCAAATATTAAAAAAAAATTTCGTTATTCTCGCGTCCACCATTTCAAAGTATTTATTTACTTTTTTATAAAATCGGTTAAAACAATATAAACCTGAACTTACTACATTGAACAAGTTCCATATGTTAACTGTAGGTACTGCAAATTTTAACAGAGTACGTCGTTTTGTTGATATATTGAAGTCATCCTCCGTAAAATTAATCGAACAAATCCGACTATAAGTTGTGGGGAACTAACTTTTTTTTTTCCCGAGGCATATATCCACTTGTCTTTCGTATATCTACGGGAATCTAAAATAAACGAAATAAACCAATAAAATAATATATTCCCTTAAGAAAACAATTTTTCATGTTTCATTTTTATCTTTTAATGTAAAATATACAGTTTGTGAGTACTACTGTAGTAGGTATCCTAATATCGTTTAGCACATCTCTAGCTCGCGACGATTCTCTGTGACCGTGCCACTAGAAATGCAAAAGCTAACACTATTATTCATTGCGTAATACATTTGTTTTTTTTTAAACCAAACTGTCGGATGGCATTCAACACAACGGGCAATGTAGTAGTACGTAGAAATAAAGCTCCAACTTATGCTAGTCGTACTATTTATTGGTAGAGTTATGTTTTAAAAAGTACTTTTATCAAAAACATCAATAAAACTAAAAGAAAACAATTACCGATGAAAGTTATCCAAATGTTATCCCTTGATTAGTGTAATTACACGTAGTAGACGAATTGCCGCAGTGGGCAATGCTGCAAACACCATTTTTACAACCGCACTTACCGACACAAAGTTTTACGAATAACTGAGCGTAACATTGCGCACTGGTGGCGTCTGAGTCACCAGCGCGGCGACAAGTTTACGCGTTCATATCACTTCTGTTACCATGTTTAGATTTACCTAATTTAGATTTCTGTGGTTATGGCCATGGTTCGGTGCGAGAGAGCATGGGATTCCGCTGCCTAGTTCTGTGAGGACGTGATGTATGCCAAAGATGCGGCGGAAAGGGAACGGGAGAGATCTATTTTTCTCTCGTCCCGCAGAAGACGCACCAGGCGCCGGAGAGTGCAAATTGATCTGCGGCCTCCATGAGCGCTGGCCAGAGGGTGATGGGCTGGGTTACCCGTCGCCCTAGCAGAAGGCCCGAGACAGCGCACACTGGTCCCAAAAAGTGGATATTGCTAGTAGACCACTGTTTTTTTTTTTTTATTGTTGATACAGTGATAAGTGTGATAACAGATAAGGCAAAAAAAAAATATTGTCCTACTTCAAATACTTTTCTGTAAAAAAAAATATTCCTTTTTTTTTGTATGGAAGTTATTACATTTTATTCAATTTCTCAAAAACCTTAAGCGATGTCGAGATGGCAATCACATTTGGCCATATGCATAATTAGATGGCCATATGGGATAACAAGATGGCCGCCACTCATGACGTAATACGGTCACGAATCGCGCGCGTACACCTCAGTGTACAACTAAATGTGGTTGCAATAAGACGCGTCCTTATTTTTTCTGTGCGCTTGAAGAATTACTTGTTGTTTGTTTGTTTTGTTATTGTTATTGTTGTATTTTGAATCTTTGGATTTTAAAATCAAATAATTTTTGTTTGTCTTTCTTTCGTCGAACTTGTTTTCGTAATTTTTTTGTTTTAAAATCAAAGTCACTACTCACTTTGTCTTTGATATCTTTGCTTCTAATTTGTTTTCAATTTTCCTTAAAATTATAATATGTCCGCATTTTTTGTCACCAACTTAAACTTATACAAAATTCAAAATTCAAAATCATTTATACAATAAAGACACTAAGTGACATTTATGAACGTTAAATTGAAGCTAGAGTTAAAATCATAGATCGGCACAAACAGACGCCACAGCATGTACTGGATTGTCAAGGTAAATTAGGTGAAAAACACCAAAATCTACTGCCTGTTTGTGTCGATCTATAACTTCCAGTTTCCAAAATGCGTAGGGCCTTATGAGAAGAATACTGGCAAAGAAACCCATAGCCACTCTTTTTTTACGTTGTTCTTATCAGGTATTAAAAATGTCGAATTTTTATTTAATGCCGTTATTGAACGTATTGGTGTTGAATTATTGTCTTCCGAAGATTTGAGTAATATTAAATTATTTTGTCGTAATTTTTCAATTAATATCTCAAAAAGGTGGTCTGCTTCCAGTAGAGCTCAAAAGACCTTTCTTAACAAGAATTCAGACTGGTTACAATCCCAAATAGTTTGGCTAAAATTAAATAAGAACTATTCTTGCTTCAGAGAAAATGTATGGTCTTCCATCCTATCAAAAGCTCCTGGAAGCTAAAAAAACTTGTTATCCTCCAGAGGCAGACAGAACTGCAACTGAATCTGATGCTAAGATAAGAATTCAATCGCTTCTAGAATTGACAACCAATAGGATATTAAAAATAATTCAGCACAACTCTGCCGACAAAAAATCGGTAAAACTAATAAGCAAATGGGGTTTTGACGGGTCATCTTCTCAAAGTAATTATAAACAAAAGTCACACTCCGACACTAAAATTGACGATTCTTCAGTTTTCATGATTAGTTTGGTTCCGCTTCGTTTGGAAGAAGAGAGTGGTACTATCTAGTGGCAAAATCCACCTCCCTCTTCAACAAACTACTGTCCTCCAATTGGTTTTATATTTGCAAAAGAAACAAATTAATTGATAAAGAAGGAAGTGCATCCTTAGAGGAAGAAATCCGTAATCTTGTTCCGACAATTGTAGATAATTTTGATATAAGCCATGTTTTGTACATGACTATGATTGATGGGAAATTTTTTTTACTGTGGTTTCCAATACTTCTTCTGCAGCTGTTTGTAATATTTGCAATACCCCACCTAGAAAAATGAATGACTTGGACTTTGTATCCAAAAGACTCATCAGAGAAGATATGTATAAATATGGTCTGTCTTCGCTTCATATGTGGACAAGATGTATGGAATGCATTTTACACATTTCGTACAACTTAGACTTCAAAAAGTGGGCTGCACGAAAAGAAGATAAATTGTTAAAAGAAATTAAAAAGAATTTGACACAAGAAGAATTCCGGGAAAGAACTGGTTTGTTAATTGACATAATAAAACAGGGATTTGGTACAACCAATGACGGTAACACGGCAAGAAGGTTTTTTGAAAATTATGAAGTATCTGCTGAAATAACGGATATCCACCCTGATTTAATCAAGAGATTTGCAGTCATTTTACAAACAATTTCATCTGGCCAACTTATTAATACCAACTTGTTTAGGGAATATTGTAAAGAATTAGCAATGCTGTATGTAAACTTATATCCATGGTATTACATGCCTTCAAGTGTCCATAAATTGTTGATACACGGTGCTGATATTTGTGAAAATTTCTCCTTTATTCCGATAGGCATGTAATTCGAAGAAGCTTCCGAAGCGAAGAATAAAGATTTCCGGAATGGTAGAATGGCACATACAAGAAAAACCGGTAGAGTTCAGACTAATTTAGACATTATCCACAGCTTTCTAATTAGCTCAGATCCTTACATCAGCCATATCAAACCAAAGTTTGCTCGTTTACATAAACAGTTGTTCCCAGAGGCTAGTGCTTTGATCTTGAACAATGAATTGCTTTCGTTGGAAAACGAGGAAATAGAGATTTCTCAAGAGAATATAGACCCAAATATTAATCTTTCATGGTTCAAGGTCTTCATTTTGGTTGTGTTCTTCAGAACTGATGAAAGTACTCCTTCAGAAAGGTCATAGCTTTTCAGTCATTAGTGAGCCCCCATAACCTCTTTTACAGAGAAGTCTCTTTTTATTTATTTGACATTTAGCATACATTATATGTGCTAAAGTAAGGTATGATTAAAAAAAAGCGAACAATTAACATTAAAAAAACATTGTTATTTTCTGTCACTATTATCTCGAAAGTACGCAGAGATAAGCAATAAGTTTCTTCGAGCCAAATACTCAGAATTATTAGTTTTCTAACATATGTGATTGCCATCTCGACATCGCTTAAGGTTTTTGAGAAATTGATACAATGTCTCCAATACAAAAAAAAAAAAAAAAATTTTTACAGAAAAGTATTTGAAGTAGGACAATATTTTTTTTTGTCTTATCTGTTATCACTGTATCAACAATAAAAAAAAATATCAGCGGTCTACTATCAATGTCCACTTTTTTTAATTTGGGACCAGTGTGCGGCGGCGCGACGTGTTCCAAGCACCAAATTGTGGGGACGCCTGTTGTCGAGCAACCGGCCAAGTCTGCCGGGGCTCACAGGGATTTCCTTTCTAGGGTACACCTGAGTCCCCGGCATTAGGACCCGTGACGGAACACAGAGTGGTTTTAGTCGGTTCGAGTCCGACATACCAACTTGCCGTTGAGCCCGGTGAGGTGATGACCCGTGGGGGTTTCCACACTAAAGAAAAAAAAAGAAAAAAGAGAAGTAATAAAAGCTTGCTTTAAAAAACTTTTTTTTCTTTATTTGTTTTTATGTGATATACGTACAAATTGACGACTTTCGGATCGATTCAAGGGACCGCTGGTATAAGTATTTGATGTTAATTTCCCGAGGAAAAGGGTATTGACAGACACATAGACAGACAGATATAACAACAAATCAACGACTATCGATTTTTTTCTTTTACTTGTTCTGTGAGACCTTGCTTCTTACCAAATTTCATGATTCTAGGTCAATAGGAAGTCAAAACCTATAGGGGTGGTTTTGATTTACCTGCGAAGTGTTCAATTTGGTCAAATCTAAGATTTAAATAGCCATATCTTTTATTGCGTTGACTTAGAAGCTTGTCTTGAAGTTGAGAAAAATGGTCTTGACAGACAGACAGATAGACAGACTGACAACAAAGTGATCCTATAAGGGTTTCTTTTTTTTTCTTTTGAGGAACGGAACCCTAAAACTCACCCTAATCGGACGAGCCGTTCGCAATTTAAGTATACTCCAACATGCATGAGGCAATTCATTTTCATGTAATAATAATATTATATATATGATTAATAATGATGCTCCTGTGATGATGTAACTGTTTACATTTACCTACTTAAATTATCATTATATCTCTATGGATTATCATGAATAAATTCGATTTTAAAATTTGAATTTAAAAAGTGGAAATACATAGGTTACATAATACAGTTGTTATTAGGTATTGTACTCTTTAATAAATTGTAACGCACTCGTAACCCGCGCTCCCCTATCATAGTTTGGGAGTTAGACAGTTTTACTCGCCTCTAAGTTATATACTCAAGGAGTATATAACTTAGAGGTAGAAACATGCAACCTTGACTCGAGTATATACTCGGGTCAAGGTTACATGAAACGGTGAACAACACCTGACGGCGGTGGTTGGTTATACATACAGTGCGAACGGCTTACTTTTTATTTCTAGCATTTATAAAGGCAGGCTACTTGTATTTTTGCTATTTAATACACCTTGCAAACCTTTAATATTAATAAAATACTATTATCTAAACATTTTAGAGCTCGTTTTTACAACAAGATCATCTAAGTAGAGTAAGTAAAGAGATACTCATACATTAGTACTCGTATATTGCGAAAAATTCTAGTATTTTTTTCAACAAAAACACTTCCCATATGGTAAATTAGTTATTGTTAAATAAAAAGAAATTTATGATATTTTGAAACTATGTCAAAATTAAATGTCGATAGAATTGTAACGTTTACATTTTCTCTTAGCAAAGGGTTATCTCAGGAGGAGAAAACCATAAAACACAATTTAAAAACCATTATGCATAATTAGATATGCCAAATTAATGGACCTAATCATAATAAATTTCACTTTATTGACACTAACAGGGTTGTTAGTAATAATGTTTTTGGAAGGAAGTTCCTTATAGCACGTTACACTTCAGACGCTCGGCGGATGTAGGCTAGCGAGAAAAAAGTGTTAGCGCAACGAAAAATGCTGATCGCGAGTTGATTTACTCTATTTACGCCATCTGTGGATTCTGCGCGATACTACTATAACTTTGATGTTAATGTATACTAATTATCCATATATTAGTTTGGGCAACTTTCAAACTCAACTTCAACTTTTTTTAAATTTCGAGTACTTACAATATTTCCTACATTTTGATACAATTTATACAAACCATTAAATATATTTATATATAGCGAAAGAAACTTCGTTCCAACCGGGAGGCCCAAAGACCTCACGCGTTCTTTTTTATGAAAGGTATAGCGAGATGATTCGTAGCGGCTATGCTAGGTTTTGTTAACAGCCCGTAGCTTAACAAGATCCATGGGCGATGATTTAATCCTGCTTTTATGTGAAAATAATTTTAATTTGTTCGCTGAGGGAATGTGGCCTACAGCTGCGGGTTTAGAAACTGCGACATATCCGTCATAATCAGCTTAAAGTGTTGTCTGTAGGTGCGGTGAGTGCGGAGCGCGCCAGGTGACGTTAAGCTTCTTTAGATACGTTCGTGTTGCATTTTGCTCATACGTGAACGTACGTAAGTGGTTTGTCGGTTAGGCGGTGTACACTTTGCCTAATCTCTTACAATGTTTTGAGTAATATAAATTTAATTGTTGAATTTGGACTGCATAAGCGGATTTGGTTGAGACGTAAAAATCAACAAAATCGACAAAATATTTTATGTTTATGTAAAATGTTTTTTTATAATGTACCAAAAGAGTATGTCCACGGATAGGACTCGTAAACAAAAAGTTGAGCTTTGATAAGTATAGTGTTAAGAAAACATTAAAATGTAAACACGTTTTTTAGATCCACTTACTTATTTTAGATTTTGAATTGGGATATTTGAAAGCTTAACCCTCATTGGGTATGTATTTTTAAACTGTCGCATACGTTACGTAATATTTTTATCATTCGTCGTAATCGTCGTGCCAATCTGATGTTAATTAGGGAAGTGCTTTTTTATATGAAAGTGCAATTGGTTTCAGTATATTTATCGTGCTGAACTAGTTTACTTTTTTTGCGATTATCTATCGCGCCCTTGTTTATACATAGGTACATATATATAATTATATAGTTTATCTTTCACCTAACATAACCTAAAAATAATTTTATTTTTATCGTTAAATATTTCTGTATTATGCGGAAACAAACTTTTGCAAAATTTTGTATGCAATATTTATACGTGTTGTAGAATCGATTACAACCAATTTAAAGCTTAGCTTAAACATCGCTTTGATTTTAAATTGGCATTTGGCTTTATTATGGGAGCGCTACTGCAGTCTGTGTAGATAAAACTATAGGTACTGACTAAGTGGCTAACATGTTATACGTAGGTAGTTCTGCTATTATAAAATGAAGTTTTCTTTAGCTATTAAATATTTAGTCTTTTCAGTACTTGGCAAATACGAAAAAAAGACGATAAATGGGAAGATTTTAAAAGCAGAATATACGGTTATAAATAACGAGGTTATGCAATATCGGGTACGTAAAATTGATACAATAATCGTTTTTTTTGTAAATAAATCATAATTTAGTGATGACCAAGACACGCTTAGCCATTTGTGATTAGTCCTTTGGCTTTTCTTAGAGGTCTTGAGGTCTTTCTGTTGTTCGTCTTAGTTCGGATGTAACTGATTATATAAGGTCGGGGAAAAAGTTTCTTCGTTTTATATACAAATTCAAGATTTTTTTTCAGTTTCATTACGTTTAATTATAATATGTCATTTTGTTCGATAAACAGCGCACTTGTGACTCTTGAGTTGCAGGTGTCCATGGGCGGCGGTAGTCATTTACCAATTTACCATCAGGTGACCCGTCTGCTAGTTTGCCCCCTATACCATAAAAAAACTATTATTCTTAGTTATGTGTGTATTTGAATGCATAGAGCAATTAAATGTATATGACGTCTGTAAAACGGTACCTACGTTAGTTAATCTTTGACGCGTTTTTATTTCAGTCTTGACCCATTTTCAGTTTATTCTAAAGCGATAGCACAATTAGAATGGAATTAAATACGGTTTGATTAGTTCCTGTAAGAAGTAGTTGTCACAGTTTCTCTTAATGGTATATATTTTAAATAGTAAATAAGTAAGTGTTTACAATTAACTGCGGTTAAAAGATAACGGGTTGGAACTCCACTCAAATAGTACCGGCATAAACCCATTTAAACACGAACGGAATGGTTAATTTGATACATTAAAAGAATAAACGAACCGATCTTGTATGTTCATCTAAATTAAATGTTCCGCGTGCATACTCTGCTGGCACTTAATATTTGAACAAACATTTGCATTAATTATTCAAAGTAAAACATACCTACCTGAACATTGAATAAGGTTTAGTTTTATCGTATATATAGGTACATATATCACAAACATTTGCGCAAGTAGGTATACCACATGATTTTGATAACAGAGAACCAAATAGTTTTTGTAACTAATGAAATGATCTAATAAATTTGAAATTTGTGTTTTAAATTTTAAATTTCCGACTCGAAAATCCCTTCAATGTTTAGAAAAGAACTGATGATCTTTGAACGGCTGTACAGATTTTCTTTAATTATATCGAAGAACACTGTCACCTTTTAAACAAAAAAACTAAACGTGACGGTCATGAAAGTTGAGTGCTTTTTCCCCATACCAAAAGTGCCCAACGTGCCTAAAGAAGTTTTCACTTCAAAATAACGCCACTTAAATCGGTCCATTCGTTTGGGAGCTACGATGCTACAGACAGACACACAGACACGTCAACCTTACCAACCCCCAACCTCTTTTTGCGTTGGCGTTTAAAAAGGATTGAATTATTTATACAAATATTGCAGATATTGCATTGAAACACATGAAAAGGCAAAATACATTTTCCCCATAAGTACACGTGTTAACACTTATATTGTGCAGAAAAGCGGCTATTAACCTACTTTTTCTACTTATGCCGTTATCGCGATAATGGCAACACGATACTCTATCTCAAAGTATCTACGATTTTATCTTACTCTCTGACCCAGATTTATAACAATTTTTGTATTAAAATTTTTAAGGCTGTACTAATATTTTTGGTGATTTTGCGTAATAATAAAACAATAAAAGATGATAGTCGTTTTAATGAGGTCAAAGTGTTCTAGATATTGAAGTCTTAAACAAAATCCAAAATGACATTCGAACATAGTAAATTAAATGAATTCATATATTCAGAGCTTTTTTTTCATGAGAATCTTCCAAACAACGGATTTTGTATTTTGACGCTCTCGTACAAAAAACATATAGCTACAATACCTATATGTTTCTTAAAATTTTTTTTCAATCATTGTAAGGCATTTTATTGTAATTTGAGTGGAGCGTGGCGCTATTAGCCGGCCCCAAGTGATGAGTTTGACTCGTACACAATTTAGGAATTTAAACACATAATTCATTGGTTTGATTTATATACCTACAAAATGTATGTACTTACAAAATTTGATTTGTTGTATTATATCACTTGCTTTGAGGGTGAAGGAAAATGTCGTGAGTATACTGCATATCTGACGGTTTTTTTATAATGTTCTCGACGATTGTGAAGACTGCCCTGCCCACCCGCACTGGAAAAAAGCGAGCAGTGAGATTGTATGAAATGTGGTCAGTATAAGAGGTCATTAGTAGTAATTACCTAGGTGCTAAATAATCACAAACTTACCTTGGAATTTAAAAATTGTAGCTTTTTTCCAAAATGGATGGAAAGTGCGGCGTTAAAACTTTTACAAACATTGCGGTTATGGTACGATTGCACGCTTTTTAAGACATATTGTAAAGTTATTTTTGTTTATTGAGATATTAAATAAAATTTAATACCACGAAGCGAACTGTGTTTTTAGTAAGCGTCTTCGTAGGTGCCGATTAAAATAACGTCATTTTAGTTCGTTTTAAACAAGTTTTTTTACGGCATTTGAATAAATGGGGACTCTCGCTGCGTGGAAATAAAGTTGAGTATACGTTGACAGGTTGTAGTAAAATTTAGTCGCGCTGAGAAATAGATGCCAGTAACAAATAGACCTTGTTACAAAAAAGACAAGGTTGATTTCATATGAAGAAATTAAGTCGGGTTATAGTTTAGTGAGTGTGTAATAGAATAGGCACCATTGACGCCCATTTGATGGCATAGTAAATATCATACCTAAATCTATATTATTGGTATTAATTTCAACTTGATTCGTCCACGGGTTTCTGAGAAAAAGGGTCTTGACAAACTTGATCCTATAAGGGTTCCTTTTTTTCCTTTTGAGGAACGGAACCCTAAAAACAGCTAATGGCATGCACTGGTTACTGTGAGTGGTTAATGCCATCTAAGTGAGCTCATTCAGATAGGTATGAAGAAACTTTTTAACGGTGAGGGCATTGCTATTCATTTAAATCTTCGCAAATACGCTAAATTTTCAATATCAAATCTTAGTGGACTGTACTTAATAACCTGTGTCGATCTGGCAATAAATTAAGTTATTGTCAACGTTTTATTGGACAGTTGATGCATCCTATAGGGAGTCCGCTGAACGACGCGCCAAGTCAGCTTACCACACAATTAAATTGCTATTCTATAACTTTGTTGCTATTCCCAATGTGCCGGAATATTGATTTGCCTATGCAGTTTCGATTCATTTAGGCTTTGTTACAAAAGGGGAAGTCTATGTACAAATAGGTATACCGTTTTATTAATCCTAAAATATTATGCCGCCACATCAAAAACTTGTATTGATTTGATTTAAAACTTACTGTTATTAAGTAAATTTGACAGTTTTTAGGAAAAGCTTGATAGTGCTTAGGTTGTTGCAAATACTAGTGTTTGTCACGTTCTACAGTTTATAGTTTTCTAATGCGCTAATGTTTTTTATGCCTACTTTTTATATCACAGTTGTCTTCAGAAATCTTATTGGGTGTTGATCCTTCTTTTACTAATAAGACCAAACCTTATGTGACGCTTTCTTAATCTTTTGCGAATTCAACTTTTTTAAATAGGTTATTTTTTTTGCTAAATCAATAACTTAATTTCAATGCATCCTACATGTTAGTAAATTTACAATTAAGACTTTATAAAGTAATTAACTAACATTATAATTATAACGTGACTTTAGTGTTTGACTTTGTTGAATCGACAAGAAATTAACTTTTGGTAATTAAACATTCGATTACCGATCTCTAAGGATAACTGCAATCAGTTGTCTAGAAATTTAATGATTAATTTACCGAAAAAAGAATGCATTTATAAAGCCAAATTCGCTAAAATGACAAAACAAAAGAAACCAAGCCCAATGGCTTGGTTTCTATTTTTTGTCATTTTAACAAAAAGAAAATCTGCAAAATTGTCTAATATACAAATATACAAATACTGTATATACAAATTTTACTGGAACATCGCTTCATCAACGACGAAGCCCGCGGTGTATGTATTTTCTGTGGAATGGTTTTTGTTATGTTTACACCAACTGTAATTAATGTTATCAAGAGGCACTGCCTTCTAACAACGGTAGTGCATGTAGCACCGTATGTAGTATTGAAATATTTTATAATTTTATATAATTTAGTTAGTATTAACATTTACGAATATCATGAATATCATTCATATTCATAAAATGTATATAAATGTATTGATACTAACTAATACAATTCTTCTTATTATCAATATATACAATGTCATCCAATTTAATAAGTAGGATTTTCGGACTCTAACTTTTATGTCATATTTATTTATTCAGCACACCACCAACATCATCTAGTTTTACCAGAACTAAAGTGTGAAAAGTGTCTGAAACGTTTGGCAAACTAAGATTTTTTATAAAAAAATAGAAGGCTACCAAATCAATAGATCTATTTTAAAACACTTCTTTCTCTAATGTACGTAGGTCATAGTGCATCTCCGTGATTACTGGTCACACTAAGGGTAGCATGAGACGCTTCTATCAGGCTACGCACTTGCAGCGAATCGGAACAATAAGCCTTTCCACCCCCTCCAAGCGATAGTGATAAAAATATTGTCACTACCGGCCAAGGAGCATAGCCTATGGCGAGTAGCAAAATATTTACTCCGACTATTAAGACTCTGCCTGATTCACACCAAGTCCTTACCACAGTTCCAATGGCTGAAGGTGACTCTCAATTCCCTTCTAGCAAACGACAGCGAGTAATCGTGCAAAAACTCCCTAAGCAGACGTGCCAAAAAAGAACTTCAGAATCAAACGGTATGTGTTGTCCGTCTGCATACAGTTTAGGCGTCTCCACTACTGCTGAGCTATATGCTATCTATAATAACTTGCTGGGCAGCTTTTCTGTACACGTAGGCTGACAGCGGTTTTTCTTACAATGGTAAGAAATAGTCCTTCTCTATATCTGTGACTGATCACATGCATTGAAAATATTATGAAATGTTATATACTATCCGAATGTCCCCTTTATGAACAGATTTTATTCGAGCACTTGGTATGATAAAAGACAATGGTTGTAATATTGTTATAGGAAAATCTTTAAAAATTTACAACAGACAAAAATAAATGCAGTGGCCTATATTGCTGACAGTTTCCGAAAATAAATGTATGCTGCATTTAAAATAACACGCGCTTAAATTTTGACACGTTCGCGTCCTCCCCAGCGAGGCCGTAAACCGCGAAAGTTCGTTCAGTGTAATAAAAAGTTAATACTTGGCGCAGGCGGGTTGGGTTGGATTGCGCATTACTTGCTACATTATAAACAAGCCTGCCTGTGACACCCCTCCTTTATGACCTCCTCTCAGCGGACGGTATGCATAATTAAATCTACGCGGTCAAATTAGCAATTTGGACCTCCAACAATAGGACATAGTTCAGTTTAAGCGTCTTTATTGTCCAAACAAATTTATTCAACCATTACTGAGCTCAATTAGCGCACAGTAACTACACTGAAACAATTTCAGGATTTGTTCTTATTATGTCTTCGTTACGACAGTTTTGTACCGAAGCAAATGAGCTTGTTTTAAGCCCTTTTAATAATGAATGAAATATTTTGAAGTTTACTTTAAAGCCGACTGCAAGGTACTGTGCTACTGTGACTTACGGATTTAAATGCATACTGACATTTAATTTTAACTAGATACCTAACTATGTAC
The DNA here is from genome assembly GCA_949752705.1 of Callimorpha dominula. NCBI lineage: Eukaryota > Metazoa > Arthropoda > Insecta > Lepidoptera > Erebidae > Callimorpha > Callimorpha dominula. The sequence continues at coordinate 14,552,928 of OX456997.1, forward strand.
ATTTACATATCTTTATGTCCAAAATAAATGGTTTTCCTGGTGTAGGTGCACATTTATAAACAACGTTTTTTCATGTCAATTTCGATGATTTTGTTTATAAATTTTTTATGCACACATTTTTTGGAAAATGTGGACATTCCACCAAAGTACTGTGTATTAAAAATCACGTCAATTATTTTCGGAGTATGGAACAATATACGTTCCTAAAATATATTATGACCACACCTTTCTGTAATAACCTGTAAATAATTTTAGACCAATAACGCCGAAAACCTCCTTAAATTTTATAAATTTCTTACAAATCACAAAATCAATGAGAATATCTGACGATTTATACTACCCCGTTATCTTTTGAGTTTTGAATGACTACAATAAATACTAAGCTATAGTATAGCTAAAATGAACATTCATATTTATTATTATAATTCAATTCGATAAATATTTATGATCTTGCAATCGAACTCCCAATAAAGTGTGGTTTCGATAAGTATATGTAAATTCTGCAGTGGGCGGTAAAGCAGGCGTGCGGGCTGCTGATAAAGGATTTAGGGGTGTTTTTCAATCGAGCGAAACCGCGATCCTGCGGCATTATTAGCGATAGATATCGTAATACCAAACATAATAATCTTAAAGTACTCGGCAAAATAAACAATTTTACACCCCAATCGTTATAGTGGTCTGTGACGATATTCTATGTTCATTTATATTATCTAGCTAAATCAAGTGTGATATGATTTTCTTATGACTAATATTTTTCTTTATTTGCCTTGTTCGACTGACTTGGTGCAGGCCTTCTTCAACACATTTTTTTTTTTTCATAGAGCTCTTGACCTTCTTCAAGTCATCTTTCGAGCGCATTTGCGGTCTTCCTTAAGGGGGTTTTTTTTTCCCATGGCTACCAGTCGAGGAGCACCACGATTTCTCGCCTTGGCAACATTTCCAGCCCACTTCCATTTTAGGTGCATATCTCGTTTTGTTATATTTGCGACTTTACTTTGTCCTCGAAGTTATTTGTTTGTTTTGCGGTCCATCACTGTTACTTCAACCAGCTATTCTCCTAAAAAAAACTAGAATAATATTCCGTAATTTTTGGAGTTAGGATATTATATGAAACGCCGTGTTTGATGTTAAAGAATAATACGATTATGATGGACTGTACCTAATTGACAAATGCTTTATCACTAAATTAATATACTTACTACTTATAGAGCAAGAGCCCGCGACGATCAGACCTTCGTTAATTTATAAAACCTGAAAGTTTCTCTGTGTATGTTTCTAATACAGGTATAAACGATCCCCGACTATGAAGTTAGAATCACGGTTGCTTTGAAAGATAACAGGTAGCAAAGGTGTATAAAATTGCACCTCAAAATCTTTTAGCTCAGTCTTTATGTATTTTATTTGGAATAATATTAGAAACCACGTCGTCCATTTCCATTCAGACTCTTAGCACAGTTGCACTTGCAACCCCCTGTCCGACAACCTTAAATTATAATTAAAAATAAATATACTTACGTTATAGTATAAAAGTAGATTTTGATATAATATATGCTTTGGCAAGTACCCGCACTTGGTCTTTAATTTTTTCGTTCGTACTGTCGGTACTTCGACACACAACACTTACGACTTCCTCTAAGTGCTGTCGAGTAGCGGGTATCCGCTGACGATTGCATTCGCTGATGACATGTTTCCAAGATCTTGACAAGCGGTACCCATTGCCTCGGTTGGAATTTGTATATTTTTTTATTTCAACTGCTTCACGGACTATTCTGGTGTAATAGTGATGATCTGAGGAGAGGACCTGTGGAGAGGACCTGTGGTTGGTGTAGATCAATCCAGTGGTTTGGACCTGACTCCGGTAAATGCTCGCCGACTTATTCGCACGTCACATTGCCACCCAGATTTAAAAGGCTCATCCAAATATTGTTCAACTTACAGAGCTGCCGACCTAACAGTAGTGTCAAATAAATTCGAGTTTCTGAAACGTAGATCAAAGAAAAAAATTCCAATCCATGACCAATTTCATTGAATATTCGAATGGCATTTGACATAAGAGTTTGCAGTATAGTTTGCAGCAATTCAATAAACGCCTTTGATTGGATCGTGCCCGTTTTTAGGATTTTGTACGTCCGAAGAAAAAGCAGAACGGGTAGTTCATCTGTCATAACTATTTTGCTTCGAAGCTATTGAACTGATGAAGTTAAAATTTGGTACACTTATGAGTTCCTGTGACCCAAACAGAGATGTGCAGCGTAAATAAATGTATTTTGAATATAAGGGTCACTTTGTGGGCCAAAGTAAAGAAAAATGCAATCAATACCGTATACCGTGTGATATATCAAATAAAAGGGCTCGTTGTCGGAGGGTCGTGAGGGTCTCGGATGCATTTTTGTTTATAATTTTAAGATTAAATTTAATAATATCCCCCTTTTACCTGCAAAATTCGGAGCCTCAAATAAAAAAAAGAAAACATAAAATAGTTCTTTACTTATGGATTATCGTACGAAACGAAAACCTATAATTTATAAAATACTGATTAATTAGTATAGTTACATATTATGTACCTACTAACTAGTTGCATGTACACACTTGTTGTGTAATATATTAATTATTTACCTGTAAAAATGAGATTTGCTGAGAAATTCAAAAATTCAAAATTCAAAATCATTTATTCAATTAAGACACCAAGTGATATTTATGAACGTTAAATTGAAGCTACAGTTAAAAATCATTGATCGGCTCAAACAGACGCCACAGCATGTACTGGATTGTCGAGGTAAATTAGGTGAAAACACCAAAATCTACTGCCTGCTTGTGTCGATCTATAACTTCCAGTTTCCAAAATGCGTAGAGCCTTAAGAGAAGAATACTGGCAAAGAAACTCATGGCCACTCTTTTTAAAAGTCAGATCTTCAGGTACAATAGTGTTAGTCTTACATGAAAGGTAAACAGGATGCAAGCTGATGCCACCTGAATTTCATTTTATTGAATGCTCCAAAAGCTAACGTACTAAATAATAAAAATCACTCAGTGATACTTTTGAAGGTTTAAGATTTTATTGCCCATTTTGAGGTCACGTAATTAATGGATGCATCCTTAAGAAAGAGCGTGCATTTTGTAAGTGTGGATGTATCATCTCAGAAGATAAGTACTGCATTAATTTGAAAAACTCTTACAGCATTTAAAAGGTACTTTATCCAGATGGACATAAACTAATTATAGATATTTTTATAGCCCAGTAGCCCAGTAGTAGTAAAATAATATGAAGAAAAAGAAAGAAAATGTTCACCATTTATTACTGTTGTATTTTCTTTTAAATCACAAAAATTTAAAAGTGCCTCATCTAAAAATTATTAGATCAAGCTTTTCCAGCAGGAACCGAAATTAATTTAAACTTTGCATTTAATCTTGTTGGCTTAAGGAAGTTTTACCAAAGTGAGATAAAGTGTAACCTAAAACAGCAGAGTACCCTATATTATTGCAGATAAACTGGACGGACACATGCACGCCAACTTTAGCAAACAGAGTTAGGGTCAAAACACAACATGTTTTAATTACCTAATTTGAGTATGAACATTGTTTACACCCCAAAAGAAGGACATCGTTTTGAAAACTTTTTCAGTACATGTGAGAGTGTACAGTGTTTTACGTAATCATAACGTATTTTTTGTTTTTTATTGTCTTATTTGTAATAGATGTTAAAAGGAGGGACCATTGCCTATATTGATTGATGAGTGCGGTTAAGCAATGCTAAACCTAGTGAAAGCCATAAATAGATGATGAAATAGAAAATGTCATATCGAGAGATGTATTGTGTCATTACTAGTTGTTGCTTTACGTAGTGGTGGTCAATATTCTGATGACTCTTTTCTTCTTTATAAAATTCAGGTGTTATTGATTCGATGATCTTGAATTCAATACTTGCTATATAATATTCAATATAATTATGAAACATAACGTAACTATTTCCGACTTAGCACCCGTTCACGAGCATTACGCCTAGATTAGATTTCGTACCCTGTTGTATTCACAGGACAGAGATTTTCAGTCGTCGTTCGTTTGGCTATAGTTTAATGGCAATATTTATCTATGTTAGAATTATTTCATGTTGTTGTATAACTTAACAATATTTTAAAGTAAAAAAGGCATCTCTCCGACGTTATTCGCGCGAAAAAAATTAATAAAATCCTAATAGCTCTCGCTCTGGCCCATTAACAGAACTAGGATTAAGAACGAGACATCTACTTTCATATTCCTTCGTTAACTCTTTAGCCTGCTATCTGTTTTTCTTCCATTACACATTTCCGTAGCGATTTAATTTACATTTCAATTAGACTATGAGCATTATACAGTTGATTTGAGTTGATGCTGATCAACAACTTATGCTTAAATAAACTATGGAATTGTTGAATCACAGAGCCTAGCGGTGGGCGAGTAAGATAACATTTTGTGTGTTGAAATAATGCTGAAACTGGATTTTAAGTTCTTACAAGAGAATTGCATAATACGCTGCATATACCTAGATATAAGACGGATTCTAATTGACAGCAATTACTTAGCTTTTATATGATGATCATATTATCTTATTAATCCTTAATTGTTTTTGAAACTTTTTCACACATAATAAGGAACACTGCATATTTTTATTTTTGCTTTCATTTTAAAGAACTCCGTGTAGAATAGACCACAAGTTTATCTAAAAAAAAATAGCCTAACTCAACTCCTACGCGAATGACTAATGACGTAACCTTAATAGAAATAGGGAAACAGTACATGTTAATAAAACATGGGACACACAACTTGTTTTCAAGATGAAGATACCCTAGATAGTATGCAAATACACAGACAACGCATGCAAAATTGATGATCATTGCAATTCATAATGATTAGTTGAGTAATTAAGACGTGAAAGTATAACAAACAAACTAAGATTACAAAGTCAGGACGTGAAAGTATAACTAACAAACTAAGATTAAAAAGTCAGGACGTGAAAGTATAACAAACAAACTAAGATTACAAAGTCAGGATGTGCTGTAGCCTTGTCGGTGTAAACCGGTTTCCATACACGCAGAGTTCACCAATGTATCCTCGCCAATGAGAGGTTACGCATACATCACCATGCTTCGAGTATGTATGAGTGTATCTACAGACTACAAAATGTATGAAGCCTGTGCTCTGTATAATATTTACTCCTGTGGCCAAACCATGTCCAGCTTTAAACTGTTTAAATATTCATATAAAATATGCATCCCAGTTCATTCTGGCCGAAAAAGTGTACTTAATCATATTTTTTCATTAATTTTAAAGGCTGTACTGAGCCGCGTGTCTGGGGAGCAATTCTACATAGTGATGAAATGGTGCATAGGGGAAACGTTGGCATGCTCCAAAAAGGGGTGTGGGCTCTTTTTAATAAATTATAAGTTAATTTAGTACGCCGGAAAATTAAAAAGTTTTTTACTTTACTGGTACAGTTTTATTTTGAAACTGAAATAATCTCGAAGGACTACAAAGGGCGTAAAGGACATAATGTCTTTGTTTTTTCTAGATGCTTAAATTTATTTGAAATTCTGGCACTGCCAGATGACATGTGCAAAACTAAAAAATTAGGTAAGAGATAATACGTCGTATGTATGAAACAGATTGGTATTTTTTTTATGTCATTGTCGGTTCTTTGGTGAAACTTGTTACATAATAAAAACAGTTCTGGTAGGAGCACTAGTTGAAGTGCAATGGTAAACTGAACCGGTAAATTAAATAGGCTAAACCTTTAATCCCATATTTGTGTGTGAAAATGTTCAAAGCGCAGATGGGCGAGAGTAGATTGAATAATAAAAAAATTGTTATGTATTGGACAGACTGGATTTAGAGAGAAGTGATTTTTTATTCCAGAAATAGCAATCAAGACTTGTTAGAGTTCCGGCTGGCACGCCCCGGAGCCAGCCGTGACGGGTCTGTCTCCGCGTCACATAGCCACCTATACGTCAATGTTCTATATTGTGTGGTTTTAGTTAGTTGCACTGTAGAACAACTGTAGAGCAGAAGGCGCGGTAGTACGCGGGAGTTCTACCACTGTTAACATACAACAGTTTCAGTAAGAAACCTTCTTTAGGCACCTTGGGCACTTTTGGTATGGGGAAAAAGCACTGAACTCGCGTGACCTGATGACATAATATATGTTGTCTCCTATAGGTTTTGACATATCTTGTCATGATGACATATAGATGTGTGTGTATATGTGTTTTTACTTCTGATGTGCAGTCCCACGACTGACAGTTTTTTTTTATAAATAATAAATGATACCAATGACCCCTTTCTAAAAATCAAGTTGTAAAAATTATTTACTACATATTTAATACCTTAAAAAGATAAATTAACCTGTAACATAAACTAGAAAGCTAGAACCCCGTAGGAACACGGTATCCAGTAGAAAGTATCGACACTCTACTCATGAGTAGTATCGAATAAAAGTATCCTACTCGTAAAAGTATCGAAACAAAAGTATCGTTACTTCAAAGTATCGAGTACTTGTCCTAATGTATACAAAACTACACGTCATGATGTCAATGTCAGTCACTGGCGTCAGTTTATTTTCAGCAAAACAAACACATGAAAAACCAAGCGATAAATAAATACTCGTATAATACAATAATAAAAAACCGGATAGGTGCAAGTCTGCAACATGCACCGAGGGTATTACGCCCATCTCTGGAATTAATTCTCGAAGATTTTTGCCTGTTTTTTCCGAAAGACAAACTTAACTTTGCAGTTCTAAGAACACTCTCCCATACATCGATTTAAGACAAAGTCAACTTACCAACCGCAAAATATAAGTTTGTAATCACAAAAAATATATTTTTATGTGATACATAAAACAAAGAACTTCAAAGTTTTTTTATTTACTCGTGCTATGAGACCTTGCTTCTTATCAAATTTCATGATTCTAGGTGGAAGTCAATGGAAAGATCCCTATAGGTTTTGATTTAGCTGAGAAATATTCAGATTTGGTTAAATATAGGCTTAAATGGCCGTATCTTTTGACTTTGAAGATTGACTTAGAAGCTTGATTTTTTTTACAACTTCGAGGAAGCGCAGAAATAAGTATTTGGTGTTAACTTCACCTTGATGCCTTTACCTGTAGAAAAAAGGCTCTTGACAGACAGATAGACAGACGGACAACAATGTGATCTTATAAAGTTTCCTTGTTTCCTTTTGAGGAACTCAATTCAGAAATCAAAAGTGTCATTAAAAAATTATCACTTTGGGCACACATAATTCAAAGTAACCATTCCTCCGCCGTATAATCGCTTAAAATAAAAGTTTAGGCGATAATCGATTGCAGGTTTTCGTTATGGTACTTCCTGCCTTATAAAATAACCGTCCTGATTGACGTCGCAAAAATTGATAATTATTCTCGTCCCAGCTTGTATAATTCCCATTGTTTAAAAGGATCTATGGAAAATGGTAAAACCTGTTCAGATAGGTAGTGGCATTACAGTCTTATAATTATATATATTAAATAAGGTATTTTATAGTAATGAAGAACTCATTGTTTTGTTTAGTTTTTCGTATGAACGAACTCTTTATGGTGACTTTAGAAATCGTATGTTATTTCGAGAGAAGAATCAAATACCGATAATACTAGGCGTATTAGTAATAAATTGTCTCTCTGAGCACATGAGCCGTAAAACCAAGTTTTAAGAAGGTAATCTCACAACAGATGGGTAAATGCCTATCAAAACGAGGCCAGTCTAACAATAATAATAAATACGTAATTTCTAAGATTTATTCGATACGATACCTGTCAAAAAGTACTCATTGAGTAAAAGTATGGGTATTGAAAGGAAAAGTACTGGATGCCAAAAAGTATCGATACTTTTTTCGTGTCCCTAGAATCATGTTAATCACGAGGTGTCTGAAGATCGAATTATTTGCTTTTGTTACTTTGCACACACGATTTATTTTCATTTAGATATTTCATTTGTATGTAAATGCAGTGCGTTCAGATAGCGATTCTGATAAAAAGTCTGATACGAAAATCAGCACAAGCGCTTTGGCTTGCTTTTATCGACGCATTGGAAACAAGGACTCTACGCTACTCAATGATTTATATTTTTGTTTGTTCGGTGACGATCTCAGCTGTAACTTTAGCATAACTTTTTACAGTTGACGGTTTCGGTTAAGGTAGACGAAATCTTTATAAGTACGTTTTCTTCCTGACAGCGCCGTCGTCGAAACCGAGATAATCAATTATTGTGCACATACTCATACAAATCATACCCAAATCTTACTTTAGGGGTAGATTGACATTATGACATAAAAAATTGCGTATTTTTAAGGTCCGAATGTATTTTATCGGAGTTTTTAAGTTATAATATAAAACAGAGCCCGTTAAGGAGTATCACTTCTTTGCCGTACTAATGAAAGTAGCTAATAACATCGCATGTGTGAGTGGAAAATTCACCGTATGACAGTGTTAAAATAAAATCAAGTTCTCTTTGAAATTGTACCGAGATCGTCTAAACGACATGCTTAGGATACCGTAATTTCGTACTAAATTATTTTATAATTAAAAATATTGGCGTGTAATTTACTATTTCAGAATATCTGTGTTTGATATATAATTATCAGAAACCTTTTCTACTTTCCTTTTCAATGTTCAAATGCAATATACTAAGTAAATTTCCCAAGATTTAATAAAAATAAACACAATATATTATTATGAAACTACTTACGAACTTTATAATTGGATGACTTTTAAACAAAGAGAAAGTGAATGTTACGATTTGATATAAACAAGTAATAATATTGCTTCCTAAACTTTTTAGTTTTTAGATATCTGACGATATCTTTATATATTGATGGATGAGTATTTTGGAATCTTTGTTTCTGTGAGTTTATTTATTTCATTAATATTAGTTTGTGTATACCATAAAACGGTATTGATTCATTCAGGTAACTGATAAATACTTCTAATTAAGAAACGATTATCCTTATTACATTATGATAATTAAAAAAATGCATAATAATTAAGAAGTTTCGATTTTGTTATTAATTGGCACGTAAATAACGCATACATATTTAATATATTTTTTTGTGTGGAAACCTTCACGTGTCGTCACGTTGCCGGGGTCAAACAATAAAGTGATTTGTCGGACTCGAATCGACTAAAACCACATTGTGTTCCGTCACCGGGTCAGGTGACCCCTAGAAAGGAAATCTCTGTGATATTATTTGATATTTGTTCACTTTTATATAGTATTCGATTGAATCCTCTAACTGCAACTTAACTTAAGGAACGATTCAGTTTCTTACATGACACTCATTCTAGGTCTTTGAGAACGTCAGAGAACCCGAGATTAAAAATAGTTGGATAGTCTACCAAATATATCTACACACACTACTTTCTTCTCTGTTCAAGCGGTTCGGATATGGAATGCCCTATCGGTGACAATAAGACGTGCACAATCACTACCTGCTTTTAAGAAACTGGTGAAGGAACATTACCTGGGAGATCAATATCTCATAACTTTCTATTTGTTCTTATTACATAATTTTCTATTTGTATTTTTATTTATATATAACTAGCTGTTGCCCGTGACTTCATTCGCGTGGAAAGTCAAATTTATAACCGATTTTCTGCTCATTTTTTTTTTCGTTTCTTAAGAACCTTCTACAATGTATTAGAAAACATAAAAAAAAAAATGAATGAAATCGGTTAAGTCTCTTTCAAGTTATAGCGTGACTTAATGAAATAGGGATTAATTTTTTTTATATAACTAGTGTCAACCGCATGCATAAGTCCCTCGTTAAGTTTTCTTAAACTTTCTTAATTTTTATTTCCTAAGAACCTTCTCCTGACAATAACAAACACAAAAAAAAAAGAAATAGCGAAATCGGTCCAGCTATTCACGCGTGATGCCGTAGCTGCGCCCCGCGGTTTCATCTGCGTAAGTTCTGATGCCGTGGGAATATCGGGATTAAAAGTAGCCTATTTGTTAATCCAGGTCTAGGGTTACATCGCAATTTAATATGGTCGTTAAGTTTTCTTAAATTTTCTAATTTTCCGCGCAACTTTCTTAATTTTTTCTTGCATAAGAACCTTTTCCCGACCATAATAAACATAAAAAAAAAGAATTAGCGAAATCGGTCTAGCCATTCACGCGTGATGCCGTGACCAAAGGAAATAGGGATTCATTTTTAAATATATCTATATATTATAGATTTATATGTACTCGTATATCCCTGGAACTATATTTACTTATGTATTTTTTTTAATTTTTTTTTTTTTTTTTTTTAAAAGACAACTCCCGCATTAGGATTTACTCCTGTGTCGCGGGGGACTTTACAAACATACAAACAACGGACACAAAGAACACCCAGACTCAGATGGGAATCGAACCCACGACCTCTGGCTCAGCAGTCAGGGTCACTAACCACTAGACCAACAGGCCAGTCGTTTTTTAAATGTTTATTGTTGACTTGTATGTATTTTCTTAGACTATATTTAAGATATTTTATTTAACATAATTAAATAATGTACTACGCGTGACCATACTGCCCTTAATTCGATTTTCTATGTTCTCTTCATCTCATGGTTGTCTGTAAGAGATTGTCACAGTGCAATAAGGCCGCTAATTGTATAAGGCACCCAACATTGCTGTACTCTTAACTATTTTAAATGATTTTAGTGTACCTTAAAGAGTTATACTATTATTGTTATGATAAAGATGTCAATCAATTGAGTTTCTAGATAAAACGTACCCTCTGTCTTTTTCTGTACTCTATTAAAACACGTTAACATTTCGTAATCGACTGACTTAATTTAAATGTTACAGAGAGTAGGAAAACCATAGATAGCTATGCTTGTACCTAAACATAAACACATTTTTAAATTTTGTTACATACCTATATTCTAACACTCCACGTGTCAGAAGCTTTCCGTTTAGTCTAGTCAACATGTTAAAAAACGTGTTGACTTTGTTTCCGGTCCTAAAAATATGAGCGATAACTCATTCGATTCGGAATGACGTCTAGAAAAAGGTTTCTTGAGCATTTATTAGCACATTAAAAATTGCAATTGTTATTAACAAAGTGAAATGGAAAAAAAAACAGTTTTTCGTTAGAAGCTCCAAAGCTATTTATATTTAAGTTTTAGTTAACTTAAAAAAGCTGTAATAAACAAAATATAAAACTTGAATAACCTTTTATCGACCTTCAGATTCATAGGCCTAAATGGGTAGGTTTAAAAAAATTTACGTTGCACAAGGATCCTTATGACGTTGGTGAACTCTAGAAAGAATCTTTTCAAATTCATTATCATTTTCTTTTCCCAAATATGTTTGAGCTCGGTGCAATGTTCTCTTCTCCCATTCTACTCTATCACTCGTCAATTCATTGCTTACTCCTTGCTTTTCTTTGATCGTCCTCTACTCCTGTATCCGTCATCTTCCATACAAAAAACTGTCCTCACACACATACATAACATTTTGCTCACCCCTCCGCTTCACATGTTCATACCAAACTATTGCTCCGCAACTTTTCATCCACTGGTTCCTCACCTTGTCCATCCTAGCCACACTACACATCCATCGCAATATTTACATTTCAGCAACATGCAGGCGTCTATCATCCGTTTTCTTGAATGGCCATCTTTCAGATCCATACAGGATAGCAGGTTTGATAATTCTCTTCCTTCAGTTTAACTCTTTTTATGCTTGGAAACCTTTTCAATGGAATCTTTTTAATTCCATCTCATATATACACTTTAAGGTAATGTTTTATAGTTGAGTGATATTTCAGTATTTGGCCCGCATGTGAATAACTTCAGAAGTGTCACTTGCGAGTTACTATAAAAATCTTTAAGCATACTCACTCGTCATTCTTACCTTATCTTGTTCGCTTGCTTCTTATTTTTTCACCCAAATTTCTTTTGAAATCTATTTTCGAGAATGAAGAAATCAATGTTGATCAAGCATCTACATTTTGTGCCAGCCTTACGTATTATTTAAGTTTTTTAAACTAAAGCATTACAAGGCTTCCAACCATCTAATACCATGGATATTACTTTAGTCAAGATATTTAATATGAATAGTTTAGAACAGAGAGGCTCTTCCAGTTAAATCTAGTCGACGTTTCTGTTTGTTTTGCTACTAATTAGATAAAGTTTGCAAACTTGGGCGTTTGTCGATTAATCCAAGCGAACACAGGGTAAGGTACCAATCTTTCCCATGGGAATACCTATCTATATTATAAAGCATATTTGTGATTGACTAGGCCTAGTTGGTTTTGTGCTTGAGTAAGGTTATATATATGTAATGTAATACTTTACCATTTAAATATATTATATGTATTTATCTATGTAATAATTAAGTCGCTAGTATCAGTCTCGAATGATCGATGTTTGAGATGTATTTGTATTTGATTAACACCTCAAACATGATACGGGGTAAACCACAATAATAACCGAAGAAAAATGATAGGCTCATTGAGACACCAAAATATTACACTAGACTCAAAGCTTCGAGGATTACATTGTCAAGGACTATTAGGTACCTTTAATTATTTTATTTTTAAAAAGACAACTCCCGCATTAGGATTTAGTCCTGTGTCGCGGGGGACTTTACAAACATACAAACAACGGACACAAAGAACGCCCAGACTCAGATGGGAATCGAACCCACGACCTCTGGCTCAGCAGTCAGGGTCACTAACCACTAGACCAACAGGCCAGTCTATGTCATAACAATTAATAACTTACCAAATAATTAAAAAAAAGATTAATGTGCCTATAAAGTTAAGTACCTGGATGACCGAGCTTAGTTTTTTTTTTTTTACGTCTTCTAAAAATGAAACCTAGCTAGATCGATTTATCGCCCCCGAAACCCCCTGCATACTAAATTTCATGAAAATCGTTGGAGGCGTTTCCGAGATTCAGATTATATATATACAAGAATTGCTCGTTTAAAGGTATGAGGTTAGATAAGTTCTGAGTCTTTAAAAAAAGCTACATACATAACGTTAAAATAAGAAACAAATACAAACTTTATGTCTTCAACTCTTGAAAAATATAAAATATTTTATGGATCAGTGCACGTATTTTTTCAATAGGTACTATCTATCTATATATGTCCATATATCTCGTGATATAAGAAATAAGCTTTGATAAATTAAGTTTCAATATATCAAGTTATTTTATTTTTGAATAGTTAGTAAAAAATAAATTGGTGATTAAAAAAATTTGAGAGTGTAGGTTATTATTTTAAAATTTACATATTAACTTGTATTAAATTTAATTATAACAAATTCATATAAATTAATTGTAACCAATTACCAATTTAATTTGGGGGTTTGGAATCAGCGCTAACTGTATAGTATTCCTGGGTATCTAACATAATAGAAATAAAACCAAAGTCGCAATTTAATATTAGCAAGATTCATATATTACTAGCTTACGAACTCGGCTCATAATAGTTTGGTCAACAGGTTATCCAACTGACTGACCAGCTTTCAAAATACTATTAGTTCTTAGAATCACTGTATATTATAAAACAAAGTCCCCCATCGCGTCTGTCTGTCTTTTCGCGATACACTCAAAAACTACTGAACGGATTTTCATACGGTTTTCACCAATAGACAGAGTGATTTATGAGAAAGGTTTAGGTGTATAATTCATTAAGGTTATTCATTAAACTTTATTTTTAATATACAAACTAATTTACGTTTTTAAATTATGTACCGTTTTTAACCAACGAAAAAAAGGAGGTTCTCAATTCGACCGTTTATACACATATTTCTTTTTTTTTAGCCCTCTCCGTTATGTATGAACCGATTTTGATTATTCTTTTTTGTTAGATAGGGTATACCTCAAGGGTGGTTCCATGTCAAGGAAGTCAGGATCTGAGGATAGAATTCTGATAAAATTGAGAGAAACCCTCAAAAATTGTAGAAACGAATAGTGTTTCTGTTTACTTTTCATTACTTTATCAGGTATTTGCGTTTAGAAATCATCACATCATGTAGCCGAGCTGATGATGAAAAAAAAAATCATAAATAATAATCTTTTTGACAAAAAATTAAACCGAAGAAATAAACTATAAAGCAAAAAATAAATAAACCTTTTAAATATGCTTAATACTTAAGACTTAAAAGGTTTATTTATTTTTTGCGTTTTAGTTCTTTTCGTCTGTTTATTTTTTTTATATTTTAAAACCACTCCATTTAATTAACTAATAAATGTTAAGAGTACAAAGAATCGATTTTTACCTGTGATTTAAAGAAATATTATTAGTTACATTAGATTTTACCTGCAAATAGTCATATCTGTTTGAAGGATTTCGAGTGAATGTATATTTTCAATCGTAGATTATCATAGGGGAATGTGCTTTTCTGTGGTGATTGCTGAAGCAGCAGGAGCTTTTTTTTCTTTGTTTGGTGATCCCAGAGTAATCGATAGCTGGTTCTTGACTATGCCAACGAGCTATTTTGCCTCTCGCAGCCATTAAATTCATAAATATGTTTCAGGGCATTAATAATAATAACAACTTTACACACCTCATACACGGCCGTCTGATCCTAAACTAGACAGAGCCTGTACTATGGTAACCAGCCTGCTGATAAACATACTTATATATTTCTAAATACATACATATTATAATTAAAATACACCCAGACAGAGAATAATTCATCCTGGGTGGAAATCGAACCCACGACCTCTGGCTCAGCAGTCAGGGTCACTAACCACTAGACCATCAGGCCAGTCCAGTAAATATACATATATTCATAAATAGGGTTATAGAAAAAGAAGATCCAAACTTTTAAACTTTTGCGTTCCATGATAATATAATTATGTTGACGGGCATTCACGCGATCACGTATTTAAAAAGTATTACAGTACCTACAGGCCTGCGATCACGGCCACGACCACGGCAAAGCAAAGGTATGTCATACCACAGAATACATAATAGTACACGTAGTCATACCTTTTAAATACGTGATTGCGTTGATTCCCGTCAACATGATTATATTAGAATAGAATAGAATTTTTATTTAAAGAATCCATGACTTAGTTGTTAGTTTAACTTAACACTTTGTTAATATTACAGTATTTTACTATACTGAATGCATGGCAGACACTATCGCCAAAAAAATTACATCTAATCTGAAATACTGACATGTAACCGGTGAAGTTCTTTTTACACTTTCAGACCATTTATTTTCCGTTCGGCTACAGTAGTGTGAAATCTTATGTTACCATGACTAAACGAAGCTCAGAAGCAAACATTTATCTGTTAGGTATACCGATGGGGCCCCATAGTTTCTAGGAAGCGGCACTGACTGACTGACTACAGCAAGAGTCTCCCAATTGGTTAGAGGAATCGAGGTGTTAGGTCGTCACAGTTGTTTTATGACGATTTTCTGCGAGGAGAATATCTCGCGCAAGGAGGAGCTGACGGTGTGGATTCGGTAGAAAAACTTCCAGGTGGAACCTTTTCACTCGCGCTCTCATGCGTACGCTAAGAGTGGCCGTGGGTGTATGAGACGAGTTTTATGTTTTCACCCGAAGCAGAGTCTCCCGTGAAGATTAGGTGATAGATAGATTAGGTGGATCATTGGAGGCAAAACGTCGCCGTACCGACGGTCAACTCATAAACGGTGCTGTGAGGCACACCGTGTGGATTTAGTTGGTTTAAGCCTGATATACGGCCTCACCAATAGCCCGGTGAGGTGAGCTTCCACACGAAAAACAAATGAGTAATGTTACCACGGCCAAATTATGTCGTTATTTCACGTGTAAGCAACCAAAACAACCTTTTTGTACGCTCCAGGTTGTTTCACCGCCAATGCAGTATAAAAAATCCTGCCTGGAGAAAGAGGTGCTATGCAATAAGCGACAAATTACAGTTTTCCGAAAAAAAACGCGAACGAAGTCGCGGGCACAGCTAGTAATCAATATAATTATGCTTTGCTACCCGTGCGAAGCCCGGTCAGGTTGCTAGTGTTTAATAAGTCGTACTCATCAGAGGTGGCAGATTTCCGCTTGATCCTTCACATATTTGATCTGTCACATACGTTATTAGACACAAGCTGGTAGTTAAATCATAAATAGCCAAGTCATGGAGAGATTATAAAATTTGGAAATTAACAAGTTCAATAAGCAGTAGGTACAGTTCACACAGCAGGTAGATAGGGCTATGTCAATGCGCGATGGTTTTAGTGTCGTCCGCTCACGCCGACCGCTACAACAAAACCACGGAACACTATCCCTTTAAGTTAAGAACAAGGCTAAACGAACTGGCCGGTGGTGACACCAAATATATATATATATATATATATATATATATATATATATATATATATATATATATATATATATATATATATATACACACCCGTCCGACAACTCATAATTATTAAGGTATTTACATTAGTGTAGGAGTTTAGTTAGGCAAACAAGTTTTTTATGAAGTAGGTAAATGTGTAAAAGAGGAGCTCAGTGAGCATCTTTAAGGAGACTTTATACACATAGGGGATATATGTTACGCTGCTATTGGTTAACGCACCGGTTACCGTTTAGCATTAGGCAGGTGGTTTATTAGTTAACCACCACAAAAAAGTGACAAAACACCCACCACCTTCTTACATATAATAAACTATTTTAATAAGTTATGTATATATTTACTTCAACTTAGCAAAAACAGATGTGGTGAATTTGTAGTTCCATTGTCAAAAGCATTTTTTTTTATTTTGAGATTTTTGGCATAACTTTACAACAACCAAGAAGTTTATTACTTTCGTATATAAGGAGTATTTAATTGTATATTTAACACAAATAATGTCACTATGCTAGCATTATTAGTTTTCGTGAATTCAGGTGTCTTTATGTGACCTGGATTCATTGCTCTCGAGTGTATATAGTACAAAACATTATTGTATGCAATGTTATATTTGAGTACTATGCTATTGGTTTTATGTATACTAGTATGTGATAATCAAACATACCGAAGATATTATGAAAAACATTACTAATTAAAATTAAAATGAACAACAGGCAAACTGCCATGTTTAAAATTGCCATAACTTGATATTCGTGATGTGTAGTAATAAAACATATTGTCGGAAGTTATTTCCGACAATATATTTAACAGGTTTATGGAGAGATTTGAATAAAGTCATAGTTAGCAGTCAGCAAACAGTTTTTAATTTGAAATGACGAAAATTATAATCCGAAGCTTTACTGAAATTGGATTGGACCAAGTTTCGTAGACGAAAATTCTTAAAACTTTCTTCTACGCCAAGTTTACGAGTTATTATTGTATACTTTGTTCTTTACTCGTGAATTCTTTTGGGTAGGTACATTCGTCTGTCTTACGTAGAAGTTATGCCTGTTTTTCATAACTTTGTATATAACAATGCTTAAGTATGTGAGTATTGCGAGAGGTTTATTTTATTGATTACGTAGCTCTGCTTGAATGCTATAACAAAAGGCAATAAACTGGTCTTTATTTTATTTAAACGTACTTGGAGATTTGAGTGTAGGTACAATAAGCCCGCCTAGCTATTTGGCTAGTTTGGAGTGATACATTAGTAACTACTAACTACACAAATCTATGTTAGCGGTAACGTCATGTAATTTCCTTAATATTAAAATGTTTGGAGTGCAATCCATTATGACTTATGTGTATTGTGGATATTTTGGCTATTTGGTACATTGCAATAGAAACTATTTACATAATTATATATTGCATGTGCAATTTTATATAGGTACATAGATATTATTGAGCTTTTTCGGTTTTTAGTTTTTCTTTTTTAACGCAGTCTGGTTTTTTGTTTAATTTAATTAATTATTGTATTAATAGCCAGTTATCAAATTACTGAAACTTCAGTAGCAATTTTTTATTATTATTTATAGTATATATTTAAAGTCAAGACTACAAGATAACTTAGATTAAAACAGTCAAACTCAACTTATAAAATATAATGCAAATAATATCAATAATAAAGGCAATATGCATTTGGGAGCGACAGGTAGGTACCAATTACAGTTCTAATGTCACTCATTACTTTCTTTAAAAAATAGAAAAATACTTACGTAATTATTCGTGATTTCGTGGTTGTGGCACAGGTGTCATTTATTCCTCTCTTCTTTAACAATAAAATAATTCAAACAAAGACAAAGTATTATTTTAAGTACTTTTTATAACGAGGTCTTAATTAAGACAAGGCAGGGCAGACCTAACGATTAAAATCTTTGGGTTATGCGACACAAGACTACATTCATGCTCAGTATACTTAAGTGCATTCCAAAAGTCAAGTAAGAAAAGTATTCCTCACCATTCTATCGTTTCCCAAGTACATTTTATGTTGGGGTTGGCTAAGAGTGTAATCTGATAAAATATGTAAAGTGCACTGTAGGTTTAAGAAAGTTCTTAGGTGCGAATTTGATGCGCATAAAATCGTCTCAATAAAATTAAAGAGTAGGTATGCCATTGGGACTGAGTCTTCACAAATATTTAAATATAAATTAACTAATGTTATCCTACTTCGTATAATGAAACTGAACATGATATTTCGACATGTGTTTCACCTCTACACAAGGCATCCTAAGGATTCGGCAGCAAATGTGAGTTGTTTCAGAGAATTCCGACACAAACGTCCCCTACTCTTGTGTCGGAGTTCTCATCATCAAATCATTTAACAGTGGGAGAGCCATACTTCGGCACGTATGGGCCGGCTCGACCGGAGGGATACCACAGCCTCACATAAAATCGACAGTGAAGCAATGATTGTTTTGCTTTTCGCCGAGTGAGTGAGGTTACCGGAGGCCCTAACCCTTCCCTCTTCCTCTCTCCCTTCCTCGCCCCTTATTTCCCCCTTCCCCTGCTCCCACCTTAAAAGCCGCATTTGTGACTTTTAAGTTGCAGGTATTCATGGGCGGCGGTAGTCATTTACCATTAGGTGACCCGTCTACGCGTTTGCCCCAAATACCATAAAAAATAACTAGATTATCAAACGAGGCATCTCTCTTCGAGTGGAAAGAGCACAACAAATAAATCTAGTTATTCAGTTTTTCAGATGGTGGTTATAACAGTAATAAACACAAGAAGAAAAAGTACAATTTATATGTTACTTCATCATATTCTAAAATATTTGTGATTCTTAACTTGAGTATGGTGCTGGATATAGGTATAGTATGTCCTGTTTTGTGTTTACGCTTCACCACAGGTGCTAACTGACAATGACACGAACTTGCTCTAAGCGTAGGCACATGTATCTCGAGCACAGCTTTCCCCCAACCCCGTTATCCGATTACCTCGTCCCTTTGCAAATTCCTTTCCTCTATCGAGAGCACTCGCGGAAGGCTGAAATTTCTACCATCACTATCAACCGCCATCATGCTATCTTTAAATATTTTTTTTTCAGCTCCGTTTAATATATCTTATTATACTTATACGTGAGGACAGGAATGTGAAATTTGGAATTCTTAGAGGAAGTGCAGCACCACCTAATGTAGTGTCAGTAAGTGTGCCATTCTTACTGATACTGCATTAGGTTCATAAAAGCCACAATAATTTTTCACGGCTTGAGTCGCATTTTTCCCTTTTTTGTAATAAAACTTCAGAATGAATTTCTTCGTTAGATTCATGGAAATATTGTGGTTTACTGTTTTAAATCTTTTATGTTCTATTTTTTTTTGTTTTGCTGGTTGATATCGTGGGGTATAAAGGGTCTGCAAATGCTGAACCAGATCTTTTTCGTTAGGCATGTTTAATGTTTTTAGATGTAGATAGTTTAATATTACTATCTTTTTGTGTTAAGTGTATTTATGAATATTTTTTTCTTTTTTTTTCTTTGTACTTGCTATAAGTCAGAGTCAGATTTTACTTTGCTTACACCTAATAAAAAGAGGTACTGATAAGTATCTCTTTCTAGAATCTGAAATCCGGGGGCTTTTAAGAATTATAAAATGAATATTTCTATCACAAGCAGACCACATTATCATATTGGGATTTGCAAAATGGACGGAAAAATGACACTCAAATTTTTTTGAGTTTTATCTGAAATTTGAAATGGATAGATTCCACAAAGCGAACAAAATTTGCTGGGAAATCTCAACGAACCCTGATCTAGTTTCGAGTACAATAAAACTAAAAAAAAACAGCCTCGAAAAAACTCGTGCAGATATGGTCACAATTTCACAAAGCACGTTTTTTCACACAATTTCACAAATTTCTACTTTCTGGCTGAAAATAAAATTACATTTGTACAATATACAATTATCGTTGAGAAGTATCCAGGGCTGCATTAATAATTTTTTTTGCACGTATAAAAGAGGCGATGTTAATTTACGTTAAATGGTCGGACATGGTCCTTTTTTTGACAATGGCAATTAATGCCATGAAAGTTTTTATTCAAATGAATGTCATGCCAATTAGTTTATTCTGTAGCTTTTATGCGCTTATATAAATAAAAGTAAAAGTTCATATTGAAGTTTCAAGCTTTAGGAGTAAACTACGTAGCTGCAAATTAATTCCTGTGTTTTAGAGAGTTCTGTCTAATTTAATAGTACTCTAATGTTACTAAAATGTTATTTATTGACTTATAAAATGAACGAGTTCTTTATTCAAGTCAACTTTCATATTGTTTCTTAATCAGTCAACCTCATAATTCTTTTGGCATACTGTCTCATTTCTTATAACGTTATGATTTTGATTTAATACTACTTTCAAGGCACAAAATATTCTAGGTTTTAGAGTTCTATTTTCAAATAAGGAATCCTTATAGTTTTGTGAGACTGTTTAAAGATCGCTACAAATGATGTGTACTTATGAGTTTTTATTTAAATTCTGTCTTTATATTATAGCAAACAATTATTAATAAGTATATAAAAGGAAGCCATTAATGTGTTACACTGTTAAATAAGTATTTCAGAAAATATCAAAACTTTAGCAGTGTACACAATGAAGGTGTTTTTTGTGTATACTGCTACAGTTATCACTTCACACACTAAAATTTGGTAAAGAGCTTACGACTTCTTCAGTGAAAAGGTTAATTTTCGAAGAAGTATATAGATAAAGTGACCGCCGCCACACTTACACTTGACTAAGGATAAACATCAAATAATTGTGATGGTCAGCAAAGTAAATAGGACTTCTTAAAAAAAAAGAGTTTGCTAACCAGGTGTAAACGATAAAGTGACTATTTTCCTTTCTTGTCTTACTAACTCAACTTTTCCATTTCAAAAATCATTCTTTATGCTGCAAATCTAAGCAGCCCTGTTGTAAGAGAAAATAATATCCATTGAATGATATTACTTGATTACGAGTACTAGCATATCAAGTTATACATTTCTAGTAAATTACAACAACCTAGAAAACTTCGAAATGAATTCCACACCTTATTTTGAAACCTGGCCAATTTGCCAGTTTTTAGTGAAGTCGTATTAAAACTTCGGTGCATAACTACTGTGTATTAATAGTTGTGCTTACGAGAAGTTTGCTAGACTCACAGTGACTACGTACTAAGTGCGGTATCTCAGCCGTGCGTTGAACAAAGGAGGCTCGATGCATGTAATCTTTGTCTTAGTGGTGAAACGAGTGTTTATTTACTGCATGCTTAGACCTTGCAACTTGGTAATGAGTCGGGGATAACATTTGTTGTCACTAACTAATGTGGACCACATTTAAAAAGTGAATTAGAAGTTTAAAAAGGCTTTACTTGGACTTTACATAACATTGTTTTCGAAAATTGATTAAAGTAAAATATTTGTAATTTTATTAACACATGTAAATAGACTAAGTGCTTGTATTACTATTCCGTTCACGAAGTTAATTAGTCATTCATTAATATACAAACACTTAAATATACTCACAAATTATGTGGCGAAATGTTACTTATATCATTAACAGCAAATACAACAGCCAATGTACATACCACTCTGGGAAATTACAATTTAATTGAACCACTTCTGAATTCCTGCTAAGCGAGCTTACTTGTCAAATAGATGTCGAAGGAATTATTAAACAACGTTGCAGATGTGACATGGTTGTATACGTTTACGTCTGTTTCTGTTTTGTTTGGTGAAGTGAGTTATTTACGTTTATCAAATCATTTTGGAATATATATTTTTTTCATACAAATAAAATTCAATGATTTTGGAAAACAAAAATAAATCACTGATCTCATAAGAGAAAGCGGAGGTCACAAGAACGACGTTTAGTGGTGATAAATAGTCCGAGGTGTATATTAATAAATAAAATAAAATGAAATACGCTTATTGACACATGAATGACAATTCGAAAAGAGCGTAACTTTCTATTTACCCGTTTATACACATATTAATACGTGAAGAGATTTCTTTGTACGCATTTTTAAGTAAATTTTGCGTATTAAGAATTGTGGAATTTGGAATACTTAAAATTTGTATGTAGAAGAAGTGCTTTCTTTATAATTACGTGCTAACAATACGTATGGCGAACGGACATCGGCCTGTCTAGTTCCCAGGTTAATAAACAATCTACCCCCCGATTTGCAAAATATAATTAGGCCATCGGATATTAAACTTAAACTCAAGTCTTACTTTCTCCAGAACATGGAAATGTAATTTACACTGGGAATAGTTTCTACCAATCCAAAGCCTATTATTACACCTAAGTACCTACTTTTTGAGTATTTTATTTTGCTTTTGTTTATTTTAATGTTTAACTTTGTAGACTGTTGTAGCTTTCACTACAAACCTTAGTGGTTTCTTAATGCTATAGTACTAATTACTTACCCTGTATTTTAATCTGGTAAATTAATAAAAAAAATGTTATAAGTTTAAAAATAATGCGAAAACGGCTATAAGAAGCTTCAGGCGTCCAGTGTATAGAATGTTGACAATAAATTGACAGAATGACAGTTTAAGTTATACTGGTCAATGACATAAATCAAAACAGTTAAAACTTTATGAATTTTGTCCGAAACATTCGAGAATCGAGACCTATCTAGTAGTCTAATGGAATCGGTAAGTTAAAAAAGAACGACACAAGCCGCGATCGGTAGAAGATCGGTAATTTAAAACTAGAGATCGCATGGTGACATATCTTTTTTCCATCTTAAATGTGAACGTGAAACTATCCTTATATATGGTTAACAGCTAGCCGATTATTTTACAGGTGTCGTACATATTATTATGTCGGATGTCATATTGTCGTATAATATTATTGGTTAACTTAGGTGAAATAAAAATAATAGAGAAAAAGTAAGGATACTATAGAATATTAGAGAGAAAGAAAAAAAATAAATCAAGAAATAATGATAAAAATAAGCAATCATGGGACTGCCGACAGAAGTGAAAACTTAAATGAAATGACGAACTTAAAAGTCACATTAGCAGATTGGTGACATTAATTAATAAAGAGCTGACAGAACTCACTGTTTAGATTAGCGCCCTCTAGTGGATCTATATATGTACTATTAGCGTGACGGTTACGAGTTCGGTGCTTTTTCCCAAAGCAAGTGTCTAAAGAAATTTTCACTTCAAAAATCTTTGTTTATTGTACAAAGAAAAGTACGTACATAGGTACTTACTTTTCTTTGTACTATGTACTCATAGATCAAGTCGTCAACTGTTTGTATTTCCATTTATGGTTAGTAGCGTTATATCGAGCACTTGCATATTGAGCATTAGTGCAACGTGGATTCCATTAACCTGACAACTACTATAGCGGAGGGGGTGGGGGATAGAGGGGAGGAGATTGGGAGAGGGAAGGGTTAGAGCCTCCGGTAACCTCACTAGCTCGGCGAAATACAACACAAGATTTGCTTCACTGCCAGTTTTCTGTGAGGCCGTGGTATCCCTCCGGTCTAGCCAGCCATACGTGCCGAAGCACAGCTCTTCCACGTTGAAGATTAAGACTAGTGTATTCTCACACTACCGCTTAAAGTTGATATAATAATTATAGTTTTTTAAAACTAAAAAACACGCTTTCATGGTGAACCGAATTAAAAAGTATATAGTTCCAATAAAAGTTCCAATATCCACCTCCTGGCTTCATCGTTACCAAGCCTAATCTATTGGACTCGTCCAAACGAATCTTGAGTGGTTTACTACTAGCCACTGAAGAGTTCCACTATCCACATCCTGGCTCCATCATCGGATCAACTTCAATATACTCAATTATACCATGTACATATACATACAAAGTTTCATTTAGATATGAAAATTAAAGTAGGTTAAAATTGAGTTCCAAGTTATGTTTACATAGTTTAGTTACTTATTTACAAGGGAAGCTAATGAAAGCGCCTTAAAAACCAAACGCCACCGTTATAAACTTAGCAAATAAATGTTTAGGTACTCCGTAAACGATTACTTAATGCCTGAACATCAAACAGCTACTTACAAAGGTTATATGAAACTAGAAGCCGAATCCGAATACGTTGAAAGAGACAGCATGTTATTTTACCTTTTCATCGGCGTTAGATGTTCCCTATAATTTGACGTGTTCACCAGAAAACTATTATGTTTCACCAAAATTAGTAGGACTGTCATAATAACAAGGGTTCTCCCGTTTATCCAAGTCGTAGCGTCGCGAGGAACAACAAAAGGGTCCAAGCCGATATAAAACGGAGTCTTAGAATGAAAACTTTTGCCATTGTTGCTCCTGAGCCATGGGTCGGCGCATTGTTCAAGTTATATTAAGTGGGAGTTTAATACTTCAAAGGATTACTGTTAGATGTGGTCACGAGGCAATTACCATCCTGGCGGGGAGTGCTTCGAGATCTTAGATTAATATTACGGACGAAGCGTCCTTGTTATGTTTAAATTTAATGAATTGCATGATAATCTGACAGAATTATTTTGCTTTTGAGTGTTGAGTGTTCTTTGTTCATAATTGTCTAAGTTAAAAAAAATGCGAGATAATATATCGAAAGTTTGAAATATAAAACCAGCTTACAGGGCGTGGTTTCACTTGCATGGATGTCAGTTATTATGACAAAAATGAGTATGTCCATGTAGATAAGGTAAGAGACAAAAAAGACAGTCTGTCCAAAATACTTCTAGAGCTCCATGAATAAGGCGCTAAATAAATAAAGTGCTTTAAATAACATGCGTTGAGATTCTTCATAACGACATTGTGACTTAAAATAATTTTAAATACTAAAAAAGATATGGCGTGACCAAGGGAAATAGGCATTCAGCCTATTTCCCTTGGTCACGCCATAACTTGGGAACGATTTAACCGATTTCATTCAACTTTTTTTTATGTTTTCCAATACTTCGTAGAAGATTCTTACAGAACGAAAAATTTATTAATTTGGATAGGTTTTACCAAAATTTTCACACGAACGAAGTCGCGGGCTGGCGGGCGGGCAGAACAGCTAGTAATTTATAAACTAAACTATATAACAGATTTTCATCACTTAAATCACCTAATTAAATTTAATATCAACTAAAAAAAAATGCAATAAAAACATTCTATCCATTTTGGGGCATGGGATTCAAATTCATAATACAAAGAGTAAGAGGCGACATAATAAGAGGCGACGAGGAAGAGTTTTAAAGTCCTGCTGTTGCTAATTTTTGTCTCAGATCCACCATGCGTTATTAATCTCTCCGCCAACTTCAATTTTACCGAAGTAGGCACTAACAGAAATTGAGCCAAATTGGGCTTCTCTACTCGAGGTATGATAGCCAAGTACCATAACGAAATGCAATAAAAGCAGCATCGTCCAATAGAGCTTCGCGACGCTTCAAGCACTACTTGTGCAAGCTGCGTTTTCAACTAAAAACCAGTGAAGCGTGAACTGTAATCTTGTAAATATTCCCTGCAGGATGATATCTCAGAGGATAGGTTTTTTTTTTGGTGTGAATCATCGTAAATGACATGTCGAAGTAGACGTGTCCTTAATCTATAAATCCTAAATATATAAATAGGCCAAGACAAAACAGTTTAAAACCATTTCCCCCAATGTATGTCACCCAATTTTTTTTAGCAGTTATTGATGAACGAGCTTTTAGTGTTTGTAAAAATAATTAAACTTTTTGTTTCCCGCCCCTATAGGAAAAAAAATGTAATACATAACTAAATCTGAATCTTAAAATGTCAGTTAACTAACTAGCTACCGGCCACGCATTGGTTTGGTAGCCACGTTGGACCAAACTGCACACAGTGTGCATATCACAGTATCATTAAAATTGGTTCATAAGTTGATCGCGGACTAACAACGTGACACAAAATTTTTATATACAAAGATATAATAAAGCTGAAGAGTTTTTTAGTTTGTTTGATTGCTTGTTTAAACGCGCTAATCTCTGAAACTAAGACTCGGATTTGTAAAAATATTTCGGTATATGAAAGCCAAATTATGAAGAATATCTAATATTGTGACGCGTAACCTTTTTTTTCATGTGGAAACCCCCACGGGTCATCACTTCACCGGGGCCAGCGGTGAAGTGGTATGTCGGAATCGAACCGACTAAAATCACACGGTGTTCCATCACAAGCGAGTCTCCCAAGGGACTCGGGGTATATCATAGGAAAAAATGCCCCGATAACTGAGCTGACCTTAAAAGGCTCTTAAACAATAGGCAACTACACAATTGCGTGCGGAGGAGCGGGGAGCTTTGGCCCTCTTCCGAATAAGAGAGGCGTGCGCAAAACGGCGCCGTTATTTGGCGCCGACTCAAAATAAGTTTATATAAAATTTGATAGTTTATGTAAATAAGCTCAATACTTAAGACTTAAGGTTTATTTATTTTTGCTTTTTAGTTCTTTTCGTCGGTTTAATTTTTTGTTAAAAAGATTTTTTTTAGCTGTGCAATCTGTTTTTACTTGATACTAAGACTTGATAACAAGGAAATGGATTCAATGTACTCCGATATATTTCAGATTAGTTCAGGTAATAAACAAATAAAAAAAACAAAGAAAAACGATGGGAAAGCTGGATTTAAAAAAAGTAATACCTGTTATGTTTTTTGTAGTAAATTTTCTAAGCTACAAATTGGTTCCCTACTATATTTTCAATAACAGTGACCGTTGACGAGTTATTTGCAAATTACTGTATTTAGTGACCTTTGACCCCGAGTAACATTTTAGCGGCACACGGATCGATCCATCGGTTTCCTCAAATTTGTTCGAAGTGTGAATCCCGTTAGTTCTTTACAGAGAGTATTCTGTAGTAAGTGTATACAAGTCGTGCTTCGTTTGTCTGTAAGGTATAATATTATCGTTTAAAGCAATCACACGGTTAACTAATCAGAGAACTTTTTTCCTTATTTTCCTCTCAATGACCCGTTGTAGAATACAAAACACGAAAAAGGATTACATCGCTATAATTTTTTCGTGTATTAAGTAAATGTATACCTAAAATAATAATAGAGATAAAATACCTATATAAAATAAAATAAACATATTATGGAGTCTAGCCGCACGGTATCCTAAAAACTATTATATGGATTACTTAGGTCTGCCTCTGACCTCAAATCTGTAGTAAAAGCCAACGACAGCTTATTGATATAAAATGTTTGTAAGCGAAGTGTCCAGGGTTTATTCGATAAAGGATTTTAGTCATGAGTTTGGCTTTAAGCGTTGAAGTTACTTTTTGTTAAATTTTCTAAGTGCTTAAGGTTTGCTATTGACAGACTATGGACCTTAAAATATATGACATTTTGTAAATGTTTTTTTTACAAATTGGTATCTTCTATTATATAATTATGATCTTTATAGCTATATAAATAATTTGTATTACTGTGATCAGTAGACCTCATGAACAGTGGCGTGTTTTATCAACGTAATTTTTTACATTCATCCATCTTCTGTTCTTTGCTTTTTTTAAGGATCTGGTTGAGGGGCGTTCGAGTGATCCACCAGTTTCCTGACATTTTATAGTATTGCAACCTTTCGTGTACATTGCCGCGAACCTCCTTGTTGAGCATATTTCAGAAGAGGGGTTGGACGTGGGGGATAATCATTTTGGTTTCCGGACGCTGTACCATGGATGTATACGATGATCATGCGTTAGGACTTTGGAGGAGGAACCGGTATCCCAAAGCGAGGTGACGTCAGTAATGTCTCTCGACATCGCTATTACTTTTAATTCTTTGCTTGTAAGCGCCAACTTTTATATAGTGTTTTTCTATCCCCGCCTCGGTTTTTTAAATAATGTATGTATGACTTACATGGCAAATGGATAAAAAAGCGTGAGGATGTTGTTAGCACACGACCCTTGCTCTAGCTAATTAAATTTTCTTGGAACCTTTAGATTAGTATATAGTTACTGCTTATAATAATAATAATAAAAGCTTTGTTTGTCTACACATTCACAGAGTTAACAATAGCATGTTACTTCTTATATGTATATCAATGTGCACGTTTGTAGGACTCCGTATTAGAAGGGGAGCCCACGATGCTAAATGTGTATTTACTCCAGCGTCGTTGGGACCTATTGGATTTTGAAGATTAGATGGTAGAAAGAAAAAGAGTTTAGGCGATGTATCCGTTTCATTGGTGGGGGGAGCTTCTAAAGGCTTTCAAAGATGTAAAAAAAAATAGTAAAATGTACTTACTCTAGCGTGTCAGATATTAATAGTGTAGATACCCCACATGTCTCTGATAATGGGAGTAGGTTAATCTGCTCATTTGCATGGTGGGGGTGGCCGTATGGAAGGGTAGAAAATGGGAAAAAAAATTATTCGAACGCGTCAGATATTAAGAGGGGATGTTAAGTACACCCGAAAGAAACCCCCATTCAATAATCTGATGATTCGGAAGTGTCGTAAGCTGGCAGCGGCTTTTTGAAAATGCAAAAAACAATCGCCGTTTTGACCAAGTTGAGCGAGTCAGATTTTCATACAGATGGTTCAGCTTAATGTCCTAGACAAGCTGATCAATAATATGATTATTATTTGGAGGGATTCTCTTAATCTGACGATTTGAAAAGAAATGCATGTATTTTTATCATTAAATGTGTCAAATGTGCACGAAAAATAGCATGCAAATACAAATAGACTTAACTATTTATATACATATATAAAAGCGAAAAGAAACTCACCCACTCACTCACTCATCTACTGACTAATCACGAAATCTGGAATACTACTTGACCTATGAAAATGAAACTTGGCAGGGAGGTAGTTTATGAGTAAGAGAAGTCAGCTAAGTATTGATTCTAAGCTAAAAACCATTTTGCTAATTTACGAATACCATTTAAATTCCAAATTTCTTGAAAAACATATTCCAAAGTGAATTGTTTAGATAAATCAATATATTAAGTGTATAAAATGGCGGGCAAAAAAAAAAAAATAGTCGTATAGTAGCAGGTACAAGTCGTTTTTATTACGTGTGTGAAAGAATGTATACCGCTTTTTTTTACAGAACTGATCTATGTTTTTATGAAGGTAAAGTAGGTTTTCATAAATAAGCCACAGTCAGGATGTTTATTTCTTTATATTTCTGCCCTAGTGAATCACAACTACCCGAGTTATATAAATTGCTCAGATAGTCTTCTTCTGCAGCACGAATATAGTTTTATGCGACATTATACTATGAAAATAACTAATGTAGACTAATCTGACTGTTTCAAAATCAGTCAGTTCACGAATTTTTCTAACTGCGTATGCTGCTGAGCTGAGTCTATTCGATAATATTTATTTATTTTAATTGATAAGAATTTCGTGGTATCAACTAGTTTCAGTTCGTCTTATTTAACCATTATAGTGTTTTCCACCTGTTTAACGTTTGGAGTAGTGAATTAGAAACATTTATTGTTTTCTCCATTAGAAAGTTGTTAACGTTAAACCAACGAACCACTATCGAAATAGCATCATTTACGTCTTCAAAGTTTGTACTCATACGTTTTAGTCTAAATAAGAGTAAATTATGATGAAGGTGAGGTAATTAAATAATCGAGATCGGTTTGCACGCAAGCTCTCCAGCAACTTTCGAAAAGAACATAAACAAATGGACAGAGTATAGTGTGGGGATGGTATGAGAGAGTGAGAGATAGAGAGAATGGAAAAGGTAAAGAGAGGCGTGGAGTGGGAAATACATGCTTCACTGCAGCTGTATGTACTAAACTTTCTTTACGATTTTTGTAACTTCGGCTTGTGGAAATGGGCAAATTATATATTTTCTGTTATCCTTGAATTATTTCCTTCAAAATAAAAAAAAAATCGACGATTATTTTTTGCAAGTTTGTAACCTTCCCACTGCCTTGCGTCACGCTCAAATCGTCAGATTATCAAAATGTACACTTGTCAGCATGTAATTAACCCACCGTATCTTAATCTGACGCGCTCGACAATGTCAAATGATCGAATTTTTTTTACAAGTTTGTAACCTTCCCACTGCCTTGCGTCACGCTCAAATCGTCAGATTATCAAAATGTACACTTGTCAGCATATAATTAACCCACCGTATCTTAATCTGATGCGCTCGACAATGTCAAATGATCGATTTTTTTTTGCAAGTTTGTAACCTTCCCATTGCCTTGCGTCACGCTCAAATCGTCAGATTATCAAAATGTACACTTGTCAGCATGTAATTAACCTCCCTTATAATAATCTGCAGCGCAGGAGTAAATTCTAAAAAATCCCTTCATGGCCTCCCCTCCTATATTCCTTATATTACGCAGCAAGCATAAACAATTGAAAACTATTTGAAAATGACAATGCCGTCTGAATATTTATTCAGGCAAGCATACGCAAACACTACCCTACCCATGAACTCCCTGCGTCGCTACTGAGCTGTAAAATATGAATAATTTCTGTTATTATAATGCGTAAAGACTTGGAGAAAATTTGAACAAAATAATAGGAGGCCGGAATTAAGAAAAATAGTAGTGAAACAAAGTGTCTACTCTCGTGCTTGTGCTCGTCAGATACATGCCAAACACTTGCGCTGGAGGATACAAGTTTAGGAGCATTTACTTCTACCACAGTATCACATCCTTTTGACAAAATTTAGTTATTAGCATCGTCCATGAAATATTGTGCAAAGTCATTTTTGTGAGTCATATTGTGATTACCCTTTACACAAAGAACACATTATTTTAATGCTATTGCTAACATTAAAATAATAATAAGTGTATATATACATGGAACTGAAGCAATTGATAATATAACCATTATAGTAGAATTTATCACTATTATTTTGTCGAAAAAGAACAACAGAGATTTATAGCCACTGAAAAAAATATAATCCGGTGTTAACTTTAGAAAATCTAGCACCATAAATGAAGACGTTGTTCAATATAGTAAGGGATTTTACTAACTGTAATGGTTATCGCTACTAAGTACTGGGTAAGTATGACAGAAATTAAAATTGTTCACAACTATTAAAAAGTAAACACGTTGATCTAACTTCATTGTATTTAACTTTTTGCAACTTGCAACATATATAAAAAAAAATCTATGCCGGTTGTTGCAGGAGAAATTTAGAATGATTATCAAATCATGTAATGCGAAAACCACAACTATTATATTTATTTCCTAATCTCGAAAACTATGCGTAAGTACTACTACCATCATCTTCTCCGTTGTCACAGGAGTTCGAAGACTATTGGGACAACATTAAAGATAAAATTTGCACAATAGATAGACCTTTTCACCAATATAAAATTATGAATAACTTTCTATAATATATTTCAAGGATGATATAAAGTTCAGATCACTTCAATATGCTTGGACAGATATTTATAAACAAATATACAATGTAAAACAAAAGGCGAAAAATGTTCTGTCCATGGGGTGGAAAATACCATAATTAAATGTATTTCTTTTTTCGCCGATGGATAAGGCGAAGTCTGAGTTTTCACTGGTTTATTATACTAGAAAATTAATCATATAATTATTGTATTATCCTACAACAACCCATTTTATACCAGAACCATCCAAGATTTTTTATTATTTATTGTGCTTTTTTTCCATTTAAACGTTGCGTGTAAGAAGTTGCTCTTAGCGGTAAGCCGCCCCTTGAACTTATCCACTTGAGGCATTCCTTGTTACCCACTTTTAAGTCATGTACATTATTTATATTCTATTCTTTGTTAGTATCCCATATAATGAGTGGTGACCCTGTTGTCATAAATCAAGCATAATTGCAAATTTTAGGACTGCAACTAAGATATTCTCGGTCGAAAACCCCAATGTCGCTTGAGACGAGAGTCAAGCCAAACTAGTTGTGTTGAATGTTCCTTTCTTTAGTTATTTAAAATCTTTGATAAATGATTACTAAATACTTGCTATATCTATCTTTCTAAGGTACTTTACATATAAACACCAGAAGCCAAGAATTAAAAATGACACTAGAAGTGTTTATGCTACGATCTGTTATTAATCATATCATAACAGATTAACCTTATAAGTATTTGATTTAAAAACACGAAAAACAGCAAATATCTCAAAAATAAACTGAATCAAAACTGTTGCTGTTGTGTGAAAAGGGAAAAAACTATTAGAAAAATGTCAGTGTTTAATTTCTTTCTGATCTACGTTGTTTTGTACTTTCGCCTTGTCCTAGCTGAGGGACGTGATGTACCTGACTCGCTATTTCAGGAACTTAATACTTATTGAGTTAAGGAAAGAAGATAAAACGAAGTAGTGTAACTTAATTAGAACATTGAACTTCGTTATCCATTCTACTTTGATGGAAAACGCCTGTAGTAATGTACACAAGTACGTGCCAGCAAAGGAGTTCCGACTTCATCTAATCTGTTTTAGGAAACTTTAATTTTAACTCTTCACAATGACATTTCAGTTTTGGGGATAGGAGCCTGGCCTGGGGGCAGTGTTGTAACAGCTTTATTGCGAAAACTCCTCAAAGCCTTTTATTTCAGTTTGATAAACTTGTCAGGAAAACATAATTTGTATAATTTATTTCTAAAAAAATAAACTCATTCAATTTCTTCTTTTACTTTTTACTTAACTGCCTGTTCTTTATTTATAAGTAAAAGTAAAAATAAGAAAAGGGCCTTTAGTTTTAACGTGAAACGTTTATGACAGCGATAGACTTTTAGTGTTAAGGTTTAAAATGACAACAAGATAGTCTTCATTCTAAATATTTTAATGCAACACAGACGCTGAATAGGTAGTATGTACTATAATATATGTAACTAGCGGAGTCGGCGGCAGCAGCATCAAGGTCTTCGCGGATTTAGTGTGGTTTACTAAGGGTGTCTTAGCAACTTTAAAATGCTCCCAAAACTGCCTCACTTGCTCGGTACTGATTGTTCTGGTACGTATGCGTTTCTCATAACCCCATATTTCCCACGATAGCCTTGATTTATAATTCCGGCTAGCTATTGCACGGGCTAAGGCCAGTATATTATTTTTTTTGTATTTTTTAACACTTCCATGTTATTTTAAACTGTAAGTATTATTGAAGTTACACTTATTTTTATTTAAATCGATCATCTAAAGGCACTCTATAAACACACGAAAGAACTACAGTGCTATCACGTCATCCTCAATCCCGACTCAAACTCAACATCAAAATAGCGAGCTGACTATATAAGCTAAATAGTGACTCTAGATTTGATTCATGTTCCTAAGACTAATACTTAATTAGTAAGGTCTATATCTACCTTTTCGTTACGGTCCATTTTTTGGACCTGGTCTACTGTATGGTTTCGGTGTGATTTTAAAGACGTTTCACGACAAAAAGTTGATTATTTCTATACAAACTATCAACTTCATCATGAAACTCTTAAGATTTTTGCAGCTGCGAAGAATCACCGGTCCCTTAAAAAATCCTAAAATCAGGGTAAAATTTCTAAGGTTACCGAAGACCACCTACCGATCTCTAGATAACTAGGTATATAGGATTTAGTAAAGTAACTCACCTTACAATCTCGATATAAACAGGATGATGTGGCGGAAAAGTTTTTTTTTCTCCCATTTGTTATTTACGATTCAAGAGATTCCACAACAACATCTCTTGCAATATTGTTACTCAATATTAGGAATGTGTTCTTATGAAACTGTTTGCCAGATGAGTGCTTATTTATTGTTGTTTACGCCGTTGCTATTTTTCTCCGACTTTTTATTAAACTTAATATGTCTACCAACTGATAGTGAATTAATATTTATTAATCACAAAGAAAAAACCTTTTTTTATATTTTTACCAGCTGACCCGACAGACGTTGTCCTGTCTGTTTTTAATAAAAAAAGATGCAATTGATTTCAGGGTAAAGAAAAAATAACAGCTTTTTTCAAAATTTTCTAACTTTTCCGAAAACCTTTCCATTTTTTCTTTATGTAAAAACCTAGGTCGCATCATTGCATATATTTTAAAACTCAGAAAATTTCAAATACCGAAAAACCCATTCAGCCATTCTCAAGTGATGCTGATTAAATTGTTGTAGTGTGTATAATACATGTGAAAACATACAAAGGTCTGTTAGACAATAATTATAAAGTAAAATAATAATTACATACATACATACATATACTCACGCTTATATCCTAGAAGGGGTAGGCAGATGATTTTAAACATTCATATTTTACCAACTTATTTTAGTACCAATACGTAGAGTGCAAGCTTAAACCTTCAACGGTATCACTGAGTGATTTTAATTTTTTAGTACGTTAGCTTTTGAAGCATTTCAATAAAATGAAATTCAGGTGGCATCAGCTTGCATCCTGTTTACCTCTCGTGTAACACTAACACTATTGTACCTGAAGATCTGACTTTTAAAAAGAGTGGCCATGAGTTTCTTTGCTAGTATTCTTCTCATAAGGCCCTACGCATTTTGGAAACTGGAAGTTATAGATCGACACAAACAGGCAATAGATTTTGGTGTTTTTCACCTAATTTACCTTGACAATCCAGTACATGCTGTGGCGTCTATTTGTGCCGATCTATGATTTTAACTCTAGCTTCAATTTAACGTTCATAAATGTCACTTAGTGTCTTAATTGAATAAATGATTTTGAATTTGAATTTGAATTTAAGTGTAAGCTGGATAGAGTATTTCATATAGTATATAGTAGTCAAAATAATAATTCTGTATATATATGGTATGTATATTATGGTTTTACCATAGAACTTTTAGAATTTATTATATTACTAGCTGTGCCCGCGACTTCGTTCGCGTTTTTTCGGAAAACAGCAATTTGTCGCTTATTGCATAGTACCTCTTTTTCCAGGCAGGATTTTTTATACTGTATTGGCGGTGAAACAACCTAAAGCGTACAAAAAAGGTTGTTTTGGTTGCTTACACGTGAAATAACGACATAATTTAGCCGTGGTAACATTACTCATTTGTTTTTCGTGTGGAAGCTCACCTCACCGGGCTATTGGTGAGGCCGTATATCAGGCTTAAACCAACTAAAACCACACGGTGTGCCTCACAGCAGTTTATGAGTTGACCGTCGGTACGGCGACGTTTTGCCTCCAATGATCCACCCAGCGCTGGCTAGCGGACGGTAACTGGGCGATGTCCATACGCCCTCTTCACGGGAGACTCTGCTTCGGGTGAAGAACATAAAACTCGTCTCATACACCCACGGCCACTCTTAGCGTACGCATGAGAGCGCGAGTGAAAAGGTTCCACCTGGAAGTTTTTCTACCGAATGTACACCGTCACCTCCTCTAACATAAGATTTCACACTACTGTAACCGAACGGAAAATAAATGGTCTGAAAGTGTAAAAAAAACTTTACCGCTTACATGGCAATATTTCAGCTTAGATGTAATTTTTTTGGCGATAGTGTCTGCCATGCATTTAATATAGTAAAATTCTGTAATACTAACAAAGTATTAAGTTAAACTAACAACCTTTTTTTTTTAAGTCATAGATGCTTTAAACAAAAATTCTATTCTATTCTAATATAATCATGTTGACGGGAATCAACGCGATCACGTATTTAAAACCTTTGCTTTGCCGTGGTCGTAGGCCTGTAGGTACTGTAATACTTTTTAAATACGTGATCGCGTGAATTCCCGTCAATATAATTATATTATTATGGAACGCAAAAGTTTGAAAGTTTGGATCTTCTTTTTCTATAACTCTATTTATAAATATATGTATATTTACTGGACAGGCCTGATGGTCTAGTGGTTAGTGACCCTGACTGCTGAGCCAGAGGTCGTGGGTTCGATTTCCACCCATGGCAAATTACTCACTGTCTGGGTGTAATTTATTTATAATATGTATATAGAAATATATAAGTATGTTTATCAGCAGTCTGGTTACCATAGTACAGGCTCTGCCTAGTTTAGGATCAGACGGCCGTGTATGAGGTGTGTGAAGTTGTTATTATTATTAATGCCCTGAAACATATTTATGAATTTAATGTCTGCGAGAGGCAAAATAGCTCGTTGGCATAGTCAAGAAATAGCTATCTATTACTCTGGGATCACCATACAAAGAAAAAAAAAACTCCTGCTGCTTGAGCAATCACCACAGAAAAGCACGATGATACCCTACAATTGAAAATATACATTCACTCGAAATCCTTCAAACAGACATGACTATTTGCAGGTAGAATCTAATGTAACTAATAATATTTCTTTAAATCACAGGTAAAAATCGATTCCTTGTACTCTTAATATTTATTAGGTAATTAAATTTAATGGTTTTATAAAAAATATAAAAAAAATAATTAAACCGACGAAAAGAACTAAAACGCACAAAATTTGTTTGTTAAAAAGATTATTTTTTATGATTTTTTTTTGTCATCAGCTCGGCTACATGATGTGATGATTTCTAAACGCAAATACCTCATAAAGTAATGAAAAGTAAACAGAAACACTATTCGTTTCTACAATTTTAGAGGGTTTCTCTCAATTTTATCAGAATTTCATCATCAGATCCTGACTTCATTGACATGGGACCACCCTTGAGGTATACCCTATGTAACAAAAAAGAATAATCAAAATCGGTTCATAAATAACTGAGAAGACTGAACATACATAAAAAAAAAAGAAATATGTATTTAAACGGTCGAATTGAGAACCTCCTTTTTTTCGTTGGTTAAAAACGATACCTAATGTAAAAAAAGTAAATTAGTTTATATATTAAAAAAAAGGGCAAAAAAGAAAAGAGTGTCAAAGAGGGATTCGATCCGGCACCCAACCTAGTAGAAATCGTACTCTACACCAGATAAGCTAAACGCTCGCTATATTGTAGTTTGAAATAAGTATATACATTCTACTAACGTTACAATGTTATTACTGCTTTAATTGATTTTCCTGTGGGAACCAAAGCTTAAACCGGGATAAAAAGTACCCTATAACCTGCGCAGGTACTCAACTATTATCATACTAAGTTTCAAGCATATCCCTTCAGTAACTTCTGAGTTTATCGTGAACATACAAACAGGCAGACAGAAAGACAGACAGACAGACAGACAAAAATTGTTGGAATCGCATATTCGGCATCAGTATCGATATCTTAATACCCCTCAGTTGATTTTTTAAATTATATTCAATGTACAGAATTCATCCCGCTACAGATTTATTACAAGTATAGACAAGTATAGATTGGTGGAGTACACAAAAAAGATTAACGTAGTTGCTAACGCGAGACAAAACAACATACAATGACCTTGTGAAAAACAGTCGGTGCTGATGTCCACGCCAGGAACGTGTTAAGTTCGCTCTTGTATTTTATTTATAGTCATTGCGTAGTGACGGGGAACTGAACACGTTTAAACTAAACTGAACATTATTTAGGAGTGATTAGGATTCTGAGTATACATACAATATCACTGACTCCACAACTTGTTTTACATTTTGTGACAAAGTTGTTACTCATAGTCGAGTGCATTTATAATGCACTCGACAAGAGTAAGAAATTTGTCAGGAAGACCTTTTTTTTATCGTGTAAAAACCCAGACGGGTCATCACCTCACCGGAGCTAACAGTAAAGTCGTACGTCGAAATCAAACCGTCTAAAATTACACGCTGTTCTTTCACAAGTGGGTCTATTGCAGGGGACCCGGATATACCCTAGGAAGGAAGCATCTGGGAACCCCTCCAGACCTCCGCCGCCTGCAGCAGGCGACCACACCATTTAGTACCTTACCCCCTTCCAGATCAGCAGGAAGTGCAGGAAGACCTAGCGCACTTAGAGAATTTAAAAACTCTACTGTGTACTTGGTGGTGTTGTATTCTTTGATGACATTATCAATAGAAGTATATTCCACACATTTGCCATATACTCGCCTCAATATTTTAGAACTTAGCCACCGCTTGGTCTTTCCGAGGTGCCAAAACAGCTCCTTGACATAACCATGAAGTTGTTTGATGATTTGGATTATCATACATGGACCGAATTATCATATACTGGTCTTGTACTGATGGCATTTTTTATTCTGTTACTAAGAAAATATATAAAAACACATACTATGTTTATGACAAATCTATCTTCGAAAACTTTTAAGTTAGATTTAATGGATTTTCTCAATAACTGAGTGAATAGCTCCAAAATAAAAAATTATGTACGAAGTAAATTTTTTAACTTTACACCTGCTTTTATGAGAAACAGAGGTAATACCTGAAACTGAGGGAGTTCGTATTAAATGTTTTGCTAAATCCTTTATATTATATCTCTGTTGTTCTTATTTTCCCTCTATAATTATCCTAAACTTAAAAATGGTTCCATCCATTAATATACGAAAGAACTTCATTCGTTTAAGAAGATTTCTATTATTTACTACAGTTTAATACGGTTATTATAAACGACACTTTTAGAGACATCCGTATAAGCCCTCTCATAAATAAATTGACAAAGGTATCTGTTCTGTTGTACACCTCACCACAGAAAGTACAGGTACAGAAGTCCCACTCCGCCAAATCATTTAAATAAATAGCTACTCTTGTTTCAACACAATAAAGTTGCAATTTTGGTGGCACAACTAATTATCCACAGCTATATTCACCTAGAAGTTCCCTCTCTTTCTATCGCCTAACTCTTATCTGTTCGGACGACGCCACGACGGCGACGTTAGGGTTGTCGTTTTATAAAGAATTAATTAATGTGAATATTTAACTACCTGTCAGTTATGTGCCTATTACTTTATTTTTATAAATAAAAAATCTTACGCTAGGTACCAATAACTCGTTAGTTTAAATACTAGATACGTGACGAAGCGCGTGAGTGAGCCTCGAACTAACGTGAGGCACGGCCGGCGCGCGGCACCCCACTGAGTTTTGGCACGTTCAGTCGACCTCACTTGTACCTGTAGCTTTATACCTACTCTGCGGAATGGACCCATCCTGACCTCACTAACTTATTTTAATCCCAACTCTTTAACTTTAAAGGGCCTGAAAAAGTCATTATTCACTTCATTTGTGTTTCCCTTAGCAACAACTAATCAATGGTCTTTGGCTCTTAGGTGGTCACTATTAGAAGTTATTCTATATTTTTAGGATCATCACAGTGTCCAAATTATCTGACCAGATACGAAAGACCTGGCAAATGAAATGGTGTATTTATACCGAAAAAGAACAAATACAAATAGGTTTACGTGATATGAAAAGAGTATCCGTGACTGCTCTAAACATATCCAGGAGTCAGGGAAGACAGAAAACATATGTGTTATGGTGATCCTATTATTTCGTCCACCGGCTCTGGTAATTATACCTGTTTACTCGTGTCATTTAGTTTTTGCAGTAAAATAAATATCACCTCCGGGCCTTGAGCCCCATCATCGGATACGGTGTGATTTTAGTTGGATCGCATCGAACATAACCACTACTGGTTTGACAGAGGTTATTAAGAACAAAAAGGAATCGCTAATTAAGACAGATAAGGAGGTCAAAGATTATTAACAAAACAACATTATCAGAACATTTGTTTACCTCTAACAAGAGAATCGGGACCAATATTTAAGCTTCTATCCTACATAAAGTTATTAAAAGCTCAACCAATACCTACTATGTGAATTTATAATGTAAGTTTTAATGCCCAGCTTCAATATGCTTAAGTAAATAATTCGGAGGTTGTACAATTTTACCTAAAAAGATTAATGGGGGCAAGTTGTGCATAATTTATGTTTACACGATAGGAAAGGGAATTCGTAATGTAATATTGTTTGTGTAGGCCTTCGTACTGGCTACTTACTACAAGTTTCATTTTTTTTGTTTGGAATTCAGTTAATGGGTTGACATATGGAAATTATCAGTATTATTTTATTACTTTTTCTGAAAAAGAAAACCTCTGCGGAATGAAAATAACTCAGAAATGTTAGCTTTGCGTTAGAGAACATCTATCTTATTTAAATAAATAAAAATGAAATGATGTTCGTTATTGAAATTTTGACAAAACAACGTCCCGTCATCTATACTAGTCTATACTAATATTATAGAGAGGAAAGATGTGATTGTTTGTTGGGTACTATCCGATTTATCGAGGAAAGCTATAGGCTATATACCACCACGCTACGACCAATGGGAGCGGAGCATCAATGAAAAATGTTGCAAAAACGGGGAAAATTTACAAACGCAGATGAAGTTGCGCCGGTCAGATAGTCGTTAATAATAATGATGATTTTGAACATTGCTGTAATAATTATGATTTCATCTAAAATAATGTAAGTGTTAAATTTTGAGTGCAATCAGGCTATCACTTAAGTGTTCTTTTTTTTCTTTATTTAAACGATGGAAAAAGTTAATTCATTAAATTACTTGTAAATAAGTAAAAGGGACAGAATATGGTACAGCAGGGCGTCACACATATAGTCGTTTACTATAGTGCCTAGAGCACTCGGAACGTCAGTGGTGTTACTAATGTGTTGCTAATCCCCTTAATATTCAAGTTAATCAAAGCTATTAGCGCACCCGACTCAACTAACAGTGTCATACAAAAATATCATATGAAATACCAAATTACCGCCAAGCAGTGGCTCACTCAGTAGATTCACACACACATTCAGCAACTAAAGTACATTAGAAAAGGTCTTACGTCAGTAGTATGTGAAGTCTAAACATACAATCTGTCAATTGTAAGCCTCTCACCTAATTCATTAGACTACAGCCGCTTTTGCCCTTTATAATAACATTGCAGAATTATATTAATAACATTTCCTTTGACACAAATCAAAGGTACCTGCTACATTTACTAGTTTGATATGTGAATTTCGTTTACTTTTACAGTCAAGAGAAAATGTTATGAGGTTTATTAATCTGAGGGCATTTTCCGTACGTTGCTTTTAGTGTGATGAAAGTTGTTGCGAAAGTCCCTTGTGCCATATACTCGTAAGTCCATTACGCAAATGGATGGAACGGAAATGAGAGCTCGTTTTTAATTTCGTTGTCATGTAAATACGTGATATTAATAATGGTGCCTTCTGTTTTGTTGGTCTTTGTTAATTATAGCTTTCGGAAAATTAAAAAGTTTTAACATTAGTCATCGTTTGTATGTATTATATTTAGTGGTTGAATACATTATATATTCAAACCTAGTAGATGAAAGAGTTTTAGGTTTGTAAACCGTCTGGTGAAGTGATTGTTCAGAGTAAAATGGAATAAAACTATAAAGTATTTTAATATCAGACCAATTTTATTGTCAGAAATATTTGCCAGCTCCTGACATTCGTCTCTACTTTGTTTTGTTCATAATGTCCTCGAGGAGCCGCCTCACACTAAGAACCAAGCCCTCTTAGTCTTCTGTTCTGTTCACACGGTTTTTTAAACTGGCTGTCCCAGTGCCAGTGAACAGAACACAACAGAAGAAAACTGTCTTGGAAAACACGATCTCTTTTTGTAAAAATAATTTTAATAGTAAGAGCTTTTTCTTGGCTGAGTTATCCATCAAAATAGTAAAAAATAAGTTTTTTTACACTTAAGAATAATTTAATTATTTTGTTGGAAAGTAGCCGGGTCGGCATTAAATAGTAAAACTATTACGTTTTGATTTAAACAATGTATATATATATATACCAGATTTGAACAAGGCTTTCGTCTTGTTGTATCCAGACATGTTAGAGAATATTTTATGTTAACAAACTTTTGGTTAATCGTGATTTCAGAACTTTCTTTACTGCAAAACTTCACTGAAATTGTTGAACAAAATATCTGATGTGAGAGAGTGACAGGTGACTAAGGTTACCATTTAAATTTTTTAACAACATTTATGCATAAATCATATAAAATATAAAAAATCGCTTTGTCCAAACAACGCACTTTCATACCCATGGCTCTAATGTGTTGCCGTGGTTAATTGAATACGTAAAGTATTTAATTAACCAAATCAAAGTATTCATTCCAACCATATTTATTTTTTAAATAACGCCTTTTAAACAATTGTCAAAGATTTAGAGCATTTAGGTTAGTATGGTTATAAATATATATAATTATAAAACAAAAATGTAATTATGGATGAGCTATCGCATGGTGGTGATTACCTTATGGCTATACACGGCGATTGCAAAGCCAATCGTAGCGTACGGAGCTGCCATCTGGTGCCGTAGAGTAAGTCAAACGACTGCCTCAAACAAACTAGTCAGCCTACAACGTACGGCTTGTTTAATAGCCACTGGTGCGCTATCTTTGACACCAGGGGACGCTTTAAACGCACTACTAAGCCTGGCTCCGCTCAGTCAGCAGCTATGTGCAAAAGAAGTTTTTATGTACATACTAGCTACTCGCCTACGCGTTGCTGTGGCTAAGTAATTTGGAATAATAAATATTGTGACTATAAATTGCGATTAAAACTATCCTATCTCTCAAATTGGACAAAACTGCACATAGTGCAAAATTTCATTTAAATCGGTTTATTAGTTTAGGAGTCATCGCGGACAAACAACGTGACACGATATTTCCATATATAAATGTAAAAGCTATGTTTTTTTGTTCGTTTCTTCGCTCGTTCATCCTATAATACACGTTGCCAGGGATACCGAAAACGACATAGGGTACCTTTAATCCATTAAAAAAGTACATTTACCGAGGAATCGAAAAAATACTTTTACGCGAGCAAAACCGCGGGCAAAACCTAGTATAGTGTATAATGGTGTAAGAAAAGCGTTTTATATTACCAAAAGAGAGATGTGTTCTTCATTTTGACGGTAACATGTTAAGTAAATGCATTTGCTCTGAATGTACATATACATACATACAACCTACTCAGCGGTGTGAAATGTCGAGTACGATGACTCGGCCACGGGTGCTGAGTCACTAATCAACATTTTCACATAAATGGCTTTTTGTCATCGAGCAAGATATTTGCATTTCTTACCGTTGTTAAATCTTGTTTAGGTGGGCACTTAATAAGAAAGCCTCGGGAAGGAAGGACCACTTGGAGGTAACTTTTAAATTACGTCTCCGTCCCGCTAACTTATTTACTCCTTATAAGAAGAAACAAAATATAATTCCACTTTTCAGGTCAAAAGATAATGGCCTTTGATAACAGCCTGAAAAAGCTTTCCGCTGTTTTGTTTCTTTTATCTTCAAGTTTCTGTGAAGTTTTCCACAAAAATTATAACTTGCGAGATTAAATAAAGAAGTTTTAATAAATTGCCCAGGGTTAGCTAGGATTAATGCTTAGGTGAATCTAATTTTTCATTTTTGAGTAGTATCTTTGCTAAGATTAAATCTTTGAAATTGTTTTAAGTT
The DNA here is from genome assembly GCA_949752705.1 of Callimorpha dominula. Lineage (NCBI taxonomy): Eukaryota > Metazoa > Arthropoda > Insecta > Lepidoptera > Erebidae > Callimorpha > Callimorpha dominula. The sequence goes on from OX456997.1 coordinate 14,596,467, forward strand.
ATGATTTGCGAATAGGTAACGTTCAGATTTAGTGTCAAAGTTTCCGTTTCGCTCCATTTATTTTATGTTCACTAGCAGCTGCTGAGACAAACTGACTGGCTTCAAAAACATTATGAACTTTGTCAATAAGAAACATTAGGTATGTCGTGCAGCCAGATCATGTAGAAGTATAATTTAAGGAAAAGAAACTATGTCCTAGTAAAAAGCAGACTATTTTGAACAATCTTTTATATGATTTTAGTTCTTTCACTGTAAAGTTGTTCTTACCAGAGTGACACTTATGAGAAGTTAGACTGTATCCTTTAACGTCTGGAATTCATCATTGTGAATCTTACCATATACTCGTAGAATAGGTTACTATATTTTACAGAGTTTGGCGACTATTTTAGGCAAATAAATGTTTGTATAGCAGTCAGATTGCAGACAAAAGAGGCACAGTGCTCCGTAAGTATAATTTTAGACACGCAAAGGTCCTTGAGATGTCGTTGTAACGTTACTTGAACGTAGGATTTGACTGGTACCAGTTATGACTGCGTAAATAGCTATTTTATTAACAAATTTGACTTATTGGACACATTACGACCTTAATTTTGGACCACACTTTTTGGACGACCTTTGTGTACGTCACATCACTACACAGAATTTTCTGCAATCATTACAAAATTCCAAAGCTAACGTGAACAATAAAGTTTGATGGGGGAAACCTCTAATACACCACAGAACTTATTCTTTAAAAAACAAAAAAAATCCTTTATAAATTTCTCACCGTTGCTGGTTCCGTTTTCAACGAACTGATAATTTTAGAAGATTATCTAGTTACCTTCCTGCGAACTGCCAACAGCATTATTTTACTTGAAACTTTGACAGAAATAAAAAGTTTGTTCGACATTTTTATAAACTTCAAACTATAAAGATCCATTTTTAATTTTATTCAATATTCATAACCAAAAGTAGAAAGAGAAAATCGTTGCCTGTGTAAGACAGTTAAACGCATAAAAATAACATTAAATAAACGCATATGTTGCAGTATACGTCGGGATGCTGCAGTTTCACGCCCTGCAGTGAACAACCCAAAGGTTATTATGCAAAATTTGTGCCAAAACGCATCGCTCCGTATGTAGTTTCGGTGGCGGAAGCCGTGGGCTTTTATTTACTTGCCGCCCGGATGCAATTGCAATTGTGGTCTGAAATTCCGCATGATAAATTGTCAACTGATTTCGGTTCAATTTGCTAATTAATGTTTGTGAGTGATTACCACAATACATGAATAATGTTCTATTTCTATTGATATTACCTATTGTTTGACTGTGTTGGCATCTGTTATTTTACAGCCAGGTTGTATTAAACTTAAGCTCATAAGTAAATAACAATTCTAAAGAACTAACTTTCTGTTAAATTTATTAATTTTACAGTTTGGTTATATATAGAGCTCTGTAGGACACCACCTTATAAAGGTGGGCTTACCCTAAAGGTGAAACAAGTGGACAAGAATAGACCAGAGTAGTGAAAGAGGATTGGCATTCACTTAAACAAAACGATCTATCCTACATTAATATTGTCGAGAGAGTTACATTTGAAGCAGCAAAAACACCCGACTTCACTTTGACTAATAATGTCTCCTTCTTTCTAAGCTGTAATTGGGGCGTGAGAGATTTCCTGCTACCCGGGTACCAGGCCATCTGGATAGTTTATGCAGAGGATTTCTTTATTGCAGCCTCGAAGAATAACCGTTCCTGGAAATTGCAGGACATTGTTAAGGATTGACCGAGAGGAGGTCTGTATCAGATCACGTCCACTACTTCCAAACGAATCTAGTGACTTGTTCGCACATACTAACACATTTTTTTACAGTAGTTGTCTTCCTAGCAGCCCTGAATAGAAACCATTCGTACCTAGTCTACGGGTGGGTCGAACGGCGATCGGCTCCAAAAGATTTGACCAACGACGACAAAGCTGTCTATCCTATCGTCGTTTTCCAGTTACTTCGTTGCTGCTTAACAGAGGGGCACATGAAGATGTCGTGGTGTTAGAGAATCCATAACAGCATCGGCAAAATATTAAGACAACAACAGACCACAATCTGAAAAAAAAAAGGTTTGCTAATTCCGTTAGGCAGGTTGCACCACAAGAAGATTCTCTAGTCAAGCAGCTGAATGGGTTTTCATCCTTATATCGTAACTAGAATGGGACACCATTTGGAATACAAGTGTAGGGTCGACATTCTCTTATTCGCAAAATTTTAATGATATTTCATTTCTAAAAATTCTCTAAAAAGAAGACCAATAATTCTAAACTATTGTGGTAAGGTATTATATTTTTTATATTATAAGTTAATAAAATCTGAAACGCGTTTAGTTTGCTTATCTAAGAACATTTATAATAAGAGAGCAAATATTCCTACATTTTTAAGATTAAGCTCTCTGACCTTTCAGCTCACTTCTCCACAAACCCCACTTCGCAGCCCTGCGCCACTACTTGTGCATTAGTAACAATAAGACTGCACCTACTGTTGCTCACATTCATAGGTTGCAATCACGAGGTTTTTTTTTCTTTTAACTCATTGACCCATTGGATCTTATGTCTTGCGAGTTCCTTTCGTGAACTGCACTGCTGATTTCTTTGCGAAACATTTGTTTGAGCAATGGGGTCAAAATTTCCTTAACAAACTATTGTACACAGTTGAAGACAAGACGTAATGATTAATAATTAATTTCATAGTAAATTGTTGGTTCCATGACAACAAAAGTGTACTATTAATTTGTTCGCAAACCGCACCCCTGTTCCTGTCACCTCATTCCCGAAATTAATGACAAATAGAGTCCCACCCAGCGCCTCTAAATGTCGCGCCGTGGTGTTTTCGATGGCTAATTGACTATGTTAACCCTTTGTTAGTAATGACGTCCATAATAGGCCAGTTACTCCGTTACACCCTGCACGCAAACGTGACTTCACATTGATGCTAATTAGGGCGGTACCATTTTTTTTTCTTTTTAAATTGCATAATTGTATTTTTTTGCACTGTTCTGCTATTCTTATGGGGTATGGTGGTAACGAAAATAGTTTCAGCAAACAAGCTTTGTTATATTAAATTTTGATATTGACATATTGGTCACTATTCGTAAACAGTTATTATTAATAAGTGACCAATATGTGAAATCGCATCTTCAGGAAATGTAGTTTTTGGTAAAATGACGTAAGTAATACAAACTTTACAAGTAAAATTAAGTACAAAATTTAATCAACCTTCAATCTATTTTTGCCATAGCATTTAGACTGCTAGTAAGATTAATTTAGATTATTTTACTATCCAGATCCTACGTGTCAACTCAAGTGATTTTTCCTTGCGATTAGGTAGTTTGATTTATTACTTTATGAAATATAGCTTACTTGAGACGGCATATGCCCAAAAATAGTCCCACTTATTAATTTTATAACCACATCTAGAATGCAACATATACTCGAAGATCTTAATCTGATGCATAACCATTTGCTTGCACACTACATGCTCAGTATATTAAGACATTACATTGCATTTGTATTACAGGTACAAGTATGTATTTGTCAACGGACTCGAAATAACTAACTGTGGATAATAAAAGTAGTTCTAACATATAATCAGAACACTATACATGGTGAATGTTAGTAATTTGACTAACCACTTTCACCATAATCATGCCGTCTGGAATGTTTCTCAATGAAGTATACTAGCTAATATTAGAAAACTATAATGAAAATGTATTCAAAGTGTTCACCTAGGTTTACGCGGTATTATAAAATATCAGCGATGTCTCGCCGTGTATGTGTGAATACTTTTGTAACAGTTCATTTTACGCCTCGTAAAATACAACATAATATCTGCTCTGGTAATAAGTACCTACATAATACATGTGAATCATATTTTACGACATATTTTATGCTGTAGCTTCTTTCATTTTATGCTTAAGGAGATAATTTATGTTATATGGAAAACATATTTCAGATTTATAAGACGTTACTGAAGGTAAGTTTCTAAAGAGGTTTGACAAAATATGAGTTCCGTCTTACATCCTGATTTCAGATAAAGCAGAAAAAATGTAAATGGAGTCTTTTACAGAATTATATTTCACTAGAATGTAAAAGAAGACGATTACACAAAATGTATTAAGTAGATTCTTAAAACACTAACGGACTATTTGGGGCGCAATGAAATTTGTGTACCTATATGAAAATATAATTGAATGGCTCACCTATAGATTGATTTATGAACTAAATATATTATTTACAAGTTATGTTGTAGGTCTTTTTTTTTTCGTGTGGAAACACCTCACCATAGCTATTGGTGAAGTGGTAGGTCGGGTTTGCCGTCACAAGTGAGTTTATCGCAAGGGACTCAGGTATACCCTAGGAAGAACGTCCGGGGACTTTCTTTCTAGGGTATACCCGAGGCCCTTGCAGACTTAGGCCACCCTCAAACAGAAGGCAGCCACACCATTGGTAGTGGCCTTGCCCTCCTTTCGATTTAGAGAGGCGCGGAACACATCGCGCCACCGTCTCAGGCCATGTTGTAGGTCTAGTAAAGTCTAATTGATTGCTCTTAGTAATTAAGAAATCCTTATTAGATGTGCAACTCGGAATTTTATAGCATTAATATTTTTTGGTTACGCGTCGTTTCGATCGAATTGCACCGATCGTGGTCACCGAGGAAAGCTGGTGAGAGCTCAGTGACCTCTCCGTGAAGTGCGAGTAGACTATCCGCTCTGGGTTTTCATTATTTTTATTTTTATTCGTACTGTCGGTACTTCGACAATACACTTACGACGTCCGTTGAATGCTGTCGAGTGTGTACTCGCTGACGATAGCATTTGCTGATGCGGGGATTCAAGGATGTTGATAAGCGGTACCCATCTTCTCGATTTAATTGTACAAGGACAGTACCAGGACAAGTAAAAGTGGTTGACAGTTATCAAAGGAATTGGGACGAATACACTCCATTGCTCCTCTTGTCATATGGGACATTCATAAAAGCACTGCAACCACACCAGCTCGACCGGTCTTAGTAGAGAATTACGACTTCCAGCAGATCTTCTTGCAAAATGTCCTCTTGATACGATATGGTGCGTATCGGAAATCACCACCAAGTTGAGAAGGAAAAACGAACACATCCATGAGCATCTGAGAGAAGAAAAGGACTGGGGAAAGAATGAAAACACGTTACGATAGGACCATTAACACTTGGATTTTCAACGAAGGAACTCTGTTGTGGCTCCACAACCCTGCAAAGTCCATGTGGATATATGGGCTCATTACCATCTAACGATGCTCATCATCATGAAAATCTCTTATGCCGCGTTCCAATAAACAAAAAAAAATTCGTTTAAGTTACGGACGGTAAAATTTTGAAAATTCAACGAAATTTTACCGTCCGTAAGCAAAACGAATCGTTTCTTGTTTATTGGAACGCGGCACTAGAGGAGGGCAGTGTGGCGTCTGAAACATCACACTTAGCTAGCTGTAATGTTGACTCGTTGACTCATGTCATTAAGAATTGCGTTTTTCGTAATTCGTCGAATTTGATTCCGATTTTTGGAATGTTCTGGATTTCTGAACTTGTATTAGGTATATACGTATATTTGAAGTATTATTGAGAACATTCTAGAAGAGTCGGAAGTATTCCAAAGAAAGTTATCGAAGTTATGAGTTTAGTGGGTTCGATAGGGATATTTAAAGGGCCGCCACAGCCATACAACGGGTTTCTGTGTGTGACAGAAGTGACAATAAAGCGTCGTCAGATCGTAGTCCTCCCGCGAACCTCCGGCTGTGGAATGAGGTCCCTGCCGAGGTTTTCGCGAGGAACTTCAGTATGGGGTTTTTCAAGTAAGGAATGTAAAGGTTTTTAAAGGGTCGGCAACGCGCATGCGAGTCTTCTGGAATTGCTTTAAATCAGACTAGAGTTTCACATTGAAATAATGACTGAAATGGAATTACAAAGTCTTTGATTAGCTAGAATTTCTAATAATTGTCTAATTTTGCCACAGACCTGCCAAATGATCAATTTGTGGTTGTCTTCATTGAAATTGGAAACAAACGTTAGCTTGTTCTATTATTAACATTGACGTAAGTAACTCTAAATTAATTGAATACGATGGCATTTAGTTACGACCACATAGGATATACCTTATCACTACTATGTAATATACATATTGTTTAATATAAGGAGCATCCTTAAGAGGTGGAGCAGAGCAAACGCTTTCTTCTTTCTTTGACTGGTGTGTTGGTCTAGTGGTCAGTGACCTTGACTGCTAAGCCAGAGGTCGTGGGTTCGATTCCAACCCAGGACAAATAATTGTGTGATGAGCATGATAATTTGTTCTTTGTCTGGGTGTAATTTATCTATAATATGTATGTATTTAAAAATATATAAGTATGTTTATCAGCAGGCTGGTTACCATAGTACAGGCTCTGCCTAGTTTTGGATCAGTCGGCCGTGTGTGAGATGTGTGGAGTTATTATTATTTTTATTAAAATACTTCCATCCTACGAAAGTTAGGTGTTTTACAACACTACTAGCATAGTGTTGTTTTTACTAATGGCTCGAGTCATCAGGGCTACATGAGTGTGATCACAAGGTTGGCACTGCGCACGTGAGATTGACGTTGTTGGGAGTGTTCATATATACGAATGGCAGACATATAGTCATGAGCTCTTTTATCAAGTCGGATGAATGAAAAACAATTTTTTTTTTATATTTACAATCATCTATTTATTTGTTTGAGTATATGTAAGAAAACCGAAGGAGATGTAGCAACACAGAGCATAAGCTGCTATTACATAGTTTATATCAATGAAATTCTGGTATCTGTGTGCGTTTTTTGAATTTTCTTCTTGTTAACCGACTAAAAAAGAGGAGGAGGTTTTATGTTCGGCTGTATGCATTTTTTTATGTGTGTTCACCGATATTTCCGTCATCTATGAGTCAATTTCAATAATTATTTTTGTTTGAAACCACACCGCTCTCCAGGTGGTTCCATTGTCACCAAGTCCGGATCTGGTGATGGTATCTGAGGGAAAACGAGGGAAACCCACAGAAATTAAGGACAGATATAGTGTGTTTGATATTTTTTTTGAAATCAAGCAACATTGACGTTTAAAGTGATAAAGCTATTGCTATTGACAGACTTAAAAAAAGGAGGAGATTCTACGTTCGGCTGTTTCTATGTTTTTTTTTTAACTTCTTCAATCAAGTGCAGCAAGTTGCTAGACAAACTAAAAATCTTACCACCTTATCTAAATAAAGTATCGGGCTTATTAAACTAAAGTTAATATAATCGAATGTACTCCAGTTCGGTTATTTACATTACATTACATATCTACGCAGTACGTACATGCCTTACACTAAAAATGGAAAAGTAAACACTTAAAAAAAAAGTTAAACACTGACTTCAAAAAGCACTAAGAAAGGGCAATGAAAAGTGAAAAATAATCGATTTCAAACTTAAAAAAACCGTATTGATAAGACTACACATATGTGACACTTTTAAAATAATAATAGGTCACATTACAGAAGCACCAGGTATGTCATGTCATCATCAATGTCATCCATCTTATTTTCCTTTATCTTTATACGCCATGAATAGACTACATGAGCGGTCCACATTGTCAGATAATATAGAATTTAACAGTATCACTAATTTATATATAAAATATAATACTTATTTCTATCAATGTTATTATTTACAATAATAACTTTTCTAATAACCTAATATTAAATTAAACAATAAGCTTTAATAATAATTCTTTCGAATGTATGTACTAGAACCAATTAAAATTTAATAAAATGCCTAACACATTATTATTATAAATCTATTTGAAAGTTGAATATTATTTATTTTGTACGTTATATGTTACTCACATACGTAACTGGCAGGGAATATTTTATAAATTTGGATTGTGCTTTGAATATTGTCTGCCATTAATATATAAAAACTAGACAGAACATCTAATAAATAACCTATCTATATAAGTATACTTTGATATACCAATACCCTCGTTAAAAGATTCTGTTCCAAAGTTATTAAATATTTTTTTTTTTTTAAAGCTGTTGGTGGGTTTAGTCGGTAAAATTAATTATTTAAACCTGACGGACATAACAAGAACCTCTAAGGACTGCAAAAAGGGAAACGTTTGTAAATAATTACAAACATCACCTAATAGTACCAGTATCCATCACCCGATTAACGGAAAACGGGAATAGTCTCTCGAGCTCTTCCTGTGAAGAGAGGAAGGTTTTGATCTTCAAGAAAAGCCGCGTCGATCAAGCTGAATTTCTTGATAATGTTTGTTATGTTATCCCTGTGTTGTCAAAGATTTTACAAATGTTTTAAAAATACCCCCAAATTTACATACACTATTAAGCTGTTGACGTAGTTACCGGTGGCGAGACCCATTATACAACGGCACCATTACTGATTTTATTTCGGCATGTTGTCGCCACATCAAAAACTCTTATTTATTTTATTAAAAATAGGGCCAAACTTAAATAGATGATATTGATAACACAGTTCACTATTTAATAAAAATAAGTTAATAGACATTATTTTGACTGGTTATTCCGGTAACGCAATACTGTTGGTCGATCGATAAATATTAACGAATAGTGGGATTATAAAAGGGTAGAAATAAGTGAAGATAGATTGACTTGAGTGCGAACAGAGGTACGAACAACTTGGCAGTTACTGTTAGTTAGTGATTTTCATAGTTTATATCAGTGGTTTCGAGACTGTTTGTTACAGGCACAAGCAAAGAAATTACTTTACTGATTATTGTTACTAACAAATTTGTGAATTATTTACAAAGTGATATTTATTTTATTTTTACTTAATAGGTACAGTAACAGACAACAGATCATATCTCACACAATAACAAGTAACAAAGTACAATTTCAAATCTGAAGTCCAATTAAAACTATCCACATCATTCACAAAAGCGGTAATAGCGCTTTAGTTAGGTGTTAAACAGATACAAAAAAAATTAAGAAGGATAATGAGATACAGTAAATTAACTAATTAGCTATATCACAATGTGTTACTATTATTTTACATTTAAGGTTTATATATTTCAGCTTTATCCAAAGAGCACTTGAATACATTAATACTATCATTGAAATTTGTTAATCATTATAAAACAGGTTCGGCACACAAGGCTCATTATAACATCTTCATTGTATTTCTACTTAGTGTAGGAACAGAACGTGTGTATGTGTCCCATAAACAGGTAAGACAAATTTAATATGGTTAATTAGCTCAACATTTAGATGTTGAGCTATTGAGCTATTATATTGAGCGTTATTAGTAACGATCAACACATAACTATTCAGCGTAGTTTAAACTGGCATATACTGAGTACATAGAACGTTGATGCGAGTATCATTAGCTGTATTGGCAGCGCATGCAAGTCCCCATCCAATTTGCCACGGCAATCAACTGTGTTAATAAGTTCAAGCCACGCACGCACTCATCCACACACTCGTGAATCTCTCACATTGTTCCAATATAATGGATTTGCAAATTTATATCGCGGTGTATCACGCCAGATTGCTTGCTATTCATATTTGCTTAATATGAAAGCGTTGTAAGATTATTATCTTGCTGAATTTTATTATTCGTAAGTAATATAAAGCGTATTAAGCAGTATAATTTCGTCTTTGTGTTTATTTAGAGCTACAGAGTGCCACATTTATTACAGAATGACATACATATATGTACACATATTTTTAGCTTTAGCAGGCTAGGCCCACTCCGCAGAGTATGTAAAAAGCTACAAGTACAGGGTGAGGTCCATTGAACGTGCCAAAATTCAGTGGGCTGCCGCCGCCCGCTGGCCGTGCCGCACACGGTATAACTTGAAAATGGCCATCAGGAAAAGAGACGCAGCGATCGTGGCAAAACTTACCCAAGCCAGTTAATACTGGCTTCCAAGTCCTTGTAGTTCTTGCACAAATATCCTCTAAACTCCACTTTTACAATCTGCTTGATCTCTTTATTTATTAAAAAAAAAAAAAAAAAACAAGACTCACTGCTTAGATATAAGTTTCCAATTGTACTAACATCTAAAGTACGTATGCAATGTAAATAACAAATAAAGAAATAACCAAATAATAATAAAAATCAATCTACAAAAGGCACGGACAAAAGTCTGTGGAAGCCATATTTGAAAAAAAAAAAAAAAAAAAATATTCAGATTCATTAATTCTTTAAAAAAAGACAACCCTAACCCGTCGTAGCGTCGTCTGAACAGATGAGAGTTACCCGATAGAAAGAGAGGCAACATCTAGGTGAATATAGCTGTAGGTAATTAGCGCTGTGTGACCTGAATTGCAACTTTATTGTGTCGAAACAAGAGTAGCTATTTATTTAAATGATTTGGTGGAGTGGGACTTCTGTACCTGTACTATTATGTATTCTGTGGCTTTCCTTATAAGGCTCGGTCTTTCCGGCATTAGTCAGTTCGAGTTATTAATAATAATAACGTGACACATTATAGTAACGTGACACATCTCACACACAGCCGTCTGATCCCAAACTAGGCAAAGCCTGTACTATGGTACCCATACTGCTGATAAACATACTTATAAATTTCTTAATACATACATATTATAGATAAATTACACCCAGACACAGAACAAAATGATCATGATCATCACACCATTATTTGTTCTGGGTAGGAATCGAACCCACGACCTCTGGCTCAGCAGGCAGGGTCCCTAACCACTATACCAACAGGTCAGTCAAATGCAATGTAATTTTTGAAATATTAAAAAACTAGTTTAGTTAACTTAGTTAACTAGTTGCTTAAAAAGATTTTTACACAATCAATAATATGATTACTGCACTTAAAACTCTACGTAAATGTACATGTCTCCTAATTATGGCTATTGGATAAATTAAAAATACTTAGAAATTAAAAAAGGAAAATTATATTTAAAGTCTATTCGTTATTGAATAGCTTTAAGTATAGTTTTTAATAGTCGTAAACGTCGTTAATGTAGGATGAAAAAAATGAGAATCGGATTGTGTAAATTTAGACTGAGAGAGAAAAACTAAGGAAGAAGAAGAAGAAAGTATAAAAGCGATAGAGAACGAGGAAGAACGCTTCATTACATATCAAAAACGTATGACATTCAAGATGTAGGTTGTAACGTAATGTTTTAAAGTCTTTGTAATTATGTAACTTTGTATACCGGTCACGTTTGCAAAGTTGTTAAAGAGGAGACTCGGGACCTCGCTGTAATTATTCAGAAATTGAAGAATATAACTTTGGAACAGAAATTAAACTTATTGATTTAGTCTGCCAAGTTTAAGGTAAGTTATGTGATGTAATTTGAAATTCTTAAGGTCATTTCGCGGAAGGTTTTCATTCGTAATTATAATTCCTCTGTCAAACAATGTTACGAAGAAATTCGTGTATAATGCTCATCCGTTTTAATTTTGTTTTGTGTATAAAATTATTTTTATAATTATGAAATCATCTTTGTTTCAAATTCATTCACAAATTACAAGATAATTTTTTATTTATCAAGAAATGCTTTTTAATAATAGTTGTAAACAATTAAACCTGATGTTTTGAATGGATATTGAGTAGTAGTTTGGGAGGCACAGAGCACATTGCGGGTGCTTGTACTCGTATAGTTGGTGGTTACATGGTTAAAAGTTTTGTTATATCTTAAGTAGGTGCTATCAATTTACATTCACAATGCACTTTAAATATATTCAGGCGAGGTTAAACCTAGAACACTATTATTGTAAGAGTTTGAAAAAAATTCTATCATAGATTATTTGCTAATGTATGTGGTATACGAAAAAAGTTATTATGTCTGATTTTTGCTTACGGGAAACTGGTTACGAAGTGGTTACAGCAAAAGAGAGGAGGTTTGCCCGGATACTAACCACTGAAAACGCCTATTCCTATTGAGAGCCTCCTAAAATCTTCACTCCTTTCATGTTTTCTCATCACGAGAATGAATACTTATTAAAAGGTTTTCTTCTTGATAAGCGCAATGACCAGACAGGATTTTGAAACGGGTTGAATAGAAGTTGATTGTGATTACTTCTTTGTTACATAATTATGTTTACGTCATTAACAGTTCCTATTAACTATATCTAATACTGGGTGATCGAAATTCGCCAATAATTATTATTGAAAATTTGAGAATAACATATATATCAATTTGTATGTTTCTGAAAATTTTCGTCTACTCTTATACATTCGTACATGGTACATCTGAAACAAATTAAAACATACACATAAAAAAGTCAATTGTCCAACAGAGGAGAACAAAAAAAAAATACATATTGGCAACAATAAAGCTTCTTAATATTAAACAAAAGAAAATCGCTAGAATTCTTAAATAGCTACAAAACAAATAAAGATAAAGAAAATCAGTTGACAAACACAGGACCAAAACTTAAACCTTAATTTAACCATTTTGTCTTTGCCTACCACAAGAATATGTGGTTATTTTACACGGCCGTACAGTGGAGGTATTTCTCAGTTCAGCTGCTCAAATCCAAACAAAAATGCTATAGGCACCTACTACAGATCATCCCAGCCAGCATTAAAAGGCAGGTCTATGAGACTGCAGGGATCCTTGTCGATTGGTTCAGATTTTCCCTATCTATCGGTTCTTATTTTCTGTTATAAACATAAATGTTAAATGTAACTGAAATATACCTAATGTAAGCAGATATTAACAACCTTTTAGGGCAGTCTTTATGAAAATACTTAAGCTTTATGAATATTGCCAATTAAGCAGAATATAAGCCGATTATGTGCTAAATACTCGGGTTACTCTAATCAATGCTTCGGTAAAATACTTTCAAAGTTAACCTTCATTATTTTGACGTAAGAATATTTAGGTAAGCCTAATATAATGACGTATTAACTTAGTCACAGGGTGTGCAAATTGACAAATTGTTGTTTTCGGTCGAAGTTGAAGTATTTTTCATTTTTATTTTAAAATATTTTACTTTCAATCATTAGGGTGTTGTACACGTGAGTTGTAGACGCTGTAAACCCGTATTTAGCTAAGTTGAAATAGCTAAATTAGAAGCAAAAGGGAAGAACTGAAAGTCTGTCTGCAGTAATTCATAATCAAAATAAAGGACATAGAGTCCAGTTATTACTGCAGAAAGCATTGGTAATTCAATATTGAATAAATACAATACTACCTGGTAGCACAGAATGGATACACACGTTACGGCGGTTTTAGTTAGTCGTACTAAAAGCAATGAACAGGAGATTGTTTCTGCTGCCCTCAGACGTATAGTATGTGGTTTTAGTGATTATAAATATAATATTGTTATATGTCAGACGTGAAAATGACTTTGAAAAATGAGAACAACACTTTCACATATATAGAGACGTAGTAAAAGAACTTAGAATACGTGCCATAACTAGAGTGCCCAGGCACAGGGTGTAAGGGGCGCAGAAATTACGAAACCAGACCAAGTTTTGGATCATGCTTGGCAGTTAGTACCGCAATAGGCGATACGTCTGGTCTAGCGATTTTGTCGATTGATCACGACATAGCACCCAGCAGCATTTTCATACGACAATAATGTCGTACGAAAATTTTATCAAAAATTTCGTAATAAAAAAGCGTAGAGAAAATATTGAAATAGATATACTATTGTGTCTTTACTATCTGTACTAATGAGTATTAGGTATTGTTATATCACTACTCCGCGGGCCACCGTGGGAACAGAAGAGACGAGAGGAGAGCGCGCCTGGACTCAGGCGAATACTGGCCGCTCGCCGATGCCGGCGAATGCATATTCACCAAAATACCTCAAGACAAACTAGACGCGCACGCGTTTCCTACGAGTAATACTTTATTCATTGTTATACGCAAATTCACGATTACATCGAGCCAGTCACTGTCATATTACATTTTTATTACAACCTCAAAACCTCAACACTAAAGACCCGTCTTCAACAAGTATTATTGTTACATACACACGCTCACAGGTTTTTGTACTCTCATTAAACGTAACATAAACATGTCATTATATATATATATATAAGGGCAGGTCAGAAGTACGTCCGTCCCTACCAGCATTTCCACTCACATTTGGCTTTATATACTGGTTTTCTCCTCCTTTCTCCCGCATTCATTATTTCCACGTGCCCAAACCACCTCAGTATACCCATTCCAATTTTCGTCACTACATCCTCTTTCAAGCCACACTGTTCTCAAATATCAACCAATCTTACGTCGCCTATATTTTGCAGTCATGCCATATCAACATTTATGCTACTTTTGGCCAGACATTTTTCCGCCACGTAGCGCAGGGCTTGATTAGTACATTCCAGTTCTCAGTCGAAATCATGTGTGCACATCCGAAATTTTATAATTCGTCACATTTACTACCCTATCAATACCCAACCAAACTTAGACGGCGGATTCCACGATAGTTCTGGCACTCCTGCTGCGATTGTTTGTCTTTATGACTACGACAAGGTAAGACTCAGTCTCCGTCGCCGGATCAATGGTCACACTCGAAGGTTTTTCAACGTACTAAACGTAAATATATACGCCGTCTATGTTCTGACACTTTTTAAAGCAAATAATAAGTGGACGCGTGACATAGAATCACGCCTATCTATCCTACTTTTGATTTTAGAAAACTAGGTAGAAATTATTAAAAAAATAATAAAAGTCAGTAGATGTAAATAAATATCACGTGCCCCGACAACAATAGAGCATAGAATGAACGCAGAATGCGTTCGTATTTATTTGTCTCTGCCCAAGAATTTGTCTTACGTTTTCTTTATTAACCGACTTCAAAAAAGGAGTTCTTATTTTTTCGGAATCTTTTTTTTTTTGTATATTCACTGATTACTCAAAGATGCCTGAAGCAATTTGGGAAATTCTTTGTTTGTTGCAAAGGGTATACTTCCCAGGTGATCCCATTTAAATTTTATCGAAATCAGCCGAGCGGTTTTTGAAAAATCAACAAATATCTAAACATTGTATACATCGATGATATTTTCGTTTACTCCGAAACCTCGCTATCTCATTGGAGCAGTACGTTTAGTTGGCTTACCCATATTACATTTGAACAAAATGAGTCTACTTTCTCAATCGGTGCATCTCTGATAATGCTCGTTCATTGTCATTTAAAATGATTCCTACTAAAGTTTTGACTCTGCTGAGAATTACAAAATTGAAAATATGTGACATCTCACAGTAAGAGGGGGGGGGGGGGGGTCCGCAAACGTGACCACCTGTTATGTATTAGTAAATAGTTTTTACATTTGTTACATTAACTAGATGTTAAAACATCTAGTTCATGTACAAGACATACGCTCCATGTCCTGTTGGATTAATTTAAAAACTGGTGTTCTGGAACTATGCCACCTTTCGACCCTGTTATGTTATGAGATTATTAGATATTAATTGAGGTGCAGATTTTGTTGACGTATAGGGCTATTCAGAAAGTTATGAAGTGTTTTTCTGCATTTCTGATCTAGGATTCACCTCACTGGAATATCTCCTGTCTTCAGACGAAGTGTAATTTTATGAGTGCATACGTTAAAATCTGGAATCTTCGGAGATCTATCTGCTACTTGTTAAGTCGTATGGATAGAAAAGCGTTGTTCATTTTGCAGTTCATTTTTATATCTTGTTCCACGACAATGTTATAGCTCATCTTTCTGCAATGCGAATGGAGTTGGCAGCAGGCCCAAAACTTGGCTTTACATTGCTTCACTTCTTTTTTTAAATTGCGGTTGTGTCTTCAATAAAATATTAAGTTGTATTTGTATCTTTGGTGATAGTTTTATGAGGATACTATTTATTAACCAGTCTTATAAGTAACTTTGGAATTTTCTCCATTTCATTTTTGTATCCTATTTTCTCAGAGGGTATCCTCGTAGAACTCTGGATGCTAATAATAAAAAAAAATGGTATTTTGTTTAGCATAGAAAAATGTAGATTTTTAAAGCATCTTATACTAGAGAGAGTAAAATACTTCCAAAAAATAACACTTATTAATAAATATTCAAATTGCAATAATATTATTAATGATTGATGAAATGTAGGTCCTAATATATGTACAATCATAAATGTTCATTTACGAGGTCTTCAGAAAGTCCCTATACTAACCGAAATAATGTCTTTCTAATTATTCTTTCATTCAATACTGATTGAAAAAATGTTGTAGATAATTTATATCCTTATGCTTATTACTAAAGCATGGCAGGGTAGGGTTGAAAGAGACAAGGCAGCGGCACTTAATGCAAATTATAAAAGATCGCACTTTGGAACCTGATGACGACATTGTGAGCTTCGACGTGGAATCGCTTTACACCAATGTTCCAATAAAAGAGTGCTTGAACGTCGTAAAAGATTGATTCAGATTGATGGTGTCGCAATGGTTATTCCTGTAGATGTTGGCAAGTACAGTCGTACTTGCCAACATCTGGAGGGAACATTTTGAAGAGAAGGCGCTGAGTCTCGGCTCTGAGGTTCGTGGAGGACATCTCTAGTATAATCAAAGGAAATAAACAGGAGATAGATCAATATATATATCATCTAAATTCTATTCACCCCAAGATAAGGTTCACATATGAAATGGAGGCAGATGGGTACTTGTCGCACTGTGTATACTGCAAGCCTACTCATACGGAAAGATACCTACACGCCACGTCTCATCATCGTCCCCGACACCTGCAATTTGTTATGACTTCACACAAAAACAGATCATCATACGACCTTTGTGACCCTGAACATTTGGTGCGAGAGCTGGATCATGTTCAGGAAGTACTCAAAAGTAACAGATATCAGGTGAATGGAAAACGGAACCACCCGACAATGTGAACAGACAACCGGCCTACTTAACATATGTCAAAGGAGTAATGGATAAGATCGGCTCCGTGTCAAAAAAATACTTCATTCCGACAGTATACACACAAGGTATAAAGGTTCAAAACATCATGGGTACATCGAAGGATGTCTTGCCGAAGGAAGTTTATAACCAAACTCCACGTTTCTACAAACTAAACTGCCGCTGCGGGAGTTTTTAAATAGGCAAAACACAGAACGTCACTTTTATTCAAGAGTTGAACGTGAAGCGATTGAAATTAAAAAACACAAAACTTTCAAATGGGAAGATGGTTTCAAATTATCTACAGCGTGGAATCTAGTGATAAAAAACAGGCCACCTCGCTGCTCAGAAACATCGATTTGCTTACAAAATAGGGACACTGTTAGTATAGTATGTGACGGTACATAGCGAAATAAAAAATCGAAAATGTGCGGGTGGATGAAGAACCTTTTACCTCACGATCTCGACGACGAAGAGCGTGCAGTGCGTGCACCACTGAGCCAGTCAGCCTGTGACCACTGCCAGTGCAACGTGGTCTAAACTTCACACAATTCAGAGGTATGTAATACCTATTCCGTGATCGCGTTAATTCCCGTGTAAATACATAATTATATCATGGAACTCGAAAGTTTAAAGTTAGTATATAGATATTTGTTTTGTTATAATTAAATAATGTGTGTAATCTATGCTTACGCATGCGAGGTTTTCATTAAACTAAGATGTTTTTAATTAATTTTTAATACTTCAGTTAATATTTTTCGTCCTTGTTTCTCCTCCTGGTCTAAAATCCATATTATAGTTATAATACAATAACGCTAAAATTGGTATAAACACTGTATAATGTATAAATTATGTTATAAATAGAAAGAGCGGCTGAGAACACTATACAGACTTTGACTATTAAAATTTAAATCCAAGTTGTGGCTGAAAAGGTTTTCACTCACCTTTGTGGTATACCTACACTATGTCCCATAAAAGCTTACTGAATCAAAAGTTGTGCGTGTTTACACATTAAATTAAACGAGACAATTGAGACCCTTCTTTTTGTTCAGTTTCAGTGGCTTTTTGAATAGTTTGAATAAGAAACATTACAATTTTAATTCTCTTGAGTTATGCTATAATGGTTATCGTTACATAAAATGTGATGATGACGTCATGTTTCAAAGAGAAACCATCTATCTATCTTTGTAATATAAACCTGACTCCCAATATTAAATATCCAATCAATTTATTACACATCACATGGGCGCGTAATATGTATAATAATTTATGTTTCCTTCAGGTACTTTATTTTAATCCACAGTAGGTAATAAGATGCCAATTAATGTTCGGTGGCAGATCGGATTAATTCACTCTTCGTTAGCAATAAAAGGATTATTCAATACTAATTAGTTTCGATGTTTATTGGTATAATTTTAACTTATAAAGTATTATTTTATTACGTTTATCATAAGTATTAATTATTTAATGATAATTTTATTGAACTTGTCTTCTTGACTTAAGCCTGAGTTCTATCAAGGAGCTATATTTGATTTCTCAAGACCAGTGGGCTCGCTTTTAGTTTAAAAATACGAATAAAATTATTGAAGTATTAGATTGACCTGAAAAAGGTGCCATCTACTAGGTATCTTTGGTTAGAGATAGATCGGGGTTTGACATGGAGAGCGCACATGACCAAGCTGTGTTCTGAACTAGGAAGTACTTGTTATACGCTCAGTAATTATACTTGTATTGAGCATAAACATAGCTAGGATATGCTACTTTGTATCGGCATTCTCAATACTGGAATATGGAGAACAGTCGTAAATACAAGAAGTAAAAAAACTGCTTGAATTTAATTGAATTGAACCAAGTTATCGGATACATTGCAGGAATTTGAAGACACACCTCTGCCCGATCGCCTTTTACATGTAACTGTAACGCTTTTAAGAATGCATTCCAGATCATACGATCCACCCAAATAACTGTTATAAGAAGCGGGTAGGCAGGTACGATGCGACCCGATTTGCAAAGAATTTCGTGTATTATGTGAATTTTATACTAGCTATTATGTATGGAATCAGATTTAGATTATTAAATGTGTAACTGTCAAATAAGAAAATTATGCCCATGTACAGAAACTAACGCGATTACGTAATAAATATTACATACCTATGAATTGCCTGACGTTTCGACCAGGTTGCACTGGCTGAGTCAACCGGCCATGTATGTATTGCATGATATATATATATGCCCCATATGACTTTTGACTCTCACAGACTACAAAAATAGTACTCAGTCACAGTGTTGATAATATTGCAAACCTCTTCGAATTTATTTACCTTAATTCCCTTATGTGGCTCTAAAATATGTACTTATTCATCTCAATCATATACTGTATTCGACTGTACTAATCATAAAATATACTGGTTATCATATTCTAATGAGATCCAAAAAGGCTAAGTAAAATTGTATTTTTAGTCTATTGAGAATAAAAAACTTTAAAGTATACATAAGAATCTGAACGATTGAACCAACATGAAGATATCACAGTTTATAGTTAGCATTTTTGAATATATTTAATCTTTTTTTTAACTTTATTACTAAGAGCAGAAACATCTTGTAACAAATGCTATTTTTAGGCAGAAGCAATGAGGTTTGGCATCCCTTTTGGTACCTATGTACGTAAGCACACTTTAATTTCTTTTGGGTTTGCATATCCTCAATTTTTGTTATGTTTATTTTTTATAGTACATATCCTGTTTAATAAAATAAATAATAAAATCGTGAAAGAAATTAAAAGACATCTGTACCCAATGTGACAATTACACTTTTTGCTTCAGGTTCCTGTTATAATGAGTTCGTAAAATTTACCGTTCGTAAAACCTATTACAACGGCTTAGAGTGTGTGTGTAGTGTAGTGACAGCGACTTTGACCTTTCAGTAAAACCTGTGGCTGGTAATACTTAGGTGATTGGGAGTAACACAATAATAGCAGTGATGACGAAACAATGGCTGAAGAGGGAAGTCGTCATTAACCACTAAATCAGCCAATCTTGCACATCAGTTTTATCTTCATTTGTTTCTACAAACTGATGTGCAAGATTGACGAGTAGTAGTAAAAGAACAACTCGGAGCTCCTATACCCATAATATACAAGTTTCCCAGGGAAGGTTGATACTAGTCTTGTGATGAATATGTAGCTGATGAAATGTCATCAAGCTCCATGACAAGACAGAGATTCCAGGAAAATCTTCATTTTGTGAACAACCACGAAGCGAGAAGTACCAGGCACAAAATGATCAAAGTTAGTTCATTAGCTGATATTCTGATGAATACGTTCACGCAGGTTGTTGGCAAAGAAATATGTTTAAAAAATTATGTGTAGAAAAATAATGTAATGAAAAATTTCACCTGTAATACGCCAAAATAAATATTATTGATTTAATTAGTAGGCTATACAATGTTATTTTCAGGTTATTTTCAGGTATTATTTTGCCACTGAAAGCCCGCTAGATACCAAAGAAAACTACAATACCATTTCAAATGGGACGAGTTCACAATTCTTGTCAGCGCCACGCCCGTACTGATTAATGTTGTACCATACACGCGTCGCGTCGTTTAAATACCGTGAATGAGACTTTCTTCGCAGGCAACTTTTTGTAACCGTTGACTGTCATTAATAATAATTAGTGAGAAGCGTACAATATGAGCTGAGTGGTATTGCCTATTTATTTCGGGCCACTATTCCGTGTCAACCGGTTTTCTGAATAATGGATTTGGTTGGAGTGCGCGCATGGATGAGATGAAGATGTAGTGTTAGCTTGTTCTAAAATTCATAAGTGATCAGAAATTCGGTATGCATATGAGAGCGAGCCACAAGCCACAATATGAGCTGCGAGAAGGCTTCATCTTAGCTCAAATTATACTGTTAGATTTGAAGGTAATTTGCTAGATTAATATCATATTATATTATTTAACTACTATGCCCAGATGGCCTAATTCGAGCATAATATACAATATAACGTTTCTATACAGTAATAATATATTATAATATTATGATAGTAACCCCAAAAAATGATATCTATTGTTAATTTGAAAATTTAGTATTTACAATTAACAAAAATCCGCACCACCTGATGACAACCGGGTACCAGTTGTTTTCAATTCCGACAAATACGCAATTCACAAAAATGTAATCACAAATTCACAAAAAAAATATTATCAGATGTAAAATTGGATCATTAATCTATAGTAACAACTTAAACCTCAATGCCAATTGCACATCCAAAAATATCGAAATAACTTAATACAATTAAAAAAACCTGATACCTACATTAGCAATAGCGATTCCCGTTACCGAATACGGCTACCATAGGTTTGACCACTCCTTGTTACCGATACTGAAATTAAAATTAGCTCCAACGTGTAGCGAAGAGGCTTTTTGTTGATGGGTTATTGATATTAGATCGATATGGGTGCGTCGATGGCTCGTCATCAATAACAGCCTATAAACGTGCGCGTGTGACCAGTACAAAAGCTTTTAGCTATTACAATAGATGATCGATGTAGTGGCAAGAGAAGTGTAGTGGCAAGTTAAAAGAAAAAGTTCGCATATCAAATGTTTGGGTTATCAGGTTATTGAAATTGAGTTCAAAATATTCATGGGTTGTCAATGTAGTTATACTAGCAATTTACTGATTTTAGGCTGAAATAAAAGTGCCTCGATCGATGCTTTGTTTTTATGCGTTAAAATAAATCACACAAACTTGCCATTGAATACTGAAAGTTTTTGGAACTATCAAAAAAAAAGAGTTACGGAATTCAAAAAGGAATTCTCTGGGAATATGTTATTTTTTAATTTGCGTCTAGATAATACAAGAAAAGTCTACCTATTGGTATTGTACCAGTTGTCGAGTTTTTCCAAAAATTCCTTCACAGGAGGTCTATCCCTAGACCCCAAAACAACCGCCAGTTAAAAAGTTTTTATGTATGTACCTCAATTTTACCGGCACGATAGAGGTCGCAATTATGCACCGATTGCTTTCAAACTTGGACGACAAATCAACAGGGCAAAAAAGAAGGTTAAGTTCGTGAATATTCCCCCAAAGAGGGGGACTGGGGGGGCAGTTTTTCAAAAAAATTAAAAAAACACGAAATCTACCTCTGCGGGCCTGCTGAGGGCCCGGTTTTTTTCATTGTAGAGGCTTTTAGAAAAAAGTGTGTACAATGAATTTTAAAAAATATTCGCTTAACAATTTTTACGAAAAATTACTTATCAGCGAATTCGTACTGTATTAGGCATTAGAATGATCCAAGTGCAAAATATTTTGCATGTGAATCTGAAGGTTCAGAAGCTTTGCACCCGATGAATACCGCATGATTTAACGAAAGACCAGAAACTACTGCGTGTGTCGAGTGTTACCGTAAAGAGATTTAAAAAGTTTAATGGAGGACAGACATTGGCTGTCTGTTATATCGTGACAGGTGACGAAACCTGGGAGTACTGCCTTGCACCGGAAAGAAAAAGCCAGAGTTCAGAATGGGACTTTCCTCTTGAAGACTTGCCATTGAAAATGGGCGCTTCGGCAAATTAAGACATTACACTAAAATGTGTCGCTTGAAGACCAAAGGACAGTGACCGCAGATTGGTAGCGTACGGCCCAAACCTCGCACCTTGCGACTTCATTTTGTTTTCTTAAAATAGAGACAAAGTTAGAGGCACACGTTTTATGAGCCTGAAATCGTCGGTGAGTGCGTTAAACGAAGCTATTGAAGAGATCCCTAAGGAAGACTGATACAACTGCTTTTTACAATGGTTTCAGCAAATGCAAAAAGTATAAATTATGATTGAAAACATGTATCATAAGTCTAACTGGTCTTATTTATCAGTATCCAGAAATTTTCTGTATGACTTAAGTACATAACCTGAGTGCTACCTACTTATCTGTTACTGTTACAGTTTTCGTCAGTTTCAAGGAGAGCCTATTAGACCTTATTTGACACTAGGGCGTCATTCATTATTTTGAGCCCAAAAACTTAGAAAACGAATTTGAACGCTAGACTTCAGCACGGGGTTTTAAATAGTATACTGCGCCTATATCAGATTTAGTAGGTAGACAAAAAGTCGTCTACTGGTCAAATATTTACGAAGTACAGACAATCAACTATAAATTTAATTATAATTAAATATTGTTACTATAAAATTCATCGGCCCATGCAAAAAGAAAGTGTTGCGAACAATGAAAAAAATATTAATATGAAAACTGTATGGTACACACTCGACTTAATTCACATTTTTTAGATAAGGACAATGAAAAAGATCTTATTTAAAAATAAAATGTAAAACACACAACCATTTGTAAATAAAAATATGCACAAGTTTTTATTTTCATATGAAATGAAATAGTAAACAAAAGTTCCCGCATCAAGCATGTCTAGTGTAAAATCGCCTCGCCTCAGAGTACTACCATCAGATTTTCAGCCGGCTTACTGTAAATAAGAAAATTCATTCGAACTGCGTCGTTAAACGTAATCGAGCGCGTGGAAAGTATTAAAGAAGCAGACGCTATATTGCATAAGTTAAGATGTTACAATGGAAACTTTGAACACCAAGTGTGCGCAATTCCTCTTTGGCAAAATACGTCCCTCCTTATAGCTCTCATCAGGCGGAGTAACAGTGAAGTTACGCAACGTATAACCCACCCCATATCGTTAAAATTATATTATACTAATTCAATTGTTTTAATTCATTTGCCGTATCCACTTATGTTCTTATGAGATTATGTTTGAGTTAATGCGACTGTGGGATTTCAGTATTCTGTAAATTTTAAGTTTGTTATTTGAAAAAAAATATCAGTGATTGTATATGAAACACCCAATTACTATTTGGTTTCAATCATAGAGATCGGAATAAAGGCGATCGACGCTTTGTACATAATCCATTGCTTTCTTTACGGCTTTACTTAACCATAAAGTGATTACATCTTTCTATGAGATGCAGTGTACTATGTCTACTAGTTTTTACGATATTGGTTGAAAAAATTACCAACAGTGGTTACCTAACTTCCTTAGAGTCACCGTCCAGGGAAAGTATAAAAATATAATATATATAAAATATAAAATGACTATTATACTCATTAAGCATTGATCTGAAGTATTGACTCGCCTGTTCGTCTAGATTTTTAGTAGTTAGTGATTCTGACTGCTGAGCCAGAGGTCGTGGGTTCGATTCCTACCCATGACAAACAATTGTGTGATGAGCATGATCATTTGGTTTGTGTCTGGGTGTAATTTATCTAAAATATGTACGTATTTAGAAATATATAAGATATAAGTATCAGTGGCGGATTTACACATTTGCCGCCTGTAGGCTAGTTAAATTTTGCCGCCCCTGCCTCCTCTTCGATTACAACTTTTTTTTGTAAATGATTTGTGCACTAATTACTGGTGTAATTACAAATCATTTTTTCCATAGTTAGTATGATTGTGAACTAGGAGATCGATGTCTCAGTTTCTAGAATTTTTTTCAACCCAACGATTTAGCTAAGATTGATTGTTTTTGTTATAGTACCTTTATTTCTGAACAAATAAAAAAAATCAATCATGTGCTACTGTTAAGAAGGGGTAAGGTATGCCTTACACATGTACATTCAATAAACGTTTAATCCATCAGCCTATAACAGTCCACTGCTCTCCTAACGTGCGCTAAAGCACCGGGTTCTTCGCCTTTCGCATACAATCAATCCCAGCTACCTTTCTCAGTTCGTCAGTCCATCCGGCAGGGGGCGTCCTACCTTCCGTTTACCAGTTCGCGGTTTCAACTCTAGGACCCGTTTGCCCAACGACCATGCCAGGCCACGTCAGCATGCTTATTGTGCAAACTATGTCGGGAGCATTGCTTCTTTGTCGGCTGACCTCATTACGAATTTGATCTTTCAAAGAAACTCCAAGCATAGCTCGCTTCACAACCCGCTGCGCATCTTTAGAAAGCTTATGGACTACACCGAATGACATACGGTGCCGAGACGGGGGCACTAACGACCCCACCCCACAGTCTCAGCACCGTATGTCAAGAGAGGTAGAACGCTTTGGTTTTACAAAGACCTTCGTTTTGAGGATTGATTGTATTACATTTTAAATACTTTTTCATTTGGTCAAACCATTTTTGAAAACATGGGGACCATTGGTCTAAGGGCATGTTTTTCAAGTGTTGGTTGAAAGCTATCACGGCCTCTTCCGGTCCCGTAAATGTCATGCCTCTCATGAAATCTTAATTTTTGGGGGAAATAAAGAAGACTGAAGACTGTGTTCGCAATGGGTCACTAGCTCTACCTTTTCAGAAGCCAAAAATTACTTTGTCTTGTCCGCGGTGTGCGCTGAAGCATTGTCATGGTGCAATAGGATGCGACTTCTTGGTTGTTTTTCCCTAACTTTTTGAAAGACACTGGACAAACAAATGGTGGTGTAAACTCAGCATTAAGCGTCTTTTGTTCTTCAAGTGGGATTGTGCAGACAGGATTAGTTTGCTGTCACCTTCGAATACATATAACAATATATCCATGTTTCATCTCCTGTCACAATGTCATACACAGCATTTGAACGTCCGTGATCGTACTTTAACAACATTTTTTTACACCAATCAACACTAATTCGGTTTTGTTCTGGGGTGACTTCATGAGAAATCCAGCGGCAACCAATTTTTCTAACTTTTGTTGTAAATGTTGATGTAAGATTTTTTGAATTTAGCTCATACCAATCCCCTCGAATCTCCTCCTAGGTGATACGCCGGTTCTCTTTAATTATGAACTTCAACTTGTGATAAAAAACAATTGACACGCAATTTCCCAAGGGTGTTGGTGAATAGTTTGGAGATAAAATTCCCTTGTCTAACTCCACGCTGCAAGTTTATCTGTTGGTCCTCTGGGCTTGGAGCTGTACGGTCATCGTGTTGGTGTCATATAAGCTTTTCAGCACCTTGATGTATCGCCAGTCAACACGTCGTCATTGCAGAGTATCCAAAACTGCCCAGGTCTCGATGGAGTCGAAGGCTTTCTCGTAGTCCACAAAAGCCGTACACAGCGGCTAAAAATACTTTTCGGTCTTTTGCACAATCTGTCGAACAGTATAGTACGGTACGGTTCACGGTGTCGTAGCCTTTTCAAAAACCCAACTTGTTAAGGTGGCTGGTATTCGTCGAGTAATATAGCGAGACTCTCGAAAAGAGCTTGTAGATATGGTTCAGGAGTGAGATGGGTCTATAGTTCTTCAACAAGATATTGTCTCCTCTTTTGAAGAAAAGTACCCCAGGTTCAACACCTAGGTGTTAAACCTTGTTAGAAGACGGAACTAAACTACTACCTATTAATATTATTGTTTTTAGTGTCTAGTGCTACCTCAACTATTTTTGGTCTTTTGTAACGCACTTTTGCTTTATAGCTCATTGCTCAGACTTATGGCTTCGAGAAACCTCTAGATCTTATCACGGTTGCATGATGTGCAACCCTAGGTTAATACTTCGGTACCGCATTAGTGGGCCACAAAAGTATAGAATATGCATTGCAGTTTCTTCTGCCTCTCGACAGAATCTGCGTAATGTGTTCTCGCCAACTTAAGGTTGAACATATGTTTGTTCAGTTTGCAGGGTCCGGTGACGATTGAGAAGGAGTTCAGGTTTTGTATCTCTTGACCTCTAAAAGTTCTTTCGATACTTTGTTTTCATAGCCCTTTATTAAGGCTTTCAAGTGTTTTAGACCAGTCGTGGTCTTCCATCTCCTAACTGTCATTGATATGTATTGGGCATTTATGATTGTATAAGCTAGCAGCAGAATGGTTCCGATCCATGCTGTTGGTTGTCTGCACCAGCTCTGGCGAGTTCATCGGCTTTTTCATTGCTACCTAACTTAGACTCGCTAGCTCTTTCAGGAATTGCATCTGGCCTACCTTTAGAATGATTCCGTCATCCCCAGGAGATCCGTTTTTTTAGCTGCTCGAGATCCACCTCTATCTCACTGTGGACGATTTCAGGTATGTCCTCCCTGTAATGGCACGTCAACGGGGCTCTGTGATCATCATCACTGAGTCTCCTTGGTTCTATCATCCGTGATGCGTACTACATCCATAAAACTTCTCGATCTCATCGAAAATCGGGCACTTTGAATTGACTGCTATTCTCAGTTTTCAGTTTAATCAGATGGGGAGGTCAAGTGCTGAACAAACACTTAACCCCCTGTTCCACTCAATTGCATTCTCTATTGTGTGAATGTTGAAGCTTCGGAGGTCGCGCGTCATAACAGTTTTTTAGGCTCTCCTATCTGACCAGACGACTGAGTAGCTGACAGCTCGCGCATTTTACTCATAAGTTCGAGACTCTTAGGAGAGAGTTTGTAAACATAATAAAATATTTTTTATTGTGTTTAAACATTTATATTTAATTATCTGGTAACAATCCGCCTGATGATGACGATGAAATTAAATTAAACTAAATTATGAAAGTTCGTGGCTCAAGGTAGATTTTAGATAAGTTTTCAATCGTGTTTTAAGTTAGAAAATCTTCTCTCACCCGAACACTAGTGAACGGTCGTGTCACTCGTTCCCGCCCCCGCAACCAAACGCGACTACGAAAATTGTAGAAGCATTTATATAGGTGGTGAAACATTTTACATGTTGAATTGTTTGTGTACTTATTGCCGTGTGTGAGATGTGTCTAAGTTATTGTAATTTTTATTTTAACCTTAATTGAGTATTACAAAGCACAATCAGTGACATTAGAATTAATTTATTATTATTACATATTAAATAAATTATTATTATTACTTTTATCGTAAGGAAAATTTACATTGCTATGAGGTAACTTGTATTACTAGCCGTATGAAAGAGTAGTCACTATTACGTTATTAGATGTGTAACTCTGGACTTAATCGCGATGATATTTAAAAAGTGCAATATCTCTTGGTGGTACCACGGCCACACATATAGTGTTCACATGGCGAGCGTTTCACGGGCGTTCAAGATGGACGTAAAAACAGCCTTGTTTTTGGTGATTTTATATCGACATCAGAAACAGCAACACAAGAAGAGACGGCAATACTCAAAGCCACTTTATAACTTAATATTCTTAACTAAGGCTACATAAAACTAAACTCAGTAATATTTCACAAATGTAACTATGACAAATTAGAAGTCAATCTAAAATACTCAGTATTTTTTGTTATCAATCAGTTGAAAATGTATGTAAAATGTATGTTTCTAATGAAACTTCGGAATAAAAAATAAAGATTGGAAGCCAATTCATCAAACACTTTCTTACTTTTGGAGCCTCCGATTACTTCACTCATTCGGCGAAAAGCAATGCAAGCATTGCTTCACTGCCGGTTTTCTGTGAGGCCGTGGTATCATTCCGGTCAAGCCGGCCCATACGTGCCGAAGCATGGCTCCTCACTTCAAAAAGCACTCAAAAATGACTGAAAAGTGAAAAATAATCGATTTAAAACTTAATTGATAATGCTACATCATCCTCCGCGCCTTTTCCCAACTAAGTTGGGGTCGGCTTTCAATCTAACTAACTACGATACGGCCGAACTTTGATATTTTACGTAAAGCGACTGCCATCAGACCTCCACAACCCAAGTACTAGGCGATATCGAAGTTCTGTAGTTAGACCAGGTTGTCGGACTTCTTTTTTTAGGGCTCCAACTACCCGTAACGAATGCCACAGATGTTTGTATGGCACCCGGGACCGACAGTTTAACGTGCTCTCCGAGGCACGGAGGGGTCTCAATTTGTTATGAATGGTCACCCATCCTAGACTGACCTGGCTAGTATTACTTAACTTTGTAATGTGTTAACCTACTCGGTTACCACTTAGCCACGAGCCCCTTGAAATTACTACATACATTTTTAAATAATAAGTAACATTAGGTATAAAGGCACTATGTGCTGACTGGTCTGTTTGAACTTTTGAAGTAGGTAAGTCTTCTTATCTCCGATTTACACTGTTTTATCAATAAATAAACTTCTAGTTCATAGCAATGTTACAAACACGCTAAGATAGCATAAATGTAGGTATGAGTATTTAGCTACGCCCAGTAATGAGATCGACTTGTTGGCAAGCAACTCTTGAATAAATTTCAAAATGTCGTGGGAAGGATTTGTTTAAAAAGATATCTTGCTTTGAATTTCATTTAAATCTAACTTTTATTTTACGAATCATTGAAAATTTTATCATGTGGCAATCTTTATATAGATATAAATACATACATGTAGTTCTCTTCTTTCCATTGACATGGTAGCAAAAAACTTATTTACACTGATTAGTATCACTGAGAAATATACTTTGTTATTCTGTAAATAAAAATTTGGTTTGAGAGTTTTCACACGTATCTACTATAAATATTTTCTAAGATTCTGATGTCACCAATCTTAAACCTAATCCAGCCAATTATTCTTAAGAACATCCATCGAATATTAGTGTCTTATGCTACAGGAAAATTATGCCACTAATGCGGCACCGAAGTGTTAACCTAGGGTTGCACATCATGCAACCGCAGGAAATACAAACAATGACTGCTGAAAGGATCTGGAGGTTTCTCGAAGCCATAAGTCTGAGCCGTGAACTTCAAAGCAAGAGTTCACTACAAAAGACCAGAAATAGTCGAGGTAGCACTGGTCACTTAAAATAATATAGGAAAATTCAAATTCTCTACACGCCTGACCGCGATGATTATACCTCTCTACTCGTTTAATGTTTAAGTACTTCTGTGTGTGTGGTTCTAGGTCTTTGTGATACGACAATACTATTTAACGTTGTATTTTAGGAGGGGTCCTAAGCTAACAATGCTCTTTGAGCAAGACAAAGACACAAAGTACTTACGTGTAAGCCGTATAAGCTCAAATCAAAGGTTAACAATGTTAATTATATTAATTATCTAAGTTTTACGAAAACTCTGAGTCTTAGTTCAACAAACTATGTCAAATAATCTATTTAACAGCTATAAGTTTCTTGTCCCGTTTGATTTTTGTTTACTGATAGCAATAGAGGTAAACTTGGTTGCCTTTGTAAGTATTGTTTCTTAAATCTTTGTTCTGTCTCCTTTCAATCTCTTGCTTATTAAACTTAGCAGCTCTTTCAACCCTCTCTGTTTTTGTTCGTTGAATATTTTAGTCTCTTAATTGGATTATAAGATTTAAATAAGGTTTCTTTGACAGTTTCGTATGAACGTGAAAGCTAATTAAAATTTCTTATCGATGCGAGCATACTCGGATTATTGTAAGTTGATTTAGGGCGGTGAACATGTACAGTGTATGAGTATCTAGTTACCTCTGTGACATCTCATCAGGAAGCGGTGTGTCAAGGCAAATATTGGTGTAGCGTTGCAGCTGTAAAGGACAATATTAGGGCTATACACACATAGGGCAATAGTACTACTTCTCCTACTATGATGATGATTGTTGCATGCATATATAAAATCTTTTTCGTAATTCCTTGTTAAGCGATCACAGTCAGCTAAATGTAATGGCATGCTTTATATATAGGTATGTATTAGATGTAAATGATATTCGAATAAAAACTTTCGTGAGTGGTATTCATATTAATTAGGATATACGGTTTTACTCGGCTCGGCCGGAGTGAAAATGATGTACATATAGTGAGTGATAGTGATAATGATTCGTTGCGTTTCGCTGAGTGAGTGAGGTCTTCCCTACTTCCTCCCTCCTGTCCCCTCTTTCCTCCTTTCCACTACTCAAACCATAAAGGCCGGCAACGCACTTGTGTCTTTCGAGTTGCAGGTGCCCATGGGCGGCGGTAGTCACTTACCATCAGGTGACCAATCTGCTCGTTTGCGTATCCCATAAAAAAACCTTATTGGTATATATAAATGAAGGAGACTAACTTAAGACTAAACCTTCCTCATGAATCGAAAATCCGTTCAGTTGTTTTTGAGTTTATCGCGAACCGACCGACAGACAGACGCGGCGGGGACTTTGTTTTATAATATGTAGTGATTATAGTTTTCATTAAAACTAGAAATACAACTATCACTGTCTCTCCGAATCATGTTCATCCATCCCAAGGTGGCTTGGACGAGATTGCATTTTACAATAACAATAAGGCGGCCCTTTTAAGTTATTTTTTTCCGATAGATGACACCGTGAGGTTTTAGTAAGGATTAGGTTCGTACCGGATCGTTGATTGTGGCAAAGATGGCAAATGAATGACTTTGAACCTATAAGCATGAACAATCCCTTTTATTGAAAATAGTAAATTTTTTTACTATCTGTTTCTATAATATTCTAATGTATTCAAATCAGCAGGCATCCAACAGCTGCTACAGACTCCCTAAAATGCCAATGCTTAGGAAAAAATCAAAACAAGACGCGTTATCGAATATGTAAAATTTAAAAAACTTTCCGATTTTAGATAAAATTAGATCATCTTTCAAAGAATGTATCAACAATATACACCACATTTGGTATCGATACCCTGTCTTATACAGAATACAAACAGAATACCTAAATTCATATTAAACGGTATTATAGGTATTATAGATATCTAAACTAATATTATAAAGAGGAAACATTTGTGTGTATGTTTGTAATGTTTTCACCCAAAAAGTACTTACTGGACCTATTGCAATGAAACTTGGTATGTAGATAGTTGGGGACCTGGATTAACGCATAGGCTACTTTTTATCTCGACATTCCCACGGGCACAGATTACTAAGTAGTTTTGCCACGGGATTGGAATTACGCGGCTGAAACCGCGAGGCGCTGCTTGTAACTTATAAAGCTGTGTTTGGACACACATCACGCCTCTATTCCCACTTATGCTTTTGGTTGAAATGTTAAAGAGAGATAGCAGCAGATGTTTTTGGTACTTAAAATCGTCGCCAGTCACGATAGGACCCACTGCAAACGTTGCTCCTCAAAATAGTGACGGACATGATTTTATACATATTAAAGACGCCCGACTTGTTACTAATGATACCAGCTAGTCTATATTATAAACCTAAAGAGTTTGTTTGGTTGAACGCGCTAATCTCAGGAACAACTGATTCGCATTGAAAAATTATTTTAGTGTTAGATAGCCCATTTATCGAGGAAGGCTATAGGCTATATAACAGCACACTATAAGAAATGGGACCGGAGAATCAATGAAAAATGTTGTAAAAACAGGGAAAATTTACAAACGTTGTCGAAGTTGCGCGGGTCAGCCAGTAAAATATATTTGGTTTCAATTTTAATGTTTACAAATTAAATGAAATTAACGGATATTCACATTCATAATTAAAAAACCAAGATAAGAACGCTTTGTCCGTTTTTATTAATTAGCTTTCTTTTACGTGTTGGGGTGGAATTTTGTAATTTATTTTAAATTAATTTCCTGCTAAGCTAAGCGTTAAGGTATAATGGATGGTGCAGACAGTGCTGTCCTACCCTCCGTCCCTAAATACCGCACCGCACATTGGCAGAACTACCCCGTGGGATTTGAAGGTGGCAGAACGGAAAGCGGCAGTCATGGCCGCTCCACGTGCTGGCTTTGCCACCGTGGAGCTC
Source organism: Callimorpha dominula (assembly GCA_949752705.1). Lineage (NCBI taxonomy): Eukaryota > Metazoa > Arthropoda > Insecta > Lepidoptera > Erebidae > Callimorpha > Callimorpha dominula. Next base: position 14,628,863 of record OX456997.1, read on the forward strand.
CAGCTAGTCATCGTCGAGTGGGCAGGGTGGCAGCAGGTTCTTTCCTTGTATGGCTGCCTCGTGAAGTACCTGCACTCGGTCACTAGGAGTCAATTGAGTCCTGCCTGCCACCATTGCGACTGCAGTGAGGACTCTGCTCAGTCGGGCTCTAACTACAGTCATCGGAGAAGATCTCTCGCTGCCGGTCATCATACGTTCCATGGCTGGTAGCGGCATGAATTTTACCGCGATCGCAACCTTCTGTGGGGACGTCATCTCGTAGAAGAAGGAAGCCGAACAGGCCCGGGAGGACGATCTCCACTTGGACCGAATTCACCGCCGGCGAACCGGGCGCGGAAGAACGCTTACCAGTGCCTCATGCCGCCTGGTGCGTGGCCGTGTGTGGACGGGACGGTTTTTTCTCTCCTCCGGCTAGTAGCCAGCCGCGAAGAGGTAATATCCGTGTGTGCCTGGACGTCCCCTAATTGAGAGCTTTATTTTACCCGTTGGAGCCCGTGCTGTTTGGGTGCAGGTGCTAGGAGGGGTCCGGATGTCTGAATAACCCACTGAAAACCCCGGTGTGGAGACGGGTCGAGGGGATTCACACAAAAAAAAGTAGAAAAAGAAAAACACAGCTGCAATAAAAAAATGCCTACAACTAACAATTATAAAATCAAAGAAATCAAGTTATCAAGTTTTGTCTAAAAAGTAAAAAAAAAGAAAGAGGACACGTATGCAGAAGAAGTTAAAAACCTATCTAGTCAAAATGCCTAGATTCGTGCGATAAGCAAAATCAATGCAATTCACATAACGTTATTTAGGAATGATTCAATATTTATTGGTATCACAATGACCCTGAAACACTCTTCTGTATTGTATAACAAACATGTTTGTATAACGAGATCGTAACAAAACGTGCTTAAGCTAATACTGAAAAAGAAGAAATGAAACAGAAGTCTTAATACGTTCGCGGGATTAAAGCCATAAAGAACGATTTGGACATAATGAAAAAGATTTTCGTTCAATACAGAGACAAACATCTTTGTATTTGGAACATTGATATTTGGTAGGGCCGGGATGAAAGCTGGTGCGTTTGTTTCGCTACATTGAACCGGCGTCGCTCCCTTGCTACATTTCATTAGTGCCTCCTCCGTCTTCAATATTGTTCAGCTCGTGTTTATTGCGTGTACATATAGATTAATTAATTTTCGTTATTGATTTTTATTACAATGAATACTAGGTCAGTACTCCGAGAAGTTTATTAGATTTTTTGTATTACATAAAATTTATATTAGCTAATCTTGTTGTAAAAAATTATAGCTTTGACAATACTGCCTCTATTGGGGGATGTTGTTGATCACTAAAACAGTGGATTATATCGCTTATAGCGACACATGCACCTGCAACTCAAAAGTTACAAGTGCGTTGCCGGCCATTAAGGTTTGAGTAGGGGAAAAAGGGGAGTGGGGAGAGGGAAGGGCTAGGGCCTTTTTTTTTTTTTTTTTTTTTTTTTGTGCGTGTGGAAACCCCCTCGGGCCGTCACCCCACCGGGGTTTTCGGTGGGGCGGTGTGTCGGAATCGAACAGACTAAAACCACACGGTGTGCCGTACTGCGCCCTAAGTAGGAGGGATCCGGGAACAGCTTTTATTAAGACATCCGGACCCCCCCTAGCGCCTGCCCGCAAAAGCGCGGGCACCACCTTCGGGTAAAAACCTCTCAATTAGGCGACGTCCAGGCACACGCGGACGCCGCCTCCTCGCGGGGGGCCACTATAGCGGGTGAAGGGGAAAAACCCATCCCGTCCACCCGCGGCCACACTCAGGGCGGCATGAGGCGCTGGTAAGCGCGCCTCCGCCGCCCGGTTCGCCGGCGGCGAATTAGGTCCGAGTGGAGATCGTCTTCCCGGACCCTTTCCGCCGCCTCCTTCTGCGAGATGACGTCCTCACAGAAGGTCGCGACCGCGGTAAAATTCCTGTCGCTACCGGCCATGGAGCGTATGACGGCCGGTAGCGAGAGATCCCCTCCGATGACTGCAGTGAGGGCCCGACGCTGCGTCGCCCAGGCGGAGCAAACCGCCAGCGTGTGCTGAGCCGAGTCCTCACTACAGTCGCAGTGATGACGGGCGGGACTCAGTTCCCTCCTAGCGACCGAGTGCAGGTACTTCCCGAAGCAGCCGTGCCCGGAAAGAACCTGCGTCAGTCGGAAGGAAAGGGTCCCGTGCTGCCGCCCTGCCCACTCGACGATGACCGGCTGGAGCGCCTCCACGGCGGCAAAGCCAGCACGTGGAGCCTCCAGCCGGGACGACCAACGAGCCATGGTGGCTCGGCGAGCGGCCTCACGCCATTCGCGTACCTCTTCGGGCGGGGGCCGACTGCCGCTTCCCGCCCGGAACTCAGCCGTTCGCCGATATACTTCGGCGAGCACTTCCGCCTCCAAATCCCACGGGGGAGTCCCGGCCAACGCGCACGCCGCCTCCGTCGACACGGTGCGGTATCCGCGTATGGCTCTAACCGCCATAACCCTCTGAGGGCGCCAGAGGCGCGCCCTATTCTGGGCGGTCAGAGCTCCCGCCCACACCGGTGCACCGTACAGTGCCATTGACCGGACAACCCCCGTGTACAACCGTCTTGTAGCGACGCTGGGTCCGCCCAAATTGGGCAAGAGTCGCCCAAGGGCGGACGCAGCGCCGACCAGCTTCGGAGCAAGCTGTCGGAAGTGCTCGTCGAAGAGCCACCTACCGTCGAGGATCAGGCCCAGATACCTTATGTGGGCCCGAACCGGTACGAGAACCGAGTTGACTACGATGGAGGCGCCAGGGGGTGGACCACGACGAGGCCCATGAAATAAAAGGGCCTCCGTCTTATCCAGGGCCACCCGCAGACCCAGCGCCTCGATGCGACCGACCACCAGAGAGACACCTCTGGTGGCCAAACGCGCCGCCTCTTGGAAGTTCGCCCCCCGGGCTGTGACCAGTGTGTCGTCGGCGTAACAGATTACGCCCATCCCGGGGGAGAAGTCGCCTCGAAGGGCCCAGTCGTACCCCATGTTCCACAGGAGTGGTCCAAGGACAGACCCCTGCGGAACACCGCACGACATGGGCCGACTACTCAAAACACCATCTCGGTCCTCGTACACGACGGTACGCTCCTCTAGATAGTCTGCCACTAGCCGCCTCAGGTACCCTGGCACTCCGTGATAGTGGAGTGCTTCCCTGATGCAGCTGAATGGCAGACTATTGAACGCGTTGGCGATGTCCAACGACACCGCCAACAGCACGCCGCCACAGCTCACTACCTCTTCACTCGGCGAAATATATGTGTGTGAAGCTTTGCTTCCCTGCCGGTTTTATGTGAGACCGTGATATCACTCCGGTTGAGCCGGCCTATACGTTTGCCACAACCGTTAATATAAAAAAAATAAATATATACGGTCGAATAGAGAACCTCTTTTTTTTCGTCGGTTAAAAATAAAGGATTTTTTATTATTCTACTTTTCTAGATCTCAATTTTAGTCTTTGAAAATTCTTTGAAATTACAAAACCGTCAGAATTAAAATATTAGTCCAAATTTTGCATACCGAAAGGTACCAAAGTCGCACGACAGGAATTAGTGTTTTAATTGATTGACGTTTAACATGTGACCTGATGGTGGAGCCGTTACTAGTTTCGTTTCTACTCTAAACATTTGCAACATCAAAGTTGTCACTTAGCCATTGCAAAAACTTATCCCTTTAATTAGACCTTGTAATCCTTTGCACCTGGAGGAACGCAAAACCGTATAATCGACTTGGTGGAATGTGGTCTTCGTAGGCTATGGACATTTGTACTGTTCACGCGCTCACTAGACTTGTGAAGAAGCAAACCATTTAAATGTATAGTCACTATAAAAATTATTCGAAGGAGTACAAACTATAAATTTCTTAGTGAAGAGAGGGACGATGATAATTCTATTTACACAAAGTAACAAAAATTTTTTTGTAAATTTCCAACAGTTTAGTATACGTCCGTATAGATCAAGTGTGAGCTTAGTTAATAGCCATTACAAACTTTTGGCCCATATAAAATCAGAGTCAATAGGACTTACGGAGGCGTCGTCCGTAATCTCAAAACTCGCGTACCACGGTAATAAAAACGCTTTTGAGCATACAGATGGTTAAATTACTTTAAGTGTTTAATCTTACTAATCTGTTTAAATCAGTATATAAGACTATTTCATCTCCAATAAAAACTGTTAAATGCGTGTAATAATTTTAGCTATAATCAGTATAAATAATGAAATAAATCCATACAACTTTTACTTAATAATTTTAAGAAAGTTGGTCTGGAGGTCGTGGGTTCGATTCCCACCCAGGACAAATAATTGTGTGATGAACACAGGTGTAATTTATCTATAATATGTATGTGTTTAGAAATATATAAGTATGTTTATCAGCAGTCTGGTTACCATAGTACAGGCTCTGCCTAGTTTGGGATCAGACGGCCATGTGTGAGATGTGTGGAGTTGTTATTATTATTATCACTAACACCTAAAAATTTATATGTTAAATCTTTTATACTAAATTTAATAAATTAACAGAAATGTCTACTATCAAGCATTGCGTAGGATATATACAAAATTAGTGATGTATTATACCTATATATTTTTAATTGTTTGTAAATTCAAATCAAATATGATGCAAGTCTGTAATTGAAGTAAAAACTCAATGTGAATGCACACTTTACTGCTCATGGAAGCTTATCAGAAGGAGCATAGAACATCGATCACCACAAAAACCGCTCACTGAAAAGGTATGCCCCGAACGAGCTTATAATGTTCCTCGCTGCATAAAAGTTAATTAGACGACGCCGGGCATATCCTGAAGTACCAGGGACATTGAAACTGTTTTGAGAGGAGATCAATCCCATTAGCGTAAAAATACTAGTACAAGGCAATACAGACTGTACAAGAAAAGTATCTTTACGCTATAGAATTATTGCTACTGCCAATTTTTTTAATGCATTGTGAAGAGGTACTGTAGTGTCGCTGAGTTGAACTTGGGAGAACGGAGGTATACAAAAAGTGATTAAGGCTGATCCTATGTTATATGGTTATGATGTCGCGCGATGCCCAAATCATTTATTTGTTAAAGAAATAAAGATGTCTAATATGGTTACTATAAAATGTTGTTAATTCACTAATTGGGTGACAATATGGAATATGCATGGCATAGGGCATCGGCGTCGGCGTCAGCTGCTGCTATAAGAGTCGCGTATCGAAAACTTAGGATTTTGAATTTTTAGTATGTGTTTTAGTTTGAATTAGTCTCTGTCTAAACCATAGTTCACACATCTATTATTTTGCGAGTTAGATGGACCTATTTTAACATGGGGCGTTATAAGACGGAATTACTGTAGTCTGTAATGAATGTGAGACGTTAATTTACGGGAAAGTCTAAATTATACTGCGTCTTATATCAATATCATACATTTTTGATCGATTATAACTATGTTTTTATGGTCCTGTCTATGTGTATATGTAAAAAATAGTACATATTTAATTTTTGCTTTATGATCACAACAGACTCTATTCTTCGGATATGATGAGATCTAAAGTCTAGTTGGTAAATTCTCAAAGCAGATTATTCAAATAATATGGTATCTCTAACATGTACCACATTATGTATTCTTTCAATATACACGGTTAACTAATCGAAACATAGTTGAGTGAGCGTAAATAACACTGTATATTACTACTACTACTTAATTACTTATCAATTATTATAATATAGGCTTAGAGCAGTTTGTAGCAATATTCTCGACTTATGTTTAGGTTTTGTGTATAGGTTTTGGGTTGTTTTAAGTATACTGTCATTGATTTGTTTGTATATAATATCATTGTATACTATTGAATACTTTTATGCACAAAAACCTGTTTGGTGGATTATAATATACCATTTATTGTAATAATTACCTTGCAGTCCATCTGGATTTGAAGCAAAATATGCTGTCATCACAAATGCATCTATTCTTTTTTTAAGGGATTGATAGCAAACGAACAGGTAGGTCACTACCGTCGCCCATTGGCACCTGCAACTCAAGTTACAAGTGCGTTGACGGCCTTTAAGGTGGGAGTAAGGGGAGGGAGGAAGAGAGGAGAGGGAAGTGTTAATGGTGGTATCACTCCGGTCGAGCCGGCCCATACGTGCCGAAACATGGCTCTCCCACGAACAATAGGGAATATGCATATTGTTTAAATTTCCTTGATTAATTTTCCCTTGAATCTTTATTGTCCAGATATTATGCCTAAACAATTATTTTCTTATTTAGTTCGTGTTTAATTGCAAAAAATATTAATTAAAATATGCAAAATAAGGTCGCGAAATTCAACTTTGCAAAACGCTTCACCATTGGTCGAAACAAAACATGACGTGACATTCCGCGTTCTGTCATTTATCAGCGCCTATATTCGTAGTGTTACGGAGAAAGATAGGTGTTCCTGAAGTTTTTACTCTTAGCTAGTGCAATTTAAGCATTCTAGTGATATTAGAAATCATCTAGGACAATGACTGAATGTAATTTTTTCAAAGCACAATCGGACAATCTACCGAAAATAGGTGCATTCATGATGACTATATATTTTGCATCAAATCCAGATTTTACGTCCGCTGAGGTTAAAGGAGTGAAAGCCGCAAGGTAATTATTATAATACTTGTTATATTATAATCTAAAGGATAGGTAAGATATGTATAGATAGTTATATTCATAAAGTTTTAATGGACTTTTGTTACCTAGTTTAAGTAGTCAAGCAAGTTGCCTTCTACTTGATATTTAAAACAAACATAAATTACTGGTGACTAATTCACATTATACTAGCAATTAAATTGTAATATGCTTACATTAAAGTAATCTTCACAACAATATAAACACGATATTGAAGATACTTCATCTCTTCTCATTAATGTACACCATTATTTTCGTATTTTACATTATTATTTTGTACAGGAAAAAATAATGTCTTGGGTGTACTTCTTATAGTGTTTTTACACTTAGGGACAAGGCAATACCTATAAAATTATTTTTTAACTTTATCCATCGTCTATTAATTACAATAAATAGTAATTACAACTGGAAATCGGTATAAAATTACTGTAACACTTCAAGTAAGTTTATGAAACAAACACTAAGCGTGGAAAGTGACGTCATCCAAGGCCCGCGAAATATGGCGGCGTTCAAACAGGTCAAATATTATAGATGTTTTCAATGTTATTTTTAAAATTAATTTGAACATTGCCAAGGTTATTTATATTTTTTATTAGGGTAGAATGATGCAACAAGTCAATAAAAGATAAAAAAAAATACATGCATATTCCCTATTAGTAGATCATGGTAGATTATTCGATTGTGCTTTCACAAAACCATTTTCAGTCATGTTCCTTGATGATTATGAATCTCGCTAGAATGTTAAAGTAGTACTAGCTAATGAAAATTACTTTAGGAACACAATTTTCAACTAGTTTATTTCTAAACATTACAATGTCAGCGTCGTATACAAAAGCACTACGGCTTGTGACGTCACACTTTGTTTCGATCAATGGTGATTCACAAATTTGAATATCATTCGCTTATTTTGTACTTTTTATTTAATATTTTATGTAATGTAATATAAACTAAATATGAAAAATCCGGTTTAGCATGACATCTTAGAACAATGAAGTTTCGAAAAAAAACCAGTCAACTTTACACGCATATTTCCTATTAGATCTAACATCTTTAACGGTAGAAAAGCAGTTTGTCTACCGCAAAAGTTGCGACGATGCGATGCGTTTTTGATGAGATCTCATTTATTTTTGTAGGTATTAAATTAGGTAGGATATTAAAGGTAGGATATTAAATTTAGGATATTAAATTAATTAAGGTAGGATATTAAAGGAAACAACGAAGTTAGAAGTTACAGAGGGTTGTGCTGTGCCATTGCTTTTTTTTTTTGCTTGACTTGGTGGGGCACTGCCGTGCGCCCAGATATAGTGGATATTCAATACCTAATACACCGTCAAGCGAATTTCATTTCGTCAGTTGTGGCTAATACCTACTAAGATAGTCAAACAAATGAGAAAGGTAAGGAAACAAGATAAAGAAAGGAGCTATAAGTAATTTACATCAATGTCATCGATAAAAGAGTTAGTCCCGGTAAATATCGGCTTTTACATTTATCTCCGTGAAAAAAGTAACGTATTTTTGTCTTAGATATTCGCTTCGTAATGTAATAGTAAGCTATTGTGATTTGTAACGTTATTATTGTACGCTTTTGTTGAGTAAGCATGTTCCATTGCGTTCATTATTTGAGATGAGTTTTATGTTTTGTAGGGAGAGAATATTTTACGATAGTTAAGACTTTTGACCTTGTACTTGTTCAAAGTTCATGTTGAATTCCGATGTTGAAACATTGCGAATGCGAAGACAATCAATTTTATTAGATGACAATTGATGATTAACGTGTCAGACGAATCGGTAACCGTGTAGAAAAGCGCAGTAAGGCCACGTTAAGATGATGGGCGTTGAACACGCGTTGAAGCGCGTCAAGAAGAACACTAATTTTGTTCACGTCGTTCACATGCCAACGTGCGTTTTGATCCGATGCTTGCTTGACGCGGTGTCAACGCCTATGGCGTTGACGCTCGCTTTGAGATCATTGGTTTGCTATATTTTCGGTCACATGAGCGCGCTTATTGAACGCGACAACAGGTAATTGCAATAAAAGGATTCGGCCATTTAAATAAAATACCGAATACCATTTTTTATTAAGTATGAGTTCGGTGACACTTCATTTCATGCAGTTTATTAAAATAAAAATATGAAATACAAGAAATGCCAAAAGCATACTGCTACATACTTACTTTTATTTTTATTCCACATCACAATTTCTAATTTTTTGTTGGCCCCGTGTCGGACCAAAACGCGCGATAGCATGTGAATGACTTGAATAAAAGCGTGTTCTTGTTGATGCGCGACAACGCGCGTTAGCAAAACGTGCGTTCAACGCCCTTCATCTGAACGTGGCCTTAGTATAGTGGTAGTGCTGTGGTTTTCTGCTCGTTGTTAGGGACACCGGAGCTCCATGGAGATATACGAGTATATAAGCTCGGTAACACACATGTGACAGTACTGGTGTTTTGTACTCGCTCGTGTTGTCGCCACATCAAAAACTCTTATTTATTTAATTAAAAATAGGGGCAAACTATAATAGATGACAAAACAGTTCACTATTTAATAAAAATTAGTTAATAGACATTATTATGACTAGTTATAATGGTAACAGAATGCTATTGGTCGGTTGATTTTGATTTGATTGATTGATTTGATTGTTTTGATGATTGATATTGATTGATGAATAGTGGGGTTATAAAAGACCATGCTAACATTATAAGTTGGTAACCATCACTTGAGTGCGGATTGAGGTTCGAACAACATTTCAGTTACTGTTATTTAGTGTTTTTGATAGCTCATAGCAATATTTGTGCGATTGTTCGAAACGTGTGTTTGGCTTTACATATAACTACTAATTGGCATTAAGTAGTTACACCACACGTGGAATCAAAATTATCTATTTACCTTATAATAAAAATTAACTTCAGTGGTGGAAACGGCGGCCCTGAAACTGTGGACAAAGAGAAGCAAAAAAATAAACTAAACGATATTATTCGAATTAAAATACGTGTATTGAACTATATAAAAGACAATCAAAAGTCAAAGATAGACCTACGACAATGGACAGCTTTACAACGATTTAATAATAATACATTTTTACCATTCAATTGTTCAAAAGAAACTCTTAAAAACAGTTTGATCCTCCGTCTGTTTTTTATTTCTCCAGGCATTTAATCAGTAAGGCAACCTTGACTACAGTAGTCAAACCATTGAAATACATAATTAAAACGTTATGTACACAGGTCGCATACAATACCGTTATTGAAATCCATCATGTCAGCCTGTACTGCTTTGTTTGATCATGATTAAGATGTAACGGGTTTTGAATGGATCGTCGCTTGTGTATTAATCAGACGGTTCCCAAATCGTCTATTAATCAAGTTTAAGCATCTGGATGACAACGAACTGTCAGCTTAAGTAGTGTTTAGTTTACAACGCATTGTAAACAATCGTTTGCGGTAACTTGTCTCGGCTCGCTTCCTTTATTGTTTAATGTTTACATGATAGTAATCGTAAAGTTTGCCGTGATATTAAGGAATTGGTGAGCGATTCTAAATTTAAATCATGATTCAGTAATTTCTGTTTCTATTTTAGTTGTTTTGGTTTTGTATACTGTTTCATTATTGAAACTTAATTTGTTGGATTTAATTGGTCAAGTAATAGCTTGACCTTTTTTTTAAATACAAGCCAAGAAACAAATAATTGTGTGAAAGGTTAGTTCGTTTTTGTTGACGGTAGTTGGTAAACTGCAAAGATACCAAGGCAAAGAGAATCATAGCCCGTATTTCTGAATACCTTATAATCTGCAAAGGAATTCTATTGATAAACTATTTAATCAAATATTACTCCCAGAACTAAAGATTACAGCTGTTTAAGTTTGGTAGTTAGCTATAGTTGACATTGATATCTGGACTAATCCGACTAATTAATTTGGCCTCTGAAGCACGGAGATGCCTCGTGTACACAGAAATCGTCGATTTAGGGTTTAAAGGCTGCAATATTACTTCACTGAGTAAATTCATTACTTTGAGCTAAAGTTATTAACCAAGCCACTCAAACAGTACAATGTAACGATACCTTTACCTTACCTGATTTTTTTTTGGTGATCAAGCTTAGAAAATCGTAGCAGCCAAAAACTGGCATAAAATTCATGGTTGACATTGGGATTATTTCTTTGTTTTATGTGAATTACTGTTGCTGTGAGCTCAACTATACACTGAATCTTAAATTTATCTTTTCATCCCCCTTATTTCCCGTGTCCCATTGAGCTGGGTGACCCTAGTTTGCGGCAGAAACGAACAACGCAACGGTTTTCTGTGTCCCATCACACATTCGGGCAGGAAACTCTATTAGATACATACATATTTCTGTAATGTTTTCAACACATTGATTTAGATAGATAGATAGATTACACTTGATTTGTACACCAGGGTTTTACAAAGAATATGTAACAGGAGATGTATCTTATCAATAGTGTACAAAGGGCGGCCTTATCGCCAGGGCCAGCCAGGCAACCTTAAAATGGACTGGATTTATGAGTTCTGTGTAAGAATTGTGTACAATCTATGCTTGAAGCAATAATAAATAAATCTTGATAATAACGTCAATTTAAGTAGGTAGTTACGAGTATAAGTAAAATGTAAACTTATTTTCTAAATTAATAAAAACAACAATAGAACAATGTTAGTCTCTCTGCATGTAGGGGGATCTCTCAGATCACATGTGTTTTTGCGGGTCTTTGATTAGACTCTTTGTCCCCCTGTTCTCAGTGTAACTGTCCCCTATGTCACATGTCGCACATTGCGAGACCTTTAAGCTCACGTGACCAAACTACGACCTTTAATGTGTTAGTAGAGTCAAAGCGGCATTTATATTAAAAAATACTTTAAATCAAAACATTCCAGAGGGTAAAACAGTTAAGTAGATTTTGCATATAAACGATATAGAAAAGTTTTAACTTTCCATAAGTTTCAAGATTCTCACAAGAAACTCATCCAATATTATTGACTATGAGATTTACATATATACACACGTGGTTTTTACCTAATACGGATTGAAAGTACGTGTGGTACTTATAAAATTATGAAAGTATCTATATGTAGTATTTATATACACATTTACTTACACACTGTTAGAAAAAGTGCCCAAATTGTAAGTTATAATCCCTTAATAGAACATACAGGATAGTATTCCTAAGATCTGTGACACACTATGACATAATAATACTCGTTCATTAGACTTTTACAGACCTAAAGACCTTTGCAATTTACCCAGGAATAACAGTCTTTCAAAGCACTTGACTTAAATATAATTTTCGGATCATAAAAACAAGTATTATCGTCTAAAGTTCAACTACAACCGGCGCACAACATTAAAGCTGTTATCCCAGTAAGCGCATTCGGCATTCCAAATCAACAATGACATTAACCCCCCTAGTGTGGCAATCAGAGAATAAGTGGGAATTTCCGCGTCGTTTCATGCGGCTCCCGGCTAAATGTTAAGAGTTCCCTGTCTATGTATCTGTGGAAGTACCGCAGACCGCTCTGTGGGGACCTACTGACCGAGCGGCATGCGAGCCAACTTATTCAACCCAATAAACACTACTTATTTGTAAAAAATGGCAAGAAATTACAAGTTGTTATAGTTCAATCCATTTGGGGAGCATGTCAATTATGACATTAGTCTTTCAAGAGTAGTAATTTAGGAGCAAACTATTTTCTTTCTAGGTGTTACCGCAGATTCGTTAGCGTTAAAGTTATTATTGAAACAGTTTTCTTTTGGGATAAAGAAGATCTATGTCCTTTTTCTGTATCTCTGAAAAGGTGTTTGCAACATTTCATGATGATTGGTTGTATAATCAAGGCATGACAGCGTAACCAACAAACTCACTTTTACATTCATATTATTACTAGCTGTTCTTTTCCGGGATGGCCTATGCGCTATTCCAGACTATAATCTATCCCTGTGCCAAATTTCATCCAGATCCGTTAAGCCGTTTTTGCTTGAAAGAGTAACAAACATCCGTACATCATCACAAGCTTTCACCTTTACAATATTAGTAAGATTTAGGATTGTATCGAATATAGGAATCCAGCGGTGACCTATAACGGCGATATTGAGTATAAAACGCTTATCATGCTTATCAGCATTTCGTTGGAAACCACTAACCACAACCTAGAGTTATCTTACAGGGTCTAATGATATAGTGGATTGGTTGTCACACTAATATCATAAAGGCGAAAGTTTGTGAGTGTGTGTGTCTTAGTTACTTCTTCACGCACAAGCGCCTGGACCAATTTTGATAAAACAATGTGTAAGGTATGCAGGAACAGGCACTATGGATTAACACATAGGCTACTTTTTATCTCGATATTCCAACGGGATCGGGACTTACGCTCGTGAAACCGCGGGGCGCTGCTAGTCTGTTAATACCGGTAAGTCTTTCAACCGGTTTCTTTTGTTTATTCACCGTTTCTAATTAGTATTCCATTTCAGACGTGTGTGTGTAACGCGCTAGTATTACACTGTTTCTATTAATTAAATTCTTTGCCTATATTTATGAATCTAGGAGTTAGATTACAATGTTCTGCAAAATCCTATCTTAGGTGGCACGTAAATTGGATTTACTTTTATATTAAACGTGTGTGATAAAACCGTAACCATTTATATACAGAAGAGTCATTGTGGGGATATTTAGATGGCAGATTACAAAGATTCAAATCGAGAATAATTTTGTTGTACTCTCCAAAAGCGCCATTATCCCAATCCATGAGTCATGCTTCGGCACGTATGGGCCGGCTCGACTCCGCTCGAAACCAAGGCCTCACAGAAAACCGGCAGTGAAGCAATGCTGGCATTGCATTTCGTAGCGTGAGTAAGGTTACCGGAGGCCCTAATCCTTCCTTCTCCCCTATTTTCGCTCTTCCTCCCTCTCCCCCTACTCAAACCTTAAAGGCGGCAACGCACTTGTGATTCTTGAGTTACAGGTGTCCATGGGCGGCGGTAGTCATTTACCATCAGGTGACCCGTCTGCTCGTTGGCCCCCTATACCATAAAAAAAAATCCAACGGAAAATAATAAATAGAGAATGCAGACGTTGCCAACGTGTTATACGTAATCGTGGTTTTTTAAATAAGTATTTGATTTACAAACTCAAAAGCCGCACACAAAATATTCAGATCTTAGATATTGCGACTTTTATGTCGCTTACAATAATTATTTGCCACTGAAAATAGTTGTCTAAACTAGCAACCCGCCCCGGCTTCGCAACGCTATAATATGCTCTGCAACCCTTGGAAGTCGTATCAGCATTTTGTGTTTAATATTATCTGTTAGATTAAAATGTAAAAACACACTTATGAAAATGTAACTGTTGATCCGAATTGTTTGAGATGTAGCTTTTAATCTAGATAAGATACAGAAAACGATTGTCTAATTTAACCAAATACAAATCCCTAAATTTAAAGGTATGTTTAAAGTGTATAGTAGTAGTTTTTCGTTGTTGTGTGTTAATTTTAGATAATAGACATATGTAGCGTTGTAGTCTATATTTTAATAGATCTCTTTATGAGGAATAATTCCGTAATACATTGTTTTTAAATAACTCTATTGGTTTAGGCAGCGTACGCTAGAAAAGCTCCCAGTAGGCATGATTTTTTTATTTTCGTCGTCATATTTCAGCAAATTTACCGAAATTGTGAAAACCGTATCAAAATCTGTTCTATACTTTTGCAGTTTATCGCGTTCAGAAAGCCAGACCGACGCGTCTCCACATTAATTTTATAATATCTAGTGATCAGTAGAAATAACAGTAGTAAATCAGTAGACCAATTAAAACGTTTATAAGAAGAATTTTATTAATCTGTAGTACTTAGTCCTTGAAAGTAGCCAGCTCTTTAGCTACTTTTAATGAGTATCTCTATAAATAACTATTAAACCTTTTATCAATCTATCAATGATATTGAATAACGTCCATTCCCTTAATTGTAGTGAGTATTTTTAAATTCGTTGAAACCGTTTCTGAATCCAGATTATGCCGTTATTTACCATTTCTGCATAACCCGCATGGGGTGTAGCTGCTATAATAAAATTAGTGCCTGGGAGACCAAGCTTCGCTCGGTAGCGTTTTATAAAACCGTAATTTCTTTTTATAATTTTATTTGTAAAACTGCGTTTTTACATAAAATACAATATCCAATATGCAGTTGAACTTAAAATACAAAACTGTATCTGTATACAAAATTTCATCAACATTGTTAAATGAGCCTTTTCCGAGATACCCGAAATATAAATACATACATACAAGAATTTGTTTAAAGTAATAAAATATATTTAGGGAGAAAGAAGACTATGCGTAATAAATTAGTATTAATTAAAATTTTAATTAAAATTTTTAAAAATAATTGATTTAACAATTCATATGTAATGAATGGGTTAAAATACTTATTGATACGGTGGCGAAGGTATATTATGTCGGAATGTCAAGTTTAGGAAATTTCTATATATATAATACTGATAGATTTAAAAAAAAATATAAAAAATACCAACAGTATTCTATCTGTGTATATATGAATTTGATGGAGAAACAAGCTTTAATAGACCTGTAGTATTTCGCTGCTCCATTGACACTCTCTGTTTTTAGTTGTAACAGGTCTTGTAAAACCTTAATCAAGCTACTAGCTGCCTTAACGTTGCCTAAACTTGACATTCCGACATAATATTTGAACACATTAATTACATATGAATTGTTTTTGGGAATGTTGTTTGGAATAGAACAAGGATATTACGTAGGCGGTTGCCATAGCGATGAATAGAGCTAGTTGAATAAAGCTATGGTACTGTTAAATGATAGGTAGACTTAAAACATCGAAACACTGAGACATTCGCTAAACATTCTCCTCACCTGGCACAATGAAGATAAAAGTGAAGAATTTCATGCTTATTTGTCTAAGTTTTCCGTTGTCATAAATCTGAAATAATTTGATATTAAATGCTTTCTAATCAACTAAAAATTTACTAGGTACTTATAAAGATAATCCAAATAAAGTTTCTAAAGACAACCAAATATTTTTATGTATTTAAACGGGAATTAATGCGTTAATTCACGTGGAAATACATACCCAACTTTCATGGAACGCGAAAGTTTAAAAGTTAGTAAACCAAATATTTATCTTCAGTAGGAACTTTTTCACACCATTCCTTTAATGAATTTATTGTAAGTATACAAATGATTTCTTAGACATGCATTATCCTATGAGATTTAATTCGCAAAACACACACCGTGTCAATTTTGTACTCCTATTGTACAATTTAATTTGTCATCGTCAATACTAATCAGTCTAATGTGATGATTAGCCTGTTTGTAGAAGCATAATACGTTAGAATTAATTACCACTAGCTCAACAAGAGGGAAAGGAATAGCGTGCATTGGCGTGCGTGGCTTTCATCGCCGGAACAAAGTCGCTGAGCAACAAGTGACGTTTCGTCGCTAGCCACCACCTAAGGCGGTACCACTTTCCTTTTAATAAAGAATTATCCGTTCAATCTTTCCCTACAATAAAAAATATACCTACTGCGTATAATACAAAAGATCTTCGTGTAATTGTAAACGACCCCAATTCAAATGTTTAATTTCAACCGCGTCTTCAGTTCTCTTTGGTAAACAGTTCGTATGAGTTTATTTACTTTTCGCCACTTTTAAAAGAGAATAATTTCATAGAGCGCGTGCGCGAGATCCGAGCGAGAGGAATTGAGGGAGTAGGAAGGGTGACAGTGCCACTCGCTTCGACCAATCGATTAGTCGCATAACGATAGCGGCTTCTTAAATGCAGATGTGTCGTGTATACCAACGTCAGTCGGCAAGCGGCAGGCGGCCGGAGCCCTCGATCATGGCTCCACAGAGCCGTTCTTACACATACGCTGTCCTTTGTAGTGACTGTAACGTTCAGCCGGTGTAGATGATACGCGCTCGGATGTAATCTCTCATTCTCTAGGGCAGTGAGATGTAATGAAAAATATTATCGGACGTATTTATAACATAAACTTTTGCAAAACAATTCTAACTAAAGAAAACGGCCTAAACTATCAAGTCTTTAATTCGAAGCGGACACTCGATTAGTGTTTAAATTTAATTATGGAGTGAACAAAGAAAGGATTGTACCAGGAAAGGTAAAATAATTATATATATTTGATTTTTAATGATATTGTCATTGTAGTCGAGAGAATGAATCGTGTCAATGATAATAAATATAAATAATGCCGTTCGTGCTCCCGTTGATAGGTAGTTTCTTACGATTTCTGGTTTAAATAAATTGGCTTCATTTGTCACAATTTGTTTGACAAATAACTGGAGTTGTTTCTATTTCACAAAGGCGCTTTTAGGGTTGTTCATGTATTGTACCGCGTGTTTAACACTATTTTCTTTATGATAAATATGTTTATACATCAATGAAACTACCATATTGCTTAATAAGAAATTCGATTTCAAAATACTTGTGTTACTTTAAAATGTATAAACATTGTTTAATAACTATATTTCAATGTACATTTTGCTAAAAAACATTCAATGAAACACGTCGAAATCTAAAACAAAACTCAAATTGTCAGCTCACCGAGTGTGAAATTGAAATATATGTAGCCAATTCGTAGCACTTTCGTAGACGCCCGTAGCGGATGATAACATTAACGTTTAAGATATAGATTTGGCATACCCGGCGTATTGGCACCTTTGGATGGTTTTCGGCGATGGTCGTCACCCCATCTGGTATCTCATAACCACTTCAGTGTTCGAATGATACCGAACTTTATTTTAATGCGCCCACGTGGATGAGAATAAAGGAAATGCTTATTGACTATCGATTTGCATGTTTGTTGTCGTATGAACAGATATTGGATTTAGGTTGTTTGTGTTATGTTTGTTGATGAAGTTACTCTGTGTTTGAGTTAGCTGTTTTTCTTTGGCTGAGGTGTGAATGTTTTGTTACATAATCTTGTCAATTTAGTTAATGAGCAACATGAATAATTTCAGTATTTAACAAACAACAAAATTTAGTACATATTTTAGCGTATTTACTCTTATTTGTGCGGGAATGATTATATGAGTAATATAAGTAAATATATATGGTGTATGTTTCAATATATATATAATGAAACATATATAAACATAGGTTTATAATAGCTACTTTTCTAATGTTGAAATAGTTAATCAACATATTTTTTTATTTACCCGAAACATGTGGCAAACAAGTACAACTCGCATGATGCTATTATAACTAGGTTGCCTCGTACTTATAACTCACGTTTCTTAAGTGTCGACCTGTTTCACCTTTCTAAATACAAATACCGTGAACGAATTGTATGTACTCTTGTTGACTCTTAAATAATGCCATAAATCCATGCAGCGCATCATTAGGTATTAACTTGGTATTAGTAAATACCCTTGTATCTGTTGTTATTTTTGCCAACTCTGTGTTATATTTACAGTTCTGCCTTTTTAAATGCCAGGAAACTTTATTGTTGGCTTAAGACCTTTTTGTTATAGGTAGCACCAGCAAATAATACATTACGTTCATACCTACGTACCTACACAGTTGTCTATGTATATGGAAAACATGCTGAGTTTCTAATAAATAAATGAAAAAAAATGGTAAATTATTCCTGTGGCATGGAACTTGCATATTTACCAAAGTTTTAATATCCAATTTACAGTTTTGGAGTTCTGGCCACAAATTATTATAATATTATTTTAGTTGTAAAATTCTTTAGATTTAATAGTTGTCACGTCAAGATAATATCGTAATTTATCTAAATTAATAAGTTTTTTTATACATCGCTTGTTGGGAGAATATCGACATAATTCAAAATTTAGTCGAATTGAACTAAGTATGCCAAACGATCATAAACCTTTGATATTTTATGGTGAACAAAGATGCAACGCCGATTTCGTGCCGACGTTCGTTAGAAAGCGAACTTGTCGCTTTATATATTTAGAACAAAATGCTCTAGCGGAAATCACAACACATTGCCATTCTCTAAAACCAATAATTTTTAGTTATGTCGCTATTGTCGCAAACGAGCGATATATTATTGGGTTTGACCTGTTTTATTTTCAATGTCTCTTACTTCGCTTTATGTTATTTTGCAAAAATTTTTTTGTGTCGCATTTCAATTGCGCTAATTCTATTTTATTGTGATCATGTACAAATAAAGAAGAAGTAACATCTTACGGTCCAACAATTTACAAGGTCCTCATAAGTAGGTATTTAACACACATAAAATACGTCACTATTATGAACAAAAGCAATACAATAAAATAATATGCTTGTTCTAACTTCTTCACCTAAACCACACCAAAACTCGTCAACGTCAAATTTTCCGTAACGTATTTAACAAATGTGGCAGGTAAATGGGATTAACAACCTCTAGTGATATATTTTGACAATATATACATACATAAACATCTTTATAGCATCTCAATAAACATTACTGAATAAAATACAAGCTGTTTGAAATATGTAAAATATTTTTAAAAAACATTGATATAGACAAAATTACCTCAAAGTACTGCACAAAAGAACTCATTCCATAATTCATCAGGTTTTTATAAATAGTGGGCTATGTACGTTGTATAAACAACAGACATTCCTACGCGAGGGTCGAGCGAGGCCCGGAGAGAAATTACAATAGGTACCTGCATACCTCCGCCGGAGCCTGCCGGTATTCCATTCCTCTCGTCTTTATGCTACCTATTGCTTCCTGGATTATCTGGCCTCCAAGCTAAATTAGATATGTACCTTATGGACGGTAATACTACCAATATATATAAGCACATCGTCTACCTGTTTTGTTTTACTTCTGGCCAAAATTGTATTTTTTGTTGTTTCTATCGGCGTTTCTTGAACAAAAGAACACGTTGCGTATGTACATTATTGTAGCTATTTATCTAATTTCCTTCCAAAAATTCAAGGGTGGACCGAAGGAATCCAATGTGGTTTGTTTAAGGTTTAAGCGATCGTTTATCATAGTTTTTTTTATATGTTGCTAACTTCGCTTACATAAGTCGTAGATGGTATTTTAATTTCTATTTCCATAATAAATATTGTTTAGTCGCTATTTACAATATGCTCACACTTTTCCTTTGTCTGTAAAATCCAGTATTAGCATTTTTATACGTTCAGTATTTTATTTCAGTTACATGAGTTTGAGAGATGAGTTGGTCTAAAAAAGGCTATTATAATTTAGAAGTGAAGTGTAAACATTTTAAATCATATTCACTGTGATAATCACAACAAAAAAAATTGCACACTTTTTGACTACTGTTTTAAAAAGATAAGGCGCTACATAAGTTTTGTCGTACTTTGTAAAATATTTTGTATTTAGAAGTAATCTCCACCGGCAGTTATACAGGTTTTCACCCGTGTAAACCAAATGCTGAACATATTGCTCCAGTATCCCTCTAGGACAGTTTATCTCTCGAAAACTACCTTACTACCACGATCTTCTATAAAGTGAAGGTAAAGCACCAGCCTTGCATCGATAATTCAAATACAAAGCGTCACCACTATTTTCAATTCATGATTGAATTTACCATATAAAACTAAAACGAAACGCAGTTGTTGTGTATGAAAAAATTTCGGACAGAACTACAAAGCGCATCACTTTTGTCATTTTTCAATTAAACGCTACGGCTCTGGCAGCTAATTTAATTAATATGCTCGCACCACTTTGAACGGGCTGTTAGACTCGTTTTATTCTTTTTACAAACGAAAATAAAATTTACGGCCAGCCCCCACTCATCACATCGACACGTTTTGGACAGCGCTCCACTGTTCGCGACCTCGTACAATTTATGACCATCCTAATTTAGCAGAACTATATTTCACACCCACACTCTCTTTTACAATAGATTTTGTTCTCTGATCAAAGATTTTCTTATATCCTATTTTCCTTATCTCGTGAACTACGTCTTGCCATAAGTGGAGATATATTAGCTTTATGTCTTTTTCACCTCAGCACGAACTCTTTATTGAAGTAACCTGCGCAGAAAACTTAATTTAATGAAACAGACAAAAGAGTTTGCTTGTCAAATATTTCTAAGGAAAGGTAGATTGAGAGCTGTGGTAAAATTTATAAGACATAACTGGGACGGTTTATTTTATACAACCATAAAAACGTTACAGTGGACAGCCGGGTATTCCACAGGGTCTCCAAGTCACAAAAAATAAATGTAGGTTAGATTTCAGACACAATATTGCTAAAATATTTTATTTTAGCAAAATTCACTTTTTATGTCCTAACCCTACTCTATATATACCATCAACATAAAATACTTTTCATTTGTGAGTATTTTTCTCTTTCGTACAAAAGTTTACGAAGAATAAAGTTTGAGAACTCTCCCTTTGTATGAGTTTACAAGGCTGGCAAAACTCTCAGTAATATTGAAGTCGAGTGCACTAGAAATACTTGACGGTACATTTGACAATAACCAGTCGAAGTTATGACAGAAATAGAATCAACCTGCAAAAAGAAATTAACTTTAATTAATATATATTTATATATATATCCTAGGTTCAGTAACATACAAAACGTGTGATAACATAAACTTTTTTGCTTTGAAAGCTTATAAAAATCAATGACGTGAATTGATTAATGACCTTGTAGGTATCTGGCTGAATCAATTCCCATCAAATATGACTAACGACCGTGGGAGTATTCACATCAGCCGATACGATATCAACATGTCACCGATTTTTGAATATGCCTAACTTTTATTACGCAAAGACAGAATACTCATTGACCTCACCATATTATTTCTCAATAACAAACTGCAGGCATAATTTAGTTGTGCGCCTTTCTCACCGCCTATCGTTTCAACTGTTTCAACAACACAGAGTCACTTGAATACATATACGTAATTATATTCGAATAGACGGGCGGTCTTATTGTTGATATAATATAGGATATTGTGAAACTATGGTACTTTGATCATGGTTTGAGGCCTTCGTAACGAAATAATATAATATGTAGTACTAGCAGCGCCCCGCGGTTTCACGCACGTAAGTCCCGATCCCGTGAGAATATTGGGGTAAAAGATAAAAGAGGATTAAAGCCTATTTATCTAGAATATAAGTTGATAGACTCCACTATGACCCGAAATTCGACCCTCTCCTTCTTATCTTAACACCATAAATTATAAAAACTCAATATAAATTGGGCACAGTAATGAGGCCTTTAGCCTGAAAGCCTTTAGTCGATTATTTATAAGTACATATCTGATCATGTAATGACGAAAAAGAAATTTTTACCTTTAGCGTATCCGAAGTATCGATAACATTTAATCGAAAGGTGCGATAATTAGTAGAAAGCATCGTATCGGAAATTAAAATCTACATCGGGCCTTATAAATATTACCGCAATTAAGTTTCCGTATACATACACATATGTATGTGTATGTATACCGAATGTCACCCATCCATTCATCTATCACGCTAAGTGCTAGATTCCAGGACTTATAGAAAATCACTCAATCTATATGAATACCCAAATACCAATTAATTAAGCAACATATCTACAGTACTTTCAAAGGAATGATTACAAAGAAAACGGTTTTGTGTCTCGTTTGATCGAAGTTACATAAAACCGCACGTTTTCGCTGTCTGTGTTGACTGTCAGTGACAACCTTTCGGATCTTGGAATGTAGCATTGTTAGTCATCTAGGTCACGTGGAAGTCTCTTTTAGAAAGGACATACGATCCACTGTATTATTTTCCTTGGGAATGAAAGTGAATTAGGATAGTCTAAATGTTGCTTTAAATTAAAATATTAAAATCGTACTATTTATATTTGTTTTTAATTCAATACATATACATAGAATCGTAACATTACAAATTGAATGCATAGAATATAATATAATAACATAGAAGTTCGGAGATATGTATAGAGTTCGATATAGTACTTTGACACACCAGACTTACGACGTCGGTTGAGTGTTGTTAAGTAGCGTGTATTCGCCGACGATTGCATTTCCTGATGACAGGATTCCAAAATGTTGACAAGCGGTACCCATCTTTACGTTTGATTTTTTTTTATTTCGACTGCTGTTCGTACCATTCTGGAGTAATACTAACGGTCGGTAGAGAGGACCTGTGATTGGTGTAGTTTTATCCAGTGGTTTGGACCTAACTCCAGCAAATGCTCAGCAATCGCTGACTTATTAATAATATGCCACAATGCCAACAAAATGCCTATTCAGAAAAACATTACTCAGAAATCCAGTTATCCATCAATTAAAAAAAGAAAACGTGTGCAATTAATGAAAGAATAAAAACTATATAAACAAGACTTATGAGGAACTCGATGAACTAAATAGATTTCTTGGATAGTACCCATTTGGAATATACGCACACGGCAATTCTGAATGAAAGTCGATACCGATGCCTAAAACGAAACCTCATATTATGTCTTACCCCTTTCTTAAGGAATTCTGGCGACTCACTAAAAGGAACGAAAGCTTATGTAATTTTTTAGTTAGGTTGCTGTTTTAACTGACTAGTATTTCAATATTCGGACGGCAACACGAATTTTCTGCGTTACCTTTCGTTAAATTCATCATAGTTTTTTCATTATTATTAGTACGACTAATAATGATGTGTGAAAATTATAACTCTTATACAGTTAATATAGTATCACTCCAGCTTTAGACCCATTAATGCACCCACTAATCAATAGCAGTTTTCACTTGTAATTTAACAAAACACTCAAAATCTTATCTTTGAGCTAAAATTGCATTAGTCTTAAAATATACGCCCGCTACTGGTCGCGTCAAAGCATATTTTTGCATCTCCGTAGTTCAGCATCAGCATCAACAGATTCATATATATTTGATTTTTTTTTGTGAAAAAGGCCACATTATTTGAATGAGACATCGGAATACAACCCACTATTAGCACTGCATGGTACAGTTTTTATGCAAAGCCCATTGCAGCTTAACTTGAGTACATTTCTTCACACAATATTTTTAATTTTTCACCATGATTTTATTAATACAAAGACTTCAAATTACGTGGGACTAATGCTACGTTACTAGTACTCTCGGCAACTTCTCTAAGGTAATTTTATAGTTGAAGTATTTATATAGTTCTATTGTACGGGATTCAAATATGAAATGTGTTGCTTATGTCGTTACTGATGACTACTATGACTGTTACCTGAACGCAATTATTATGTTTGATATTAATGAATAGTAATTAATGAGAACCTGTTA
This sequence comes from Callimorpha dominula, assembly GCA_949752705.1. NCBI lineage: Eukaryota > Metazoa > Arthropoda > Insecta > Lepidoptera > Erebidae > Callimorpha > Callimorpha dominula. Next base: position 14,652,785 of record OX456997.1, read on the forward strand.
CGTCTTCACCAAAAACATAAAAAGCTAATTGGAGTAATGGATGAACTATTTGTACGGTAGATAATGCATATGTTTGCCACGTATTTGATATTCTGGTCTATAAATAAAGTAATAAGGATCTTTATATACTCGTATCAGGATACCGTAAAACTGACTTTTTGTTATGACGATGACCGAAATAAGCTTATTTAACTTTCGCCGTCCGTCCACAATATTTTGAATGTCACTTCTTATATAAGGATACTCGATAATTTTAGTTTTTTCAAACGTAGTAGGTATGAGTTTCTAATTATGTCTGCTTGTAAATTCAAATATGCAAGAGGTAATAATAAATTCTGCCGAGCCTTTGTAAACATTATGTCTATTCATCCTGGTGGAGTTTCTAGTACCTAGATACTAATTTCCGATAAATTTGTGCGTTCTCGCGGGTGAAACGAGCCGCGGGTAGAAATTTATAGCTTTTGAAACGGCGTTTACCTTTTGAATTGAGCGTTAATCTTGTGTGAAAGATGAAATGAGTATATTTGTGTTATCTACGGTATTGTTGAAGTAAGTAAGATTTCAACACTTAACATTCTACCACACATCGTGGCGGTTAATACTCAAATTGATGACATTTTTTCATACAGTCACGACTGTTGATGTATTACAGCCGGAGGCGGCGTGGAAAATTCGTTTAAGAAGGTAATTTATCACGTTCCGATGAATTTGAAAGTAGGAAGCAACAATTTGCATATTTATTTGTGTGTGAACAAATTATTGGAAACACATTACGGATTAATTTATGTTGCGACAACCCTAAGCGCGGTGGCTTCTTTTCAACTTCCTTTACCCGAGTTCTGTGTAGTTATTTACCTGTCTATGATCCTTTGTCTATTTTCGCTCCACAAACTTCGCTTTATTTGCTCTGCGCGATTGGCTGGTTCATTCCGATATAACAAATGAAACAAAGTTATTACTAGTTTTTCCGGATTAGTTTCTTCACAAAACAAATCTTTCGCGTAAGATAAATCAATATGTTTTAATTTTCCGGGATCTATTTGTATAAAAGAGAGATAAGAAAATAAAAGCCAAGTATTAAATGGAAGTTATAGTAATAAATTGTTTTTATCATAAAACAGACACAGTAGTAAAATATACGGTAAAATAAAATACATAACCGTCTAACTTTGTACCTAAGTACTGTATAAAAATTCTTCCTGTATTTCGGGGAAACTGTCTTAAGTCGTTTGTATTAATTTTCATAGAAAGTACGCATAAAGTGCTATTATGGTAATGTCCATTGGTTGGAAAATATCAGGGGCGGTAAATGTACGGTGCAAACGACTTCGGGGCTCGTTATTTGCAATCAAAGCATCAGTATAAAAAATAAGCCACGATATGTTTGTCCTACTTTAAATACCTTTTTAAGGATGTGCTTGTGATGGGGTACAGGAAAAAAATCCCCTCTCCCTTACGATTTCATTTCACGGCACATTACACAGAAATCGTTTTTTTTTATGTTGGATGTTATTAAAATGGTTGATTGTACCTGTATTACATAATGCGCAACTTGTATTTGGTGTTCTTGTAATGTTAAGTTTAGTGTTATTTGATTTTCTGAACATTGAAACTATACATAATTACAATACATATTTAAGCTTGAAGAACACGGTATGAGATCAACGTTAAGTGAATGGTTTACGTTACATTTATATGTAGATAATTAGTAGTAGGCTGGCCTGTTGGTCTAGTGGTTAGTGACCCTGACTGCTGAACCAGAGGTCGTGGGTTCGATTCCCACCTAAGTCTGGGTGTTCTTTGTGTCCGTTGCTTGTATGTTTGTAAAGTCCCCCGCGACACAGGAGTAATTCCTAATGCGGGAGTTGTCTTTTTAAAAAGATAAAAAAAGATTAAAAAAAGTAGTAATTCTACCCTACTTGGAATTTAGAGTTAGAATAATTTGTAATGGATTTCCTTCGTTCAAAACCTGAAGTCTCCAGGTGGTTCCGTGTTTTGGTTTTGTAGGTTTTGTAGAATTACAAGAAAAATAACTCTTCTTTTTTATAATTTTATAAAAGATAACTATAATGAAACAAAACAGAACCATGTGCACTATTAGCAGAAGTAGAAGCTCTAAATATATATATATATATATATATAGTTCGTTGACAAGTGCCAGAGATAATGTGAACAATGTTATAGTGCTTGACAACTGTAATAAAGCAGCCCACTGACGCATTGTTTACCAACGGGCTTCGGTGAGCCGGATCCGAGCACGCCATGAGACGTCTTCGCAACGACAAATACCTTTGCATACGACAGCGCTTTTGGTCGTATAAAGGACAGAAACAAACATTATATTAGCAACGCAATATAGCTCTTATTATTCTAAGAATATTACTATTCCACATTCAGGGAAAATAAATATATATTTTTCTACGAAACCCTTTAAAAGATGTCGAATAACTTAATTATGCAGGTCAGCCTGTGACCACGGCCAGTGCGACCTGGTCGAAACGTCAGGGAATTCAGAGGTATGTAATACCTATTTCGTGATCGCTTTAATTCCCGGATAAATACATAATTAAGTATATCATGGAAAGTTACCATGTGGAATAAATTACCAAGAAATAGGTACGAAATTAAAGTTGGTTAATTATAAAATAAAAATTTAAGTCATATAAATCTTTTAGGGTAAGTTGTAACTTCAGTTAGTCGACGGCTCGACGTTCGGAGACGTGATAGACATGGATGGCGTGAAAAATGTTCAATGAAAATGTTCGCGTTTACATCCTATCGAAACTATATTGTTGACGCTGAAATGTTTCAAAAAAAGCTTAAGTAAATAAATTTAGATTTACCTACAGAATAGTAGAATGTTTTTTTTTTCAAGATGGAATAATGCAAAGGCCTCAATATATTAAACTTTATCATGATTTTACTTGTAGCAAATGAAAAAATCATCTGCCAATGAAGTGGTTCATGTCAATAAAAACTTGCGTGAGTAGTGATATAATTTATTAAAGACTTGCGGTTGTACCGTCACGCGTCGTTTGTTCAACGTTGCTTCACCTTTGACAAAGGATCTTTGTTTGGCCCGAAATTAGTCGGACATCCACGAAGTGCACACGCGAGTACAAGCGTGTATACCTTTATGAAAAAAAACAGAACTACAGACTCTATTTATAATTAATTTCTGAAAACTTTTACGTGATTGAAAAATTGTTGGCTTAAAAGCATAAAAAATAAAATTTTAAACCAAAAATTGTTATTTAAAAAATATTGTTAGACTGGTGTTATCTTTTTAATTCTGTGAACGCTTGGTAATCGGTAACATGGTACTGTAAAGAAATGTGCAATATTATGTAAATATTACTCAAAACTAGCAAATTGCTCCATTGCATTTCATATTCAGGCTTAGCGGCAACTATACCGCACCAGATGTTTCTACTTTTGTGCGTGGACGTGAGTCGGGGACTCAAAAGGATTGATTGTGTCTATTTTTTATCGAAATAAACCGAAATTAATAACATGTAGCTTGGTGTCAGGTATCCTGGCAACTTTACTTCTCTACAAAATATATTATGTATTTGAGTAGTTAAATTTATAACAAACGGTAGTCACTTACAAGCTGGGATCAAATTATAGCGTCTAAACTTTTTTATATTTGATTAAAAAGCGGGTAGGGCGCTCACTTTATTGGGGACATTTAAAATTATAGGCATATGACCATGGAAGTAAATTAATTTGCTAGTGCTGTCCTTCCACGGCGTTCGATTCTTCAGAAATCTCTACCAACTCTCAATCTGGGAGTTAGAATTTTTATACAGGCCGGCAGACTGTTCATACTAACTCTTGTACGTCATGTCATCAACTATCTTTTATACTTATTTAAATAAATTTAAAATAGTACTGAAACTAAGATTGAATACTTAATTTTTTGATATATAAAAATTTCATGTCACGTTGTTTGTCCACGATGAACTCTTAAACTAATGAACTGATTTAATTAAATTTTGCACACTGTGTGCAGTTTGGTCCAATTTTAGAGATAGGATAGTTTTTATCTCAAATTACAGTCACAATTTCTTTTTATTGCAAAATAAGTAAGCAGCAACGCGGGGCCGGGTAGCAGTTAGTATATTATAAAATTCAGCTATCTTAGCTGAAGTATCATAAATTTCAACAATTTTTTTATAAAATTCATGACAGTTACATTATTATTTTCAAATAAAATAACCAAAATAAGTCATCGTGTTATTACCACTTTATCTTAAATTAAGTTAAGACACTAGCCAAAAAATCGTTTAAGTCGCTTGAAAAACTTTGCTCCTACTTGACCCACTCCGGGTCGAGAGATTGGATCGATCTTAATATAAAAACCTTAAACTCCTACTCGAACCTTCATCATCATAATATAAAAATTAGACGTCGACCCAAACCACTCTTTTATTCTTTAATGACGTTTTACTTTTTACCGATTTCCTATTCTGGTTTTGATCGGAGAAGGAGAACAGTGGCAGGATTAACAGCGGGCGATTGCCACTGGTAGAGTTGTATATAGGCAACGCTTGTATTCTATTTTATCAGGCTTCTACTATCAATATTCAATCTTCAGGTTCTATCCAAGACTATGTATACTAAATACATACCATATTCGTGCATAGATAAATAATTAATAGGGTTTTTTAAAGACAACTCCCGCAATAGTGAATTATCCCTGTGTCTGAACTCTGTGAAGTGAACTCCTTTGAAGTTTAGTTTTTTAAGGTTTAGATACCACCGGATTTTCCACTATCAATTTAAAAACAAAGATATTCACTTCAAGTTAGTTTATAGCAAGAATAAACGTCGCATAAATGTCCATGTGTCAATGTAATTCCAATTTATAAAATTAAAGAACACGCTTAATATGCCTTGCCACGGGTAGTAATAGTAATCAACCACCAGAGTCTTACAAAATAATTGTAGCACAGACAGTATAGTAATGTTTCATTTAAACAGTATAGTAAATTGTTAAAAGACTGCTAATACTAATAAATAAATAAAATAAACATTCATGAATCTAAAGTACGATTAATAATTCAACTATATCACCAATATATTATATTATATAATTATGATCCTAAGCCCAAATAACTTGGTATTTTTTACCAAAATTTAAAACATTTTGAAATCCATTTGATAATTAAAAAGTCTGTAAAACATGTAGACAGAATGGGAGGTACGCTAAATGTGATGACGTGACGTGAATATTCTTTCTGTTAAACAGGGAACACATTAAACGTTACGTACCTACAGATTTTGAGATATGAAACCATGAACATTTCATACAATTAAGTTTAGGTACAAAGTCTGAATACAAATTTTAGGCAAAGAAAAACCTTAAACATACTATATTTTAAGACTAGCTGACCCGACAGATGTTGTCCTGTCTTATCTATGAATATTGAATTCGAATTGGTATAATTTACAGCGCGCATTCTGTCAATCGCGCCAACTGTCAAACGACTGACAGTTAAGTCAAAAGTGCTAAGGTTGCATTAAAAAAATTGATATGGGCGTTAACTTTTCTATATATAATAGGAATTCATTTTTAAATATATAGATTATTCCAGTTATTATACATTAAGTATTTAGTTTCATTACGCTGTTTGTAAGAGCTGAAGTCTGTTTTAGATAAGGAACCTGCACTACGATAATGTTATATAATGTTTGTCAACAGATTTCAATGATTAATTTTAACTGTACTTTTGCAAACTACATTTAGTTGTAAGTAAAATGTGATTACCGTTATTTTATTTATTGAAAGGCATTAACAAATACATGACAGATGAAATAAAACATATAACAGCCAAAATAAAATATATTACAGCTAAAATAAAACCATATCTTGATAAAATCATTGACTAGGTACATCATAGTTTGCGGCAAAGACATAAATCTTTATAAGATGGGCTCAAACGTTTCTAAATTAAGCTTTGATAAAACCTTTAGCTTATTTCGAATTTCTCGAATTTTGTTGAAATAGTTTCTGAGAAAACGCTGAAGGACATAGGGTTCTTTGAGAATCACTGTAACAGGCGATTGTCTCAACAAGTAGCGCGAATAAGAGACGAACGAGAATCGAATTTCAAACAAAGCCAACATCGAAACTTGACTCTAGCCCTTGACGGTAATTTGTTTAACGTAAGTGTACGTAATAACGACCCCTGAAAATCTACACCTATTACCGCCATAAAATTTGTGTTTGAATTTAACGACATAAAGAGTAATTGAAGAGTTTGTTGATGGTCTGCTATTGTCTTCCTATTAGCGACCTATGTCACATAAGGTATTTTACTTTATATATTTCCCATTTATTTTATTTTAATGTATCCATTTATAAGCAACTTGCTTAATTAATTTGGTTAGTTAGTATGACAACTTTTATTGAAGCTATTAACGCCATAAATTGAAAAGTATGGATCACTGCAAATACGGATAAATGTGTCAAATATTCCATTTTTTACAAGCTTTTATTTAACTTGCCTTGTTATTATGGACTAAATCTTGCAACTGAATTTTATGCCTGTTCTCTCCAACGATTGAGCTGAAATTTGGAATACTTATGTAACTTAGCTGGTAATGCAATAATTTATTGTTAAAATATAATTAATATTAAATATTTACAGCAACTGTTCTTACGTATTTAAACGAAAACTGAAAGCCTTCCTATTTGAAAATAATTATTATTCCATCAATGAATTTATCAACTCAAATATAGGCAATTAAATTTTTGGCAAATTTAGTGTTTAATATTTTAAATTATGACATGGCTTGATTGTTTTTCTTTTGTATTGCACATGACATATTGTAAAACCTTATTAATTTATTTTTGGTTATTACGCTATTTACATTTTTAATTTAATTGTATTTTTAATTTTTAAATGTATATCAAAATATTTTAAATTTGGTGAAAAATACCAAGTTATTTGGGCTTAGTATCATATATAATATATTGGTGATATAGTTGAATTATTTGAATACATAACAATTAATAATAATACATTATTAATTGTTATGTATTCAAACACAATTAAAATTGTTTCTGAATAAATAAACTAAACTAAACTAAACTAAACTACACGACGATACGAAATTTCTACACAGGTATATATTATTTAAATACATGCTTTTTAATGTGAATAATGTAAAATAAATAACCAACCAACCAACATATAGGATGGTGACTTTCGTAAAAGTAAATCTCGTAATCCAGATTAATGTTATAAGTATAAAACCTAATGTCCCTAATATTAATATGTGAAAGATTGTATATGCATGTGTGTGAGTTAGATTCTTTGCTATGGTAATTATATCGTGTTTTATAAAAATCTACTTTACCGTTTAACTTTTGTTTACTCTCATGAGAACAGCTGTTAGAATTAATCTGAAAAATGAAACTAATAATGAAAATGAAAAAAATAATGATAAAGATTTTGTTTTAATAATGTTTACCACAAAACTTGAGTACTAAATCCAACTACTAGAGATATTATAAAAAATTACACAAAATTAAACTAACAGGCTTATGGAATTTTTGTGAACCACTACCATCGTTAGGTCACGTTTGCAAAAAGGCTAGCAGAATTACCAAGTTAAATGTCTTTATCGAAACGAGATGAACTTTGGTGAGGATGGTTTAATGAAAAATATTTTTTGTTGCAGAGGAGTGGGAGCAACACTGATGTAGACATCATAGCGCTACCATGGACCGCTGGGTGACAGCAGCTAGCTCGCTGCTGGCTTTCCTGCTCTACTATAACACTCTAGATGCGGGATTTGTTTACGATGACAGGTGAATATAAATATCCTTGGTACAGCATATGTCATTTGGCTACTTTGATCTTTTACAATCGAATTGCTATAATATATAAAAAATTTATTTAATAATAATATAGGATGATTCTGTCACCACCATCCAAATTTACACAGTAGAAACTTTGATGAAAATTATTTTATGATATTTGTTTTTTTTATTTGAACAAACTATTTTTGCGTTTGACTAAGTGACCACAAACCATAAATTTATTTTGGAAAAAAATTAAATGGGAAATTTTTTCTAGCAATTTTTTTTGAAAAAATGGTGCCCCTGAGTGATACCTAGTGCCTAGAAACAATTTGGATGGTGATGACAAATTCACCCCGTATAACCAATAATTATAGCTAAGCCATTCTTTATCGTGGTAGAGCCACGCTTCGGCACGTATGGGCTGGCTCGACCGGAATGATACCACGGCCTCACAGAAAACTGGCAGTGAAGTTACACATTGGTTTTCGCCGAGTGAGTGAGGTTACCGGAGGCCCTAACCCTTCCCTCCCCCCACCCACTTGCGGCTCTTGAGTTGCAGGTGTCAATGGGTGGCGATAGTCATTTACTATCAGTTCTGCTCGTTTGCCCCCTTTATCATAAAAAAAGCAATAAATAAAATCATTACAATGTTATTCCAATTCAAAAGAGCCCACCAAAAGGTTTATTGCTATTTGATATTCAAAACCATGAATGATGCCGAACATTTGAATCTGTTATTGGATGGGTCAGTATCAATAAGTTGTAACTTACAAAGGTAACAAGGTCCATACAATAACATATTCGTTTGTTTGTTTTATTTCCACTGTGACTTATACTTCAAGTTTAGTAATAAATAGAAAACGGAAACCTCTCTTAAATTCGAAAAATAATCTCATATTTTATTTTACTTACTCAAATCAATTACACCATGTTTACATAATGTTTTATACTACTATATAGAGGCTTGCTCAGGATGAGAGGGCATTATTAAACTATCTATTTTAGGCTTCCTTATTCCACTTTACATAAAAAGCTACCTCGCTTCTTCTTCACCCAAATTATCCTGTATTGAACTAAAATTACCTAATCTACAGGATTTCACTTTCTTGTCGAATGAACACGGTCTTGTAATCTTTGTAAACCTTTAATCCTCTTCGTAAGTACTAATTGACACCGTACAGTACGACGAATAGCGAATCGCTGAATATGCTTCTGAAAATTTTGTGCACTTCATTTGTCAGGCGTATTAAAAAAATATCATCTGCTTAGCCTAGAGATGCTCACGGCTGAATATAAACTTCTCTTAGCTCCGCAAATCCCTGTCTAAGTGGCGAAGACCACCTAGCGAAAAACTTTCTCCTGCAGCAGCGGCCAGTTTTGCGAGTAATATATTCATTGCGTTATTAAAGGCAACGTAACTACCACTACCATATTTGCGCGGAAACAGATATCAAGCAAATCAATGCGTACATCTGCAAGTTATTAGTTTGTTCTGCTTTGGTACACTTACTTTAATTTTTTTTAGCCGGCTTAAGTTCCCCAGAGATTACTCTTTTGTGCCTATGCTCTGATTCAGAAAACACTGCACGTGTGTTATCAAAATACGAGTTTTATGGTTTAGAGCATGATGACATGAAAGTTTTACCCTCTGTGTAAAATATGTGTTTAGAAAACATTTATTTCCTAAGTTAAGAAAAAGTCATAAGAAAACCACAAAATAAATATGTTTAATAGTAGTAGTTTAGTCGTAGAATGTAATCGGTGTTGTAAATTCACTCCGGTCCGAAGTGGTTACGTATTCGAAAAGCAACGCAATGGTTCCTAATTGGCATAGATATAGAGTAATAACCACAACAAAAGAAACAGTCGTATGGAGAACCTCATATTTTTACTAGCTTTTTTTTATTTTAACTTGCAATGTTTGTATGTATGTGTGTTTGTCATGAATCTTGAAAGCTCAATAAGAGCTACAAGCGAAAAAACATTAGTCCCAGGTCAATAGGAGCGTGATTTGTCGTCTTTGGCAGCATTACGTTGGAAGGAGTACAACTACTCGACAGGACCGATACATACAACTGACTGCAAGACGTCAGCCAATGTTAACAATGTTAATAGGTTTAAAATTACAATTTTCAAGCGGTGTTGTTGTTAGCTACCAAACCGTGAGAAATAGGCAGCATGAATCGGCCTACGAGCACAACGGCCAATTAGGTGCCCACCTATACGCCATGGGAATCGCGCCTGTCGAAACGAATGGTGTAGGGAACACTTAACATGGACCCAGGAGCAATGGGAATAAATTTTATTTTGCGATGAGTCCCGGTTTGAGTTCAGGCCTGATGCTAAGAGTGTATCGTCGTCCTGGAAATGCTGAACGGCTGAGATACGTCTAAGAAGTGAACCCTTACAGTGGCGCCACAGTGATGGTATGGGCGGGTATTATGAAGAACAGACGAACTGAGCTCGTTTTTATAGATGGCAATATGAACGCAACGCAATGATACTTACGTTAAAGATGTCCTCGGGCCTTATGTTCACCTATTTGCATAGTCTTGGATCAGATTTTATTTATTTTTTATTTATTTATTAACACTTCCTGCAAATATATTGCAAAAGGTGGACTTAATGCCGTAGGCATTTTCTTCCAGTCAACCTTTGGGTGATGCAGAACTGTGTGTGGTAGGTGTACTTTAATGGTCATGATATAAAGGAATTTAAAAAAATGTATTACATAAATAAGCCTACACACGTGTGCTTGATATACATACATATATAGTTTAGTCGTAGACTGTAATCGGTGTTGTAAATTCAAAATACGAGTTTTATGGTTTAGAGCATGATGAAATGAAAGTTTTACCCTCTGTGTAAAATAAATATGTATGTACATTTATAAAATAAATGTACATACGTATATACATACATATATAAATACATATACATAAATGATAAAGACACTTGTAAAGTGTTATTCTGATGATTCCGCCAATAAATCTCTGATGTATGACAATGCGTCTTCGCATATAGGTCGGCGGACCAGAGAGTACTTGGCAATGGAAAACATCCGGGTATTACCGTTTCCTGCACAATCGCTAGACCTCAATCCCATCGAACACGCATGGGACATGCTCCAGAGACGTGTTCTAGAGAACCTGGATCGAGTGTCGACAACCCAATAACTGAAAGACTTGTTAAAATTCCATTGGGTGCGATTGCCGCAGGATTAGATAAACAATCTTATAAATTCAACGGAAAATCGTGGCCGACAAGTTTTAAACAACAGAGGCGGTCACACTTTGTATTGAATTACCAAATAATTAAAAAAAATGTCGTTATTTAATTTTGCAAAACATGAATAGTTTAATTTCGTTTTAAATTTATTTTATACTGCGTATGTTACGGTACACATATTGTTAATTATTTATTGATTAAATGAACAGTTGAATGAAGGATTTTGTCTATAGTCACTAATGCATCAAAGAAGGCTTAGTTATAAAAGAAATATAGATAGTTAAAATCGTTCAAAAGTTCAAAACCGTACATGTTGCTTAGACTTTTTTGATGTGTGTATTTTTATGAAAAAAATCCGACTACTGTCGAATTTCGACTCTAATTCTTGATATATATATATATATAAATATATATATATATATATATATATATATATATATATATATATATATATATATATATATATATATATATATATATATATATATATATATATATAATGTCATTCAAAACAATAAAGCTAATCGTCAAAGGAAAAAACACTTTACTTTTTATCAGTAACACCAAAAGCTTTTCCAGAGTTACTAAACAAAAAGAAAATCGGTACAAATGGTACTGAACTATTTTCTTTTTGCCTATTTTTATAACACGTAGTTGTTCTGTAAAAGTTATTATCCAAGTTGCAATCGTTGGATATGGCTTACTTGTTACTTACAGTTTATGTAAGAAATAACGCACTTAACTCGCTGAACGACCTACTGCGCCTGATCAAATTTATTGTCATCGTATCAATGGAGTGGTAGATGACATGGGCGCACATGTTACCTCTGTCAGGGAGGTATATGTGCCTAACATGGCAGTAACGTGTTGTCACTTGATATTTGGGTTTTAAGCACCAAGTACTAAGTGATTGAGTATTTGGCAATGTCCAAAGTTAAACACGCGCTCATTTACAAATAATTTTCAAGATTGAAAATGTAATAACGTAACTGTAGTTATTTATAAATACATATATTATTGTTAACCCTCTGTTTTATGGGAAAGTATCTATTATACCTTAACCTAAGCAAAGACGTGGGTTTATGACTTTTTGTTGTATTCAAATGTAATCTTTTTCTTTCGTTTTTGGCTCAAATATCTATTTATATGAAGGAAATTGCGTACATGGTTTTGGTTAAGCATTTTATAAGTAACTGTTATTAATCATTTCAGAATCATGTTTGTAATTATGTTATTTTTATTGTTAGAAGATTGCTTTTTTAGTTTTAGGAACATGTATATTTTATTTCGGAGAGAATTGCGGATTTATTTCAGAAATAAAATATTCCCTATAGTTCAAGTAATATATCGTACTTGTTTCCAAGCAATCTTCCAAATTTTTATTTAATGTGCTTCATCTATCCAGAACCCATCTGATTTCGTAAGGTTTAGTAAACGCGTCACGTCGGAAATGAAGCGTCAGTCGGGCTTGCTGCCACTAAACTAATGAGGCGACATAGATATTGCAGGTATGTAAACCACACTGGGGAAATTGGCTAAAAACTGTAAATGCATAGACTATACATAGATATAATATTCTATACCGTATACCACCGGCTAACTATACACATTTCTGGCTTGTTTTGAAAGTTCACGGAACAAGGTACATAACTACCGGAATGTTTCACGTACCGAGATTTAACAACTACTACGACGGTGATAGAATACTAAAAAAACGGACACCATATGTACTAAACTGATATTAGATGAGAACCCAACAAAAATAAACTTAAAGAATACTAAAGAAATGTCTATTGGAAAGTATGTAATAATATAAATATATATTAGGTATACTAAAGGTATACATATAAAATATATCGGCATGATGTTTATAATGTTATATATACATATATAGAGACTCGACTGAGTCCACAGTCAAACAGTTTTGTAGACCTTTGTATTAAAATAAGGCTTAAAAATTTTCACAATAAATTTTAATAAAAAAAAACTAAAACTAGTACCAGATAAATAAAGACGGTCTTATCGCTAGTAGCGATCTCCTCTAGAAAACCTTTGGATAAAGGTAATAGAAGAATTTATTTTAAAAAGATTTGACCAATGGCGTAAATATGAGTAAATATTATAAATCAATACTCAAAACAAATAAATAAATTGAAGTGTCTGTTTGTAATGTCAAAATAATAGCTTTTTTTAAGCTCATACAGTTATTTGCACGTTACCTATGCCTAAAAATCAGTTTTTAATTTTTTTTTCTGTTTGTCTGTCTGTTTGTTCAGGCTAATTAATATCCGGAACGGGTGGACCGATTTCCACGGGACTTTCACTGGCAGATGGCTGGTATTATAAGGAGTAACTTAGGCTACTTTTATTTTGGGAAAAGAATTAGGGTTCCGCGCAAAATATATAAATATGTACACGCTAGCGAAGCCGCGCGGGAACTGCTAGTTTACAATACAATCGAAAGAAAACAAAAGAATATACAATAAAATCATTTCGGATTGATACAAAATGAAATAGAATCGCTCTGCAACTAGCAAATTCAGGTAAATAGTAATTAATTTTATGATTTATAAATGAGCTTCTTATCCGTTAGATTATTTGTCCGTAAGAGATTCAGTTATATGTGCGTCGATGAAATGTTCAGTTGTAAACAGACGGAATAGATAAAATCAGTAAACAATGCTTACACTTTTCATTATCAAATAAAAAATCCATATCACAATAACCCATTAGTAGACCATATAAGTATGCGTGTAAAAATATGAATACAGTTAGAATTATTGATAAATATGTTAAAGCTAAGGCTAAAAATGTCAATGTGCCAGTTAATTAATAAAATATTATCACATAATTTGGAACCCTGAAAACCTTTAATAAGAATCTGTTCTCACAAATTGGCCAGACTCGAGAATATTATTTCGGCTTTCTTTTACGCGTAAAATCGTTAGAAATTTGACACAGTAAGATCTACAGTCAGAGCCTCTTGAGAATTGCTACCAATTAACACCTAAATAGGGCCCCCGCAGGAATTGAAGGAGCTGTAAAAAGGTAACCCGCTATTTACTGAAGACCCAGAGTTGGCCATGTTGAATAATTTAGATTTTCCTTTGATCCCATTGTCCCCGAGGGCTATGAGGGTAGCCACATTATTGTGTTTGATTTATACTTTATACTTTTTTGACCGACAACGCGACTTGAAACAATATTTGTGTACAAAAGTTAACTAAGTTATTTATGTAGTTTTTTTTTTGTATTACTTTATATAGTTCCTAAAGTAAAGTAGTTTCTTATCGGATTGTTAACTTATTTCATCATGAGCTTTGTTTGACTTGTTGCGTGGTTCTACTTTTATGAGTTCTTGTTATACCACAAGGTCTGTTATATTCAATTCAATTCAAATTCAATTCAAAATCATTTATTCAATTAAGACACTAAGTGACATTTATGAACGTTAAATTGAAGCTAGAGTTAAAATAATAGATCGGCACAAACAGACGCCACAGCATGTGCTGGATTGTCGAGGTAAATTAGGTGAAAACACCAAAATCTACTGCCTGCTTGTGTCGATCTATAACTTCCAGTTTCCAAAATGCGTAGAGCCTTATGAGAACAATACTGGCAAGGAAACTCATGGCCACTCTTTTTAAAAGTCAGATCTTCAGGTACAATAGTGTTAGTGTTACACGAGAGGTAAACAGGATGCAAGCTGATGCCACCTGAATTTCATTTTATTGAAATGCTTCAAAAGCTAACGTACTAAAAAATAAAAATCACTCAGTGATACCGTTGAAGGTTTGAACTTATTAAACATAGAAATCATTCAAGGTGCACATCTAAATTCATTCAATTACAAAATCTACTGTTAAAAATAATTCGTGACTGGATTAAGAGGCTAGAGTTGCAGTTGATCGAACCAAAATAATAGTATAGGCTAAAGCATCGCTGACTAGGCCGACCAGTCACCCCAAGCAGCAAATTTAATAGCTAGTTTTAAGTATAATTCGTGAAATCATTTTTTGGTTTTAAATGGTAGGCATGGCAAAACATACACAATCAAATAACCAAATGACAAGTGAAGAAAAAAATGTTAATTTTTTTTTTGTGCCGATTATAATGCTCTTCTTTACTGCACTGACATTAGGCAGTTTATGAACTTCCACAGCGTGGATTAGACATACATACATATGTAGTAAATAGTAAGCTTGCACATAACATCCTTATCTAACCTTTAGAATCAGAATAAAAAAAAATATCAGCGGGTTATTGCAGATCAGAACCTCATCATACGAATTTCAAAGGCATTGTGCCAGTCCTTATTGCAAAACCTGTGATGCTGTTGAGCGAGCGTAAAGAGCACTTCTAAAAGTAGCAACTCGCCGACCATTCCACTTTCTCACAAGCCTCTTGTATGCACATTGCAACGTATTAACTGTACGCCAACTTTAAATGTTGGCGCATAAATAATAGTACCTTTTTGTAATCGTCATTTTTTTTTTGTAAAATTGAGTTTTTAAAGGAAATACAACTATGCAGTTGAACTTAAAATGCAAAACTGTATCTGTATACAACATTTCATCAAAATCATTACAGCCGTTTCTGAGATGCATGAAATATAAATACATACATAAATAAATATGTACATACATACAAGAATTGCTCGTTTAGGTAATAAGATACTCGCTGTACGAAAACAGTAAACAATTCTTACGTATAAATTAACCCTCACGAAATCTAAAATACGGAAATATATTGTCTGCCCTTCAAGATCTGGATTAAAGTTTGTTTCAACAAATAGATTGTTTGCGTGAAAAGCACCTATTTTTCAATATAAAAAAATAAACAAAATATAGCCTGAAATTTGATTGATCTCAGCGTCTATCCAAGAAGTATTTAAAATCCTTAATCTTTTAATTTACCTACGATTTACTGAATATCGTTAAGAAAGAACTAATAAGTTAAAACTTTATTTATCTGAAATTAACTTTAAGTAAATTTTATGGAACTTGAAAGTCGTAGTTTGCTGCAATTCGTTCGTGGGAGAGCCACGCTTCGGCACGTATGGTCGGGCTCGACCGGAGTGCTACTACGGCCTCACAGAAAACCAGCAGTGAAGCAATGTTTGCATTGCTTTTCGTCGAGTGATTGAGGTTACCGTGGCCCTAACCCTTCGCGGCAGAGGCGCGCTTGCCAGCACCTCATGCCGTCCTGAGTGTGGCCGCGGGTGGTCGGGACGGGTTTTTCCCCTCCACCCGCTATAGTGGCCCCCTGCGAGGAAGCGGTGTCTGCGTGTTCCTGGACGTCTCCTAATTGAGAGGATTTTACCCGAAGGTGGTGCCCGCGTTTTTGCAGGCAGGCGCTAGGAGGGTTCCAGATATCCCTCCTATTTAAGGCGCAGTACGGCACACCGTGTGGTTTTAGTCGGTTCGATTCAGACGCACCGCCCCACCGAAATCCCCAGAAAAAAGGACCCTAACCCTTCCCTCTACTCTCCTTCCTCCTTTCCCTCCGCTCCCCCTCTTCCCCCTTCCCTTACTCCCACCTTTTAAAGGCCGGCAACTCACTTGTACCTCTTGCAGTCTTGCAGTAGAGTTGCAGGTGCCCAAGGGCGGCGGAAGTCATTTAGCGTCAGGTGACATTTTTTAATCACATGCAAGTGCATTCCCATGTTACCAGAAAATAAAAGGGAAATTAACTATGTAGGAATGCATAATATTTTTTAAGAGACGTACTGTTGTGTATCCTTCCACCCTGAGGGCAAGCAGTAACGATATAATATATTATGGATTACTTCAATAGTATGGCATTTCCCTGGTGCGGCGTTTGAGTTACTAGTAACTTCATAAGTACAATTGAATAAAGTTTGCGGAGCTATAGTTTTGCACAATGTCTCTATATTTGCATGTGTACATCCGTGACATGTAAGTCGCATTAGCAGTTAATAACACTTCCATAAAGTTTGCGAAATGGGTATTAACAATTCTTGAACGAAGTTAATTTGGTGAAAATGTACGCAACCGATAATCGTAATAGAAACGATAAACTTTCTTCTGGACCAGAGCTCGCAGAGAAACACTTCAGTGTTTCGTAATTGAGGGCTTACGTGACGACTGTGGGCCGCAGCTGGCCGCAACTTGTCCAACAAAAAGTTCCACACCATCCTAACTTTATCTCAATCTTAGTTTCGATTCTACTAGGGACGCGAGTCGTTTTTATCGATATGGTTATGAAAACCAATATATGCCAATATTGTTATAGGATAGGCTACTATATAAAATATGAGGATTATGTATTTTGTTATTTCAGCATTTTTTTACGCGTGAACATAGATTTAAGTTCTGTTTTGTACATAGAAGTGTAGCGTATAGGTATAAAATATGAGTTTCAATCACAAGCTCTCGGTTTCAAAGAGTAGTCCAGTGAACAAGTTTTAAAAACGTGTTAATTCTTGATAAAGCTCCTAAAAATATGTTCGATAGCTCATTCCATTCGGAATGACATCTAGATAAACACTTTAAAAAAAAGTTAAACCGACTTCAAAAAGCACTCGGAAAGGGCACTAACAAGTAAAAAATAATCGATTTCGAACTTAATTGAAAAGACTACATAACTGTGACACTTTTAAAATAATAGGTAAAATTATAAAGACATTAAGTACCTCCTGGTCTATTTGAAGTTGGTACCAAGCAAACTAGGTATTTGATAGATAGGCTAGGTCCACCGTGGCAGCACATATGTTATCGGTTGGTCTTTATCAATTAACAAAACATTCAGATATTTCATTAGAATTATATTCCTTTCTTAATTAAGCTGTTCATATCCCTAAGTAATACTTATTGCGTTTCGAGCTTGGAGGTACTATCTACCTATTACGAAATCGTGATATCATAAACTGAAAACGCCCATAACTGAGCCCTGGTAAGGCATTCGATATTTCTATTTATATTTTTATTATAAGGTGTGGTTATGATATTGCCATTCGAATGTAAAGACATAACGAAATGTATTCGAATGTTGACTGGTCACCGACGGCTCACGTAAAGAATACAACCATCCTTTGTATGACTGGCAGAAATAGGAAAAATAGTTTTAGTGCTGAATTTTCTTTGAAAATATTGACTTAGAAATAGTAAAAGGTTTATGTGTAGGCGTAATGTGCTCATATCACTGCGTGATGGTAGATAACGGATTTATTAAAATATATTAAACGTAACTTCACTAACGTAGACATTAAAAGATTATCTTCATGTCACAAGAGGCATTACGATGGGCCACTGAATTCCTGTTCGAACCTCCACTCTCCAGAAAATATAAATACTCTTTTACTAATAAGGTAAGGTATAGATAAATACCTATAAGGTCTAGTAACGTGATAATAATAGAGTAATATTAATAATATACCCATGAGATCTATGTACATGTATCTATTTTACGCGTACCTACATGCAATCTGGGTCCGATACCGTTGTATCTAGATATCTAACTTCTTTTAAATCCACTGTAACTTCATCTATCTTTAATTTATTTTCGTTTAGACGAGAATATTAGTATGACATTTTATGTTAATCCATAAACGCTTTTCACAAAGAATAACATTTTGACTAATGGTACTGATAAATTGCTCGCGTACCGCTAATATCTTCCTTGTACTGGGTGCCTTTTTTATTTTACTTTTCATTTCCAAATCAAATGTATCACGTCGGAAGCTTTTACACACTAACACACGAACACGTATTTTGAAACAAGTACACAAATTAAATGTGTAAAAGTTTACACAGAGTATAGTTTGGATCGTCCGCGTCGTTGTAAACACAATAAACAGTAAAAACTAAAATTCTACATTCATATTTCCCGCAATTTGAATAAATATATTTTTTGCAAGAACTGAAATGAGGAAGTGCAAAGCGAAAGTCATTTACGAACAAAATACTCGGAGAAGTTTTTATGTAAATAAGTAAAGGAAAGGGCGTCTTACTCACAATTTGCAATACAATAGCTGAATGTTAGAGATGATTTTTCCTTCTTCGCATAGTAAGCACGGTTTTGGTCCCATAAAAATATATTATTCAATCGACTATTTCACTGGCTTCTCTTGCAAATCTAAAATAAAGGAATAAAATGTATGAGGGATCAATAGATAAAGAATGGGTAGCCACGTTTGGGCGTGCCTGTCTGTCCTCATTTAATAAAAAAATTCTTCTCGTAGTTATGATTACGCTCTTCGTACATCCAACGCTGACTGTGGCATCGATTCGATTAAACGAATATTTAATTCATCACGTATTTTACCAGTAAATAGTAGGATATTATTCCTTTGAACGTGCAATATTACTTTGAAAGCAAGTTTAGAAATGTGTTTGAAAAAAAAACACAGATTACAGATCGCGTTTTGCTGTTTAGACTGTGACATTGCAGGGATAGGCTGGCTACTCAGCAAAGAGAGCTAGCTACCTTTTATTTAATATTAGTGTGGTTTGAACAAATGCGAGTATGCTCGGATACCACGGGTTCCCAAGTCCAGTCTTTATCGTGCCAGAAAAACAGTTGTCACGAGACCATCCTCTTCAGTCGAATATGGAAAGGAATTAAAATGGATATTTCGTCGCTTACAAAACGGGTTAAGTACAAAACATTATTTTTTTAATTATAGCAATAAATGTATTGTTATTAAAGGAAAATTTGATATGCTAACAATCCAATATCAAATAGTATACAATTTTGATAAATAGGTAGATCTACAGAGCGCCATATTTTTTAAACGTAATGAGATCGCTAACTTTTTAATTTCCTTTTCACTGCAAATGTTCCTGTTAAATATCCCCGGTTGCCAGATGCATCCGATAGGGTTGCCGACATTCACTTCGTTAATAATCGCCTTTACCGGTCTGCAATCGCATGTCATGGCACAAATTAAGATCTTTGAGGGTAAATTGATAGCGAAGGTCAGAAAACTTACTCAGCAGAGTTTTAAGAGCTCGTCTCAAATTAGAGATTCTCGACTAGAGATGGATCACCCTACAGTAAATTATAGCTAAAAACACTTTTATGACGTTTCCAAGTTACTTATGATTGTTCATGCCAATCTCGTTTACTAAGTTACAAATTTAACAACTATGTTTGTGATGCCCAAACAAAATATCGTGAATTTCGGGCATCTAAGCATAATATTTTCCTTATGAAGTGTATAAAAACATTGGTATTAGTATGATAAGTCAACAAAATATTCCTTAAACAAACGCTCTGGAGACACTGTACAGGGAA
Organism: Callimorpha dominula; assembly: GCA_949752705.1. Classification (NCBI taxonomy): domain Eukaryota; kingdom Metazoa; phylum Arthropoda; class Insecta; order Lepidoptera; family Erebidae; genus Callimorpha; species Callimorpha dominula. The sequence goes on from OX456997.1 coordinate 14,673,087, forward strand.
TTATATTTTATTTCTTAAGATGTTAGTAACTCATAAGTTCTAGGTAACGTTAACATCAGGTGCACCTTAGAAATGTATACTCCTTAGAAATGAAGATCGAAAACGTCAAAATGGGAATCACAAAATCAATTTGATCGGAGAGATCGGTGTGCTAAAACATGTCTATTATTTAGACGGTTTTGGACGCCCTTTGGAGGGAAACGTTCGAGGGCACGGGGCAAATCGTTCGGGAAAACATTGAAGGGGCTCGGCGCCGATGAGCGACTACCTGCTCAGGTAAGAAGGTAATATTTTATTTAAATTAAGCTGTTAGGGACTGCTGTTTGAATTTGTTCTTCGGTATTAAATCTTGTAGTGTAGCGTAAATCAAAGTTGGAAACCCTACATTTACTGTCTGTTCATTATTAATGCTTACAGATTGGTAGACGGTTAATTTGTCGTAAACTTTGAGATAAACCTTTGGCAAATAATTATTGACAGGTAACTTGTAAGTTTTAGCATATCGTCACTACAAAGGTTGTAGTTTAAATACTATTTGCTATAAATTTTGCTTTTCATCAAAACTGACTGAGATGACTTGATAGGAAACTTGATCTACATTCAAATGATTTAGAACCATTGTCATCATCATTATGATATATGTATGTCATAACATATATAATTTGCTGTTCTATTCATAATGTTAATACATTTTCTCTCTCTCTCTCTCTTTCACTTTCTTACTCTCTTCTCATTTCTCTCTCACATGAAAATTGCTGTAAACAACTTTCATATAAAGCGGTTTTCCACTAAACATAGTAAAAAAGAAAAACTAAACTTCATTTTAACTTCCAGTTCCTGTACTGAAGTCTAATTACTGTAAACATGAACTTTTACTCATCAATAATCTTCGTTCATCAATGTCCACAGACCGTCGCGTATCCCCTATTTTAAGTACAGTACAAGTGTCTTTTAAGTAAATTGCTATAATTTGTATCAGCCATACCTTCAAGATTCTGTAATTATACATACTTAAGTACTATGTTAAGTATTTTGTAATATTTAATAATATTAATATTACATTATATTCAATCAATCAGCTTCATGCGGATTGCATTAAGGATTGGCTGACTGCTGGACATAGGCCTCTCCCAATGTGCGCCCTAGTGCCCGTTGCCTTCCGCATCCAGTTCATCCCAGTTACCTCTTTCAGGTCGTCAGTCCATCGGGCTGGGGGCCGTCTTATCTGCCGTTTGCCGATTCGTGGTCTCCACTTTAGGACCTGTTTTCTCCAACGGCTCCATCGGCAGACGTAACTAGCCAGTGGAGTGGCTGGATGCGGAGCTCTCAGTATAAGCACGCTGGAGTGGCAACTGCCACTGCTTATACTGAGAGTTGTGTTGGTAGGTTTAGTTCTTCGTCTACCGAGCTAGATAACCTGCTCAAGGTAGACATATTCTTCAACAACTTTGAGCGGCCACCCTTCGACGTGAATCAGTCTAGGTGTGACATTTGAACATAACCTTGGTTTTACTCAAGTTCACACCAAGATCGACGCTTCGAGATGCTACATTGAGGCTGTGCAGCATCTCACATAGCTGCTCCAGCGACTCTGCAACTAAGACGACGTCAGCGGCAAACCGAAGATGCCAGGTGTACTTACCTTTTACCACCTTAAGCGCCTTGGGGAATATCCTGCTGCTGCTGCAAGTTTATCGGGTTCACCCTCTGGGCTCAGAGATATCATATAAGCAGTCGACACGACATCTTTTCTCTTATTAAAAACACCTAACGTTTTGGAATGATTCCAGTGTCGCGGGGTGAAACAACGGACACAAAAAAATACCCAGACTCGGGACAACTATTGTCTTGAGGTCTTTGAGGCTTAGTGGGAAGGCGACCATTTTAACCATTGCGCTACCCGTGCAGTCACAGCAGAGCATTCAGAGCTGCCTAGGTCTCGATAGATTTAAAAGCTTTCTTGTGGTCCACTAAAGTCATACACAGCAGCTGGTTTTACTCCTCAGTCTTTCGCATAATCTACTGAATAGTATTAATGGGGTCTACAGTGCTCTAGGCTTTTTGAAACCCGGCTTGTTCTGGTGGCTGGAATTTGTTGAGCATTCTCGCGAGACGGTTTTGTGACGACTCTCGAGCAACTCGTAAATATGACTCATGAGTGAGTAGGCCTGCTCTTTAAGCTCTTTAACAAGGTCTTGTCGCCTGTTTTGAAGAAGAGTAACACCGAACTCGCCATTCTAAATGATTGCACAGAAGGTGCAGTTGTTTAAAAGGTTTCCTCGGTAACCTCCACCGTGTCGAGGCTTGGATCCATACAATAGTACAATTATTATTTGAATGGTTTTACAGTCCTGCGTGTGTATGTACTTTGTGTCCATTAGTTGCAAGTTTGTGAAATTGACCGCAAGACAAGGGAATATTTAGAAGTTCTGCAGCTTTTGAGTCTTTAATAAATGGAAACAAACAATTATGGCAAATAGATGGAAACAAACAACTACCCATTTTATTTTGCCAATATTCAGGACTCCCGTAAATGAATAAATATTTTTTAATAAAAAAAATTATGGTATATTGATTGAATATAATGTTATAAAAGACGTTTTCTATGAGAGTTTAAAGTACGTAGGAGCTTTTTTATTGAAATAAAAATAAATTAAATATTTGAAAATTTCGACAATATTTTTTGACATCATTTAAATAAATAATTGACCAAATTCCATTCAACCGGTCTCAAATTCACCGGATTTTTATTATACCTACACATTAAATAAAGTTCGGATCTTTAAATTGAATTGCGATTTTTGCACATTACAACGTCATTTTGACATCGTTAGACACTTCCAAAATGGTATCAACTTCAGGATGATGTTCCTGAACCATAAACGAATAAGTTAATTTGTGTCAATACCTATGCGTAATTAAATCCAAAAATTGTCCTCGTTCGTCTAAATTCACTGGCCTATACGTAATTAAATATAACATACAGCAATATATTTTTTACTATCATGAAATGATATGACTTATATAACAGTCATAACCGAAAAAATATTCACATTTTTTTCTTAACAAATATTTCGTAAAAATGTTCAAAGATTGACACAGCTACCGAAAATATGTTAGGTATTGATCTTTTATATTTCATTAAAAAGGTAAAGCAGTACTCGGCAAAAGTTACGCTGGCAAAGTTTTTTAATCAAAGCTGATGAAAAATATACGTTACTGGAGGCGTTGGACGTCGATAGGTACCTACGAGTACTACCTTCATATTACTTGAAGCTTTGCTTTGTTGTCGTGCTTTGACGATTTTAAAATTACGTTGAGAATATTTACGGCAGCATGGTTTTGAAGAAACAGAAAAGTATATTGGCGAGTGTTATTTTTTGTGTAATATACATTACTGATTTTTACGTATATTACCTGCCTACGAGGCACAGCGACAGAGCATTTGAATGAACCTTAGTGGTCAGCGGTTTCATTCCCGCTCAGTAAAAGTAATTCGGGTCCGGGTGATTCTATGCATGAGTGCATTTAATAACTTGATCATTTATTTAATGGTGGTTTTTTAATTAGTTTAGTAGTAGTAGTTTTTTTAATAGACTAAAAATATTTACATAGGCCTATACGAGGCCTATGTCACTCGATGTACTTGCGCGCGCTAAATACCTACCGGTAGCTGGTCCGCCGGCGGTCCTAATACGCAATACATGTATACAAATAACGTAAATCGAGATTGTTATGATATATTTTTTAAATACTGTACAATTCACAGTGAAAATTTACATGGTTGTTTATGTTTATGATATTGAAATAAATATATCCTTTTTCTAATTTCGAATAAATTTGAGGGAAACAAAGGCAAGTAGGGTTTACTTGCCTTTGTTTCCCTCAAATTTATTCGAAATTAGAAAATATTTAAAATCTTGAATATTTTCTAATTTCGAATACAAACAAACAAAATATTCAAAATCTTACAAAAACTTTTAAGAAAGTTTTTGTAAGATTTTGAATATTTTGTACCAAAATAGAAGAACTTCATTCATCTTTAACTAACACATTTGAAATAAATAAGCGTTAAGTACTTAATTTACATAAGGTTTATTTTATAAAAAATATATTAAAGAGGTAGGCTTACAGCTTACACACACTTACGGCCACGCAGCCGTGCGCTATTGCAAGGCAATAATAATCGTACTTACGAACATTTAAGTTCATTTTCGCAAGCAGCGCTTTGCGCCTGGAAAGAGTAGGCAATTAAATCGATATTTTTGTAGGGATTGATTTATCTCCTACGTAGTAACTACTCTGTAATCTGTGTATTTACAAAAAAACAAATGTATTGAAGTACCTGTTCTCAAGAACCCATTTGCCTTGTTTGGGTCCTATAAACTGCTGTATAATATGTCCTAAAACAGTATATATATTAATACATAAAGAAAATTCTCTCTCTACTCATTTTTTAAGCAAACCTGCACAGACATGAATGTGACATTTGTAATAATAATAATAATAATTATAACTCCACGCATTTCACACGCGGCCGTCTGATCCCAAACTAGGCAGAGCCTGTACTATGGTAACCAGACTGCTGATATACATACTTATATATTTCTAAATACATACATATTATAGATAAATTACACCCAGACACAGAACAAATTATCGTGCTCATAACACAATTATTTGTTCTGGGTGGGAATCGAACCCACGACCTCTGGCTTAGCAGTCAGGGTCACTAACCACAACCAACAGGCCAGTCAAATAATAATAATAATTTATTTATTTTCGTTAAACATAGTATACAAAGTTGTTACATATTATGTTTTCAAGAGCACATACATGTTTTGCTAATATGTACTAGCATGCAAAATTTTAAACAGTCTACTTTTTTCTGAAGAAACGCCTTAATACTATACAATACTTCTGAAGAAAAGCTTTTATGTGAAAGAAAGTGCTAAAAGATAAAAATTTTAAGCAATATGTCTTTAAGCTATACCTATAGTTAAAAATTATGAAAAAACGGCTACCTTAAGCTATAGGGGTCCAGTATAAATTTTTACCTGTTATGGTACAAAAATCTAAACAATATATCAAGCAATCAAATATTAATCGATCAATAAAACAAAAAAAACACATTCAAAACGTTCAAAATTCGATCGCCAGATGGTCTCTAGCTATCATTATTATTTAAAACTAGCAGCGCCCAGCGGTTTCACCCGCGTAAGTCCCAAACCCGTGGGAATATCAGGATAAAAAATAGCCTATGCGTTAATCCAGGTCTCCAGCTATCTGCGGCAGTCGGCCCCCGCCCGAAGAGGTACGCGAATGGCGTGAGGCCGCTCGCCGAGCCACCATGGCTCGTTGGTCGTCCCGGCTGGAGGCTCCACGTGCTGGCTTTGCCGCCGTGGAGGCGCTCCAGCCGGTCATCGTCGAGTGGGCAGGGCGGCAGCACGGGACACTCGGTCGCTAGGAGGGAACTGAGTCCCGCCTGTCACCACTGCGACTGTAGTGAGGACTCGGCTCAGCACACGCTGGCGGTTTGCTCCGCCTGGGCGACGCAGCGTCGGACCCTCACTGCAGTCATCGGAGGGGATCTCTCGCTACCGGCCGTCATACGCTCCATGGCCGGTAGCGACAGGAATTTTACCGCGGTCGCGACCTTCTGTGAGGACGTCATCTCGCAGAAGGAGGCGGCGGAAAGGGTCCGGGAGGACGATCTCCACTCGGACCTAATTCGCCGCCGGCGAACCGGGCGGCGGAGGCGCGCTTACCAGCGCCTCATGCCGCCCTGAGTGTGGCCGCGGGTGGACGGGACGGGTTTTTCCCCTTCACCCGCTATAGTGGCCCCCCGCGAGGAGGCGGCGTCCGCGTGTGCCTGGACGTCGCCTAATTGAGAGGTTTTTTACCCGAAGGTGGTGCCCGCGCTTTTGCGGGCAGGCGCTAGGGGGGTCCGGATGTCTTAATAAAAGCTGTTCCCGGATCCCTCCTACTTAGGGCGCAGTACGGCACACCGTGTGGTTTTAGTCGGTTCGATTCCGACACACCGCCCCACTGAAAACCCCGGTGGGGTGACGGCCCGAGGGGGTTTCCACACGCACAAAAAAAAAAAAAAAAAGGTCTCCAGCTATCTACATACCAAGTTTCATCGTAGTCGGTTCAGTAGTTTTGGCGTGAAAGAGAAACAAGCATCCATACATCCATACATCCATACATCCACACATCCACACATCCATACATCCACACATCCATACATCCTCACACACTTTCACGTTTATAATATTAGTAGGATAAATACATGACCTTGGCATTAAAAGAATGTCTTGCTTACATTACCACATAGTCTCATAGAGTACCTACAAATATAAGACATATTTCCCCAATTTCTTAACTTAATAACGGAAATACAGTTGAGTAAAGAAAGGAAGAAAACAAAAGGAAGAATCTGTATTAATATTATAAATAAAGAGTGCAAAAATTTTACAAATATAGGTTTATAAATCACCGGATAGAAAAACTTTTGAGGATTATTTTTATAAGTACTTCAAACATTAGGTTGACAAAATTCTTAAAACTTCATTTTGAAACATAACCTAACCTCACTTGTCCGATTGTTTAATTTGAAAGCGTCGATAAGCATCGTTATACATTAGGTATGGAATATTGAATTTAAACTTAAAGTTTCTAGAAGCGCAAGAGAGAATAATGATAAAAGTTGAAGTTACTGTACGTTATGAAAGAATTAACTCCGCGTGTAAGATTACGTTTTTTTTATGAAAAGCACAAATTATAATGACCGTATTTAACAATATTATTTTCCTTAAAAGATTTATAGCTGTTTAAACAGGAAATAATTTGCAATGGAATTAACCTAATTTACCTGTATAGAAAAATTACAAAACAGAATCTTTTCATAACAAAAAAGTTCCTAATTCTAATTAGTCTTGTTATTGAATTTGAAAACAGGGCTTGTCGTATATTAAGAACTTTTTTTGCATATTTATATGTTTGGCATCTACATTTTTGAATATCAAAGTATCCTTTCATTACCATTTTAATAGAAACGTAAATCGAGAAATGTATTTGTTCGCTATGTTAAAGCAGTTGTTTTATTTCGCAGGCGGGCGATTCTCTCCAACCCGGATGTCATCGGGCACACACCTATAAAAGCATTATTCGAAAACGATTTCTGGGGAACGCCACTCACAGATCCCGGTTCACACGGCTCATACAGGCCCCTGTGCGTCGCTACATATCGATTTAACTACGCTTTTAGTGGATTTAAACCGTGGAGCTACCATCTCCTGAATGTTCTGTTTCATTGTACGGCAACTGCTTTAGTGGTGACCACCGCCCGCCGTCTCTTACCATCGTATTGTTTAAGAGTGGGTACTGTTGTCACTGGCTTGGCATTCGCATCACATCCGATACATACGGAAGCCGTGGCAGGAGTCGTCGGGCGCGCTGACTTAGCAGCTTGTAATTTATTTCTGTTAAGTTTTCTTTTGTATAGTGAACACATACGATTACGGGAAGAACGACATAAAAAACAATGTCGACACGTACAAAAAGACAGTTTAATTCAACGACAAATAACGAGTAGTGAACAGCCGTTCAGATTGAGCTGTCATAGCTTGGTACAGCACATCATGATGAACTTTCGAAAGCTGCTGAAAGCGAGTAGAGCGGGACCCATGAAAATGTTGGATGCGTGTGAGGTTAAAACGGGCACAGTGCGACCAAAGTGTCAGTTTAGTGGTGGTGTGAGTGAAGATACAGGTGAACTGTTGCAGTGGTTGACGTTGGCGGGAACACTTACTTTCGCTGCAGGCGCCACTTTGTGCAAAGAGCCAGCCATAATGGTTCTGCCTCTTTGTATATTCTATGACTTTCTTAAGGGAACTCGCTACGAGGAACCATACTATAAGGTAAGAAATAGAGTTTCTTTTTTTTAAGTACGTTTAATACTCTACTATTGATAATCGTAGCAGTTTAATAGTTTAATTTATTTACTTAAAATCATTATCAATCATCAGAAGCTTTTGTAATTTCCTTATGATTTTACCTTCCTTTAAAAATGTAAAGTTATGTGCGTGTCAAATTAAGAGTAAAATAATCAATCTAATAAAAGCAGATAGCAATCAATAATTCTAAATCCGAATACGTGCTTATTTTTTTTCTTAAACAATGCTATCTTGTTAGCTAATAGAGAAAAGTTTTACCGCCGTTTGGCAGATGTGTTCTAGAGAAACATCAAGACATTTGTGTGAGATAAAAACTACGCAATAAAAATAAATATCTTTCGGAAATAGAACAGTAGAACGATGTGTCTTTCGAACTAAAGTCACTACTAATCCAATCTGTATCCCGTGAATGTCTTGATTGCTTCCAAGTCGTGATCCGAATGTTCGATGGGATGATAAGTGTGGAAAGTTTTAGAGGCCGCACTACACTACATACACAATCGCGAGTTTTTCCTCCATATGTAAATAATATATTAGCTTTTTAATTGCTTCATCTGTTTTTATCTATTCATTTGTCTATGTAGCATGCGGCTTATGACGTTTATGTTTCCTCTATCGGGTTATAATAACGGGGTCGGGTTTATATTCAAAGAACCCTGTTACCATTAGAAATGTGATAATAATGTATCTTAATTTCTATATTATTTGCATCTCTAGTTGCATTTTAAATGAACCCCTTAATTTCATTTTATTACAGAAGTATAGTTAGTAGTAAATTAAAGTTGAAAATAAATGTCTTCATTTTAATCATCATATTGAATTTATTTGTCAACGATATTTTTGCTACGGACATGACATTTTTGTTTAATTTGTTACGGAATCGGGTTTTTATTTTATTAAGCAACAAATTGAAACGTTATTTATTATTAATCAATATGAAAACTATAAGTAACAATTCCAAACCGTTCTCATTCCATCCCCTTAATTATACATTTTCGTCTAATAGTATGATAATTATCTTCTCATTATACATACATACCAAACAGCAGTATGTGAAACGTTAATTGTCATAATAAAATATGTATACAGTCATATCCTTCATTCGAATCCATGTTCATTCAAAGTATTAGGTAAATAGGTATGCAAATAGGATTAGAAATTGATCTGACAGTAAGTAGTTGATTATTGTTCTAAGCGACCTTTAAGTTTAGATTATTGGAGCTTTAATCTACTTTAAATATGTAATATGTATTTTTACCTGATTGCAATGTAAGTTTATGTTTTTATGCGTTTCTGTGTATGTATCTGGTATTCAGTATACTCTTGCATTCCATTCCCAGTGTTTAATAACTTTATGAAGTGAGGTGTTTATCAATTATATCTAACTCTGCAATGGTTATAGGCTATATTTTATTTTTATAAAACGAAAATAGAGGCCGTTAAGTACAAATGGCGATAGAGACAAATAAAGTAATTGGGCCTCACATTGAGCGGTATGTCGCTTACTGCGTATATAAGTATTGGAAATTCGATTTGATGTTTCCTACTCTGTTTTTACATTCATAATGTTTTAGGTATTAATGGGTGCTTCTGTTTTATTCATGATTAAACAAAGTAACATGTTCAAATAGGTAACACTGTTACTAATATTTTATTTTAGATGATTATTAATACCTTCATATTATTATTGCTTACAGGTATTAATGTTTTAAAAGGTAGTTTGGTGTATTTTCCTAATTGTTTTAATTCTTTTGAGTATTGAAGGAATGGAGCTGTTTTATTATTTAAGTTAACGTACTCCATGCAAAATTTCAACATAACATTATATCGTTTAAAAAAAGGGATTGACTACAGTAAACTTTCTTTAAAAAGTATAGTTTCTCTCTGTTAAGCTTAACATCTTGTTTGATAGTTATTTTCGTTCAATACTTAATAGAATAACTGCTGCACGATCAAACACTTTCAGTTTAAAAATGTCCAATTTGGCACTATAAAAAGGTTTCTAAATTTAAGCAAATTGTTTACACAATAAAATACTTAAAAGTGTCCAATACAAAAGGAAAGAAACCGTACCTATTTCGAATAGCACATTGATCGTAAATGTTATATCGAAAAAACTATAACCTGCGTGCTCTATAAAAGAATTTACTGTTTAGATACACGAGACAACACAAACACGGCGAGAATTTTGGTAAAACTTGCTTCCTGTGTTGCTTGCTTTTTAATTTTCCACCGACTGCATTTACACACCTGGGAAATATAACCTGCAAAAGAGGTAATCCTATCTCGTGAGCGATATACGATCTAACATACCTTCTACGGAGGTTTACGAAGTAATTTTGTAAAAGCAGATTTAGATAGCGTTGGAGCCACGTGTTGATGTTTACTAGACAAGTTTTTGCTAAAAAAGTTATTGCAAAAGCTTCGTTAAGCTCGTGCGAATAAAAGGTTTTTTACAAATAAAAAGCTGAAAGGTACACTGGAAGTGAGTCGTGAAAGAAGAAGACTTTAATCTGTTCTATTTGAGACCACATCTGTTTCTCTCTGGTAACAGATACGCTCCGAGAGATATAACGATGTACGGCATAGGCAGTTTAAAAAAAATTGTATTTAGATGCATAGTGTAAATGAAGTATAAATGAATAAGAGCTAACTGAAAGATATTATATTTAATCCAATGATCATCTTATTGCTGGTCCGATAATAACTTGCAAAATATAAAACTATGTAAAGATCGGGTAGTAACAAGATAAGGATTAGAAGTAGAATTATCAAAATCAATTTATCAAAATCTCTAATAAAAAATCAAAGGCTCAAATGGCAAAACTGGCTTTCGACAGTATGGGTAAAGTGTGAGTGACACCTTTAGTGTAGCAAATGTCAATAGGCTACGGTGGCCGCAGAAAGGGACAAAAATTAGTCTGTGTTGTTACTGATATAAAAATTAAGCCTTTCGAAAAAAAATATGGTGATGATAAAATTTAAAAAACGAACACTGCTGTCGGTACGTAGGTCCCGTGGAGTCTAATGTCAAATAAATATCCAGAGAATTGTTCCAGAGACGACAATATGAGCTTATTGTAGGTGGGTGGGTAAAAAGGTATTTACGAGGTCGCCGACCTCGCAAAACCTACTATTCTAAGCGTTGATGAAGGCTATGGTAACTGCTTCATATCAGACTATTTTGACATATTAGTAGTAAAAAAAAATAAAGGCATCTGTTTTAGTGTAGAGGAAGAATAGTTTTTTAGGTTGCATTGTATAACACGGTGTTGACATAACAGTCAATTGAACAACTGAATTGTGTCTCGGTTTTGTTATTTTGTCGTTTGTTGTATTACCTTGTTTCCATTAATGTTTTGATACATCAATACTATCAATATATTTGAAAGTCAAACATATCCATTTTAGTGAAATTGTTCAACTATTCTTTTTCATATTAAATTGAAAAAATATCCTATGTTGAATGGTGGAAAAACATGGTACGAAATATCCACATAAGGTATTTTATAGAGACATTATTTAGTTTAGAGTTTTATTGCGGGACTTATTGCAGTCGGTTTTTCTTGATATAAATTACTCGGTAAATGTTATATAGATTATAACTTTGCTAAAAACGGGTTTTTTAACACGAAAATAATTCTACATATAAAATTTATAAAATCTGAGTTAAACGCCTTTCAATAACCAAAAAAAACCCTTTCTATTTCGTAATTATAATATCAGTTTAATTTTCTTTGTCACTATCTTGATAATTTTGGCTTGTGTTTACATAATTTTTTGGCCTAGTTTGTCAATATATAACAGAATATAAAATATTACAGGTCCTATTCTCTTGTCTCCTCTAGAGTCTAGCAACGGGTCGTTAGTACAAGTCTTCAAAAATGTGTACTACAATATTCTCTAAATAAGGAATACGCTGTGAATCTCGCTTTAATAATGTACTAACGAGATGCTTTGCTTGTATCCCTCTTATGCCTGCATTTGTGTCACGTCGCAGCTCTATCGTGTATAATAAATAAGTGCTCAACCACATTTATTATTAACCGGCTTTTGCCTGTGACTTTGTCCGAGTAGTAAGTAATAAGAACCAATGTTTTTCTTATTTCAAACAGCTGTATGCTACTCACCGTAGTATAAACTAAATTTGTGTACGTCAAAATCAGTTCCATTGTTTCAAAAGTAAGATCTAACAATAACAGACCAAAACTGGTAAGATATACTAACTTTTTTTTTTTTTTTAAGATATATAATTATTCCATTGATTACACGTGTTAGAATTATTATGACCAAATATCTTTCAAAAATTAATGAATTAAAAAAGAAATGAATACATATTCGCCTTAAAATTCCTCCATATCCCTATCGTTTTCATCGATAAAACGTTTTAAGTATTCTTTATAGAGTATACGGGTTCCGATCCCATATCCATAACGTCTAAACACCAAATGGCCTAAAGATATCCAAAAAGATAGATACGTACCTAATTTTAAGGTACATTTGCGCCTTTTGAGTAAATCCGAATGTAGCTGCAATACCGGCACAACTGCAGTGCTAAGAGGAGATGCGATGGCGTACAGGTGTCAACGCACCGTGCGTTCCACATTAAAAGCCTACCCATCTTCCATGATATATTTGAGGTAGCTTACCATACGTTTAGTGTCATGCCATCAACGTACCTGGTCATCAGGCTCACGGAATGGCCTAACGGCGACAATGACAAGAGTTAGACGAATGATGTAAGTAAGATGTAAGTGTCGTGGTATACGGCCTGCGTTTCTACTACCTAGTTAAAAGTAACACATTATTATGTTTCTTACATTTACAATAACGCAAAATGGTCCTAAGTTCCTTGACCTTTTACCTATAGGAACATCTTTTGATAACCGGTAAGAGATTCCATCTAGGCACGTTAGAACGTGTCCCAACCGTACACCATACGACGGACAATTAATGACTTAGGGTGATTGTAGATAAACGATGATCGCCGAAGCGCCCGATGAATTTCATAGTAGATGTAATATCCCACAGTGCCAGGTTAATGACCGTGAACGAATCTGCAAGATTTTGCCACGGTTTCTACTTCTTTAAATGGACCAAAATTAAAATCATGCTTTTATGAAAGCCTGGGATTCTTTTCTTAATTTCTGACTGATTGATATTAATCAGCCAGCTTTTTCTTCCTTTATAACATGCTGGTTTTAAATATCTACCTTTGTGTTTTTTTCAATTATGTTATTTGGTCAATGCATTACGTTATACATACTCTTGTGTGTAAAAAAAATCACATACATCAAAGATTTGCAGTGGGGGGAATATGAGTTGCAAGTATCATTATAGATATTGCATGTACGAGTAAAGTTTGTTTTTTAAAGGTGTTTTAAATTAAGTGAACTAAAAACACACAAACCTGTTCCATTACAATAAATTTCCTGCCACATTGCAGCCTATTGAATATCCAAAGTGAGAAATTTTGTTGCTTCGTTTTGTGATGAATTGATGTCCTCTAAAGAGGCTGCAGAAAGGGAACGGGAGAGAACTGAATAATCTTTGAACTCTATAAGCACTGGCCTGGGCAAAACGGGTGGCGTGACGTGTGTGTGCAAACCCTATGTATGAGAAACTCAATTTGCCGAGTATCTGTATCTGTCGGTATCCGGTCGCTGGTTAAATTTGGATACTTTTTCGTTAGTATATGAGTCATCATTGGACGATACGATGATCATACATAAATTGACTACTTGAATTATTACAACGTTAATGGAATGTCTTGCTTATTAAAACTACACCAGTTGATGTGGGTTCGATTTCATTATTTGGAATCCCTTAGGTTTATTCACGGTTAGTTCTGAGCGTGTTCGTTACATATATTACTGTTATCAAAATCTTTTTCAAAATAGCAATACAGTATCTAAAGGTACAAGTTGGCTTTCGAACCGCAAACTGCAAGCGACACTACTGGTTTCTATGAAATCATTCCGAGAAGAACGACATTGTTGCAGCCGCGGCCCCATGAGTGCGGTTGCGGCACGCAGCGACGGCAGACCGCAGCATCAGTAACGCGGATGGACGGCGGTGGTGACGTAGTGTTTTACGACATTGTATCTCGCACGAAGGTATGGAAACGACTGAGGCCTTTAGCCGTGACGGCTGGGATCACACGCAACAATGCGATCGACTGCAACTGAAGGCTGCAATGCCACCTGCGGCTGCAGTCTCCAGCTTGTCTCATCCTGGACTTGTACCTGAAATGGTAAAACTCTGTCATGCAACATTGGTCGCATCTAATTAGTATTCTCGTTAACCCCTCCAGCTAAGCAAGAAGCTCCTTGTGTAAGTAAATAGACTTTATAAATCATTGTCTTTATTACTACACTAAGTACATTAGTCTTTGTGTTGTTATTTATATCAAAGGACGGAAAACGGAAACACGACTCACATTGATTGCCCTCTGTTAATGTGGTTGCGGATGTGCCACTAGGTAACTTTATGAAGACATTTGTAAGGCAACATATATCAGACCGCCCGCTTGTTCTTTATAAATATTATACAGTTTTAGAAATTGCTGAAATAATCATATATTATGTTGTAACTATCAAAGTTTCAACTAATATACAATTTATAAAATATATTGTAAGTACTATATTTGGTCTTTAAGCGTAACTGCTAAAGACTAGATTATTAACTGCTAGAACCTGCTAGAATATATAGCAGATTACAATATTTTCTTATATCTCAATACTTACTAGCTAATACTATGTACAATTGGCGACCTTATCGCAGGTTGCGATCTCTTCCAGGCAAACATCGGATGGAAAGAGAAATAGACATGAAAAGAGGGCTGAAGCGTAAAAATTGTCCTTGGAGATATATTAAGAGACTGTAGTATACCAAGCAGAATGTGAAAATCTACAGTATTGAATGCGTTGCTAAAATCCAGTAAGATAAGTACTGTAATATTTACACTATCCATGCCTAGTCTGATATCGTCCATAATGTGAACTAATGCAGAAGTAGTGCTGTGACCAGGACGAAAGCCATATTGGAAAGGGTTCAGTAAGGAATTTTTGGAGGTAGAGGAATAAGTTGTGCATCTTTCCACGCAGTCGGAAAGACACCACTTGAAAGGGAGTGATTTAAAATACTGCAAAGGATGGGTAGGATTTTGTCAAGGATAGGGAGAATCATATTTCGACTAATGCAGTCGCTTCCTACTGCATTTGACGAGATTGCTAGTATAGTCTTCTTAACATCACAAGCAGACAGTTGATCAAAGACGAAAGGTGGATAGTCGGGAGCTGGTGTAGAAGAGATATATCTAAGAGTATTAGCTTTAATTGTCTCATTAAAGTTAGACGAAGTAGAGAAATGTTTATTAAGTGAATCGATATCAATATTTTTAGGAACAGAGTCTTGGCGCGACTTTCCAACTCCAAATGTTCTCAGAAATTTCCAGACTTTACCTGGATCTCCGTTTTCTACGGATGAGTGAATATCTTGGCGTTGACCATTTCTACACATCTTATTGCAGTGATTTCTCAGGGATACATATTTTTTCCAGTTAGTCTCCGTGGGTCGACACTTGTATTTGTTTTTTGCTGTAGATTTTTTAGTCATAATCTGCCGTATCTCGTAACAAATTTTCAGAGAAAATTTGGACTTTCTCATTAACACACTGCGAGTTTAATAGATCTGAATAGTTAATATTACCGGCATCCTCTTTAAGTTTGACAGTATCCATTCTACTGAAATTGCGTTGCACAAGAATTCTCGACTTTGCCTTAGGTGAGCGGATAGCGTAAGATAGAAATATCAAATCATGATAAGAAAATGCATCAGCTGGATATTGACCATGTTTGATGACATGATCAGTAGAGGAGACAAGAATAAGGTCAAGAAGAGAAGGAGTTCAGTTTGGAAAATGATGTGTTGCATCTAGTGCTAAAAGAGATAGATTACTGCTTTCTACTACACTGCGCAGCGAAGAGGAGCGACAGTTATTTTTGAGTAAGCAAGTATTGAAGTCGCCGATTACAATTGTATGACTATAGGAAGGAGTTAGAGTTTCTAAAATGTTTTCAAAAGAAGAAAAGAAGTTAGTGCGCAACGAAGGCGAATAGTAAACACCGAGTAAAACTTTTGTACGATTTAGTTCCACTTCCAAAAAAGATGCTCACCCGCGTTTGATGGTGGTAGTTGTGAAGAGATACTTACAATAGTAAAGGTAAGGTGAGTTCGTAAATATATACCGACACCACCCCCACCACCAATGGCGCGATCGTTTCTTATAAGTTGGAAACCCGGGAGAGTATATGATACGGATGGTAAACAGGGTTTTAACCATGTCTCAGAAACTAAGATAGCGTGTATGTTCCTACAGTCAAAGGTAGCCAGCATATCAGGGAAATGAGCAGGAAAACTCTGGGCATTAATATGGATAACATTAAAACTCCTTGGAGCATCAGAAAATTGATACTGGAGATTTTCTTGGAGCGAGGGTAGGCTAACGAAACTGTCATTGAGGCTATTTGCAGATAAAAAACTATCATTATCACTGTTGTCCAAGACAGACATTACAATATGAGTATTAAGATATTTATAATACATAATAAATAAATAAATAATAAACTATGCAATAACTTACAAAAGAAATGAATGTATATGACTTGCAAATATATAGCTAAAGCAATATATTGATTAATATTCGTTTTAATCCACCCGCCAGTTGTGTTAAGCAATAACAAATTACAATAATAATATTAAATACAGTAAAACACCACAAGTGTCTGGGTAAATATATCCGCCAAAAGCCTATGTTCTTAAGCACGATTACAAATGCTTTAAAGTAGGATTTTCGAACAGGTCTGGAACGTGACTTTGACATTTAATTATCAATGTAAATAAATTCGGTTTTTGAAAAAACTATGATAACGGAATAAATTTTATGTACGACCCACGGAGACTAACTGGAAAAAATATGTATCCCTGAGAAATCACTGGAATAAGATGTGTAGAAATGGTCAACGCCAAAATATTCACTCATCCGTAGAAAACGGAGATCCAGGTAAAGTCTGGAAATTTCTGAGAACATTTGGAGTTGGAAAGTCGCGCCAAGACTCTGTTCCTAAAAATATTGATATCGATTCACTTAATAAACATTTCTCTACTTCGTCTAACTTTAATGAGACAATTAAAGCTAATACTCTTAGATATATCTCTTCTACACCAGCTCCCGACTATCCACCTTTCGTCTTTGATCAACTGTCTGCTTGTGATGTTAAGAAGACTATACTAGCAATCTCGTCAAATGCAGTAGGAAGCGACTGCATTAGTCGAAATATGATTCTCCCTATCCTTGACAAAATCCTACCCATCCTTTGCAGTATTTTAAATCACTCCCTTTCAAGTGGTGTCTTTCCGACTGCGTGGAAAGATGCACAACTTATTCCTCTACCTCCAAAAATTCCTTACTGAACCCTTTCCAATATGGCTTTCGTCCTGGTCACAGCACTACTTCTGCATTAGTTCACATTATGGACGATATCAGACTAGGCATGGATAGTGGAAATATTACAGTACTTATCTTACTGGATTTTAGCAACGCATTCAATACTGTAGATTTTCACATTCTGCTTGGTATACTACAGTCTCTTAACATATCTCCAAGGACAATTTTTACGCTTCAGCCCTCTTTTCATGTCTATTTCTCTTTCCATCCGATGTTTGCCTGGAAGAGATCGCAACCTGCGATAAGGTCGCCAATTGTACATAGTATTAGCTAGTAAGTATTGAGATATAAGAAAATATTGTAATCTGCTCTGTGTACAATAAAGAGTACATCTATCTATCTACATATATACAAGATTTTCTCGTTTAAAGGTAGATAGGTGAACTCTAAAGGAAACAACACAATAACATAATTATAGATATTAAAAATAAAGAGTTTTATTCATTTGTTTTGAAAATCCGATTTGAAAACCCCTATTTATCATAATATTGGAAAGTATACAAAACAGCGGATGAAAGGGTACAGCTAATATAAATCGATATAAATAAAATTTCATTAAGTGTTTCTACGAGAGTAGTTCATTTGACAAACGAGGATGGGTGATGGGTTTCCTTCCCCATTTATTATTTCCTACATTATATTGCTCAAAATTATACATACACACTCAAAACATTACCTTCAGGTGTATGGTGTGAAAAGTATCTATTTATTCTCTGTTTCCTATATTCTAGCAGGTTCTAGCAGTTAATAATCTAGTCTTTAGCAGTTACGCTTAAAGACCAAATATAGTACTTACAATATATTTTATAAATTGTATATTAGTTGAAACTTTGATAGTTACAACATAATATATGATTATTTCAGCAATTTCTAAAAGTGTATAATATTTATAAAGAACAAGCGGGCGGTCTGATATATGTTGCCTTACAAATGTCTTCATAAAGTTACCTAGTGGCACATCCGCAACCACATTAACAGAGGGCAATCAATGTGAGTCGTGTTTCCGTTTTCCGTCCTTTGATATAAATAACAACACAAAGACTAATGTACTTAGTGTAGTAATAAAGACAATGATTTATAAAGTCTATTTACTTACACAAGGAGCTTCTTGCTTAGCTGGAGGGGTTAACGAGAATACTAATTAGATGCGACCAATGTTGCATGACAGAGTTTTACCATTTCAGGTACAAGTAGTATGAGAAAGAATCAGCTGAATATTGGCCATGTTTTTCAACATGTTCTACGGAAGAGACAGCGAAAATTTCAAGGACGGAAGGGGTACAGGTAGGAAAATGATGAGTGGCATTGTAAGGCGGAATAGAGAGGTTATTAGCCTCTAAACAGGAACGGAACGAGGAGGAACGAGAGTTATTTTTGAGGAAACATGTATTAAAATCTCCTGCAAGGATAATGTGACTGTACGAAGGGATCAATGATTCGAGAATTGTGTCTAGAGAAGAGAAAAAAGGAATACGAGATGTGGCACAATAATAAGTGCCGAGAAGGATTTTATTGTGATGAAGTTCAACTTCAATAAATAAATGTTCGCCCGTATTTTGAGGCGGCGGCTGTGTTGATATACTCAAAATAGAGAAAGGAATATGTGTTCTAAGATAAAAAATAGCAACACCTCCACCACAACCCTGCGCGGTCATTTCGTATGAGTTGAAAACCGTTGTATATAGGTATATAATCTGAATCTCGGAAACGGCTCCAACGATTTTCATGAAATTTAGTATGCAGGGGATTTCAAGGGCCATAAATCGATCTAGCTAGGTTACATTGATTATTAGAAAACGTAAAAAAAAATCGAGCAAAGCTCCGTCATCCAGGCACTTGTAGCGATACTACGAACTAAAAAATTATATATATTATATTTCAACCTTTCAAAAATATTCTATTACAAATTTAACATCAATAAGCTTTTTTAAAAACCTTTTATGCTTTTTGTACTTACAAAGTTTCACTCTCTTTCCTTTAAAGTAAATTAAAAACTGTAACTACTCAATGTCTTTTATAAGTCAAAAACACAACTTTTTTTACATTATAATAATGATTTAATTAATAAGTTAGTTTTCGTATAGAATGTCAGAACTTCAAATGGTAAGAATTGAAAATCGTCAGAAATTTAAAACATGACTGTTCTGTGCGTTGTTACAATTAGTAGAATAATATACACTGGGTATTTTATTTTACTAATTGTAGAAATAAATGTTTTCTCTGCATGTACTAATATTGCAGAGCGAGATTGATTTTGCCGTTATTGTGTGTCGTTATATATTATTTGCTTGTCTGAAACGGATGATTTGTGATGGACCATTATATTTTATTCGACAGTTGCAACGGTCGCAGCATATAACGTGGAATTGAACCTATATATACTATAACGTGTAAATTAATTTGACTAAATACATTACGGATCGTGAAAAAAACTGTGTGAAGTGAAACTTACTACTTGCTAGTAAAAAAAATAACAGTCAGTCGTAGGACTGCACATCAGAAGTGAAAACATAACTTCACAATGTATTTGCATATACATACACATATCTAGATGTATACATAGGGTACACTGGAAGTTCTGCACTCCTGGCCGCTCATAAATGTTTGAATTTCGAATGTTACATTTTATAAATATACTCGGCTCGTCTTACAAATTTTCGATCAGGGTCACATGTCTCGACGCGAGTTTAACATTTACCCATCCCAAAAAGTGCACGACGCCGCTAAAGAAGTTTTCACTTCAAAAATGTGATTCTGTTAAACCGTGGTATTCTGTGGTGCGACTGAGTAAGGATATTGAGCAAAAACCTTTACAGCCCTGCTACTACATACACACTTACACATACAACACAACCTTTCAATATAGATGAGTGTATAGAGAGTTGGATTAGATCCCAGTAGAGGCGTGGTGCCGTTTAACACACACTCGCCAGAGGCGGTCTGTTTTATACTGCGGGTTAATTAAATTCAATTTTCGAATGCGGGCAGCCATGACAGAGATATTGCGGGCCAGACCGCTTTCCAGAACGGTTTAATGTAAAAATTACTAAGAATAAGACTGAATTGTGATGATCCTATTACGATTTAACAGCGTAATCCTATTGGCAGTCCTTAAGTTTAAATCTTCAGTATTTTCATTTTCGTGGTCCTTCGAACGTTATCGTTTGGATTCCTCCTGGGTAAAATATGGTTACGATATCGCTAGCAGCTATTTTATGATGTAATCAAATTTGTTTTATGTCGTCGTAAATATAGGTTTAGCATAATATATGACTAAGAGACAAATATTTTGCATGAAAAATTTAAAAATCAAAATCATTGAAATTGACATGAAAATTTATAATAGACCTACACTAGGAAGGGCATTTTGCGATGAATAAAATTTCTATTAAAAGTTCTTGAAATTTTAATGGATATTTTTTTTTCATGCTAAATCAATTATTTGTCGGCTACACATGCCGCTCTAAAATTAGACCACACCTGTCTGTAATATTCTGTATTATTGAGGAATAGTATTTAATAGTTTTCAATATAATATCTATTAAATAAAGGTATGTTTACGCTTTGGTTCTTGACTGAAATTTTAATTTCTCGACTAAATAGTCAAAGTACGGTTGGACCAGGTAGCACAAGCGAGTGTCACAAATTCTTGTTGCTGACTGACATTCACTAGTCTCCTAACTATAGAAATACTGTTAGCAAACAAAATCTCAGTTCTCCAAAAACCTGCTCTGGCCTATTTGTTAGAAAATCATAAACTTATAAACTTCCCCAATTTAAATTCTATTAAAGCTATGACACTGTTACTTGAACGGTATAAATTATTTTCATATTATACCGTGATTCCAACAATAAATGTTTCTTCATATCACAAGGAACATCCCGCGTACTCGGCGATCCATACCCCATGCTCGAGAATGATAAAGAGAATGGAAGAGCGCTGGCTCTTCTTTGGACCGTATCCCATGCGTCCTCAATTTGGTTAAAATCTGGCGATTGAGCAGACCACGGCAGAACGTTAATGCGAGCATCGGCAAGAGCGCGTGTTACGACTCTAGCCGTGTGTGGACGTGCATTGTCGTGCATTAGTCAAAACGAATCACGCAACCGCCTTTGGAAAGGGATGATTACGTCTGAAACAATCCTCTCCGCATAAATCTGAGCATTGAGGTTACCCCTGATCCAAATGAGATCGGTTCTTTCACCGATTCAAAAACCGGCCCAAACCATTACTCTTCCCCCTCCATATGAATGAACTTTCTGACAAAATTTCAAACGTTCTTGATGTCCAGAGGTCCTCCAAACTTGAGTACGTCTTGTATCCGGCCTCATACCGAAACGAGATTCATCGGAAAAGCAAACACAATCAAAATCTTCTCCCAATTTCGGTGTTCGTGAGCCGACTGTAAACGGGCCCTGCGATTGCGGGGTGCCATAGATGGAACTCTCAGTGGCCTTCAGGAACGCAGATCCACTTCACGTAAACGATTTTGGATGGCAAGCCTGAAGAGTTGTAACGCCTCGTAACCAACATCATGGCGGTCATGGTACGATTCCGTCGAGCAGTATTTTTGATGTACCGGTCCTGTCTGCCAGTGGTGATGCGAGATCGTCCAGCATGTCGCTGCCCGTGATACGATAGCGTGTACAGTGGCGGCTTATGACGCTATGTGTAGTGCCAAGATCGACAGCCACAGTACGTTTCCTGGAAACAGCTTGCAACATTCCGACGGCTCTCATTCTCTTCTCGTGTCACATGATGTCGTAGCTCCATATAGATGCATTTTTTTTTTAAGTTCCGAGGCAGCAATTGCAATGGTTTTGTAAAAACGCTATTACACACTTTTATAGGAATCCTGATTGACAGTTTTCTATGGATTATCTATTTTTGATCAAAATTTAAATTCAATTCAATTCAAAAAAATCTTTATTTCATAAAATTGACCATCAATTATTCGAAATCGTCGATTTAATAAATAATTATTATAATTAAAAATTATAGATCAACACACACAGAACCACCGCAACAATAATTTGCTTCGTCAAATGAAAATTCTTTAACCATTCGTCAAATGTAAGGAAAATTCTTTATTTAAATAGTGAAATTTACTAAAAAGAATCAATAATGATCCAAAAAAGTTAAAATAATAATCGTCAATTGCGGCGATACTGTAAAAGGTGCTTGATGCATAGTACACACATTAAAAGTGTCTACTTTTAATGTGTGTACTATGAATAAATACTTTCAGTTTATTTATATTATATGAGGGGAACCACTGAATTGAGGTGGTGTAGTCTTTTTTTTTTGTTTTCTGTATAACACATATATTGCAACATTAGAGAGTTACAGTATAAGTAAATTAAAGTCTGTAGATATAACTTTCGAGATATTGAGCATGATTAATTTCTAAATTCCGATTTGAATATGTGAGTAGATATCTCTAAACAATTTGGTATCAAATATGAGATGGACCCGGCAGTTACGTATTGGTCTGCATATCTTCCGGATGCTTGGAATTGACGGTTCCAATATTCGGTCTGAAGTTAGCCTCAGACCCTAGAGATTTTCCAATTCAGTATTTTATGTAATACTAGCTGACCCACGCAACTTCGTCTGCGTTTGTAATTTTTTTCCCGTTTTTGCAATATTTTTTATTGATGCTCCACCCCTAATGGTAGCAGCGTGATGTTGTATAGCCTTTCCTGATAAATAGGCTATCCAATAATAAAAGAATTTTCCAATTTGAACCAGTAGTTCCTCTGATTAGCGCGTTCAACCAAACAAACAAACAACCTCTTCAGCTGTATAGTATTAGTATAGATATGTCTGTATACGTACAAAACATCATTTATTTCCCTACAGATTTATTATGCTTTATTGCTATATCCTACTAGTTATACAACTTTATGCGATCTCATGCAATAAAGTGATAAAACAGTTAGCGAGTACGACGGTGCCGAACTGTTTCAGAATGCTCAAATATATAAACTCGAACAAATAAAAGAGCCATTAAAAGCTCAAACGTAGTCAATGTTTTGTTTTCTTTTTTCTTCATAAATGTTGTGCGAGCCTTCGTATTATGGATATCAGGATAATATTTCATCATGTAGCCTAATGCGGGAATAACACTCGAAGTCAGCTCAGTAGAAACATATGTTTATGGATATTGATGCGAAAATTAATAAAACAATCTTTATATAAAACAACTTATAATATCATAAAAACTAATAATAATTATAATAATATTGTTATAGTTTGTTATATATATATTGCTTAATAATATTTAATTAATGCAAACTGTGCACTAATTCTATAAAACTGTTTGACTAAATGTCAAAATAGTCGTGTGAAATCGATGAATATATCTAACACCTGCAAACGAGCAATCTTTGTATATATGTAAGTTTATATATATATACTAGAATAATACCACGGCCGGCAGCGAGAGACTACCCGCAGAAAAGATTAGTAAGCTAAGTAACTCAAATGGTTAATAAGCCTTTTTGTATAACACCACTTTGATTACTGTGAAATGAGATAGAAGAGAACAATTAACACATGTATTTGAAATAAATATGTACTAATTAGTGTTCACGAATAAGGGGTTAAGTACAGATTAATCGTATTATTATTTACTCCGTTAACTTGACTCGGAATATAGGTTATATTCTTGTAATATATGTGGGTTGTTCACAGCTTGTTATCTACACAGGTAATTAATCTATTGAAACTCGTTACACACCACTTCTCGTAACTGTTACAAGCTCTCTAATGCGCGTATTAATTAAACCAATAACATTCAATTCGGTCCTGAATAAAAGCTTTGTTAGTGGAATATATTTCAAATAACTTAAAATTTGGAACGTTTGCAACTACCCCATGTGTATGTTTATGTGGTACGATGGGTACACGATGGGTGTATGTTGTCTTATTTAAGAAAATTTTAAGGTAACTGAGAGGCAGCTGGTTCTTATCCCATTCAGAAGATTAAGACAGTCGTAGTAAAGGCATGTAACTTGAATAACGTTTTTTAGCAAATAATAAGGGAAAACTTCACGGTCTGCTTGGTGGCAAGCGATTACCAGATCCAATAAACACACGCGTTTTTTCTCCCAATCTAGAATATGTATATATATAAATAGTGTAAATAGTACATTTTTAAACAACATCTGAGGTATATTTATATGGGTATAGTTATATAAAATAATAATAATAACAATATTTATTTGCCAAGAACATTGTCATAAAGATGGATGCAAGATGCAGATGGATGAAAAATGTGTCTTACGACTAGGTGCAGAATGTTCTGCCTAAATTGGACATGCAAACATTTTTATAAAATAACATGCATTCTAAATTATGAAAACTTAATGTCTATGTCTAGTGCCATTTATTTTACATCGTTAGGTATTCTGTTACGGAATAAAAGCTTTTCTCAATCAGCCACTCTCTTAGCTTTTTAATAAAAGACTGCATACATTCAGTTAACAATACCAAAATATTGACTTTGCAACATAAGCAATTATTTTCTGAAGGCACTTAAAGCATACTCAATTTAACAGAATCTCACTTCTTAATAGTCACATTTTAATGTAAGTATACGACCGATGCTTACCTCGGCAGAATTAAGTAGGCACTATATATTTTGCGGTGAACAAAGTATAAATTCAGTAATAATGAAAGGCCCGTTATAAAACTAAGTAGATACGTAATATTCATGATATCGTTCGCCAGGAAAAATTAACGGTGCGCTTAGCCAAATGAATATCGATTCGACGCCCTGCCTTCGGCTCATTTGCCCTGCATAAAATTAGTATTTAGACCTTTTCGCGGGCAGGGCCAAATATTTCTCTCATCTTGAGAATTGAAGCAATTTTCTGTAGCTCTCAACATTAAATTAACATTTGGGCTTTTTCTTCATCGTGTGGCCGACGTTGTTCGCCGTCCCGAGCTCAGTATATTTCAGCGGTCGCGTAATTTGTGGCTCGTAAATGTTCTGAAATTGGTCATCCCTTTGGTTGAGGTGAATTTATTGCCTCCTCGGCCGGCCTGTCGAAAGGGGAATTAATAAGTCCCCTTTAATGGTGAAACGTACCCTCACCATCAATTTGAATGCCAATGCCCCAAGATTGCTGCGGCCTAAAACGAGTCTGCACATGAAATATCTCACTTATAAATTTCTTATTCATTTTGTGCTACTAATAAATTGGACACACAATGATTGGATCGTTTTATCAAAACCCGAACACATAGGTTAGGAAGCTATGGATATAAAATTTAATGGAGTATTATGATTGGCTGACATTAAACACAGTGTTTACCCGCAATATATGCAGCTTGTGATATAAATATAATATAATTGAATATAATAAACACTGGGAGAGCCATGCTTCGGCACGTATGGGCCAGCTCGACGCCGCTTGAAACCACGGCCTCACAGAAAACCGGCAGTGAAACAATGCTTGCATTGCTTTTCGCAGCGTGAGTGAGGTTACCGGAGGCCCTAACCCTTCCCTCTCCCCTATTCCTGTGACTCTTGAGTTACAGTTGCTTATGGGCGGCGGTAGTCATTTACCATCAGGTGACCCGTCTGCTCGTTTGCCCTCTACACCATAGAAAAAAAAAACACAGCCTAATAGACATGGTGATCTACAAGTTGTTCAAATGTTTTTGTTTACACTTTGTTATAACACTTCATCCTTAGATGAATTGAGGTTAAGAATTAAGTTTAGACTATATGATAGGTGTGTAAAGTGGGTAGTGATGATTATCTTCTTACTGCCCTTATAATAAATTCCTACTCTCACTACACACTTCTAGCTGCCAGCTATCAACTCTGTATTTACTCCTTGTCATTTATAATATTCTACACAATCACAGTCTACAGTTAATCTACAGTTAATATGATTAACATAAGATTTTTTTTAATTTCACACAAAAAAATGGTAATTTCATTATAATACATATACCTACTTTTATTGGTTGATTGTAAATACCCACAGCGAGTATAAGCTTTTTTAATCCCAAAATCGAATTTTTAATCCCTCATTTGTTAATTCTAATTCTTGTTTATTAATCCAACATTCAATGAAATCTTATGAGATGACCCGACAAAAGTGTTTAGAGTTCAACCCGTTAACCGTTGTTTATACAAACTGTCTGTAAAATATTAGCCGTGATACTTGCACTCTCCAGGGCGCTTTGGCGCCCCTAGTGATATCTAAAATACTCCTGCCGAAAGTGTTGTATAGCAGTGAAGTTGCTTTTATTTTGAAATCTGTTGTGACTAGTTTAGTACCTGGCACAGATATAAATAGTAAATAATCATATTTCTAAGATTTCTTGGGTTTTTTAACATTTGCTAGGTAAATCAATCGCGCGTTTATATCCTGCCGCCTTTTATTAAATAATTTTCTTTAATTACTTTTCCAGAGCTCTTGGCTCTAGAAAAATAATTAACAAGTAGGAGCATTATAATAACTTTTGAACTTCAGTCGGCTGCATCACATTATGTGTGTGATCTTTTAATGGAACTTTTGGAAATAGGTTGTCTTTACAAAAAAAATAATATTAGCTGGTAAAGCCATCACGATGAGTGAGAGAATATAAACGAATTACCTGGGAGAAGTTCCATCGTCTATCTAAAAATCTAGTCGCTTTACACACTAGAGTTCAAATTGTTATCAGCAGTGTGGTAGGACTGCGTTAGGTATAGGGCTCCTCTAAATAAATCGGTTGAGTTTTTTGGATTATTGGGGCGAGAGAGAACATACACCTTTCTTAAACGATTCATTGTCATTGGAAGTAGGAACTTATAAGATATACTTTTCTTCAAGTAGATAGCGCTCGCTCCAATCAGATATTCCGTCAATCCGTTGCAAGTATGTGCGTAAACATTAGTATGAAGTAATTTATGGGTCCCTTTGTGAATTAAAGGCACGTTTGAAAAGCGTCAACCTCAGCGTACAATTGTGAATGTTAATTTTTCCTTTGCTGGTGTCCCTGTGTTCGGTCACGAGAGTTCAGTTTTAGTATCGGTAATGTGTAA
The DNA here is from genome assembly GCA_949752705.1 of Callimorpha dominula. Taxonomy (NCBI): domain Eukaryota; kingdom Metazoa; phylum Arthropoda; class Insecta; order Lepidoptera; family Erebidae; genus Callimorpha; species Callimorpha dominula. The sequence continues at coordinate 14,700,602 of OX456997.1, forward strand.
ATAATGACCATTCCGCTGTGAATTGCAGAGTGGTAAACATTTCTTTCGTGAGCAAGAATAATGTTTATTTTCACCTGTAAATGTGATTCTAATTCAAAGCTTTGCATAGTTTTATCGCGATTATTTGACGACACGCAGATCATAACGCACAAGTGCGTGTTCATTACGGTGATCATTTTGGAATAAAATCATAGAAATATATAGTTGCTGGAACTGTGTAGTGTAAAGGTAACTCTCAATAGGACCTCTAAAGATAAAATTGCAATTAGATGATTGATTATACTAATACAGAAAATTGGTTATGCGGCTAAACAGTGACTATGGGTTGGGTTAACCATCACTAGAAGCCCTAATGTTTATAGGACACGTCATAATTTTAACGTAAAGCAATAAAAAAACCAAGTTGTAAATAACATTGGTTGAACGCCTCCTAGTCTTGAGAGAAGAATAATGGCATTTTCTATTTCGTTAGCTTGTACTAGATATAGTTATGTCCGCTCGGATGGCTGCCAGCTGTGGCACCCGCATCCAGTTCTAGTGTCCCACCCGTTTGGCAAAGATGTAAAGTTACAATGTAGCTAGAGCCGACCATCTGCAATTTATTTTTAACTTATAGAAAGATAGAATTGTTGAAGTAATAAATTTAAACTATTTCTCATTTTGTCTGAAATTTATTCTAGATTTGGCGTAATAGGCAAGGGTAAGGGCAGGAAAACTATTCTAGCTGTGGTAATAATAATGTAACAAATTTACATGATTTGGTACAATGAAAACTAAGAAGTGCATTTAGTTTTGCGAGTTATTACTAGTTTAAGTATCTTTATATTATCATTTATTATGTACCTAATGATTAACTACCAACGACCCGCATGATAGTAAGCAGTAACCAAACCAACCAATAACGTTGATATTTTTATACTAATACGTAAAAATAATTCTTTGTACCCCTTTTTAAGAAAATTTCGCGAACGTAGTAACGTGAATTTTAGAATATTAACAGTTTATATATAAAATAAGTGCAGAAAGCTAAAATTTTTAAAAGAGATCGCGATCTCTAGTTATAAATAATTAGGATCGATTGGCCAGTATAACTTGAGCTGTCATTGTATAGACTTACTTAGCATGACACATAATCACATATACTGGACGTTGTTGTTTAAAAATTTTAGCTTTCTGCACTCTATCTCTAGTTATAAATAATTAGGATCAATTGGTTAATAATTTTCTGTTCATATACAAAACAAATACATCCATAGTTACATCATCCATAGAAATACCATTAATTAAATTCCATATTGTATACAAGTGAATTCGCGCTGATACGAATTTCCGTAATTTACGCATTGCAAAATTCGGTGCTTTTGTTAGTCCGTGACGTCGTTTCGCATTCAAATTGGCATATAACAACAGGACGCACACACCACGCCCGTCATTCCGAACAATTAAGTCGCTTGGTATTGCTCGCTGTCTCTTCCATTTTAATATAACTGTGCCCCGCCGCCCGTCCCGCTGGCCCTAAATCAAAGAGCCGTGAAGTTCCCCCCACACTTCCATATTTTCGCACCCCGACAACGTCGTATAATGGCTATTGACCAAATTTATCGACTTTCATGTCATATTCTCATCTTTATGCGGAGCTGGAAGCCTGGAATTGGCCTCACATAACATATGTGGGAAAAATATTTATGTTCTATGACACAATAAATTATTTTGATCTACGTCTGTGGCATAAATTTAGAAGCTATTGATATGTGTGGCTGATATATAATAAATGAATCAAAGGACTCAATTATGAGACGTATTACAACTCCATCGATATGATAAATATGATTTTCCATATAAATAGCAAAAAAATATATATATGACTATACGGTTAACATGTGTTAGCACATAAATGGCAAATTACAGGGCTGAGCGGAAATTAGTTGAACTGAATTTAATTAAACAAATACATCCGTTATGATATCCAAGTCCCACAAAAAGGCCTTAATGCCCGGGACAATTGTTTGCTCACGTATGTGTTCAAAAGCGGCGAGGAACCGGCGTGAGCAATCACAAAAGAACGGAAACGAGGAGCGAAGAAACGTTGTCATTAATACACGCTCTACGATGTTGTACCCTCTACTTTTAACTGTCTGTTTTTATTCAAAACACGGAATTTAAGTTTATTATGACTGTTAAGCAAACTTTAACTCGGAGAATAACGTAAATGGCGCGAACCGAACAAAAGAAGTGCACGATCGGGTATCGCGAGATTCTACTTGCTTGCTTCCATATTTAAACCAAGAATTTTCGATTTCATCCAAGCGTTTTTCCTCTTAAAACTTTGAACGTCATTGATTTTTCATCGTACTTACCTATTCTACTTTCATAACTAGTTGCTATTGTTATTGCATGTATAAATCCTACGCCACGATATCATGTTATAATTTAAACAATAAAGTACTTTTGAGTTATTTCTTTTGTAGAAAATTTTAATTTTATTCAGCATGTTTCATGTCCACCCCTACGTATACTCGTATAATGCCAGACAATGTACTGAATAGGTATAGTAATATAGTACATTTTTCTTTTCACAATAACCTCACGTGAAGTAAAATTTAATGTAGGTGTATAATGAGCTTTAATTTACATTTATCGTTAAAACTATTTACCAAGTGTATTTTGTTCATTGGTCATTTCATTTACGTTCTTTCATGATGACGGTTTAATTAAAGTTTAGTATTTCATAATGAGGTTATTTAAAATATCCTATACGTAAATTATTTGAGTGGTATGATTAAAGCGACTACGCAACGATGAATAGCCTACTATTTAGAACGTAGTACTTAGGTGACTAATCATGGTTTTCATCAAATTAATTACTTAGCTACTGGAAAAAGAACAGCATACTAACTTTTTAACTTTTACATTCCATGATAATATAATTATGTTGACGGGAATTAACGAGATCACGTATTTAATGAGTATTACATACCATTGATTTGCTTGCCATTTCGACCAAGTTGCACTGGCCGTGTTCACCGGCTCACTGGCTCAGCGGTGCACGCCCTCCGTCGTCAAATCCGTGAGTTCTTCATCCACCCACACATTATCGATATTTTTGACAAATTCATTTCGCCATGTACCATCACAGTGGTAATAGTGTGCCTATTTTGTATGCAAACCAATGTGTCCCTGGTCTGGTTTTTATCCGATTGCGCATTTATCCGTTTGTTTATCACTGGATTCCAGGCTATGCACATGCATAGATAACTTAAAACCGTGTTCCCGATTTAAAGTTTTATGCTTTTTAATTTCAGTCGCTTCACGGACAACTCTTGAGTATAAGTGACTTTCGGTGGCTCTCCACCTTGCGTACGGTGATTTTCGATCCAGTGATTGGTGCCTGCATCGAGTGCGTGTTTTACAAACGCTGTTTTGCTAGTCTGTCACTTCTAGACAGAAGCGATATGTTCTTTGACCCTTTCAGCAATACTCTGCTTCGTTTCGCCTATCTAGGAACTACCACAGCTGCAATCTATTTTATAGACACCTGGAGTTTGTAATGGTAATACATCCTTCGGTGTACCCATTTGTAAACCTTTACGCCAGGTGTGTATACTGTCGTGATGGAGTATTTCTTTAACGCAGACCCAATTTTATCCGTAACTCCCTTGACATGGTTGTCTGTCCACTTCTTGATGCTTCGGTCTTATTGTCTAGTGGTAAGTGGTTAGTGACCCTGACTGCTAAGCCAGAGGTAGTGGGTCCGATTCCCACCCAGGACAAATAATTGTGTGATGAGCACAATAATTTGTTCTGTATCTGGGTGCAATTTACCTATAATATGTATGTATTTAGAAATATTCAAGTATGTTTATCAGCAGTCATGTTTGGCACTCCACAATTACCGGGTGGATCGACAGCATGCTTAGAACCAGAGCCATACAATTTACTGTGAGCGATACAACTAGATGGGTGATGGCCAGAGGGTGTCCGCAAGGCGGAGTTCTCTCTCCTCTCCTGTGGAATATTGTGGTCAATGAGCTTATTACTCAGCTCAATGACCACAAGTTCCTCACAGTGGGCTATGCAGGCGACCTGACCATCCTCATAAGCGGCCCCTTTGAGAGTGTGATATGTGACCGAATGAGGTCTGCATTGAACGTCGTTGAACAGTGGTGTGAAAAACACGACCTAATAGTGAACCCGACAAAGACAGAGTTGATTATGTTCACAAACAAACGTAGTTTAGGAGAACTGAGACTACCTAATTATTTGTCACCCGTCTAGCCCTAACCAAGGAGGTCAAGTATCTAGGAGTTATACTTGACAGCAAACTCCTATGGAACAGGCACCTGGACGCAAAACTGAACAAGGCTTGCATTATTTTCTGCCAATGCAAGCGACTACTCGGCAAAAGCTGGGGACTATCACCAAAAATCATACTATGGCTGTACAAAACGGTCATACGGCCAATCATCACATATGGTGCTATTGCCTGGTGGCACAGAACAGAACTAAGCACTGTCAGGAATAAACTGCAGCAATTCCAGAGACTCGCATGTACTGCCGTCACTGGTTGCATGCGCATTACTCCCACGGCTGCCCTTGAAGTGGTACTTGATCTAGCACCACTAGACCTGTATATACAACAGGAAGCAGCTGTGGCAGCCATCAGACTTAAACACCTGGGTCTGTGGTACAACCGAGAGGGTCCCCATTCCAAACTATGGAATCAATTAGTGGAATATCAACCACTAATAGCTGCCCCATGCGACAGGATCCCTAAACAACACATCTTCGAAAGAAAGTACCGAATACAACTATACGAAAACGACCGAGATCAGCCTGGCATAAATAAAGTCCGGATCTATACGGACGGGTCCAAGATGGGGTCAGGGACTGGAGCCGGAGTTTTCTCACAAGACTTAAATATAAAAATATCACTGGCACACAGTTCCATATTTCAATGTGAGTGTGTTCCGATAACCCACGCCACCACCGTGGTCATGTCAAAAGGTATAAAGGAGCACAACATCCGTATACTGTCAGACGGTATGGCCATTCTGAAGGCCCTGGAGGACAACACCATGAACTCCGGTCTCATTTATGAATGCCACCAGACGCTAGAGCGCTTAGCCTCTGCCAATGGGGTAATTCTTCAAAGGATCAAAGGGCATAGTAATTCACTCGGGAACGACGCCGACGATGAGCAGGCAAGAAAGGGATCTCCCGCCCTATTAGCCACATGTAGTGTACATCAAACTCTTTATAGATACGAGCATGTAAGCTGCCACGTCTACACACGCTGGTGGCCCACGCAATACTGAATGACGTGAGACCTCTACAATAAGCACGAAACAATATATGTAACTGTTATTTAGTTCTACCCTACATACGAGGGCGGCACTGAAAATTTTGGGAATCATGGAAGTGACACAACATTACTATTTAAAAATGTATTTTTTGCTTTTCGAAGTATTCTCCGCGAAATTTGACACATTTTTCCATACGATGGAACCAATCATTGAAGCAACCATTCCATTCGGAAGTTGGGGTCTCCAAAGTGGCCGTTTTGTAGGCGTCCACAGCTTCTTCTGATGACGAAAATCTCTGACCACGCAATTTATTCTTTATTTTAGGGAAAGTATAGAAATCATTAGGGCTTAGGTCGGGGCTGTACGGCGGATGGTCTAATAATTCTATGTTTTCTTGCTTTAAAAACTCTTTTGTTCTGTGCGCGGTGTGAGAACTCGATGATGCGGCGGTTGCAGTTCTCTTTACGGAGTTCAGAAACGACCTGTGGCAAACAAATGCTAGCATACCTTCTGCATTAACCGTTCTTTGTCCCTCAAGAGAAATAATCGAAACATGGCTGGTTACAGAGACAAACGTGGCCACCATTTTTTTTTGCAACACTCCGTGAACGAACAATTTTTGTTGGCTTTAACTCATTTTCGAACACCCAAACTCGTGACTTTTTTTTTGTTTCGGATTTGTACGCGTATATCCAGGATTCGTCACCTGATACGATGTTGTATACAGCATTTGAGGATCCTGCGTGGAATCTTTCGAGAGTTCTGACGCACCAAGTGACGCAAGCCGCTTTTTGCTCTTCACAGAGCGAATGCGGTATCCATCGGGAAAACAACTTTTTTACACCTAATTGTTCATGCAAGATTATTTGTATTTGACTCATGCCAATATCTAAAGTTGCCTGAATTTCGCGGTATGTCACATGTCGATCTTCCTCAATCAGCTTACGCACAGCATTAACGTTTTCTTGGGTGACTGCAGTTTTTGGACGACCTTAACATTGAAATGAATTGAAATTGTGGTTTTGGATGGGGCTTCATCACCAAATGCAGAAATCATCTGGTCAACACACTGTTTTTGCTTTAAACCCCTTCGAAAGTCAGAATAAATCATCGCTCTTGAATTTTCTCGAGTCAATTCCATTTTCTCAACGACTAAACAAGTTTGACGAAACCTTGTGACAAGGCCGAAAATCTTTTTTTAAATAAATAAATGGTATTCGATTTTTAAAACCAAGGAATTTTCAATAAAAAAGATTTTAATATGACAGAAACAGTGGAAATATTACATTCCCGATACTTTTAGTGCAGCCTATGTAGACTACATCCCTTCTTTATCAAAAGTTTTAATAATCATAAATATTTATTTTCCTAAACTTTCCTCCACAGCATCCCGTTATTCTTTAACTTTTTTCTTAAATGTATCACATTTCTTATGAGTGTTTACTCCTTTTGTTCGTTGGAAACTGTACTTGTTTCAAATCACGTGCGGGGTTGAATTAAAATTTCACAGTACTGTTTCTACTTACACTGTATACTTTTTCAACTTTTTGTAACTGACTCTACTCTGTCTGTATACAAGTACATCTACGTACATCATCAAGTACCAGTTTGTACGGAATCCTCGGTGCGCTAGTCAGACTCACACTTGTATTTTTGTTCTACATGTTTTTGACAAAATTTACAATTTCTTCCTTTTTTCATAGGTCAAAAATATGTTTCTCGGTATCTCTCTCTCTCGGTTTTTCGTAAATTTCAATTTCCGCAGGTGTCAGTTTTTGACTTGCGTTGAATGAAATCTAAAATACAATAAACCTTTTTGTGTATCTCTGACCTCGTGGTATTCTGTTCAGCGATTATGGCATGAATGATTTATAAACTTTTAAATAGATATATAAATATTTAAAAATATTTAGGATAATGACTGAGAATAGAAACTAAAAAGGAAATCTCATCGTCAGCTTTTATGCACGATTAAACCTTTTTGAGATACGTGTAATTGTGTTAAGGACTTAGGCTGTTAAGGCTTCTGTTACCTTTACAGCCGGATCGATCCAAATAGATGAGTAAGCTATAATATGTATAGGGGCCGAAATTTTAATCGTTATTAAAAACTTTTACAACAACTTCGAAACATCCGGGCCGGGTAAGTTGCTACCTACATAAAGTACGGAAATTTATTACAAAATGTTTTTACTGGTTTTCGAAGTTCCTTAATCTAAAATCGATAGAAACGACGCTGAACAAAGTTGTGAATAGTACCTTAAGTTGGAAATCGAAGAAAGTCGAACCTTCTGTTCAACACCTGGGCAAGGATACGCTTCGTTGATAAAACTGGTGCACTAAATTGAGATAAAAGCAAACTATACGTTTTTAGTTAAAAGCTTTACATTTATTTTTAGGTACATTTCGAAGAAATTCTGCCTATTGGTTTTGTACCAGTTGTCTAGTTTTCCAAAAAAATCTTCACAGGAGGTCTAGCGATGATCCTTAGACCCCACAACAAACGCCAGTTTAAAAGTTTATATATATATAATATATTAATCTAATATTCAAGTGATTTGCTTTAAAATCTGTGAAAATACAAATATCGTGGTGATCGTGGTCTCAATAATATTAACTATTCCATTCACTTAGTAATTTGATATGCAATTTTATTAATTAAAATTCCTATTCACTATCTTTAAGAAAAAAATCACAGAATCGAGCAATGTGATAAAATATAATAAAACTAAAAAATATAAACACGAAACGTAGGTAGCGGCTTGGATGTGCCCCTTTTTTTTAACCTACTACATACCTTAACTAACTAACCTTTGGCCGTGCGAAGCTTGGTTGTTAGTAATTATTATAAAACAAAGTACCCCGCCGCCTCTGTCTGTCTGTCTTTCTGTTCTCAAAAACTACGGAACGGATTTTCGTGTGGTTTTCACCAATAGATAGAGCATTTCATGAGAAAGGTTTAGGTGTATAATTGGTTAAGGTTCGTGTAAATTGGTTGAAATATGATGATGATAGTTGAAAATGTTGGCGGGGCGGGTTGCTAGTAACTGATAACTGATAAATTGATTTTTTAATCATTGATTTGTCAACTAAAAATATTTGTCCAATTTTATTTTGTAAGCGGTTTTAATCATTCTGTACCATTTTTATGACACATGGTAACATTTTCATGTTCCTCGTCCGCGGCCTCACAGAGCCGGTCTTTGAAATGACCATTACTCACAAAATAATTGTGATACAGAAAAATTACCTTTAGCAGTTAAGTATGATGAACTCGTCTGATTAAATGGACTGATGACCTTTGAGTACGTATCAACAAATTCTTGAATGTTTTCTATGTCCCCCAAATACATCACTATTTGGGAGACATTGAAAACAATACAAATTCAGGACCGTTAGGTTATGCTATAACTATCTACAATTCTACAAGAAGAATCTATTATGTTCCCTATCAATAGAGAATATAGCGTTTCAATTATAAGTTTTATAAATGTTTGTATTGACATACGAGCTAGACTACATTATACTTAATTAAAATTCTTTACGGAGTGGACTTTCTGCTACTATTAACTATAGGTGTTAGACAAATACAATGAAATTACATACAAACATATCTACACTCATGCCTGGATACCCGTAGGGGTAGGTAGATGCGTATTAAATACTTAGTCCCCCCCCCCTCCCCCTTAATAATAGGGGGCAAGCCTAACAGGAAATTGAGGTGGCAGTGAATTTGTTTGCCTTGAGTTTGATTCCTTCTTACAAGGCTCAACCATTTGGAAACGGACGGTTATAGATCGACACAGGCAGATATGATACTATATTACCCATTTTTTTAAATAATTTTACTTTTGACAAAGTAACGTGTTGATCTATTTTTAATTATAATAATATTTTTTTTAAATTGACGATTTCGCAAATTGGCGATAAACTTTATGAAATAAAGATATTGAATGTAATGAAGTGAGATTATTTACTAAGATCCCTTTGCCTTACCTTACTCATGTTAAATGAGTATTATTTGACATAAAAATAAAATGAATACATAGTTTTCTTACATCAAACAATTTCATATTGTTTAAATTGATGGATAGAATATAAATTACTTCAAAACCCAGTCATTTAACGTTAGTTAGGTCCTTTATAACGCAGAGATATCCAATGTAAGCTCCTAAATGTGTACGTGAATGCTTATAGAGGGATACAAACCGAATAGATATGGTCGGATGCTTCTCGTTCGCTGGCCGAATGGAGCGGACAAATTACATTACTAGTACATTGAATCTCTGCAACAAATGTCGCTTCAAATAATACTTGAATAAATAATACGCGTCATCTAAATATTCTTTAAAATTGTAGTAATAGAACAAATGAGTTTAGAAAATAGTATAGTTGGAAAGCTATTGCTAAACTACGTATGAGATATAATAGCGTATTTGTTACTTAGAATCTCGACGTCAGTTTACTCAACTACTAATTATTATTTATCATTACATTAATACGTGAAGAGAATGCTTTTTACCTTTTTTTAAGAAAATTACACATATAATATAATAAATAATATCAATATATCTTACAACTTAAAAAAATACGTGAGTAAAAACGGCCTAATGAAATAAATAACACGGGTTCAGTATATGCATTGACCTGTCATGGTAAGTAAGTCTATACAATGACAGGTCAAGTTATACTGGCCAATGAAAAAACCAGCGTCGAAATTCGGCCACCACACGATCTCTCATACTTGTAATTATTGAATTCTATTTATCAAAAATTGCCCTAAAATCTTATTGTTATAAGACTACACATGATGGAATGGCTACAGTTGATATCCCTGTCTTAGTGGCCTTTACAATCACAGGACGGACATTAGGGTACGCGACCCTGGCCTCTTCGAGCTACTGCAGTGTCAGTCCCGTTTCCCCATCCGAAACTTGCGGTATCCCTTACCCTAGCTTCCTCGCTCTATCCGTTTTCCTAACCACAGTTTACTTTCTAGCTTTGTCCCGTCTGAAAACGACTACATTCCCTAGGAGGGTCCTAACCCTTGGGAATGTAGTCGTGGCGGACGGCCATAAAAGAAACAAGCCAAACTCTTTGCAATGTTAAAAAAAAATACTAAAATAAATAATAACTGTAATAATAACCCGAACCCGAATAAAATTGGGAACAGGGCAAGATGATGATGATGATGGACTAAGTTTTAATTACTTTTTAACATTAAACGTTTTTAAATTGACATGTAATAACATAATTTCCAGTTCATTTTTTTTCTCGGATTATTGTTATTATTGTTATTTTATGCTGTACTAAGTATTATGTCAAATTTAAATTTAATATTGTATTATATTCAATATTTGCATGTCACTACAATGACAAGTGTTTTGGATCTGTCACAACTTTAAAGACCTTCACTGTACTAACACTTTTTGACAAATAAATCATTTCATTTCATTATTATTTTTATTCATTCATTTACTTTGATTTCAATAAAAATAATAATGAAATGGAATTATTTATTTATTTGTGACAGATAGATCACTGCTTACTTGTTCATCGCCTAAACAAGTCTGAGCCTTGTTTTAGTCAAGTTCATCAGCTGCTGCAAAAATGTTCTATTCTTCGAATTCTAATAATCTTCTATATATATATATATATATATATATATTGTTTGTTCGCGATGAACTCCTAAACTAATGAACTGATTTTAATAAAATTCTACGCAATGTGTGCAGTTTGGTCCAACATCTTATTTTTTTTAATTTTATTGCAAATTACCTACAGCAACACGTGGCCGGGTAGTTAGTCACTACATGTTATAAAACAAAGTCACCCGCCAGGTTTGTCTGTCTGTTCGCGATAAACTCAAACACTACTAAACGGGTTTTCACGCGATTTTTATCAATATAGATATAGCGATTCATGAGGAAGGTATATAATTTGTTAAGGTTTTGTGTAAATTGTTGGAAATATGACGATGATTGTTGAAGATATTTCTGCTACCCATACTCGATTGATAGTGCAAACAATTTCTGGGCATTAATGAGTATTTTAGCTACTAAAATACTCTACACTAGACTAAATTACTAACCGAGTGCGAAACAGGCTTACGGGACAATAAAAGTATGTATTGCTGGTTTAGACATACACTATCAAATTCATTTCTTTATAAAACCAATTAATGTACTTCCAATTATCAAAAGTTTTGTAAAATTTACTAAAGTAAAGTTTGCTATTAGTGAAACCCACTTTCCAGCCAGGTTACTGTTATGACAATAAACAATAAATATTGAGTCAATAAAATTCTATAAGAGATATTGATAATAACAACAAATCCAGACAAAAGAGTTTGTTGTTATATTTAATGTTATATTTAACAACCCGTATGCTAGCTCCGTCTAAACAAAGTGAACATCGATAGATATCTCTATTTGGCTGAGCACAAAGAGTAAATGCTACGCTATGTTTCATTTTGCCTTTTCTATTCAAGTGGAAGGAACACAGCTAGCGACATTGCTTTCTTTATTTTGCGTTGAATATTCATACAAAATTAATAAATACTAATTTGAAAGTAATTTGATGCGAATGTGCGTTATTCTGTTAAACGGCAAATGTTTTGAAAGATGATGATATTTTTAATTGTTCTTGAACTTTGTTGTTTTGTCAAAGAGATAAGTATTTAATTAAGATTAATAAAGCCTACCGTTGTCTTTTCTTTGTTAATTTTATATCTATATATATATGTATATGTATGTATGTACCTCAATTTTACCAGCACGATAGAGGTTGCAATTATGCACCGATTGCTTTCAAACCTGGACGAAACATCAACAGGGCAAAAATGAAGGGTAAGTTCGTGAATGGGGAATATTCTCCCAAAGAGGCGGACTGGGGGGCAGATTTTCAAAAAAAAATAAAAAAACACGAAATCTACCTCTGCAGGCCTGCTGCGGGCCTGCTGCGGGCCCGATTTTTTTTTTTTATATATGTTATATTATGTTGTGTTAAGCTGAACTTTAATGCTATTAAATTTATTTTATACTATTGGCCAATAAATGTGTTTGAAACAGAGACTTTTTAAGACTACTAGTAACGTGGGTCACACATTACTAGTATCAAATCAAATCAAATTAAAATCATTTATTTCAATTAAACCAATAATAGGTATTTTTTAATTGTCAGGAGTAGAAGTCAGTCAGACTAAGTTAGTCGTGAAGCTAGTTGCCTGTTCCAATACGTAGATCCTATGGAGAAGAACAGGCAAGAAACTCCAAGGTCACTCTTTTTCAAAATGTTTTTTACAAATTTCTGGTTATGCTAAATGCTTGTGTTAGGAGTGGGTTCACGTCGGTAGTGCACTGGGTGGGGTTTGAACCCGCAACCACTCAATCGCAAGTCCGACGCCTTAGCCATTACGCTACCGCCGCTTAACATAGATGGGGGTAGTTCCCGATACATACCAATCGGCTCGCAACAAAGAGACCTAACATAAGACTAAATTTTGTATTTCAATGGGTGTTATTCCGAAGAATTACTATACTTAAACAATACTACTATAAGAATAAAATGCGCTTACCTTCGGAGTGTACTACACTGTAATCACAATAATATTATTAAAAAAAAATGTATACCTGATATCATTTGCATCATCATTTAGGTTGTGGGTTTTCTGTTGTGGTGCATATGATATATCTGAAGATTTCTAGATAGAGCAACCCTTGTTTTAAGGCCGGCCTTATTTATCTTATTCTATTTACTTATTTATTAGGTTAGCCAACAGTTATTACACTGAACATTATCGTTATTAATATGATATAAACTAAGCATGTGTGAGTGAAACAATCACTTATAGGCTAACTCCACATGCACAATAAATCACGATATAAGTCCTTAAAATTAATTAACTACATATTTTAACATTTACATTCATATATTACAAACTAGCAGGGCCCCGCGGTTTCACCCGCGTAAGTCCCGATCCCGCTGGAATATCGGGATAAAAAGTAGCCTTTATGGTTAATCCAGGTCTCCAGCTATCTACATACCAGGTTTCATCGCAATCGTTTCATTCGTTTTGGCTCACGCCAAAACTACTGAACCGATTGCGAAGAGTAACAAACATTCATCTATCCAAACTTTCACATTTATAATATTAGTGGGATTTATAGTAAATTCTTAATAAAAACAATACTACCTAATACTTTTAAACTTAATAAAAATAACTCCAAAAATATAACACAACAATAAATAACAACAATAACAAAAATAAAAAGGATTGAAATCAGCTACGTATTATTGTACATATCCACTTTGTGTATTTTGTTAAGCCACATGTCTTTGATGTACAATAAAGATTATTCTATTCTATTCTATTACGAATTAAACTATGTTATTATGATAACAAAGCTTGAAACCTTACCATAATATTACAAGAATGAAATATACTAATTACAGATAAAAAACAATATTCTGAATATAAAAGCACGATTCATGTTTATTTTTTTTTGTGTAATGGAATAGGCGTTTATCTTCCAACTCACCTGATATAAAGTGATGAGGAGATGAGTACACGCCGATCCAAGAGAAACGGATTCACTCTACTCTTGAATGTTCCAAGATTATAATTGTCTGGAAAAATAGACACAGGCAAATCATTTCAGACCATGGCTGCTCGAACCAAAAAGGAGGAGATGTTTCGACAATGAACGTTGGTGAACCTCTGTCTGCGTCTAGTCGTCCGCATCATCGTGTATATAATTTTATTTGTTTCACGAAGTTGTTATTTATTGGACCAAAAACCTAACACGTCTATAATAAACCTTGCAAAATGTATTCTTCTGTTATTGTAAGAATTACGATATCAACACCAACATTATCGAATAAACAAATAAGAGGAAATTGACGTACCGATTCATTGGGACATGCAAACTCTGAATTTTTACTTCTCCGTCAATAATGTAAAGTTTCGAAAACTGTATTCCAATACTTTGCTCGAGGCTTACGGTACGACGCTGTCTTCGTTCTCTAATAGTCAAGACTTACTTCAAGAATCATATTTCTTTCAACAGTCATTTCTTTGTTTTAAATAATGCCAAGACGATCTGAGAGCTCGGTAACTTGATCCCTTCTAGTAGTGAGTTGTTAACGATGCAAACGGACTGTCTTTGTAAATATTCGCTATATTGCGGACCTCAGATAACAAATTGATAACATTTTCTGTAACTGTATATCCAAGTGGTTCAAGGAATATCTTGAATGGTTACTAATATTTGTGACACTTCAACGAGAATTACTCCTATTACAGTTTTTTTAATGATGATCTAAACGTTAATCTATACTTATATCTAATCTAATTAATAAATATAATGAAAATCGAAAGTAACTCTGTCTGTCTGTCTGATTGTTACGTTTTCAGATATAAACTGCTGAACCAATTTGATGAATTTTGGTATAGAGATAGAGGACCTTGGAAAACTTACTTTTTGTCGCAAAAATAAAACTTGTAGATGGTGAAAGAGGCATTGAAAGTTTGAGATTATTCTCTCATACAAATTTTCATTATCCGGCGTAAAAACGCAAACGCAGCCGAAGTCACGGGCAACAACTAATATTATGTAGGCGTAAGTTTGTGAGAATGGATGGATCGATGTTTATTACCTTTTCAAGCGAAAAAGGCTGAACGGATCTGGATGAAAATTTGCACAGAGATAGACTATAGTCTGTAGTAGCACATAGGCTTTTATCTCGAAAAATGTACGGTTTCCTTCTGATAGATTACACCAAAATTTTGACGTGAACTAGTTATATATAAATGTAAAAATTCCCTTAACTAAGGGCAGCCCGGATAGCGACAGGCAGAAGTTGAATGCGATTTATTATCCTCATTATCCGATTCTTTGTATTATAGGCGCGCTTCTCTGTATCCAGTATAATAAGTGATCTCTGCTAAAAATAAATATTAATATTAAAGGAGAAATTGATAAAGAAAAAATATTCTTTAAAATTAGTTTGAGTTGTCAAAAAGGTTTCGAGGTTATTTATTGGTTTATAACAAACTAGTAGGTATTAAAGTAGCCACGGATGAGCAGGGTTTTTGTGGCATAAGTTTATTGTGGTAAATAAAGTAAACATAATAAATCAATGTCATGTAGATCTAGAATTAATGATCATGATCAAGAAAGGTTGAATCGTAAAATACTTAACATAGTGAATTTGAAATCATCAATCACATGTCTAGCTTATATAAATAATAAGTTAAAAAAGTATAAATAAGTAACAACTTATTTTTACTTCTATACTATAACTAAGTAAAAAAATTATTTATACTTCCTGGTATGTATAATGAGTTCTTTCACATGGATTTCCTTGTAAGGGTATACCTGTGGCCCTGGTAATATGGACTGTGACGGAACAGCGTTTTGTTTCAGTCGGTTCCAGTCCAACGTTTCCACACGTTAAAAAAAATGTCTGATAAGTTCAGATTTCTCCATACATACAGTGAGATACAAGGAAATTGTATGACTACAGTATGAAGTTCTTCAAGAAAGGATTGTACAGGTTTTTAAAGGGTTGGCAACACGCATGTGAGTACGCTTACCATAGCGGGCCGTAAGACTGTTTACCAACGACGTGGTTACGTTTTTAAAAAAACCTTTTTTTTAACACTACGTTCAATGTTTTTTTTTTTGTAAAAGTGCATTTTGGAAGATTTTGGACATATTCGATTTTAGACCCTAACATCAAAATGTCTATATTAGACAATATTTTAATTTATACATACACTTAAACCATTTCGCTTCAGCAAAAAGTAACTAAACGATTTCAAAGAAATATTTTTACTGATTATTAAATTAAATTAAAAAAAACATTGCCGTCCTGATTTATTTCTTACGATTCAATTCAATATGCGTCACATGAAACTGTTTGACAGGCCTTAAAGATTTTTATTTATTTATAAGAAACAACTTACACTTGAGTTGAATAAAAAGGTCTCCATCTTATTCATTGATATAGTACGTGGATAGAATAATTATGTATATTTTAGGATATAAATATTCAAAAAGTAATAAAAATACATGTAATAAGTTACAGTACAAGTACAAGTACAGTCTAAGGCCTATAAAGGTCAAGATTATTGTCGCTTTTATTTCCACACAACTTAATCAGCTGTCAAACCTGTTTTATCCTAAAGTAATAGGCTTTATACGTCTTGGGATAAAATCAGGGCTCTAAGAATATCCTCGTCGTCTGTTCTTATTGCCTCAAGGCTAATAATATAATCAATCAAGCAATGCGGCTATCATGGTCCACTTCTGGACAATAGCCTTCTCTACGTTGTTCCACAATCGGCTCAGCGCCCGTTTCCGTTTTTTCATCTATTTTATATCTATTTTATTTCCTTTGGGGCAACGTTGGTTATTTTTGTATCTATATACAATACTAAAAGGAAATTGTACCTTGATATAAGTTACAAGCCTACAATCTCTAAATAGATGAATTCAAAGATCTAATATCTTTGCCACTAAGTGTAACTTCGCCGCTGAGGAATAGTTCCTATTTTTGGTAAATTTATTATTTATTATTGGTAGATATGGTAATCGCTTGTCAGCAATATGCATAGCCTAATATTATGTAATTTTTATTTTATACTTTATGACATGCTGAAGTGGCAATGGGCTGGCCATGTATGGCGAAGGACAGATGGCCGTTAGACCAGATGGGTCCTACAGTGGAGACCGCGAATCGGTAAACGGAAGCTGGGTGCTGTGGCGAGTATTGGGAGAAGCCTATGTCCAGCAGTGGATTATGATAGGCTGATTGATTGACTTTAAGCCTTGCCTTTATTTAATGCAAACGTGAGATTTTTGTTTGTTACGCTTTCACGTCTTAACTACTCAACACGTCTTAACTTCTCAACTTGTCAGGGTTACACAAAAGGACATAAGGCATCTTTAATTCGGAATAAAGTACTATTCCCGAGTGATCCTGAATTGATTAACACAATCTATATTAACACAAGTGAAGTCGCGGGCAAAAGCTAGTGTTTTAATAAAATTAGCATAAATTCACTTGGCCATTTGGGTAATTTTAAGGAGGTTTTCTTCCTGAAGAGTCACAGTTCTTGTCCAGTATTGACCAGCAGTGCAGATTGGCCGGCCAGTGATATCCCAATAAGTAGTTAAACTATTCGATGCTGAACTTACTTAAAACTAAAGTCTATTAAAGCCCTGAGAAGGGTTAGCCCAACATTTTGAACTGTATGTTTACGTTTGAAAGTTAATTTAATACTTTTCGCTGTGCCACGGTTGGATAATAACACGGTAGGAGTTAGTTTGGTGAGTGTGCGAAAGCTCTCTTTAATTAAACCCTCACAATTTTTTCATTGGACTACTAGACGCCATCCTTTCATTGTGGAAATAGCAAAAAAGTCGAATTAACAGCAGTCGCTCTGACAGCTTCTTTTTGATTCGAGTCTCCAAAGTTTGGAATGAACTACCTGCGTCTATTTTTCCAGTCAATTACAATTCTGGAACGTTCAAGTGTAGAGTGAATAAGTTTCTCTTGAGTAGGTGCTTACCATCTTTGTTTTCATCGTCAGTTTCCATCAGGTGAGTTGGAAGACAAACGCCTATTCCATTACACAATAAAAAACTTAAATGATGATGACGATGATTAAATACTTTTATAATGTATTAATTAGTATTTCACTACACTCCAACACTTTTTCGCAGCATTCAGACATTTTTGGTTCATTCAGTAGTGGAATATCATTTTTAAGTAGTAAAAAATGTGTGTGTGTACCAGAGTACACAGGTAAGAAGTGAAACTTCTTTACGACATATCATTTTTCTACTATTTGCAACTTCACATCAACTTATATACATTCACTGATACTTACAATCAAAAAGTGAGGTTAACCTCAAATAAATATTAAAATCATGCTCATACGTGTTGAATTTATAAAACAAAATATATAATCACTCTCACTTTTCTTGTAAATTCACTTAAATTTGAATAAGTCTTTTTATTTTATCACTTTCAAATTAATATATTGTTATTCTTATTTCAAACCAAACTTCAAAACTAATATATTGTTGTTATTATTATAATATATTACATTATATTCTTTACGTCACTATACTAAACTTTGATAAAAAAAGCAACATGGCGCGTAACCGAAAAACGTGACGATTTTTTCAAAATTTCTCCCATAAGTCGATAAAGAAGTTTCACTTCAAAAAATTCTATTGCTATTTAATAGTTCAGATTTGAACCATTTTATTGTTACAAAAAATAAAACGGTTCAGTTTTAAAATATCAATTGATTGCTCTATTATACAGTTAACAGCTTCTTTATCATAGTATCAGGTTGATTCAGTGTAATTTTTAACAGTGTAATGTGTTTGTAATTAACTAGTACTGTTTGTGTTTTGCACTAGGACGTAGGAGTTTTTGACAACATTTTTTATTTATAACCGAACGATAATTGTAACTAGATTATAACAAAGTCGATTGGAATTTCTGAGAACTAATAGAAAACGGCTAAAAGAATGCATAACTTTGTATACTGCTTTAACTTTATTAACTCAAAATACGTAAAGGTACGTTGCAAAAGCAAAATTAAAATGTAACTACCTAAAATAAGGATCAATATTATGGCACTCGGTATTTATTGGTGTTACATTAAGCTAAATTTACTAAATGTAAACACTGTTCTACCAAAGCACTGTAAGTCTTTCATTATACATGCTAATTTAATGGGTAGGATTATTTTAATGTTTTTTTTATAAACAACTAAATAGCAATAAACTAACTTCAATAATGCTTAACCACTATTTTGCAGCAGTAACGGTAGTGTTACTGCAATGCCATTGAAGAGTAAAAAAATCTCTAACATTTTATGTTTTAACTGTCAACTTTTAAGAGGCCGTATACGAAATTTTGCCAATTTCGCTGATTTACGTGGTTTTACAGACGTGATTTTACAGTTAAAATACTATATTTCTATAAGTTTTTATGAACAACATAAAAGATCACTTTAATTTAGATCTAATGAGTGAACCACTTTTTTACTTTTATTAAAAATAATAATGCGAGATTTAGGTTGTTTTAAAACATTTTTTATTACCATATTTTTTAAATTTTTTGCAATTTTTTTTCAGAAAATGGGTTAACTTTGAACTGAAGTTTATTTCTGTTGTTGTAATTTTATGAATGCAAGTTCCACGCAGCCGAAATCAAAAGCAAAACTTTGTCCATTTTCTGTAAAATTTGACTAAGTTAAACATTTTTTTACTCAATTTTTTTATATTAAAATGGTAAAAAGTGTTTCATACATTGTATAGACGACTTTTACAGCAATACATTGTAATTTTTTCATACCGTTGGTACTTCAAAACAGTTCGTAAATATGTGATATTCTAAACCTCTTACGGCAAAATTTACAAAACAGTCACCGGTTTGAGGTCGATTAATCAAAATTGAATAATAAAAGTAAAAAAGTGGCTCATACATTAGATCTAAATTGAAATGATCTTTTATGTTGTTTATAAAAACTTATAGAAATATAGTATTTTAACTGTAAAATCACGTCTGTAAAACCACGTAAATCAGCGAAATTTGCAAAATTTCGTATACGGCCTCTTAATATACAGGCATGTCAACCATGAACTATACAGTCTGCATAATAAAATTATACTTAGATGATCATTACTACGGCTGTATAAGTTTTAAGAGCGTTAATACTATACACCTTTTTCAAATGATTCACGAACACTATAATACGCAGATTGTACAATTTTGGTGTCCGACTTGGGGTGTTTAAGACCATTTACATTTTTATTACCGGTAAGGGCTATGCCATCCAGAAGTCCCACTGCATTCGATCGATTCCTGTTCTCCATGTTCACTGTTAAACGTGCGGTCAGCCTGATCTCCGTCAATGGCCGGTAGCTTTTTTTCGTGGACATCAGGTGATTTCAGCTGGAATAGAACACAAAACAAGTAATATATAGCTGTAATTTTTAAAAGGATGGATTTTATTACCTAGCTGGATGGTTTTTAACACTGTGTTGTAAATGACAGGTTCTTATTATTGTCTACTATATTATTCAATTGTTGAAGAATTTGTTTTATATTTTATCTACTTCTTTTTTGTTTTAACCCCTAAATGAATTATCGATTTCCTCAAAACTGAGTTTTCTTTAATTATTGCATTGTAAGTAAGCTTAATAATTAATATTATTCCTAATCATAATTAATTCAATTCAGATTTATAAGAATGCTTTCTATTATCTCGGATTATAAAAAAGCTCTTTGCGTTTCGCCCATGCTCCAAGAACATTAAATTGTCAAACCCATTCTAACCGTATATCACAGCTGAGGTCAACGGAAAAGTCTTTGTACACTCAGATAATGATTAAGTATATCTTCATCAATATTATATTTCTGTTATTTCAAAATTTAAATAAAATGTAACATTTAAAAAATGTGAGGATCATTTAAATCTATTTCAATATCTCTTGAAAAAGTATTACTAATCCTGCTTCGAATAAAAATATTTTCGTTTCTGTATTCGGATTCCATTTGAATATCCATCCTCGTTTTTACGGAGTATGATTTTTATTTGTTATTATAGTATGTAATTACATACGCATCCGATCCTTCGGGAGTGACGTTTCGGCGTTCGTACCGGTCGGACTTGCTGACAGATATTTCATCAAATAAATTAAAACTACAGTTTAAACTTAGTAAATAGTGTTTAGTGCAGTGAAGAATAAAAAACACATACAAATATACTGAAGTGAGTGCTGACATAGGGTTTATGTTATTATAAAACTTCTAATAACATCAAAATAAAATCGTCTTATCGGAGAATCACAATTTGTTTACCCTCTTACAGATTATTATTGGCATCGGTCTTATGTGAACAGCTAATCAGTACGCCAAAGCTCATCGCCCCGGGCGACATCTTCCGATGTATCCAGAATCCATACTCGCCATCTGTCTTGAGACGTCAGCAACTGTTTCGTATTTGTCAATACTATAACAGCAACAATGCCTATGACCAAGTGCGGAGGGTGTGGTAAATTCACTTCACCGGCAGATGCCGCTAAGTGCACGAAATGCAATGCATACTATCATCGGGTGTGTGTTGGTCTAGTGGGTAAAGGCACCGTATCATCGTTCTGGCAGTGTCCAGAGTGCAGAAAAAATGTCCCAACAGGGACAACAAAACAGAGACGCCTGTTAGAAGCTATCATGCGGATGTTCAAACTGGGGCGCCTCCTTCGGTGTCAGCAGAGTCACCTGTACTGGAGTCCACGTACTCAGAAGAGTCTACGGAAGAAAAGCCGGCTATCAGTGTGACCGCAGAACGAATGGAGCACGGCCAGCAAATGGATGTTCCTTCCCAGCTACGAGTGATCATGGAGGAGTTGCGTAGCTTACGACTTGAGGTCCTAGAGCTAAGGAAAGAACTCAAATCTTCAAGCGACACGTGTAACGGTCGGATGGACACTATCGAGACCTGGCTGCAGGCCCTGGAGGAGCAGCATGCCGACGTACCGGTTGATGCAGCTGCGGTGGGGGGTGTTGGGGAGCAGCTGAAGCGGGAGCTCAATGATAGGGACCAGGAGCTTTTGGCTAACGATCTGGTGATAGCTAATGTGCCAGAATCACAAGCTGAAAACCCACTGCATGTGGTCAAGGTCATCGCCTCCAAGCTGGGTGTCCAAGTGGATGATCGGGACATAGTGTATGCGGAGAGGGTCGGAGGGCGACACCTCAAGCCGACGAGCCCAACAAAATCAGAAGAAGTCCGTCCTCGAGCCGTCATGGTACGTTTGAGCGCGCCGTGACCTACGTGACGCCATTCTGGACAACGCGCGTGTTTGACGGGGGGCCACAACAGAAGATCTGGGTTTCACTGCGCCAGCTCGTCGTTTCTATGTCAACGAAAGACTGACCAAGACTAACCAGGACTTATTTCGCAAGACACGTGCGGCCGCTAGTGCCCATGGCTGGCGTTTCGTCTGGACGAAGCGTGGACGAATTTTGGCCCGCAACAAGGCTGGAGACCTGGCCCGTAGAATTGCAACTGAACAGGATATTCAGAAGATTATTGGACAGTACACAGTTTATAAATAATAATATAGCTATGCAGTTCAGAATTTTAAGCTTTATTTAATTTAAACATTATTACATGGAGCTAGTGCGTCATGTCTGTTATAACAGGGTGCAGCCCATAGGAAAGAGCAGGAGTTACAGGGCAGCTGTTTACATAATTAATACAAAATTGATGGCAATACACATACTAAGTAAACTTATAATTACACTTACAAAATTACTTACTAAGCATATGTACAAAACATCAATTATTATATACAAAACCTATTTACATACACCTCACCTGCATTCATCCTTTTACAACTATTACTATATACATACTGTACAGTATACACATACTATATACACACAAGAATTTAACAAACAGAAAATATACATAAATGACTAAATCTAAGTGCTTAAAGTTCGGTTTATTGAACGCGGGATCACTGGGAACCAACCATGACGAATTTCGTATTGCCATGTCTGATCACTTCGTGGACATCATGGCGATCAATGAGACCTGGCTGAGGCAGAGTGAAGAAGGGCGTGCGCCTAGTGTCCCCGGTTATAGGTTGAAGCACGTACCGCGATCGACGTCCATACGCGGAGGGCGAGGAGGAGGAGTCGGGTTTTACATTAAAACGGAAATTAGGGCACGAGTGATGCAACATCCAGAACAGCTGGATGTTGAGCAGATGTGGCTGAACCTATGCATCAATGGGAGAAAGATTTTAGTAGGCACCGCGTATAGACCGCCATGGTTTGACTTATCTAGATTCTTGGACGGTATAACTGACAGCATTACTGCATTATCCCCTTACGACAATGTTATTTTATTAGGGGATTTCAATGTTAATTTATTAAATAAAGATCACTATAATACGGCTACCTTAAATAATTTCATCAATTACACCCAGATGAATCAAGTAGTTCAGTCACCAACGCACTTCGTGGGAGGAAGTGGTACTCTAATAGATATTATTTGCACAGATATAAAGGTGCGGAATGTTGTGGTGAATCACATCAGTGAGCTTGGAGGTCACTCATTCATAACTTGTGAGACAGTGATTGGGAAGGAGAAGACTAAACCAAGAACTGTTGTTTATAGACCACTAAAGGATATATTAGTAGATAACTTCACAACAGACTTGAAATCTGTACCATGGCTGCAGATAAGTAGTTTATATGATGTCAACAGCATTGTTGAACAGTTCATATACGCTACCAATCAGCTATTTGACCTCCATGCTCCCATAAAAACTAAAACTTTTAAATACCACCCCACTCCATGGATTACAGACAATATAAAGCGGATGTTTAAACTAAGAGATGAGGCAAGAGCAAAATATCGTTCCTTAAAGACACCCACAAGTGAGGAAGATAGAGTTGAGGCTGCCCGGAGATATTATATGGACCTCAAAAACTATGCGGCGTTCGCTCTGGCCCAAGAAAAACAAGTATACTTCTCCAGGGATATTAATAAAAATCTAAACAATCCTATAGTATTATGGAGGAACCTAAAACACAAGTCTTGCCTAATCATAAGGACCGCATGCTCTCGGGCCACTTTGACGACCCAAATAATATAAATAGAGCTTTTTTTAGTGTCCCGGGGTCATGTAGCGTGTCAATGTCTCAGCTGACATTCTTTGAGTTTAACAGATATGGGACTCCACAAACTCAGTTTGTGCTCAGGACTATCAGCCAGGCAGATGTGTTCAAAATTTTGCAGGACCTCGGATCAAACAACTGGCACTGATGGCCTAAGTCTGGCAATGCTTAAACTCTGATTGCCATCCACGCTTCAGACTATCACTTCCATGATAAACAGATCAATTGAGACCAATACTCTCCCTGATGCCTGGAAATGTGCCATTGTACGACCCATCCCAAAGAACAGCAACCCGAATTCTGTCAAGGACCTTCGCCCTATTAGTATACTGCCATGTTTGTCGAAAGTCTTAGAGAAGGTAGTATATAACCAAAAGTTGACATATTTGGAGGACAACAATATGCTACCAGATTTACAGTCTGGTTTCAGAAAGGGTCGTGGTACGGCAACTGCCCTAGCGGATGTAATAGGAAATATCCTTGAGGCTCGTGATAGGGGTGAGGAGACGATACTGGCTCTCCTAGATTTCTCCCGGGCGTTTGACGCCTTTAACACCACATTATTGCTCTCCAAAATGGCTTACTATGGATTTGCAACGGAAACAATAAAGTGGTTTGGAAGCTACTTAGAAAATAGGTCTCAATTTGTTGAAATCCGGAAGGAAGACGGGACAGTCTTGTCGTCTCCTCCACTACCTGTCTCACGCGGGGTACCTCAGGGTTCAATTTTGGGGCCTCTTCTTCACATCTTGTACAGTGCTGATATTACAGAGTCATTCAAACACTGCAAATATCATATGTATGCAGATGATATTAAACTGTACATATCTTGTAAGGCTGCAGAGGTGTTGACGGCTGTACAAAAAATTAATGCTGACTTGCAGAGAGTTGTCACTTGGTCTGAGCATAACTCCCTGGTTCTGAATCCGGTGAAGTCTAAATATATGGTTCTGGGTAGTAAGAAGGCAATCAGTACCATGCTGTCAGTTGGAACAGATGTAACAATTAAAGGTGAAAAGATAGAAAGAGTAGACACAGCAGTTAACTTAGGGCTGACAATGGACCCAGAACTACACTTTGAGAAGCACATAGTTAATTGTATGAGGAACTGTTTTTATAGACTAAAAACTCTATACGTAATCAAAAAACACTTGAGTGTAGCTCTGCGCAAACAGCTAGTTGACACCCTGGTACTAGCAAAGTTAAACTACTGCGATACAGTTTATGGTCCATGCCTACTAGCGAGAACCAATAGATTGATTCAGCGGACACAAAATGCATTCATAAGGTTCTGTGTGGACATACCACGAAGAAGCCATGTCACCCCTTTTGCAAATCAAAACAACATATTAAAAATGGAAGCTAGAAGGCGTATACACATGGCTGGTCTATTGTTTGGTGTCATCGCTACACAAAAACCGATGTATCTGTATGAGAAATTGAGTTGGAGGGAACATCAAAACATAAACCACATACGCTTTGCCACAAAACCATTGTCGATTCCTCAACACAAAACTGCAGCTTTCAGGGGGAGTTTCAAATATGCAGCGACTCACTGTTGGAATGACCTGCCACCACCCATGCGAGGCCTGAAATCAAAACGAAACTTTGTAAAACATTTAAAGTTACATTATCTGGCAACACAGAAATCCACATAGTACTCATAACAAGTACAATAATTCGAATGGAATATAAAACCTAACTCCAATATATATAATAGATATTGTGTTTGTGTTGGATATTGTGTGGATAAATGGATATGTATATATGTGTATGTGTGTGTATATGTGTGTGTATATGTGTATGTATATATGTATACTTATACAGTAACAAATGTTGTATATATATATTGCATTATTTATTTACTAACAACTCTTCCAAATTACATTCACAAATATATAAACATATAGTTATTACATAATTTTTGTTATTGATTCTAACCTTAAGGGCCATGGCCTCAGAAACGGTTCAGTGCTCTAGGTCTCCAACAGGTACTGGCAGTAATTACATCCTTTCCTCCGCATGTTTGACTAGCACATGTGCATCTGGAGTGAACAATGCTGGCTATTTGCTGAAAACATGACATTCAGTTCAACGATACACACACACTTGTTACTACACTCACGATACACACTACATTTTTATGAAACGCGCCAAATATTCAATAAATAGCATTCAACTGCACTTACATAACTTGTGTTTGGGTTTGTTGGTGGGACGCCATTACGTCACCCAAGGTTGTGCTGAAAATCAGCGCTGTGGCACCAATTCCTTTGAGGTTGAGGCTACAGTAATGCTGAGCATATACCTGATTTTGCACATGCGTGACGCATAGCAACATGTAAATTGAAAAACGACAAACAAAATTTACAAGGTATTGTTTTTTCCATACTTTTTGACAATAGTATTACAGAGAATCCACAGACAGATTACCACAGACTACAAATTTTTTATCCGACCATAGATAAGGCTAATTTCGTTTTTTTATTTTTGTCATTTGCTTCTTTTCCTAATATACATGTTCTTTGTTTAAATATGCCTTGTGTGCGTCAAATGTTTGTGCAAAATAAAATTATTTTCTTTCTTTCTTTCTTTCTTTCTATCCTTATTGTAATCGTGAAAGCGGTTTATCAGGAAAATATTTATAACTATACTTGAACGTAAGGAATCCTATCTTACAAAGTTTAATTCATAACCAATGTTAACCTGACAGGAAACCAACATATAGCTTTTACTTTTTGTATATGTTAATAGGTTGCACTGGTCGTGGGCACAAGCTGACTGAGTGCAACCTGGTCGAAACGTCAATCAATTCAGAGGTATGTAATACCTTTTCGTGATCGCGTTAATTCCCGTAAATACTATATATAGATAATATTATATCATGGAACGCGAAAGTTTTAAAGTTAGCATATTACATTGGGTCTGGCTGACGCCCCTAGCAGGAGGAGGCCTGGGACGATGAGGCAATGGCTCCCGTACTCAACGTTGTGATCGCCTGCAGGTCAGGTAGCAAAAGTCTGCAGGGTTTCTCGGAGGCTTCCTTCTTATGGTACTATGGGTCTCCTGCAATAGACTCAATTATGATGGAACACCGTGTGCTTTTAGTCTGTTCGAGTGCGACATACCACTTCACTGTTGGCTCCGGTGATGACCCGTGGGGGCTTCCATACGATTGGTAAAAAAAATTAAAAAGATCACATTACATCTGTACTTAGAAGTAACAGTATTATATCATAAACTTTCAAAAATTAAACCTTAGTAGTGACTGTGTTAGATAGATAGATAAAAAAATCGATAAAACTAGGTACTCTTATCAGAAATCTTTGCCTTTCATAATAATATAATATGTATACTCATTTTTATTACGTTTTACTAGTTTATTAGGTTAACAGTTAGTTAGCTTTCACTGTGTAGTTTTTTCTATAATTCAATGACAAAAGCCTATCTCGATAATACAGGAGCATTTCAACCATTTATCATTTTAGTCAGTTACAGGCAACTGAAGTAGATGAGTTATTGTGGTGTTCACAGACGACGGCCCATACTGTAAGGGTAATGAATGTTCTATGCCGTAACTAGTAACAAATAGGCCCAATTTACTGTGATTCACACGTGCCGCAAGAGACGGTCTAAGAAAGTGCGTATGTTAAAGCAGCTTCGCTAATAATATACTGACCATTAGATTGAATGATTGTTAAAGAAATCAACGAAATGGAAATGAATGGATGGAAACGTTCACATAGCGTTTGCAACCAATCAGTTAAAAACAATCTTTAAATCAGTAAACTATTAGTTATCTATTAAAAACGTATTAGAGATAGTAGGGCTGGCATGTAGGACAATGCCATTGAACCACGAACTACTACTGTCACACGACCACCTACCTAACAGGCGTGAAGGCAGTGATTATGTTAATATCTCCCGCTGGGGAGAAGCCTCCTTTGTACTGTGTTCGCTCAAAATTTTGCGGGTAATAAGACGAGAAGTACCAAGTAACTTGTAACGACTTACGCAAAATTATATTCTCTAAGCCCGACATTATTTTGAACTGCTACTGCTATCGTGTTCTCTCAAGAACATAGATGCAAAAACTGAGTAAAATAAACTCAGCAGTTGCGGATTTTAATATAACTAACACG
The DNA here is from genome assembly GCA_949752705.1 of Callimorpha dominula. Taxonomy (NCBI): domain Eukaryota; kingdom Metazoa; phylum Arthropoda; class Insecta; order Lepidoptera; family Erebidae; genus Callimorpha; species Callimorpha dominula. The sequence continues at coordinate 14,728,767 of OX456997.1, forward strand.
ACGGTTATCTATACGCATGTATGTATATCAAGTTATGTATTGCCCGCTGATACAAAACTTCTTCACTTCAAACTTTTTGTAAAACTTGTAAAGCTTCAGAAAATATAAGAAAACTCTTTCGCTCAAGATATTGCAGCTTCTTAGGTAATTAAATGTTGTACACTCTAAGGAATAAGAATCATTCACTTGACTGGCCTATTGGCCTAGCGGGTAGTGACCCTGACTGCTACGCCATAAGTCGTGGGTTCGTTTCCCACCGGAGTCTGGGTGTTGTTTGTGTCCGTTGTTTGTATGTTTGTAAAGTCTCCCGCGACACAGGAGTCGTTCCTAATGCAGAAGTTGCACTTGCGAGCTACATAAACAATAAGTAATAGTTCAATACCTCATTGGAAGGTGAGTTTGGCGCAGGATAGAGTTATAGAATAAACATTTGTGTGAGTCCCTCACACAAATATTTATTCTATAACTCTATATTATTTATATTAATATTATATATATTACATAGCTTTAAATAAATTTACTGGCCTGTTGGTCAAGTGGTTAGTGAATCGATTGTTGAGCCAGAGGTCATGGGTTCGATTGTCACCTGGGTGACAATCGAACCCATGACCTCTGATGACCACTGATCGTGTTCATCACACAAATAATTGTGTGATGAACATGATCAGTTGTTCTGTGTCTGGGTGTATTTTATCTATAATATGTATGTATTTAGAAATATAATCAGCAGTCTGGTTACCACAGTACAGGCTCTGCCTAGTTTGGGATCAGACGGCCGTGTGTGAGGTGTTTCAATTTATTATAATATATTATGATTAATACCATATTTTGAAGATTGTGTCTGACAACGAAAAATACCAAGAATAACAACATTAAAAGTTAGAACAGTTCAGTATGTATGGTTTATGTCTGGGCTGCACATTCGAAGCGAACTTTGGTTATGTATCAATCATAATACTTATAGGTCCACTTTCAAGGTAGCCTCACACAACATACTCACGAGGAAGCCCATTGGCTGACATATCGTTCCTTACTTCCTTTCGCTCCCAGAAGCCCGTTAAGGCCCCAGGAGGCTTTTGTGCTTCTGGAAGCTAGGCTGGCTGAACTAGTCAGCTTATCTGAACGCATAATCTAAATGCGGAAACAGAGCCCTATACCAAAAAATCCTTACAAAAACTAATCTTTTACAACTTTTAACGAAGTCTTATTTGATTCATTATCTACCTACCCGTACATATTACCACGAATATATACTTACATACATACATACACTCACACCTATAGCCCCAAAGGGGTAGGCAAAGGCGTATTAAACATTGGCAGTTAATTGAGCCCTCTAACTTAATATAAACTTTTAAACGATAAAAAGCCCTAAATTATATTATAATAATAATATAATTTAGTACGTCCTACCATTTTTCTTAATATAAATAAATAAAGAGTAAACTAGGTCGGGCTTTATCCATGACGATTAGGGTCATTACTTACGTGTCGGCTTCTTACAGCTTCAGAATTTCGGTTATTACGGCCTGATGAGACTGTTCGATTGTAGGCGTCCCTATTTATATCATTGTACGATTTGTCAAGACTTTTCAATATTACTTCTTATGATACTATAAAAAGTTATGTGTTACTAAATATAGAAAAATATATTATTAGGATGTTTTTGTTAGGAAGGAAACTTATCATTCAACCTAACTTCAGCAAGACAACAATAACATATTTTAATAAATGCGATAAATAGGGAATTATACACTATTTGTTTCTTAGGTAAATCGAATTCCCTAAACAACTTGTTTATTTACTAGGTATGTCCAGAATCTCCAAACTTATAATACGCAATCTTATCACAAAGTGAGTCAAACACCGACACGTGTTTTGCGTCTTTACGAGGCATGTTTAGGAATCCTTTCGGCAGTAAATGAGCGGCTGTTTTTCGAGCTTTCCGCTATTATGCCAATCAATCCCTTGTCTCCTACTCACACTATTAAACAAAAAGCGTGTCATCGGAAATGTTTACAATATAATAGCAAGCAGATTAGCAAGCGTATTATGCCGGATAGGGAAAATAAATAAAAAATACATATTTATAGAGTTTTTAGAAAGTTATTATAGTTTTATGTACTTATGTATTTTTAAATAACGTAATAATATATAATAGTGTACCTATTATTATTTATAATTTACAGGTACATTACTTAAAGTAATCGCTTAAGAGATTTTGGTGCGTAAATAATTACAAGCATATCCGTTATCTTTTGCATCTTCGCTTCACTTAAAGAAGATATATAACACCTTAAATTGGGAATTGCTGACAATGCCTGGGTGTTTGATAAAATGGGTGTTGACTCCTATTTATTTTCATCAGCATCACTTAGGGTGTGTCGCTTTTTGTGTGTTATTCACATCTTCAGTGAGATAACACGCATGTACAGATGTCGTATTGAACCAAATGATGAATCGTGTTAGGAATGATAAAATGTATGAAAACATGCCTCAAGTTGCAGGGACTGACGTAAAATTGCGTATTATGCGGGCAACCACATCAAGGGCGTTTTACTGTAAGTATATATATTTTCTTATTAAAAAGTAACACTTAAACAATACAATACTTCGCAATCAGCTCTTCTGCCTCTCCAATATGACTCGATGTAAATTAATCAATCAGTTTAATCTTGTAGAATAAGTTTCTGTAAACATTTGCAAAACGTGAGTTTTTAATATCTCAATGTAAGCGTTATACTTACCTTAAGGGTATAATACTCCTTAAGAGGTTATCTGAAGTGTTAAAAAACAAAACCATGCAAGTTTACGATCTATTTCTAAGTAGGAAAGTTTTAAAATTATCTCAAAATTTTGTACTTGACGTGACTTTACCGGTTTTGCTGAAATAAATCGTTCCTTAAGCAAAACCGATGATGTTACTTATCTGAAAAAGAACAACTGAGATCTCATATAAAAATTATCTAGTGTCCATGTTTAATATATGTGTTAAGCATTTATAACATTTCTTCTAAGTGTCTGTACCAGTAAATTGCTTATTTCTTTAAGAAAAAAAAGGTAAATATTTCTCTTTAAAATCTCGCGGCTTTAGATAAGACTGTCTACTGCTATGCAAAAAGTGAATGTAGTAAAAAGTTTGTGAACACTAACTATATATACAAACATTTGCTTAAAATTAGGTAGACGTTATACATATCAGAAATTTAACATATCACTGCGTTATTCCAAAACGTAGACTAAAAATAAGGTTAGCTTTCAAAGTTCCTAAAACAATAAAAAAAGTAATAATTTTAACCTAGTTCTTTAGTTGTGTCACGTTTAGTAATTACACGTACATAATCACATCTTGTACACGTTACATTCATTTCATTTAAAATAATCGAAATAAACAGAAGTTAATAAAATAACACCAACCAGAAAAAATAAAGAGTAGTGGACACTGTTGATTACGCACCGAGTTAATACGACATTATTATGTGGAAATGCAAAATTTCATCAATAAATAATACTAGGTATATTTCTTTGAAATAGAAAAGAATGGATGAAATACAATTACTTAAACAGAACTCGACTGAAACGTCCTATTTCTTTCTCGCCTACTACAGTAATAGGTTTGGTGCTCCCCTCTTCCCACCAGCGGTGTTGCCGGTACCGCCCTCAACTCCTCTCCCCCCACCCTACAGTTCCCAACGCCGTCGGTGCCACCAACAATGACCTCGTATTTCAGACGGAATTGCTCAAACACGGAACAGAGAAAACGTGGAATAGATTTTGATATTTTTTAAGCATAGATACAGTCATCGGTTTTAGTTTTAGATACATTCACTTATTTACTAAAAAGAAAAGAAAAATAAAATAGTTAAGATATTTTTTCATAAATAACTAGCTTTACAGTACTTTTATTTGAATCAAAAGGTACCTTATTTCCTTTTCTGTACCCCTGGCAAACAGTGTGCAAAATTTCATGATAAGTCATTTGAGTATTAACTACTTAACTGACCATCATGAAATTAACAAACAAATGCGTAACAAATAAACTCACTTTTGTTTCTTTAATTTTAGTCAGGCATCAGTCACTATAGTCAAAAAGTTCTGAAAAGTGATTTAATATCATTTTTTCATATTTTCAAAAGACAATTTTTTTATTAGGCAACTGCTGCCTTACCTTAAGTCACATCTTTGTGACATTCTTGGTTTTGCAAACACATAATTTACAAATAAAAAGTACATTCAGATTTGAATAACTATTTGTAAATTACACAAATAATTGAATTGGATTCAATTTCCATATATATACGGAATTGAAATCACAACACCAAATTTTATTTTATTGTACTAACTAAGCTTTGTCCAGTACCCGTGATCCTCTTCCCGTATGCAATCTTAACCCATAATAAAATCTATTTATCTGTATTCTTAATCTTTTTAAATCTCATTAAAAGTGTACTTTCAGTTATCTAGAATCGTCCAACGTCCCTTTAAATTTTTGAATTGTTTCTCTTTAAGACTATTTTTAACAATTACAATAAATAAATTAACCAAATGGATATTACTATTCTTAAATGATTCGCTTCCTAAAGAATATCCTTCTTTCATTTGTATAAATATAAAATGAAGAATATCAAGGAAGTCTCTACACATTTATGCAAGTATCAACTCGTTCATGTAAAAATAGAATTTTAATCTCAGATTCGTATAAAAGGATCCGATGCCATTTCTGAAGATGGTATGTAGACAAGAATTTCAAGTGTTTTCAGATGGTAAGACATAATTTTGTAATCGCATGTAGATTACAAAATTGTATCATTGTTAATTTCCAAAATTAGCTAGTTTCAACTCCAACTTTACTAGAATTAATAATGTTGTATGTAATATATTTCTTTGTCCTGTAAATACCATTGTTTGTATGAATTCTGGAATTTTGGAACCAAATGTCAAATTTTTATATTACAATTTGAAACTTAACAATTAACTAAAAACCACAAACTGTAGTTTGGTTGAATGGTTGTCAGGAACTAAATGATATTTAATCTTACAATAATAAAGCGACCGGGTCAGAGAATAGTTTTAGTTTCGAGTTAGTTCAATTTGAGTTGAAATTGGTCTCGATCGAAAGACCTATATGAAGACTGACTATTATTTCAAATTGTAAAATACTAGTTCTGCTCTGCATCGCTCAAATTTCTTTTAAGGGTATAATCATGTACGTACTAGTTAGTAAGTGGTTAGCGCTTATATTGGCTGGTACACTCGTTTGGGTATCATACTGTTTAATGTAGCCTTTAACATTCCATGAAAAGATATCTAATGCAAAATATTCCAAATTAGTTTAAGTTTAAGTGTCGCGGGGGACTTTACAAACATACAAACAACGGACACAAAGAACACCCAGACTCAGATGGGAATCAAACCCACGACCTCTGGCTCAGCAGTCAGGGTCACTAACCACTAGGCCAACAGGCCTGTCAAAATTCAATTTAATTCAGTACGTACAAATTAGACGAATCTTCAAAGCAGGCATCCGCCACAGTGCCTTGAACCCGTGCGACCAACAGCGGCAACGGCCGGCGCGTCTCACGCAACACGTCGAGCGTACTCTACGCTCCGAGATTCGTGACTTATTTCTATGGCGTGTCATAAAATAAATTTTAAAGCAGATTACTTTTAAACATGGTTCTGTATGTTTGTTTGGCCTTGAAAACTTCAATTAAAATATGAAGTTTTTATTACAAATCATAAATTTACCTTATTTAGAGGTAAAAACGTACCTATGAAATTGGTAGTGGCTAGCTAACTAGCTACCTACTCGTAAAATGCTGGTTTTTGTACCTATTTATAATACATAATTTTAATTAATGCACTTCGGAATATAGTGATAGTCTTAAATAGGCCTGGCCATAGGCTATTATTGGTGTACAGTTGGCGTTAGTTTTGAACACTTATAGAATACCTACTTCTCAACGAAAATCAACATAATTTATAGGACAGTACACTGTTTTCTGCTTGTGTTTTGACACGTGCTATAATCAGATTGGTGGCATCGTCAAAGGTGCCGATATTGCATTAACTAACAGACGGTACTTGACAGTTAATATCATCATCATGATAGCATACGATTGAACATAACATACTAGAAGACACTTTCTTCACCCGTGTCGGTTATTATTCACAATGATATATCACAATCTTATAGATTAATCCATCTCTAGCCTAATCTCACCACACCAAGCAAATTTGCACTTCATTGCCTAATTTTGAGAATTGATACTTACTTGAGCGTTTGTGCAAAAGGAATCTTCAGTCCTTAAACTATTCTATCCTATGTTCTCCTGCGTGTGATGATTGAGGTCCTTTGTCCGATTGCGATCCCGTGATGGGCAAATTGTTATTAGGTTTATTTTTAATGAAATATATTATTCTTAAGTCAAAAATCTTTTTGAGGTCTGTAAACTTAAATATGAGAAAGGGAGAATAGTATAGGGTTAAGCTCGCCTTTTTGCAATAGTTATTTTGTTACTATTATTATTACTAACGATCTTATATTCTATGTAAAGTAAAGGATCAAAGATCGTATAATTTATGTACAGACCATGTTCTTCCACCCAACCTTAATTACCTTTTTATTACAGAAAAAATAAAAAATCGTTATTTTTCAAGTACTACCACACTACGCCTGTTAAATAGATTAAAAAAATTAAAGACCTGATAACGTAAAATCCCGTCATTAGGTTTTTTCTGTTATCTGTGTAGTGTGTGACGTGTGTTTGACTCCATTATTGATTTCAATCAGCTAAGAACTAAAATTAAAAGCTTTAGCACGTAATCAAAACAAGTTTCAGTGTTATAAGTAAGCTTCTCTTAATACTATTAGTAGTTTTTATAGTAGTAGTAGTAGTAATTAGTATTTTTAGGACGCATTCATAAAATAAACTAATTTAAAAAATATATGCATTTTCAGGGACAATTCCTTACCACGTTGTTGTACGATTACAATGATTCTTTTATTTTTTTGGTGTTAAACTTACCTTGCTTAACTACCATGTGTGTGACTACTACTACTAATGTAAGTTTTAAGTTCTACGATTTGCATTTAAGTTGGTTGTACCGTTTTAAGACAAAATTACATTAACAAATTGTCAATATGTAGAAAATATTAGCATTTAACTACTAATAATTAACTAGTAACTTGACACATCTCACACACGGCCGTCTGATCCCGAACTAGGCAGAGCTTGTACTATAGTAACCAGACTGCTGATAAACATACTTATATATTTCTAAATACATACATATTATAGATAAATTACAACCAGACACAGAACAATTGATCGTGCTCATCACACAACTATTTGTCTTGGGTGGAAATCGACCCCACGACCTCTGGCTCAGCATTCAGGATCACTATCCACTAGACCCACAGGCCAGTCAATTCTACAGATACATTATCTTAGAACAACATTATGTAGCTGGCATCTTATCTGTGGTATATCTCCTATCATTAGATTAAGAAATATATTTACAGTTTACTAAAATAAACCGCAAGCAAATTGCCCGTAATCACAGCACTCGGTACACTGGCCGTATCACCGTGTGTAGGTAGTCACTGCTTTTTCTTTATTTAATAAGTTCTTGAAAGTAAAACACAGAAAAAAAGAATAATGCTCAAATGTGGAATGTATTAAGGTAAAATTAACATCAAAAACTTAGTTATATCTGCGGTCCCTTGAAGCTGTAAATAAATTAAACTTCTAAGTCAACGCTATCAAAAAGTATGGCAATTTAAGCCATATACTTTATCGCAGGTAAATCAAAACCTGTAGGGTTCTTTCCATTGACTTAAAATCATAAAATTTGAAGAAGCAAGCGAAAAGAAGAAAAACGCCACTGTGCGGTTCTCCAGATTTTTTTTTGCCTCGCCAACCAATGTCTAGAAAAAATTGTCGCCTACGGTATTTCTGGACCGATACCGATAGCGCAGAACCGCAAGTAACGCGCGATATGGAACTTGATTTTCGTTAATTTATGGTTATATCACATAAAGAAAATGTTTTTGTTTTTACGATTAACTACGCCAAACTTCTTTATGTGCCAACCGCTTGCAAATCGCACCAAAGTGCTTGTTCCAAACCCTAATACAACCACATTTTTTTTACACTTGGGTTTTTCACAGGTTAGACTAGACGCCTTACTCAATATAGTTATTATATCCTGATACATACAATCAAGGTAATAACGGTGTTCCGAACTATCACACTTTCTATCAGCACATTAACGGAATTGTTCCGAGAAATCAATACATTCTAATTTAATGTTACATAGATTGTTATATTTATCGCGTTCTACACGTCTAGTACTCCATAAGATTCTATTATGATTTACATTGTCATTACAATGAATAAACAAAGGTTTAATATGCTTAAAGCCTAACCTTTTGATAGTGTACGTTTTATAATAAGACCATAAAAGTAAGGTTTTGCTGAGGTTATAAGAACATTCAACGCTGTGCTGTGATCTGGACTTTAGATAGGAGTTTTTTTATATTAAAGTTACAGTAGGGAACGTAGTTGCTTAGACTTCTAGACGCATATCTTCTCATTAAGTGGAACTATGTGTTTATAACGTATCCATAAATCACCGTTTATGTTGTAACTAACAGCGCCCCGCGGTTTCACCCGCGTCAGTCCTGATCCCGTGGGAATATCGGAATAAAAATTAGCCTATGCGTTAATCCAGGTCTCGCTCAGCTATCTACATACCAAGTTTCATCGCAATCGGTTCAGTGGTTTTTGCGTAAAAGAGTAACAAACATTCATCCATCCATCCATCCATCCAAACTTTCACATTTATAATATTAGTAGGGTTAGTGGGATATGAAATCATTCTACAAACAAATCGATAACTCGTCTCAAAGCTCGCTAAAGTTAACATTAAATTCACGTTGTTCGTTTATGTACAAACACGAAGAATATAAACATGTGATGATAAATTTGCATTATAAGTGCCCGTATAATGTACGCAACAATCATGATATTGATTTTGTATTGAAATGTGGTAGTTTTGATAATGTTTGTATATTGAATACGAGTAACTGACCATCAAAGCGTAAAAGAACTCAGAGGCACTAATGCGTAATGTACGAGTATGTAGTGAATTTGTCTAAACTTCTATGATTTATTGAATAATACAAGTTTTAGGTAAACATTTCGAATTTTTCCATTTTTTTCGAATCGGGTGCCCCAATTTAACTCTGATAGAAAGTAGACCGTAGTTAACCAGTAACATGAGCGTAGTGTTGTTTTTCTGTTTTTAAGAACAGGGTTACTCAAGGTCTGTGAGGTAGAGCTTGTAACACATTAATTACACTATACTCGTAGGTGTTGGGAGTGTTAAGTGCCAAAGTTACCCATTGTGGGACATTTCCATTAAATTGGACAAAATTTTAAATTTTTAACTATGTAAACATACTGCATGTGAAAATGTACCTCTTTTTGGTAAATAGACATTAATATTTGCAATGTCTGAGTATGTTATACCTACTCAACCGTACTAAAATCTGAAACCGACCGTATTCCTGGAAATATAGAGATTATTTAGGACTCACAGCAATAGATGTGTGGATGGCTTCAGTCCCATAGTTTGTTAAACAACTAAGCGTCTAAGAAAACTAAGTTTTTTTTTTTTTATGGTATAGGGGCCAAACGAGCAGACGGGTCACCCGAAGTTTAAGAGTCACAAGTGCGTTGCCGCCCTTTAAGGTGGGAGTAGGAGAAGAGGGGGAGGGGGGAAGAGTGGGAAGAGGGGAGCGGGGAAGGACGGAAATCGGGGAGAGGGAAGGGTTAGGGCCTCTGGTAACCTCAATCACTCGGCGAAATACAATGCAAGCATTGCTTCACTGCCGGTTGTCTGTGAGGCCGTGGTATCGAGCGGAGTCCAGCCGGCCCATACGTGCCGAAGCATGGCTCTCCCACGTTACGTCCCAATAACAGTTACTGTATCTTCTGTCAAATTTCAAGTTTTTTGTGCACACATGTACACTGTATGTCACTGTCTTCACCTGTTAAACTGTGCCAATGGAGCATAGCTCTTGCCTATTAAAATCTATAGATAAATTCATCCATATAAGCCTCCAATATTAATAATATTTTAAATAAAACTTTGCTATAGCCGTCTGCCGTCCCCTTAACAGACTTGGATATTACCTAGGTTTATAGTACTTGCTCGGACAAACAAGGTTCATCACGTTATGTTTATAAGATGTTCCTATGGCCTTCTTTAAGCTCGTTTATGATGTCTACAAATTTAATGTTATTTTATTATCACTGAAGATACATGTTATTATGCATTCCAAATAGTAACTAAATCGAGACCGGGAAATGGAAAAAACAGATTCAAGATTTGATCAGAGTTAAACAAACCAAGTCTAATCCAAGAATCGGAATGACGTGTTTTGTGCTCACACCCCACACCAAGACCAATAGGCACATTTAAAGTAGAGGATTCAAATTATTTTATGATAAAACTAAAATTTTAAACAACCCTGCCTAAAATAATTAACGAGCCTGCATTCGGAACGCAATATTTTGTAAAAGGTGAAGGTTTTTGAGATAAGGCTATTGTAGCTTAGATAATAATAAACCGGCAAATGAAAGAAGAAGAAAGAAATAAAAGAAAAATCATTTATTTTGTCACACACAGAGACATCGACGAAGGGCATGCAACAATTGGTTTGACACTTAAAAAGTAAAACAAACATATTAGAATATAAAATAATAAAAGCTAAATTGAATAGAATAATACTTTACACAATAAAATACAAAAATAGCAAAAAAAAAGAATACAAAGTAAAAGGTGTCTCATATGGCATGATCAAAATAGGACCTAGTTCAGCATATGTCAGGCAATGATACCTGACGCTGGTTTTCTACTAGTCCCTTTAGTGACTCACGCATGATAAATCAGTCGAACAAGAAATTGACCGATACTCGTAGTATCAATTTTAAATTGTTGTTGTTGAAAATTAAAATATTCTCGCATTTTAGTGGGTTAGTTGGTCTAAATAGATTGATAGCACCTACGCCAGCTTAAGATCTAGAGAAAGCTAAAGCAAAATGTGGGTGAACCCTAACGTCAAGCAGAACTGTGGCAAAAGTTAAAAATAAAATGTTTGTACAATACAAATATCGTATCGTGATCGAAATTAAACCCCTGATGGCATACAAAATGTTGAGCCTATTATTGTCCAACACAACAGAAACTTTGTCAAATAATTACAGTTTAAAACGTCTTTATATTGTCATAATTTTACAACGTCACCTTTCATGTCGTTGAACATAGTCGTTTGTATGTTTGGCAAAGTAGATCACATGTGTTTTATACAAACTTATTATACATATATTCTTCAACGTTATATTTAGTTACTAGTATGAGGACTTTAACTCTTCAGTTATTTATTAATGATATCGTTGTTACATATACGTTTTAGTGTGTAGCTTCCAACTTGTTTAAATGTGCTAGTCATAGAATGAAATTTATTACAAAACCATTCAGTGTAATAAAATGTATAGTTATTAGGAACATATTAGATTTTGAAATGCAACATACCTATATGCTGTGGTACTTAGTACATAGTAATTATCCTTTTTTAGACACCAAGCTAATTTATTACTGATAATAATTATTTTGCAAATTCTTTTTTAGCCAAAGTGATTCAATCGTTCACCAATAAGATCGTTAACGTGTCTGTCTGTCACGTTAGTTTTAATATTTATTTAAATAAACATCATATGTGTAACTGTATCTACGTCATTAACAAACTAAATGGTCTCTTATTATTTCTAAGCAGATGGTGGTCTATACTTATTTGTATAAGCACGTAAGCACCATAATCATTGTGATTTAAAACTCAGTTCATTGTCGCCTTCCTGTTATATTTAATTCTATCTATCTGTCGCTTTCTTTGTTTAGAAAATTGGGAACCCGTTTCATAATTCTGACAGCGATTGCTCGGTGTGGTTATCATGACAGAGCAACATAACCTTTTGCGGTTTTATTTCCGCGCCTGGGCTGGTCGTAATAACCCAGAATGAAATACAGAGGGGAACATGAAGGACATTCGTTCTTTGAACTTGTTGATGGAGAAATTGCTAGAACAGATATATAGTAGAATAGCTTTGCAAATGAAACGCAAATGTTGGAAGCGTATCATTTGGATCTCATCTCCATACTATTAGTACGTCATTTGTTACATCAGTGCCATTTCCATGCTATTGCAAAACACGTTTGCTCTTGACTGTAGTGTAATTGCACACATATTGTAATTTATAAAACTCGTTTAAAGCGATTAGTATTAATTAACACGTTACAACGTATTTGAAGTCATTTAATAGTATTAAAACTCACGCATAAACCTAAGTTCAGACCAAATACATATATGACAGTATTTTAAAAAATACTTTTTAACTACCTTTTGTCAGACTGACTGATCTGACATTTGGCAAATAAACTTAAAGGGCTCTGAAATCGGAATGAGATCGTCAGGTCCAATAAAACCATTGTTATTTTAATTTAGGTAAAACGGTCTTATAAACAGTATAGGTATGTGGTCTGACAGAAGTCTTAAAGATACTTATTTTGACTACACATTAATAATACCATCATACGTAAATATTTCAGGATTATGCGACTAGTTTAACTGATGGATAAAGATCCGAGCCCGCTAATCAAATCCGAACCGTCTAATCGGTCATAAGTAACAGGGTAACTAACAAACCAAACCAGACAGACGAAGCATCCCACTAATCCCACTAATATTATATATGTGAAAGTTTCGATGGACAGATGGATGGATAGATGTTTGTTACTCTTTCACGCAAAAACCACTGAACCGATTGCGATGAAACTTATTATGTAGATAGCTGGAGACCTGGATTAATGCATAGGCTACTTTTTAGCCCGGTATTCTCACAGGATCGGGATTTAGGTAGGTGAAACCACGTGGTGCTGCTAGTGTTATTATAAACTAGAATACCAAATATAATTGCCAATTGAGAGTTCAGTTCATCCCACGTTCTCAGTTATGTTCTGCCGTCTTTACTGTTCTATTATATTTATCTTTAGTTTCGAACAAAAAACTGCCTCGTATTAATAAATCGAGAATTTTCCAACTATCCAACGGCGTGAAGAGATTTATACATAAATGTAGTAGCAAAAACTTAGTAATTACCATACTAATAAAGGCAGTGATATAATGAAGTTGCCAGTGTAGGTTGTCACATAGAATGTGCCGTCGACTATACTGTTTAATTTTTCGCTGTGTGATTACCATTTGCATAAGCTGCGAGCCTTTGGATACTAAATTACTTTTGATGCAGATTTATTTTAATGCTAGAAGCGACACAAAATATATTATTTCATAGCTTTTTAGATTAGTAGACAGATTAGAATAAAAGTTTTGATAATGCCAACACTGTAATTGAAGCGTATGATTGTAATATAATTTCCTACTACCTCCTACTAGAAAGACTTTAAATCTCATTTAATATCAGATGGGCCAACACAAAGTCACTTACGATTTAAAAGTCGAATCGGGCCATCCTTGTTCTGCCTTTTTTTTAAGTCTCACAGAATGAGAATTCTGCGTTCTGTAATTTTATTTTACACTCGCTATTCCTCTTGTCAATTTTTTTATTAGGTAAAACCTGTGGGTCACAGACTATAAATAAACTATTTTGGAACCCGTAACAATTTTGACCAGAGTAATTTGAAGATGATAGAAATGTAATGAAACCACTTTTTACCATAGCAAGACAAGATAATAAAAAAGTAGAGACTTTCAAAATAAACATTACCTATTATAATTTTACTGTTATGACGCGTATGTATTATTTTAAGTAAATAGAATTACCTTAAAATGTTTCCATTAATGCTTATCTAGTAACGTACTTGCATTATCACATTTAGATATCAAATTCATTCCTTCTAGAGCGCAAATACTCAAGGGAAATTAACACAACACTTGAAAACGAAAATTCATCGTCTTATAACGCTAAACCACACGTGAATAATGATGGTGCATACTGCTAAAATAAATGGATCACTTTAAATTTACATGTATTAAATCTAGACAAATATTTGTTATTTGAACAATATGTATGTTGTAGTTAATATTATTATAGTACGTTTATCAAAAGTAGAAACTGAAGAGTTGTTTTATGAAAAACGTTTTGTGTTTCACAAAAAAATCTGCCCATACCTACTGTAACTTTTTCGTTGCCATATTTTTTTTTAAATAAAAGAATTGCTGAGGGCTTTGTCACGGGTATTATCCACTAAGACCAATTTTTTTTTTATAAAATTACACGGTATTTGGGGGAGAGCAGGTAGGATTTGTACAGCGGGAGCATGCGTGCAGTAGTCATATCTAGAATACTAAACACGTCAATGCATTCGTATTTTTATATTTGAGTCTTGCATTTAAGCCACGTTAAGCCCATACGCATAGGTTAACCGCGGGGTGGTGGGACACCGCAGCCTCTGCTTTTGGTGAAAAAAATAGTGCGAGTTTTCGCTCCGCTCCGTGTAAGTAATTTTTCTAATTTGTATTACATTTTTTATACTGATGACCAATGTCGTAGTTTACCGTATCAGCATCCATACTAAAGGAATGTACCCCATTCATAACTGCATGTGTTTATAAAGATTAAATACAATTAATGCTATTGTTTAATTAAAAACGAAGGAAGGTGGTGTGTATGAGAGTATAAAAGAATTAACTATACCCACAGACTGATAACAGAATTATATAATAATATAACTTCAGAGTACTAAAAAACAGTTCCAGTAGGGCTTGGGTCTTTGGCATACGCTTCTATTACGCGCCAGTGTTAACGAGATCGCGCCCTAGATATTATAATTAGTCATAACAGTGTTTTCAGTCTATCTTGCAGTTTCATAAACAGTGGAAAATGTAAAAAAGAATAATTATATTTACAAATTTCTGTGACTATTTTTGTTTCATGAAAAACCTAATAAATTGAATCCCTGGGCACCTTAGAACAATATAATATGTTTATAATATATATATATATATATATATATATATATATATATATATATATATATATATATATATATATATATATATATATATATATATATATATAGTGAAGGGCTCGTGGCTAGTGGTAACCGAGTAGGTTAACACATTACAAAGTTAAGTAATGCTAGCCAGGTCAGTCTAGGATGGGTGACCATTCTTAACACATTGAGACCCCTCCGTGCCTCGGAGAGCACGTTAAACCGTTGGTCCCCCGGGTGCCATACAAACATCTGTGGCGTTCGTTACGGGTAGTTGGAGCCCTAAAAAATCCGACAACCTGGTCTAACTACAGAACTTCGATATCGCCTAGTACTTGGGTTGTGGAGGTCTGATGGCAGTCGCTTCACGTAAAATATCAAAGTTCGGCCGTATCGTAGTTAGATTGAAAGCCGACCCCAACTTAGTTGGGAAAAGGCGCGGAGGATGATGATGATATATATATATATCAACAGATAGTGTCAAAACTTTATCTGGAGATTTTTTTGAAATAATGTGCTGTTTATCCACAAGATATTCTTGAACAGTGTAATAGGCCTTTTGTATTAATAAGGACATAAGTTCTTTTTTAAATAAGTTAATACTTTTATTTTGTAACATAGATTTGGGTAATTTATTATATAAAAGTTTATAAAAAGTATATAAAAGTAATATTTAAAAGTTATTCGTAAATTTAAGCAATATTTTTTGTTTGATTTAAGTGAAAAATCAGGAGTTTAGGAATTTGAGATACTTACTAAAAACTATGATCTCTATGAAGTACATGAAAAAAAAAATATTATATCTAATCACTAAAATTCATGAACAAACACAAAACGTTGAAACGCTGAATAGCATATAGCATGTGCATGAAGTAGTAAGATCTGTGCTATGACATAACTGACAGCACAGGTAGACCGATCAGAGTAGTTGAAAAAGTTGTTGCTTGATTTGTGATCGCTAAGGTCACATCCTCACATTTCCCTTTATGCCTCGGAGAATAAATAACACTGTCAATCTTGCTACCTATAGATTTTATTACCAGTTATTGTTTAACAATGAAAACAATGAATAAAAATTGAAAACGCAGGTGAAGTCTTGTTATACAAGACAAACAGTTAGTGAATCTGATAACCGACCTCCACTTGTTAGAATGGCACAAAAAAGAGAAAAAGGTTACCGAACTACTCGTACAATTAACTAAATTTTTATTATTTACTTTTTGAAATATATCTTTTGATATTTACTAGAACTTAGGGAGACTTATAATAGTTTACATTATATTACATTCCATTGTTGTAGTATAATATCAGAGGGATCTTGGAAGGAAGAATGGTCACCCATCCTAGACTGACCTGGCTAGCATTACTTAACTTTGTAATGTGTTAACCTACTCGGTTACCACTTAGCCACGAGCCCCTCACTATACATATATATATATATATATATATATATATATATATATATATATATATATATATATATATAATAAATCCTATAAGTTTAACTAATAAATAATTACGTAGGGTTTTTTTCCCTTTAAATGAAGGAGTTATTTGCCTAGACAATACCAATGATACTAACAATGAAAACAATACCTCACATTATTTGTAACTTTGACACACACTATATAAAACAAAGAACAAAAGAAATAAAAAGAAAATGTCTACTACACGATTAAGGTTAAATTGTCGGATTACTATTAAATAGTTTGAAAAAATATAATGTATATCAATAGAATAGCACCATATTCCGGTAATAAAATGGTTTTCACAATAGATAAAGGTTTCCTGATTGATTAACTACCATATTTACCCGGAGCACAGAGCATGGAATTGTATTATAGGTGAAGACATTCCATCCTCTGTTCCGCGCTCTGTTAGAGTTTCTTAAAATATCTACCAGTAATTTTATAACAACATTCTAGCAACTTTGGCTTTCCAAATCCTCACACATATTTAAATCTTTATATTAACTTGCAAAGTTAAGGCAAATGTGTTATATTCTCATTTATATGAGGAGCGTACAATAATTGTTTGAAAAGTTTAATGTCTTCTAAAACAAAGCTCGGGCTTTGTTCTAAAGCGGATTACGCTATTTTCAGAATATCAACATCGAGTGTTATATCAATGTTTGTTGAGCAAAATGCGCTGCATGGTACCTAGCAAGTAGGGATGCACAAAAAAGTCTATTGTATCGATATATCGCATCATAACCGTATCAGATGCGTTTGTAATCATACGCGATATGATGGTATATCTTTGTAACGATAAAATTTATCAAGTAATGTATCATAACCATATAGCACGGGTTTAAATCCAAAGGACAGTAAGATATGTCATATAACGAGTGCAATATGATTGTTGTGGGATAGGTTTTTAATGTTTTTACGATATGTTTTTGCAATTTTTAAGGAAAAACCAATACATAAAACTTTAGAAAGGTTTATACTCCAAATGTTTTTTTTTATAGTTGCCACTGATCACCAATTAAACTGCGCAAAAATAATAGTTTGGATAATCACTGTGGATTTAGTCTGTTACAAGTTTCTGCTATTGTAAAATGTAAACTTTGTTGCTCAAACTCGAACGCAATGAACAATAAACACAAAATTAAAGTTATATACGACTCAAAATTTGTTTATATACAATTTTATAGTTTATGTAAATAAGCCTAATACTCAAGCCTTAAAAGGTTTATTTATTTTTTTGCTTTTTAGTTCTTTTCGTCGGTTTATTTTTTTGTTAAAAAGTTTTATATTAATAGTATCTCTTATTACGAACTAGCTTTTGCTAGCGGCTTTATTCGCGTAAAAGTTATTATGTCTGTCTCTCGAGAACAGTGGTTTTTTAGATGAAGGTAAAGTCAAAGTCAAATATTTTTATTTCATAAAATTCTTTAACAATTATTTGAACACGTCTTTTTTTAAACTCAAACTTAAAAATTATACCTATATCAACACAATGTCACCGCAACAATAGGTTGTTTGTCCAAAGTAAAACAAAAAATATATAAAATAAATAATATCGAATTGCAAATAGAGTGTCAATTTATAACTGCCTGTTTTCTATTAGTTGAGCGTTGTGAGAAGAAAAGTAGGTATTCTATGCCTTTTTCCTTACCCCTGACATCATCATGAATATCATCGGTTTAGTAGTTTCTTAGACGTAGACGTGAAAGCATAACAAATAAACAACACAAATAAGGATAACAATGTTCTTCGATTCGATGTTCTTTTATTATTAAAAGTTATGATATAAAGTGAATCTGAAGGTTAGAAACAAATAAAACATTGTTTTAGTTTTATGCGATACGTTAATGCGATACTTTTGTAAAACTACGATATATCGAAGCGTATCTAATGGCCAAAATTAATATTAATTTATATTATTAAATGAAAATATTGTAAAGTGTTTTATCGATCTTCCGATATATCACATCGTATTGGGCATCCCTAGTAGTCAGTCACGTATGTGGTCCGATAGAGTTTAAAACAGAATTTTAAATCTCCATCTGCCACATATGATGTTCAGTTGGACTAGCCTGGTTGATCAATTATTATACAATATTATACATATAACATTGAAAGCTTATTTACTCCTAAAGTTGAAATGTACTATTCGTTGAGAGAAAAAAGGTGATTATTTTATTTATCCATGTAAAATTTAAAGAACTAGATATTTTGGTGGGTCCAATTTTAACTTCTTTATCATTTTCTTTTATAATAAAATGCAGTAGCTTCATTTGTATTTCCGAGTCAACATGTATTTCATGTTAAAAAAATATTATTTTTTTCTCAACGTAACTATCGTTACAGTTAAAATACCAGATGGCATTCAGTTGGACTGAAATCGGGCATATCCATGTAACTTTGGTTCATATGCTTAGATATCTTAGGTTCCTTGAATTGTCACAAGTAGTGTTCATCCAGGTGGTGCGAGTCGATCGGAAAGTCATAAGAACTCATTTTTGCTTAATTCAAAAGATTAGGAAAAGAAATTCTTTGTAAAAAGGTCATATACCATGCTGAAAAAAACTCGATTTCTTATACGTAGGGCGCTACATAAGTTTTGTCGTATGCAAATTAGGTATTATAATATTGCAATTTGCATAAACTCTAAATAATATTAAACATTAAAACGAATTTGAATAGAACGGTGGAATATTAAATTTTTTACTTGGATCATGATGCAAGGTCCGGCAGGCCGAAATAAGTAACTACCGATAAAAACATTGAGACTGTACGAAAATTATTGGAGGAAGAACAACGTGTGACATATCGACTGATCGAGGAAACCCTCATGATGAGTGCACCAAATGTTCATCGGATTCTTCACGACCATTTGAAAGTAAGGAACTTTTGTTCACCCTCGGTACCGCATTTGACTTGGTACGCTGATTGAGTAGCGTGCGTCTTGTTCTGGTGATATGTTAAATTGAAGACGGTCGATCTAAATACGTGAACTCGATTGTTACATGTGATGAAATCTGGCTGTACTATTTCGACATTCCTACTAAATCCCTGAGTAAAGTGTGGATGTTTGGAATTAAATGATATTAATACTTTGATGAACTACAGCTGAAAATTTCCTGATCTGTAAAGAAAATAATGGTTGCTGTGTTTTTTATTTAATATTGAATACAGGAATATTGGATACGGTTGTGCTTGATAAAGAATTTGAAAAATTTAAGACTGTAACTGGTGCTATACCATTATACAGAGGAATGTTAACTTGAAGTATTAAAGGAAAATGAACGTTCGAACTCATGACGTGGGGTTTGCATAAATGTAACGCCCCTGCACATCGAGCAGGCAAAGCTACGAACTATTTGCAACAAGCTGAAATCAAATTGCTGGGACACACCCTTCGTATTTAATCCTAGGATTTAGCGCCATACTACTCTGCACTATTCTAGTATTTTAGCCAAAAGTTTCCTTCCATTTAGCCTACTCCTGATAACTCAATTCTTCAATTTCAATTTTAAGAAAGCTTTTGCTATAAAGAGACCAACTATATTTACAAATATCTAAAGATAGTTATTCTATGTTTGTTGATATATCTATTAAAAGAGTTTCTTAATATTCTAAAAATCGAGTAAAATATGATCGATGGGTCACCGAAGAGCAGTATTTTCAAACCCGTTTAATGTATAGATCCCACTAATATTATAAATGTGAAAGTTTGGATGGATGGATGGATGGATGGATGGATCTTTAATACTATTTCACGCCAAAATTACTGAACCGATTGCGATGAAACTTGGTATGAAGATAGCTGGAGACCTGGATTAACATATAGGTTGCTTTTATCCCGATATTCCCACGGGATCGGGACTTATGCGGGTGAACCGTGGGGCACTGCTAGTACTAAATAAATACAAAAAGAACAAATAAATGCAACCGAGTATATGTAAGTGGAAGCAACAAAATAAATAAAGGGCAGAATTATAAAGTTAGTTTCAAGAAATTCTTAAGTCACATACGCTGAGGTAATATTTGGCCTCCATTCAGGCCACTAGCCTAGAAAAATAATTACATATATGTTATACATTGAAACAATAGCGTTGTAGCCAAAATGTAGCACATCATATTGAAGCGAGCCCAAGTCCCACCGATGCCGTGACCGCCATTACCATGCTAATAATAATTAGCTATTCCACCAACTGAACGGAAATAACATGCCAAAAATGGGGTGGTATAATTACTCGACGAATTGCGCTTTATTTCAATATTCAAGTTAATTGCAGTATAATCAACTAAGGTGTTTGACAATACAAAAATATTATAAGTTTACAATAGTTTTAGTCATCATGCAGTCTATGTAAATCAAAACAAAGAGGTATTTTTTTCTAGGTTTAAAGACAAATTAAATATGCATTTATGTGACTACTGATTTTCATAAAGAAAGTCTTCAAGTAATAATTAAATGTACGATTCAAGTTTACGAGGAAAAAACAGGGTAAATTGAGCTCGCGGCCACCCTTAGTCAATCGCTGTTAATGAGAGCATTTTTTTGCCTTCAGACGGCGCCATATTGGGGTGGGCTGATACTAATACTTTACATTGATAATTAAAATCAAATTCTTTAACTTATCGATTATTCGTACTAACATTGGAGCTGATAGAAATTAAGTTTGGTAAGCTAAATTTTTCCCGACATCACAAAAGCTAGTCAGTTCAAAAACTTTTTGCTATAGTCGGCAAAGATTGCTAAATAATTTTCTGTATTTATTGTACCTACTTATATACAAGACTAGCTTTGCCCGCGGCTTCGTTCGCATAAAGGTATTTTTTTCCATCCCTCGGGAACAGAACTCTTTTCCAGATAAAAGTTACTCTATATCTTCCAAGTGTATTCCAAAATATAATGATGAACGTATGAACGGTACGGCAGTGCAAAAAACATGAATTGATTTTTATTTATATTAGATGACGGTAAGTCTTATTCAAAATTGACACATACATCTCTGTCATACAACTATTATGACTTTTGCTGAACATTTCCACTCGACCAACCTCTCCCAACGAGTTGCAAAGTAAAGCGGTCATACGTGGCCCAAATATCTAATACATTCGACTAAGGTATCTTGTTACCTTCACAGAATGTTCGAGATAAATAATTTATAAGAGAGGTGAGTTAACACTGTCGGTTATTGAGTGCTAATAGGATTCCAGTAATTATAGCTAGCTATTTCAGCTAATGGCGGAAAGTGGAAAATGACCAGACAGTTGTTTTTCTTAAATTATCCACTAGGTTTATTCGTGACTCTCTTACACGGAATAGAGGAGAAAAAGTTAAGAGTTTGAAAACATTTGTACAGTGAAAATCTCGTTGCTATTTCTTGTTACTCTTTCACGCAAAAAGCACTCTACGGATTGCGATGAAACTTGGTACGTAGATATGAGGAGACCTGGATTAACGCATAGGCTACTTTTAATACCGATATACCCACGGGATCGGGACTTATGCATATGAAACCGCGGGGCGCAGCTAGTAATTTTATAAATTTGTTTGAACAAAATCTTTCATCGAAGCACAAGCGTGATGTAGTCGTGTTAATTAATGTTTTCAGCTCCGTGTTACATCCGTTTTGTCCCATCCCATATAAGGCTTCCTATCCTTTTTAAATGTGTTTCACGTTAATGAAATGTAAGCTTGCACGGTGTTTGAGTACACACTTATGAGATAGAAGGTGCTTATATTTTCGGTAGTAATCGGCATGTTATGATTACTCTAGACTTTTAGTGACAATTGAGTTTTAATTTATATTTATTATTAAATTCTTTTACTATCTTTATTTTTACGTATAAAAGCTTGTGTCAGCATTCTAGCTAGAGCAGTACTCAATTCAATTCAACTCTACAGTACAGATGTTTTGACACATTTATAAAAAAATATCAATCTGAAATGTTATACTTTCTAAAACTTTCTAGTGCCAACTCATACAACAAAATCCACCTATTTAGCTAGAGTACTTATCAAAATAAAAAATTAAATTTTTGTTGAAAAATCAACATGTACATGTACAATAAGCGGACACACAATACTGGTTCGTGTTATTACAAAGACTTACCGATCTAACATAATTGAAATAGATACTGTTGAAATACCACATGTCAACAGAACTAAAATTGTAAGTTTAAGTCGAAATATTACATTTTTACTTCAAATAACTTGACTTGACTAAAACTTAAACCCGCTTGACAGAATAATATTTTACACTCGACTAAGATAGATCAAAAATAATATGATCAGATTCTAGGGTTTTAAATTTACAGCGACAAGATTTTGCTTTTAAGTTTTTACCATTACAAATAAGTTAGAATCAGATACGTCACATAGCTTTAAGAAGTAAGTTTATTAAAAATAAGTTTATAATGTAAATAAATTTCCTCAGAACTATGTAGCATTAAATATTGGCGGTGTTTAGTATCAATTTAGTAACAGCTTGTTTTCAAGTTTCGCTGTAACTTCGTGATAATTTTATGAGCGTAATACACGAAAGTTCAAGTGGTTATTACGTCTAGTTAACCACAACTAACGTACATAACATTCTTTAGTTATATATACACCTCATAATATTTTATTACACTTGACCTACTTAGGCATATTTATTACTTTAAAAAAAATCCCGATACATTGTTTAAAATGCCTAAACTACATATATTTTTTTGATTTCTTATTTATCTACCAACGTAAAATATTCTGCCTTTTGTACTCAGAGCTATTAAGGAAATAATTGCAAAGTTTACTAACTATAGATACTCAAATATTACCTCTTTATAAAATGAATGTAGAAGTATTTAAAAAAAATATTATTGACTCTGATGTCTTATAGCATGGCACACATTGTGTCATGCTATACAACTGCACTTTATGTCATTGATCGAATTGCTGAAATTGTTATTGAAATGTTTTTAAATAGCATCGTGTTAATGTATAGCCAAGATTTTGGGCATATCCAATAATTCTATAGTAAAAGATATAAATACTTTCCAAGACCGCTTCTAAATTTAGAATGAACTTAACATGTTACACAATAATATAAACTTTAGAAGCAAATGAAATTAATGTTTCCTTTGTCGTGTGTAAAATAACAGTTTCTGTACAGCGCCATCTTTAGTGTCTAAAGCCCGCTTTTGGCACAATTCACAATTTCTAAGCTCAAAAGATTAAGTAGTTTCAAAGACGTATTCTAAATTTCAATAGCGTCGCCGGTGATGCGGACTTTAAAATGGAATTTACATAGTGTGCAATACAATTAACGTCACAAGAGGCATTATGTAAATGTTTCATGTGTATTGTACAATTTGTTTCCTTAAAGTTTAAATACTGGGCCACTGAAAACATTGTATTTTACAACTATGCACTATGTTGATAAAGGCTGTACAGAAATTATAGCCTTTATCAACTCGTCTTTTATAATATTAAATTTAAAAGGGCAAAACGAAAGCCTCTTTTTAGCACTTTGGCAATATGACACCAAAGTCGAAGCAGTTGGAGTTTAATTACTTAAAAGTGAAGAATTTTACTAGCATAGCCAACCCCTTGAAATGTTTAAGAGACGGTTGCGTAATACTGAAGGTTTTTGCCTTGCGGTTAAGAGATCGCAGGTTCGAACTAGACCCAATACATTACTGACGTTAGCCCGCTCCTAACGCAAACATTTAACTCAGTTGGAGGAACTAACGAGAATAAAACTATACAGTACTGGAATCTAAGTGGCAGAGCCATGCTCCGGCACGTAAGGGCTGGCTCGACCGGATTGATACCACGACCTCACAGAAAAACGGCCGTGAAGCAATGCTTCGTTGTGTTTCGGCGAGTGAGTGTGGTTACCGTGGGCCCAAACGCACTTGTGACTCTTGAGTTGTAAGTGTCTATGGGCGGCGGTAGTCACTTACCATCACGTAACCCGTCAGCTCGTTTACCCATAAAAAAAATAACATAATATATGTAACAAAGAGTTTTTAAAGCAAATTAGTATTCTAACTTTGTTTTTGCTACAGAAGTAATTATTATTATTACCCTTTGTTTGATAAAAAAGCCTTTCCCTTTTTCATTTTACTTAATAATTATAACGCAAGTATTTCACAAAAGGGGCACCCTTTTATTAACTCCGAGCCTTAAGCTCTGACAGGAAAAATTTGTGCGAACGAATCCTTTAATATTTATGTTCAATAGGCTCGGTTATATGGATGACAAATTGAAAAATAAACTGAAATCTATTCACAGATTTGTGGGGGAACAATTTTTCATCGTTCACCCTTACTACTGTATAGTGTTGCCAGTTCCGAGTAAAATGTTCCCTACTGGAGTGTTTTCGTTTATTTGTATTATTATATCACATTATAATACATATATAAAAAAATATAACTTATAAAAATGTTGTTTCATTGTTTTACAAAATGGGGAATTTTTATGAGGAACCGTTGCCAAACATATCAAACACTAGCAACCCGCCCTGGCTTCGCACGGGTAGCAGAGACATCTTCAACGATCATCAACATATTTCATTCAATTTACACAAAAGCTTAACAAATTATACACACTAAACCTTCCTCATGAATCACTCTGTCTATTAGTGATAACTGCATGAAAATCCGTTCAGTAGTTTTTCAGTTTGTCACGAACAGACAGACAGACGTGGCGGGGGACTCTGTTTTATGATATATATTTATCTACGTACAAATAAATTATTATCCTGACTAATATTAAATATGAGAATGTGTGTTTGTTTGTTACGTCTTCACATCTTAACTACTCTACTGAAAAGGATCTAGGGTACCTATCCTTCTTTCAGAAAAAAAAGGTACTGTTTCCTAGGGATACCCTAATTGATTGATTGATAAAATCTACATTAACGCGAGCGGACATAAACGAGTTTATTTATAAATGTTCTATGAGTTTAGTAGATTATTACAGTTAATTACAGTTAAATAGCATGACATTTACGTACAAGATCTGTGATGCCAGGTAGCAGTAGTATTACTGCTAGCTGTCTCCTAATTCACCCCCCTTAAATTAGTTTTAACCATTTTACTAAGAGTACTTCTCCATAGTTTATCAGACTTGTTGATTGGTTGCTGCACTGGGTCATAATATTGCAAATGTGTGTTTTTATATCCAAAGGTTAAAATAAACATTTGTACTTTATGAGTAGAGTATTTTATTTCAGATATACAACTTAGGTTACGACAAAGCATTGCACCTAAGAAAAACAATTAAAAGTTACTGATAAAGGTATCAAAAACTGTCATACTCGGTGTTAGAATGCTCAGTAAGTATATACGTATATTCGTTAAGGATTATAATATACTAATCCCGACATTCATAGGTACATCTGAAATAATATCATCGTATTCACGGAGAATATTCTAAAACAAGACACAAAGATTGAAAAAACAAAATGTATTATACTGTATTTATGTATAATATAATCTCCTGAATGTAGTGGAAAATAATTTAGGGTGGCAGCTCTGCCCATCCCGGTCTATCTCATCCTCGGAGCGTTGAGGATTACAATTGTTTGCACTACCAGTCGGTACAAAGCGAACATTCTGTTGACATTTTCTGTCAAGGTAAATACTCCGTTTACCATTATTTACCGAGCGGACGTATTACCTACTTCTGAGTAAATATCAACGACAGCAAAGAATGGAATAAACGTCTACTAGGTTTGAATCGATAGTGATAGTCTGACCTCTGAACAAAACTCGTCACTGTTTTAAACTCGCTTAATTTCTGCGCTGTAAGATAATTTATAAAGCATGTTGTTGAAAGGAATAAAGCATGGGACACGCAACTTTCATTCGTTTTATGGTTAAGGCATCGAACCTTAGACATTGACGTCGATTTACAGAATATACCAGGACAGGTTTTAGATTCGATGGTCAATGTACGTATGTATGATGTTACGGTTTCGACTCCCTTTGTGAGAGACAACTATTTATATATTTTTGAAGTGAAAACTTCTTTAGCGGCGTTTTGTACTTTTTGGGATGGGTAAAAAATGTTAAACTCGAGTCAGGACACGTGACCCTGATCGAAAATTCGTAAGACGGAGCCGAGTTTCTTATATTTAAAAAAAATGTAAAATTCGAAATATTAACATTTATGAGCGGCCAGGAGGGCAGAACTTTCAGTGTACCCTATGTATACATTTAGATATGTTATTACCTACTTTTTATTTTTAACCTCATTATATATATACAGATGTGTGTGTATTTATATGCAAATACATTGTGAAGTTATGTTTTCACTTCTGACGTGCAGTTCTACGACTTACTGTTTTTTTTTTAAATTAGTCGTGATGTTGTTTGTGGATTCGAACCACACCTAAAAGTAGTCAATAGCAAGATGTAAGAACAGAATAAAATACCCCGTTCCATTTTCCTTGAGCTCTTTGTTAGTAAGTATGGTCAACAGGCTTTTTGATTAAAATATGCCTCAATAGGGTTAACAGTGAATAAAACATCAAACCAAGCCTAATCCCTCTTAATCTGAGAGAAAGCTCATGTCCATCATTAAGCCAATTTATAAACAGGCCCGATTTCTATCGATAACGTATATTTCTCTCATTTTGTAAGCGGCTTGTGCCCAGGGGAAAGGAGTTCTTGTTAAACGATAAATATAAAAATATATTTCATACCTATTTCAGATATTGCGAACCTTCTAGTGGCTTTGGCCTTAATAATAAATTTATGTTTTATTGTCGTAGCCGTAGCAAACGTAGCAACTGTCATGTGGCTACGCCGTAGAGGCAAATAGGTCTTTACAAAAACAACTTGGAGTGTGCTAACTTTATTTTTGTGTTTTTGTTTCTTACCCGGCAGTGTGGCGTCAATTATAATAGAATAATGTATTGGTTGTTTTAGGAAAAAGTTTAGTTTGCTACTATATT
Source organism: Callimorpha dominula (assembly GCA_949752705.1). Taxonomy (NCBI): domain Eukaryota; kingdom Metazoa; phylum Arthropoda; class Insecta; order Lepidoptera; family Erebidae; genus Callimorpha; species Callimorpha dominula. The sequence goes on from OX456997.1 coordinate 14,756,248, forward strand.
CGACTTGTTTTTATTTATATTTGTTATTTTTAATGCGAAATAATTTACCGATGCTATGAACACTGATGTCCTGCAATCTGCATATGACAGCTAGTCCTGCTGCAAGTTTATTTATTAATAAAGACGGTGCTCCGGTTGTTTCTAAAGTAATCTATAAATTGGTACTTCTAACCAATTGCCTTGCCTATTGCCTTTCTCTTAAACCATAACTCAATAGAATATCCGTTACTACAGGTTATATAAAATGATTCCCGAATTACTGAAAATGGAGGGCTAAGGCTAATTAATAATTTGTACGTAATTATTAGAGACAGAAAATGAGTATTTGGTTTATTATGTAGGTAGATAATATTCGGTATTAAATTTCGTTATTTTTGTTTTTGACACATGGAACACGAAACTACTGTCGACACAACTGTCACTTCAATATATTTTACGTTTTTTATTCTAGTTCAATAATTATATCAATAATTAGTTGTACCCTATCGCCGTCGCGGGACGCCTGGCAGATGTAAAACATCGAATTTAATTTGTACAGATACTATGCATAAACGGATAGTTTATTAAATATTTAGTTTTTTTTTAAGAAAATGATCATTCTTGAAATCAGCTTTTGTTACGCCAATTTTCAAGGAAGGGAAAAAAATCAGATATTGAGAAGTACCGCCCCATATCTAAGATATGTCTCTTTTCAAAAATTGTTGAACGTCTAGTCTATACTGATGTATATGCGGCATTGCAGTGTAGTTTTGGCGAAGAGCAACATGGCTTTTTAAGAAATCGTTCTACTACGTCAAATTTGATCTTGTCACATGAATTTATTTCACAAGATATGGAACATGAAAGACAAGTAGACGTCATATATACTGATTACAGTAAATGTTTTGACCGTATAGACCATCAAATGCTTTTAAAAAAGTTATACATGGCAGGGATTCATGGGTATCTGTATAGGTGGTTCTCATCTTATATAGAAAATAGGCCTCAGGCTGTTGTGCTGTAGGGATATACTTCGAGTTGGAATTACATACCTTCGGGAGTTCCTAAGGGGTCAATTTTGGGGCATCTTTTGTTCATATTGTTCGTTGCCGATATTAAATACTGCTTTAAACATTCTTACATTCTTCTATACGCTGATGATATGAAACTTCATAAAGTTGTGCGAAGTTAATCTGACACATTTGAACTGCAAGACGATCTGAAGAGATTTGAGACATATTGTAGTCATAATAAACTTCAGCTAAACGTATGCAAATGTTTTCATGTAACCTTCACCCGTCAGAAATCTAAAATAAGTACAGCATATAAAATTAATAACCAGTTAATCAGTAAAGTCCATAGTATGAAGGATTTAGGAATTATACAAGATAGCAAACTTCTGTATGACCAGCACGTCGATGAAATTGTTAAAAAGGCCTCAAAAGCACTTGGATTCATAATTAGAACAACGACTTGCTTCAAACCCCTTAAGCCAATTAAAGTACTATATTGTTCATTCGTACGCAGCCACTTAGAATATGCATCTAAAGTTTGGAATCCGCAATATGATATTTATAAGTCACGAATTGAGGGTGTCCAAAGGAAATTTCTTCGATTTCTGAATTTCAAAGCGCAGAAATGGTCAGATGATTACATCCACAGATGCAAAAGGTTCCATTTTCTACCACTTGAGCAAAGACGTTGTATCAATGACATCAGAATCTGTTATTTGATAAACGTTGCTCAAGGCTCCATCGACTGCCCTGAACTTGTTGCTAAGGTAGAAATAAGTGTAAATAGGATTGGTTTTCAACAACGGCCCCTATTAAATGTACCTTTTGCAACAACGAACTATAGGTGTAATGCTTTTTCATATATACAGTGCATATAGTTTTAATAAAGTTTCACGGAATGTCAATATAGACCTGTTTTGCACCAATGTGAAAACCGTTACAAGGGTATAAGTTCAACCATTTTTTGAAACTTAAAGCGGCACTCAAACTGTTACTACCATTTTGATTGTTTTGTTTTTTGAGCATGTCTATATATCTGCATTTCATTGTGTATATGTATGTATGTATGAGTGTATGTGTAGGCATGCATGTGTGTATGTATATTTATGTGTATATTATTTATATATTACTTTTACTTTTGGTCAATATAAATCGACAGTTCTCTTTAGAGTATCTATATGTGGAGACTTGTAATTAGCATTATGATTATTTAATTCTAATGATACAACATTGTTATATGTCTGTAAGTATCTCTAAGAATAGATAAATAAATAAATTAAATCGCATAGCGTGGCGACGCCACGCCAATCAGTCGGTCTGACCCTCCGCATTAGATGTTTCACATCAAAACCTTGATTATTGTAACTTAACATAAAAACAGTAAAAAAGGCCATAAGAGAAATAAAAGCGCTTTAATCAAAGATCATCTTTTTCTAGTAATAGAGGAATACAAAAATTGTAAAAGAACTTACTCCGGTCTACGATAGTTTAAAAAGTCAGATGTTTAAACCTTTTTAGCCTATTTTCTACAATGTTTCAAAATCAAAATCATTTATTTCAATTAAACCGCTATGGGTATTTTTGAATTGTCAGGAGTAATAGTCAGTCAGACTAAGTCAGTCGTGAAGCTAGTTGCCTGTTAAAATTCGTAGATCCAGTGGAGAAGAACAGGCGTGAAATGTGAGGACAATGTAACGTATTGTTCTAAACTATAAACTACTACTATATGTAAGTAATAGCAGTTCGGAAATGACCAGCCCCAAACAACGGCTCTCGTTCATGACGCACGCGCCAGCCATCGTCCACGTCAACCATATGATATCAATTGATATCAAAGTGAGCCGAACGACCCGAAACGTAGGCCACCATCCACAGGACGTCTAAGCGATCATTTCATACTTAGAACTGCCAGGCAACATAGCAAATTAACTTAATATGTTATTGACTACCCAGTTCTCACATGTACAATTCAAAATTTACTAAATGTAACATAAAAATTGTATCTATTAATTCTGACAAGATCTTTGTTTCTAAATTCATTATATGATACGTTTAAATTTAAAGTCTTAAACAGTGTAAGGCATACATAGTTAACGTACTAGTTAGTAAGAAGGTAGGCGACTAAATAAATGCGGTTTCTCCTTTCGTAATTAGGCTTTGTTCACTATTTAATTAACATTTCATTGTCTCATAACAGTCTCATTTTATTTATATGTTTATATTAAAATCTTCATATTCGTAATGCCAAGGTTATGGTCAAACATATTCTTAGATATTTCTAGTCTACCCTAGTTAAGGAAGGTCCCTTAGACGTGAAACATCAAGTGATGTCCTTAAGTAATATTAATATTATAATGATATTTTTAAATCATTCATAGTTCTTCTCTTCTTTTTTAATATACATTTCAATATTAAAAGGGAAGGTGTAAAGATGACAGAAAATGATTAATCCCACCAAAAACATTTTCATGTAAAAAGTTGTTAAGACGAGATCACATGGCTCACACGCCCTAGCTCTACAACCCCTAACTTCACAAACTCAACACCTTAGTCAAAATATATGGTCTCGCCTTGGCAACATTTTACATGAAAATGATTTTGGTGTGATTTCACTTCTTTTTGTAAGTTGCTTATGAAAATATTTTTTTGTTTTGATCAACGAGACGAAGACGCTTCGAGAAAAAGTAGGTAGTGCCCTTGCGCTTCGCTTAGCTCGTCTTGGCGGGGTTACGACTACTCTCCGTGATATCTTTTTTAATTTTCTTTAATGACATTTTTATAAAAAATATGATCATACAATGCCTGAATTCCTGGCAGACATTGAGCACTCTTAATTTTCATGTCTATTTCAACAATTTCATTTGTCTATTTATTATGTAGATATTTTGAGTTTTTTTTTAAAGTGTACTTGTAACGTGGGTCGCACATTACTAGTATTCGCCAGCGGTATTTCCGGACCGATACGATCTACAAACCTTCAAGAAAAGAGCGTACTCCTATCTCAAAGGCTGGCAACGCACTTGTGACTCTTGAGTTGCAGGTGTTCATGGGCGACGGTAGTCACTTACCATCAGGTGGCCCGTGTGCTCGTTTGCCCCTATAAAATAAAATAAAAAATATATATTCTTGTTAACCCCTTCTGCTAAGTTAATTGCTTGTGTTAGGAGTGGGTTCACGCCGGTAGTGCACTGGGTGGGGTTCAAACCCGCAACCACTTGATCGCAAGTCCGACACCTTAGCCATTACGCTATCGCCGCTTCCAATTAAATTCAATTTAAATTGACATAAAATATCCATAGTTTCAATCACGTCAGCCCTCTTACGAAATATTATCAGTGAAGTATCAAGTTCATTTTGTCAGTTTCAAATTAGATTCTTGTATTAAAATTACAAATTTTCCTAAAATTGCATTACGTTACTCGCGGGCGACCTTAAAATGTATGACCTCTCCTTTCTGTAACATATTGTACATATATAACATCCCAATATGAATCGTTGGGCTGCGGTCCGTCATCTATCCTGGTTGGAAGATGCTCCCTTTGTGTTGGAGTGACATCATTCAGCATTCCTTAAACTTTTTCCGACTGAAATCTAGGAAGGTAAATTCATATCTTTTGTTTAGATGTGACTACCTTTTAAACTCGAATTAGCCTTCGTAGATCTTGGTTATTGTGTGACTATTTTGTTATTTCTAAAATATCTGTGCACCACATTATTCCTTTAAGGTATTGCACAGCTTATTACTCAATATTCGAGCCTCAACCACTCGATCGTAAGTATCACGACGAATCCAATGTGCTACTATCACATCAATATATTAATGCAAAAGTCCATTTTTATCATCAAGCCGTTACAGTTTAAATTAGTTACAAATATCCTGACTCATACACCCACGCGCACTCTCACAAACTTTTACATTCTTAATATTAGTGGGATATTGTTACAGCTTATTTAATTAGTATTTAACAACTGAACAATTCCTTTAAAACGTAATTGTAAGCGACACGATTTAGTTTTTCAAATTCAAATGATTTATTTGCTTTAAATGGGGTTTACATAACGTGGTAATTCAAGTGTGATATAAGGCGAACAGGCCCATTTAGCCTTAAAAATAGCATGCAAATTTAACATTTTATTAAAATATGTTTTGATTGTAATCATAAAGTTTTTATTTTCTATATACAAATTATATTGTATGAGGCAGGAGTGTGCGGGGAACACGTTCTGTTTTTAAATAGTTGTTTTTATTGAGACGCCCTGAAAAAATAGCATTTGCGAACCCCGGCATATCCCAAACGCTTTTCAACTGCCATAATTTTTCTTGATTTTGTTAAAAAAAAATTGGAATAAAAATGAAGATGTTGTGTGATCTTTGCGGAATAATACCACTCGTCGCCAATAGTCTTTCGAAAATAATTCAGATATAGATATAATTGATCTGTCAGTTTTATAGAAAATCTTTTCTATATCGTTGCAAAACCTAATTACAAACGTTCTTGATCATTTATCACTTTTTAATCATAACTTAAAAAATCCCGTCGTCATATCATAAAAACTTCAATAGAGTTGGTTCTTAACAAGCCTTCCTTTGTTCAAATGTTTTGTTTAAAATTTTAATATAGGAAAATATAGAGGCAAATCTGTGCGCAACGCCACCGGGCAAAATGCTAGTATAAATAATAAGAGCAGGCATCCACGTTGAAGACGGAATACCGGTAAAGTTATACTCCCACCAGACACGATTTCTCTCATAATATTATTTGCTACTGTGAGTACGTGACTCGAATTTCAGGAGCTACCTGCTTATGACGATATGAAATTTGTTCACCACAGGAAACTTGCTTATTTACCTTAGGAATTGCAATGCAACTTGTGAAATATATGGCCGTATTTGTTATCATTGCTCTTGTTTATTATAGCAAGCTTTATGAAGAGTACTTATATCTTTATTTACTTTTTACATAATTAAATAAAATATTAAACTTACCAAACTAGGCTCTAGGATTACAATTTGAAACTCGGTCATTAGTACCATCACTAATTGCATGTGTGTAGTTATTCCACATATAAAATTATACTGAATACTCGTTATTCTACTAAAATGTGGGTACGTACAGCAAAGTCTGCCTTCCATGTTTGTTTAATTTTAATCAAGCGCTAGGGAAACAATTTACGATCATATTGTTTGGCAATATAAACCAATTTAGGGCGAAGTGGGCCTTATTTTTCTACACACTTTATATTGTAGTGACATAAAAATATTGTCATTCCCTGTCAAAGACCTTGATGGTCGGAATTAAAAGAGCTTTTTCCTGTTGAAGAAAATTTTCATATAGTTATGAGGGTATTAAAGTTAATGGTGCCCTCCGCACCGACGTCTACCTCAGCGAGTTTATGAGTTCATAGGCAGGGTATCTCGGTGGCAACGTTTTATTTGTGAAATATTTCCATTTCGGAAGCTTCTACGCAGATTATTTTTTTACAAAAAAAATAAGCTGCTTTTCTTACGTTTGTACAAACTTCGTTGAGTTTTCTCAAAAAAAATGTGTGAACTTTATTCCTGTTCATTGTAGCAGAGAAATAAAGTAAGACATTAATTAGGCTCAGTGTTTTAATCTCAGCTGTGGAAATACGAAGCAGAACGATTTTTTTTATAATTTTGTGATTACACACAGTACTGTGCATTTTTAATGAAACTTTGTATTTTTTTTTTGCCTTTCAGTTTTATTACCACGTTGCTAGTTATTATAATTTCCCCGAATCGAAAAAACATGAATGTTCTGAATAACGATCCGTTTACTACTTAATGCTGGAGGTTTTTCAAACGGACCGGCAAATGAGTCGGCATTTGCGAGGCGACGATGGTAATGTCAGCCAGCCAGTAAATTTTCCAGATAAGCGCTGCTCTGACGTCTAGGCCAAGCTCGCTCGCTTATTTCATTAAGTTATTTGCTTTGACTTCAACTCTGAGTTGATGAAATACAAGTCGACAATTTCCTGAATTACTTACAGAGTAATAATTAGGTTCGGTGGATAGTTCCAACATTTATATTTACTATTTTTAACGTGACTTCTAGCTATAAGTATGTATACCTAATGTATGAAAAAATTGTATTAAATAATTTTTTTTGCACAACGAGTTCTGCAACCGCTAAGAAATACAAAAGTTCAAAGATAGAAATGATAAAAAGGTAATTTAAAATAGCTAAAGACTGAATTGTTTTAATAGGCTAAAAAAAAAAACTCAATTTGAATATTTGGATAATAAAACTAAGTTATTTTAATAATAAATGTGGATTTATTCTGATACTAACATCTTTTGTAAAAAAGAATAATAAAAGATCAAGTCAGTAAAAAGACTACGACTAATAAGTAACCCTCTACTAGCGTTTCCAATACACACGTGCAATGAAGTGAATACCTAATTATTTCGCTTGACTTAAGCCTTCAGTCAATAACTGTGCTTTGAGCTTTTATCGCTTTACAGCACACATTCAAGTTCAGTGTTGAAACGTTGAGTTGTTCTTAAATGATTGATGGATTCTGTTTTAAGAGTTTCCTCATGAGCGCAACCTAATTGCATTTTTATTTTTCCCTCTAAAAGTTTTTGTTAAAGAACTCACGTTTTCCGTGCGAAGTAGGTGTAAAAAATGTTTTGTATTATTCAGCCTTTTTCTCCTCATTCGGGTTGATTAATTTGTAGTTCATCTAAGTTTCGCCGAGATTTCCGATTTGCTCCCTCGGTAGTGTAAATAGTGCTAGAAATCCGAAACGGCGTCGTTAGTTCTGCAAGGAGGTTTCCCCTGGGCCAGGTCGGGCAGAGGACGGGGTAACCTTCATAAATCTTTTCCTCGTAGCTTCCCGCAACTAACAAGCCGGCAGCGCACACAGGGGCGGTGCGTCGCGGATCGAACCCTACCGTTACTAAATAACCGTGAAAACTTTCATAATAACACCACTTTAAGCAGATTAAAATACCGAACTGGTAGTATTTTCAAATTAATCATATAGTGCCTAAAGGAGGGTTGCCGTTATGTACGTGCTAGTAGTAATTTAATAATCTAAGGGACGTCTCGCAGCGATCTACTCCTTTATAAATCAGTTTTATCGGAGGCCTTCACCGTGGCTTAAAATTATTAGTTCTACGGATGGGTGTGGTGCCTTTAGCCGGTGACTGGCTACATACTTCCTATTACAAAAAGGGATTCATATTAATTACCTTTATTTTTCTTTATTCTCCTTTATTTACTTTGAATAAATAAGGTAACAATATCAAATCATTAGTCGTACTGGATGTCATTGTGGATGAAGTTTATTATTTCTAGTATCATCTTTAATTTTATAATATCTCAAAATGGGTAGTTATTTAAATAGTTTAGTACTTTCTGTAGCTAAAACAATTATAAATTAGTGTTCTATTATAGTATCTACATTTTTAGCACTTCCTTTCATTAATTCTACTCACTGAATAGCGAACTTGGACTCAAAAGACTTATGTAAATATTCTTCCGACTTACCTATGAGGATTTAGGCTAAGTAAACTAGGAGCTGATAAATAAAAGTATAGAATTTCATAGATCTATTTAGTATTTCTACATGTTCATGTAGGCTTAGCTTCTTGATACGCCGTTTACGCTTAGTACATACATAAACGGCGTAGTAGTACTTTTATCACTCAAGATGTAGATTGCAAGAACGGAGCCGTGATACCACAGTTTCTCACTAGTTTTTGTCACCTCACGACAATTTCTCGAGCGGTGTGGATTAGTTCTTAATACTCTAGATCTCGTGTCAGCTGAAACTTGAACCGTATAAAGGAATCATAAAGTTCATTCTGGGATAAACGAGAACAAATAAATCCGTATAGACGACTTGCTCAGTTGACGACTTGGTAAAATGTTCATTAATCTGTCACTTGAAGATGGTGTCGATTGTTTCGTGTGATCGTGGTTTTGTTGCAATGTGTTTCAGTTATCTAATGAATCGTGTTTATTTAGAACTTGTTAAATTCTACTTCAATTGCAATTTCCATTTTTTAGACACTTTGCACAAATTCTTAATGTAACATGCTCGAGAAGCTTTAAAAAATTACTATAATTCTATTACATAGCGGCAAATTTTTTGACAGATATTAATGAAATATTGCTCGAACGTAATCAATCACTATGGAGTTGAGCAAAATATTTAGAAAAATAAAACTTGAAATTCCTAACTTTTCTCTTTGCGCTTATGAATAAACTTTATTTTATGAATTGGGAACAACATGATACTTTCAGATCCTTTCATAAAAGTTTGAAGTTAAATTTTCACTTCTCACTTGAACGCTTTGGTATTTATGGGCATTTTATTGAATTTTTTTTTTATTGTTTCAGCACCGATGGCGGAGCGTTTGCGCGCTAGGAACGGGTGGTTTCGCTCTTCTATACTGGCGCTTACGACTGGCAGGTGCACCTACAGCTTTCGCAGCTGCAGATAACCCCGCCTCGCGAGACCCCTCTATTCTCACGCGCCTCTACACATTCGCTTATCTACCAGTCTTCAACTTCTTCCTACTTTTGTACCCTTTTCACCTAAGCTTCGATTGGTCGATGGACTCGATACCGAGGATAACGAGCTTATTCGACGCAAGAAACATCGTTACCGCCATGTTTTACGCCGCTATCTCAAAAGTAACCTGGCGAACGTTAATGAACGAATTTAAAAAGCATCAGGACAATTTAGTCCGCGAAGCAAAATATTACAGAAAACAAAATTGTAAAATTAAGCACAAATGGAATTACAATTGCAAGCAGTATAATAGAGGACAAGACTGTAATGAAAGAAAAAACTATCATGCACCGCACAAAGAGAATGTATCATCTAAAAAGCTATTGTGCCCGTGCACTGGGTGTAAACATTCACTCACTGAGGAGCATACGAGTTTGTGTAGAGCTAGCAACAACAATAATATAACGATGCACAATTCTAGTTGCATCTGTCCGGTATCGTTTGCGAAATCCAGGACGACCAGCACGCAGAAAAGCGTTTATAGAAGTTCCCAAGTTACGTTTCTAATGTTCACGGCGTTTATGGTACTGCCATTCGTGCCTGCGACTAATTTACTTTTCTATGTTGGCTTTGTAGTAGCAGAGCGCGTTTTATACATACCAAGTGTTGGTTTTTGTTTATTATTGGGTCTCGGGGCGGGGGTCTTGACACGAAACTGGCACCGCGGTGAGACAAAGAGCCGGTTATTCTTGTTGGCACTGCTAGTGACTTTGTGCGCGATGTGCGGCTACACGCTGCGAAGAAACCTGGACTGGCGCGATGAGGAAAGTCTATTCAGGAGCGCCTTGCATATCAACCCTCCGAAAGGTGAGTCTAAAAATATTTCTGAATATATACAATTTTATTTTTATAAATGACGAAACCAAAACTCTACTACACTTTGTTAAAAATAATCTAAAATTACTTCTTATAAGTATATTTTTTACAAAATTATGATTAAATTTTATATTTTGCAAGAAATAATGTTGTACAAAGAAAAACTAAAACCATAATGATTTGTTTTGCAATATAACCGATGATCCAAGGGTGCCTAACTTCCGTTTCAAACGCCGTAGTGACCTATTTCCTTTCTTATGGCAAGGGATGTCATCTGGTACACGATATATTTTTGTCGTTTCCATCAATCACTATAACAGCGCGATTGTACGGTATTGAGTAAACGATTCTAGGACGATGTGTATTTTTATTTTTTAAACATGTTTTTTTTTCTTATTTTATAAACGCTAGTTTTACATAATTAATGAATATATACTATGTTGAATATAATGTTTACCAGGTAAAAGAACTGTATTGACCAGATAAGAATAGGATACGATTACTGTTCTTCTACAGATTTCTGACAGACCAACTTTAAAGTATACCAGTGTATCAGTTCTCCCCGTTGAGTCCTTTTCCACTTTTGGATACTGTATTATTGGATACTGTAATCAAATGATCGTTCATTTGATTACAGTATCCAATAATACAGTATCCAAAAGTGCCGATAAAATTACGAGGTATACATACATAGTGAACGGTCAAAAGAGAACAAGCAATGTTAGTACTTGAAGATGACATTAATCAAAGTGTAAAGTGGGTTTAACACTATTTATAGGGTACTCGAATGTTTAAGTCTTTTGTAATTAAACTCAAGACCATTAACTCCACAGAGTGGTAGGACAGAGAGTAATCAGTTCCACCTGCAGGTATCACTTCCGCAGCACAGAAAATTTAAGCAAAATAATCTTAAAGGGTTATTTGCTCACAGCGGGGGGTATGATTCCATCTTTTATAGGATAGGTAACAAGTACACTAAGCAAGCCGTTTTGCTATTATTTCCCCCTTAGTCGTGCAAACATTAGTAAAATCGCTTAATTTGATATTTCTTTTTACTAATGTATAAACACACACTGAAAAATGTTTATGGTTGGTAAACATTTCAAAAACAATTATAATAAATTTTTAACTATCTGATTATATTATGATTATAATCGTAGTCTTCCACATAACCATATTATTCACAAATGAGATTCTATAATTATCACAAATAGTCGGTTTCGATTATTTCATATGAATTTAGCGTGAAAATACGATAATTTGGTTGTGTTATTCAAAATTCTGGAGTTTCAATTCGAAACAGGCCAGATATTAACCGTTAGTCAACGTCGCTTTACTTCAAAATTTCGCGAGTTCTCGGCACAATGTTGACGCAGACCAAGCCAACACTTCCATTTCGTACCTTTCTCTAAAGTTTGTTCGAGTTGCTCCCTCGTTACGGCTCAAAACTGAGACACAATTAATTTGTTTGAGAGACAGCTACAAACTACCTGTCCACTGCGTGTTAGTTCATGTAAGTTAGAAAAGAGGTTGCCTGCTTACTCTGAATACCTGCCCTCTCGGGAGCTGGTAATGTATTCACTACTTCCACTCGCATTCAGACTCTTGACCTTTCTAGGACGCCATTAAACATGCATGTTCGTCCCGAGGGACGCCGCCCCGGGTTTCTGTTCACATCAGAAACTTTCACGCAAAGAGAAAAGTTTCGTCTGATGGTTCACATTTTGCCTCCCTTCATACGACGCCGACGAATGTTGTTCGACTCAATCACGAATATTATATTAGTTTTATTTATAAAATGACCGTTGATGAATAGATAGATAGAATAATCTTTATTGTACAATTAATAAAATACAGTTGAAAAATAATTATCTTAAAAATCAGAGTACAATGGGCGGTCTTATCGCTAAAAACGAACTCTACCAGTTATATAGTATTTTCAGTTCTGATCTTATTATCATAACATACAATCCTAGCTCAAATAATAAATGGAAAATTTAGTTTGTTTGTGTGTTTGTTACGCTTTTACGCCTTAACTACTCAACCGTTCATCATGAAATTTTGCGTACACATTGTCCGGGGTACAGAAAAATAGAACATTATGTATGTTCTTGTGCACCTTTCATTCATATAAAAGTAGTGTTCTTGAGGGCACATGAATTCGTTTTCAAAATCTGTATTAGCGCGAGCAAAGTCTTGGGTAAAAGCTAGTTACAGATAACATATACATGACGCTGGATTACTCCGTTAAACTTTATATTTAGATTTCATTCGCTTGATGTACGAGCTCTTGTTAGCATTGAGTTTATTTAGGGCTTGTTTCGCAATCTCCTAATAAAGTTACCGTTAAGCTATCCAGAAGTAAATTAAATCCATAGACTGAACAATACATCTATTCTACGTTTCACAATCATCAGAAAAGTTACCTTTCTTAGAGAGTAAACAAGCCCTTAAGCAATATTTATCATGTTTAATGTACTTGCAAAATTAATTCAGGAATGCTGTTATTACAATTTTGTAGTAATACACGGAAAATAATTTAATAACACAATTTGAGAGTTGATAACCACAATTACCTACTTACTTATTAACAAGTGAATTATTCGAAATTTTCACATGAAATTTATTCTCAAATAAAGTAAACATTCAATAAGTGTAACGTAAATTATACGTCTACATGGCCGGGGGACTTCATAAATAATATTATCAACAGGTCTCCGAAGTCAGTTTGGTAAATATGTACTATTCAAAGGAAAGAAACAATAACTTATTCAGAAACCACAAATAAGATAACGAAATATGCTCCCTTTACCAGAAAAACAATATTTCACCTAAATTATGACACTTTATCGAAGGGTCTCCGATGTAAAACTATCTAACTTCTTCGCGATGGGTTTGTAAGGAAAAAATAAGGAGGCCAAGTTGCTTTTTAAAAGTTTCTATCTCAGATCTTGTATTTTTACGAGATCCGAAATTACTTGTAAAATATTGAGGACGCCTGTGTCCGCAGCTGCGGAACTTGTATTCTCATAGGGATTAAATACTTTGGAATACAGTTACTGAACAATAGTTTCTAACCTCATTAAATATATGAATTTAGATTATGTACAAAACAGTTTTAATAGTAACAAAATATTATAACTGAAATACATTTGTAAATATCCATACAAAGGTTGTCTGGAAGAGATCGCCGTGAACGATAAGACTGCCAATTGATATGCCTGTTTGTATTGTTTTTTGATTGTATCTTACATTAAAGGTATACAATAAAGAGATAAATAAATAAATAAAGTAATGAACATAAATCTTTTAAATGCATTGTTTCTTAAACAAATTCTATAAGTAGAGTGTTTTGTCTATATAAAAACGAGAGCCAAACTTCATAGTAGAACTTGAAAAATAGAGGGTTCAAAAAGGTTTGTGGGAAAAGTCACGTTCTGAACATGCCTCATTCGTGTATACAAGAAGTCCAGTGACGAACCCTTACAAGATGTAGTACTCTTTGACTATTTAAAGTTATTTAAAATAGTTTAACACAGTTACGTATCCCACAAATGACGTATAAAGGCTTACCAAGAGTGCAGAGAGTGATACTCACTACTAAGGAAGTTAAAGTTCAAAATGATAAATTCTAAGCTCAGCTTGCATAGCACCCAAGTATACCAGACAAGCAAATAACAATTTGAATATTGACTATTAGTACCCATCTAGTATTGGGTGAACCACTACTACAACTACATACAATGGATATACCAAATATATAATATATTTCTAATCAAATCTTTGCAAACAATTTCACTAATTTTTTTTCAGTTTATAAAAAAAAAAAAACTGTCAGTCGTGGGACTGCACGTTAGAAGTGAAAACATAACACACACACACACACACACACACACACATCTACATATGTACCTGAGCGTAACGGTCACGCGAGTTCAGTGCCTTTTCCTCATACCAAAAGTGCCCAACGTTCCTAAAGAAGTTTTTACTTCAAAAAGTAATCACGACAAATATGGCACCGCCATTTGTTTTAATTCGTTTGGCAATTTGACAGCTTAAATTGTAGGTCGGTCCGTTGGGGATTCTAAATTCAATTTTGAATTATATTTTGGTAGAAGTAACCAATAAGAAGTTCGGCAATCAGTCAGACCTTTTTTTGAGCAACTGAGACCTGCTTCTTAAAAATAAAAAATAACAAACTCGCCACCGTAGTATGAATTTTCAATGGGGACGGACATCAATGTCTGACATCAGGGTCACGTGTCCTGACGCGAGTTTAATATTTTTTACCCATCTAAAAGTGCACAACGCCCCTAAAGAAGCTTTCACTTCAAAAAATACTAGTATATCTCATCCATTACTTTCCGACTGACAAAACTTCCTGAAAAACATTACTTTGTAAATAGTCAAGATGTATTACGCTTTATACACGGGATAACAACGACCTTTATTTTTATGTCCCTATTACATGTGATACCTTCATGCGTACGGTGTACATATGAAAACATGCTGCTGATTTAAAATTCTTTCAATGTACTGTATGCGTATGAATAATGGTATTGTTCCATTGTTAACATCTCATATCTGTGCTGCATTCTATTTTGCAATATAAATACAGGGTTAAATGTATTGTTTTTAATGATTAAGTTTCAATTCATACTGTTTACAAAATGATGTTAAAAAAATTGTAAAGTCACATACAACGTGTTAGAGGAAAGGACGGGTAGACTGGCCTGTTGGTCTAGTGGTTAGTGACCTTGACTGCTAAGCCAGTGGTCGTGGGTCGATTCCCACCCAGGACAAATAATTGTGTGAGGAGCATGATCATTTGTTCTGTGTCTGGGTGTAATTTATCTATAACGTATATCTATTTAGAAATATATAAGTATGTTTATCAGCAGTCTGGTTACCATAGTACAGGCTCTGCTTAGTTTGGGATCAGACGGCCGTGTTTGAGATGTGTAAAGTTATTATTATTATTAAAATGTCTTCAGGTTTTAAAGATTGTAAAATGTCATATACATACGTATACGAGGTATGCATATTACCTTTAAAGTAGGCAAAATGCTATAAAATATAATTTAAATACAAGTAAGTGGAAATATATCTCCTAGAATTGGGCACAGAAGAAGGTATTGAGATCGACAAGTATGGGGCTAATAAGTAGTTTCGTAATTTAGTAGGGTCAAGTGAGAAATATCTACAGGATTACAGAGAAACTAAATTGAATTTCTGATATTGTTTATGTCGGTTAAAGTTTAGAGTGGCACTTGGAGGTTTTGATACCCACGAAGGTAGCCACTATATCAATAAAATGCATGTAATTTAGGGAATAAAATTATAACTTTGTAAAATTACTGCTATTTACGTACTTATTTATTACTTAGTTACTTACGCAACTACATATTATTAGAGAAATAAAAACAATAAGAAATGATGACTCAAGTATGTATATTTGTATGCCATAAAAGAAACGGAGGTTATAGAGAAGGCTATAATTGAAATTTACAAGTTAGTAGTAGTGTAATAACCAACAACACCGGCTTAGCTCTTGCGACATCTCGCAATGCGATAGATCGCTCGCAGCATAGCTCGAACTTTCAGTGAGAATCCGCTGAAATATTCTCTAGTAGCTACCATGAATTACAACGCTCAGTGTGGGATATCTCTTATTGCCTCGACTAAAAACTTTATAGTGGTAGGACGAAATGCTTCGATCTATAGATGTGGCCCCAGGCCTGAAATAAAAATAATCATACAATCATTAATGAATGCAAAAAATTAATTAAAAACATACAAAAAACAATACCCCATTTAATTTACCCCATTTAGTAACCAGTATCTCGACGGTATTCATATTGAAGGAGCGGTAATTTCACAACTCAGATATAAGGGAAGGTATCTAAACTTTCTGAATGCAAACATAAAAATAAGAGTTGATAGACTAATCGCTGAGGGCTTATAATGTTCGCAACTTATACCTACCTATTAAAGAACATATGATATAAAAGTGTTTGATTGGAAGGCTTCATAAGAGTACTCGTATATTCTATGGTACTACATATTAACCGATGACGTACCGTACTTAGCTCTTGGGAGGAAAACTATAATTGCTACTTATCTCCACATTCTGACTTTTTTTTGACTTCTTGATATGAGTCTCCATTGAAATTACCGCTTCACTAGTATTTTACATATTTTGGACGTAGGTATTTGTAATGTAATTGCTTTATTAAATTGAACGTCTAAAAGTGGGTGAAAATTGCTTTTGAGAAAGTAAAATATTCCATTATATTTATGGATAGGTCAAATTTATATAGTAAGTGCAGAAAAAGTCTGAGAATAAAAGCAATATCACTGGTTGATTGACTGTAAAACAGGTTACTAAAAGCTTTTTTATGACAATGCTATGCTGTATTATTGTTTGCCATTATTATAGCAGTTATATTTGTACATAAATATGTATATACTCAAGCACATATTCAGAAAAGTGTTTAAAAATAAGTATTGTGTCAACAGTTAAAATAACTTAATACAAAGGCGAAGACTGTGAAGTTTTTTTAATATACTGTCACGAGCCGGGTTTCGGGATAAGTACAGCACAAATTATTTAAATAATTAGCTATTAACACAATAACAATTAGTTTTTACTATTTCCACGTCAATTCACTTGTAAAATTCGCTATACTTCGCACTTGTTGTTAGCAGTATTAACTCGAACTGAATGTCCATCCCGCATTACAATATACGTCACATCATTATATATACTCATAGAAAGTTCGTGAATTTTCCTGAAACATCTCGTACAATCTACTTGACTCGACCGCTGTTCGAACTTGTTTAACTAAGTAGAACATTCTTATCGATAGACTATTAGTTCCGTTATCCGATGCAAGATGGTACTGGACTGGACTTCCTCTACTGGTTAATAGATGGCGCCCGCCTGTCAAATTTGGCTTTCGTAACAATACTATAACATGTTAACTGTTTATTTGTATCATTAAAAAAAGTTTTCCTCTCTAAATAGTTAGAAAACTGGTAATCTCATTCATCTTTCATTCAAAGTATGTAAGATAAGTACTGGAGTTAGAAGTCAATTTACGTCGGTTTGCCAACTACATTATATACGAATATGACCTATTTTAAATTATTTTACTATTTGTATTTACCTTATTACTTGCCTTTCACAAATTACTTTTATGTTTCAAACACAATAATAAAGGCCGAAATTATTATTCCTATTAGAATTTAAAAGAAACAATTCAGACAAAACGTTGCAGTTTCGTTCAAAAGGTACTCAAACTCAGTCAAAGGTACGGGCTATGACTGGAATATAAAACTAAACAAACTGCTTAATAAGCTGCCATATTTATATATGAACTACTTAAATGACCCCCAAATAGTAGTTTACGTTCACTGCGCAAATAACACTGAAAGATCGTTTACATTTTATGTGCGTTTAAATTGTTTTATGTGTGCGCCTACATAGTAACTATTTATGGAAACGTAAAACCTAATCATAACTTTATATGAAACACTAAAGCAAGAAAACACGATCTCGCTAGTGTTAGCAATAATCTCACAACTATTGATACAAACTATCAAATTTACTAAGTAACAATAACTATGTTAACAACAACGACAACAACAATACTATGTTGTTCGTATCTCAATCAGCACTCAAGAGATCGTTTTCAGTTTACAATGCCTATCCTTTTATACCACTATTGTTAGGCTGGCCAATTGCGTAGCGTTTCCGGTACCGGTGACATTAGTCATATTAATCTATTAACTGATTTTTTTTAAATAGTAAACTATTTTATTATCTATTATAGTTTGCCCTTATTTTTAATAAAATAGTTTTAGATGTGGCGACAACACTAGATCAAGCAATAAGCGCGGTTAAAAAACAATGACGACCTTTGTGGCGCGGCGGTAGTGCATTCGAATACCACGACTATCGCTGGTTCGATCCCGATCAGTGCAAATATTTGTAAGCACGCATAAATATGTTTATGTACATTAGTACCCAGACTAATGCTTATAGACATACAAATAATTACAATATGTAGGTACTAGCAGCGTCCCGCGGTTTCACCCGCGTAAGTCCCGATCCCGTTTGAATATCGGGATAAAATTAGCCTATATGTTAATCCAGGTCTCCAGCTATCTACATACCAAGTTTCATCGCAATCGGTTCAGAAGTTTTGGCGTGAAATTGTAACAAACATCCATACATCCATACTCACAAACTTTTACGTTTATAATAATAGTAGAATTTACAAAAAAAATGTTTTTATAAATTAATTTATCTGTGTTGTAGTACCTATAGTACACTGCTTAGTGGTAGAAGCAATGTGTAATATATTCCAGGATTTTATTATTATTACTAGTCCACAACCGGACCATATTGATGTCTATTAACTTTAGACCCAGAGAATAGGAAAGGATAGGGTCTTAGTCCTTTCCTTTTGACATACGGTGCTAAAGCTAGTCCTATGTAATTTTTTACTATTGTATTGCCGATATAGGTATATATATTGTCACTACTTTCCCTTTCTGAAATGGGCTATAAGTGGCCCTGTAAAAATACTGATACCTAATCTAGTTAGCTAAATGATTTATGATTTGACAATTAAAGGATTTATGATTAAAAACTAAGTCATTTCAAGTTTTCTCATGTTCGATGCTCAGTTTGCTTATAATTTATAAACTTCTACAGGTGATTAGAGTCAACTACAGGAGTGGATGAACAATACTATTGTTCAATAAAAAGTAAAAAGAAAATCAAGCCCATATTTGTATGGAACCCACAGCTCTTTCTCGCATTTTTTTTTTATTTTAGTCATTAGTGCTTGTGTCAAACGCATATTACACTATCACTCATTTACAATATGTTTTTAATTTATAATATTATACATACACATTAATCTAAAACAACATATATGCACATTATACTTAACAGAAACAGTTTCAAGTGTGTATGTATGTGGAGCACACTAATAACAGAAACTGCAATCTTTGTTTATCTTGTGCTCAGCACGGAAATTCGAAAGCTCTGCAATACATGATGAAGCACGTCATTTTCAAACAAACGCATGACGCGCGTGCAACGAACAGAGTACATAGGCCATGAACACTTGAATCGTATTTTGACAGCAATATACCAGTTAGGTTTTGAATCTAACAGAAGTAATTTAATTATGGGCTGTAAATGTAAAACGTTTGATGAACGGACATGAGCATGATGATTGCGTAATTAATATGTATGTATAGAAATAGCAAATGCTAGGTATAAAACCGGAACTGAAACAATAAAGCGACCCTGACTTCTGAAACTTCGTTCAATGTTAATGATAATTTAACGTTATTGCAAACATGCCAAATGAATTTTTTTAGCAACGTTGGCTTCATTGACTTTAAATGTATTTTACCTAAGTACTTATTGAATTGAACTTGCGTTTCTATAAAGTTGTGTGAAATTACAAGATTATCGCTTTCAATTATATTTTATTTACTAAGTCATATATGTATATCTTCCAAATATAACAAATACAATATGTATTTGTTATAATTTGGTGGTGGCATTACTGCTAGGCAGAAAACCAACAATTAACAATTTTTAACTTAGCCGAATATGTAAATGGTGTAGTGGAGAAATCAGTCATCAACATTACAAAAATTTTAAACGTTCTTTCGTACCTACGAGGGTTTTTTTTAGAATTAAAGACCAAGTAACTTTTACAATTGAAACCAAATTTTTAATAATGAAAAACCTATTAGTCAAGGTTTTCAAAAAAATTATTGAATTTAGTTCATACGCAATAGTTTTGTTTAAAATCAATGATTTTGTTTCTGATTTGTACAGGACATCAGTTTTACTTCTGTTCCAAATTAAATCGAAAACCAATATCGCATTATTTATTATAAAACAACACAAATCCTTAACAATTCGATTAAGCTGCAATGAGGGTCTGCTGGTTTTTTTTTTGTAATTTATTTTAAGAACCGTTTCAAGAGTATGATCACCAACGTCATAGCGCTAGAAAATAATAATTTAAGAAAGCTTGTGTTGAGGTGTATCTACGCCCATGTTAGATCAGCTGTCTGGTTGGACCAGTAACAAGAGACGATCCTATTACCATCTTCCGGGAATGTCTGCAGATTCGATGCTGCAACTGAAATTTACCTAACAGAAAAACCTGCTTGACCCGGAACTTAGGGACTCATAATCACAATTAAACTGCACCATCAACGCAATCAAAATGTACCGCCTTTAAGTCCTAATTTACATATAAATCTTATATTATTTATTTTTCTGCGGTTGCCAGTATTCAATATCTTGTATCATAATATTTAATACTTTTCTATTAATCATAATTTACTTCTATTCCTTAAGGAGATCAAATGTTTATCTCCGCACTTCATCTCATCTTTAGCATAATAATATCGGACCTTGTTAGGGTGTAGGTATGTAGATTCGATGAAACCACACAAATCGACTGGGAAATTTATTAGTGATCGGTCAGTGTACATGAAGAAAACGAGACGAAATAAGAATCTTATTCAAACATTTTAAAGTTTATAAATGCTTTGCTCCTTTAGCTAAGATTGTACTTGAATCTTAATACTATCTATATTAATAATTCGGTCAAGGGGTACGGTAGGCTCGATTGAAACCTTACCTGAATCATAAAAAATAAAAAAATAATTCGGATTGTCAAGTATTTTGTTAAATTCTAATGGTGCAAATGGCAGTCGCCATATTGGCCACTCGGATGCCATCTTGAGTTCGTTAAGGCCGATTCACACGTATGTCTTGAATTCGTTAAGGCCAATTCACGCGTATCGAGCGAAGCCAGGTTTTCATCTAGTATAATATAAATTTACTTTAAATAACCTGTTACACTTATATTCAGTTGAACTTTATTCTATATTAGAACATAAATTCATCAGTTTACATTGTAATATAAAGCCACGATAGTTGAATCTCATCCAATTTGAAATGGCCTCTATTCCTCCTTTTATCTTTTGGTAACATGACCTAAAGGCTAACTGGATCCAATTTGTCGCCGAGGCGTATTCGCAACTGGCCAATCACAAGGCGTCTCCTATTACACGAATTTGCCGGGACAGGGCGGAGGCGATCTAATCGGCTAAAGCCGGCTTTACCCAATACACCTTTTGCAGTGATAACTGATGTATTGAACTGTTCATACAGTAGATTAACAGGTGACCATCACGAATATTCAATTAATTAGGTACCTATCTCTTCAACTAAGTGAGGTTACGTTTACAGTTATTAGTGTTTTGTGAAAATGGCTTCAGAAGGATGGATTGGGCATATTCTTCTTCATATTAAATTGAAATGGATGTTCGTAAATTATAGGATACATGGAGGAATATTGATGGTGACTTTTATTGAGGTTATCCATAGCAGCGCGTATATTATTTAAGTCGTCATTTGCTAACCTTACATCCTATATGTATGAATTAACGACCGTCTATAAAGTAAAAATAATGTTTACCTTATATTTCGTACTAGCAGCGCCCCGCGGTTTCACCCGCGTAAGTCCAGATCCTGGGGGGGGGGGATATCGGAATAAAAAGTAGCCTATATGTTAATCCAGGTCTCCAGCTATCTACATACCATTTCATCGCATTCGGTTCAGTGGTTTTTGCGTGAAAGAGTGACAAACATCCATCCATCCATCCATCCATCCATCCAAACTTTCACATTTATAATTTTATATTACATATTATAATATTATATTAGTGGGATTAGTGGGATTACAAGCTCAATATTAGTACGTCTTGGAGACAATGGGGGAGACTACATGTTGTTATTATTATTAGCACACAGAGTATTCTCCCGCAAATAGCTCGTATTTCTGATATTTTTTCACTTGAGCAAGTTTTGTCAGAGTAGTTACTAAGATCCTGTACTTCTTGCTATTAGTATATATTATTGGTGGTATCTACTAAACTAAACAAATAAAGGATTGCTTGTACAGAAGTTTACCTAAAATTTACTAATACTTTTAAGGATCAGTGCACGAAATATTTCTGGTATTGTAAGATACCTACGCTCTAGGTACTAAGGCGACTTCTGGAGGCGAATTCTGAGAGCCAGCGTCCTCAGAGACACTTTGGGTCACTTGCGACAGACAAAGTTTCCATTATGTAATTCCTTAACAACACATATAATAAAACTTTCTTACTCTACAAGTAAGAAAGTCTTATTTTATGTGTTTATTGTTGGTATGTAATTAATAATCATGAAGTCAATACTTTAAAAGTTCCTTACCCAAAGGTTCCTGGGACACCATTGCCTTTGTCATTTTTTAAAAAAGTTGCGCAGTAGTAAAATAAAAAAAATATTATGGTAAAGAGAGTTATTGAGGTTACAAACGTAAAAATAAATATTAAATCTGAAAAATAAAGTATTCAATAGTAATTTAAGGGGTCGCCTATTTAGCTCCTCTACTACTGCTTACTTTATGCTCTCAACATCAGTGATGTCAACCCCGAGTAGCCAAACCTGTCTCGTTTACCTTTGGAACTGACGACTTTAATGAAAAGTAGAACGCAAAACAACGATATTTTTTAGTGTTGGCCAGGGCTGCCAGGAAGGACAACTTAATTTATACCGCTGAGTCTCAAAAATTATACAAAATCACGTACTATTGTACAAAATCAGTGTTGTACAACTATAGTACGTCACTCTTTGGGGATTTCAATAAAAGATGTTTTAACTTTGACATTGTATCCAATTATACAATGCAATCTATTATACAAACAGGATACAAAAGATAACCGAATTATACGAATTTTGTATCCAATTACACAACCTGGCAGCCCTGGTGTTGGCACACATGGATTTGACTGTGCTTTTGTGTGCGACTGTGTGATTTATTATTATAATAATTAAGCTTATTATGGATATATTATTAATAAGTTTATTTCTCCATACACATTTTACATTAAATTTATAGTTGAATAGTTTACCATTGACAGATATGTATTTTTGTGTTGACATGTTTATATGAGAAGCTGGTCTGAGATAGGCATAGATATATACATGTACTACAGATATTGACTATTAGTACCCATCTAGTATTGGGTGAACCACTACTACAACTACATACAATGGATATACCAAATATATAATATATTTCTAATCAAATCTTTGCAAACAATTTCACTAATTTTTTTTCAGTTTATAAAAAAAAAAAAACTGTCAGTCGTGGGACTGCACGTTAGAAGTGAAAACATAACACACACACACACACACACACACACACATCTACATATGTACCTGAGCGTAACGGTCACGCGAGTTCAGTGCCTTTTCCTCATACCAAAAGTGCCCAACGTTCCTAAAGAAGTTTTTACTTCAAAAAGTAATCACGACAAATATGGCACCGCCATTTGTTTTAATTCGTTTGGCAATTTGACAGCTTAAATTGTAGGTCGGTCCGTTGGGGATTCTAAATTCAATTTTGAATTATATTTTGGTAGAAGTAACCAATAAGAAGTTCGGCAATCAGTCAGACCTTTTTTTGAGCAACTGAGACCTGCTTCTTAAAAATAAAAAATAACAAACTCGCCACCGTAGTATGAATTTTCAATGGGGACGGACATCAATGTCTGACATCAGGGTCACGTGTCCTGACGCGAGTTTAATATTTTTTACCCATCTAAAAGTGCACAACGCCCCTAAAGAAGCTTTCACTTCAAAAAATACTAGTATATCTCATCCATTACTTTCCGACTGACAAAACTTCCTGAAAAACATTACTTTGTAAATAGTCAAGATGTATTACGCTTTATACACGGGATAACAACGACCTTTATTTTTATGTCCCTATTACATGTGATACCTTCATGCGTACGGTGTACATATGAAAACATGCTGCTGATTTAAAATTCTTTCAATGTACTGTATGCGTATGAATAATGGTATTGTTCCATTGTTAACATCTCATATCTGTGCTGCATTCTATTTTGCAATATAAATACAGGGTTAAATGTATTGTTTTTAATGATTAAGTTTCAATTCATACTGTTTACAAAATGATGTTAAAAAAATTGTAAAGTCACATACAACGTGTTAGAGGAAAGGACGGGTAGACTGGCCTGTTGGTCTAGTGGTTAGTGACCTTGACTGCTAAGCCAGTGGTCGTGGGTCGATTCCCACCCAGGACAAATAATTGTGTGAGGAGCATGATCATTTGTTCTGTGTCTGGGTGTAATTTATCTATAACGTATATCTATTTAGAAATATATAAGTATGTTTATCAGCAGTCTGGTTACCATAGTACAGGCTCTGCTTAGTTTGGGATCAGACGGCCGTGTTTGAGATGTGTAAAGTTATTATTATTATTAAAATGTCTTCAGGTTTTAAAGATTGTAAAATGTCATATACATACGTATACGAGGTATGCATATTACCTTTAAAGTAGGCAAAATGCTATAAAATATAATTTAAATACAAGTAAGTGGAAATATATCTCCTAGAATTGGGCACAGAAGAAGGTATTGAGATCGACAAGTATGGGGCTAATAAGTAGTTTCGTAATTTAGTAGGGTCAAGTGAGAAATATCTACAGGATTACAGAGAAACTAAATTGAATTTCTGATATTGTTTATGTCGGTTAAAGTTTAGAGTGGCACTTGGAGGTTTTGATACCCACGAAGGTAGCCACTATATCAATAAAATGCATGTAATTTAGGGAATAAAATTATAACTTTGTAAAATTACTGCTATTTACGTACTTATTTATTACTTAGTTACTTACGCAACTACATATTATTAGAGAAATAAAAACAATAAGAAATGATGACTCAAGTATGTATATTTGTATGCCATAAAAGAAACGGAGGTTATAGAGAAGGCTATAATTGAAATTTACAAGTTAGTAGTAGTGTAATAACCAACAACACCGGCTTAGCTCTTGCGACATCTCGCAATGCGATAGATCGCTCGCAGCATAGCTCGAACTTTCAGTGAGAATCCGCTGAAATATTCTCTAGTAGCTACCATGAATTACAACGCTCAGTGTGGGATATCTCTTATTGCCTCGACTAAAAACTTTATAGTGGTAGGACGAAATGCTTCGATCTATAGATGTGGCCCCAGGCCTGAAATAAAAATAATCATACAATCATTAATGAATGCAAAAAATTAATTAAAAACATACAAAAAACAATACCCCATTTAATTTACCCCATTTAGTAACCAGTATCTCGACGGTATTCATATTGAAGGAGCGGTAATTTCACAACTCAGATATAAGGGAAGGTATCTAAACTTTCTGAATGCAAACATAAAAATAAGAGTTGATAGACTAATCGCTGAGGGCTTATAATGTTCGCAACTTATACCTACCTATTAAAGAACATATGATATAAAAGTGTTTGATTGGAAGGCTTCATAAGAGTACTCGTATATTCTATGGTACTACATATTAACCGATGACGTACCGTACTTAGCTCTTGGGAGGAAAACTATAATTGCTACTTATCTCCACATTCTGACTTTTTTTTGACTTCTTGATATGAGTCTCCATTGAAATTACCGCTTCACTAGTATTTTACATATTTTGGACGTAGGTATTTGTAATGTAATTGCTTTATTAAATTGAACGTCTAAAAGTGGGTGAAAATTGCTTTTGAGAAAGTAAAATATTCCATTATATTTATGGATAGGTCAAATTTATATAGTAAGTGCAGAAAAAGTCTGAGAATAAAAGCAATATCACTGGTTGATTGACTGTAAAACAGGTTACTAAAAGCTTTTTTATGACAATGCTATGCTGTATTATTGTTTGCCATTATTATAGCAGTTATATTTGTACATAAATATGTATATACTCAAGCACATATTCAGAAAAGTGTTTAAAAATAAGTATTGTGTCAACAGTTAAAATAACTTAATACAAAGGCGAAGACTGTGAAGTTTTTTTAATATACTGTCACGAGCCGGGTTTCGGGATAAGTACAGCACAAATTATTTAAATAATTAGCTATTAACACAATAACAATTAGTTTTTACTATTTCCACGTCAATTCACTTGTAAAATTCGCTATACTTCGCACTTGTTGTTAGCAGTATTAACTCGAACTGAATGTCCATCCCGCATTACAATATACGTCACATCATTATATATACTCATAGAAAGTTCGTGAATTTTCCTGAAACATCTCGTACAATCTACTTGACTCGACCGCTGTTCGAACTTGTTTAACTAAGTAGAACATTCTTATCGATAGACTATTAGTTCCGTTATCCGATGCAAGATGGTACTGGACTGGACTTCCTCTACTGGTTAATAGATGGCGCCCGCCTGTCAAATTTGGCTTTCGTAACAATACTATAACATGTTAACTGTTTATTTGTATCATTAAAAAAAGTTTTCCTCTCTAAATAGTTAGAAAACTGGTAATCTCATTCATCTTTCATTCAAAGTATGTAAGATAAGTACTGGAGTTAGAAGTCAATTTACGTCGGTTTGCCAACTACATTATATACGAATATGACCTATTTTAAATTATTTTACTATTTGTATTTACCTTATTACTTGCCTTTCACAAATTACTTTTATGTTTCAAACACAATAATAAAGGCCGAAATTATTATTCCTATTAGAATTTAAAAGAAACAATTCAGACAAAACGTTGCAGTTTCGTTCAAAAGGTACTCAAACTCAGTCAAAGGTACGGGCTATGACTGGAATATAAAACTAAACAAACTGCTTAATAAGCTGCCATATTTATATATGAACTACTTAAATGACCCCCAAATAGTAGTTTACGTTCACTGCGCAAATAACACTGAAAGATCGTTTACATTTTATGTGCGTTTAAATTGTTTTATGTGTGCGCCTACATAGTAACTATTTATGGAAACGTAAAACCTAATCATAACTTTATATGAAACACTAAAGCAAGAAAACACGATCTCGCTAGTGTTAGCAATAATCTCACAACTATTGATACAAACTATCAAATTTACTAAGTAACAATAACTATGTTAACAACAACGACAACAACAATACTATGTTGTTCGTATCTCAATCAGCACTCAAGAGATCGTTTTCAGTTTACAATGCCTATCCTTTTATACCACTATTGTTAGGCTGGCCAATTGCGTAGCGTTTCCGGTACCGGTGACATTAGTCATATTAATCTATTAACTGATTTTTTTTAAATAGTAAACTATTTTATTATCTATTATAGTTTGCCCTTATTTTTAATAAAATAGTTTTTGATGTGGCGACAACACTAGATCAAGCAATAAGCGCGGTTAAAAAACAATGACGACCTTTGTGGCGCGGCGGTAGTGCATTCGAATACCACGACTATCGCTGGTTCGATCCCGATCAGTGCAAATATTTGTAAGCACGCATAAATATGTTTATGTACATTAGTACCCAGACTAATGCTTATAGACATACAAATAATTACAATATGTAGGTACTAGCAGCGTCCCGCGGTTTCACCCGCGTAAGTCCCGATCCCGTTTGAATATCGGGATAAAATTAGCCTATATGTTAATCCAGGTCTCCAGCTATCTACATACCAAGTTTCATCGCAATCGGTTCAGAAGTTTTGGCGTGAAATTGTAACAAACATCCATACATCCATACTCACAAACTTTTACGTTTATAATAATAGTAGAATTTACAAAAAAAATGTTTTTATAAATTAATTTATCTGTGTTGTAGTACCTATAGTACACTGCTTAGTGGTAGAAGCAATGTGTAATATATTCCAGGATTTTATTATTATTACTAGTCCACAACCGGACCATATTGATGTCTATTAACTTTAGACCCAGAGAATAGGAAAGGATAGGGTCTTAGTCCTTTCCTTTTGACATACGGTGCTAAAGCTAGTCCTATGTAATTTTTTACTATTGTATTGCCGATATAGGTATATATATTGTCACTACTTTCCCTTTCTGAAATGGGCTATAAGTGGCCCTGTAAAAATACTGATACCTAATCTAGTTAGCTAAATGATTTATGATTTGACAATTAAAGGATTTATGATTAAAAACTAAGTCATTTCAAGTTTTCTCATGTTCGATGCTCAGTTTGCTTATAATTTATAAACTTCTACAGGTGATTAGAGTCAACTACAGGAGTGGATGAACAATACTATTGTTCAATAAAAAGTAAAAAGAAAATCAAGCCCATATTTGTATGGAACCCACAGCTCTTTCTCGCATTTTTTTTTTATTTTAGTCATTAGTGCTTGTGTCAAACGCATATTACACTATCACTCATTTACAATATGTTTTTAATTTATAATATTATACATACACATTAATCTAAAACAACATATATGCACATTATACTTAACAGAAACAGTTTCAAGTGTGTATGTATGTGGAGCACACTAATAACAGAAACTGCAATCTTTGTTTATCTTGTGCTCAGCACGGAAATTCGAAAGCTCTGCAATACATGATGAAGCACGTCATTTTCAAACAAACGCATGACGCGCGTGCAACGAACAGAGTACATAGGCCATGAACACTTGAATCGTATTTTGACAGCAATATACCAGTTAGGTTTTGAATCTAACAGAAGTAATTTAATTATGGGCTGTAAATGTAAAACGTTTGATGAACGGACATGAGCATGATGATTGCGTAATTAATATGTATGTATAGAAATAGCAAATGCTAGGTATAAAACCGGAACTGAAACAATAAAGCGACCCTGACTTCTGAAACTTCGTTCAATGTTAATGATAATTTAACGTTATTGCAAACATGCCAAATGAATTTTTTTAGCAACGTTGGCTTCATTGACTTTAAATGTATTTTACCTAAGTACTTATTGAATTGAACTTGCGTTTCTATAAAGTTGTGTGAAATTACAAGATTATCGCTTTCAATTATATTTTATTTACTAAGTCATATATGTATATCTTCCAAATATAACAAATACAATATGTATTTGTTATAATTTGGTGGTGGCATTACTGCTAGGCAGAAAACCAACAATTAACAATTTTTAACTTAGCCGAATATGTAAATGGTGTAGTGGAGAAATCAGTCATCAACATTACAAAAATTTTAAACGTTCTTTCGTACCTACGAGGGTTTTTTTTAGAATTAAAGACCAAGTAACTTTTACAATTGAAACCAAATTTTTAATAATGAAAAACCTATTAGTCAAGGTTTTCAAAAAAATTATTGAATTTAGTTCATACGCAATAGTTTTGTTTAAAATCAATGATTTTGTTTCTGATTTGTACAGGACATCAGTTTTACTTCTGTTCCAAATTAAATCGAAAACCAATATCGCATTATTTATTATAAAACAACACAAATCCTTAACAATTCGATTAAGCTGCAATGAGGGTCTGCTGGTTTTTTTTTTGTAATTTATTTTAAGAACCGTTTCAAGAGTATGATCACCAACGTCATAGCGCTAGAAAATAATAATTTAAGAAAGCTTGTGTTGAGGTGTATCTACGCCCATGTTAGATCAGCTGTCTGGTTGGACCAGTAACAAGAGACGATCCTATTACCATCTTCCGGGAATGTCTGCAGATTCGATGCTGCAACTGAAATTTACCTAACAGAAAAACCTGCTTGACCCGGAACTTAGGGACTCATAATCACAATTAAACTGCACCATCAACGCAATCAAAATGTACCGCCTTTAAGTCCTAATTTACATATAAATCTTATATTATTTATTTTTCTGCGGTTGCCAGTATTCAATATCTTGTATCATAATATTTAATACTTTTCTATTAATCATAATTTACTTCTATTCCTTAAGGAGATCAAATGTTTATCTCCGCACTTCATCTCATCTTTAGCATAATAATATCGGACCTTGTTAGGGTGTAGGTATGTAGATTCGATGAAACCACACAAATCGACTGGGAAATTTATTAGTGATCGGTCAGTGTACATGAAGAAAACGAGACGAAATAAGAATCTTATTCAAACATTTTAAAGTTTATAAATGCTTTGCTCCTTTAGCTAAGATTGTACTTGAATCTTAATACTATCTATATTAATAATTCGGTCAAGGGGTACGGTAGGCTCGATTGAAACCTTACCTGAATCATAAAAAATAAAAAAATAATTCGGATTGTCAAGTATTTTGTTAAATTCTAATGGTGCAAATGGCAGTCGCCATATTGGCCACTCGGATGCCATCTTGAGTTCGTTAAGGCCGATTCACACGTATGTCTTGAATTCGTTAAGGCCAATTCACGCGTATCGAGCGAAGCCAGGTTTTCATCTAGTATAATATAAATTTACTTTAAATAACCTGTTACACTTATATTCAGTTGAACTTTATTCTATATTAGAACATAAATTCATCAGTTTACATTGTAATATAAAGCCACGATAGTTGAATCTCATCCAATTTGAAATGGCCTCTATTCCTCCTTTTATCTTTTGGTAACATGACCTAAAGGCTAACTGGATCCAATTTGTCGCCGAGGCGTATTCGCAACTGGCCAATCACAAGGCGTCTCCTATTACACGAATTTGCCGGGACAGGGCGGAGGCGATCTAATCGGCTAAAGCCGGCTTTACCCAATACACCTTTTGCAGTGATAACTGATGTATTGAACTGTTCATACAGTAGATTAACAGGTGACCATCACGAATATTCAATTAATTAGGTACCTATCTCTTCAACTAAGTGAGGTTACGTTTACAGTTATTAGTGTTTTGTGAAAATGGCTTCAGAAGGATGGATTGGGCATATTCTTCTTCATATTAAATTGAAATGGATGTTCGTAAATTATAGGATACATGGAGGAATATTGATGGTGACTTTTATTGAGGTTATCCATAGCAGCGCGTATATTATTTAAGTCGTCATTTGCTAACCTTACATCCTATATGTATGAATTAACGACCGTCTATAAAGTAAAAATAATGTTTACCTTATATTTCGTACTAGCAGCGCCCCGCGGTTTCACCCGCGTAAGTCCAGATCCTGGGGGGGGGGGATATCGGAATAAAAAGTAGCCTATATGTTAATCCAGGTCTCCAGCTATCTACATACCATTTCATCGCATTCGGTTCAGTGGTTTTTGCGTGAAAGAGTGACAAACATCCATCCATCCATCCATCCATCCATCCAAACTTTCACATTTATAATTTTATATTACATATTATAATATTATATTAGTGGGATTAGTGGGATTACAAGCTCAATATTAGTACGTCTTGGAGACAATGGGGGAGACTACATGTTGTTATTATTATTAGCACACAGAGTATTCTCCCGCAAATAGCTCGTATTTCTGATATTTTTTCACTTGAGCAAGTTTT
The DNA here is from genome assembly GCA_949752705.1 of Callimorpha dominula. Lineage (NCBI taxonomy): Eukaryota > Metazoa > Arthropoda > Insecta > Lepidoptera > Erebidae > Callimorpha > Callimorpha dominula. The sequence goes on from OX456997.1 coordinate 14,787,928, forward strand.
GTCAGAGTAGTTACTAAGATCCTGTACTTCTTGCTATTAGTATATATTATTGGTGGTATCTACTAAACTAAACAAATAAAGGATTGCTTGTACAGAAGTTTACCTAAAATTTACTAATACTTTTAAGGATCAGTGCACGAAATATTTCTGGTATTGTAAGATACCTACGCTCTAGGTACTAAGGCGACTTCTGGAGGCGAATTCTGAGAGCCAGCGTCCTCAGAGACACTTTGGGTCACTTGCGACAGACAAAGTTTCCATTATGTAATTCCTTAACAACACATATAATAAAACTTTCTTACTCTACAAGTAAGAAAGTCTTATTTTATGTGTTTATTGTTGGTATGTAATTAATAATCATGAAGTCAATACTTTAAAAGTTCCTTACCCAAAGGTTCCTGGGACACCATTGCCTTTGTCATTTTTTAAAAAAGTTGCGCAGTAGTAAAATAAAAAAAATATTATGGTAAAGAGAGTTATTGAGGTTACAAACGTAAAAATAAATATTAAATCTGAAAAATAAAGTATTCAATAGTAATTTAAGGGGTCGCCTATTTAGCTCCTCTACTACTGCTTACTTTATGCTCTCAACATCAGTGATGTCAACCCCGAGTAGCCAAACCTGTCTCGTTTACCTTTGGAACTGACGACTTTAATGAAAAGTAGAACGCAAAACAACGATATTTTTTAGTGTTGGCCAGGGCTGCCAGGAAGGACAACTTAATTTATACCGCTGAGTCTCAAAAATTATACAAAATCACGTACTATTGTACAAAATCAGTGTTGTACAACTATAGTACGTCACTCTTTGGGGATTTCAATAAAAGATGTTTTAACTTTGACATTGTATCCAATTATACAATGCAATCTATTATACAAACAGGATACAAAAGATAACCGAATTATACGAATTTTGTATCCAATTACACAACCTGGCAGCCCTGGTGTTGGCACACATGGATTTGACTGTGCTTTTGTGTGCGACTGTGTGATTTATTATTATAATAATTAAGCTTATTATGGATATATTATTAATAAGTTTATTTCTCCATACACATTTTACATTAAATTTATAGTTGAATAGTTTACCATTGACAGATATGTATTTTTGTGTTGACATGTTTATATGAGAAGCTGGTCTGAGATAGGCATAGATATATACATGTACTACAGATCACTAGATCCCCACCCTATGAATATAAGTAACGATACTATGATATCTATAAAATAATATCATTCATCACCATCAATAATGTTGCCATTACTTTAAAACATATTTTAATATATCATATAACAAATATAAATATTTAAAAAAGATAATAGTGGCATATGTCACGAATAGTATTAATGGGAGAGTATAATATTGTAACACCTTCAAGATTATCGATGATAAGATGATTACTACCTGTATTTTACTTATATTATTACCATTGAAATTTTTAACAGGAACAAAATATAACTTTTTAAATTTTAAGGCCCTACTATTATTATTTGTATTTTGTGCGCTGTCATATTTATATTAACTGTTTTTTTTTTTTTTTTATATTTTATTTATTTTAGCCGTACTATAAAAAAAATGCTTTATCCAAGCAAGAATAACATTGACCTGTGTTAAACGAATTTGCAAGAAAATATGAATGTACCACGGCTTACATGTATGAGTGTGATGACTATACTGCACACGCATGCAATGCTTTAGCTTTCACAAGATGTGATTATAAGGCTATTCCTTACAAGAGTTTTTATGACAACGGTCAACTTTTCCTGGTGTAATCGGTTAAGCCGCACGGTTTATCGTCTCAATTTTTGGCTCCGATAACACAGCTTCGAGTGGTGACTCTCGCAGATTAACGCAATTATCTCTTTGGCGAACTTCTCTTACGACTACTTAGGTGGCACAAACTGCGTTAGCTAATAAAGAGCTGGTATGATGGTACATTTTATTTATATTTTCTAAATCATCATAACTTAACTCAATTAGTTTTTACTACTAAGCTTTGGCTATGCTTGTATATGTACATTAGGTAGTCCCGAACATTTTTTTTTCTGATTGCGCTACACAAGACCCCTCAAAAGTTGCGTTATAACTTTTAGATTATCGTAAAAATATTAAAAAAAATTATAAAAATATCTTGAGGGCTCTACCGGCAGTTTTATTTTTCGAAAAATAGCTAAAGTAACACTTCAGTACATATAATTTTTTTTTCTTTATACATTACTCTCATATTATTTTCTAATCACAATGATAGTGGAATAATAAATTATGATTTCCAAGTAACGACAGGTTGTTTCCAGTTAAGAATAGGTTTCGCTCGAACTCGCGAAATTCATGTTTTGACTTGCTTTACTCAAATTCTCTACTTCAATTGTGAGGCAGTTCGTCTCATTTCTAGTGCTGAAACAGTGACGCTCCGTACTTTCTTGTGATAAATTAGTAGATAATAATGGGTTCAAGACGAAGTGAGACTACTTGTGCTATATTAAGACCATATAAAGAACTTGACGATCGCCAGTTACCGGTGATAAGCGACGTTATAAAATTTATTTTGTTCATAAAAAACGAACTAAAACTACAAAAGAATGGGAAAGATCCCTCCAACACTGAAGTCTTTTCAATCGTTTCTGAGAAAATTAATGTGATTTGGGCTAAAGCCTCGATATTACCATCGTTTCCAAAGAACGTGTTACCCAATTGCTGCAATCAAATTTAGATAAATACCTGTCAATAATAAGATATCCCAAAAATAAAAAACAACATAGCTACGAAAACAAACTAAAGTGCTTTTTAGAATTGTCAAACAAGCTCTTCGACATTGCTGCTTGTAAGTGCACTTCGTTTCATGTTTGTTCCTGCATAAAACCTAAGAAAGTTCCTATAAATGAAAGAGACTTTTTACTGGACCAAAGAAGTGACAGAAAAATGGCCATAAGTGGTATAGATACAAAAGAAACGGCAAGACTTTTAAAGAAACATCAAAGACAAGAAAGTTTGGAGCTGATGAATGCATGTTTACCAAGTACATCACAAGAAACCAATCCTGCTCCGGTGCGCGAGTTGCCGCCTCGACCATGGCGATCACAGTCTCCTGCAAAAGAGCTTCCTCAAAATACTGATGTGCTTGTAAATGAGACTTTGTTTAGTTCACTGGCTCGAAATACTCTGGTGCTGCTAACGGTAGCTAAGGTATGTGATCGGTATGGACTATCAACGCGATCTGCGGCTGCGGTCGCTTCGGCGGTCTTAGTTGACGTAGGATTGATATCTTCCGAAGATCAAAGTCTTGTTATTGATAAGAATAAAATTCATAGAGCTGTTTCAAAAGCACGGGCCAAGGCCATCTAAGACATTGATGCTATTGTAGTTAAAAGTATTTACTTTGATGGACGAAAGGATAAAACACTCGTAAATGAGAAAATAGGTATTAGGTACCACCGTAGAGAAATCTTGGAAGAGCATACTTCAGTTCTCACAGAACCGGGATCGATTTATTTGGGACACACGACGCCAAGTCGTGGCACTGCCAAAGCGATCGTCATTTCTGGCATATTTTTATTATAAAATCAATGGTTTAACTTGGAAGAGGTGATCTGTGTGGGGTGCGATGGTACTGCTGCGAATACAGGTTGGAAAGGAGGTGTCATTCAATACCTAGAAAACTATTTGAAGAGACCATTGCAATGGTGTGTTTGTATGCTTCACGTAAATGAATTACCGCTTCGCCATTTGTTTATGTCTCCGGATATAAGCACATCTGGACCAAAAGAATATCCAGGACCTATTGGAAAAGAGCTATCTGTTTGTGAAAGTAAACCTCTAGTGTCTTTCTGTGCAGTGACTGGAAATTTGCTTGAATTACCTGATAATATAGGAAAATAATTAAGCACGGATCAAAATTATCTATACGAAATGTGCAATGCTGTGATGGCTGGTTCCTGTTGCCCCGAGCTAGCGAGCCGCCAACCTGGAAAAATGGCACATTCGAGATGGCTTACTACTGCCAATCGAATACTCAGACTTTACGTAAGTACTTTTTTGCCGTCAAATAATTTGGAACTGTTTGTGAACTATGTGGTCAAAATTTACGCTCCCGTTTGGTTTCTCATTAAGCAAAACCCATCATTTAAACACGGAGCCAAGCATATTTTTAAAATGATTATGCACTCCCGATTTTTACCTGATAGACAAAGATGTATTATTGATTCAGTGATCGAAAGAAATGCTTTTTTCGCGCAACCAGAAAACTTGCTTATTGCCATGTTATTCGACAATAGGGACCATATTCGAGAGCTTGCATCTCGCAGGATATTAAAAGCTAGAGAAGAGAAAAAAGCTTGTCGTCTCAGAGTATTTAAGTCACCGAAAAGCAATTTCATAGCACAAGATTACATAGATATGCTATTTGTGAAATATCAGCTCCACCGGTCTTGCGACACGTCTCCGACGATGAACTAATTAAGGCTGAAGAGCAAAGCCTCTTTATTGAAGACTTCCCTTGTCACACACAGGTAGTGGAAAGATGTGTAAAATTGGTAACAGAGGCTTCTCAAAGCGCAACAGATATCACAGGTCGGGATGGATTTATTAGGAATAAACTGAAATCTCCGCCGAAATGCCTTACTTTGGCCACAAAAACCAGTTTCTTTTTTAAAGTATAAAATGACCTATTCATTTTTCTCTCTCACTACACTCATTCTTGTTCTCTTTGATTTAATAAAAACGATTTAAACGTTAGTTTTGTATGATTTATGTTTATGTTAGGAACCCCTGAAAATTACGGATTTGTATAACTTCAAGGACCGGTAGAGGCCTCAAGATGATTGATATCTAATTATGATAATCGTAATGTGTGTGTCAAACCGCAACTTTTGACATCTGTTGCATAACCGTAGCTCAAAAAAAAATCACATACATCGACGGGACACCCTAATGTACTATCATACTATGATACATATCTGGGGTTGGACGAAAACTACTTTGTAATTATTGTAAAATGAAGAGTGCAAATAAATGTATTTCGTATAACTTTTCTCCAGCGATGTTTAAATTTTGGGGTAAGATTAAAAAAACGATACGGTTATAGTTATAACAAGAAATGGTTTAAAAGCATCTGCAAATGCACGATGACTGCTTTCCATTAGGCATCCGGCATCCTTTAAAAATATTTCCATTATTCTGAAATATTTCAGGGAGTAGAAGTAAATAAAGATCGTTCTTATTACGGGTAAGTAGATTTATTTGCTAAGATAGATCTCCGTCGTCCAAACATTATCAATTTATGAACAGTCTGTTGTCTTGTATAATACTCGCACTCAAAAGATATAACGGATTTGATTATAAGTTGCTGTTTTATGTGCATGTCACTAGCAATACACACGGAAGAAACATCATTTTAGCGAAATTATGGCGACCCCTTAGACGTGCATAGTTTTAAGAATGTTTATAATCAAACACATTTCCTTTCCGGATAAGAGATCTGGTGGTACCTTATTCTGCAAAGAAATGCGTACAATTACATTCGTTTAGTTCTGTTATTAAATTTGTTGATGTATATTAATAAGTAAAAGCTAGCGCTAAAGTTATTGTGGCCGTGCTTCATGAACAATTGTTACATAACGGTTGCAATAGCGAATAAGGGAACCTGATCGTTATTATATTTAATATCTTTTGTATAACTAACGTAACTAGTTTGCGGCTGTGGGTTCGAGGCTACCTGTTGACCCAGATAAAACCAGGATAATCCGGAAAGCTATTAGTGCGAACTCTAGTGGTGGTTAGATTAATAATAATATTAAAAGAATGAGATGGTGACCGGATTTGTATAAGTTGTAATAACCCCTTTAAAATGCAACGAATTTTGATCGTTGATCTTAAATCGTAGTTAAACTACGAATAATAATTTTACAACCAAACCAAGTGGCGAACCAAATAAAAAAAAAGGGTTCCACTAAAAACTTCCAACTTCATTATCAGACCATCTTTAGCAATCTGTTGTGCTTGTCAAAAAAATCACAATGAGCCTAAACTTGAGGGGTTTACGAGTACCACTATACACCTCCCGTTTCCATTCCAGTTTTGGGATGTCAAATTATAGTATTGTCACATAGTACATAGTACATATAACCACATATACATATATATATATATATATAAATATACAGACAACACCAACTGCCACTATCTCTCCGAATCATTTTGATCCATCCTAAGGTTGCCTGGAAGAGATTGCATCTAGCAATAAGGCCGCCCTTTGTACATTATCTGTTTACTGTAATTATGAAAATGTATCTTCTACTGTATTGCTAATGTACAAATAAAGTGTTATCTATCTATCTATCTATCTACATACAAAGTTTCATTGCGATAAGATAATTTTAAGTCGGTTAGGTAAGTAGTTTCTTAGTTACAAGTAAAGCTAAATAAAGCGTGTTAAAATACTAGTATTTAATTATATAAACATATTTTGAGAAGCCATTTACAAATGTGTCTCATTTATTTAACTCTTAATATATGTAATATTTATATAAACATTTAACCCCTTTGCTTTTTCACATCCCTGTCAGTTTTCACGCTTTAAAGGAATGTTAATCAGTGTGTTTTGTTTTTTTTTATTATGAATAATATGCTTAACTGGATTCATCGAAATCAACTTGAACTGAATAAACGTGAATTACGAAATCATATAATCACTAAATGGCAAGCATAATTAAATTTTAATTAACACATCCGAAGTTATGGTTACAGTTCTATATTTGGGGTTCGCGAGGAATTTTTATTCTTCACAGCAAAAATGTAATTTTTGGGGTATCAAAATATGTTTTTCAATTTGTAACACAAAGACATGGCTCACGGAGCTCAGTTTTATTGCGTTTTGATTTGAAAACGAACAATGGATGACCTCTTCATAATAAAAGCGAAACTGGAACATTGGATATGGTTAGGTATTGAAGCTAAATTAAACATTTTGGCGAAGGCCTTTATTACTCGCGCAGGGTCGTGCCGGTAACTGTTATAAGGTATAAAAATAACAGTATAATTTTTTTTTGCAAAAACCGTTTACAATATTTTGTCCATCTTTTGCGTAGCGCGCTATAGCAGAGGTGAATAGGATCTAAAACGAATAATACATTCGTACAATTTTATTCGTTTTTAAATAATGTCAGTCAGTCTAATGATAGCTATCTAATCCGGAGTAGTTGTATCCTACCATTTATTTCTTGTGATCCTTAATAAATTGTACCCCGTTGTCATTTGCTTTACATACTTGTACAGATAATACATTTAAACAATGTTGCTTAAACAGACGCGTAGGCGGTTCGATACAGTTGCCACTTCATCACGTCAAACCCAACCCTTGCCATATAAATACGATATTGAATTGAAATAATGCTAAATTACTGACTTCGTTAGATTTAATTTGAAAACTAATGTATTAGTGAATTGACCGGTAAGATTTCACTCTTGCCTTTAATACGAATATTGTCTAAACTGAGTAGAAAACTTATTTTGCAGAAGTTTTTTAAACATGGAATCATGTTTTTAGAGTTATTAGACGTTCGGTACTATACCTACAGTTCAATTTATTTCACATGGGTGTTGCGAACCTCCATAGCCTACGTTACTGTTTACCATCAGGAAGGCCACATTGTTATATATATATATATATATATATATATACACATAGTATATATAGCAATATAATATTCATATAAAAAAGTAATTGATGTTTTAATTTTATACTATGTATATCGTGGAAAGAAACGCTAGGTAGCCATTAACAATATTATCTCGTTGATAAAATATGTAGCCATTAAAATATAATTTAATGTTTAATTATAAATACTAACATGTCATGTTTAGTTTCGTGACAATTAACTTGTATAAAGAACAAAAAAATGTTGTAATAATACTGCGTGACACAGTAAAACATACACAACGTAATAAAACGGAACGTGTGAGTTTGATGTTATATAGGTAAGCTATGTAAGGCTAAGTGTGTAAAACAAGATTATCAGGATAACAGAGAAAATATAAATTTAACTATACCCTAAATGTCCTAAAAGTAATGAACCGCTTTCGTTTAACTGATATTTTGTAACACTTTAGCTCATATTATGTAATTGAATTCTCCAGACTAGTTTTTTATTATTATTTTAAGTACAAACAAAACTTGTGTAAAACTACACCCATTTTATGATGTTGCCAAATTACTAATACGAAATAAAATAAATATTGTAAGAAGTATTGTAAAATTCTGAAAAATAAATGAAGCAATAAGGTTTCTTTCTTCATTAATTCGGCATAAATGTACTAATGTTCTCAGTAAAGCAATTTTTTCTACTATTCTTCGTAAGTGCGGTAATAAAAACCTGATGAACTTGGCGCTTAGAAAAAACTACTACTATTACTACTCACGAATATCGACTAATGAGTAAAAATAAACTTGGCTAAGTAATAAAGCGGTGCTTTAAAAAGGAAAAATATGATGTTATAAACAAGGAAACCTACATAAACACCTACGGGTACAACATCAATGTTTCGGGAATTACTCGTGTAAGTGGCTACATAAAAAAGCTTTCAGACCGATATTCCAATCAGCGGAACGACTAAGTATCGCCGTGTCTCTTTTATATTTTTTCGCTCTATGTTTTTCTTACAGCTAATGGTCCCGATCGTAAATGGGATAAGATTTTTATTTTCTTTTTGATGTGCCCTATTTAAGGAAAGCACCCAGTTACACTTTTATGTAATCGCCTCTTTACGGATGAACACTCACAGTAAACACACGTGAAATTGTTAAAAGCACGATTTAAGGGTCCTAAGATTACCGAGGATTATTACTATTGAATCTCGTTCTTCAAATACTCTTTACCAACAATTTTTGTATTACCGAATAAATGTGAATTTGAACGAGTAAGAATTATTTTAACAGAAATGTTCAGGAAGTCCCTAACTTTTCGCAGAATTGTTACCTGAGATACCTCATAAATATAAAGAATCCCTCGGAAATCCATTGGTCCTGGCTGATTATGTCGTTCGTTGGCATAAGTCCGTATAGGCCAATAGGATTTCATTTCTCATTCTACTTTTTAATAAACTGAACCTCTCCAGTGTTGGCCCATTTTATGTTGGTTCTTAACCCTAAAACCATTATGTTATCGAACCTATTAAGTCGTTGTAGTAATAGATAGTAGGTGGTTTGGACGTTACAAAGTAACTTCTTTTAGTGACAATAAATTATTCTTGAACTTTCGATGGCTTTTATAGAACAAGAAGACGTCTCAAAATATAGACTAAACAACATAATGACGTCTAAATAAATTGAATAAACGATCTGCTTTGACACCTAAAGATTTGAACTATGAATCCAACACTGCTGGTGCTGCTAGTGTACGCGGTTGCTGAAATGTGTTTTTTGTTATATTCAGTGATAATAATATTTTATGAGAGATAGGACCCATATACATTAACAACGATTCAAATATTTGAATCAATGAGAAAATTATGATTTTTTAAATATTAATCTGAAAATGTACAATATATCGCCCAATTGATATGTCTACTGCGACCACATTGCATCAAAAGGGACAATTTTATGTTTATCACTTCAATAGTATACAAAAAAGTTGTAATTTTGAGCTCTTTCTGCGACTGGACTTGGGTCGCTATCAGAGGACCGCGGTCCGATTTTATTTTTAATTGCTTGATTTAGGTATTAAGGAGAAGGTAATAGTAGAAGAAATGTAGAACCTTATAAGAACCTTATCTAACCTTATATATATAATGTAATAATTTTGAAAATTTAAAATCCACGTTTTTTATAGAAAGTAAAAAAGCTTTTCTAAATATTTTGATGGGATGGTTAAATTGTTTAAAATATTCATGGACCGAGAAAAGAGTATTCTGTTCAAATATTGTACGCTTATATTAACATTATAACTGTCGTCCGAAGTGGGTCTCGAACCGAATTTAATTGAGTAATCTCTCTGCGTTCAAGGTGACAAAGCACTCGTTGAACTGTTGGCATTCTGGTGTGTATTTTAGGTATAAGATAGGGAATAATAAATTCAAGCCTCAAATTGGAACCAGAACTTCATTCTTGAAAAGGAATAGGTAACTTGTTAATTTAAAACGTTTTAAGTCAAATGCTATAAAATTATTTCGATTGTATTGTAATAACTAATGTAATTTGAAAATTTACTTGCTAAAAAAAACATCTAAAAGTAGTAAGAAATGCCTGGAGAGAATTTCACCAAGAGATTAGTAAACTAGTAGATTTGTAAAGTCCCATTAAGGGTTTTATCACGAGATCCAATGAGACAAATCAAAACGTAACCTATTCTCAGCAAAATTGTTGTTTTTTTTTTTTAATAAACGTACTCGTGTTCAAGACTGCAAATTTAAAAAATAACACATTACAATGTGGTTAATTAAGGCAAAAGTATTGCTTCACAACGTAATCCAGATTAATTATATTTATTTTTGATAGATGATTTGATGAAAATTATTATAATTGGAGTTGACAAATAAGCACAATTTACAAACAAAAATACAATGCAGTATTGAATACGATATCATAATGAATGTCGTCTCTGTTGTTATTGGACATGTTTTCAGTAAATTCGATGCTACATTGAATTATCTGTCAGGCAGTAGATGTATTTTAAGTATAAACAAATTATTGTAACTACATATGTAAATCGTTTGCTAATACTATGTGATATGTGTTATCATTTGTGGTTGAACTAATGTCCTTGAGATCAAAAGTTTTATCTTCAAACCCTACCAAGTAGGTAAATCCATAACTAACAAAAGGATTAAGCTTAATTAGAATTGGTTGTGCAATCCGTTTTAACATAGAAATAAAAATTATAGATTTTTTTTTATAATTAAAGTCGTTTTACTTCGTCTAACAAACCAAAACCTAACAATAACTGTTATATGAATAATGTTACTTTTTTGGGTAAAGTGACACTTCAAGTAATAGTTTTTTTAATGGTATAGTGTCACTAAAAATTTACATAATGTATTTTTACTATTTAATCATATACATACATATTACAATAAAATCTATTTATTAGGAATAATAGTCATTATTGAATAAAAAAATCCTCAAAAGAAAATATTTACTTATTTATATCAGTTAATGTTGCTTAAAAATCTTTAAATAGCTCTCCTGCATAATTTGCTAATTTAAGATTTTATTTTATTAAGAAAACTTACAGCTGAGCATCAAAATAGGTGTCAAGAACTAAATATATAAAGGCCAATTACAAGTTTTCACAATTAGTAACTGTGTTAAATGTAAACAATATTTGGTCGGAGTAAAGAAAAAAAAAAGATAGTGACGGTATTGGAATAAATGTACGATATAGTAATCTTTAATTAGAAAGAAATGGCGAAGAAATCCATATTTAGATCTCTCGAATCCTAGCCGCCCGTCAATGGAATGACACATGAAAATTATGTTGACTTGGGTTCAATATATTACGAGGTTCAAAGTTAATATTTTAATGTTTTATGTTTCTTAACAATACATTTTCTGTTTTTTGAGCGGGCATAATTATAAATTATGCTACTATCCACACCTGGCCTCCCATAACTAATCTTACAAACATATGATTTTTACTTTTGAACACGTGTTCACATTTGCAATTTTACATCTAGAACTGATTAAAGTAAAACAGCACTACAGAAATTAGTTTTATTTTAACTTAAATTTGTTTTGGTTCTAATCATCGTCATCTTTTATCAAACAATGAATTTCTCTGGCAAATTTTGACATGAAAAGTCATGAAGCTTATGCCTCCTCTCATTCCTTGCTACACAATGTTTCACTTCGCTGACCCTCCCACCTCTCCTTAATGTGTGACGTAATTTATAGACGGTCCCTAAACAGTTCATCCTTAACATAAAGAGCAGAGAAATCTTGATTTTTACACTATAGAACCGTTCAGAGTTTAGCAAAAAAACTGTTGGTTGGTAGAGCTCTAGAAAGTCACTAAAGAAAGTAACAAACCGTGTCAGATTAACACTTGCAAAGAATATTTGATTAACGGCTACAGCTGTAAATAACATTTATAAATTTTAATTTAAACTAACTCCGGCCTGCGGTTCCACCCGCGACGAAATTGGTTTGTGTCGTCCTAAGGGAGATGAGCATTTGGTGAATTTTAAATTATGTACATAATTTCAGGCGAAACAATCCATTGTATTACAAAATCATAATACAAATAAATTGTGTTCACACTAAAAAATTAAAAAACACATTTATAAATAATTAGACAAAGCATGGGTGATGTTTGTCATGTTGACTAAATGTTGATGTTTCTTGAACAACTACTACGTTCAAAAAACAACTTTAGTATTACTTAACTGAAAAGAAGTATCTATGTCTTGTTATAGGCAGAAGGCGGCGCGGGCATCTAGCCAAAACACGTCGGCAAGAAATCTAGTTTTTTAATCTCTTTGTCTAATATCATGAAGGATTTAGATAACAAGATTTTTCAGTAAAACTTTGCCCAAACAAGAAAGTTTTATATTTCAATGAAACAGGGAAGTTAGCCTACAGAGCTACATATCTATCGAGCTTCCAGAAAGGATTAATTACAATGGCGCCGCTCCAGTTTGTAGTAAAAATAATGACCTCAAATCTTGTACACAAACTGGGTGGGAATGAAATCCTCTAGCGATTATGAAACTAAACTTAAAATAATTTTCACCAACCATTCCTTCAATACAGGTATTCTTTAACCGCGTTTGGGGAGTCCCTCAATAATTATTTTTAAGAGACCTATTATATTTAGGGGCCCGATTGTTCATCTCATAACAATCCTCTTACACTAAGTAGCAGGTACGTATTGTGCTCATTTTGTGTTGGGTTTTGTAAAAATGGATTTCGGAAAATACGACGAAAATAAACTTTTTTTTAATTAACATTTTTTTTTAAATGTTTCCTTAATATTTATTAGGATGAATTTGTTTAATTACAAGAAGATTTCTGCTCGAATAGAGTCGACCGACTGCGGAATAGCCTCCACCCCCAACCCGTCATAATCTGCCTGTGATCAGTCCTTGTTTACGTTACATACGTATTAAGGGATCTACAATACAAGTTTACGTTAGTAGGCATTCTAGATACACTCGTAAAAATGTGTAAAAATAAAAGCAGAAATATTAGCAATATTATTTTTATAATTCTTTTGGAGGAAAAAAGTTCATTTGAATGACATTTTAATTAAATGAATCACAATAAATGTTCATGACGCTCATAGTAATTAAACTTTTTCGGAAGCCAAACGAACTTACAGTATGTTTAATAAAATTAAAAGCAATTTAATATTCAATTGAATAATAACACAACACATTTTTTTTATAAAAATATTCATTTAAGATATAATGTATTCATAGGTGCTCCAGAGATTAGCGACGGCAACCCAATATTTATTTGTGAAAAGCCAATCGGAGTGCACCGGAGATCGCTAGGTGTCCGACACCGCTAACCAATCATACTCGTACATGACACTCGCTCTAATAGACTCAGATAGTATACACCAATGCAGTTTTTAAATCGAATCGCATTATATGGGATTTTGTACGAACGTTTTCAAATTGGATGTTGGTGTATGATGGTTGAAATAAAATTTTTGACAGTTATTTTGGAGAATATGATATTATTTAATCTAAAAGGTAAAGGATATTTTGAAAAAAGGAACACCGGCCAACTGCGAGTTGAACTCGTGGAGAGGGTTCCTTACGATGCATATGAATATACTGATAATTTATCCCAAGAACAAACTGTTTTTTTTTTTTTATCGTGTGGAAACCCCCTCGGGTCATCAATCCACTGGGGCTGCCAGTGAAGTGGTATGTCTAAAACCACACGGTGTTCCGTCATAAATAAGTCTATTGCCAGGAACTCGGGTATACCCTAGGAAAGAAGTCCCCGAGAATCCCTAGAACAAACTTAACATTGTAGTTGTAGAAGATGTTCTTTAATAATAATCCAACTGTAAATGTTCAGCTTTTAGTTTTTGTCTCTTTACAATAAAACAGTTTAAAAAAATACTTATTTTATTACCAGGTTTTTAGTTTTTTGTTTATTATTTTATATAAATGCCCTTTTATTTGATATCCATATTGAAGGGGTTGTAAAAAAAATATGTAAACCGAAATTTTGTGGCGGTGGCCATCTTGAATTTACTGTAATGCTGAATACATATAATTATATTGTCATCCGAACTAATGATGTGTACGAATTTCCAGATCAATCGGTCAACAGGAATGGGGTAAAATTTTATACGTAAATTTGATCCAATAAAACAAACAGGGCAAAATAAATAAAACCGTTTAAAAATACATAAAAGCCCTTTCATTTGATATGTCACAAATTTGCAAATATTGTTTTTTATTTTGTAACTAGCTGATCCGTCGAACTTCGTATCGCAGAATCAATAAATGTTGTGTTAATTTAAATATACAGCGTGTTACAGAAAAGTGTGGTGATATTTTAGGGTCGTATAGTAGACCCCATAAATAACGTGAAGAGCTAACAATCTTTGTTAAATTTGTGATTTTTAATACAGAAATCTAATTTGAAACTGACAAATCGAAGCTGTGGCAGCAAGGCATTTTCTTTATTGAAACGAATCCAAATAATTGGTGCAGCATTGTTAAACTTATCATTTTAGGTTAATATGATTGCTGAACAATTTATGCTCGTCACAATGTATAAGGTGAAATTGAACTGGTAGTGGAAGTACCAGGAGAACACCTCAACTTAATATTAGACTATTGTAACTTCGATAAATTACAAACCGACCCACTAAATGTGAAATAATAACTTAAAATTTAAATAAAATTTATGTATTTAAACGGAAATTAACGCGATCACGAAAAGGTATTACATACCTCTGAAATGCCTGACGTTTCGACCAGGTTGCCTGTGACCACGGCCAGTGCAACCTGGTCGAAACGTCAGGCAATTCAGAGGTATGTAATACTTTTCCCTGGAAATATTTATTTCATAAAGACCAGTGCAACTATAAGGTATAGAAATGAATATATTTAGTTTGTTACCACACAAGGTATTACATTCCCATAATCATAAATGCTAAGAATTAAACAAAAAATAAATAAAAATAATGTATTTCCTAACAGAAACTTAAATGCCTATATTGTGTGTGAAACAAAAATTAACCTTTCGTGTTTACACCTGAAGCGATGCTGAAATTCTGCTAAGGCCAAAAGAGGCGTGCACGGTCTTTTGGTCTTTAAGCAGTCATTCAATATTTAGTTTAGTTAGTTTGCATATTTACCTGATACACTACAATATATTTTTAATGCATCCACTTCCTGTTTTCTCTGCTTCACTCGAAGGTTGACTGGCAGAGAATGCCTAAAGCATTAAGTCCGCGTCTGTACTCTATGTGCATATAGTTTTAAATAAATAAACAATACAGTCAATACAATCAAGAGCAATCAAAAACTAGGCACTCTGGGACTCAGGCATTCCAATTAAGTAGCCGATATAACTATCTAATTACATTGATTACATTAATTGCATTGATATGAGACTGGCATCTTGATAGCTACTGGCTAGAACAGATTAATCGAAGAATTAGCTATATATTCAATTATTTCTACATATTTTCAAGATACTTCTGGTGTTTCTTGTTTTAAAGAAGTGGTTTTCTTTCCAAATAGACATACATACCAAATATTACTAGATATAAATGAATAATTTTCATTTTAAAATCTGGTATTGGACACCTAATATAGCAGAAATTATACACGGTTCAGTTTAAGTCACACTGAATAAAATCACGCAGTGGATCCTACATCACACTGAGGCGCCGAGAGCGATTATTTACACGCGATGCTGTGACTGATCATCCAAACATATCCATGCCAACATGGTTTTTCTGGCGTATTACTCAATCTTGGAGAAAACCAATTCCTGTCGACAAACGCAAATGCAACTCGAGATAAGCTATATAGATATAGATAGCTATATATATATATATATATATATAGATATAGATAAGCTAACAGACTGCTCTTTTTGTCACCACGACGTCGGGCAAGTTCGGGTTTTTTTCAGTCAGGTTTTTTCCTTGCAGCCCTTAAGATACCCCGTTCCTGTAAATTTCCAGTTAGGACAACGGGCTTCTACTTTTAAAAGTTTTTTTCTCGTAGTACGTATCTGTGTCTATAACCGTTCAGAGTCATACATATTATGATGTTGAACCGAAAAGAGGTCTACGGAATGCCAGGCAACAGCCACCGGCTGTGATAAGATCAATCTAGAAACAGCTTGACCACGTATGCCTTCTAATCCTCTTTTCACCACCTTTTCACTGTAAAGTCTAACTTGTACGGAATCGATATATGATTTGATAAGTACTGTGTGGATTTGGATATATATTATGTATAAGAAATTCTTTTTAAAGTCAACTTATTCTTGATTTAGGTTTCTTAGTCATAGTTAGTCAAACGCTATTTACAGTGTGGTAAAAATTATTGATTCAAATTAGCTGAAACTACTTCAAAATTTATGTAACTTACGTATTTAACGTCTGGTTAGTTAAATTAATACCTTTGAAGCAGTTTTGTGTTAAAGTAATATAATGAAACGGTTTATTCCTGCTCCTCAGTATGAATAATGAATGAAATGTTGTCGTCTGCTTCGTTAGTGGATTAAAATGATGGATCATGTGGGTAATTTTACATCCTTACTAACATACTTTATTAAGTTAATCTGCAAAATGTGGAGTATAATTTGAATGTTTATATAATATAATTAATCATAGCGGTGTTAACGTTTTATACCAATACAAATACCTTGAACTTTATATACTATGTAGGTATTCAACCACAGTGAATGTATTTAGTTATATGAAATGTATAACATTTCATAAATCTGTTATCAGTACTTTAGTTTAAATATAATCAAATCTCGTCCTCGTCCTCTCATCATTCTTTGGCGGAAATAGAAAAAAAGACGATAAAAACTTGTATGAATATTTTAGTAACAAAGTAACACGGTATAAATTATACAATTTCGTTTGTACATTAACTAAAAGATTTGAAAACTGTCAATAAAATGAAGTAGTAAGGTAAGGTACTGCAACCTGAAATGGTTTAGGGACCTTATTTACTGCTGGACCCTTATATTTTTCATATACATTCAATTTAATAGGATTTGCCTGCACCCACTTTTGAATCAAGCGAATCGGCAATGAATCAAATTCAGTAATTTTAAAATAATTGTCGGTATATCTGCTTCAATAAGCGTACCTACACGGTTTGTAGTTGAAAAAAGAGCTGTCAACTCTTATTGAAGATTTTAACCGATAATAATCATCATTTCAGTTTTCAACTGAAGTCTAACAAAAAATAATTATCAAAGGTATAAGACATTTATATGATTAAACCACCTTACAAGGCCCTCTCTTAACATTATTAATGCACTTTCCGAATGACATGCCTTGTTATGTGTTATATTGTTGAGTGCGAGTGTACTTTACATTAGCTCGTATTTATTATTATATTACGGCATTCGTAATACCCTTACTGCAAGAGTCGTTTTTAAATCGAATAAAAAGGAATAGGTTATTATGGTGAAAATAATTTGTTACCCTTAAATCCCCTTATATGAGGGTCTCGCACCCGTTCGCCCCTTGAAAGTCAAAATGGTGTTGTTCGCCCCTTATTACAAAACATGTAAAAGTACACTAATGCCAATTGTGGTTAAGCTCTTTCATATACCATAAATTATTTTAAGAAGCATGCTAAATGAAACAACGTTTATGTTAAAATTACTAGTAGGATATTTTTAAATCGTAGATTTTGTCACCTCCACAATCAAGGAGCAATGACTTTTGTTCAGTTCACGGTATTACAGAAATAGTTACGACCGATACCTGTAGGTACTGTATGATTTTAAAATTTAATAACAGATTATTGTGTGAGAACTTACACAGCTACGGTATGGTATTAGCGGCTGTTTAAATCCATGCTGGTATTTTGTTTATAACCAGTCTACTTTTAGAATTTCGTTAACGACTGTACTGTTTTGACGTATATATTTACAATGGCGCGAACGGGTGCTTCAAAGTTATTAAAAATATTTTGCCCCGTAGCAACGGGCGGTTGGGTCCCCTCGTAATAAGAGGATAAAGAACGTTTTTAGGTAATGGGGCAAAACTTAAGGGGCGAACGGGTGCAAGACATATATTAGAATTTAAATTACTACTAATATATTTAAATATTAAATAAAACCACTTTCAACTAATTCCAAAAACTTTTGTTAGTAAACATCTAACTCTATTTTTTTTTACAGCATACGGCAATTTGGGCAGTGTGCTAACCGCACAGGGACGGACGGTGGAAGCGGAAGTTGCCTTTGAGAGGGCACTCAAATACCGACCAAATATGGCCGACGTGCATTATAATCTGTGAGTCATTGTTTTATCTTTATAAGTTATTATATAAAATACTTTGATGTAAACAACTTAGACTGTATGTGGCTGTGTAATTGAATTGTATCTTTAAATCTATCCTCAATTTTCGATCGTTCTGTGACTAAATTAGGCAATTTCTTTGTTTTTATATTAATGAAACTAAAACGCGTTTCCCATATGTGCATTATCATATTACATATGCTGCATATTTAATAATAACAACATTCAAATAGATTAATCACAAAACCTACTTAAGGGTTTGTGATTACCCTATTCAAAACTGTAATTGCTTCTTGCCAACAAAAGTAATATTCCTGTAAGCAAAAGTCAGATGAATACAAGAGAAATAACAAAGGGACAAAGATTTGATGTGAAGCCCATATTATTCTAATCTCGATAACAACAAAAGTTTAATAATACATTCAAAAGGTCTGAGAGTACCCTTAGCGGAGGATGAAATAATATTCGCCATGTCTCTCCCAGGGGACTAAAAAGGCAAAAGGTCCGATCCCTATTAAGGACATCGGGAAAAGAAAATATTATAAAATATAATAAATGGCAGGCCACACCGCATTTGCTTGCTCGTGTTTCTGAAAACTGCCCTTGTCTGAAGTTTTCGGGGAAAACCAATAATGGAAGTATTTTTTTCAATGCCACAAAATACCGTAATAGGGCTGTCAGGGATATTAACATCAAAATATGGAATCGGTATTTCTTTGTTTAGTATAGAACTATAGATGCTTCCATTGTTAACAATAATTACGTTTGAAATGGGACTTACTTCATTATTCACAAATTTTTTTAGATCATGTACCTAAATTTCCTTTATACATCTTTTTTGTTATATAATGAAGTTAACAATAAGGATAACAGGGTCATCACTCCATGAACAGTAGAGTGTTTTCCTCAGTGAGGTTGTTTAATGAGCAACAACGCAACCCTATGGAAGTTTTTTTAGAATGGAGGTATTAAATTAATTGCGCAAATCAGCTATCGTAGAACAGGGTTATTGAATAAATCTCAAATGATCTGCTATCGGGGTTTGCAACATGAGTAGTCTAGATATTTTTTATTAATATCAGTAACCTCTTGGTGTTCAACATAGGAACGATTCCAAATTAATAACTGATCAAAGTCGTTGGTGTAATATGCCATGAAGAATAGATACACACAACTTTAGTGTTAAATAATGACCACTGAAGTAGCCTCTGGTTGTATTGGCATTGTACTTGATGTCACAAAATATTTAGTGGGTTTAAAGTTTTGTGTGACAAATGGCCGTTATATTTTTGATTTTACGGAGAAATTGGAATGCAGTTTATTATTTTTTGTGATCAGATTTCTTATCAACTTCTCGTAAATTCTGACACAAAAATGCATGTATTTACATTACGATTACTAAAGCTTCTGGCTGATGGTTTACAGTCATTAGCTGACTGAAGCACCTGCTACCACTGTTGCTATCTCTTGCAATCGTTTAGCAGATGCAAATAACTGGTAGTGTTATTGGGGATCATGTAATAAAAATTGGAATTGGATGATGAAAATAATGTTTTTCTAATCTCATTATCTAGTTTTTATTTTGAGCTGAGCAATGTTAGTTTATTATACATATATAAATTGTAAAGGTAATTTGCCCCAGTTAGTTTGGCTAAACAGTACCCGCATAAACCTGTGTTACTAAGTATTTAAGAGCGCAAAGATCAAAGGCAAAGAGTTGCATGAACGTCTTTATCAGCGATGTAGGTATACATTCCAGCGACTATACTGTGGTATGGTTCGGTATTTGTTATCTGTTTCGTAGAATGATGTATGAAATATTTTGGAAAAATATCTTTCATAGATTGTTTCTGAAATTTGCATGCACACACTTGCGTAGTTACGGTCAACCACTTGATCAGAAATACAAACTTTAGAAATCACAGATAAATAGGTAGTGTACTAGAGCCACGTGCCGCTTTTCAAGATAAATTATAAATATTAAGTTGTACTGGGATTGGTTTATTATAATTCATAGGACTTATGTAGCCAATTATCTTGGTACAATGTTGGTAACAATATTATTATTCCCCAAGACGAGCATCTCAAGAAGGCGAAAAAGACAAACAAATAAAGTATATGCAGTTGGCAGAGGAGATCGCTAACACTTGGAATGTGGTTTTGATTGTTATTGTACCGATAGTCGTATCGTTTCTCGGACTGATTAATTGCCAAGAGATTAAACCTCCAGCTCAAGAGCATTTGGAATTCTGTCTTTGAAGTCTTAACCACCCGTTCCTTTGGAGTTTACAAGTTTGTGTCCTACAGCAAACCAATGAACATCATTTCCAAGTTTACAACCGTAGAGGTTTTCGAAACTTTAGATAAAGCTTTTGCAGTATACTATTCAGGGTTTAGTTTGTAGTAAACATTGTCATCAATATATTACAATCTAAAATTTACACCAGTTTCTATTGCTTATTTGTTATTAGATATGTGTTTCCTATTAACGATTAATTTCAATTATAAATACACAAAATATTAAAATGATCTGACCTTGGAAACACATGACTACGTTAGGAATGTATCCTAAGGTCAAGTGAGAAGAATACGGGTAAACTAATTTTTTCGTTAATATATAATTAGGTATATTTTCATAGAGATCACTTCAGGAGGATAGGAGGAATACTATCCTTCAAAGTAGGAGGAAGAAATATATATTATATTGAAATATTCATTGATGGTACTACCACAAGGTTTGCTAAGTCACACTGTGTGATTTGTTTGTAAAGGATCATAGCTCTGCGTAAGTCTCTGGTTTCACCCGCGTAAGTCCCGATGCCTTGAATATCGGGATAAAAAGTCTATGTGTAAATCCAGGTCTCCAGCTACCTACATACCAAGTTTCGTTGCAATCAGTTCTGTAGTTTTTGCGTGAAAGAGGGACAAATATCCATACATCCATACTTCCTCAGAAACTTTCAGGTTTATAATATTAGTAGGATAAGACACCTAAATCCACATTCACATACATTACCATATTACAATCACAAAGATATTGAAGCGTTTATATAAATTTGATTAATAGGATACTTATATGCTAATGAATGTTGATATTAAGCCGCCGTCGTCACAAAGCTTAAAGGAAAACAATACGCCTGCCTGTCCTTTCGAAATACGTGGTACTCGATCAATACACCCACAACGACGGCCCGTCCCATTAATTCACCGAGGATTCCACTTCTTGAATTAATCGGGTACGGTACTCTCTGTCCTGCCACCTAAGCGTTGGGTTTCCGAGCAGTTTCACAAATTAACGTCAAGCCACACGATCATAATATAATTACTGGAAGAGGTCAAAAGGACTGGCGCTGGCATTATACACTCGGTTTGATAAGATCTTTGAGGCAAGCCTTCTTCATCCAAGGTTGCCCTTTCAATCAGTTTATGTTAAGTCGTCCTTTCAGTAAAGATTTGAAGTAAATCTATAGGTAATTTAAGCACCTTCAAGATTTTTCAAAAACGTTGTTTTGTTCAATATATATTTTCTTGTTATACAACTTAGTCGACAAAACAGGTTCACGACCCGCCTCATAGAAGTCAGCAGTGTCTGAAAAATCCGATATACCAGTGATGTCCAACAATGGAACTTTAGCGATTAGCCTTATCATCCGAAAAATATAGTACTACGTTAGTATTAGTAGTAACTTTGATTTTCTGTAAGATAAGATAAGATAAGATAAGATATATTTATTTGCAAAACATGTGTAGGTACATAGTTAACAATACATGGTTATATGTTTATTATATGTAGGTATTAGGTAATAGAGGTATCAACATGTTTAACCATTATTGGTGTACAAATATTAAGTAGTTGTAATACCTAAATTAATGTTCATTTCTAATGTCAGACTTACAGTTAATTTTAAAATACTCATGTTAACAATAATATTTGATATCTAATTATTTTACAATCATTTATTAAATACATTTAAAGAGTCTTATCATTGAGAAAATCTAGTACCTTATAATAACACTTATTAACTAATATTTTTTTTAGAGTGCTCTTAAATTTATTTATATTTAATTCTTTGATGCTCTTTGGAATTTTGTTATAAATTAATGGCGCCATACAAATTACATTTTTAGGGAGTAGTGCAGTTTTAGCTGGATGAACGCGTAGCCTTGTATTATCACGACGAGTTCGTTGTGTTCGAACAAATGCGAGTTTTGTCTAACAAATAGGGCTACTTCTATTATGTAAATTGATGGCAATGTAAGAATCTTATGTTTCATAAAAAGTGGTTTACAGCTATCTATGCTCTGGATGCCAAACAAAGCACGTATACAGCGTTTTTGCATTTTAAAAATCATATCTTTATTAGTAGAGTTGCCCCAAAAGATTATGCCATATCTAAGGATAGACTCAACAAGACCGTAATATGCAGAGATTAGAGCATCGGTATTAATAATTGGCGCAAGCTTATACAAAGCATTTGACAGACTACTAATTTTCTTACTAAGCGCGTCAATATGTTCTTTCCAATTTAATCTACTGTCAATGGTCAAACCTAGAAAACGAGCCGTTGCTGCCTCTTCTATCAGAATATTATCATATGCTAAGTTAATTTTTAATGGGTTCTGTAGTCTTTGGCCAAAGTGCATTATATTGGTTTGTTCCAAATTAATTTTTAAATTATTATTATTTAACCATGAAATTATTGATGTCAGTGAGTTATTAATATCAAAATTATAATTAATAATGTCATTGCATGGAATTGTCATTGTGCTATCATCAGCAAATAATGTAATCTGGAAAGGGCTGGTTGATTTAGGTAAGTCGTTAATATATATAATAAACAAAAGTGGCCCAAGGACCACTTACTTACCTTGAGGTACTCCGTATGAAACATACCGTTTCATGGAAGTGTACGTTTCTTGAATTTTTGTGTTAAGATTCACTCTGGTGATCTCAGTAACTTGCTGACGATTTTCCAGATAAGATTTAATCAAATTTATGACATTTCCCCAAATGCCATAAGCTTCCAATTTTTTTACTAAAATGCTATGGTCCACATAATCAAATGCACTTGACATGTCGCAGTATATGCCACAAATTGGTATTGTTTTATCTAAATGAGTTATAACATTCTTAGAAAAATCAAAAATTGCCATATTTATTGTCTTATTCTGACGAAAACCCTTCTGTTCATTACATAATATTTTGTTTTGCTCGAGATAGGCATTTATTTCACCATATAAATATTTTTCAATTACTTTTGAAAATATTGGTAACAATGCTATTGGTCTATAATTCTCCATCAACTCCTTTGATCCTTTTTAAAAAGAGGTTTAATAATACTTAATTCAAGATCTGTTTTAAATATACCTGAACTTATGCATAAATTTATAATATAACTCAAATGATGGCAGATACTTTGGCTGACAGGTCTAGTCGGTGCATGAAGTGCTAGTTTAAGATTATAATTTAACAATAAGCATTTAAATTCTAGAGTGTCATTATTATTAATCAGTACATTGATGTTAAAATCACCCGCGATTATAATATGTTTTAATTTAAATTTAGTTAGACGAATAAAGAGTTTTTCCAGCCAATGGAAAAACATTTTCAAATTGTTTCTGCAAGGTACTCTATAAATACAAACAATACCTATTTTATAGTCTAGAAGTTCAACAAAACAGCACTCAAATACCCGCTCAACGGAAAGTTGTTTTATTTCTGGATAGTCTCTAAACTTATGTTCCTGTCTCAGTAGAACGCACGCGCCGCCCCTTTTCTGATTAGTTGGACTATAGGATGAAGCCAAAATATAGTTTGGAAGACATAGATTTGACTCATGCCCAGATAACATAAAATGTTCCGTTATACATAAGACATCTACAATTTTATTTTCTTTTTCAGTTTGTTCCAAATTTATGACTAATTCATCAGACTTGCTCATTAATCCCGCAATGTTGTAGTGAAGGATATGTTTATATTTTTCAGAGAAATAACTGCAAGTTGTTTTCGTGGTCGATGACTTGTAGAGATTCAGTAGCAATATCTGGAGTAAACTGTTGTATACTAGTATTAGTTTCTATGTCGAATTGACCAAAGAGGTGCCAGTCTATTAATATATTATCCATAATGCGGTTGTACATGTTTCTCATTCCAGACTTATTAATTTTACCGGTAGTCGCAGAAAACATGTCCAGTGTTAGATCATTGTTGCTGTCGAAAAAATTGGCATATTCATTATTTTGGAGGTCCAAACTAAGAAGATCATTAAACATCTAAACCCTATAATTGAAGATCGGAGCTCCTGTTATATATGTTGGTACACAAATAATCTTGTTGGTGTTTGTAACTTGGCTAAGTGATTTTCGTAGGGTGTTTATCAAGTTCATGTAGGTATTCACTGTTTGAATATCGTTTTCACCAATGAAGATTAAACAATAATCGTTAAGGGTAAATTTCTTTAACTTATGTAGTTTAGAGGTTCTTTCTCAGAACCTCCGACCTGCAGAAAATCACAATCTGGACTCTATGGAGGTATCAATCCAAGCAGAAATCGACTCTGTCTACCTCTTTCAGATTTGATTTGACGCGAGTTTTGTTTGTACATAAAATAATATGAGTTGTGAATCTTACATATTTTAATTTTTTCTCTATTTTATATACTGCTTATTCTAGAATATATAATGTAAATGTTACCATAAACCGTCCTATTTATGAGCAGGATCGATACAATCTCTGCTTCTATGAAGATAATAGGTATTGTTTAGCTTTCCATTTTGGTACGTCAGCTTCTTAGTTTGTTTGTATAAAACCCTGTTAATACGCTCATGTAAAGGTTCTGGGTCACAAGATAAGATATTTTAGCAAACTAATTTAAATATTATCATTGATGTCTGATGTCTATAGAAATTCCTTTTGCATTGATTGCTTTTAGACATTGATAGTAGGGGCAATGAAAGCATATCTTTTAAATTGCGTTCTCATTTATGAAGAATTAATCAACAATAATAAAAGCGTTCCATTTAAAATAATGTAACATTTTTTCAGTCGTCAAATAATTGCCTAAGTCCTTCTTGTAAATTTTGCTAATTTATATGGTTAAAAGTGATTTTGCTTCGCTTTTACTTTAATCGTTGATTTCGCTTTGACGGTTTTTCGGTCTTGCTATCCGAATTGCTTCCTATGCAAATAAAAATATATTTAGATGGTTTATATGTGTATTTCATAAATATACAGGGAATAAAATTTATAAAAAACACATTTATAAATGTTGTGTGCCATAAATTAAACGGTGTCTAAAGATATAGAAAACGATATATGTACACCTTACCAACTTCTTTTAATATCGATTGCAGGCTATATAACTAAATTTTCGGTACAATAATCCTTTGTTTAGCACGATACCCTTCTTTCGGTGTATTACCATGTTTAAGTAGCTATCTGTACGTGGTGATAGCCGAGCATGCGTTCAGACGTAAGCTGAATGGGCGAGCATCGCACATATTATCCTTATTCTATTAAGGTCATATGATATTACGCGCGTGCCCGATAGCATCTTTAATATTGTACAATGCTTCTCTTGTAATCGAAAAAAGCTAAGCCGCTGTACAAATACACTATTACAAGCCCTACGTCGATGAGCATAAATGAGGCATTCAGTAACGAATATCATGCAAACTACGATTCAATTGGCCTTTATTTCGATTGAATATCTAGTAGAAATATTAAACTCAACAAAAACCTACTATATTAAGCGCCTTCAGGTGTAGAAAAGGTGTAGTGTAGTAGGTGTGGCAATGCGTCATCAATTACAAAAAAACGCTTGACATTGCATTGAATAATCAATATCTATTGTTTAGTCGAAATCACAGTACATTTGCAGCTCCAAAGTGAGTTTTATATTTCAAGGATTTTTTTAACTCTAACACTATGTGGTGTCATTTATTCAGTTCACACCACCATTTCTTGGTATATTTAATTAATGGAGTGGATTTCCCACAAAAAGTAGAATTCTAGTCGATGAAATCAAAAACGTTTACGCAAAACGGTAAAAATTAGAGTCTTTTTCTAACTTAGGTACTCGAGATGTATACAAATTTTGTAATATCGAAGGATTAAATTTTTCAGGTTGTACATAATGTAAGGTAGAAAATTGAACAAAGTATCAAAAGAGCTCATTTTAATATCATTGAAAAATCCGAGGGGTAAAAATTGCAGTAACGTTCGTAGTTGACAGCCTATCTACAGACTCCGTCAACTAACTCGTTAGCACCCCTTACTTGCCTTAACGGCATGATAAGAATAGAATCCCTCATTACCGGGTAACAATGAAATTCACAATGAATGTTCTTTATAAAATAATTATTCCAAAGTAGGGGTGAAGAGGGGGAACTTGAAACATAAGCATCATTCAAATGCGGGGAATTGTTACTTGAAATCTGATATAATGGACGCTGCGATTTCGCAAAGATTAGATTGCTTCGATTCCGGTGGTGAGAAATTATATGGTCACTTACCTAATAGGTTAGAAAATTCGGACAATGTCTTACATGGAATTGTATATTTAATTGTTTCCCAAATATGTTAGTTATGAGTGCAAAAGGTGTTTTATAGTTATGATCATTCATATATACAAGTATTTTTTAGTGTTAACCAATGATGGTTCGATATCAAGAAGCAAAGTGTATAATAAAAGTTAAATTCACCTGTTGCAATTGTGTATACCCACATCCAAAACCTTACTGTAGTAAAACAACATTATAAAATATATTTTTAATCAACACCAAGATTCTGAAAGTATGGAAGCGCCTTCAGTCAAGTGTTTAAAATACTAATTGAGACTGAAAATGTTGCTATGGCCACTTTTTCTATAAAAAAATACCGTTAAGATTACTCTACAGGTACATCACAGTTGATACTCGATC
This sequence comes from Callimorpha dominula, assembly GCA_949752705.1. NCBI lineage: Eukaryota > Metazoa > Arthropoda > Insecta > Lepidoptera > Erebidae > Callimorpha > Callimorpha dominula. Next base: position 14,815,312 of record OX456997.1, read on the forward strand.
ATAAACTTGGCATACAATATGCATATGCCTGCCAAAGCATAAAGTATTGTACATCTAGCCAAGGATTTGTAGTTTCAATTCCCGATTCACTTGAAACGGTTTACAGTAGTGATGGACATACATATGTAAAATTTCACAGAGTAGGGTTGACCACTAACGTGAGCAAACAATTAGAAATTTTAAATTACTTATTCTACTAGATATGAACAAGGTACCACGTCACCACTATTAAGTAGTTATAATGAGTTGAACTGGGTAAAGTCTTACAAGGTCTTCAAGGTTAGGCACCTTCAATTGCGAAGAGAGATGAATTTTAGATGTTAATCGAGACTTAATCGCGACAACAATGACAAGGTTGAATACCTTTAGTAGTTACCCAACGTTCCCACCATTAACCGAAAAAAGTCACGGGTGGACTGAGAAGTGGGTTAACCATGGTACAAATGCGATCATTCATTCGAAACCCTATCAGGGTAACGCCACTATTTCTGGAGGGCCTCCAGTGGCGATAATTTTGGTGTGGTGGTGAATTTAATTTTGGTGAACCAGTTTCTTTGTCCAAAGCTAATTTCGCCACCTTACGGATTTTTACCTATGTTCAAAATATTATAAAATCAAAAATTGTATAAAACATTTTTTTTCTTTTAAAATAGAAGTGAAAATAAATTTTAATGTATTGTGTACAAATTTAATTATTTTATCTAATTCATACTAACTGTGCTATGCGATACCATACATCACCTATAACGCAAAACGGACAGGTATTATTATGTTATCAATAAAGATTTCATTTCAGAATATACCGCACATTTTGTGCTGAATTCTGAAACGAAATCATTATTAATAACTTAGGTTGCAATTACAAAATTGTACCCATGCACTGGCAATAAAAAATGTGATTTGAAGCGGATGCTCAACAACCCTGCAGTATATCAAAGTTGTAGGGAAGGCGGCACGGAAGCGAGGCGAGACTACACCGTCCCAATGGCGATAAGGCGTAGATTAAACTGGTGTTTACTCACACAGACACATATTTAACATTCTCGCCATCTAGACTCGCGAAACGCTTGCTTGGTATTTGCATACTTGTTTGTGAAGCGATTTGGTCTAGATTTGGACGTGAATACATGCAAAGCAATTTATACGGAACCATGTAACACTAGCCAGGAGTAAATGTTCGTTGTTTTTTCTAATTATTCTAAATTTTGTGTAACAGCATCTAAATAGAATAATTTTATTGCAAACAGTTTTGTAGTTCTCTTTTCATCATGTGGCAAAAATTGCATCAATATTTAAACTTTAAACTTCAGTAATACTAATTCTTCTACTTATTTATTTGGATAGCTGTTGATACGCCTATTCAAATCAATAAGTCGTGCCATCTGATACAAATATAATTAGGCTATGTTAAAATGATTGAAAACATAATCCTGTGAAACTTTCATAAAAATATCAATATCACGATTTATTATGTACATAAGCTTCGGACGAGATCAAAAAACCATACTATCCATAAAATCGAATGCTGTGGGTTGCGATGATATTAGTCAATTCATGATAGTCACCATTCCAGACCAGCTTCTGCCTACAATTTCCCACATAATTAACTTCTCCCTTGACTCCGGATGCTTTCCGGACGTAAGGCATACGTTCGCCCCCTCCCAAAGATTCCTAATCCTTCTCTCCCGAACTATTTCCGACCCATATCAATTCTTCCTTTCCTATCCAAAGTACTAGAGGCTTGTGTTCACAAACAACTCTCAAAGTTTATCCATCAGAATAATATCAGACCTGGACATAGCACAGTTACAGCTATGCTCAAAATGAGCAGTGATATTAGAAGTGGTGTGGAGGATGCAAAACTTACTGTTCTAATTCTAATTGACTTCTCAAACGCATTCAACACAGTAAACCACGATATTCTACGATCTATCCTCTCTCACTACATGGTCTCCTCCGAAGCACTGGAATGGTTTTCATCTTATCTTCGTGGTCGTCAACAGTCAGTCCGAATTGATGAATCATCATCAAGTTGGTGTGATCTTGACACTGGCGTTCCACAGGGTGGCATTTTATCTCCTCTATTATTTTCGATGTTTAACAATATCATTACTCGCGATCTTCAGTGTGCGTATCATTTGTATGCGGATGATCTTCAAATTTATTCACAATCCAAACCGGATAATTTAACAGAAGCAATCCAGAATGTTAACAATGACTAGGAGGCAATCAAAAACTGGTCTGAGCGGTTCGGCGTAAGTGTTAATCCCTCCAAATGCCAGGCAATAATAATAGGTAGCCCCCGAATGGTAAGCAGAATAGACACGTCAATATTGCCGGCCGCTGTTTACAACGGATCTATCCTACCGATCAACCAATCTGTGAAAGACCTCGGCTTGTGAATTGACTCTACCCTCACTTGGCAACCTCACATTGCGAATGTCAAAAAGTCACCGGGACCTTGCAATCACTGTATCGACTTAAGAATTTTCTTCCAACTAGCACTAAATTTTTGCTTGTATAGGCCTTGATCTTCCCAATTATCGATTATGGTGATGTATGCTATCTCGACTTCTCAATAATTGCATTCGGTTCATCTTCAATCTCCGTAAGTATGACCATGTGTCTACTCATCGAACCCTACTGTCATGGCTAACTATACGTCAGCGACGTAGCCTTCGAGCATTGACAACTCTTTATTCTCTTCTCAATAATCCTACTGCTCCCACTTACCTTTCTTCACAGCTTCAATTAATATGTTCCAACTATGACAGAAATCTTCGTTCCACTAATAATCTTTTACTTCTATGCCCTAATCACACTTCTTCTCTAGTTCATTTTACTTTTGCTGTCCAGTCTATTTCACTGTGGAATGCGCTCCCACCTGAAATTAGGATGTCCACAAACCGTGGCGCGTTTAAAGCTAAAGTCCGGGAAATTTATAGAAAACAATTAGCAGAAATATCCTCATGACCTCACAACCATAAGTTTATTTTGTATGTATGTATGTATGTATATATATGTATGTATATATATGTATGTATATATATGTATGTATGTATTTATTTATAAGTGTTTATATTTATCTGCAAGGATGTATATGTATATTTTTGTATTCGGCTATCTATTATTATGTAGCATTGTAAATTGTCTTGTGTATATAACAGAGTGTATTATCAGTTTATTGTCAACTATGATTTTTTTTCTTTTCTCCCGAAGCACCTGCCATGTCCCTCATTGAATCATCCAAAGGTTGACTGGTAGATAATGCCATGTGGCATTAAGTCCGCCCCGAGCAATTTGAAAAGCAGGATGTATTAAATAAATAAAAATAAGCTTACACATCGCACAGAAATTATACCAGAAATGGGTAGTACTGATGAGATGATTACCATTTGTAACGTTAGCAAATTAATGTTATTTTGCCGCTTTTCACCGTATTTGTTACATCATTTTAATATGCTTAAAATCACATACGAAATAGAATTAACTTAAAGACATTAAAACTCAAGATTCCTTACAGCTCAACAAACAGTCACCTTTATACATTAGTGAAGCACATAATATTTCCGTATTCATAAAACGTGTTTATTATACTCATTACATGATTGGTTCAATTCAAGAGAAAATTTAATACTATTTCATTTAAATGTTTCATTTTCCCAATTACCTGTTACAGATTATATATCTCTATCTGTACATTTTATAAGATAGTGTGAGGTTTCAAGCTTGTTATATTCAAATTGTTATGACATCTCGTTAAATTCTCGACTGCGAGTATTCCCAGTGGTTGCGCTGCGGTAGTCGGACGGCTGTACCTCGGACACTTTCAATATTGAAAATAAATTGAGACTTAGATATTTCAGTTTTACGATATTTTTTAGAAATAGTTGTAGAACTTGAATATTCGGAGTCTATAGAGTACGTGACCACATGAAGCGAGGTTCTGGAAAATTGCCACTATTTGAGCTATACATATATAGGATATCTATGTATAAATAGTTAAAGACAAAGAAGAAAGCAGTATTTAGTATCGTATTTCTCTATTTGTCAACCGATTTATTTTCTTTTTTTTCTTTAGTAGGTATTGTCGAGCTTTATCATTAAGAAAGTTTTGGAAAAAGTTTTTTCCCTATGTTCAAGCATTACTATTATTAATAATTTGTTAATGTTGATTACACAAATTATAGTTTATTTAAAAAATCATGTGATGCACCCTTCGCAATAATAGAGGAAACGACTTTTTTTATTACTCCGAAGTTACTACTGCTGACTATTGTCCCGCGATTACGATCAGTGGAGGGCACTGTGGAAATAACGAAGTGAAATGATTAAATTTTGTGATGTGCCAGAAAAAAATACTTCTTTCTTGTTTAATTTCACTTAATCTAGTTACATACCTAATCTTTTAGTAAGCTTGATAGTTTAAAGAAAACATGTGATTGATACTCCGGCGCTAAAACAGTCTGTGATTTGAATATAAAATAAATAAAAATATACAAATTTAACTTGTGTTAAAATAAAATACAAATAATTAAAAAATCTGAAAAAGCCGTATGACCCCATAGAGGTAATTAAATGATAATTGAATTTGTCAATACACAAATATCGACGAAATATTATTCTATTTACTATATGTATTTGAAAGATTATGTGGAAGTATTATGTATATGTGATTGGCAATATTCAATAATCAGCGTGAGAACTTTTCTTGTGATGGTCATTGGTTATTAAATAACACGGCTAGTTTGGAACAAAAATAGTTCGTACATGTTATAGTGGTACAGTAAATTAAATATATTAAATTGGTAAACATCTAACCTATACTATTCTTCGCGGATTAACAATGGAAAACTAAGAAGACAGTTAGATTATAAATAGAGAGAAGTCTAAGGGTGCCACTCAGACACAACACTACGTCAGAGTTCTATGTCAGAGAAAGTTTGACGACCCTCACGTTTTATAAATAACACTACCGGAGACTCTTTCAACAGTAGTTTCACTAAGCTTTGTAGGAAAATTTTAAAATTTAGTGTTAAATTTTTTTTTACTGTTTTTATTTCATTTCATCACTTATTTTTCTATGTATTCAATATTTCTAAGCACTTGACTTGTAATGGGGGTTACTTTTTAATCGATTTCAAAAAAAAGGAGCAGGTTCTCTGTTTGGCTGTATGTATTTTTCATGTATGGATCGATTTCAAAAATTCTTCTTTATTCTTCTTACAGTATGTAATGTTCTAAATACCATATCTACTAAGTAGGTACCCTAGACAAAAATTGAACAATAATCATTAGCAGGCATTAGCTACCTACTGGTCTCTTTGAAGTCAATACAAACATATTTACAAAAAAAAACATGTTAAACAAATAACACACAACACATTATTTTTCAATGAACAAAATACAATGTTACAGCTTGTTGTGTTGTTGGAACAGTGGTACTAACGTTAAGATGTTATGTATCTCTCCATGTTATGTCCATGTTATACCATTACATAATAGAATACATTGCAAAGGTCAGATTTTGAGTTCGAAGCCATTCACATACTTTCCACTTACATAGCTGTTTACGTAGCTATATATAACATTCTTTATTTTCTCATGAATTTTATTATAAAGGTGGCTACTTACAACATGATAATGACGTTGCGCAAGGGCCATTCTGACTCTCTGAGTATGACAAATGATATAGGAACGTCTTTTGTTAGATGTGTTTGCGTCGTGCGAGCAGAATGCCTACGCAGTACCAACTGAACAAAAACGGACAAAAAGCTATCTCACCGTAAGTATTAAAGAATTTGAGTAAAGAACTGACATAGGGGATCTATACTAACTTTGTCACCAACAAGTCAGAAGTGTTTAGACCATCAAGACAGTAATTTTAAATAATTTTTCAGAACACTACTCTGTGTACAATCGGTAGAAGATATATGAATGTACATGAAAGCAAATTTTCTAATACGACAAAAAGATTTGAAACCGCCTACGAGATTTGAAATGTGGACAATCCTTAAAGCTGGTCTTTATGTTTAATCACAAAGGTCTACCTGGTAAACTGTTGCTCCCGCCAGAGGAGATAGTCACATAGGATCGGATGTATGATATATAAGAAGCAGCTTTTGTTTTTTAGCGAAAACTGTTTCGTTCTATTGAGCACCTCAAGCTTGTTGGCTGCAAGTTAAATCTAATCTTCAAAGTGACTTTGGTACTACGACTGCGGACGTCGTTTGAGATATCGATACCAAGAATACCAGTATTTATTGATACGGTAAGAGGCATGTTCTGAAATTAGGGCACTACAGTAAATGGGATGTCATTTGTGAAGTCAAAACATTAGTGAAATGTAACGCAAATCACTAATATTTTAGCGCAAAAAATTATATTATGTGTAGCGTTTTGCATCTGGCTTTGTCTGTTAGAATTTATCACACATATTCCCACTTTGCTACAGACTGATGATAACTTCGTAGTATGTATTGTTGTTTCGGCCCTCTCTGCAAAATTTAGTTACTGAACCAAAAGTGCTTATTTCCGTTAGGGCAACGGACCAACTTCACGAGTAATCTCATCTCTGTTTCCGGATACAAGTGTGTATAAGCTATATATGGAGAGCCTTTGATCGTATAATGCCTTTTAAGTCTCTATTACAAATGCGATGTTAATTTCTGTTTCTTTTTATATTTGTTCTAGACTGAACTGGCGATTTAAATCAGAAGATTTTTGAACAAATTTGAAGTAGGTACAGTATCCTCACGATCATAACCACAATATAGTTTTTGGAAAGCATTTCATGTGTGGGTGTTGTAAGTATTACATGCGTAAATTGTACCTAAAAGCTGAAAAGTTGCTTCATCTCATCAGGCTAGAATTCTATAAACAGGTTTTTTTGGGGATATCGCACAAAAACATTTTTCCTGCCGAAGAACGTGAATGTATAATAAAGTAATAAAAATGTAAATAATCCACACACGAAATCAACATTAATAAGAACAATTAAAATATTTAATTACTTAAATCCTTTCGTTGTTATCAAAATTTCAGCTTCATTTCGCTGTAGTTTCATCTTTTGTTTAAAGCACTAAATCACATAAACTCATCACTGTATTTTTTTTTTAATTAACTCCAGGGGTCTGAGTGTAAAATGTAACTTTAATGACTAGTTTATTTATTTATTTTCAGAAAGATGCATATTGTTTACAGATTATCCTTACACAATAGTATATAGTAGGTACTTAGTAATATCTATAAAAACTTTGGTAGGTAATATATATAATAAAACAGTATAAGCAGCTGGGTTACAATTGTTACAAATAGGTACTTAGCTAGGTAACAGAACTATAAATCGCCAGTGTCTCGAGGTAACGCCCTGCTGCCTTCATAAACAGATATTTAGAGCATATGAATATGTCTAGTGTCTGATCAAAAATCAAAATTTCATTGATGTACCTCATAGCACGCGACAGCGGCGGCGCGAACTGAGTTTGAGAGACAGCATACTTTAAATGTGTGTATACTAAATTGAATTTTAGTATACTAAAAGATTTTGAATAGTTTGCCTATGATAAATGTTAGTCTACACTTTGAACAGATCTCCAGAATTGAATTTTCATAAATTATGCCAGAGTTTATGAAAATGCAATTCAAAACACGGCATAGAAATCAACGAGACTTCATGACCTTTAGACGGCATAGACTCAGATACATGGCGCAAGGAAGATTTATTCTAATTTGTGTTATTTAAGTATTTGATTAGAATGTATAGCAAGAAAGAGTATTTTAAGGATGATGGTATTGTATAATTTAACAAAAATTATAATAAACTAACAAAAATGTAGAGTCCTTCGTATTTATACAATTGTGATTTAACATTTCAGTAGACTCGATTTAGTTCAAGGCGAGTTAATAAACACAGACAAATAGCTTATTCAAAGAAATCTTGAACATAATTGCAAGAACATTATGAATTCCACCTGTGAATTATAAGGATCATAAAGATAGTGATGCGTAAATTACTTATAATTTAAGCGTGCCAGTAAACATTAATTCCATTCACAATTTGTCACCTCGGTTAAGTCGTAGAATGCCGGTATCGCGTGACGACGTTGTACAACGCACCGGCCATCCGACCTGTTTTGTGAGCATTCACTGCATAAATTACTTACAATTTATCCAAGTAACATTTGCGTCGTTGCTCAAACGTGCCAAATTAAACAAACATTCTGTCATCATAATTTATGCAATGTTAATATTAACAAACCGTATCTGAATTTAATTTATCGCACCTAGAACCCCGTGTGACCGCGTCCGTGACCACCAAGCTCGGTCTTGACGGTTGTGAATATTTGTTTTCTTTGAACACAAATATTATTTAAGTCATAACATTTCCATGGGCTACGTGATATATAGCTAATGTAGAATGCTATTTACTATATTTTAATCGGGTGGAGTTGTGGTGTTTATTCGATGATGAGTACGACTTCTCATAATTCGCGTCAGTCATTTATCATTCAAATTCATTCCACTTACCTGTAAAATTTAATTACCACAATTTTTTTTTCTACTTCGTTTATAAATTAGATATGTCATGTGAGAAAAACCATACCAATGAGTATCGACGTACTACAACCTTTAACCATAAAAGATTCAATTTCTAAAATAGCGAATGAGATGCAAATATGAAATATTGTTTTGTCGTTCAAAAACTTTTTGGTTGCTAAAATACTAACTTCCTATTAACATTATTTTGTTTTACTTCTTGTTGGTCACATGTCAACATTGTATCAAGCGAGAAAAATGAATTTTATTACCAAATAGTTAAAACCATTTTATGTATAAAACATTTTTATGCTGGGGACCCACGCTTGCCAAACCTCGTACATATAATTTCTAAATATGTCATTTTATTTATGTATTTTAGTAAAATCTGGAAGTCCGTCATGCTTGCTTGTCAAGAACATATACGACCACTTTCAAGCGTGTGGATGTAAATTTTTTTTCGATAATTCCACAATTTAACCAACTGTTTGTAGAGGCTTGGAGTAAGCGGAAAGTGCCAAACGTGCGGACCTGGCATTACAATATTGTGCAATGATAAAAAAAATTGCGCGTCCCATTGATAGGCACTAAATAAAGTAAAAGGTAGACAAACATACTTTAATATTGTGCTACTAACAAATACTTATGAATTAGGGGTAAGACAATATTTTATATTGGTACGTTTACTTTCATCTATTGGATGCTGTGTCAAACTTATAAAGGAAATAAAAACTGGTCTTTTATAGATTAGGATATAGATTTTTGTTAAATTTTTGTTTAATTTGTACAAATGTCAAATAAATCATCGGTGTTCACGAATGTGTAGAAAGGATAATGACCATGTACGTATGGAATTCCGTCTTTAGTTGTTGCACAATAAATCTTTATTTATTATAGACTACGCTTTATATATTAACAAATGAAAGTGTTCATTTTCCCACAATTAACCTCGTTTTTATGTAATTAGACAAAAACGGAGATACCTATCCTACAAATTATGTTTAACCTAGTCGCAACTTATAAAATAACCACAGATCACTCATGTACAAAAACAAAACAATGCTAGTTAAAAACAAAATAAGTCACCAGCTGCTCGAACGGAGTTCCGTAAGTAGTATTAATGTTTAAGTGGAGAGATTATAACAGTGACTATTGTCAATCGACACAAACAGTAATGGCCGCCGACTCGTCTGTCATCTGGGTTGACAGTTGCGTGAGACGGAACACAAAAATAATAATTATTATAACAGAAACGTAAAATATTAATTATATACATTGTAAAACATAATAATATTACTAATTGTTTAGCTATTTCATGATATTACGAACTTGATATCATTTTTGTGACGCTTTTTTTCAAAGGTTCATACTTACGTAGCTCGTACAAATGATGAGAACAAAACGTAAATATCATGACTTTATACGGAAATAATGCGTAGCAATTGTTAATTTACTGTTTTTATTTCAATCATAATTCCGGTTACGAAAATGGAATTCCTGTAGTGAAAAGGTTGTAGAAAAATAAGAAAATATTTTTTAGATTATTTTGAGTTTGCAACATGAAACATTGCTAGCCCACTTTTGGTCAAGACCCTTTGATGTTTTTGTTAGTTATTATTTTGATTAATCAAACTACGCCATAATATCTCTTTTATATAAACATTATATTAAAACTAAACATACTATAAAACAGAAATACTCGCTGTTTATGTGTAAATGGAATTCTACACGTGATGTAATACATTTTACCATGCTCACCTTTGTCGTCACTATAATGGAATTTATTTTGATGTTTATCACTGACAGTAGCTGAAAAATAGTTATTTTAATCTATTATTAAAATAATGACTGCAATCACACAAACAGAGAATAGCTTTTAACTTTTATTTAATTCTGAACCATTCTACGTTTATACACATTATTCACAGTTTTTAACTAACTTTAGTAATAATGACTGTAATTGCCTTCCCCGAACTAATCATACGATAACCACAGTACAAACTACTTACTAATATTAGAACCATAATTTATTGTAGATATTCATATTATGGTAGCCTGTGATTTAATGTACAGGTTAAGGATTTTCTGTAAAGGTTATTCTCAAATATTCTATAAAGGTAGGTAATAATATCTATGCAGGTGTGGAGCAATGGGAGGATCTTCCCTACAAGTTAGGTGATTGTAACTGTCAGGTCGTGGCCCATGGTTAACGTTAGGTAGTGTATACCTGTCATCTAATCGGCGTGAGAACTTTAGTTACGCAATACAGAATCAGTAGTTATTATGTAGTTTGGCTTGTCTTCGCTAGATGGCGCTGAGTTATGTTTTGCTATATGTGGATATAGCCACACAGAAATACCTATGTCTTGAAAGCTTAGTGTAAGCTTGCACATGGTTTCATAGACAATCCAAGTTTCAGCGTAGTACAAGTACAGAAAATATGAACAATCGCGCTAAGTGGCTGAAGTGTGCGCTATGTTTTGGAGAGAACTCTCTGTAACCGTACAGGGAAGTAGATTTCTATAAAGATATCCTGCCCTTGCTCTGTACAGTACTATATGTGCCTTTGTCCATTTAATACACATATAAACTTTCTATTCCAACTGGGTGATTTTTTTATGACGGATTTTATGTATATTTTCTTTATAAATAAATATTAAAGCTACAATTTGAGCTGATGTTTTCTAATCGATTCCCTTGATAATTCGTGAGCAATACCAATGGTGTTTTGGAGGAACAGGTGTTATGTTCCTCCAACACCGATGATCAAATCAAAGTGTCTTAACAAAATATTTGAAATACGGTTAGTTAATTTTTGCGTTGATCAGCCTATTTATCTAAAACCGGGTATAAGTAAATTATAAAAAAAATTAACAATGTTTGATTACTTGTTATGTTTGAGAGTATACAGGTGCATTTATTTTCGACTATAGTATGAAATGATAATAACTTCAGTTTTACTCGCCCCCTCCTGTGGCTCATCGTCGTAGAATTTATTGCTTCGTCAGATTACAGATACTTAACACCACTGGGTTTGGGTGAGTTTATAGATCGATAAACTGCTCGCCATCAAACTGCCCGCGTTGGTTTGTCAACTAAGTTGTATAAAAAATCGCTACTTATGCATCTTGAAGGACGAAAATTATATTCTCTATTAACAATATCGTCTTAAAAAGATATTATTCACTACAAGGTTTTACCCTGAAATCTTCCACAGGGTAGACGTACTTCCCAATCACAGGGCTCTTACCGTGGCTTACAATTCCGTTTCATTTGTTTTTTTTCATTTCGTATGTGTAACTTTTTACAACACTAACATTATGTTAAAGTACGTTTAAACCTTTGTTCTTATAATAACACAAAACTCAATTTAAGCCTATTAAGCAACACTCACAAACTTCGAGTCTCAAATATGTTTCTCGATAATCACATCACTCGCTTCCACATATTTAATAAGTACATAATTTAACTTCCACCAAATAAATTACGCCCTAAAACTGTGGGAGAGCTCTGAATGTCAACACTTTGCCGAGCTTTACCAAGGCTGTACCAACCGCACAAAAGCAATTTCACTCATAATGCCAACGTTACAATAATTAGAAGGGAATTAGTAACAAATTATTGCTCGCGAAGAGAAGGTATAATAGCCCGACCGGTCTGGATGGTTCTCATTAGTGTACGTTGGTCCCACGTAGAAGCAGCCTCGTTGTGGCCCTGCATTATTCATGCGGACAATATTGCACTGCCGCATCTGTCTATACGGCTTTTATAACATTGTACAGCTATATCAGATGATGTTCCATTATCGTTGACATTTTGCATTGTGTTCATGTAGTAATTGTTTGATTGGCAGTATTTTGGAGAATAACGCAGTCTGGTTTTATTATAATATTGTGTGTATGTTACTGTTAATTGATGGTAAGATAGATAACCAGTTAGAGCACAATAACTCAGTTCCACAATAAATTTATATATAGTTTTTTAAAAGCGAGGAATTCCATCAAACCTATACAAACTATTTAGAGAATCGACTATATCAATACAAATAAAGAAAATTGGAATGCCTGCTTGTAATGTCAAAATAATAATAGTTTTTTTTAAGCTCATTTAGTTATTTGCATGATACCTATGCCTAAAAATCAGTTTTTAAATTCTTTGTCTGTCTGTCTCGTTGAACCGGCTAATCTACGGAACGATTAAATTGATTTCGACGGGACTTTTACTGGCAGATAGCTGGTGTTATAAGGAGTATCTTAGGCTACTTTTATTTTTGGAAAAGAATTCGGGTTTCGCGCAAAATATCTAAATTAGAGCACGCGAGCAAAGCCGCGCGCGGACTGCTAGTAGCGAATATAATTATAATAATAGATATACGAAACTAATATATCAGACCTAATGATATATAATGTTGAAGTAGCTCTGTGTATTTGTTTATCGGGGGGCACATCAGTGTTCCCGCCAAGTCGAGCAAAAAGAGGTTACCTTTTCGATTCCATCTCTAAACCCATCGTAATCGCCATTACCGATATCCACATCCATGCACAGCGGCTTCTTGCTTAAAAGTTAGTTACAGATTTATATTGCAGCACTACTTAAATAGTAGTGCTGCAAGATGTAATTAAATAAAGCAGTTCTCTTAAAGCAATATAGTGTTTAGGCATTACTCATGGAAGCAATAGCGTAGTTAGTAAAATGAATAAAATTGTTTTAAATATCAACATTAACATATGTATGACTGTACCTTGATTTTTTTTTTTAAAGCAAACCACATACTATTATTAACTACTTCCGTTTGTTTTTTACTAACTAAAATCACCTAGTGACTTCGAAAAACCATAAAAAAAACAAGTATACCAAATTCAATGTTACCAACATTTATAATCTTATCCGTGACATTTTCACTGTTGGTCAGGCTTCTCCGAAAGACACTTATTTTATCCAAATGCTTCCTAATACTTTGACCAGATAGTCGGCCCATCTAGTGGAGGACATCCTACGTCTTACTCCCTGGTTTACATATTACCGCCGTTCAAGAACCATTTTTCTTTTATTTTTTAATTCCTATAAACTTGCTTACGACAATGGTATGGTTAGTATCTCCTGGCCATATGTAATTACTGGCAACATACCGGGTCAAAGATTTAGATTATTCAGTCTCAACTACTATTATTAGAAAACCAATATAACTAATTATTCTCTAACTTTGCATTATCATAATATGAATGTCCCATAGGAGTATGCACGAGATTTAGCAGCAGTTTGAACAACGTTTGATGAGCTATGAATTCGGGAGCAGCTAGTTCTCATCAGTAATTAGCACCAAATGTGAAACTAGGAAACGCAATATTACCGTGGGAATATGAAAGCTTCGCAAGTTTGCAGTGCTCGTCGGCTGGCTCAATATTTCGCACGTCATATGAATACGTCACAAAAGGTGATTCCGAACGCGGCTGTGAAAGATGAATAGTATGAATAGAACGGATATACGACAAATACTCAGTGTTTTTTATAAGCTCGCTCGCTGTAGATAGGCATCCGAGGCTGTTATTGGCAATGCTGATGCTTCCCTTTTTTAAATTATTTGAAAAATTGCTCCAGTAATATTTTTCTGTGCTAATATTTTTCAAAAGACTACACGCATTAACAACCAGCTGTTGTTGTTTAATTTGTACAGCAACACGACAAGAGACACAGTTTCGGGTTACTCCTTTCAGTAGTTTTATGGTATAAAAATATAGAAATAATATATAGTATATGTAACAGTAATATTGAGAGCACAGATAACAAATTTTGTACACCGTTTGATTGATGAAGTAATTTAAATTGCTCAGCATGCTGTTTGAATTAAACCGTTCGTGTGAGGTTTGCCTGGTAATTTCTTTTTCTTTTATCATGGGTCAGCAACAGCAACACCTCAACAGGGCTAACGGTCTAATTGTATGTCGGAATCGATCTAACTAAAATAACATGGTACTCCTTCACAAGTTGGTCTATTGCAAGGGATTGTAGTGACAAGAAGGAATGCTGCGATGGTTTGGGCATGTTGAGAGGATGAGTGAAAAGCGAGTAGCTACAGAATTTTGTAAGGTTCCTATAAATGAGCGAGTTGGTGCGGGTGGGTAGACCTGAAAAATATACTGATATAGTGATCGGTGGTATACTGAAGAAGAGCGTAACCAGCGAGTGTGCATGAAAGGTCTAATGAATGTGGACGAGGCGCAAACTGTATATCAGGATTGTGGCAAATTTCGTTCTATCGTCTCTGCCTACCTCGGACGGCAATAAATCGTGAGCATATTTTTGTATACAAAGATATGCCTTATGAAAATCTATTCTCCCTTTTTAATAAAATAACCCTTTGGATAGAAAACAATATCTGAATTTGGGAACTAATTTGAATTCCTAATCTTATAATATATATATCTTTGTTTCAGGGGAATATTGCTACAAAACCAAAGACGGTACAGCGATGCTATCAAAAGTTTCGAGAGAGCAATTTACTTTAGACCTTCAATGGCTCGTGAGTACTTGAGATAAATTAATTATTAAAAACAAAGCCTCCTTGGTATTTCTTCATAGCTCTTACTAATAATTTGATTGTTCAGTCAAATTATTTTGTGGAGAGTCTGCAGTCTCCTCTTTCTCTTCAAATTTTGCTTATTGTTTCAAATATTAAGGGTTTATAAAATTTTCATTGTTAAATAGAAAACAGGAATAACTTTTGAACAATATAACTTAGAATGGTTAATACCAGCCAGTTTAAAACACGTATTTTAAATATTTCGAATCACTTCAGTACTTTGAAGTCAAGTTGTTTTCTGTTGTAAACTTCTATGTTATAAACTAGTTGTGCGGTTTGCCGTAACCAAAACTAGTAATAAGTACAGTAATATTGATATGTATGTATATTAACCAACTGTAGATGGAGAAAGTTTAGTTTAATATTTATTGATTACAACCAGCTGTCTTGATGAATATTTCAATTTAACGTCGTTCGTACTGAGTTTGGTAAAGACATTTTAATGCTAAATTATATATGTTGGTGTGAGAATTAATTATATAAATATTTTAGTTGCCTACGTAAATCTTGGGACATCTTTAATGGCTGATGGGCGTCTCGCTGAAGCGGCGAGTGCACTTCGGGCCGGTTCTCGAGCCGAAGGTGTTCGGGTTCGTGACCGGCGAGAACACGACGCTGCAAGAGTGTCAGCTCTCGTACAGCTTGCAGCGCTACATTCACAACGAGGCCACTGGCATAAAGCCCTATCAGCGTACAAAGAAGCGCTGCAAATTCTACCTGACACAAACACACCTATCGTTGGCTGGACGCGACATGTAAGAGAATCTTCTAACATTAAGGCACGTAGCATTTTAACAAGCATAATAAGATAGTTATGTAGTATTCACGTGTCGACAGCTACTCTTACACTGCCGGTACTGGCTCCAATCCAGAACTTTTGAATCGCCCACTCCGAAACAACGAATAACGAAATCTTTCCTGCTACCTATTTATAAGGAGCGTGACCTCCTTCAGAAAATATATTAAGACTTATCACAACTTTTGTTATTTTGAGTGAGATTTAACTACGCACTAGATCTTCTTATTTATTTATTAAATAGTACAACCACATCACACCTAATGAATTGAATACATTCACAAATTATATTATATTAGTATTTTATGTGATATGTATGGCACTTATGGTGTACTTAACATTGACTAGTTACAGTGGAGTGCAAAATAAAATAAAAAAAAATTATGTAAACATATTTTATAATATATTAGTAAACAAATTGAACAAGCTAAAGAAATTAATCAAACTTTAGTTATTTGAGCTTTAAAACTATAAAATTTAACTATAAAGTCTAACCAGGTTTTTTCGTATGTAATAAAACAAAAAATCTAAATAGGCTTTAGTAAAAGATAGAAATATTATATTTAATAATTATTTGTGAGTATGATGGTTTTTATATCATAATATTTTCAACTTTTAATGCTTTTAATGCTAATATACTCGTATTGTCGATTTTGACTGCTACAATACTTAAAACTGATCATAGAAAGCAATGTTGAAACCCGCAGGTTTTAATCCTATATATCTAACCAATTATTTAAAGTATTTACATTAATATTTACCAAGTATTTAAACTATTTAAAGAATACAAGAATAAATAGTGTATTCAGGCCATCATTCTGCACAAGAAAATTATGAAAAACACAGAAACACAGAAAATTCATATTTTTTTTTTTTTTGCTTAAAAGTGATATCACAATGAGTAAACAGAACATTTTACCGAAAAAAAAAACAGTAAATACCCCATACGGCCAAAAACTGCAATGTAAAAACATATCTAACCAATTACTTACACTTCAAAATAATATTTTTTTAAGAAAATTGAACTGTTTTTTCTTAGGCCCGTAGCAAACTTAATAAATCTTTGATTTTTTTTTTATGTAACCCAGTTCTTAAACAAGCGCTTCAACCGTTTTATGGCAAGCGGTTATCACTACATATTACCACTCGCAATACGAGTACCCTGTAGGAGTAAGAGTAAAAAAAACACAGACATATACTACTTTAGCGCTGTTTTAGTTGTTTGTTTTTTTAGGTGCCACTTGTGTTTGTTTGGATGCTACCAATCATTCCTATACTACACTTCTTTAAAGATATATATGAAAAATCTCTTAATCATCTTTGTTGGTAAACCTTCATAACCCGTTAAGTATTTAATTTTATTTTAATACATTTCAATTCATTAGTTCTCTAAATTTCTTAAGAGTTTAAACATTAATTAATTGTAAAATGAAAATTGTTTAATTTAAATAAATAATTACTATTTTTTTTTTTCTAAGTCTCTGTTTGTTTGTATGGTTGACATCGATTAAACAAATTATCACATGAGTTCGTTCCTTTAACGTATCTTACTTATTTGTAATATCGTACACGTTTAACAAGTTTAACATTAGTTAAGGTGCCATGGTTATGTCTAATGTCAAATTTTAAAATTCTAGGTAAATACTTAGAATTAAAAAATTTGAGGATGTTTCTAGACTCTTTCTAGACTTCTTTACTATATTATACACTTTAAAATTTACTAAATACTTGTACTACCTTTGGAAGTGGATAAATACTATTGTGATCAGGGTGTACATTTTTTATTATTTTTACAGAGTGTCCTTTCTATGGTGGGGGAAATCTATGTGCAGCTGCAACAGTGGCCATCAGCTGAGAACAGTTTACTATCAGCATTGGCGGCATCTCCACATCATGCTGGGACGCATGTCACACTAGCTCAAATACTTGCTAGAAACGTAAGTTAATTTCTACTTTCGATAAGAAAAGGCTAGCACGAGTCAAGAGTCGCAAGAATTAGAACTTGGAAAAAAGAATTTGAGTTCGGAAAGTTTTGTTAGCCTTAGAATTTTCCGGACGGAGATATGTCGTAAATCATGTCCAACTTGCACTTTTACCATAACTGCACCTTCTGCTAATCAGTGGCACTCAAAATATTATCCTCAGGCCTCAGCAGAATATAGGTTGAAGGTACATGTCTACACGTCTTTTTGTCATGAAAAGTGCGAGTCGATAAGGTTCTACACGCTTTTGACTTTCTCAATTCTTTTCTTTGAGTGATTTTTTGGCGGTTATTTGATTTTTCATGTTTACATAAACGAATTGTTCTAAACTCGTTCTGATAAATAATTATCAACTATCTAAATATATTATATAATTTTTTAACTTATAACACATATTGATAATAAAAGTTAGGTTCCTACCCTTCTTCTCCATATAAACTTTAAGTTATGCCAAATTCCATATTCCTCTGAAATTTACTTAAAAATGGTAGGATAGTACCGTTCACGTATTAATATATTGAAGAAGATACCCAAAAGTTAATAGTTTTACGCAGACTGAAAATAAAATCATGGCAAAAAAAAGTCATCATCTTTAAAGGTAACAGAGAAAAATACAGATACTCAAAAGTAATATTAACTTTTAGCAGCGTGAATCTGAACACTCTTTCTGCAGAGGTACATAACTAATCTCTTAAACATAACTATGAAAAAAAGGATAGTTATGTGCCCGTATAATACATATTTTACAATATTATGAATGGAGATCTAATGATCTCCATTCATAATATTCAACTTCAATATTGGATTTAATAACTACAATATTGGAGTAAATCGTTACATAATTGTAACGATTTACTCCAACACTGTTAAATGTTCGATCGTAAAGAGAAAAAGTGTTAAAAGTATCCCACGGTAATATGTTTTACAACTAAACCTTCAATATCATAATTGCCTCCTAAGAACACTACAGGAAGCGACGGCGACTACACGTCTACTCTTAGCAAGTCTATAAATATTTTATATAGAAATAGATGACGACGTGCACGTTTACATGCATTTGTTTAACGTGCTAGAGGAAATCAAATGGTTTATTTTTATTATATCGACATTGAGTACAATAGTAGTAGAATATTAAAATCTATAATCTATATAAATAAGGCATAAACTTATCTATTTAATGGAACATACTCGAATGTGAAACTTTTTACTCGCCTAAATCGCTAAATTAAAATATTGAAAATGTACACTTGAGTTTAAGTGGCAATTTGAGGCTGATAGATCAATTGGTCATGATTGGGGATTACCTGAAAACTGTAAAGACGCTATGTATTCATGGAACGCCTTTGAACACGGATAGGAATTAGTTTCCGGTAGCTAATATCTGTCGATGCTGAGCTGAGCAATATATTCTGTTAGAACATCGGTTTCACCTATGCATTATCCATGTTCATCTTTTGTTTTGCGGCCAGCTCTTTGTTATTCATAGTGTTAAAAAAAGCAGAACTTTTTAGGTTAATATTCTACCTTTATTATTTCCGCGGCATAAGTTTACAGTGGTAACTGAGACATAGTATAGTGGTAAAGTGTAGGTGTATTACATCTGTGGAGGAACGGATGTTATGTCCCTCCAACACAATGGGAGGATTCACCGACTAGGCGAGGTAATCACCTGGCCGACCGCGGCCCAACGGTTGATGTTGGGAAGTTGTATAATTATATTCTAATCGCCACGAGAATTTTCATTACACCGAATGTCTAGGATGGATTTTACCGTTGCAATTGTGGGGTGTCTTGCGCTTGGTCGCTCTGGTCGATCTTTGAACTCGACCGTTAGGACCTGACGAAGCTGGGACCATTGAGCTTCGATTCCACGAATATCAGGTACCACTCTAGTGCCTCTTTGCGCTATAGGTATAATAACGCAAGGGTTTTCTTCTCTAGGTTCGCATAAAAGGCCGCCCTATATAATTATTCAATGATGCTAGAATATTCTTTACATACCTACGAGTATTGTTTTTAATCATATATTTTGTTACAGGCTAGTAGAAGCATGGAGGCGGAAATGTGGTTCAAAAAAGCTCTAACTTTAGCACCTAATGATCCATTAGTCAGGGATCAGTTTGGTAAGTTATTTTTTTATTGATTCCATTTATCCAGAATTGTCCCTTTTAAGGACCGAGACATTGATTTTATTTCTTCATACATTCTTAAATTGTACTCATGTCGTTTATAATTATCTCAAAGCTCTATTAGTGGTCTGGTTTTTTGTAATCCCACTCAATGTGTTTTGTTTGCACTCTACTATTCGAAGAAGAAAGTGACTTTTAGAGCAAGGGCTCATTATCGGCCTTGACATCTTTGACGATTTATGAAGTAATGTCAGAGAGACATCGGTTTTGGCCGTAAAGATCGATACGGGAACGACACACCATACCACAAGCATGACATGAGAAGTTGGCGGTTGATGAAATTGAGCCGCCTTGATGTCGTCTTTCTTGCTACAAAAACAATAGAAAAGCAAAAAGGACTATTTTTCTTTACACGTTTGTAGATTGTAGTGATAAATTACATTATATTCATGGACAAAATACTTCAGCTTTTATAATGAATAGGAGACTCATCCTACTAATATTATAAATGTGAAAGTTTGGATGGCTGGATAGGTGGACGGATGGATGTTTGTTACTCTTTCACGCAAAAACCACTGAACCGATTGCGATGAAACTTAGTATGTAGATAGCTGGAGACCTGGATTAACGCATCGGCTTTACTCCCAACGGCTTTTATCCCGATATTCCTACGGGATCGCGTGCGGGTGAAACTGCGGGGCGCAGGCAGTTGTACATAATCTAGAGCAGTCTGATCGCTTAGTCGAGTAGTAAGCTAGACATGGTCAAACCAGATACTTTCTGTGCCCATAAATTGTCTGCAACCATAACTATAGACAGTCAAAGATAAGCTTTAACCTTAATGAAAGACGTACCTAAACTAGTTTCAACAGAAAATCTGCAGAATCTGCAGTCTTTTCAAGCAATTAATTTCGCGTATAATCCTGTATTTTTAACTCTTAAATGACAACAAAGGTATAATTAGAATTATATACTTACACATTTGAAATTACTTCAAAGACTACAATAGTAAATTGTATATTTATTGTTAGAATAGTTTTAGAATGTCGGGCTGTCAGTCCGGTCCCTGAATACACTAAAAGCTAGTCAGATAATTATAATACTTGTTATGTCGACTGCAAAATGGTATTTTTAACCGACTTCAAAAAGGAGAAGTTTAAATATAAAGCCTCAGAAATTAAGGGCACATGTAGTGTGTTTGTTGATTTTTCTTAAAATAAAGGCATTGACGTTTAAAATGAATAATGTTATTGTTATTAACCGCCTTGAAAGGAGGAGGTTCTCTCGGCTGTATGTAACATCTTTTTTAAAACTTATTCAATTAAGCGCAGCAAGTTGCTAGACAAACTAATAATGTTACCACTTTATCTACGTAAAGACTTCAAACAGACAAGAAGGTACCTAATGCCTTTACAATGTTACATATTATATTAAAAGTGTCGCATATATTGTAGTGTTTTCATTTAAGTTTGTAAACAATCAATTATTTTTCAGTTTGTCAGTATTTTCGAAGTCGGTTTAATTTTTTTTTATGTTTATTCCCTTAAAAGATCCTTAGTAATATTCTTTCTTTTATTTTTATTCCTCTTTAATAACATCACTGGGCAATAGAAACTAGTAGGAATCTACTCTATACATATACGTGAAATATTTCATCATTACCTGCTGATTTGTATGAGCCCGATAGGTGTGGCTTGGGGCCAAAAATAGGTTTCTTTTTAATTGAGATGGCATGCATAATACGTGCCTCTGACACTTTTTTCAATTTTTATTTCTACTGGATGTAATTTTTTTCAACTGACTTTTATTTACATACATTTAAATTATTCCTTCTCTATTTTTCAATAATTAAAATGTGCAACAAAGAAGTAAGATGGTGTTGTGAATACTGCAATGTTTAAAGTTTTACATTGAACGGCAAAAATAGAGAACAATAAATTATTTTCATACAACTGATTCTGCATGTTCGCACTGTATATATATGTACAGTATATACGGTAGTAGTAACGTGGAAACCTTGGCCGTTCTGTGTGTTTCATACAAGCACGTACATATACGCGTTGAGTATATACCGTTATGTGAATCATATTTTCTCCTCTAATATCTCATATCGTTCGTTTTTTTGCCTTTTCAGTGCATCGTATCATATCATTAGTCTTCTTTCCTAGTTTGACATTGGTGCCGATTCTGTTGTACACTCGACTAAACTAAAACCTGACCTTATTTCTTCATATGAAATCAACCTATTGTTCTTCGTAATAAGGTCTATTTGTTACTAGCATCTATTTCTCAGCGCCTCTAAATTTCAATAAAACCTGTCAACGTATACTCAACTTTATTTCAACATAGCGAGAGTCTTCATTTATTCAAACGCTGTATAATTGCCGTATAAAAACTTGTTCAAAACGAACAAGGATGACGTGTTTTTAATCTACACCTACAAAGACGCGTACTAAAAACACAGAGCAAAAGAGATGGCATTCAACGTATAGCGGCTCTCGCTACGTGGTATTAAAGTTTATTTAAGCGTATCAGACTTTAGTCGACAAATAAATTGCTTATTTCGATAGCGACATTTGTTACCTACTTGTTTCAATTTGAAATAAGACCTTGTTTCTAAGTGTACAAGGTTTACTTCTTATATGAAGAAAATTTAGTGAATTTTAATTTAGCGAGTGAATGCCAATGGCCTCAATTCTGTTACTTCACTCGCTAAATTGTAGTTGGCATTATACAATATACGCCTATTTTATTTATCCTTTTTGTATTTGAAAAGTATTATGAAAACTCAATTTTTCTGTTTTATTCTTTTATCTAGCCTTTATCTAGAAATTCTCACCTGGCGCTGATTCTTTATTAAAAATACATGGAAATATGAAAAAAAAAACAAAAAATGTATTAAAATAAACAAATTAGTAGGTATGTACTTTTGGAAACCAATTATAGGCTAAGATCGAAAAATAAAATATTAAGTTCGCTCATTGTGAAACGATTTCAATCATTCTTTATTTAAGTGAGTTTTTTTAATTTCATAGACATCACAAAGAAATGTACCATTTATTCAAAATCCATAAACATTTTTTTTCTTATGCTTGTCAGACATACAATACCAGTTGAAACGGCATTGTATTTTAAAGAAGCATTTATTTAAATGCTCTATAAAGAAGAAAAACCAAAGTACTCACCAAAACAAAACAAATGTTCCTATGGCCGTCTTCCTACTTCATCATCAGAACAGCTCCATATTATGGTACTGCCACTGAAGATACATATGTACATCAAGTTTGAGCCTGATCGGACACCGGGAAGTGGTTCAAATTTAGCTCCCAATATTCGTGCCGAACACACTTACGTACACATTGCAAGTTAAACAAAAGCTTGTAATTATTGTATTGACTAAACGATGTTAACAAGTATTATATCGTGAGTGATTAATTTATTCTAAATCTGTAATTTTTTGTCATAGGTATGTTCCTAAGATCACAACGCCGGCTTCGGGAATCAGCAGAACAACTAGTTACCGCAGCCCAGCTTTCACCAAGTGACGGCGCCCGAGCAGCCTCGGCGGCCCGGGCGCTCAGAGATGCACGACGTTGCCGTTCCGCAGAACGGTGGTATGCACGTGCCGTGCAGTTGAGCCCTGATGTAAGTAACGAAATGACAAGTAGCAAAAAGTGTATATAATTATTTACCATATAAGTTGTTTAAAAAAATTATCTTAACAAAAAACTGCGTCTACACAGTGACCTCTTCACTAAGCTGACTCTTTCATTTATGGTTCTATATTTAGTACATAAGTGATTGTATAATAAATATACCAAACTTTTTGTACATAAATAATAATCATTTCTGTTTTATTTCGGTATCTCAGCCATAACCCTTCCGCTGGTTAGTTAAATACTGTCAAATATAACGCTTTGATGGACATAATAATACTTCGTTATTGTCAAGGTTTCCATTCCAACCAAGTGGGTCGCTATATAAATTGACTTTATTTTAACAGTTCCTATTAAAATTGATGCTCGTTTCAAGGTTCAAAGTAGAACAAACAGTGTTTATTTAGGTCGTCAAATCACCTGAGACTTGTAATAAGGACAAGTTCTTTATTAACACACATGCTACTGTTAAAAGTATAATGGTAGAGGTAAATATGTATTTAGGGTAATTATAAACCAGCTAAAAATAAAAGCTTGTCATTGTTTAGTATTATAAGCACAAACATTTTAATGTTAAAGGTTTTTTTTTTATGTTTTTACGCATAAATATTTTTTCTATTTAAATATCAATAATAACAGGACACATCTCACACATAGTCCGAACCCAAACTAAGCAGAGCCTATACTGTGGTAACGAAACTGTTTAAAAATATTTCTAAATATATAAGTGTGTTCACCTAGACAGAACAAATGATCATGCGTATCACAAAATTTTTTGTCCTGGGTGCAAATCGAACCCAATCAGGATCACTAACCACTAGACTAACAGGCCAGTCAAATTTATATTTATTCTACGAATAGTTATAAATAGTTTACTGTGTAATCACCCATGTAAGCCGCTACTCAAAGCAATCTTTGCTATATCCACTATTGACTAAATTTGAACGTATCGCTGAACAAAGGGATAGGGTTATATAGAGTAGTGAGCAGTTGCGGCTTGTTTAAACTACCTACTAAGGACTTTTGCCAGATCAAGGCTCATCCGCTTGCTATTTTCTTTAAACCTCCTCTTACGATATTTGCATTTCTAACTAAGCTTGAGGTCGGACGTATTAATATGAAGCCTAGACATTGGAGTTACGTTTGTTGATGTTACGATTATTATGTGATGTTCATTTCAGTCTCCGGTCAATTGAACACTGGCTATATAGCTATACGAAGTCAACACTTAATATTAAATAAACTATTTAAATATGAGTGCCATTTTAAAGTAACTTTTATATTCTTAGACTATTATACCCATAGTATCGATGAATTTTCTGTTGCTCCCTCTTTACTGATACCAAAATAAATGAAAGTGAATAAGTGAAGTGAAAGTGATAATCCGTAAGGCCTAAAATATTTTATAAATAATACTTTTAATACTTTAGGTTTACAAAACAAATGCTACCAATTACATTGTTAGCGCTAGTGATTTTATTATATAAATAATACCTGACTGACCCTATGCGTTCGTTATCCACTTTTAGCGGCCTTTGCATGCGAGTTGGGCTTATATAGCAGATTTTAACATTATCTCAGCAAGTATTTATAAATATGTGCATAAATCCCTGATATAATTTCTAATAATATTATTGTTGTTTGTGTCTTTATGTGTAGGTAGGTACTTCATAACATACGTCCTAATTACCTACACCTATCCTGTATATTTCAACCAGGTTTTTTCTACTAACTAAAAAGTAATAAAACACTACTCTCATAGAGTAAGGAATTTAAAAAGTGGAAAAGAGAGTGTTGCAGGTGAAAACACAAAAATGAATTAACACGGGTGAACGTTCCAAACGTGTCGTGCGTGTTTACCTTTTCGTGCATTCTGTGTGTAGTCGCTGCACCGCACCAACCGCAACGTATTCACCTCCTAACAATATTTCTTAACTATAAAAGCTTTGGCAACAACTATACACCGCTTACTCTATTGTATAATAGCTCGCAAGTAGTCATTTTCTTTTTAGTTAGCCTTCTTTTCCCAACTAAATTGGGGTCGGCTTTCAGCCTAACTACGATACGGCTGAACTTCGATATTTTACGTGAAGCGACTGCCATCAGATCTCTACAACCCAAGTAGAAGGTTTGTCGAACTTTCTAGGGCTCCAATCCAATCGATGTTCGTATGGTAACCGGGACCGACGGCTTTACGTGCTCTCCGGGGCACGGAGGGATGTAAATGTGTTAAGAACGGTCACCCATCCTAAGACTGACCTGGCTATTATTACTTAACCTTGTAATGTGCTAATCTACTCGGTTACCAGTTAGCCACGAGCCCCTTTTTCTTTTTAGTACCAGATAAAAATCTTTAAAATCTAACACGATTTACAACCTCAAATATAAACAGATAAAATGCGCATATATGCCCAATAAATTACACAGACTCTGCAAAATATATTTGAAGACAGAATTATCACTAAATACATCAGCTTGTAGGTGTTTGTCTATATAAAACAAGTTCCCTAGCAGATTTGTAAAAATTCAGCTATAAATGATAATCAGATTTCGTTTGGCTTATAGAATCTTTGGTGCCAACTGGCCAAGATCCATTTTGGAAAAGGGTGATTAGGTTATTTCAATCAGCTAAACGCTTACTTTTTATAGGCGTCAGTACTAAAAACATTCGTTTTTGTACTAGTATTTAAACTATAGTTTAGTGGTCCTAATCACCCATGGAAAAGAGCATTACGGCGTTGGCGACTGTGTTCCTAATTACACCATAGAAAAATTGAAAGCAATTGGCACACGCAATCCTAAAAACCCAATGAAAAATAACGTTCGGGTTATTGACACCGCAGCCCTACCGTACATTGTGACAAATGTGTAATCACCTTTTAAACTTTCGCGTTCCATGATATAATATTATCTACGTATGAACGGGAATTAACGCGATCACGAAAAGGTATTACATACCTCTGAATTGCCTGACGTTTCGACCAGGTTGCACTGGCCGTGGTAACAGGCTGACTGGCTCAGCGGTGCACGCCCTCCGTCGCCGACATCGTGAGGTAGAAGGTTCTTCATCCACCTCCACTTTTTTGATATTTTTGATATTTTCGTTTCGCCATGTACCGTCACATACTATACTAACAGTGTCCCTATTCTGTAAGCAAACCGATGTGGCCCTATTCTGGTGTTCACCCGACTGCGCATAAAAGCGAGGTGGCATGTTTTTTATCACTGGATTCCACGCTGTAGATAATTTGAAACCATCTTCCCGATTGAAAGTTTTGTGTTTTTTAATTTCAATCGCTTCACGTACAACTCTTGAGTAAAAGTGACGTTCCGTGGAAAGGACTTGCGTACGGTGAAATTCAATCCAGTGATTGGTGCCCGCTTCGAGTGCATGTTCTGCAATCGCTGATTTGCTAATCTGTCGGTTCTTCACAGCAGCGATGTGTTCTTTGACCCTTTCAGCAATGGTCCGCTTTGTTTGGCCTATGTAGGAACTACCACAGCTGCAGTTTATTTTGTAGACACCTGGAGTTTGTAACGGCAAGACGTCCTTCGGTGTACCCACGATGTTTTGAACCTTTATGCCTGGTGTGTATACTGTCGGAATGGAGTATTTCTTTAATACGGAGCCGATCTTATCCGTTACTCCTTTCACATATGGCATGTAGGCTGGTTGTCTGTTCACCTCCGGATGCTTGCGTCTCATTGTCGGTTGCTTCCGTGTTCCATTCACCTGATATCCGTTACTTTTAAGTACCTCCTGAACATGATCCAGCTCTCGCTCCAAATGTTCAGGGTCACAAAGATCGTATGCTCTGTTCTTGAGTGAAGTCATAACAGACTGCAGGTGTCGGGGATGATGATGAGACGTGGCGTGTAGGTACCTATCCGTATGAGTAGGCTTGCGGTACACACAGTGCGACAAGGACCCATCTGACCTCCCGGTTACCGCAATCTGAAAGGGTCAAAGAACACATCGCTGCTGTGAAGAACCGACAGATTAGCAAATCAGCGATTGCAGAACATGCACTCGAAGCGGGCACCAATCACTGGATTGAATTTCACCGTACGCAAGTCCTCTCCACGGAACGTCACTTTTACTCAAGAGTTGTACGTGAAGCGATTGAAATTAAAAAACACAAAACTTTCAATCGGGAAGATGGTTTCAAATTATCTACAGCGTGGAATCCAGTGATAAAAAACATGCCACCTCGCTTTTATGCGCAGTCGGGTGAACATCAGAATAGGGCCACATCGGTTTGCTTACAGAATAGGGACACTGTTAGTATAGTATGTGACGGTACATGGCGAAACGAAAATATCAAAAATATCAAAAAAGTGGAGGTGGATGAAGAACCTTCTACCTCACGATGTCGGCGACGGAGGGCATGCACCGCTGAGCCAGTCAGCCTGTGACCACGGCCAGTGCAACCTGGTCGAAACGTCAGGCAATTCAGAGGTATGTAATACCTTTTCGTGATCGCGTTAATTCCCGTTCATACGTAGATAATATTATGTGTAATCACCTTTCTATGAATATTTTAAATAAACATTATTCTACTCTTATTTAATTATATATAACATTCGGATCTATAGCATAATTGTTATAAGTTATCATAATATCTTGTGACGTTATTTACCCTACATTATTAAATAGAAAACATAAGTACTTCAAAGAATTTGGAATTAAATATTGTTTCGATTACAGGATGCCGAGTACCATTCTAATTTTGGTGCCATTCTCCACTTAAACGGGAAATATACAGCCGCAGCGACGTCCTACCGAAGAGCGTTACAACTTCAACCAAACGATGAGATCACAATCACGAACCTAAAAAGAGTTCGAGCACTGATGAGCAAAGAACGCAGAAAATAATCTACCAAATTCCTCATGTATATCAATACTTCATCTAGAAGAAATAAGATGTCAATTGCCAAAAAAATATTCTTAGTAACAAATACAATTTATTTTGTGCATTTGTATATAAGTATATACATATATTATAAAATACATATACTGAGTTATAATGAATGAGTACCACGTTGTATTTTACTTTAATGTTACATATGTTCTGAGTTTTAGCAAAATATAGTTTAGGTAAGTCTTCATCTTTATCGTTTGCTTAGTGTGCTGTCACGATGCCGTTAGCACAAGCGTATCTACATGAATTCAGCGTTCGCAACATAACAGTAAGTGGGGCATGGTCTGTGGTGCAAGGTGACAGTGACAGACAGACTGAAAAAAAAACATTTAAAACTTTGACATTAAATATAAATCAGTTCTTAATCACTGTAATATTTACATGGCAACTTTTCGACTCAATTACAAAGATTGTAAGAGCGGGTGTATTTTCTTAGCTATTCCGGGTAGGCTACAATTTTATTATGTATAGGTAATAACACTTTCTTAATGAATTTTGTTTAACAAGCATTGCAAAGACCGTTAAAGATAATAAAATAAAATAGAAGAAATGGTAAACAAACTAATTTGCCAGCGGTAAAATTTTTAATGGTTTGCTATTAGTGCCATTAATTATTTCAAAACCTGAGTGTGCTCTTTATTATAAAGAGTATTGCTTACAATACCTCCCTTACTTTGAAATGTAATCATCATTAATTGACTTACACACATTCTCTGACTTAGCGGTCTAAAAAGGAGTACCTATGAAAGTTATTACCATTCTATGTTCACGGTAGCATCTCGTTCACATCTTAATGGACAATAAACACTAAACCCAATAAAACAGTTGCTATCTTGTTAAAGTCTAGCATTCATCCCTCAAACATCTCATACAAAAGGTTCAGTAACAAGCAAATACTACTGCCTAGATTACTAAGATCGTTTTAAATTTCGTTTTCGTTCTAAATTTAAATTATTTTGCCAGATTTTTTAGGGAAAGATGCTTTTACATAAAATTAAAGTTATGTGTACGGTAGTAGTGCCATTTTGTATATTAAACATAGATTTTCATGAAATCTTAACTGTATTTACTTTCACGGAATGTCCTTCCGGATCATCCGGTTACATAATTATCAATTTTTTTTACTGGTAGCATGACAAATGCTCTTTGCAATTTTCGAGTATATATATTATTAAAGTTTAGCCTTAGCAGAATGTGAGATAAATATGAGATTATTAGTTATTCTAAAAACACAACTTTTTGTAATTTATTTTTTCTATATTATCTTTGATTTATTGCTGGCTGGAAATCCACATGAAAAGGGGTGTAGATGAGGAATCTTGCACTACAACATTAATGAACTCATATTAATTACTCGATACCTGTAGCAGGTAAGTGTAGTTTGAAAGTCCAGATTTGTGTCTGTTTCTGATACGATCTCAATATGCTATCTAGAACTAGACATCGCAATTTATCTTCGAAGAAAGATATATTTTTCAAAGTGCAGGTTACAAATTTAATCATACTTATAAATTAAATCAAATGTTCCAAGTTTGCTCAAGTTGATCAAGTTTTCTGTTTGTTATAGTCAGTAAGTATTAACATAATCTATTATCATCCCATAATCAAGAACATATTGCGTATTTAACTGAAATCCATAATTTTCTTCAAAATGAGGTCACGTGCCTAACCATTTAATAAATAGGTAACTATGACGTTGTAATAAAAGCTCCTTTATCGAGCATAAGAAAATCTGAAATCCGTTTCTTAAACTTCGATTTTAGAACACGTTGAGGGTCTAAAACAATTTCATAGAAGTAGTTAGAAATTATTGTAAATAGTTTTTTAAAACTAAACTATTTTATACGTGTGCAAATAACTGCAATGTATTTATATATATTATAATTATATTATATTATATTATAATTATATCGATTGTTATTATTTTCGTCTTCCATTACATTTCAATGTTGTTTGTTTCTTGTTAATAACAGAAAACGCAACATTACAGATTTAATAAGTCAACATGGGTAATACTGTATGATACACAGTACTATAGACTAGCAGGCACACAGGGTTTGTCTGGCATGCTAATGTTTTAGCCCATCTGTTATTCCAGAAGCTAAGGCTGTGTTTGCTTTAATTATGTAGCAGGTTTCATTCATCGATCAATCAAATATGACGACCCCTCTTAAACTGACTAAAGTCGAACGTATTACGAATAAATAGTCTTTACAGCGTGTACTGATTTATTACGTGTTATTTTCTTCGTGCTACCGTGCTTCCAATTATTAGACGTGTAGTAATTAGATGTTTAATTTCTAAACTCCTAAATTACTTTTGATCTACAAGTAATTATATAAGATTAAAGACTGCGTATGTAAAATGTTACTGTAAAAAAAGTACCCATTCCGCGATGCACAGTTCAAATAGCGCGAAATAACGTGGAAGCTTACTCAAGATTATTCGCAGCTCGCATTCTCGACTGAATTGTCATGTAACATTCATAAGTTATTGACAGCTTGCATTTAGAACGTGTCAGGAATTGCAATACACTATATTCGTTATATTGTAAATCAGTACACAGCTGTATAAAACGCTCGAACGCTGCTTCTGAGGAAAGCGAGGAAAATTAATATCGATATTATTTCCAGTAAACATCCAGCATTACCTGTTGTAACTGAATATCTTAATGATATATATTTCTATTGTAGCAATCCTAAGAAACCCTCACCCACACCGGCTGGAATTTCTGTGATGTTTGGGGCTTCAGTATGCCGCAAGTTTCAGTGTAAGGCATTTTACGGGTTGCTAATTTGTAACGATAATTATTATTATAGTGTCATAAAATTCACCGACTTGAAAAAACAATTAAGTTATTTATGAAATAAATGGCTTTGAATAGTCTACTTTACTACATTTTGATTATTTTACCTAATTTCAATTATTGGGAGCCAATTTTTGTGATCGATTTTATTTTATAAAGTCTGAAACATATCTATGTCGTGTTTGTGTAGATATACAAAAAGACATTATTGTTATTATGTATGAAAAGTTGTAATATAAAATAGTTGTAAATAAACAATATATAAGTCGCATATTGAATACCGTATAACGATAAAAGCATTTTTATACTTCTGATTATAATAATTTTTTCGTCATTTTACTTCTCACACCTGTGACAATAAATGTAAATTACGCTTTGTAGTAATAGAAAAATGCCAAAATAAAATGATTTCGGTTTCTTTGAGCAACTTATAATTGTAAAGAATTTATAAAGAAATAATTTAAAGGGCGCTACTGTATTGCGATATGATTTGTTTCTCAACGAAATTTTAAATGGTTTCGGTAACAGGAAATATAAGATTGCATGTATATATTAGGTATTGTTAAGGTTCTTGCGTCTAAACGCAGCGTGTGACCAATAGCAGAAGGGCTCTTTGAATATTCTTAACTTAACTTCAAAATTGTATTGATATTTTACAATACCGTCGTTGCACTTATAAAGCGGATTTACGTACACAAACAAATTATATAACGTTTGTAATCGAAAATGTTCTAGTAAACCCTATTGGACCGGTTTTATCAGCGCAATATCGTTATTTCACATCTTTTTATTTCTAATTAAATTGAAAATATTAAATTGTCTATTAAATTTGCAAAGCATAAAAATAATTGCATATTTATTAATAATTGCAGAATGTGTATGCTTCTTTACATTAGAAAACTTCAATAATATTATGAATAATTGAAAAAAAAATCTTCCTGCTACGCGCCCACCTCTTCAAAGAAAAATCTACAAAACTTATTCCATTACATTGTAAAGATTTCTACTATGTGCGCTTTCCTTTCACATAATATTTAAAAAAGTTGTAATCTTTTCAGATTTCCAACTAATCGTGCCATATTTTGATACCTCGGTACAAAAAGACTAGATATTTTATACAGTATTGTTATTTATTCAATAGTTTGAAATCTTATCTCACATGTACGAAAAAGTTTCGACGCTACTCTGTACCTAAAAATGCATGTATGAAGGTAGCTATAATTCCACGGTGGGCGCGATTTGATTACAAATGTACTGGAACCACGTTTTATCATATTGTTTTGATATTAATAGTATATAGGTATTACAATTATTGTACTTCCAATAATCATTACATCAACTTTTTTGTCGTAACATTTTTCACCTACTGTAATAGTGGGTAACTGTAAGTAAACAATTGAGGAATTGTAATCACTATTGTTTTTATTGAATAGTATCTAATAAATAGGTATATACATATATTTATGGCGTTATGCAAGTAAACCTGCAAATTCCCAAAGTGATATTATATGTTGGTAATTTTGTAAATAAAAGCTTCAATATTTTATGTAATGTTTCATTACTCCTTTATTTTATTACGTCTTAAAAAACACTATGAGAATTTAGGGTCATCTGTTCGCCCTTTGAGTTTTGCCCCCATTTCCTGAATACTTCTGTTTACCCCTTTTTACGGTACCCAACGGTGCGGTTTGGCATGCTGTTCATCAAGTTTCCTGTACGTTGTTTAGACGCATTCTTTATTTTGACATTTTTGATGGCATAACTATTCAACAACCGATAAGTTTTAATTTTTTCACTACTATAGTGAATGGATTTCAATGAGTTTTTTTGTTGAATTTCTAATGCCATAAACTAATAAGTTTACCTATTGAAACTAATGTTTTTTTAGAAATACTTCATTAAAATGATGTCATTTCAAGTATAGCATATACCTGTGCCAGTGATATCCATGTTGAAACTTGACAATCATTTAACTTTAGAATATAAAGTACACAAAACTACAACAAATACATTATGCAATAAATGGGAATCGACGAAACATCGTATATTTTATTTATTATTTCATTTATATTAACAATTATTTATAATAAAAAATGCACTACCATATGACTATACCATTGACCTAACTTTAACGTATTTATCGGAAAATGCTCTGGAATATTAAAAGATTTTAGAAGATCTTCTCTCGAATACGTGGAAGTGAGTTAGAAGTTATTCTACAAATAGACCTTTCTTTATAAATATATTTTTATAGTATTTTCACAACAATAAAACAGTTATTACATATTTTTATTTGTCAAGTCAATAAACTAAGATAATGCAAGGGCATTATTATACAGGCACTAGAATTTGTATTAGATTTAGTTTTGCCTTGCATTGAGAGAGCTTATAAACGCATGAAAGTGTTCTGATAAACTAGATGATATTTTTAAAGTAAACATCAGCAAAAACATTGGAAGGTCACTCACTTAATTATGAAGTCTAACATAATTAAGTCATACAAAAAATTAATCTCAATGCCGTTGAAACCAATAAACTAATTAAAGAAAGATATATTATGGTAATCTCATACAAATTGAACAGTCTATATCCACCCAACAGGAACCTGCAGCTGAACAGTTCTCCACAATAAATAGGTTCAAAAAATTACTACGTGATGCCTTTGGTGATGAGAATAACAGTTTACTATGAGTAATGGGTGCTTTTTTGCCCCTCAATAATATAAAAGATACATGAAGAGATCGGAATGTATTTGCAGTAACTATACTAAACGTTGATATCATACAATTGTATTGGAACCGATGTCAGATCTAATAGCCTAATACATTATTGAGAAAGTAATCATTCCTACTTCGAACCTGGCTGTTATGGTAACTATAAAACTACTGATTTGATACTAAAATGAAACGTATGGCGATGTGAAACTCGACAAATTGTGCTACCCATATAAATATTTTAATAAAATTTTCGGTATTGAAATAGTTAATTCGAAATATGAAACGTAATGGAAAATGTAAAGGTACACTATTTTAAGGAACTTGCTAATTTAAACTGTGTACTTAGATGTACGATAACGAAAATCAGAATTAGACCAGTGAACACGATTAGCCCTGTCAATAATGTGAAGTGATAATGTAATAATGTGATAGTTAAAAATGAAATATTGATACGAAGATACTGAGACATGTGAAAAGGTCAACTCAAGATATTCGTAAAATCTATAAAAGTAAAATATTTTTTATCCAAACGTAAAAAAAAAAATACTAGAGCCATAGTACATCCAGACCGAGAGATCTGCACAAAAACTGAGAATCACGCTAATAACGTAGTAAAGATAAATACTAAATTAATAGAATGACTCATTTAATTAAATAAGCAACCAACACAGAAGTTAAGCAAGTCTTAACTCTAATGATGCAAATATCCTTCTTTCATGCAAAACATCAAATACCTTCGAATCACCATCCCTTTCGCATTATTGGATACGTAGTCTACCAACAAGGATAACAGTATTTAAAGGGATGGCGATCGTCAACCTCGTAAGTATATTGGTTACTATGGCGCTCGTAAATGAAAGCTTGGTAGTGTCTGTGAAGGAAGTTTCGAATTAACATAATCAGAATTCATTTGGTGTTATAATAAACTTCGTATTACAACTACTGGAACCAATTCTTGGCACTAGGAAGAGATAATTTGCTCTTCATATGCGAAAATAAGTATACGCAGTTTGGCTTCGCATACTTGCCAACTGTTGTCAGATTAGTTTGACATATAAGTTTACTGCTTCAGTCAGTTTTTCAAACTGGGACTGCTAGGATACTACTTTTGTCGAAGGAAGATATGTTGATTTGTGGATATATGCTATTGTGACGTAAACCGTGTGGTTTTAGTCAGTTTGAGTTCGACATAACGGCGTCATTGGTCAATCGATGAAGTGGTGCTCATTGTGATTTCCACTATAAACAAGGGTTTAAGATGCAATTTATACATTGAACTCTTGTTTAATAAGAGACATAATATACAAAGCAAATGTATCTACAACATATTGATGTAAATACGACATAAGCTTTTCTTGTCAGATCATGATTTGCGTCCACATTGTTTATTTGAATCTGTATGCATTCTCCAGCTGAACGTTGTCTACTGCATGAATACTATTATATATTAGAATCACATTTCATTATGAGATCAAATATTATACACAATATTTATGAGATCTTATGCATCTTTTGCATGTCATGAAATAAGATTTCGGATGGATGGTTTGTTCTGGGTATACATTGAGTTCATTAGTCATAGGTATGTGTGTAAAGTCCTCTGCAACACGAGTAAATTAACGAAAACATTCTCCGCCACACAAAACAAACTTAATCCCTAAAACAGGTGACCGCTTGCATCCGTTCAACAATTGACCTATAGCCATAATATTCTTGTTCTCCAAGACAATGGATCATTATCACCATTATCAACTGCCAGCTGTTTCTATACTTAGAAGACCACCAGCTATTTAGTAACCGACAATACGGCTTCTGTCAAGATCGCTAAGCTGGAGATCTTCTCATATACCTGACTCACCGTTAGGCACAAGTTATCAGACCAAGACCTCTCCCTTGGTCTCGATCGCCTCTGCCCAATGTTGGCAGTTAGTTTGATCATGGCAAAGGTCTTTGATAGGGTCTGGCACAAAGCGGTTCTCTCAAAGCTTCCTTCCTATGGGCTTCCCGAGAAACTGTTCAACTTCATCACCACTTTTCTTGCAGTCAAAAGCATCAAAGTCGTTGTCGATGGTGCATGCTCCGACTCAAAGTCTGTCAATGCTATCGTCCCACTGCTCTGTCCCATGGCTGCGTGCTATCACCTACACTGTTTCTTCTGCATGTAAATGGTAATGCAAATCAGCAGCATTCATTACGTTCACCACCAAAAATATACCGTTTGTCGTATTACCTCGATTTGAGTGCACTTCCTTAACTACAATAGCCAACATCGGAATCCCTAGCGTCGATATATGACAAAGTCTAGTTTCGCGGTCCCTTAGACTCTAAGGGATCACGGAACTGGACTTACAAATTAGCCTCAATAGCTTGGGGTGCTGAACAGATCGAGAAAGTATTTCACTAACGTCTACAACTTAATAAGGCGCAGATTCGGCCGCATATAGAATACTGTTCTCATCTCTACTGCATAAATAATAGCATATCATAATATATAGAGATGAGAACAGTATTCCATATAGGACTCCCCAGTACCAACTTCTCTCTCTGAACCGCATTCAATAGAGAGCAAATGAATCGTCGATTGCCAGGATATTTCAGATTAGCTTGACCCCTTGGCGTTGCGTAGAGGTGTAGCTTCACTCTGCATTCTTTATCGCCGGTATTAGGGGGAGTGCTCCCAGGAATTGTTCGGACTTATACCGGCCGCAGCGTTCGGTCATCGTTCAACGCGACAAAACTTTCACCCTCACTTGGATAATTGGCACTAAACAACTGTGCGGTTTTCTGGAAACTTTTTGCTTCGCACAACGAATCTGTGGAACAAGTTGTTGCGGTATTTCCATACCAAAACCCTTCAAAGCTTCAAGAAATGAGCTTACTCCCACCTCAAAGGCCAGCAATGCATTTATGACTCTTGATGGTGTCCATGGGCGGCGGTAGTCACTTACCATCAGGTGACCAGTCTGCTCCCTGTAGTACAAAAAAACCTCTAACGTATTCATTATATAGATCTTTTTCTACTAAAAAGTGAAATCGCTTGAAACTAATAAATTTGTTTTTTTTTACTTTTATTTTTTCACTAATATTTATTTCCTAGACTGGAACAACAATAGAATAAAAAACACAAAAGTTTTTGTAAAACCAGATGAAGCGTGAAGTGATTAGATTTCTTGCGTGTTTACACTCGGCGGTATTTTTTGCCACTCCCCAGTTTGGAACTCATGACTGGAAGAAAAGGCGCGTCAAATAAGTTGGAAAAAAGACACTTAGCCCACACACTCGCGCCTTTCCTGTGTACGATAGAGCAGCCCCTAAGCTCCGCAGTAATTTCCCTCGAAGACATTATTTTCCATGCTTCGCGCTCACCCCAAAGCCATTACCATTCGCTTCATCTTCAGTTTCCTTTTGTATTTTGCTTTGACACATTGTATTTGGATTCGATATTGAGATATATTTTCTTTGAGATTAGATAGCTGATTGTATGTTTATTGAGTTTCTAAATTATTATTATGACAATAACTATTTATGTATGTTGCTTGAAATGAGGGTCTAGCTGACTTTTGTGATAATCATTTATCCAGTTCTGGTTTTATTATGAAGGGCTAGTTATATATGAAGTCAATTGATGTCTTACGAGTATGTTTGTCATGTAATGAACGTAGACTTTCTTCAATATATGCATAGGTTACTTTCTAGTTTAAAAGAAATTGCAAAATTTTTTTTTCAGAGCGACTGTGCAAATTGTTGACAGTCCATGGCATTGGTGTCAAACGAAAAGGCTTTTGCGACTATTTGTAGTAGATTAACCCTTAAAAGGTTTGCTATAAAACTAACTAATCTGTTGATATTTTATTACTAATTTATGAATTATATTATTCGCAAAATGGTTTTATAACATTTTATTCACATTTCAGTTTGTACGTTGAATGAGGGAGAGTATAGGCCATTTAAAATATCACGTAGTGAACAATATCTAACTACTTAAGTTTAAACCAAAAAAGTAGTTTATTCGAATCAAACAAAAACTTAATATATTTTAAACTAAATATTTTTTTTATATTATAAATATGTTAAAATATGTTTTTTAAAATCAGCATTCAACGATTTTTAAGAACACCATTTCTGTTTAAATCTAGTGAGATTTTTTTTTTTTTTACATATTCATAAATAAAGTACATAAAATTAATAAACTAGCCATTAAATAAAATTACTGAATTGTAATTTCATTTACGAACAATTATAAAAAAATCATATACGAAACAATGGACGTCAGATGCAAAACAGACATCGCATAAATACCATTTATTATATGCAGTAACTATTAAGACTTCTCTCGCCTCCGGCTATCTAGACGGGATAAGGTTTTCTAAATTGATGAGCTCACAAAAATAATTATAATCTGGAGCTAATGCGTGTAAAATGTTTAAAGTTGATAACAGAGTTCTGTTAATATGGTTCGCCTCAAACTGTGATTATGTCGGCTGCTGCCCAGCCTGCGGTTTCCGGGTCATAAATAGCTTACCTGTTTATAATATTATACCTTGATCCTATGCCTTTACGGATATGTCAACAAAGCTTTTTGTAGTTGGGTATGTATATAGTGATATTAAACAATGATCCTTCTTATTTCGGACACGAACAAAACATAGTAAACTACATTCTCTGAAATCGAAATTTAACGAAATTTATTTTGTATACATGGTAGTGTAATTAGTTGTAAAATATCAAAGAACTTCGTAGTTTTTTAATATTTTACAGCGTATATCTAACCAGATTTATTTTCCGTGTTGTCCTAGAATTGTATTCGTATCATAACACCTATTCATTAGGAGAAGGTAGAAGGATATATATATATATATAAACGAATTCCTATTTTAATTGGTCAGTCCATAACTTGAGAACGACTCAAGCGATTTCTTTCATCTTTATTATATAACAAAATGTTGTGTATCATGACCTAGGAGTGTAACAAGAGGACTAAACAGAAATCATTCCTGCATGAGTTTTCGTTGAAATAAATTTAGGAAAAAAAGTTCATGTATTAAAAGTCAAACATTCAAGATCATCATCGGCATAAGTCATTCAAGAAACCCAATCACAAGACAAAACACGAAATTAATTATGAATCACGTAGATTTTTAGGCAAGTATTAAAACAGTAGGAAATAATTAAAACCTTTGAATATGGCACTTAAAAAAGCGTTAACGAAACGCTAATTTTAGACCCAACATTATTTATATTGCAAGTGTCGTACATACACTAAGGCGACAGCTAACCCTCAGCTTCTATTACAGCTTTTTTGTCAAAGCGAATACGAATTGAATTGGCCCGACCATCTATTACCTAAACAAAGAGCTTGCGTCTAATGACTAAGTTGACATTTGAGAGACACACTCAGTTGCTCTCTAGTCTCAAGTACTAGATTTCTCTCTTATCATGGCACTATTTGAATAAGACCACCCAGGCGTTCAAAACTACCACCGTTACCAACCACCAACTTACATTTTTACCACTGAGATATTTTCCATCTTATGAGCTGTTCGTAATATTTATCCTGAAAAGTTGGCGCTAATGCTAAATGAACTGTGGACGGGCTACCTCAGCATTTTTTTTGGTTTTACTTTTCTGCGGTGTTACTTTTAATTAAGAATTCCAACTCGACAGGAGAATATTTTAATGAGAATGAAAATACAAAACTATCATTACCGACTGACGAGTATTTTACATGTGCTTTTTTGTATAAGAGGCATTTCAATTAAAATTTATATTTTAGCTGTGTTCTTTTCATTAACGATATAATTAAAAGTATTACATGGGAGAGAGGGCGTCGGGGAAATAGTTCGTAGTAACGAATGAAAAATAATCTTGAAGTTCGTGAATTTGTTTATAAGTTCTCATTAGTATCTCATTTTAATTTCTTATCTATGTGTATGTACGATCACATTCTATTTATGTATGTGCACATTGTTTATACTCAATTTGAACACTTCAATTTAAATAAGTTTTAACAACTCGGCGGTAAGTACATAAGAGTTTGCCATTATCATCATCATTTGCCTACCTTTTTTCCAATTTTATTTGGAATCGCCGCAATATGTTGTGTTCTTCCTTTCCACTTTATCATTTGTCATTTCACTGCTTACTCCCTTTCTAGACAAATCTTCTTTTATACAGTTCATCCATCTTTTCTTTGGTCGTCTCCTTCTCTTGTACAAATGTACCAAAATTATCGTGGGTGGAGGCCAGCAGTTCTTAATAACAGACACTTAATAACTCCATTACATGATGACAGAGAATGAGACTTGGGTAAGGCTTGGCCATGTCAGATGGCTTTTAGCGTGATTCGGTGGTATGGGTAAGCCTTAGTGTTTCGCCCGTACCTTGCAGAGTAGTGATTGTTGATGCATCTACATACGACTTACTAGTAACTATGTATTTATACGTGACGAGAGTTAAATTTTGTCCTCATCTAACTTGGAACACCGTAAAAAAAGAACATCGTAATCGTGTAGATGTATTGCAAACATCATTTAGCCATCGGCCACCATGTGCAGCCTCTATAATATTTTATTTAATTATAGCATAGACGATTTACATATACACATGTAAGATCTGTAAATCGGTAATTAATATGTTTACAAGTCGGGGAAGTTTAAAAACGATATATCGTATGTTGTATGTACCTTTGTCAATTGTCATTTAAGTTACACTGTACCAACACACTGTATTGGTAAGCTGAGTTTAAAGAAAGCAGTAGGTAGTAATTGGAATTCTTGGAAAAATTCTCGCATTGCAAAGGTTGGAGCTTTGCCAAAGATATCTCAAAATGACTGATGAAAACTGTGAATTGCCACCGTAGGTATATATATATATTGATGCGACGTCTCACTTTGTCTCATTTATTAAGCAAAATTTTATCTAGTAAATCGTTAGTTGTATTATATATCTTTATAAAACAGATTGGAGTGCCCTATATATTAAATGAATAAAACAGTAATACCTACTGCACGGATGAAGAAATGGTTAAAGAGCCAACTAGTCAAAGACAAAGTCGCCACTACGCCGCGCCGAGTGTTGTGGGTTTCCCACAAAAAATTGTGTGATCCACAAATACTTGTCCCGAATCTAGGTGTTCTTCGTGTCCGTTGTTTGAATGTTTGTAAAGTCCCCCGCGAGATAGAAGTAATTCCTCGTGCGGGAGTTGCTCTTAAAAAAATACAAAGAAGATGAACTTCTCCGCATCGACATATGTATATGTAGATGTTAAGTTAAGTACCTATATTATTAAAGTTTTCTTTTCAGTACATATTTATTCCATTTTGAATGTGATATCGACACGGGATAATACACGATAGGCGATTTCGGATCCTTTTCTCCCGCCGCATTCTAATACCTACCCTTAACGTAAACGTTGAATAATTTTACAGGAAATTAATTTTCCAAATTAGTGTATCTGTGTAAATATACCTTAAATAAGTAAAAATATACATTATGCTATATAAAGCAGACTTAACAATAACGCCAGTAAAATTTAAACTGAAAATTAATTATAAGTTGGCAAAGCGAAAGTCTTCGTTAATTAGCGGTACACAGTAAATATGAAAGCTAAACTTTCTGTAAGATACAAAGGTAGGAGGACTTCAATATGCAACAAGTACATCAACAAAACTGAATTTACAATCAAAAGAAACACGGGAGCACGGTGGGGACTTGGTTTAAAGGCGTGTCACAGTTCATTAATATTAATAGTCCAGTGCAAAACCCACAGCTACGGCTCTCAGTCCATGCATAATTTCACTTCTATGTCCGCTACAAATTTTAATTGCTCGAGTTGCTACATAGCAACTTTGTTCAGTGTTACAGTGACGAATATACCACC
This sequence comes from Callimorpha dominula, assembly GCA_949752705.1. Lineage (NCBI taxonomy): Eukaryota > Metazoa > Arthropoda > Insecta > Lepidoptera > Erebidae > Callimorpha > Callimorpha dominula. The sequence continues at coordinate 14,857,317 of OX456997.1, forward strand.
TCGTTTGTTATTTCAAATAAGAACAAAAAACTTCTGTACTGCGTACAGCGAAGCTGAGTGTGCTTCAGTTCGGTTACGTTCGACTAAACTTTTTCAGCGCGCCGTTTAAGCTTCGCGACGTATTCAAATTTGTTTTAGTTATGAATTTTTTTAATTTACTGAAAGTCAATATTTTGTGGCGTAATTCGCAACAGTGACTCGCTGTTCACTTTCTTGAATTAGCATGTAAAAAAAATTAACATTGCGTACTTATTATTTATTTTGGTGCATATGTGTATAAAAAACACTATGGATATAGCCAAACTAAACATAGCTTTTGTACGGTTTTTGATATAAACATTGTATTTGTTGTTCTAGCTTTAAAACTTTCGCTTTCCATAATATAGGTAATTATGTATTTATACGAGAATTATCGAGATCACGAAATAGGTATTACATAGGTAAGATCGGCTCCATGTTAAAGAAATACTCCATTCCGACAGTATATATACCATGCATAAAGGTTCAAAACATCGTGGGTACACCGAATGATGTCTTACCGTTACAAACTCTAGGTGTCTATAAAATAAACCGCAGCTGCGGTAGTTCCTTCATAGGCCAAACAAAGCGGAATATTGCTGGAAGGGTCAAAGAACATATCGCTGCTGTGAAGAACCAACAGATTGACAATTGCAGAACATGCACTCGAAGCGGGCACCAATCACTGGATTGAATTTTACCATACGCAAGTCCTCTACACAGAACGTCACTTTTACTCAAGAGTTGTACGTGAAGTGATTGAAATTAAAAAAACATAAAACTTTCAATCGGGAAGACGGTTTCAAATTATCTACAGCGTGGAAGCCAGTGATAAAAAATATGCCTCCTCGGTTGTAGTACAGTTGTCCTGAGTGGGAATCGAACCCATGACCCATATTTAATTGTCATTGCTATAGATAAAACGTAAAAAAAAGATCTAAGTATTAAACTTTTCTTTTATTGCAATAAAGTACAGGAACATAAGGTTGGTAATAATAGTTAGGCCGTTGCTGAAAATTTGGTAAACGTACAAAAAAGGTAAATACATTAAAATCGAAACATGCACACATTTATTTGTATAATAAAATTAAGAGAGCTTATAAGTTTCTATAACTGTATGTTTATTTTCCATTTTACGTATGTATCTTAACCAAGTACCTATTTGATTAGCAAAACTTTGCCTCTGATTTCTTTACATTACATCAGTAATTATGAATTCTTCTTATTAGACGACTTAAAATTTGACACAACGGTAAAGTTTAATATGTTTCTAAAGCTTCAACTCTCATCATTCAAATCAACAAATGCAAAAGTACCACCTTATCTACTTAAGCGCATTACCTACTTCATATGTTGAATAAATAATGTAAAACCTCAAAATTTGACACGTACCCGTAATGAGGTAGGCAAGTTAATTTATGGAAAATCAAATAAGTTACGTATGAGCTTTGTGAGGTTGGCGCACGGACGCAAAAGCCCAGAGCTTATTAAAAGCTGTCACAAAAAGCTGCCTGCATCGGTGAGAACTCTCTGAAGGGTATATCCAATCTAAGCTGTAATATTATTGAGTAAACAAGTTTAATAAGTTATTCGTTGATGTGCAAAATATTATCAACTTTATGTCAATATGGTGTGGGATACAATTCGCTTTTTTTCTGGTGGTCATCACAACATAAGAGTCCCTGTAATTAACACTTGATTACTTGCTAGTGGGTGATGAATGTATTTTTTATATATAAGCATTTAAAATGCACTAGAATGCTTAGGATTGTGATGACGTGAACAAAAGGTGTCCCTACACCAATTCTGTCAATGTGTCAATGTGGGTTTCAACAAAATATATACAACACAGAAATTACAGTTAGCATAATGTCGTCAGACGCCGCGTAGATACCCGAGTTCTACTACTTGGAACCAGAAAGGACAATGACCATGTATGTATGGAATTCCGTCTTAAATTGTTGCACAATAAATCTTTATTTATTATAGACTAAAATGAAATGACTAGATTAGAATGAAAGTGTTCATTTTCCCACAATTAACCTCGTTTTTATGTAATTAGACAAAAACGGAGATACCTATCCTACAAACAAGGACCTACAAATTATGTTTAACCTAGTCGCAACTTATAAATTAACCACAGATCACACATGTACAAAAAAAAAACAATGCTAGTTAAAAACAAAATAAATCACCAGCTGCTCAAACGGAGTTCCGTAAGTAGTATTAATATTTAAGTGGAGAGATTATAACAGTGACTATTGTCAATCGACACATAAACAGTAATGGCCGCCGACTCGTCTGCCATCTGGGTTGACAGTTGCGTGAGAACACAAAAATAATAATTGTTATAACAGAAACGTAAAATATTAATTAAATACATTGTAAAACGTAATAATATTACTAATTGTTTAGATATTTTATGATATTATGAATTTGAAATCATTTTTGGGATGCTTTTGTTCAAAGATAAAGGTTCATACTTACGTAGCTCGTAGAAATGAAGAGAACGAAACGTAAATATCATGACTTTATACGGAAATAATGCGTAGCAATTGTTAATTTACTGTTTTTATTTCAATCATAATTCCGGTTACGAAAATAGAATTCCTGTAGTGAAAAGGTTGTAAAAATATAAGATTTTTTTTTATATATTATTTTGATTTTGCAACATGAAACATTGCTAGCCCACTTTTGGTCAAGATCCTTTACCTGTATGTACTTATTATGATGTCACCAGTAGATGGCATAATTTTTTGAAGTGAAAACTTATTTAGACACGTTGGGCACTTTTGCTATGGGAAAAAGCACTGAACTCGCGTGACCGTCACGCTCAGAGGACATATAGATGTGTCTGTGTATATGTATATATATATGTTTGTATGTATTTTCACTTCTGACATGCAGCCCTACGACTGCCACTTTTTTTAATACAAATCAGCGAGTACTCCCAGCAACAATAATTATAATTAAGCACTCTTCGGGTCACTTTGTGCCTTAAAAAGTTGAACTCGTTTGTCACGAGTATGTTTTTTTTTATTTTTTGGATAAGCCGGAGACTAGCTTTGCTACCTATAACGAAGCGGGATGTTTGATTTTGTTTCTATAAAAGATTTATTAAAAGAAAAAAATAGGCTCATAAATACGTTTATTAGCGATAAGTCTTTACTAACTACTAGTAAGTATGCACTTTTGTCACAGTTTTGTCGTCGTTAGAAGGTCGTGGAATATGAACACTTATGTATTAGTGTTTAAATCCAAAACTCGAAAATCTACGCGATAATTGTTCATCTACCTAACCGTATTGCAGTTGGATTAAGTGCCTCAGGTGAATTAATTTTAATCTGCAGCTACAATTGTGTTCTCAGTTAAAAAGTTTCCAAAGACTTTGTAGAAGGTAGCTAGGTTTTAGGTAAAAGTTTTCACAGTAAGTATCTCACAAAGCAGCTAGTGTTGGCACGCAAAACTGCAAAATTAAGGTTCGTGTACATTTGTGTAGTACTGTAAAATAAAATAAAAAAACATATTAAAATCGGAATCTCTAAGGTAACAAATACTTTACTAAAACAGCAGCTTGTATTGATTAAATTTTAGCTCTCCTGTTCACTAACAACTTCAAACAGGATCAGGTACACGTACAGTTTCCCGAGGTTCAGTTTTTTGTGTATATGTCAATAAAAGGAACGGATGATCACTAGGATAGAAAGGTTCTGGATTGAACGATCGAAGTCGACATTTCGATGTAATTGCATCGATCGTGGTCACAGTTGTGATTCCATCGTAACGTTGGGTAGCCAAAAAAGGTATTGTACCTTATAAATATTATTGCGATTAAGTCCCCAGTTACACATCTAATATGTATCAAAGTCGCGAAAGTTTAATAACAATTTTCGTCTTCATCATCATTTTCCATCGGGTAAGTTGGATGACAAACGTCTATACTATTAAGCAGTGAAAAAAAAGGATCTATCTATTGGCAAAATTGTTTATGCAATAATTTTCAACTGTCGATTTCGAAAAGAATGTTGTCTTAATTTTACTTTCATTTTGCATATAAACAACTAAAAATATAAATCTGTTTTACAGAAACATAATATTCGAAGCAATACTGCGGAGGGTAATAAATAATACCTACAGGTAAATAGATCGAATGGCAGTTGCAATGAAAAATAGACGCCTTGAAAGTAATATTTTGTCGGTGTTTCAGTTGCGAGGTTGAAATTGGAACTCTTTTACATAGAAAAAGAGCTGGTGGAGTCGTCTCGAGTTGTATAAAAGTTTAATCCGAACAGAAATCTATCGGTTGTGTGGATTTAGAGCGTTTAAACGATAAAAAGTTACTGATTTAAGAGTTGTTGAAAATATTTGTATTCAAACGAAGGAAAAGTTGGTGTAGAGGCAAAAATAACGTGTTATTTAGGATTCAGATTGTGATATATTTACAACTTCATTGATATCGTTTCTACGATTTAGGTTTCATAATAGGTTTGATATTCCGTTTGTAAGCAATTGTTGACGGATTTCAAAAACGGAATAGGTTCTATGTTGGGCTGTATGTATTTTTTATTCTATGTTTACCAATATTTCAGTCATCTATGAACTGATTTTAAAAATGTTTTTTTTTTTGTTTGAAAGGGTATGCTCCCACGTAGGTCCATTGTTACCCAGTCCGGTTCTGATGATGGTATCTGAAGGAAAACGAGGAAAACCCCCATAAATGTAGGGTACATGTAGTGTGTTTGTTGATTGTTTTTGAAACTAAGCAACATTAACGTTTAAAGTGATTAATTAATGTTATTGTGTAACTTCAAAAAAGGAGGAAGTCTACGTTTTTTAGAGGTCCGTTCCTCAAAAAAAAGAAAAAGGAATCCTTATAGGATCACATGGTTATCCGTCCGTCTACCTGTCTGTCTGTCGAGATCCTTTCTCTCAGGAATGCGTGGAGGTATAAATATAAACATTGAGATTTGGCCAAACTTACATTAGAGAGATAGAGCAGAAAAAGTTACGTAAGGGAAGTCTAGGTGTAATTTATAGAAAAAAAAAGAAATAAAGGATAAGAATAGCAATAAAAACTATATAATATAACTAGCTGCTTCCCGCGGTTTCACCCGCGTAAGTCCCGATCCCGTTGGAATATCGGGATAAAAAGTAGCCTATGTGTTAATCCAGGTTTCCAGCTATCTACATGCAAAGTTTTATCGCAATCGGTTCTGTAGTTTTTGCGTGACAGAGTAACAAACATCCATACATCCTCACAAACTTTCACGTTTATAATATTAGTAGGATATTATCCAAAAACAAATAAAAAAACAAATTAAAATGCAGACCTATTCAGACAAACAATAATATTGAAAAAAATATTATATTGAAAAAATCTTAGTGAAAAAATAGAATAGCAAAGCCGATGTTATATCTCTATGCACAAAATTATATCACTTTGTCTTCCATCTGGCCGACTACGTTACTGTTTGAAAAAAGAGCAAATCAACAAAGACACTTCAATATTTATAATATTAACTAACGATTTTATTAAGTTTCGTATAATTTAAAGTGTATATGTGCATTAAGGTTAAACTTTTGAATGCATTTCTCTTCTTGTTTTATATTGAATCCCTCATTTCGACGCCGCAGCCTCGGGGTATTTTCATTTCCAACTTTTGGAGCAATTACCAAAGTAGTTGTAAAGTTTCACATCGGCCCCTCAAGATTTTCATTTGAAAGAATGAGTTTTCAAATTACAAACGAGCGGTTTTAAATATCAACGCCATATTTTTGCAGCTTTACAATAAAAAAACTTTTTAAAATATTTAAGTAATACTTAAAGGCATTGCCCCTTTTTTGTTTTTCGGAAAGATATTAAGCCCGAGTTATAATATGTTGATGAAATATGAAAAACAGAATGGGACAGTGAGATTTGTGTAACACAATACACTTACATGTAAAATAAATAAATAAATACTCTTTATTGTACACCAAAAAAAGGAAACAATACATGAACAAATTATACACAAAATGCACAATGGGCGGCCTTATCGCTAGAAGCAATATCTGTATACACTTACAAGGGTCGATGTCAATAAATATTATTGTGGAAGTTCAAAGGTTGAGAGATTTCTGTTTCAAATACTTAAGAATGTGCTTATTGAATTACAAAGACTATGTTTAGAAGGGTGATATTGGTTGTGTTTATAAAATTTAATAATTTTAAGATATTCAACGCTTTGCTCCAATTCATAAGTTCTTTTAGTATAGTAATCGCTGTTGTAACATATGCAACAAGAATGTGAGTCGTTGTCAACCTTGTAAAAACCTTAATAATCCTAAAAGTAATTGCTGTACTGCTCTTACAATTTTTTTAATATCACTCATCCTTGATGGATTAATTGATTTTTAATCGATCCTCGAAACAAGAATGTTTGCCTTTAACTTCAACTGCAGCTTACAAAAGGCAATACTTTCTAATAATGTATTATAGCCATGTCCAGATTGCTCCTCTCACGTAACAAAACAAAAATTAGTCATCGTAATGCTTGTATGCTCTTGACTAACACGCGTCGGTTATATTCCCTTTATTATGTTGCATATATTGGAATAAACTTGGAGTTTTACTACTACATTTTTATCATTTTCCATTCACAGTAAACATTATAGGGGATGGTGATCCACCTTGCGTATTCCACATTTTCATTACGATACAGGTCTCGCTGTACTACACTGGCTGCAACCATCTTAAAGAATTGCCAAGATCCTAGTTTTCACATGAACATTCTTCAGTAAATTATAGTTTAAACACTAAAAAAAAAAACAAGATTAAATAGCAAATTAAACTAAAAATATGTTTATTTATTCTGATGATCCTGATGTTATAATATTATTAGTATTGTTATCGGCCCTTGACACGTGTGCAAGTTTTAAAGTCAATCATCCGCTTTTAACTTGATGAAAATAATGTTGAAAATTTCCGTTCCGTTTAGATTATAAAAGCGGGTTAAAATTAAACATACTAATTATTTTATAAATGTAAATATTGCTGTTTTAATATATACACATTTTAAAATCTGTACAATCTTCATATTAAACTGGAAAAACTTAACCACAGGTACCTAACATAAAACATGAGAAAATAGCACTTTAGTGAAATCAGTCGGTTGTCAAACACAGCCCCTGAGATACTGTGCCCTGAGGTACAGTGTGACAGGTATTCCTAAGACTAGAGAGCCTTTTTCTACTAATTGTGGTGGCTCCTTGCATGTTTTGAGCAGGCTTATCGATGTTTTTGTCACTCTGTTTCTAACCAATTTTATAGTATTCTGGCACACTGTACCCCGTCACACAGAGTCCTAAAGTGCAAAAATAAAATTTGTAGGTTATAAATAACAACAAAATTTTGTATAATGAATACTTATTTATATTATACATATAATATAACATTTATATACATGTAAATATGCTAATCAAGTCTATGCTATAACAAAGCAGCTACATATACGAGTATATATGTGTGTGTGAAACTTAAAAGTGAGTGTGCCTTTTTTATGTTGCATGATATTTTAAGTATATGAAAATAAGCTAGAGCCTTATTAGTTACCTCAACTCAAACACAATGCTGAATCACTTTGATGTTTGGTTGTGGAAAAAATCATGTTAATATATTATCTGTGTAGATAATCGATCCATCCGAACAAGGACTTACTTATACTTACTACTACTATACTTAGTATAATACAAGGTGCTTATAGTTTGTTGATCTCATAAGATCTCATAGATCCTTGTTGAGCTGAAATAACCGTTGTCTAGAAAATGCTGTATTAAATAGAAACTTTAACTTTAAACTGTGATTTCGTCTGTGACTAGTAGTGAAAGTCCTTTTCATTAGGAAAAATTTGAAAATTACACTTTCGACATAAAGACATGTTGACCCAAACTTTAGGCAGATTCCTGGAGGCTGCTTTGATGAACTTGCCTTCCAATTTTATTGGAAAATGAAATCAATATTCGCAACAAAATACTGTTTACTTTCACAACTATACCTTTAAATAAGTAGACAAGACGCGAGTTACGTCACTAGACGCTTATTGGACTATAAATACGTTCTGCCCCACTTTATTTTAATTCGTTATATATGTACACAGTCAATATTATTTTAAATATTAACGTTGCGGTGACTGATGACATTTTAATGACAAAATATTTATGAATGTTATATTTCCATCTTCTCTATTTCGGCAACTATAAATTTTGTAATCTTTGCTTAGTTGTTAAGGAAACCCAAAGCCTATTACAATTTTCTTTCCTCATTATTTGAAAAAGGTCTTCAAAAAAAGATTAATTGAGCCGTAGCATTTTTATGAATTCTTCGTAATACCAGGCGTAGGTGGGAGATAGGCATTTAAGTAGGGATTGTCTTAGCTTTGTGATCCGTCCGTCGTCGGCGTAATGAAGCTCCGAACGACTTGTGGCGGCTTTGTTCCCGTTTACCTTATCTATATAGTCACCGACAGTCTACTTATCAGTTAAGCTATAAATGAAACTGTGTCGTACTTAGTAGGATGACTTTTTAGAACTTGTTTTGTTTAAAGAACTTCATGGTTTAAGTGAACATGACAATATCAGGAAATTTTGTCTTTAACTAATCATTTAGAGTTATGATCAAGAGGGTTTATTGGATCAAAGTTTACTTATAATGATAGGTTTGCATAAAATATAAAGATTTGCTGCACATTAAGCCAAAGAACCTAGTGTTCAAGTTTTAGTTTTCTAATGTCATATCATTATATTGACCTGAAAATCTGCAAGCATCCCTGAGGTCCTATTATCTGATAGTGTCATTTAATTTTCTAGGAAAGATTCATGTAAATTACTTGAGTAGATATAATATCCACTATCGTCAACTTTTTTTGTGAATGTGCGATTGTGCGATGTGCGATTTCAATTAACATGTTTTTGGTTTTTGCATTGTTTCATCCGCTTAAATCCTTTTATTTCTGTTAAATAAATATCATATATTAGTCCTTAGAGGACCAAACAGTACGATATTCTATGATCGGTTTAGTTATATGGACCCATCGTTCGTGTTAGTTGTACTTCTTAATGTGGTCATAGTATTACCTTTTAAATGTTTGCTATAATTTTTATTTATACACTAGCAGTTCCCGCGCGGCTTTTCTCGCGTGTTCTTATTTATGTATTTTGTGCGAAACTCAATTCTTTTTCTTAAATAAAAGATGAAACAGTATTAAAATATTATTTATTTTGATTATCTGCAAGTTGTCCTAAATGGGCCCTAGGCATGTAGGACGAGTTGATGAATTACTACTCATTCAAATTCACGCGTAGCGCTACAAAAGATCAGAAATGGTTGAGGTAGCACTAGGCATTTGGATCCCTCCTAATTTAGGCGCAGTACGGCACACCGTGTGGTTTGAGTCGGTTCGATTCCGACACACCGCCCCACTCAAAACCCCGGTGGGGTGACGGCCCGAGGGGCAAAAAAAAAAAAAAAGCACTAGGCATTTAAAATAATAATAAAAATAATCATTCAAACTTCGAAATTCAGTTCTATATTTCAAGCTGTCAAAACAAATCAGCAGCTTAAAAAGGTGTTTCATCTGTCTGACCATTTTAAACCACCATTAGAATTAGAAGGATAAATTATTTTATGTATTTTCATAAAAAAAAATCATGATACAAACTACCAATATCAACGAAACTAACACACCCGGTATCTCTTAATTGCCCATTTTATTAAAGAAGTTAAAATCTTTTAACGCGCGTCTAACTGTGACAGGATAGCCAACCTCGTGAATATTAATTTCACCAAAACGCCCACGTCACGGGCTAAGGTTTAAATTAACACTGACTGTTTGTAATGTGGCTGAAACTACGATTTGCTTTTACTTCTATCAACTACCATGCTATTTAAAGTTGATTGTTGTTGTACGCTATTGTTTTGATAAATAAAAAAAAAAATGTAAAAAGAAAAGCTATAGTCGTGAGCTACACCGCTGGTGTTGGTTAGTTGTTTAGTGTTTTTAGGCACTAGTAACCCCTTATGTGCTGTATAAGATCACAATTGTACACATGTGTATAAAAAAGACCCGAGTTAGCATCTGCCAAATAAATGTTTAGCACCCATTTTCAACATGACTCTTCTAAATAAACAGTGCACAGAACTGATGATAACACTATATGAAATTTGTGTACCTTACTTGCCGAAAGTTCAAATCTCAACTCCCTTTAAAACCAGAAAACTATTGTAATATATTTGTGTAACCAGCTGAAGAAGGAATTCTCATTAAAATTTCTCAGTCGCTAACATGACATGGCAAGATTGTATCTCCCGCATACTTGAGCTAAGATACTTCTAAAAGTATTAAAAGAGAGAGAGAGATTAACAAAAATCACTAGATACCAGGTACATAGGAGTTAAGTATCTTAATCGTGGCTATAATGTTAGTCAATATTTAAATTATAACTATATCTTTATATATATATTTCTTTTGTGCGTGTGTATGTTACTGAACGGATGGAAAGATTTTAATTAAATTTTTTTGTGTGGCTGTAGGTGGATTCGAGAATGGTTTAGATTTACAATTGGACCCGGTAGATGGCGTTGCGATAAGATTACAGGAAAAATATTTTTTACGTTCCGGCAGGACATCGTTTACCATAGCGCTTCAGTCAGTCGTTTGACAGTGGGCGCGATTGACAGAATGCAAATGCAAAATATATCGTTTAAAACAGATGCATCTGTCGTAACTATGTTTTTAGAATGTTCTTTTTTAATTAATTTTACCAATTCGAATTCAATATTCATAGTTAGGACAAGACGTCTGTCGGGTCAGCTTGTATGTAGTATACATGAACCTATATACATACATATAAAAATCAGCATTCGTGTGTATTTTAGGATGTACTCGTATTAATCCTAGATTACTACTAAATGCAACTTGCTGTTAGTAGTAAGCATACAAACTTGGCAAATGCATGACAATTCGTATTCAAGTGCCACTGTAAAGGTTGGTTTCCACAACAGTGTACAGGATTCACAGTGGAGAGACTTAAAGTAATATAATCAGAAAATAATCATTAAAACACTACTAAAACATAAAACACATTTTGATTATTAAAAGGTTTTGAGGCCCACGAAAAAGGAAATATAATCATTTGATCCCATGCAAGCATATTTGAACATTCTGTGCACTTTACAATATAACTAGATATATGCTACCTTGCTAAAATTTGGCAATATACTTCTTCTAGATCTTTGAGAGGATCTGGTAGTGCATGCAATTAAGCAACCTAACCTAACAAGTGCAAATAGTATATTTATTTAATTTTATTTTGTTTTACTTATAGATGTAAGATAATTTGTGTACGATATAAAATATATTTTTTCTTACACTTTCTTTAAGAGTGCAATGGTGATAATGATGGTAATTTTGAGAAAAAATAAATTGGTTGTATGTATATTGTATATGTAATGTATAAAAAAGATAGAGAACTGGTAATGTATCAAATATCTTAACAGTTCCATAAAGCAACATTGTTAGGTTTCCTTAAAAAAAAACTTTTCACTCAGCTTAGCAACTTCCAGTGATCGCCGAAATACGCTTTCTGGAGACCCGATTCAGCGAATGACTGTCAAGCTTACGTTTGATCATTAATACAATTTTGTTTTGCAGCTTGTAGTTTATACACAATAGTGGGTACGATTTTGGAATAGTAACCGAACACAGACAGTCGTCAAAACAGGATACAGTCAAATTAACTGTCGCTTTTGCTAAAAATGTGTGTATTGTGGCCTGGTAATTGATGGCAAAAAGACTGTCATCCATACTGTACTGTCAGATAGTATGGCCCCCCTAAAAGCCTTGAAGGGCAATACCATGAACTCGGATCTCCTTTATGAATGCTGGACTCGTGAAGGACACAACGGTCGCTGGGCCGCAGGCAGTCCAAACTGGTACTGCTGGACGGAGATCTCACTACGTTTAGCTGCAGACTGTTCAGTCTTAACCAAATCGACATCAGCGTAGTTGTAGGAATAATTGCGGGGCACCTGGCACATATTTACCATCAATGCGACAGACAGCCCTCTGTGCAGAAGATTTATCAGAACCGGTATCCTCATGGGTGCGAGATCGCTCTTAGAAGCCTGTTAACGCCTCAGTAGGTTTCTATGCTTCTGGAAGGAGTTAGGATGGCTCAGCTAGCCAGCCTTATCTGAACGCATAATGGACCGTCTGCGAGTTTAAATGCACAAACAAATACCTACATATACCATTACCATTTTTTCTCACCCAATTTTGGTTCTGCAAAACTAAAATGTAATGTCAAACGTCATTACGTAGGACTTAACAAAATTTTAGTAATTTTTAGTCTAGTTTAGAGAGTTTTGTTACGACAGAATTGGTGCCAGTGGCACTCGCGATGATATAAGGATTCTAACAATACCCTATACATCCAAATCTGTTGAGGTATTTAGAAATTATGGTGAAGTAAAGAAACTCACATTTCACGACACATGAACCCTAACAACGTTAAACTTCTTTTTTAGGCAGTGGTGTAGTTAATTAGTACGTTTGTGCTGCCCTGCGGCCGTTGTATTTTTTATAAAGCGTTATACTCAATACTCAATACTTTATTGCTTCCATAATGTAAATTATACAGTTGGTAAAACTTAAGCTAAGCTTATAACATTTTAATTAATAAAAAATATGATTAAAATTACAGGCTGCAATTAAATTGTTTCTATTATGCAAAAAATAAATCTGTTGGTTAACATCGCGTTATTTTTTCTGCTTTAAGCATTTTTATACACGCCGTAACTTCGAAAGAAACTTCGAAACGAAAGAGTCGCATAATTTAAAGAAGAATTTTCATGTAGCATAATCAACCTTTTTTTTTTTTTATCGTGTGGAAACCCCCTCGGGTCATCACTCCACTGGGGCTGCCAGTGAGGTGGTATGTCGGAATCGAACCGACTAAAACCACACGGTGTTCCGTCATAAATAAGTCTATTGCCAGGGACTCGGGTATACCCTAGGAAGGAAGTCCCCGAGAAAACATAATCAACCTAGATTACGAAACTATTTAGTTGGATAAGCATTATTCTCTTATCTTATCTTCTGATTCTACCCTTCTTTTAATTGATTAATGCCCGGTTGCTATAATTAAGAAACGATTCGTTTTGCTTACGGACGGTAAAATTTTCGTTGAGAATTCAACGAAATTTTTAACCGGGCATAGTTCGAACAGAAAACGCCCACTGTGTAGTAAGGTAGTCGTAGTATCTAAAGCATCGTGAGATGATACTTGAATACAGTTGTTCACATACATTAAGTCAAAGACTACAATAGTATATAGAATATAGACAGGCAGCTCTGCTTCTTTTTATTGACAACACAAAACTTCGCCTAGTGGTCAGACACCGAAAACTAATATAATAAACATATCTATATGTATATATATACAATTGAACAATATATAGGTGTATGTGTTTTGTTGTTCCCTGTTTCTTGTTTTTTATTGGTTCTAACATGAGAATTTTATACTTTAGCTAATTAATGTATGTTTATGACTAATCTCCGATTTTTATATTCAAGTAACGGATAGTTTTACACATAAAACAACCAAAACTTATATTGCAAAAAGAAAAGCACAAGAAACCGGCAATCGGTACTCATACACAGCCATTTGCAAAATAAGTGAAGTGCTGCCAACCTAACATTAATAATTTCCAAATATTAAAAAAAAATGTTTATTCTTATGATTGTATTTTTAATTAATATTATTGTGCGTTGGTGAACAAATTGTTGTTTGTATAGAATTTTAAGTGGTTTTAGATATTTAATATGCAATATTTTGTTATTTACAAATGCGAATTTTAAATCGTAATACATTTGAGAGTAATAAATTTCCCCTCATAAAAATCATAAATTTAAATATTGTAACACAGTAATTTTAGTTCTAAAAAAAAGTGTAATTCATTTATGTTCCAAGTTGCCATAGCATGCATTAAGTATACACGATGCAGCAGTTATACACGATTATCCGTCGTCCACGATGTTTTTATTGCGACACCTCAATGATAGAGTCAAACGATAAATAAAACGTCACGACTGGGCGACTGCAGTAAAACAGTACTCGTAAATTGTCGTCACGCTAAATAGGAACAGAAGTCAGACACGAAAATCGTTCGATGATAAAATTTTGAAGACACAGTGACGACAGATAGTGGTGATAGTGGGAATAGCTAGACACATTCAACAGTAAAGGTACGACACAGTGGGAACACGCCCTAAGAGTTAGACACAGCCTTGCGGACTTTTTTGTTGGTAATGATGAATACAACAAACTCTTAGTATATTATTTTATGTATCATAAGTCATAACTAATATGTGGAACAAATTGTCACCTGCGGTACTTTCGGACCGATACGACCTTCAAACTAAAGAGAGAAAGAGTGTACTTCTATCTCAAAGGCTATCAACGCACTTCTGACTCTTGAGTAGCAGGTGTTCATGGGCAAAGGTAGTCACTTACCATCAGGTGACCCGTCTGCTCGTTTGCCCCCTAACCCATAAAAAAAATCACGTAAAATAATGACTTTTATTGGCAATATTTAATATGTGGGGTTACATTCTGGCAACTTTCTTAGAATTTACTTTTTTTATGAAATGAGAATGTTACTCGCTGATAATGTAGCTTTCTAAAGGTGAATTTAAAAAATCGTTTAAGTGCTCTTTGAGTTTATCCATTACAAACAAACATTAAAATCTTTTCTCTTTCTATTATTAGGTTAGACTAGTTTAGACAGACACACAAGGTTTAAATTTGAAGCTATATAAGATTATAAATAATAAAATTAAATTAGAGTATCTAATAATTTCCTTCTTCCACCCTGAAAATGAACCACAAGAAAATGGGCAAGTTACTTATAGTCACGGTCAATTAAGGGAAAACGGGTAACTCAATATACTTACCGAGCATCCCAACGAACCTACTTATCACGACTTAATATAACACTGCTTATATTCAAAGTGCTGTAGGGTATAAGCGACCATTCCAGCATTTCCCTTGGGTGTTATAAGGGTTAAGAGATTAAGTCGCGTGAATAAGCAGGCTACACTTTTGGGGAAATCTTTTTGCAATCGCCATTTTGAAAGGTGATGTTATTGGATTGTTGTACTTAGATGTTTAATAGAAATTTACCTTATTGCAAGGTGCACCAAGGTGAAGAAGGATAGGTTTGTCAACATACTTCAAAAAGGGGGAGGTTCAATTTTCATATTTTTTTATGTATGTTCAGGCATAACTCGATATAGACGTATATAGATGGATTTACAAACTATTTTTGAAGATTCTTTAGATTCGTTGTGATTTGAAAATTGGATGAAACGAAAAAGTTACATTAAAAAGAGACAAAAATATTCATAAATAGGACTTAGCCTACGGGAGAATGAGATAGAATACAAGTATACAGTGTTTCTTATAATCTTCGTATGCTAGCGCGTGTCTTTGCGCCTGCGTACTACGAAGCCTTCAGAAAATGCGTCATAGTCAACGTGTCGTATCATTCACGTGTATTATTATTGTGCATTTACGTATTAAAATTCATTGGTTAATTAATTTATGTTAATTATTTAAAACATCTGTGTTAATTTGACCAATAAATTTTTATATAAATTATCTAAAATTAATTTTATTCATCTTTTCTGAAGTTTCACTTCTGCCGTGTGTAAATTGCAAACACACACTTATTTTTTTGTTCGAAAGAGCTTTATTCCAAAATGGTCCCATTTTAATCTCGTAAAGATCTGATAATGAGTTTATTTTTTATCATGATTGAGGTCCATTGAAATATAGCAGTTATATATTTTTTACTATATTCACTATAAGTACTCATTTTTATTACAAGTATTTTGTCCATCCATCCATTGTCAGTGAAGTCATGTAACTACCTGCTGCAGTTTTACCGTTCATTAAAAATATTCTCCAAACCACATTTAGTTTAAGCAGTACCATAATGGCGAAATTATAAATCAGATTTTCATTAACTGAAAAGACCATTTACATTGGTCGGTGATAGAATACGTCAACCGATGACTTAACAATGGCCACTGCGTTCTCTCCAAATCTTAACCATATGCCATAGCCAAACCAAATTATTGATACATTCAAAAAATACTTATACCCAGCTATCCAACGGCGATTGACGTACTCATAATAGTAACTAATAAGGTGGTGCTTATTCAGGGTGACCATGAATTTGATGATTATATTATCTTAATATGTATAAAAACATAAAGACAAACAAGCATACAGTAAGCAATCATAAAGAATATTTCTGATTGTGTAATTGATGTCTTCCATCGCCTGTTGCATATAACGGAGCAGTGGCGAGTGAAGATTGTTGTTTTTTTTTTTTTGAGAAAAAAGAATGAGTCTATGTTAAACTTGTGTTGTGTTGTAAACTGTGTAATTGGATATTTTTTGTTTTATAAAAGACAACTCCCGCATTAGGAATGACTACTGTGTCGCGGGCGACTTTACAAACATACAAACAACGGACACAAAGAACACCCAGACTCAGGTAGGAATCGAACTCACGAACTGTAGCATAGCAGTCAGGGTTACTAACCACTAGGCCAACAGGCTATTACTGACAATAGCTGACGTGGACAGTTGAGAATAAGTTGGGCTAAATAATATTATATGCTGTATACGATAAGCTAAACAAAGGTTTCTTGAATAAAATCGGTAGTTTTGAAATTAAATTTATAAATTTAAAAAACACGTTTAACGTTGAGTGGTTAGCGACAGACACCTCTCGTATAATAATAATAACTCCACAAACATCACACACAGCCGTCTGATCCCAAACTAGGCAGAGCCTGTACCATGGTAACCAGACTGCTGATAAACATAAAAATAATTGGAGTGTATATATAAAAGGCGAATGGAACTCAGCGGTAAATGTGACGTGTACACGGTGATATGTACACAATCACAATGTATATGTGTATGTGACAAGTTTTGTATAGAAAAATAGTTTTACACATACATATTAATATCTGATATCGATAGCTTACGATATCGGCGTCTATTGTCACACTCTATTCAATCAGACTGACAATAGCGACACGGCTTTGACAATCACTGGCGATCAAAAGGTCACGAGATTAACTTCTGGCTCATTGAAGTGCTTTTGCTACCGAACTAATAGCATAGGTATGAAAGAGGCACGTGTAAGTATAATACCTATATTTACACGTACACGTGTCAGTTTTAATATTTTCAACTCTGTGGAAATGTTTAACCATTGAGGTAATTATAATTTTTGGTGTATCACAGTTCCCCTCTCGTGATTAATAAAAGTTACTAATTGCTTATAAATTAGCGTTTAATTGGAAAAGAGTAATCCTCTATAAGTAATTTTGTTTTAAATTACTTTGTCATTTTAATAACCAAAATAACATTTATGAAAAAAATAATATAATAACGTATTATAATGTAATATGTGAGTTTTAAAAGAGGTAGTCCTCATCGATAAGCGATTTCTGAGACACCATCAAGCTGCTTTGTAGTAAATAACAGAGCTATTTCGACTCAACTAGCTCCGAAGAGGAACTGTTCTTAGTTATTCGTTCCATAGCAGCATTGGCCTGAGTCACACAATATTTCCGGTCATCATTCCAAATCTCGATACACCTAGATCCATTAGCCCCACCATGGTATCTTTCTTGTGAAAGAAAGTATGTAAATATATAATATTATCTACGTATGAACGGGAATTAACGCGATCACGAAAAGGTATTACATACCTCTAAATTGCCTGACGTTTCGACCAGGTTGCACTGGCCGTGGTCACAGGCTGACTGGCTCAGCGGTGCACGCCCTCCGTCGCCGACATCGTGAGGTAGAAGGTTCTTCATCCACCTCCACTTTTTTGATATTTTTGATATTTTCGTTTCGCCATGTACCGTCACATACTATACTAACAGTGTCCCTATTCTGTAAGCAAACCGATGTGGCCCTATTCTGGTGTTCACCCGACTGCGCATAAAAGCGAGGTGGCATGTTTTTTATCACTGGATTCCACGCTGTAGATAATTTGAAACCATCTTCCCGATTGAAAGTTTTGTGTTTTTTAATTTCAATCGCTTCACGTACAACTCTTGAGTAAAAGTGACGTTCCGTGGAGAGGACTTGCGTACGGTGAAATTCAATCCAGTGATTGGTGCCCGCTTCGAGTGCATGTTCTGCAATCGCTGATTTGCTAATCTGTCGGTTCTTCACAGCAGCGATGTGTTCTTTGACCCTTTCAGCAATGGTCCGCTTTGTTTGGCCTATGTAGGAACTACCACAGCTGCAGTTTATTTTGTAGACACCTGGAGTTTGTAACGGCAAGACGTCCTTCGGTGTACCCACGATGTTTTGAACCTTTATGCCTGGTGTGTATACTGTCGGAATGGAGTATTTCTTTAATACGGAGCCGATCTTATCCGTTACTCCTTTCACATATGGCATGTAGGCTGGTTGTCTGTTCACCTCCGGATGCTTGCGTCTCATTGTCGGTTGCTTCCGTGTTCCATTCACCTGATATCCGTTACTTTTAAGTACCTCCTGAACATGATCCAGCTCTCGCTCCAAATGTTCAGGGTCACAAAGATCGTATGCTCTGTTCTTGAGTGAAGTCATAACAGACTGCAGGTGTCGGGGATGATGATGAGACGTGGCGTGTAGGTACCTATCCGTATGAGTAGGCTTGCGGTACACACAGTGCGACAAGGACCCATCTGACCTCGCGGTTACTTTGACATCTAAAAATGACAATGACCTATCCGCCTCCACCTCATATGTGAACCTTATCTTGGGGTGAATGGAGTTGAGGTGTTGTAAATATTGATCTACTTCCTGTTTATTTCCCTTGACGATACTAAAGATGTCATCCACGAATCGCTTCCAAAGCCTAACGGTCTTCGGGCCGAGACTCAACGCCTTCTCTTCAAAATGCTCCATCCAGATGTTGGCTAGTACAGGGGCTACAGGACTACCCATTGCGACACCATCAATCTGAAGGTAATGTTGACCTTGGAAAAGGAAATAGTTGCCCTCTAGACAATGTTCAAGTAGATCAATATAATTGAACGGCAACTCGTGGTCTCTCAGCAGGTCTTTTACGACGTCCATACATTCTTTTATTGGAACATTGGTGTAAAGTGATTCCACGTCAAAGCTCACCATGACGTCATCAGGTTCCAATTTGAGATCTTTTATAATTTGTATGAAGTGCCGCGAGTCTTTCACAAAAGACGGTGTTTTGCCTACAAGTGGTTGCAATACTGACGCAACATGCTTAGCGAGATCGTAAGTAGGAGAGGCAATTTGACTTACAATAGGCCGCAGCGGCACGTTGGGCTTGTGTATTTTGGGCAGACCATATAATTTCGGTGGCTGATGTGACTTTGGTGCATAAAGTCTGTTGTACTCGTCTTCTGAAAATAGGGCCTCGTTATCCTGGATAAGAGATCGTATTCTACGCGTTACTCTGGCCGTGGGGTTATATGATACCGGTTTATAAACCTTATCGTCATCCAAAAGTTCAAGTACTTTACGTTGGTAATCAGTTGTACTCATCACTACAGTGGCGTTTCCCTTGTCGGCCTTAAGCACTAAAATATCCCGGTTATCCCTAATGTTTTTCAATGCTTGACGCTCTCCCATAGTGATATTACTAGCCGGAAGCTTTGATTTTCGTAATATTACCGCGACGTCCTGTCTAAGGATATCGGCATCGCCGGGCGGTACCTTGTTACGTGCAATAGATTCCTCAACGCTACTGATTACTTTCTCGAACGGTATTTGTTTAGGTGTTGGAGCGAAATTCATACCTTTAGCCAAGATGTTTATGGTAGTATCATCTAAACTCACGTGTGATAAGTTAATGACGGTGTCCTTCGACCGATCGGGTACCACGGGTGACGTCTTATTTTTTGCATACCGTCGATTATATTCCTTCGAGAACTTACGCTCAAAGTTCTCACTACACAATTCGAAGGTACGACTCGCTTGTAGAAACGTAACCCGATCACACAAATCATAGTCCGTTTGAGATAGATTAACACAACACTTCAAATGTAACGCATATAATTCTCTCTGAATACACTCCAAATCACTGTGTTTGTTGCGAATTAAGCCAGCCTGTGACCACGGCCAGTGCAACCTGGTCGAAACGTCAGGCAATTCAGAGGTATGTAATACCTTTTCGTGATCGCGTTAATTCCCGTTCATACGTAGATAATATTATATCATGGAACGCGAAAGTTTAAAAGTTAGTATAGCAAACCGTTACGGGTCGGAAATTGCAAAACAAGTGCGTCAACTAGAATATTTACGTAAAAAACGTGCGCGAGTTGAAACATCGTTGATATTTCTAGTGAAGTGTCGCGATTCGGACTTATTACCTTCGTGTGTTCGAATAAAACCACGTAGTGATATCGCATTTTCACGTAAAATTCTAACAAACGCGAGTGTACGCCTCCTGATGAGACAATTAATTCGCAACAAACACAGTGATTTGGAGTGTATTCAGAGAGAATTATATGCGTTACATTTGAAGTGTTGTGTTAATCTATCTCAAACGGACTATGATTTGTGTGATCGGGTTACGTTTCTACAAGCGAGTCGTACCTTCGAATTGTGTAGTGAGAACTTTGAGCGTAAGTTCTCGAAGGAATATAATCGACGGTATGCAAAAAATAAGACGTCACCCGTGGTACCCGATCGGTCGAAGGACACCGTCATTAACTTATCACACGTGAGTTTAGATGATACTACCATAAACATCTTGGCTAAAGGTATGAATTTCGCTCCAACACCTAAACAAATACCGTTCGAGAAAGTAATCAGTAGCGTTGAGGAATCTATTGCACGTAACAAGGTACCGCCCGGCGATGCCGATATCCTTAGACAGGACGTCGCGGTAATATTACGAAAATCAAAGCTTCCGGCTAGTAATATCACTATGGGAGAGCGTCAAGCATTGAAAAACATTAGGGATAACCGGGATATTTTAGTGCTTAAGGCCGACAAGGGAAACGCCACTGTAGTGATGAGTACAACTGATTACCAACGTAAAGTACTTGAACTTTTGGATGACGATAAGGTTTATAAACCGGTATCATATAACCCCACGGCCAGAGTAACGCGTAGAATACGATCTCTTATCCAGGATAACGAGGACCTATTTTCAGAAGACGAGTACAACAGACTTTATGCACCAAAGTCACATCAGCCACCGAAATTATATGGTCTGCCCAAAATACACAAGCCCAACGTGCCGCTGCGGCCTATTGTAAGTCAAATTGCCTCTCCTACTTACGATCTCGCTAAGCATGTTGCGTCAGTATTGCAACCACTTGTAGGCAAAACACCGTCTTTTGTGAAAGACTCGCGGCACTTCATACAAATTATAAAAGATCTCAAATTGGAACCTGATGACGTCATGGTGAGCTTTGACGTGGAATCACTTTACACCAATGTTCCAATAAAAGAATGTATGGACGTCGTAAAAGACCTGCTGAGAGACCACGAGTTGCCGTTCAATTATATTGATCTACTTGAACATTGTCTAGAGGGCAACTATTTCCTTTTCCAAGGTCAACATTACCTTCAGATTGATGGTGTCGCAATGGGTAGTCCTGTAGCCCCTGTACTAGCCAACATCTGGATGGAGCATTTTGAAGAGAAGGCGTTGAGTCTCGGCCCGAAGACCGTTAGGCTTTGGAAGCGATTCGTGGATGACATCTTTAGTATCGTCAAGGGAAATAAACAGGAAGTAGATCAATATTTACAACACCTCAACTCCATTCACCCCAAGATAAGGTTCACATATGAGGTGGAGGCGGATAGGTCATTGTCATTTTTAGATGTCAAAGTAACCGCGAGGTCAGATGGGTCCTTGTCGCACTGTGTGTACCGCAAGCCTACTCATACGGATAGGTACCTACACGCCACGTCTCATCATCATCCCCGACACCTGCAGTCTGTTATGACTTCACTCAAGAACAGAGCATACGATCTTTGTGACCCTGAACATTTGGAGCGAGAGCTGGATCATGTTCAGGAGGTACTTAAAAGTAACGGATATCAGGTGAATGGAACACGGAAGCAACCGACAATGAGACGCAAGCATCCGGAGGTGAACAGACAACCAGCCTACATGCCATATGTGAAAGGAGTAACGGATAAGATCGGCTCCGTATTAAAGAAATACTCCATTCCGACAGTATACACACCAGGCATAAAGGTTCAAAACATCGTGGGTACACCGAAGGACGTCTTGCCGTTACAAACTCCAGGTGTCTACAAAATAAACTGCAGCTGTGGTAGTTCCTACATAGGCCAAACAAAGCGGACCATTGCTGAAAGGGTCAAAGAACACATCGCTGCTGTGAAGAACCGACAGATTAGCAAATCAGCGATTGCAGAACATGCACTCGAAGCGGGCACCAATCACTGGATTGAATTTCACCGTACGCAAGTCCTCTCCACGGAACGTCACTTTTACTCAAGAGTTGTACGTGAAGCGATTGAAATTAAAAAACACAAAACTTTCAATCGGGAAGATGGTTTCAAATTATCTACAGCGTGGAATCCAGTGATAAAAAACATGCCACCTCGCTTTTATGCGCAGTCGGGTGAACACCAGAATAGGGCCACATCGGTTTGCTTACAGAATAGGGACACTGTTAGTATAGTATGTGACGGTACATGGCGAAACGAAAATATCAAAAATATCAAAAAAGTGGAGGTGGATGAAGAACCTTCTACCTCACGATGTCGGCGACGGAGGGCGTGCACCGCTGAGCCAGTCAGCCTGTGACCACGGCCAGTGCAACCTGGTCGAAACGTCAGGCAATTCAGAGGTATGTAATACCTTTTCGTGATCGCGTTAATTCCCGTTCATACGTAGATAATATTATATCATGGAACGCGAAAGTTTAAAAGTTAGTATGTAAATATACATCGATCTGAAATCTGCACCTCCAGTCCTCTCCATCCCAGTAGACTATTAGATGAAAGAAGTAACCACATTTATCTAACAGAAAAAGAGACACCTTGCCTCTTCAGGATTCACCTGTATGTGAAAACTATTCACATTTTGTATTTGCTGTCTTGAAGTCAATGAGATGCAGATAATACAGATGAAAGAAAAATAAATTGATGACAAAGTAATAAGCTTTTTATAAATGTTAAAGTTGACGTCATGATATTGCTTATCAATGTAAAATTACCATTTGCTATTACCATAAGCCTGTATTGTTATGTATTACGTTATTTTAGGATATATTGTCTTAAACGAATAACCCTGAAAGGAATTTGAATAACGTGAACATAGAACGAGAGGGATTTCATATTAATTTATGAGTATAAACTTACTTATGTAAGTTCTTTTGCGTATTCACTTCTAATAGTAATATTTCTATTTTTGCGATGCCAATCAATCTGAAAAGTTCCTAGATAATTTAAGATATAAAAATTTAAGTGTTTATGGGAACGCAGATGTACTTACTGAATCGCAATAATCTCAGAAACCATTTTATTTAATGTTAAACTTAAGTGGATGATTAAATTCATCACCATAAACGCTCGTAAACTTCTGGAATAAATTTAATGCAACCTCTCTATCGCTTCTCAACTAGATTTGATCGAGAATGCCTTTTACTTTTTACATATTTATATTCATTTACTCGTTCTTTCAATTAATAAAAAAACACTATTAAAAAGTTAAACCAACTTAAAAAAGCACTACAAAATCCATTATTTTTCACTTTTCAGTGTTCTTAGTGCTTTTTGAAGTTGGTTCAACTTTTTTTAAAAGTATTTATTTTTCCAGTTTTAGTGTAAGGTACGTAGGTACTGAGTAGATACTTTATTTCTAACATTACTTACTGTAATGTAAATTACTGAACTGAAGTTTGTTGGATTATATATTTTGATAGATTGTAATTATATATTTAATTGAGATAAGGTAGTTAGATTTTTAGTTTGTTCGTGGGAGAGCCATGCTACGGCACGTTTGGCCGGCTTGACCGGAGTGATGCCACGGCCTCACAGAAAACCGGCAGTGAAGCAATACTTGCATTACTTTTCGCCGCGTGAGTGAGGTTACCGGAGGGCTTAACCCTTCCCTCTCCCCTCTTCCCGCTCAATCCCTCTCCCCCCTCTTCCGCTACTCCCACCTTAAAGCCGGCAACGCACTTGTGATTCTTGAATTGCAGGGGCCCATGGGCGGCTGTAGTCATTTACCGTCAGGTGACCCGTCTGCTCGTTTGCCCCCTATACCATAAAAAAAAAAGTTTGTCTAGCAACTTGCTACACTTGCATTGCATAAGTTATAAATAAAAGATACAAACAGCCGAATGAAGAAGTCCCTCCTTCTTATGTCGGTTAATAACAATAACACCATCACAAATTAAATGGATCGGTCCATAGATGATGGAAATATCGGTGAACATACATAAAAAGAAATACATACAGCCGAACATAGAACCTCCTTCTTTTTTTAAGTCGGTTAAAAACAGAAGTTATTTTAATAATAAATAGCCTTCCCCCGAGACCTGGTCGGTCGCAAGCTTCGTAAACTATGAAATATAAAATTAAAATTGAAAAGCCGCATTGGATGAGAATAAACTTCATTATAAAGGTCTGAAGTATTTGCAAGGACGATTAATATTTCTTTTTACATACAGACAAACAAAATCGCCTGATATAAAACTAAAGAAATTACTTAAACAACCAAAGAAATAACGGTCAATACGCATCAACTAAGCAAAATAAAGTAGAATAAGTAAAAGTAAAAATAATTTAAATACGGTAAACCGTTTTCTAAGTTGGTATAAAGTAATCAAAGTTCGTTGTTCGTAAACAGTTGTCTGTTGCCTGCGGTGGGCGGCAGTGTGTCCCGGTACCCGGGGCGCGGTCCCCGCTATGGGTTGTCACTGCTAATTTGCACACAATTGTTCATCCTGGACTGAAAGTATAGAAATGAGCAGAGAAATGTAGTCGGGACTCAATGTAACTCACTAATTGGACCCACAAAATTGTATTTCATTCTAGCTGTGGACTGTAACGATGGATGTTCGTTAAA
This sequence comes from Callimorpha dominula, assembly GCA_949752705.1. Lineage (NCBI taxonomy): Eukaryota > Metazoa > Arthropoda > Insecta > Lepidoptera > Erebidae > Callimorpha > Callimorpha dominula. The sequence continues at coordinate 14,882,497 of OX456997.1, forward strand.
ACTTCATGTCGAATGAAAATGTAGATACTTTCAGTGACTTTGTTAATCGAGAACCATCAAACGGACTTTGTTACTTATTTGTACTTTTCAAATTCAAATGTCTTTATTTGTGAGACAAAGGTACATTAATGGTCTTACAGTACATTTAGTATATATAATACAGTTCTCAATGTCCTACCAATGCAATTGGTGTACAAATACTTATTTTATTTCTAAAAAATATAACATATTTTGGTTTTAATTATTTAGCCGCTGTCAAGAACTCTGTAACTGAATAAAAACATCTCTCAAGTAACCTTTCCTTTAGGATTATTATGAATTTCTAATATTTTCTTATTTTTTCAGTTTTAGTGTAAGGTACGTAGGTACTGAGTAGATACTTTATTTCTAACATTACTTACTATAATGTAAATTACTGAACTGTAGTTTGTTGGATTATATTAAAAGTTTTATTATTTTAGTTTTATTTTTTTTTTGTTTTATTTCTTTTGGTATCTTATTATATATATATAAACACATTACATTACAGTTCTTTTTATATAATGAAGTTCTTGGAATTCTCGGTAATACTATTCTATTTGAATCACGAGAATTTCACGGATAAATATCTTTAGCACAAGTAAACAGGTTTTTATTAAGTTTTACAAATTTGGCACATTCAAATATATACATGCAGGGGAAAGTGAGTAAATGTAGCTTTTTAAATAAAGGCTTGCATGAAATCCCAACTTTCAACTGTGACGATAACGAATACAATCATAATGCAAAAATTTGGTTAATCTTTTTTTACTACAGGTAGGTACTACTACCGAATATTTTAATTTCATACTTCTTACATTGGCTGACTGTAAATCTTCAATAAAATAACTATCAGACAAGATGAACATACCAACAAGGGGTCACCTGTCGTGCCTATAAAGAAGTTGAGAACGTCGGATGGGGCACTAATCAATGTTGTTTGAACTTAATTGGGGATTTGTAAACTTAAGACTGGCCTGTTGGTCTAGTGGTTAGTGACCCTGACTGCTGAGCCAGAGGTCGTGGGCTCGATTCCCACCCGAGTCTGGGTGTTCTTTGTGTTCGTTGTTTGTATGTTTGTAAAGTCCCCCGCGACACAGGAGTAATTCCTAGTAGTGTATGTTTTACCATTTAGTAAGTAACAGACGAAACTAAACTAGACAATGAAAGATGAATTCATGTTAGAGTGGACAGGAGACGTACCTAAGATTGCTCGGATATTAGATCTAATATCGGATGCAGGAAAAGTAGAAGATTATTATTCTTTCTTGATATATTGTGAACCGTTTAATCACAATACAGTTATGATGATGCAAATGTTGTCTCCTACGTATTCACGAAACGTGACTGTCAAGGCATGGGTGACCAAGTAACTGCTGTTTGTATATTTCTATTTTATTGTTACTTTAAAAAAATATATAGGTATAATAAATAAAAAAGTGAACAACAAGAACTTTGCCTCGTTCTTCGTGAAATCGCATTTTTTTTATGAGAGACACCTATATTAAAAGCAAAACCTTATCTAAATACTAAATTTGATAAAAATGGCTAAATCCGGTTTCCAGATATACGATATATATTATACGTAGGGAGATACGTGTGTGGTATTATGCTAATCATTTTCCAAGTAACGATTTGTAAAATAGAGTTGGGAAGCAATTAGCACATTTCAAGTTGGTCGATGAAAGAGATCGCGTGTGGTAGAGGGGTGATAGTAGTTTGGAGTAATTACGATTGTTGTGAATGCCGACAATCACTTAGAAGCGCCTTATCTAAGACCTACTTAACGCGCGGTCTTGGCTATTAAGTCATAAATCGTGGGTTAGTCACGCAACGAGCTGACGATTTGGCTCGAAGCGAGTTATCTTCACTTTGGCATCTAATTAAGAAAATCTTTTTCTCTTTTTCGGCTTTAATGGGAACCTTAAATTATATGAATACGTAGTCCCATAAACTGATTTAATTTTTGGAACACGCTCCCGATTTTGGAAGAGATAACGATGTTTCTAGCTTGTGTAACATGAAAAATATATTGCTGAAAACTGTAACGCAGCTATGTCTTTATTACAAACGTGTCAGAGATGTACTAACGGGAACTTTTCGTACGAAATATAGCAGAATATTAGTACAAATGCGAAAATACACTCATTTGCTTGTTAAATATTTTAAGAAGGAGAACGCCGAAGAAAACGTATTTCTTGAATAAAGTAATAATGTAATTTTAGTGGCTATAATTTTATATCACTAAAGTGTACCCAGTGAACATCTGATAAGGAAAGGTTATTTTATTATTGGAATATATCTAAACAATATTAGATCCATTAATTAATCACAAAGCTAAAATTGGAGCTGACCTATCACACAACATATAAAGTGTTCCATAGAATCCATAAACAAAATCCATACTTTTTACTTATGACAGTAGTTAAGGTCAATCATTACTCTGAATTATAAATGAACTAGCAAACTAAAAAAAGCATCTTCAACAATCATCATCCTATTTCAACCAATTTACACAAAACCATAACAACTTATATACCTAAACCTTCCTCATGAATCGCTATATCTATTCGTGAAAACTGCATGAAAATCCGTTCAGTAGTTTTTGAGTTTATCGCGAACAGACAGACAGACAGACAGACAGACACTGCGGGGGACTTTGTTTTGTAATATGTAGTGATTTATAATAAATAGTCATAAAGTAAACTCTAAAGCAAACAAGCAGAAAATATGTATAAAATTAGAATATACCTACCTATATATTGGTGGGTATACTTTGCTTACTTTTAATCTTAATAAGATAATAGCGCACGATAAAACAGTGTTGTTATATATTATTTCATTAAATGTATATTCTTAACTATCTGGTGAAGTAAAAGAGTGGCCGTGCGTTTGTTTGCCCGATTTCTTCTCACAAGGCTCAACGATTTGGAAACGGGCGATTATAGATAGACACGGGTAGATACGGTACATATATTATCTTTTATCAATTTTGTTTATTTCATAATTTTACATTTGATATAGCAACCTATTGTTGCGGTGACTGCGTGTGTTGATCTATAATTTTTAAACTTTATTTAAAAAAAAGACGATACTTTTATGATACTGATGACTTTGACTATATATGTATATAATTAGAGCTAGATAAACTATATTTAAGACAATCGTTTGTCAAAGTTCACAAGTGTTTATGGCCACTGCTGTACTCCTAAAGCTCGTTGGGTGATGGTAAGTAGTCTATTACATATCACGACCTTCCTCAAGAATTGAGCTATAGCAAATCTATAAGTCTAATAGTGCCTGGGATTAGAGATTTCAACAAAATAAAAAATTTAGCTATTATATGTATTAGTACGGTATGAAAAATATCTAGGGTGATTCTGTCATCACCATCCAAATTCACACAGTAGAATCTTTGATGAAAATTATGAGAAACCTGTTTTTTGATTTGATATCACTAAATACAAAAATATTGAGTAATTTGCACTCCGTGTGCGCTAAGTGTCCATAACCGCTCTATCGGAACTTCCTATTTCTCCGCATTTAATATAGGCCAGTGGAATTAGACAAAAAGGGGCTACTTTTTCACTTAATTACGCACAGGTTTTAACATAGTAAAATTTTTTCCTTAGTTTGTCAGTAACATGGTCCTGAATTTCATCTCATTTTTGACGTTCGGAACATTGTCAAATTAACGTTTTAATGCGAAAAAATCGCCAAAAATTGAGTTTTTTGTAATATTCTTCTAGCGTATTATAAATGCGCATATCGAACTTTTTTTTCTCGTATAGATGGTAAAAATCCTAAAAGTTGAAGACCAGTTCGATTAAATTTGGTCCACTGTTGTTTAAATAATGACCAATTACGGTCGAAAATTGCAAAATTTAAATTTATTTTTAATTTCGAAATGAAAGCTCCAACATGAAACTTTAGGAGAATGCGTGTTTTATGCTCCTGAACATATAAAAAAAAATATTCATTTGTTAACGAGAAATTCTATTTATTTATTAAATGATTATTGCTATTTGAGCCAGTTCCTTCGTCCAAATCGATTCATTTTGCACACATTTTTCCGTCAAGGCCTATATTTTGTGATTCTGCAGTGTATATTTTTTACGTTTGACTAAATGACCACGCAGCTGAATTTTTTTTTCGGTTTTTTTTTTTTTTTTAATTTTATCTAGCAATTTCTTTGTTAAATGGTGTCCTTAAGTTAAAATTTTGTTCTATCTGTATTTGTAGAGTATGGGTATTAGAACTGTGCTAACTCTTTCGTTTTATACAGCAAGGATCTGGATTAAATTTAATGTACCATATATTTCTTATTGTTATGGATAATTTAAGTCCATCTAAATGTGTATTAATGGCTTAACTTCATAACTTTAAAAAGTATAAAGTTTCCGGCTGACTACAACTTAATTAGTTGACGGAATCTAATCCTGGGCACATAAATATCGATGTAATCTAACATAAACCAACCGTCCATGAGTTATTTGGATCCATAAATTAACAACTGTGCCCACTGGGTATATATTCTCATTTCACACGTATACACACACATACATGCATACATTTAATCACGCACATATTCTCACAAATACAAATATATACACGCAAATGAAAACACCCTCACACGCGCACAAACACGGTCACATTTACACATCCACATAAAATTTAAATTGAACTTTACTTACCTGTTTTGATATCAAGTCTTTTTGTTTTTTTTTTCACTCGTTTGTTTCGTCTTTCTTTTTTATCTACTTCTGTTACAATTTTGGACTGTCTTATAGAATGATTCCGTTCTGTGGAATGAAACTATAACACAGGTTTGACTTAGCTTGAACACCAGTCTCCCAGTATACATCTCTTAGAGACAACGTATTTCTTGTGCTTACTTGTTATATGTAAATGAAAAATAAATAAATTATAATTATTATTACAAGTTATCGCATTTAATCAGCTCTTCTAGTTTCTCCCCATGAGTAGTGCCACCAGAGATTGTAGGGCAAAAGATTTGTGTAGGCAACTTGGTGTAAAAAAAAACACAAATACCCTTCATTTTCTTCTAGAAAATCTGTGTCCCAGAAAGAACATTACTTTACAATGAGTTTGTTCTTCTATTACCCAGTACAAATAGTGTACATGGAACTTAAACAGCTTAACATACATCAGTTGATACGCTTTGCTAACCTCGGTGCTTTAGTTAAATTCATAAAATATAACCCATGTAACAAAAATTCTAATAAAGGTATTATGTATGTACAATTATATTTCCTACTTAGAAATCTATACCCAAATTAACAGCTTTCTTTGTTTGAATGCTTGCTTTAAGAATTTATTGCGATTTATACCACATAACACAGCTCGAGGACACATTTGCTCATCATAATATTATTCTGAAAGACAAACCTGCACCGATAAGGTCTCTACATACACGATACTTTTAGTATCGGCAACCTGCGATTTCCCAACTGTATGGCATTTCAATCGTACTTTTAAAATCTATGATGTACTTAAAAACCAGTAACAACATGAAGTTAGCAATTATGCAGGGTAAAATCGCCATTCGTTCTTTTAAAAATGTTATGTGTGCGTTGATTTTACTTAAAATTTAAAAGAAATGAGTACTACTATGTTATTATGTAATAGAATATTCCAGTAGGCTTTGAGAATATGGCATTAAATTGTAGCTCATTATAGTTATAGCAGGTACCGACATAACATGAACATTTGAATCTGATTTGAATCTGTTATGTTTAATCGATGTAGGGTAGGGATATTATTTGCTCACTAATGCCAGGCCTATGATGTCACTCGGTGTACTTGCGAGCACTACATACCTACCGCCCGCTGGTCCGCTGGCGGACCTTAAACGGACTCACGTGCAGTAGGTTGCTGACAGCTGCATCGCGCGCACACGTTTTTATTTTTAAAGAACAACAAACGTAATTCGAGATGGTATTAATATATTCGTTAAACTGTAAAATTAACAGTGAAAATTGACATGGTTGTTAATGTGCAGTATATGAATGTAGATAAAATAAGAGGAAAAAAGCCCAACAACTATTTATGAAAAGTAAAACAATGATCCTTTTACTCTATTTACCCTTGTTTAAATCTATATTTTTGTGTAAGGTTTAGAATATTTTCCACCATGTAGTTTAATAATCGAGACTTTAGAAAAGGATAGAAGTTTATTAATGTTTATATAAAAAATGAAACACAATATGTAGGATTTTCGTATACTAAAAACATTTGACATGAAAAAAGCGTTAAGTACCTTATTTACGTGTGTGTAAGTACTTGACCATAAAAAATATATTGAAGAGGTAGCGGTACACACACTTACGGCCACGCGGCCGTGCGCTATTGAAAAGCAATAGTAATCATGCTTGCGAACATTAAGTTCACTTTTGCAAGCAGAGATCGGCGTCCGGAAAGAGTAGGCAATTAAAACGGTACGTATCGATGTTTTTGTAAGCAGTGATTTATCTGTTACGTAGTAACTACTCAGTAATCTGTGCTAATGCTACCAACAAACTTTGCCAGTATATAGTACATAATAATATTTGAGAAAGGTAGTTTTAGCTATGATGTCTCTCATGTTAATGTATAACGATAGTCTATGTATATACCTTCTCGTAGTTTGGCAATTATTCCGTGATTTCATGCGTAAATCTCTTTGTCAATAAATTTCTTGTCGTTGTGCCGATGTTTTGTGTAGTACTATACATACCTACTGAGAGGACAGGCAACTCTAATCAGAGTATATATATATAGAATATATAGACTAAACTGTTTATTAGGTAGCAATGAAAGCTGGGCTATACGTATTTGCCTTTTTAAGGCATCTGCTATATGTATTTTCTCTAAAAACTATAAAATAAATACATTACATTACATAAAATTTCTATAGGTAAATTTCATACAAATAAAAGCATGTTAAATAATAACCAGTAAAATTTGGACAGGTGAGTCGTTTAGTCGTTTTTATTTACTCATTACAATACCCGTAAAGTTCATTCCGAGTCCTGATATAAAACTCCTAGCCATTTCCGGCAGGTTCATACTGCTCCTCACCTATGGGTCATAGCGCGGTGTTACATAGCCTATAACCTACCAAAATTAATAAAATATTCATTGAGGAAGGTTCAATAGTTTAAGATCCAATACATTTTTTTTTAATCCGACTGGTAGTTTCAGAGATTAGCGCGTTTAAACAAACAAACAAAAACCTCTTCAGCTTTATTATATTGGTATGAATTGTGTAGCTACGGAACCCAACGATTGCTTCAATAATAACAATTCTGTGTGAAAAGTCAATCGACAGCTATTTGAGTTGTTACATACGAGTATTTATATAGTATTTAAATAAATAAGGAAGTAAACAGATTTTTACTAACTTTAGTAAGCCTCCTAATTTAAATGGATCTATGGAATATCGGATAATGAAATAGGTGTTGTCTTCCAACTCATTGGATGGGAAGTGTCGATAGAAACGAAGATGTACGTACACGCCTATACAAGAGAAACCTATTCCCTCTACTATTGAACGTTCCAAGATAACAATTGTCTGCTAAAGCAGTCAGTTGATTCCAGACTTTTGCGATTCGAACCAAAAAGGAGCTATCAAAGCGTTTAGTTCGACTTATTGGTGTTTCGACAATGATAATAGACCTTTTTACGATAACACTTATAATTTCACTACACTTACATAACACACCGCTTATGAACTGACTGCGTAATTTTAATTTAAAAACTCATATCATAAGTGTATTTGTAACTGAACGATACGATATAACCTGGCTGCAAGGAAAAGTTATAAGTACGTTTTGATTTAATAATTTATTATCATATAAATAGTTTAGTTGAACACCTGCCCTTCCATATTAAAGTTAGAAAATCAGACAACTGATCTTAGTATACATGTATGTACATATCTAATTCGGTTATGTAATGTAACGGCCGGATCTGTGGTTAAAGGACAAAACGAGTCCAAAAAAATCCTCTATCCGAAGGAGTAGTGAAGAAACTACTAGTGATGTACATATACTTATGGTACGTTGGTTTATATTTAAATTCTGCTAACGTTACCGTGTGGTAAGGTAAGCAAGACATTAAGACCCGGTTCCCATAATCAAGAAACGATTCGTACGTAAGCGAAACGAATCGTTTCTTGATTATAGGAACCGGGCTTAAGTATTTTTGGTTGTAATTATTAACAAAAATTACAAAAAAAATATTTAAAAGGCGATATCGGTGTTAGGATAGTATAGCCATATTTGTATTACAGACACCTTTTAAAATTTGATTTTTGACGTTATTTTTAAGATAAATATGCTTGCAAGGTTCTAGGTAGCAGTAGAAGGTAGTTCTAGGCAGGTATACTAGACTACTCAATATACTGATGTAGTTGTGTAGCATAATCTCTCAATTACTGATTTAATTGGCGGGCCGGATTTAGCGCAGTCCCGTCGGGTGTGTAGTACTGTGTAGCCTCATTCAAACGACACAGGCGATCCATTTAACAATTGGACAGTCAGTTTGACACATGACGGTGTGTGCACGTCCCCTCGGCTCAATGTATCTGAATTCTGGGAAGCATAGGAACGCTATCTGACACTATTACGCAATAATGTATTTACGTTTATAAGCAGCTAGGCTTATATTATATGTACCTATCGTCAATAAGGGTACAAATTATATATATAAAAAATATCGTCAAACTTTACTATTGGTGAACAATGAACACTTAAGATATACCTATTGCCAATAAGTAACGCAAAACCTCTCGAAAGTGCTAACGCAATAGTACAGGAGAAGTTTGTCTTCCTGAGCATACACGGACAGTCAATAAGGGTATTCATTATCCGTCAAAAATTAACAATGCATATACCTGGTGCATCTTTTCTTTCTTTAAGAGCGTATGTATGTGTGTTTATTATACTATAAAATACTTACAAATTTCTTATCTGTCCCTAAATGTAAACATTGAAAATTTGAATTTTATTAATTAGGTATGTAAGCATTAAAGAGTACACGAAATTAGACTGGCAAAGTATTAGATTGACATCCGTACTCTGAGTACACTGACTCCCTTTTTAACCCCCAACCCAAAAAGAGGGGTGTTATAAGTTTGAGGTGTCTGTGTATCTGAGTGTTTGTGTGTGTGTGTGTGTGTGTGTGTGGCGTCGTAGCTCCCAAACGGATGAACCGATTTGAGTGCGTTTTTTTTTGTTTGGAAGGTGACTTGATCGAGGGTAGCTTCAGTTCAGCATTTTAAAAATCATCAGCTCTTTTGTAATCGTTGAAGGGATTTTCGAGTACATTTAGGTATTTTAAATTAATGATTATTATCTATTTAATTTCTAAATTTTGATTAACTATCAAATACACTATTCAGTAATTGTGTGTCCAGTTTTGAGTGAATCTAAAATATTCATATTTAACATACAAGTTTTGCTTTGAGTTCATTTTAGAACCATACAATACCTGCTTAGTTTCCTAACTCGAGTTTACAACGCACCGAGGGTTCCGTAAAATATTTTTATTATGTGATGTACGGTTTTCGCAATTTTTCCTTTATCTGTCCTATAAGACGTTGCTTCGTACCAAACTTCAAGATTCTGAGTTCACGGGAAGTTCCCTGTAGGTTTTAATTCTCTTGCGAGTGTCGAAAATTTGCGGCATAAACGGCTGTATCTTTTGATTGCGTTGGCTAAAAAGTTTGAATTTTTTTACAGCTCCAAGGGACAGTAGACCTGAGTATTTGATATAAATTCCAGCTTGATACCTCTACGCATTCCTGAGAAGAAGTCCGTCCGTCTGTCTGTCTGTCTGTCTTGACAGACAGACAGACAGATGGAAGGACAACAAAGTGATCCTATAAGGGTGCCGTTTTTTCCTTTCGAGGTACATAATCCTAAATATTAACTTCCTAGGTATTTGTCTGTAAGTTTTATAGATATAAAAACAAATGTTATCCGTCACTACAATATGAAATGTAGTGATTTAATAGATCATGTTTCTTATAGATGTCAAGGTTTGATGTTATTCCGATCAGTTTACTTGACAAACATAAGGAATCAATGAGGTTCGTGGGTCTTATAGCCTGAGAAACATTTATTATCACTAAAATGAAGTTATCTTAACTTAAACGTCACGTATGTGACGACAGTAAATTCCATTTCCATTCATTACAAAATTGTAATGAGTTGGAAATTACCGTCAAGCACTATGAAAAATGTCATAGACAATTTGATATAGACATAGGATTTATATTAGAAAAAAGAAATACTTTTAATTTTCACTATGTTTAGTGTAATTTTATATCATATATTGTTAATTTAATTGTTATACTAACATTTATACTAATGGAATAAAAAACAGCGAATTTACGTACCATTTTTTCTCGTTTAGATCACGGGTCGCCAAATAATGTAAAGTGCTGCTTATCTACTGCTAATTTAGATGTTAGCTTAAAATATTATTCATTAGTTATTATCTTATATTAGGGGCTACTTATAAGTTAAACACGATGATTTTATTATAATTTTACAAAGAATGGAAATAGAAATGCTGAATTAAACTTGTTAAAAAGGTGCCGCTAGCCGCGGATATCTTTTTTAATTAATCAATCAATCGAACAGAATGGCGGGCCTTGAATATCATCAGATGATAAACTATATTAAAGAAACTAAGCAGAATTATATTTATTATGTAGACTATGTAAAACTAGAGACTGTCAAATAATATCGACAACGATGACATTATAACATCAAAGCGGAGGACATGACACGATAAATTTTGTAATCTATAATTACCCTTCCTAGTAAATTTAATTATTACTTTAAAGCTACAAGAAAATGTCCCGACTAGAAGTATTTTATATCAGTCAATACATTTATAAATTTTATGTAAGTGTTGATCGCCATCGTTACGGTCACTTGAATTGGAGATTGCAATTGTTTTAGAATTATAATAGCCGAAGTTGAAATGTTAGCAGTTTGTTTACCAACTATGTACATACTTGTTTGTAGTTGGATGGCGAGGATAAATATTATTGTATTGTTACGGCTAGTTAATAACAGTTTTTGTAAGTCAGTGTTTGTATGTTAGAGTTATTGTTACATAATACTAGAATACATGCAAGACAAACACACACTTTATTTATTACCTAACGTGGTCTATAAGATAGATCTATAGATCCTTTATTTTTTTTTTCATTTTTTTTTTATCGTGTGGAAACCCCCACGGGTCATCACCTCGCCGAGGGTGAAGTGGTATGTCGGACTCGAACCGACTAAAACCACACGGTGTTCCGTCACAAGTGAGTCTATTGCAGGGGACCCGGGATACCCTAGGAAGGAAGCTTCCGGGAACCCCTGCAAACTGTGGCGTCCTGATCAGCCGTCGACCACACCGTGCGATAGGGGGGGGGCTCCAGATGGGAGAGGCGCGTGCGGAACCCGCCGCGCCACCGTCTTAGGCCTGCTTCTGCTGGGGTAACGGTCAGCCCAATCCGCTACCCCCAGGCCAGCGCTCATGGAGGACGGAGATCATTCAGCGCTCTCCGGCGCCTGGTGCGTCTTCTGCGGGATGGGAGAGTGCTTGTCCTCTCCCATAGATCTATAGATCCTAGATATATCTATAAAAAATTAAGTTATAATATGTACCCACTAAATTACATTATATTTATTTATCCATACTTAATAAATAATTGTTTGTTTAAACGCGTTAATCTCTGGTTCTATCAATCAGATTTAAATAATTATTTTTCTATTAAATAGAGTATTCATTGAAGGAGGCTATGTACAATTACGCTGTGACCCTTAGTCGACCTAACGCAGTAGAAACTGCGGGGAACGCCTAGTTTATAATAATGGAAATTCTAATTTCTCGAGTTCAAAAAAAAATACATGATATGTTTCTACAGAAATAAAATCATTTATATTTAAGTGTTTAACAAATATTTTCCATGTATGGAGGTGTTAGGCGTAGTGTGATCACTGTTCAGGCATTGAAATATGCACAAGGTTAAATAAAATTTAAAATACATGGAAAAACTAAAATTTGATGATTCATTGCAAAATAATAAATCATGAATTATTTCTTTTTTTATAAAAATGAATTTTACAGAAGTAAAGTACATATATTTTTAAAAATATTTATATAAGAAAATCGATGTGTACGGATTATCCAGGAGATTCAAGTTCTTATTTTAATGTGTAGCAAGCTCCGAGTCGGTACCCGGAGGTGGTGTAAAATGGAAGTCCAGCATAAAAGTATTAACCAGATCCCAGCAACACTAATAATATGAATTAGTAACGTAATCGTTATCTGAGTCTGTGTCATGTCTGTGTCAGAATAATAGCCTTATTACTCAGTCTCGTGACTGAAAAGTTGACGACATTGCTGCACACTAATTAAAACTTGTTACGTTTTTAGTATGAACTTATATGTCTTCCGTGAATTAGCTCAGTAATAATTATATTATTTCTAACTTTACAAAACAAAATAGAAAATGTTTATATATAGTACACAGACTTTTGTACTTCTTGGGTTTTATGGTAGAATATTCTCAGTAGTACCTAGCGCGGATTCTAAAAATATGTCTGTTAAATAGTAATAATGAACCTAATTCGTGGGACCACACGGATATCCCGTCTGGTCCCGAATCAACGAATAGCAATCAGAATATAAGTGTGTCATATACGTCTAACTTCTTTTGAGCATATACTGTCATCCAACTAATATTATAAATGTGAAAGTTTGAATTGATGGTCGTTGGTTTGGCTTTCACGCAAAAACCACTAAACCGATTGCGATGAAACTTGGTATGTAGATAGTTGGAGACCTGGATTAACGCATAGGCTGCTTTTATCGCGATATTCTTACGGGATCGGGACTTACGCGGGTGAAACCGCAGGGCGCTGCTAGTGAGTATTTAAAAATGAACTAGTCACCACCAACATTTGTCATTTGCCACAGATGTTCGTATGGCAACCGGGACCGACGGCTTAACGTGCTCTCCGAAGGCCGAAGAATGGTCACCCATCTTAAGACTGACCTGGATAGTATTACCTAACTTTCTACTATGCTAACCTACTCGGTTACCACTTAGATACGAGCCCCTTAACTATTAGAAATCACTGCGGTTAAAATTTAACCTAAAAATTTGATGATGATGATGATTAACAGGTATAAAATATAATTAATTCATTTAAATAATAAGTTTTTATTGGAAAATGTCACGAAATTTTCTAAGATATTATTTTATCATAACATTGAATTATAAAGATACCTTTATAACCTTAATTCGAAATTCTTTCATCCAGAAATATGTTGTTTCAACATTTTCACTTTCATTTCAAATTTTTCGGCAACATTTTAGCGAGCTATACAGTTTTTCAATTTATAAAATAATTTTTATATTCGTAAGAAATTTACAAGAAGTGTTCACTAAGGAAACACAAAGTACCAAAATCAAATAAATCATTTTAGAGCTACGCCCACTCAGTGAGTAAACAACAACCACTTCAAACATAAACAACTCTCTTTAAAAATATCAACACATTTTCAAGACACTTAAATTTAATCTGGTGAAGTGGTTCTAAATGTGCTATTTACCAACATTACAAGGTAACACTTTAATGTACATTGAAAATAATTTGGCTAATGTGTTTACTCATTAGGCAGTAACGATTTATTATTACAATAGACATACGTCAATAACTTCTCTCATTCATTGTTGTCAAAGACCCTTGTAAATAATACGTTTGAAAATATATTGGATTTTCACTAAACCACAGAATTTAGGGTGTCAGAATAGACTGGGTGTCTAACTAACAGTCTGCTAGTATGTAATTAACATAATATTGTTATATTCTGTCTATCTAACTGTTTTATACAGGATCTATTTGAAAATTGAACACTTACTTAAATCACTGTAAGTAAATTACCATTTAAAATCTTTAACTTTACACATTCCACCTACTTTTATGGAAAACGGAGCCAAAAATACCTGGAAATTCAAATGGTCATAACTTGCAAATGGATAGTTTCCTTTTCAAATTTTTTTATTGTAACTGGATGCTAGAGGCATGCCCTTTCATTGGTTTAAGTATGTTTTCTATTTTCAAACACACTCTCTATCTGTTACTGGAAATGTATGAAACCTAGGAGTTGTATACAATTCCTAACTGTGTAACTTATCAAATTCAATGCTTCCCGTGCAGTACTGCAAGTGGCACCGTCCTGTTGGAATCACATATTTGTGAGATCCATACCATCGACCCTAAGTCGCAAAAAAATGTCATCATCGTTCGATATTAGTCGCCATAACATATGATAACAGTGAGCGCGGCTCCTTGCGCATCTGCATCGAAATAAGGGCCGATGATACCGCCGGACCAAAATCCATACCAAACAGTAACTTTTTCGAAATGTAGATGCATCTGATGAATCTCTCGATGATTTTCGTCGCTCCAAATCCGGTATAATTTTTGTAAACAAAGCCACGTAACTAGAAAGGAGCCTCATCACTGAAGATGTTTTTTTTTTTTCCAAAAGGAGGTGGCTGACCCGCCAAATGCTCGAATGCCCCAAATGCTACAAGGCGCTGTCTGTGTTTGTTGGGTTTTAGCTCTTGACTTACTTGAACTTTGTATGGATGAAAACCCAACTCTTGACACGAAATTGGCCAAGTTGATTTCGCAGAAAAACCCAGCTCTTGTGCACGACGCGAAATGGCCTGTCTGAGGTTTTCTCGCACACTGTCTCAAACGACAACAATATTCTTCAACGATCTGGCGTTTCTTTGACCTACAGGTACTGCTTCATCGATAGCCGACCCGGTTGTCTCAAAATTATTAATTAAACAACGGATTGTGACCTAGAGTTGGTACTAGATACTGTGATATTTAAAAATTAAAGTCATCAGTAGATAAAGTATATGCAGTGAGAAATCTATGTCAAAAAATCCCATCAGTATATTGTTGTCTAAAATAATGTAAAAGAATCAATCTTACTGTCATATTTCTAAAATAAGTGAGCATACGAGATCGCTATACAAAACGCTTATTTAGGCTAAAGTTTTTGTTTAAAACTACTGACTAAACGTATCTACATACTATGAACCAAGATTTTAGTAAACGTTTATTTAGTGTTGTAGCGATGCCAGTGGGCGTGGCGTACCATTCAGCCGATAGTTAATGTCCAGCCCAGTGGCGTACCACTGCCAAGAATAACAACCCCAGGCCTTTTGTACTTGAATACTCCTTGCTCTATTTAAATAGCACTTATTCTATTTTCAAAGTTTTTCAAACACTGTTCAAAGTTTTACAATAAATTACCGTTCGCTCGCTGACTGACGGCTTTGATATACTACTTCAGTTACAAATTTTTAATCTAGTTTATGTATTAACTAAGCTGAATTATTTGGGACGTTATGGTTTAAACTATTTCACGTAAACTATAACTATAACACAATTGCTGGCTGATGTTCCTTTTCTTGTTGCCCTTCCAATCACAGGACGGACATACGGATACGCGACTAAGGCCTCTTCGAGCAACTGCAGCTTCAGTCCCGTTTCCCCATCCGAGACTTGCGGTATCCCTTACCCTAGCTCCCTCGCCCTATCCGTTTTCCTTACCCCAATTTCCCATCTTCTTTTGTCTCGTCTGAAAACAGCTATATTTTCAAGGAGGGTTGGCCTCAGGCAGGTGGCCAGCCATAAAAGAAACAAACCAAAACAATTTGCAATGACAAAAAAAATTTAGTAATCAGAAAAATACTACTAACTGTATTACCTATACATTGCGCCGACCCCAAATAAAATTGGGAAAAGGGCAGGAAGATAATGATATAGCTATAACATAAATATCGCATACAAATTTCTTAATTCTAAAAGACAAAATACTACAATTTACGGTATAGATACATTTACAATTTTACGGTTCCGTAAAGGAAAAAAGGAACCCTTTAAATAACTTTGTTGTTCGTCTGTCTGTCAAGACCCTTTTTGTCCAGAACCAGTGCTGGCAACACGTTGAAATAAATATCAATGTCTACGGTTCCTTCACGTTGTAAAGAAATAAATCGTCTAAGTCAATTTAACCAAATTCGAACATTTCGCAGTTAAATTAAAACCTATAGGGGACTTCCCTTTAACTTAGAAAAAGAACTTTGGTAAGAAGCAAGGTGTCACCGCACAAGTAAAGAAAAAAAACCAAAAGTCTTTAATTTGTTGTAATATCACATAAACAAATACTTTTTTGTCATAAAAATCTCATAGTTATATGGAAAGTTGACTTTATCGTAAATAGATGGAAGGAAGATAATTAAAAAAAAAAGCAGGCAAAAATCCTCGAGAATTGATTCCCGAGATGGACGTACTATCTACAGTTAAGTATTCAGTAAGTTATTTTGCTTACGGAACCCTCGGTGCGCGAGTCAGACTCGCTCTTGTCTGGTTTTTATATTATAACATTTTAATAGTAATAGTGATCATCGTAACCAATCAATAGCTGTACGATATTTTAATTCATAGGGTAAGCGATATATAAATGCATTAAATAGTATACGTAAGTTAAATATTTCTCAACAAGTGATGATGAAATATTTCTAGGCAAATGTCAGGTTACGTTAATGTGCTTGTGTTCGCAATTGAACTAGTATTTCTCCATTATCTTTGTTGCTTTCTCAAGCATCCTGTTCGTCCGTCCACAAGTGCAAACGTGCCATTTCCAGAGATCCCCCCCAAAAATGTGAGACATGTGCAGCAGGTTTTTCTTCTATGGAAGAAGAAAAACCTGCTGCAAATGTCTCACATTTTACACACATAACCATAACGTAGAGGTTTGTCGGGGATTCCTTATCTTGTGTGTACGTTTTCTAATGGTCACTGTCCAGTGTCCAGTGAAAACTGAAGCGGAAGAGAGAGAGAACAAGTTATTGTTTTATTGAACTTGTAGTAATTAAAATAGTCCTCCTATGAGTGTGCATTTTCAATAATGTTGTGTGATTCAATTGTATTTTTTTTTTGGAATGGGAACATTGCCATTGAGTTTTCAGAATGCAATAAAATACATGATGGCAACTGTATTGCAGCTTTTGCATTGTAATAAAAGTATTGCCCGTTTAGACGCTCCCATAATTTGTTACCTAACATATGGAAAGTGAAGTCTACTCTACTTACATATTCATACAAATATCTTAATAGGCTAACACGTAATGATAAGAAACAGACAAAAATTAACAACACGTTCTGGTATTAAACCAATCAACTCCACTTTAGCTTTACTGAAACAAATATCTCAGGAGCTATATTCAAAGTTGCAATTTGAATAAAACATATTATTTACATAGTTTGTTGGTGTAAGAATCGCGTGTGCTCGGGCGTGGCAACTCGTATAGAGCATAGTAATTTAAAGATTGATAAAATATACGGCAAGCCCACGGATAAGTTGTTCCTACGAGTAGTACATACGAACCACGAGTTCAGATTTGTATCTCATAGATAACTCCATTCCACGGTGTTTACTTACGGTGTTGCATGCTGCGCGTATGCGTACCTGCTTAGTTTTCACAAAGTTTTGCAACCACAGTATATCCGTTTGGGAACTTAAACATACACTCGAAATAATAGTTAGCCGACAATTTGCTCGAGTAAGATAAATGCTAAGCTGTCAGATTGAAAATATACAAAGCGTTTTAGCAGACTAAAATATGAAGTGGTTTTTGTGTAGGTATGTAAAGCTGTATTTGCATTTTTTTATAAACAGAAACTAATCATTCATTTTACATTGGATAGGTTTTAAGTATAGCCCAAGTAGTGCTATGAAAAATTGATAGAAATGATCTTTTCAAAGGTGTTAAAGTAGTTTATAAAAGTTGTCTAATTTAAACCCTTCGAAGTCGATTGTTCTTTTATTAAAACAGAACTATCATTCATCGAAACGTCATTTGTCAGTAGTTTTTTCCCCTACTTCTAGACTACTCTTAAGCTTTCGCATTTCATGATATAACTATGTAGTTATATCATAGAACGCGAAAGTTTAAAGTTAGTAATAAATTTCTTTGTTGTGATAGGTAGTCTTTGTAAATTGTAATGATCTGCAAAAATCTGCAGGTATCGTAGTTGTGGAGTGTTTTGCAAGATTATTTCCACACGGTAAGCCTTGGGTAGGTGATTTGGCAACCCCTCTACTCTACTCACAGTTAATGTTCTACTGAGACTGAAGTGACTCACATTTAAAGCTACTCTATTTTTCTATGCATGCTCTGTTTAGCATAGGGTATACAATAAGGCGTAGAGGCAGAAAGGTATTGTGACTGAATTCTTTCGACTGTTCTCTGCTTGGTTGAAACCGTAAAATTAGATAAAAATCATGGTTATTTAGGTGTGAGAAAAAAAATCTCTATAACCTTACATACAAACATACCTTCATTAATGGTTTTTATTGTTAACTAACTTTTGCCTGCAGTTTCGCTCCCTTCAAAGTAATTTTTCTATCCCTGGTATCCCTCGGGAACAGAACTTTTTGTTATTAATGTTACCCTATGTCCTTTTCTGACAATGTGTATATAAAATTTCAAAATGATCGGATGAGTCTTGAAAGCGTTAAAGAAAGAAATAAACAAATAAACTCACTTTTGCGTTTAAAATATTAGTTAGAATTAATAATACTGTTGTAGTTATCAAGTAACGATAAATTCAGGACAAAGGTTATATTATTAAGATTCATGAAATTTATGTAATGTTTGCTAATAAATAAATAATCTTTAAGTAATATTGGATATTCAACAATACAATTTATCTTCTGTAGTCAAAATTAATCTGCTATAAAATTATTTTGTTTTGCAATTAAACTAATTGAAAACTTTGAAAGATTAATATATAATAATCTCAATCTATATCAGATATCAGGCTATCAAATTTAGGCATACTACTATTTGTACATTTTATGTATATAATTTCTATATATTTGTTTTTTTTTTTGCTTTCGGTGTGCAATAAAGAGTATTAATTATTATTATTAATTAAGCTCACCTTTTTCATACACCAACAAATCGTTTTGTACAAACCACCCTATTTGTGTACTCCGTGATGGTGAAACCAAGGCCGGTGTTGGTAACGGTTATCAGTGCCTATAAATGCCAATGATTTCACCTCACTGTAGATTTCACCTGCGCGCTCAAGGCTACAAGCCTACTCTAAGTTCTCTACTTATTAAGTGAAGCGACGAAGACCTTCACAACCCAAGTACTAGGTGATATCGAAGTTCTGTAGTTATACCCGGTTGTCGGACTTTTTAGGGCTCCAACTACCCCTAACGAATGCCACAGATGTTTGTATGGCACCCGGGACCAACGGTTTAACATGCTCTCTACGGCACGTAGGGGTCTCAATGTGTTAAGAATGGTCACCCATCCTAGACTGACTTGGTTAGTATTACTTGTCTTTGTAATGTGCTAACCTACTCGGTTACCACTTACCCACGAGCCCCTCTAAAGCGATAATATTATCACTACATATTATAAAATAAAGTCCCTCGCTCTGTCTGTCTATTCGTGATAAATAAAAGTTTAGGTGTATAATTCACTAAGGTTTTGTGCAAAATGGCTGAAATATGACGATATTTGTTGAAGATGTCAAATCAATATATGCTTTGCTACCCGTGCAAAGCCGGGGTGGGTTGCTAGTATACATATAAAAATAGTCACCTATCTATCAGTTCGATGACTATGGTAGTAAAGATAAGATAACGTCATGTATTATGTATGTGGTAGGGTAGTACAAGGATACAAATGAAAATATCTAAATATGCCGAAATATAAGGGCATGGTTGGCTATATTATATTTATATGGTTCGATTAGGGTCGACAAGCCTTCGTCCCTGTCGCCCCATATGATGGATGGGGTCACATTAGATTTCGGATAGTTTTTTTAGCATATTATGTTTTTCTATTAACTTACACAAGTCAAAGTTGCGAGGTCACTGCAAAATTCTAACGCACGATATTGTGTGACAGATTTTTATAAGAAATATATGAACAGTCTATAAAGATAGACAAGTCGATTTGAGGGGAAAAATAAATTTTAGTTTTTCACATGATACTTATCTGTATTATGGAGTTATTTTAGAAATGTACACATAATATATTATATAGATAGGTAGGGTAAAAAAGCGACGTCGTTAGACTAGGAAATAAGCTTAACTCTCCAAAAATTACAGATAAATCAAGCGAAATCAAATAAATAAGAACGTGAGGCCTTAATTATAAGTGTGGGCGTGTCGTGTCGATGATATACTGCACTATAAATTTAAAGTGAATTATGGTAATATAACGAAACTTGACGACATCTTATATAGAGTTGTTTCAGGATATTTATCGAAGGTTAATTAAATAGTAACTATAGATATAAAAGTTTTAGCTTCTACTAGTAATAATAGAGATTACACATATTACATAATAAACGCGCAGAAGTTACATTCTTTTAATCTCGATATACCACCCCTTTAAATACCTAAGTACATGCACTCGAGTTCACAGAATACAACAGTACAAGCGGATGTTGCTTGTCAACCCGATACGACGCGACGACACTGCATGATCAAGCTGCAAACGGTTGTTTCAAAGTGAAGCTTGAATTCCCTTAAACTGACAAAACTGACTAAATATCTATAATATAGCTTAGTTATTATTTTGCATTTGAACAACAATTACTACGATTTATTTAGTTATTTATCTAAATCGGAATAAAAATTTTCGTATGTTTTACTCATATAAATTGAAGATATACGGGTTTCCTCACGTGTGTATTTCGGGGATTGCCGACTATTTTGGTATTAAACCGTTAAAACTCTTTAATCAATACTCAGTTAGTTATTTATAAGCACTTTTATTACCCAAGTGCTTGTTAGACATTTATTTGCACTTATAATACAAAATTGCTGATAAATAACTTCCAGTTAGTACTGACAGTCACACGACAGAATAAATTCCTTAAATTTCTAGTCTAATATTATACCTAATTTACGATAAGAAAAGTAAATATACACTTTACGTATAAAAGGACATTCCAATAGCCTTCTCTCTATTGATGTAAAAAAAGACAGAAATTAAATATGGTATACGTTGTTATTTGTCACTGTAGAAGATATTTGAATAGCAGCATTAAGATGCAAACTAGAAAAATTAACATGTGACAGGCAACTTTTCAGAGTAGTTACAGTATTTTACTTTACTATTTGAACGAAAACGTGAAAGTGAAGAGAGAATGTAGGGATGTATTCCATTTCGTTTACTTGCAAGACTGTTGCACTAAGTCTAGCTCAATAAAGTTGCAAATTAAATATTAGCATATGTTTATACATAACAATATATATATTTTTTTTTTACAAAAAGACATTTGGTAAGTAATTGATACATAATACGTTACAGCATAACAGAACACCCATGTTAAATACACTGTGCAATATTATAAGATAATTAATATAAGGTCTAATTAGAATTTAGAAACATGAAGGGTAGTAGGTTTCACTGAAATTCGAGAATCATTTGAGCTTCGTGAGGGATTGGCAAAGTACAGGTACTATAAGTGGTATTACTGTAACGCCTGTGCCTACTACCTAAATTGTTGCTGATTTGAATAATGTTTGTTGATATTCTCGTCTCTACTATAACATTTTTGCATGTGTCATTTTCAGATAATTTTAAAAACTAAGATTTGTAATCTTAATGACACTTAATTTTGAATTTAATTTGACACAATGAAACACAAAATTAATTGTCAAGGGCAAAAAGGGTTTAATGACAAGGGCCGGAAAATTCATTTTGCAGGAGCGTCAACATCAGTAATTTTTTTTAAGCCTTTAACAACTGTAGGCAATTCCAATGTACTCGTAGATTACCTAAATTGGTCATCTATTAGTGAGTTAATGTAATAAGAATTTATATACAGCCATATTGGCCATATTCAACTATGATTTTTATTAATAATCTGGAAAAGTTAATAATTAATATTCTTTAATTAATTAAATAACATTTTATTTTCTTAGTTTCTTTCATATAAGCTCAGTTCATACTTAAACTATTTCTGCAATCTTCTTTCCTGATTATGTGTGTAGCATATCTCTCGAAAACTGCGATCGTATACATAACTTGTAATGAGTTTGTAACTCACATTCACCACACTTATCACGTATGATAGTGGTAAATACGAGTAAATAATATTTATTATATTGTTATAAGTACCACGTTGGTCTGTACGGCGTTATAACGAGTCCAGGTTTCTTAATTGTACAACTTTGATGTGTACCTAAAAACGATGATATTCATAACATACTTATGATACCTTTTTAGTTACCCAAAGTTTCAACCGAATTGCACCGATCGTGGTCACGGGTGGTATGGACGGGTAGATTTTTTGCAATCCATCCGTAAGGTACCGTACCTTATAATCATTATTGCGATATTTCCTGATTTACTCATCTAATATGTACACAAGTCGCAAAAGGGAAAAAAACAATTTTATTCCACGTAATATGTAGCTAACAAATTTTGGGTGTAATATCTTTATCCACCCGTTAACAATTATACAGGTCTGAATATAGAAAAACAAAATTATCGATATAATCAAATTAATGATAGTCAGCAGTCTTGAATTACACTAGAATATCCAATATTTAATGATTAGAAAAAAAATGTTGTGTCATTATTAATATTAATTTACATTGATATTGGAGAGCACTGATGGGAAAGTAAAACATAACAATGTACCTGGTTGCCTATGTAAATTAGGTGCTTTACTCACATTTACATACGTACATACATACCTTTCAGTGGGTTATTAAACACGCCGTCGCTTGAGTAAACATCGTAAATCACACAAAACTAGGGGCTTTGTACACAGAATTTGCGTTTCTAATTTCTTGGTATGTACATAGATATTGTATATACGCAGCTTTCTCTCATTATTGTTTTATTTTTTGTCTGTAAATGACCAGTAGATAGACCCCTAGATATATTTATAAAGTAATCAAATATATGCAAAGTAGACGGCATTCGTTGTAGACTGTATGAACTCGTACTAAGCGTGGACAGCTCCTGTAAGTGAAAAAAAACCATAAAGTAAGTATATTGAGGAAGGGCATGACGTTGTCGTAGTAGTTTTAGTATATTGCAAGAAAAAATAATTTGGGCGTCAGGTACTCTCGTTGTACTGACAATTAGTAAATTACATGTTTTATCTGGGGTTGCCAAAAAGTACATTATGATACCATTTAACAAGATAATTTCTTTTGCTGATTGCAGCTAAAGATACCGATACCACATACGCTGTTGATGTTTATCGGTAGCTAGTCTTTTAAATGTTAATAAATGCGGGCCGAGTGCTAAGTAGTCAGCCAGGTCAGTGGTAAAAAAATTAGAGTAGTTCTTGTCGTTCTAAAAAATATTTCAATACAACCATTATCAGCCATGGGGTCGATACATGCATGGAAGTACGTCACTTTTTTAGGCTCCATAGATGTCAAATTAAATTTATAGTTTTTAATGAATATTTCAGGAAAAATAAAACATATTGTATTTTAATACTTTTACAAAAACATCTTTTTTAGCATGAGTTTAGCAAAATTATATAGGAATAAAACAATAACCTGTGCAACAGGCCTTATTCCGAAACAAAGGCCTACGTCTTTAGTATGTATGAAATAGAACACCATGTTTGGCATGAATGGGAGATATGAAACACAATGTGTATTGAAAATTGCCTTATAACGACTACCCTTCACATTCCGAACATGTAATTTATATCATAAATAACAATATTAACTCTTGGAAAGGCTTTATAAGAAGATAAACATTACGAGTATAAGAATGTTGGCCATGTGATCATTCGCGTTTGAGCGAAAGAGTACGTATGTTATATTATCAGATGTTGACCACAATTTCGCTCCCTGCAAGGCAGTGATTTTTAATATTCATATTCGTAACAGTTAGTAACTCTTTGAGCTCAGGAATATACTGATGTACCTATATGTATTTTACGTTCCATACGATATCTAGTAAAAGGATTACTGATCAACTTACCTCCTTTTCACTCAGCTTATCAGCTTAAGTAGATATCGATTAATTAGTTAAAAGTAAATAATTCAAGAAACTATAAATTTCGAATTTAATAGAACCCATACATGAGTAATATTACCAAATTACATTGCTAATTCTGTTAAAAGCTTTAGAATATTTGCACCGTTTGAATGAACTAAAACTTTAATCTTTTACACCCTTACATAAAGAGAGACGTGAGATATGCTTAAAGTAAATTAAGTGAAAGAATTGTGAACAAATACGAGTATTCGTTTAAGAGATCGAGTGCTTTTAGTCGAATGAACATAATGACGAAGATACATGGCCGCGTCACTTGACACGCTACTTCTCTTTTTATCACTTGATTATAATAAAAACTGGTTTACAGTGAAGCCGATACTTTTCCATTCAAATTTAATCTTGATTTGAGTCTTTCGCTTTTCAGTTGCTCCCCGTATTTTATAGTTCCGTACAGCTCATATAAAATATCAACAATTGAATTTCATTGCAAGAATAAAAACAAACTATTAAATATAAATTCAAAATCAAGACACTAAGTGACATTTATGAACGTTAAATTGAAGCTAGAGTTAAAATCATAGATCGGCACAAACAGACGCCACAGCATGTACTGGATTGTCAAGGTAAATTAGGTGAAAAACACCAAAATCTACTGCCTGTTTGTGTCGATCTATAACTTCCAGTTTCCAAAATGCGTAGGGCCTTATGAGAAGAATACTGGCAAAGAAACTCATGGCCACTCTTTTTAAAAGTCAGATCTTCAGGTACAATAGTGTTAGTGTTACACGAGAGGTAAACAGGATGCAAGCTGATGCCACCTGAATTTCATTTTATTGAAATGCTCCAAAAGCTAACGTACTAAAAAATAAAAATCACTCAGTGATACCGTTGAAGGTTTGAACCTATTAAACATAGAAATCATTCAAGGTGCATATCTACCTTCATTCAGTTGCAAAATCTACTGTTAAAAATAATTCGTGACTGGATTAAGAGGCTAGAGTTGCAGTTGATCGAACCAAAATAATAGTATAGGCTAAAGCATCGCTGACTAGGCCGACCAGTCACCCCAAGCAGCACCCGTTCACGAATATGACGCAAGGACCAGCCATCATCTCCTTCGCCATATCAGAGGGATAAAATTTTAATAACAATGTTTTGAAATTATTAGCTCACGAGCATAGCTTCTGCATCATTTGGATAGCTTCCTTCAGTTAGGAAAGCACTATCTTTGTGGGAGGTATTAGAACTTTCTCAGAATCTGGACAGACCTCGCTTTTTTATCATTAACAGTATTTACTAACCCTGAATACATGGTTACATAAACCTTAAAATACATAGTTGAGCATATAATATGTACTTTAGTATTGTCATGTCCTTTTTTATTAAATAATACTTCTGCAAAATGTTTATCCCAGATATTTGCATTTCTTTTAAACCTTTAAGTTATATCGCCTATGTCCTTGTATGTGTAACCCTCAATAGTTCTCTACTTGCCTCCTTGAACATATATCACACATCTCGCAGTCAACGTTTTCATTTCAATTTCTTTAATATATAGTGTGTTAAAAAACTAAATTGCCACGTGATCTAGGAATGGTTCTGATGTCAAAAATATAGTAATGAATGTTTTAAACCCGTATGTCTATATTTAGGAACAACTAATAACAGTTCCATTGTTGGTTGGGTTATAATTCGAAATAGTGATGAAAATTTAAAGTGCCTTAACGGTGAAGCATTAGTCGAATCGAATCTTTCGATCTATTGAATCAAAACTTCTGAATGAACTCCACTCAAAAAGTATTGGAATTTTTGGTGCCAAGATTTCAAATGACATGATTAGGTAAATTTTGCAACAAAGCTGGGTATGTTGCTCTGAAGAAAGCAATTTAGCGCTTCACAGCAAAACAGGACTTGCTGTTTTTAAGTGGTAAGTGGTCCGGGCCCCACAAAGTGTGCTGTTGTTACTACAGAATTACCAGCATAGAACCTTTTGACTTGGAACAAACAACAGGATTGTCGATGATTCTCAACTCACAAGCGGTATAGGCTGTAATATGTACTGGAGAGTCGCTTGAGACGATGTCTACCGTAATTCTTACATCACACCGCTTGCTCCTAGCACTGAGTTCATCAAAGAAACATTGAAACAGGAACAATCGTGTCTTACGCGGTTAGAAACAAATTTCTTCTCATGAACGTGAAATGTCTGGAAGGATAATTGCCATGATTTTACCACTAGACTTTGGGTCCTTTATATGGGGCGTAAAAAACTTTTACTGTACTGTATTGTAATTTGAAAATAGGGAAATATATTATTTATAATCAACGAGCTGTAAATAAATTATGTAGTTGTTTAGTTCTACCCTAACTCTGCTGGTATGTGAACACAATACGTGTACGGTGTAAAACTAACAGATTTTTCGTACAAGTGCTTCTGATTTTGCAGCCAGTCAATAAGACCGATATGGAGCCATATCGGCTGAGGCATTCGACCGCAGTATTGGTTTGATACAGTTTCATTTCAAACAGCGACTGACATTTCAGATATTCACATGGATATCGAAACGATTGAGCAATGTTTACATACTATTAATAGTCAATTTTCCTGAGTAAATTGATAGCAGTTAGGTTAATATGATACTGTAATGAAAAGTCATTGCCAATGTTATGTAAGTTTGTCTTTTCTGGTATTCCTCAACATTATCGTAAAACACAAAGTATTTTGCTGCGGTCGATAAAAAGGATTGAACATTTACTGCGTTTAGAAGCGCAATTAAATATTTTAAATGAATGAAGTGACTAAAACTCGATGATGTGTATACTTCTGCGCAGAAGATTTTTTTCATATTTCATTATGTACACATGTAAGGTTTTAATGACAACCCTACAACACCTTGATAGGTTTTAGAAAATACGTACTCTCCAAATTGTATCCAGTCCATGGCAATAGTCAAGGAGTAATATACGGCCGTGTCTTGGACCCGCAGCCATCGTAAGGCAAAACTGAGAACGGGACGACGGGCAGTATACTTGTACCTCCTGTACCTGTACCTCGTCGTTCGTTCGTGCAATCTTAAAATATTTAGTAAATATTTAGTACTAGCAGCACTCCGCGGTTTTACCCGCGTAAGTCCCGATACCGTGGAAATATCGAGATAAAAAGCCTTTATGTTAATCCAGGTCTCCAGCTATCTACAAACCAAGTTTCATCGCAATCAGTCAAGTAATTTTGGCGTGAAAGAGTAACAAACAAACATCCATCCATCCATCCATCTAAACTTTCACATTTATAATATTAGTGGGATAATTCTAACCCTTTCTTGTTCACCACGGAAAAAAAATTATTATAGCAAGAGCTATCTACATACTATTAGCTACATAAAATTAGCTATCTACTTATGATTTATTAAACCACGTTCTTCAAATTTTGTGGGACTCTTTTGAAAAATTTGTTTATTTTACAAAAATATAGCGCGAGGACAGTTGCGGTGAGTTATTATATTACTTACGTACGGCGCGGCAGAGTTTAGACAAAAAATAGGAAATATATAGCAAAATATTTAGCTGGTATAATGTTTAAGATTTATTACTAAAAATATTATGTCTGTATAAAAAATATAACCTTTATAGAAAGTCGCTTCAGTTCATATTATGTAATCTATGTACCTACGAGTATATTATACAAGCGACCCGCCCCAGCTTCAAGTCTTAAGGTATTTTTATTAGTTTCTGTCAGAGTTCTTTTATTACTGCAGTTATTACATAATTTATTTACTTAGTCTTTTTATTTATATTTGCCGATTTAAATCGGTTCAGTACTTTCACTGTTTATTAGAAAATATTTAACCCGGCCCCGGCTTTGCACGAGTAGATGATAAAGGAGACACTGCGGCCGCTGTATTTTTCATAGAGCAATAAAAATTTTAATAATAAAAAATAGAATTAAAATTACAAACTACAATTCTATTGTTTCTAGCTAACAAAAAAATTTATATGTATAAGTAACTAACAGAGTAAGCGTCAAGCTGTTTTCTTAATTTAGTATTTTTATACCCGTCGTACCTTTTAAACGAAACGTCTGATTAATGTAAAGGGAAATTTACATCAACCTTGATTTTGGAACTATTCAGTTGGATATGGATTATAATATCATGATGCGAATGACATCACCTTTCCATTCCATCATATAATAGTTAGACATATGGGCTCGCTTGTTATTTTTTGTGAGTAATGAATGCCATAAACAAGTAGTAACACGACAAATGACTTTTGTAGGCAATTTTTAATATCTTGGTTTAAATTATTGCAATTTCCGTAATCAATCCGTTTCGGACCTGCTTTCCTGTTAGTACGATAGGTGGACTCAACCGTTGCCCTCGGGCAATATCTCAACAACCCACAGATTGCTATTAACGATACCTTTTGGTCTACCCATTGTTTAAAGTAAGTTCATCTCACCATAATCATAATTTCAGCCACAGGACGTGCACTGGTGAACATAGGCCTACCTCATCAACTTCCGAGAAGGCAGGTTGGAAGCGGTCTGCACCCACCGTCGACCTGAAGAAGTTCACCAATTGCATAAGAACTAGAAAAAAACAACTATATTTTTTTAATTAAAATAATTTTTTTTCAAGACAAATCTATATAAATTTCAAGTCATTTCACAATATAAAACAGTTAAGAATGGTTAACAAGATACTAAGTCAACGGCGCGGCGCGGCGTGTAGAAAATTGAGAAAGCTACGACTGTTGATACCTTATATTTTCCGTAATAAATGACCACTCGATATTCTGATGAGTGTCCACCACTGTATTCAATCATGCAAATAGAGGATCAACTATAATCGTGATATGAACTCAGTAATCCACTAGAGTGAAATTGGTGATTAATCATAGTGGAATTTAATTTAGTGTAATATCCGTCTGGTTGTGGTCTACTATGCTTTTGTAGTAATTACTTAGCTGCTACACCCAACAATACAGGAAGTAATTATATGGTAGGTAAATATAGCTATGCTTCAGTTAATGTCGTCATGGGGCGGGTCATTTCTTTCCCTCTGATATGGCGAAGGAGATGATGGCTGGTCCATGCGTCATACTCGTGAACGGGTGCTGCTTGGGGTGACTGGTCGGCCTAGTCAGCGATGCTTTAGCCTATACTATTATTTTGGTTCGATCAACTGCAACTCTAGCCTCTTAATCCAGTCACGAATTATTTTTAACAGTAGATTTTGCAACTGAATGAAGGTAGATATGCACCTTGAATGATTTCTATGTTTAATAGGTTCAAACCTTCAACGGTATCACTGAGTGATTTTTATTTTTTAGTACGTTAGCTTTTGGAGCATTTCAATAAAATGAAATTCAGGTGGCATCAGCTTGCATCCTGTTTAGCTCTCGTGTAACACTAACACTATTGTACCTGAAGATCTGACTTTTAAAAAGAGTGGCCATAAGTTTCTTTGCCAGTATTCTTCTCATAAGGCCCTACGCATTTTGGAAACTGGAAGTTATAGATCGACACAAACAGGCAGTAGATTTTGGTGTTTTTCACCTAATTTACCTTGACAATCCAGTACATGCTGTGGCGTCTGTTTGTGCCGATCTATGATTTTAACTCTAGCTTCAATTTAACGTTCATAAATGTCACTTAGTGTCTTAATTGAATAAATGATTTTGAATTTGAATTTGAATGTCAAACATAAGAATTTAAGTGCACTAAAAATAATTATCTAGAAAAGAAATGATATGGCTGGTGGAAACTTAAATTATCTAAAAATTAAATATATATTACATGTCAAAGTGGATATTTTTAGCTTTGACATTTTAAAAGTATGGGTAAGACTGGTCAAGCCTTTCTATAATAAGTATAGCTCAAAATAGAATTGCTTCATAAGAGCAGATAAATGCCACATAAAAAGTGTGTTTAGGACACAACTTACATGCCTGTATATAAAGTACAGACCTGCCAGATTGTATAATTTGATAAAAAATTCGTATAGTTCGGTTCTCTTATGTGACCTGTTTGTATAGTAGATGGCATTTTATAATTGGATACAATGTCATTATTGATGTTAGAGCGTAGTAAGTAGTACAACAATATACTTAAAACAAACTATTTCTGTGGTAAACTGTTAAATCCTTATACGTTAACGCAAAGAGTAAAGTAATACTAAGCATTAAAGTTATATAACACCAACCAAATGAGGGGCGTACTATAGTTGTACAACACTGATTGTGTATAAGTTCTGAGACCGAGTACCGCCGAGGTATAAAATAAGTTGTATTTATTCATCTCTCTTCGGTTTTCAATCTAATTATGACAATTTCTTCTAAACGGGATTGTTATTACTAAGAGTTTCAATATATTATATATTTTCTCGAATTTACCCTTTTTTACCAATATCTTTCACAATAATATTATTTGTATCAAATTCCAATTCGTTGTGGCGAGAAGATGCGTGTTTGTAAAAACCATCATTGTATGAGAACTTAGAAATATCTTATTTTACTCATAAGTTATAAAATTGCAAATACTAATAGGTGTGAGGAGGCACTTAAACTTGGTATCGTTTTCTTTGTTCTGCAAGTTATTATGATAGATATTAGAATAGTCCTGATTTATTTCAAGTCAATTATTTTAACTCTTGTATCTTTGGTTTAAAAAGAAGTTTTAATTTGGTTATAAAATAAATAATTTTATCATAAAATAGTTACATTGCAGTTTTCATTCGCAGTAGTTAGTATAGTGAAGTGTTAATCTTAGATCTGATTACGTATATATTAAAAGGAAGTATTCGCAGTTT
The DNA here is from genome assembly GCA_949752705.1 of Callimorpha dominula. Lineage (NCBI taxonomy): Eukaryota > Metazoa > Arthropoda > Insecta > Lepidoptera > Erebidae > Callimorpha > Callimorpha dominula. The sequence goes on from OX456997.1 coordinate 14,913,439, forward strand.
TGTTTATTGACCAATTAAAAAGATCTTCAAACTAGATACGGCTTAGGCGAAGAAGCGGATAAGGGGTCAACAATTGTGACTGATTTAGTAACTAATAAATGGTAAATAATTACGATCTTTTATATGTTTAACTTTTAATCATATTTAAAAAGGCTTTATTCTACACTGTCTCAAATAAAATTAAATGAGGAAAATGGCAAATATCAAGGGGGATAAAAATAATTATACATTCTTTAAATATTAATTTAAACGTTTTTTAACTATTTCAATTTTGAAAAATATACATATTATTTACTAAGAAATGTTTATATCATAAACGTGTGATATATTAACATTGGTTATAAAAACATTATTAACAACAGCAACACCCTCAAGGGTATGTCAAAAGTGCCATATAGACGTCGCCGCGTCGTAGTAATAACTTCCCACACTTTAATTAATTGATTAAAACTGATGTCAACGAAACATTTAAATTAATTATGTACATAATAACATACACTCACGCTTGTATCCCCGAAGGGGTATGCAGAGGTGTATTATATAGGTACCCACATTTTGCAAACCATAATTTAGGTACCACTTACGTCATAGTGGGCAATCCTACTGCCGTCCACGGCACTTTGGGAATTAAAGATGGGAACGTTGGGAGTAAGAAGGGAAGGTAATGGGCGGTGAGGGATTTTGCTTATACGGATGGTTTCGGGGTGTAAGCAAGCATACCTTTTTTGTATATTAGAGGGGACAATGAAGCAGACGGGTCACACATACAAGTGCGTTGCCGGCTTTTGAGACGGGAGTATGCTCTTTTCTTGAAGGTTTGATCTACTGCCTGCTTGTGTCGATCTATAACTTCCAGTTTCCAAAGTCAAGTATCAAGTTGAGTGGGCCAGATGGAATCAGTTGGCACCGGTTGTAACGCGCCTTTATCTCTCTTTTTTCCTACTCTCTAGGCATCGTCCCAAAATCATCCAAGACAGGGGCAGACCAAGGGGCAAGCGTTGATGGATAGGTTGGACATAGCGAAGACCTGCGAGACACTGTGGGATACTGTGCATTTGGGTTACCAGTTTTCTTGCAGACGGTGTATGCTACGACTCCAACTCTGTCAATGCTCGTGTCCGTGTTTCTTCTGCATATCAATGATATGTTGCAAATCACAGGCTTTTATTGCTATGCGGATGATATCACGGGTGTTTTATACCGGCCGCGCCAACATTTCTCGTGTAAGCGTCAATGAAAGCCGAACCAAACTAGTGTCTGAATTCGAAGTTGGCTTAAAAAAGTTTAAAACATGAGTCGACGGAATGTAGTCTAATTTAACCTCACAAGGACACAGGTTTGTGGGTTTACTGCGAAAAAGATACCGTTTGTCGTATCACCTCGCTTTGAGAGCACTTACCTACCTGTCACAGCCAGCATTGGAAGCCTTAGCGTCGATATGTCGAGCTATAGCTCAAATTTCTTTTTGCATTTGCTATCTTAAAATCTTATATTCTGTGTCACTTCCACTATTTAGACGATTTAAACACATGTCGAAATCCATCAAGCCGTTTAGACTCTAGGGCGTGCCAAAAAAACCTCATACGTACATACGAGTATATATACTTACAAAAACATAACCATCCTTCTTGCGCAGTCGGATAACAAACAAACCAAAACACGTCCAAGAGCTCCACCATTGATTATATTATTGTCAAATTTAGAAACGCAGCTGGGATATAAGCTGTCGGGTAGCAACCCCGTTGTCTTAATCAAACCCAAAAAAAGTTTCGTTCATTTATCCTTTTTCCTTCACCAACATCTTCACATTCCTTCTTCGAAATGAACTGAAACTAAAGTCTAAATAGCTGTAGTAGGCAGTCTGACAGCTTTTTCGACTCCAGTATTTTCAAAGACTCATTTCGTAAAGAGGAAAGGTCAATAAGTTTTTAAAAGGGTACCTTGCCTAAAACAAAGGACAATTGTTTCGTACTAAAGTAATTCTTCTACAGTGTTTACTTTCGTAAATTTATACAATTCTTATAATTGTGTATTGAATTGTTGGAATAAAAAAAAGTGACGGAATTACAAAAGAAAGTCCGGTGTACTAACCCTAATGAACACCTCACAATAGTGAGCCGCAAGGACTGCTACTATAAGGAGCCCAGCACTCTAAATAGTTTTCCCACCTCCACCCACGGGTAAGAAGAACACCACGACTATTCTGCATCAATTCTGCGCTCTATTATCGCCGAAGGAAATACGTGAGACTTATTTACGTCATCCGACATTTATTATTTCTACCTAGTTTCATAACATCAGAAGTGGGAAAGGATCTGCGTCATTCTATTTCACGAGCCCACCTACTATTTGCGTTAAAAAGATAAAAGTGTTGGAACGTAGACGACATAATGCGCCTTTATAGCAGCCGGTTTGGAGCAACAACTATATATGATTTTAAATTGTTTGACCGCCTTGGAACATAACTCAACGTTAAGTACGTTGAAAAAGAAAAGCGCGGGTACTTTAGGCGACGTATCGGCAGCTACGAGTATAACCATCGTGCCGGAGGCTGACTCTTACGCTACAAATATCGTCATATCCGTGCCATGTACAGGCACCATTCAGTCAAGTGCACAGGTAGTAATACTGGTAATGGGTAAAGTGTTCTAAAAGTTTGTGAATGTTAGCAACGCTATACCGGTAAGGTCAAATCGCATTTTCAGTGATGCCTCCGTCTTTGACAATTGAGCGTCAATTTGAAAGTCGTTACAGATTTTTATGGAATACTCCATAAAAATCTGTACCTTAAGCTATCAAATAGAGAAGAGCTTCATGCCTTCAGGATAAGTTTTTTCTCTATGAATCCTTAAGAATGAAAAGAACAAAAAACCTTTTTGTTTGAAAATGTTATAAAACCTCAGATTTATTGCAAAGATACCGAGAAAATAATAAATTCACAGAAAGGATAAACAAAGCTTTCCCTTGTTCTTCAACAAGACACATTAGTAACATTTATAACCAAATACGGTCAAAGCGATAACTCGAAACAACTCTCCTAATTCGGATATTTGCTTAAATTTCAAGGATAAAGGGATCAAAAAGTACTTAACCATCTACTTAGCGAAAATTAAAATAATTACGGGGTAGTATTCGGCGGGGCATCCATTAGGCTGTTCCGACCGGAGCGACCGGCGCGTTACAGATAATGCTGGCAACGTGGGGTTATTGTTCGGCACAACAATGGTGGCACTTACGTGAGCGCTCTTATCTCGTCAACCACCTCGTTTGTAGCGGCGGACGCCAGCCCACCTGCATAACCGAGATATTATTTCGAGGTGACATTAGTGTTGGCAACACATGGCTAACTATAAACAATGATGTTGTCTTTTAAGTGTTATAAGCACTAGACAACTTTTTGTTGCTGCGTATTATTTGTCCTAACCTTTCTGAATATCAACTACTATCTATATGGAGTGTTACATTTTATTTGGGATGTTTGGTTGCTATTTTAAATATATGCATCTCCATATCCTCTCCCCTCTCCCCCTCCTTATTCCCACCTCAAAGAGCGGCAACGCACTTGTGGCTCTTGAGTTACAGGTGCCCAGGTAATACCTCTTGGCTAACACTGCTTGACCACAAACAATTGAATTTACTCTAATTTTGAATTTTAATTTTTTTTCGTATACCATTACCTAAAGTATTATGTAGAGAAAAGAATGAGTAACATAATCAATCTGCAAAATGTTAGTCATGTGACGAAACAACAAAACATCCATAAAAAAAATTTAATTTTTATCATTATTATTATTAGGCTAACGCTAATAAACCATCTAGAATTTCAAAACGTGTGTCATGTGACGAAGGAGTATAATAGTTTGTGGTTGTAATTTATCCATCAAAACAACTAAAAAAATGTTATTCTAGGGATGCCAAGTGCATAATATACAAGATTAGTTATTAGGTATAAACTATTCAAAATTATAACTGTAGAATATATCAAAATACATAAGGCTAATAGGGCATGGCAGATTTTAGGTAAAGTGTTATTATATCTGCTAGTGAGTATGGTCACCATAGCCCATAGAGGAATTGAGGATTGACCTGAAAACGAATCATAAGCATGTTTACGCACTTACTATTATTAGGTTAAGAGTTTGTTTGTCTATTTGAATTTAGGGATGATGTTTCGAATTACGCGTCGAAGCAACTTTTGGGTTACAAAAAGTTGCTTGGAACGGCTGCTTGGTGTATCCTATGCTATATCGGCTTTTACCGATTTACTTACGTGTCTTGTCACGTGTGCTTACTTTGTACATTATTGATATTTAATTATGTAGCTTTAATATGCGCCAACGATCGTTAATTTCGATTGCATGAGCGTTAGTTAGCCTTATTTTCTTGGCTATGTAGTTACGTTGATCGTATATAATATAATACGGATTTATGCAATTGATAAAATATATTTATAAGAGACTACTAGGAAAGTGATTTAACATAGGTTAACAGTTCAAACGTCGTTGTAGTTCGTTGGGGTTAAAGTTCACACTGTATTCATTGTAACTGCTTTGCTACATTCTTAGCAAGCTGATGAAATATATACAAAACATGAATGATGAAATACGTATATTATATGTATAATAATATGTAACATTACCTTGTACCTTCCAGTATCGTTTCCAAAATATTTATTTATTAATTTGTTTTAAGGAAACTCTACAGCTTTTTTGTAGGTTACAATTTTCATTCTATTATGCAGGCAGCTTCAGCTGTTTGCATTTACAATAAACTTAAGCCAATTACAGAGTTGCATGGCAATATGATATTATAATTGACAAAGTCTAATATCTAACATTCGTTTAAAACTCTCAAAAAGAAAAAAAAAAGGAAAAATATTATAATTAAGTACACTATTATTTACATGTAATGTAAACATTAACATTAATTAATTATCATATTTAACATGATCATTATCTTAAATATTAGATTTCACTGAACAACGTCGATTCCAATGTGTTTATTCGGAAGACTTGTCATTTTTGACTTAGCTAATGATAATTATGAGTCCACCGGAATAATATAACAAATTTATTAATGAACCTAAATCTGAATTTTGTTTCAATACCAAAGTGTGTGTTGTGTTCAACTCCACGGCGGGGTGTGGTAATTTACCTATTCACGTCACGGGTAAATTAATTTGTCCCACAGTCGAGTCGCAACACCGATTTAACAACCGACGCCTGGCAGTTCCTGGCCACACATTTCTGATTAAAAATAATTACTTGTATTTGAACTTTGAACAAAATAAAGATCCTGAATCCTTTGCTACTTTACCATAGGCATAAAACTTGCAATAGTAACGAAGATTTGATTTCAACTAAACAAAGGAAACTGGTTTTTGTCCTTAAAATTCTACTAACATGTAATAAACAAACAAGTAAGCGTTCTGAGTGCAAACTCAACCTACATTCAAAACTGAAATCCTCCCTCGTGAAAACGACGCCTAGGTGACGACCGACCGACAAAGTAAACACAACAGCGGGCATACCGCGTGATAAAAGTGTCCGATGGACTGTGCGGTCACAACTTGCATGTCAGTTTTTAGGTCAAAATTGACTTTACACTTCCAATAGGTAGGCACCAGAGGACGGCCACATTTGATTATTATGGCAAAGTTCTGTAACGTTTTAATACTATATTATTCTTCAGTTCATTTCTGCAGTATCATAACAAACAAAGTCACATACAAAGTGACATACAAAGTCTGACAGAGTCGTAGACGGTGAATCTGGTCATACCTATTCTGAGCTATTCCACTCCTCACTTTTATTGAAATATTAGTTTCTGTTAGACCACGTCTACCATATTAAATAAATTAAGATCGTGGCTCTCTAGTAGAGGGAAATTTGAACATTGAAATGACAAGTGTAACTTAAAATAGCAGAGGTGTTACGGAAAAGAGACCACACTATTAACTGATGCCGACCGTGCTAACAAAATTCGAGCAATTTTCTAAAAAGATTTTGTTTAGGTAAGGCATTTTTTTCGATGACTGTATATAATCTTAGTATTGAGGTACTTTGATACACTGTAAGTATTTCGTTAAGCGTGTTAGGAGCTGAAAAAAATATAAGCTTTACTAGGCACATTTTGGATACATTTCTTTCAGAATTTGGACTTAGAAAGATCACGTAGCAAAATGAATAAAATAGTTTCAATCCTCTGTGGCTGGCACCGACTTCAAATAGATGAGTGGGTAGCGCTTATAATAATTATATTAATTTATTTTTTGCTTTTGAGTACCTATTTGTGGTTTTGAAGTCGGTAATTTTTTTTTTATAAAAATAATTTATTTTACCCTTTTTAGTGCAAAACAAGTTTTAATTTAATAAATCCGTTTACAAAATTTCGTGTTTTTGCTGTTCTCCGTTGGGGAGTGCCACTATCCACCTCTTAACTCCATCATCAGATCAGCTTAATAGTACCAGATTATTGCATTGTTACTAAACTTACATAAGTATGCAAAATATCAGCTCAATCGGAAATCGGGAAGTGGGTCAAAATTGAGTTCTAAGATTGTATTACATTGTTAGTTTTTCCTCGATTGCCTTGAGATGCCATCATCAGATCCTGACTTGATCATAACGGGACCACCTCGGGAGTATACCCTTTCGAACTAAAAAAGATTTATTTTAAATGGTTCACAATTGGCAAAAATATCGATGAACATACACAAAATTACATCATCCACGTAAACAAAAATGTTCATAAAAAAATTAAAACCACTGGGCCAAACTATGTTATATTTTTATGGGACCCAATGGCAACTATTCCGCATCAAACTAAAGAAGAATCACGGATCATAAATCTCAGCGTAATCGGGGTACACACATAAAAAAAATACCAATCGAATTGAGAACCTCCTCCTTTTTGAAGTCGGTTCATAAAATAAAGTACGTCTGTTTACTTTTGAAACTAGGTTTTTGAACAAAATCGTATCCACAAAGGCAACACAGGCAATATTTTTAGTTTAAAGAGATGGGACTGTATTTTGCATTAATTGCAATAATGAAACATGTATTATTAACCTTTATGTTTTAATACATTAAACATAACTGCAACTGTATCATTTTGGTACTTATACTGGCTAATATCGTAATCTTTTGGCGATTATCAACATTATACTAACTTTTAAACTTTCCGTTCCATGATTTAGGATGGCATCTATAGCAGACTGGCAGACTATGACCAAGGCCAGTGCAACCTGGTCGAAACGTCAGGCAATTCAGAGGTACCTATGTAATACCTATTTCGTGAATACGTTAATTCCCGTGTAAATACATGATTATCAAGATTGCTTGAGCTAAGCACAATACCTTCTTTTTTCTCTTCTCTAAGAGCATAATACATTTTACTCAATACAGTCTAACCATTGTCTAAAAACAGGTGAAATAGGATGTTTTATAATTTTTCTCATGCCTATAAATAGAACGAAATCAATACTAGCATTGAATAAAATATGAAGATACAAAGAAAACAATATTATTACTTAATCCTCTATTGTATTGGGCACTAATGAAAATAGCCACTCGAAAGACGGAGATGATCCGATCAAATACTTGTAGAGCAATAGAAAGCACTCTTAGGCTAATAACCTGTTATATTAATGACAACTGTAGTTTGACCATACTATAGTACTAAGTAAGTGTATATAAACAAAATAAGGTTGTTAAAGTGTCAGTAGAATAGAACCTCTTGTGCGGATCGGACACAGGGTTTGTCCATTAGCCTGATTACGGTCAAAATGTTCGCCCTCTGGGGAGGCTGTGGCCAACGGTTTCCCTTTTCCCGAATGGACGTAACTATTAAATTTCGTCTCTTACTTTCAGATATGTAGTTCACGTAACAGAGATTAAAAGTTACACAGATTAAATAAGATGAGGTTTTTCTTTCAAGAAATTATATTTATGTAAAATTAAATAAGCATTACATAAAAGCAAAGGATTTTTATTCCTTTTTAGTGCTGTTAAATAAGGATCTTGGAAAATTCTTACTGTAGCTTTTGACAACAACTTACAAAAGATGGATGCCAAAGAGATATAAAAGATATATTTTAGGTGCATAATATTATACCTACTACTATTATACTATGAATATTGATTAAAGTTTTAGTAATTTTTTGTGATATCATCTATCGGAAACTGTATCGCAACATCTCTAATGTATTTAGTATTTAGTATTTAGGATGTTCAAGTACCTACTGTCTCTAAAATACTATATGAATAATTGCGGATAGATATTGCTTACAGTTGTTGTTTACTAGTTCCAAATAGAACATTATTACAGAATAAACGATTCCATGGATAAATTTGTGGAACACTTAATGAATTCGTAAAACTATAAGAGACTAGAAACTATTAGGTATTTTCTAACATCAAATAGGTACATAAATGACATAATAAACACGAAATAGAAATAGATAAATTCGGCTTTGTTTTAGATAACAGTTATCTTACCGAACCAAGCATACAATAGTGTGAACTTGTAATAACAATATTTGTCGGAAAATACGCGATTAGACACAATACTGAACACAGCATTCTTACTAGTATTAGAAACACGGGTGACAGTAATAAAGGACAATACACACTGAATAGAACCCCAAAATGTCTATTATCTGTAGTGGGTACTCTACAGTCTCTTGTTATTACCTATCGGCCAGCTAAATTATATACAAAGACGAATACATGCTATAGTTAGCAAACTACTAGCTTAACCTCCTTAACCTAAATTAGTAGCCAAGCACTCAATCATGCCCCATTATCGAATGCACAATATATTAAGTCGCTGGCACACGACAATGCCTTTGAGACTGATTCAATTATTATTTTGTCAAGTACGGTTTTGATCAGTGGAACAAAATACATATTTGTCATTAACCATTAAATGTAATGACATTTCGCTTGTTGGAACATTTACGTTTTATAGCATTACTTTTACTTTCACCCATGTATAAGTGGTTATTTGAGCCAAATGGCAACAGAAAAGGTGGACTTTTCTATTGGACCTATTAGACATAACTAAATGATACGGGAACTTATGAACTGAGGCCTATTTTTAAACGGTTTCTGAATAATTACAAGATAACAAGAGTAACAATCCTAAATGTGTTTATACTATTAGAATCTAAAAAGATAAGAATATGGTTATTAGTAGTAGTACTGAAAACCTAATTTAATAACTTTTATGGGTTAGGGGGCAAACAAGCAGACGGATCACCTGATGGGTAAGTGACTACCGTTGCCCATGGGATCTGCAACTCAAGGGTTATAAGTGCGTTGCCGGCCTTTAAGGCGGGAGTAGGGAAGAGTAAGAGTGTGGAAGAGGGGGAAAGAAATCATACAATTATGGGGCACCCTGTAAGTTATCGCTCGTGACGAATATTATCCATGCTTGCATCGATGCTGATCATCACGAGATATACGTGATAGCCATAAAAATACTCCGCGACTCGAAATAAAGCATTGAGACGAAGAGTGAGAAGAGACAGATTGTTTTTTTTTTTTGTATTTCAACCGCAGTTTTTATAAATTAGCGTTCAGTAAAATTAGCAGCAGTAGTTTTTATTTGCAATAAGAAAATAAAGAACATATTTTGATATTACCTTTATTCATTTGTAGGCAAATGTAAAGTTAAAATTAATGGATGTTGTTGAAACTAGATAAATTGCAGTTTTCTCAACGTTTAATATTTAAACGTCTTCCTAAATTTCTATTAGCTCGGGGAGTACAAGTGAAATTTTGTTTGACACGAATTTACTGCAGTTCATAAGGAGCTGGAAGACTGATGTCTATCATTACTCATGGGCGTGCCTTGAGCACATTCTTTACTTCTGTAGCCTACTTTATAACTTGTGTGTGCACGTATCTAGTTTATATTCGGTATAGGTCAGGTTGACTGATTACTGTTCTTTTTTACAGAGTCCACTATGGTTATACGCCAAAAACATGGGGATGCCAGAATGGGGGCCTATTTTCTTATATTTTTAACTGGTGTAACAGCAGACGAGTACCGAGTACGTGTACAGACTTCATCCAAAGCAAACACGTGTCTCGCACAAACATTCAGCCAATCAATATTTATATTAGGCTAGCTGTTCCTGCGCCAAAAGTACCCATTTGTTTTTTGCGTGGAAGTGGGCCTCACCGGGCTATTGCTGAGGCCGTATGTCAGGCTTAAACCGACTAAAACCACACGGTGTGCCTTACAGCGCCAGTTATGAGTGAACCGTTGGCAGGGCGACGTTTTTCCTCCAATGGTCCACCCAGCACCAGCTCGCGGGTGGTAACTAGGCGATGCCCAGACACCCCCTTCTCTGAGACTGTGCTTCGGGTGAAGAACATAAACTCGTCTCAGACACCCGCGCCTGTCTTATACCGCGTACGTATAAGAGCGCAAGTGAAATGGTTCCGCCTGGAAGGTTCCTACTGGATCCACACCATCACCTCCTTGCGCGAGATGTTCTCCTCGCAGAAGATCGCGATAAAACAACTGTGACGACGATTCGTCCTACCAATTGGGAGACTCTTGCTGTAGTCAGTCTGTCAGTGCCGCTACCTAGAAACTATGGGCCTATAAAAATAAAAATTAGTTTGAGCAAAGGGAAATCAATATGTATTGAGATAGGTACATATGTAAGATTTCCTTCTGTACGTGCGTCAATCGTGCACTGCCTGGGAACAATTATTGACTTTATCTATTTTGCTGCAGCATTTTTGAACAACAAAACTAGCTAGCTTCATTCAATGTTTGTTGATCTTGTTCTTATATCATTTGTTAAAAATACGAGGTTATAAAAATTAATGCTTTAGATAAAATGAATTCATTATGATACAAAAAGATACTCTTTTTTCTCAACACAATTATTCAGACCCTGAGATATCAAGCTATTTGTAAATGTACGCTAAAATCATGCCAATAAAAATGTTTAAATTTTGTTTTGCATATCCATATCAGTAAAAGCCAGTATCATGGACGAGAATATGTGTACCAAATGGAATGAAATGATTATAATCTTTTTTAATGTACTCAAAAAACTTTCAGGTTTTCTGAAAGTTTATGTATTGAGTACATGAAACGCTCACCCGTTACAAATGTTATTATCGTGAAAACAGAAACGTTATAAGCTCTCTATAAATTGATGTCACATCACCATATTACTTTTGGTACTTTAGAGAGGGTAATAAAAATCTCAATTTATTTTAAATCCTGCTCTCATTTACTGATTTTGATTTAGGATTACTGGTAATGTTTTTGGTCTAACCAAGGCAAATTTTGTCGTAATATTCCCCGGTTATTTTAGACATACTGACGAGACAGCTATGATTCGAAATCCATTTGTTTATTTTTGTTTTATGACACGAGTTATACAGCGAACACAAATCATACGTCCGTTATCAGTAAGATAACGTCTTAATAAATTAAGATAAAGATAAAGTCTTAATAAATAACTTTAAAGATAAAGTCTTAATAAACATTAAAGTCTTAATAAAAAATAAACATTAAAGATAAAGTCTTAATAAATAACGTCTTATTAAAGTCCTTGTTACCGCCAGTACCCCTGTACCCTACAAGTATTTTATTGTTACTACTGTGAGAAGTGACCTAAAACCACTGCCTTACGGATAACCAATAGATTCGATCATGTTCTGGGTATAATAACGACAATGCAGCTGTATGCACTGTTTTGAATCTTGCAGCAATTCCAAGTGTTACTCATATTCTTGAAAAATATGAACTGGTTTTTGATAAAATATATGCAATTATTTTTATTATAGTAACAAATAGGTATAATTGCTAACAATAATAAGGATTTAAACAATTTATTGCACCGCTTTATCGGAATAAGTTACTCCAGGAGTCATTAATTATAAGTAAAAACCGAACAAAAACTCGTTAATTGCCTTCGTTATCCTTTCGAGAACAGTGGAAAACTAACACATTAGCTTCGTGGACTAGTATGTGAAAGTTTGTTTCATAAAATATTTCTCAACCAAATCACGGACAAAGTAAGCGATACGGTTCTGGCTGGAACTCTATGAATAAAATTATCATTTTGCAGAATTGATTCTGGAACACAGTAAAATACACGTACTATACCAGCCTACTTATGAGTATCTATCCATTTGACTTCTGTATTATTTTATGTAATTGGTACAATCGTACGCACCGAGAATTGGGCTGCATAATTATTTCGATCGCGTTGTTGTAGGTTGATAAACATTGCTGGATTAATATTGGCCAGGGTCCTTAATGGTGTTTATATTAACGTAAATTGCAGAAAATGGATATAAGTACAGGCTACATAATTTAGTAAGCATAACAACATTTTTGGCTAGAATTTTACTAGTCCAGTCTATATTTTCTATCCCACTAACATTATAAATGTGAAAGTTTGGATGGATGGATGAATGGATGGATGTTTGTTACTCTTTCACGCAAAAACCACTGAACCGATTGCGATGAAATTTGGTATGTAGATAGCTGGAGACCCGGATTAAGGCATAGGCTACTTTTTAGTCCGATATTCCTACGGAATCGGGACTTACGCTGGTGAAACCACGAGCCGCTGCTAGTTTGTATATAGTTGGGAAAGTAACAGTTCCTATTGTATTTTTCCTTGTGGAAATCCCCCAGGGACCCTCTGCCAAGGGCACGACAAAGATGTCAGAGGTATATTAGAGTAGAAAACTAAAATATATGGTTTCTCCAACATCGACTGAGAGTGACACGGTACGTCTATGTGGTAACTGAACAAGCCACCTTTGGTAAACCTTTCTGTTGTGCTTTTTAAATCTTTCTGAAAGAAGAACAGTCTCTCGTCTCCGTTTATTCTTCCTCCAACAACAAGTGTGCGCAGAGAACGCCCGTGAGGCTTGACTGACTTGACTTTTCAGAGTTTTTTAATTGCAAGGCGAGCGAGACACTTTTAGTTAAACACTAGTTATTCCGGCATTTCCGGACCGATACGACCTTCAAACCTTCAAGAAAAGATCGTATTCCCATCTCAAAAGCCGGCAACGCACTTGTGATTTTTTTTTTATGGCGTAGGGGGCAAACGAGCAGACGGGTCACCTGATGGTAAATGACGACACCTGCCTATGAGCACCTGCAACTCAAAAGTCACAAGTGCGTTGCCGGCCTTTCAGGTAATAAGGTGGAAGGAGTAGGGAATAAGGAGGGAGGATGGCGGAGAGGAAGAGGGAAAGGTTAGGGCCTCCGGTAACCCCACTTACTCGGCGAAAATCAAAGAAGCATTGCTTCACTGCCCGTTTTCTTTGAGGCCGTGGTATCACTCCGTTTGAGCCGGCCCATACGTGCCGAGGCATGGCTCTCCCACTGTGACACTTGAGTAGCAGGTGTCCATGGGCGCCGGTAGTCACTTACCATAAGGTGACCCGTCTGCTTGTTTGCCTCCTTAATTAAAAAAAATATCCTCGGGACATAGGTCGATGATAATTACCTAACCTAAACAAGAATTTAAGTATTGCCTGCGAGAAGCTCGATTAGCATCAATGGTCAATCATCAAATATTATTAATATCTGAAACTATTGCGTAATGAGGGAGTGTTACTTTATTATACGAGGCTTTAGAGGATTTTCACATGAAGCTGTATTACATATAATCGCAATCATATTACGAGTGTCAACAACGGGACATTATAATTAATATGGAGAGCCAAAAAAGAACAATTAATAATAAATTACGATTTATTATCAACTAGCTATAATCGGTCACACTTTGCTGTGTGCTAGTCTTCTTAATACTTTGTTTTTGTTTCATTCATATTCCATTTTTTAAATTTGTTTCAAAATATGTGTATATGATTAGTGGTGTAATTTTTATAATTATAGATATGCTACTTCGAATATCAATGATATTCATGACCATCGACCACTAGATTAAACTACTTTAACAACATTGTTTAACTATAAAAATATTTTTATCCAAATTATAAATATGCACGAGCACTTAAATAAGTCAATAAAACTCAATACTGGCGTTTTAAACATACATATATAGCAGTAGACGTCACATGTGAATCAAAAGTTCTACGGCTACAATAAATTCTCACCTCGGAATCAAATAACATTTTCAATTTCACTGGATGCGATGCGTGTTGATCGACAAACAGTAGGATTGACTGAGTTACACCCGACACTCGGTAGGTATATTCGGCAGCTTGAAAATTGCCTTCATATTTCAGTGTCAAACGTGCCGAAGCGAATAACTTCCTTAGGTATTACACTCAAACTTTATGGGAGGAAATCAGTCATGGATGTAACAACAAGTATAGTTATTAATGCGGTCATTCACCTACCGGGGTTGATGAAGGTGTTAAGTTCAACAATATTTATGACATACGTTTAGTTTTAGATTGTAAATAGCTACAACCAAACGATGTTATGAGTAAGCACATATATAAGCTACATACATTCTCATAGAGAGCAAAGAGGAGGATACACACGTTAAAGACCAATACAATGTCTTAATTTAAACTATCAAGAAATTAAAATAGAATACATATAAAAATCTTTACTGCTTAGTTAAATGAATAATTAAAACACAACCTTAAAAATAGTGGAGTGCTCAATTTCAGTCTATTTTAAAAAGCGCCCCAAGCATGTTTATGAGTGTATAATTGTTACGGGAATTCTTTAAAATGATGTTTCAGATAAATAATTTAATCCACTCATTACTCTAAATATTTTTAAAAAGTATTTAGAGTAATGAGTGCGAGTTCATTATAATCGCTTACGGCGTAGTTTTCGAGATATCGGTACATAGAATAAAGTTATTTATAGGCATACTGAAGGACTGTTGATATGAACCGCACTCTCGAGAACTTTGCTATTGGCGTAAATAGGGAAGTCACACTTTGAAATCTGTTTAGGGTTTGTAGTACTTGGATAATTGTCCAGTTTATTGTAAAGGTTTGCATTATTAAATATTAACACATGTTAGCATGTATGTACATATTTATTAATCATGGTGCTTAACAAATACAATAAAAATAGATTATAATCAAAGGTAAATCATATAATAATCAATAATAGTGTTTTAAAACTAGCACTTGATAAGGTTTTGTTTAAGCAGACGTTTGATTGATTGGCATCGATCGTGGTCCTGGATATACTGTTAACGGTGACGGTCAAAACGATTTATACTTCTCATCTATGCAATGACGCATGGATACCTCAGTTTCTCGGGTTGCGATGTGTCAATTTTTATTTTCACTTATTTTCTACATTTGAAACTCGCTTCTCTAATATTTCTTTGAGTAACTATCTAAAAATCACGAACCTTTAAAATCTTTGAACTATTTTTCACTATTTAGGCGTGTTCGTTTATTTGAAAAAATAAAAGCTCGCACGCAATATTCTTTTCATCGCATTAATATGTAAATTGAACCTGAATTTATTGACAGACATTTTTTTTTGGTAATCACAAGTATCTATAAATACAATGTTGGGCCGAAAATTGATAGCAATATTCTATGAATATTAAATATTTGGAACATCAATATTGTATTATGTTATGAAGCTCTAATAATGTAGTATTTGGAAAATCGTATGTAAATAATTTAAAATTTCAACCATTTCACTTGTTTATGAACTTAAATGGAATTAAATAATGTAATAAGTACTGTGTTTTGCTATGGTGTTTGTTTTGTCACTGTTGTCCAGTTTACGGAAATTGGGAAAAGTGAAAAATATAATATATAAAAAGCGAGCGCGTTTTGATGAATATCCTTGGACTGCACAAGAGTGACAAATGTCACTTGTGTGCTAACTAGTACATATTGTTTTTATGTTTGTTCTAATGTATACATATATTATAAATATTAAAACACGTTGATCAGTGTTTCGTTACTTTATTTTCATGACCAAATATTGCCTTACAGGCCCAAAGTCTTCCTAAATTCGGAAATTAATACTTTTCTTAATTTATTTGTTTGAAATCCTTAAAACATCAACTGCACACCGTGACACTACAGTTTAAGTTTTACCCTCAGATCATAGTTTAACACCTTCAACTCTTTCATACAGGGACCTGTCACTTTTGTATACATACCAAACCTTTAGGTAATGATTTAAATATATCTTCTTTCAAAAACCATTCAGAAGTCCAGTGGTTACATTTAAATGAGTAATACTCATTCTCATTTGTACACAAAGGGCAACAAGGGTAAAAACTAATCATGTTCCTAAAACAAACGCAGGCTTAAGAACACCTCTACGACAGATTGTAGATAATTACAATACCTATTTTAACAGTACAGATATCTTCATGCATTCTGCAATCAAATATAGAAAATGTTTACTGGAATCTTAGAATAACTGCTTCCAAGTCAGTTTCCTAATTTCCATAATACATATTATTCTCAATTTACTTAATTAATTAACGTGTTTGTTGACGTTGAATTATTTGATTGTCTTCTTTATTTATTTATATCGCGTAGCATGCACCATTTTTCTATAACATTGTGTAAATGTGTGGATAATGCTGTTGGTAGTATAATTAGCACATTTGTACTGAATTATAATGTGAATAATTTAATATTGTACTACTGTTTGTTATCCCAAATAAATAAAATAAAAATAAAAAATAATCCTAGGCTGGAATGTCACACTACTGGGGGAACAGTATCTGTCATCTATCAACACCAGGTTTTTGAGAAGATTATTTTGCTACAAGACGTGCGCGAAAACGCACATTATTATCAATATAATTTTTTTATTAAGCACCTACATGCATTTAACCATTGTCATATCACCTTGATTGTCACCAAACTCCCACGCTTTACGGTCCTCCTAAGTCATTGCCTGCTTCCACTGCTCCCTGTTTGACCCTTCGAAAGACTCTGAGAATATAATCCTCACCGATGCTGAAACAGTAGTTTATCTCTATCTGATTGAAACACACAAGTTGCTAAAACCATACCACTCCGGTTTCCTTCTCTGACGCTTGCTATCCCCGGCGGTCACTTGCTAAGGTGTTGATGTTGACTCCAGTCAACATTAACACCTTAGCAAGTGAGTGAGTCCACTGCATGTTCTAGAACATCTAGTGTTGAAATTTTGAGTGAATTTTTCACTACCTTCAACATACACTGAAGAGGACCTTCGGTTTCTGGAATATTCTGAGATGATTCTCCCAGTACTCTCTTTAACCGGACTATCGTTTGCAAACATTAAACGTGTTTTCATAAGAAGTAGTAGTAAGTGTAGTTATTTCAAAATGAGAGTTTGTTTGTTCAAATATCGTTGTAAGCAGAGGGTATTACACACTCATATTTGATAAAGACAAGGTGAGGTATATAATTTTATTAACAACCTTACATCTACTTTTTTCTTAAACAGGTCTAGCTACGTCACAGTCAACAAGCTACGTTCGTTCAAACAGCCTAACCTTTGAGTAAATACTCCTTCCTATTTTTTTAGTTTATTTTATGATTATTATATTGCTACCCGAAAGGTAAAAATAACGTAGAATCACCTATATTAGGCCAAAATTGTAACGTGGGACGTGGGAGAGCCATGCTTCTGCACGTATGGGCCGGCTCGACTCCGCTCGATATTACGGCCTCACAGAAAACCGTTAGTGAAGCAATGTTTGCATTGCTTTTCGCCGCGTGAGTGAGGTTACCGGAGGCCCTAACCCTTCCCTCTCCCTTATTCCCGTCCCTCTCTTCCCCTTCTCCCACCTTAAAGGGCGGCAACGCACTTGTGACTCTTGAGTTACAGGTGCCCATGGGCGGCGGTAGTCATTTACCATCAGGTGACCCATCTGCTCGTTTGCCTCCTATACCATAAAAAAAAAAAAAAAAATTATACTCTTTGTAGTGGCATTACAGAAACTAGCCAGGTATTGCGTTGACATTGATGATATGGTATGATATTTTATGTTTCATGTCGAAAATGTTGCTCCTATGTTGCCTGCTAGTTCTGAAGATGTCATCACGCGTAGAAGTCCTACCGATGGTGGCGTATGTATCGTGATACATACGCCACCATCGGCTACAATTCAGCTACCTTTAATATGGTTGAGCTCAACGATGCCTAAGTTTATATCTTAGAACAATGTGTTACATTGTCCTCACATTTCATTTGCGCTTATAAGCAATGTAATCAGAAAATTGTAAAAAAAAAATAAAAAAAGAAGGACACTCTTTTTTGGTGTTTCTTAAGAAGAATAGGCTGTTCTTCTCCTTATTAGTACTGGAACAGGAAATAAGCTTTACGACTGACTTACTCTGACTGATTACTACACCTGACAATTCTAAAATACCAAATTAATTGAAATAAATTATTTTGTTTTCTTGATTTGATTTGAATGTTTTCGTACTTGTGGTTGTGTTAATCTAAGCATGTCGTATCAATTGACGTTGTTATAGAAACACACAGTCCATTAAAGAAAAAAAACCTAGTGATTTAGGGTTTGCTCTGACACATTCAGTCATCTTACCTTATTTATGAACCTTCAAAGTACAAGACAAGTAGCAGCTTAATATCGTCTATTTACTTTATAGTAGCATTAATTTATGTTTGCAGAAGTTACAAAGCTTTTTTAATTGCAATATTACTCAACCAGCATTATTAAAACATTTTTTTGAAACAAAATATGAAGTAATTTTCATTGTGAAACTGAAATTAAATTTTGCAAATATGCGCGACCACATTACGGCCGGCGCGGCGCGGCGTGGCGCCGGTATTAGTGTATAAATTAAAACCGGGATATACACTGTTAAAATTTAAATACTTCAGGCTTATTATATGAAGTTCTCTGCAGTCTAAATGCTCTAGTACAAGCTAAATTACTCAAGCTACAATTGCGCAGAATCTAGCATCCTTTTCAACAAAAGCAGGGAATTCTTTTTAATTTCCGTCTTTTTAAATTATACCTGCAGGTATTTAAAGACATTCTTTCACATGTTGAGTATCCCATTTAAAAAAATACTTTGGACCTACAAGAACCTGCAACCAAACTGCATTTGTATTGAGTCGAGTTCCTACCACGTAGGCAAGTCGTAATTCTTTAGGGTGTTTTACGTATAATATGTTTGTATTTACAAAAAAAACATCTCAGTTTTATTAGTTATTATTTTAACTTGATGATGATATAATTACGGACACAAACTTTGAAAAATATGTTTCCCTAAGAAATCACTGCAACAAGATGTGTAGAAATGCACAACCACAACACATCCACTCATCCGTAGAGAACGGAGATCCAGCTAAAGTCTGGAAATTTCTGAGAACACTGGGAGTTGGGAAGTCGCGCAAAGACTCTATTCCTAAAAATGTCGATATCGATTCCCTTAATAAGCATTTCTCTACTTCGTCCAAGTAACAATTAAAGCAAATACTCTTAGACATATTTCTTCTTTCCCAGCTCCTGATTATCCACCTTTCTTCTTTGATCAACTGTCCGCTTGTGATGTTAAGAAGACCATACTAACAATTTCGTCTAATGCAATAGGAAGTGACTGTATCAGTCGAAATATGATTGTCCCTATCCTTGACGAAATCCTACCTATCCTATGCAATATTTTAAATCACCCCTTGACTACTGGTGTAGTCACTGTGATCACTGGTGATTTCTCAGTCTCTTATCATATCTCCAAGGACAATTGATTGGTTTCGCAGTTACCTGTCTGGTCGCCGACAACGTATACGCATTGAAGACTCGGTGTCTTTTTGGTGCAGTACTACCGCTGGTGTACCGCAGGGTGGCGTTTTATCTCCCTTACTCTTCGCTGTTTTTATAAACTCCATCTCTAAACAATTACGTTCATCCTACCATCTTTATGCAGATGATTTACAAATATATACACAAACTCCGCTTAACATGCTATCGGAAGCCATTAACAAAATCAATGCAGACCTATCGGACATTTGCGATTGGAGTCATAATCATGGACTCAAGGTTAATCCCTCAAAAACGCAGGTATGCGTTATAGGCAGTCCTGGGTTAATTTCAAGAATTGATTGGTCTCAACTGTCTCAAATTCAATTTAATGGCACTTCATTACAGATCATCACAAGTCTAAAAAACCTGGGAATATGTATGAACAGTACCTTATCTTGGGGTCCACAGTTGCAGGAAGTCAGTCGTAAAGTTTTCGCTTCAGCGCGATCCTTACGAAGACTACGTAACTTTCTTCCAACTACCGCTAGAGCTGCGCTTGCACAATCGCTTCTTCTTCCGATTCTCGACTATGCCGATGTCAGCTATCTGAATCTCACTGAAGCATAACTTGATAAGCTTGAGCGACTTCAAAATTTTTGTATAAGATTCATATATGGGCTACGAAAATATGATCACGTTTCAGAACTCCGTCAAAAGCTCAGGTGACTTCCAATTCGCTCTCGCCGGAATACTCATATCCTCCATTTTACTTTCAACGTCTTATTCAACCCTAAAGCCCCATTTTATCTCAAAGAACGGTTCAAGTTCCTTCGTGACACACATGAAAAATGTCTAAGGTCATCTGAAAATTTGAGACTGGAGATGCCACAGCATCCCACAAAATTTTTTGATCATTCTTTTACTGTTCAAGCTATACGCTTGTGGAATGAATTACCAATTAACATTAGGCGAGCACAATCAATAACTATTTAAAAAAAATGGTTTATAAACATTACCTTTCACTTTAGTTGTACTGTATGTGTATGTATTGTATATAATATAGTTTATGGTTTATGTATGTATATTTGTTATATATATGTATGTATGTGTATTGTATTTTTAGTAGGTTAAGTAGGTTAATGTAGAATATCTGTATATTTTATTTATTTATTTATTTATTTATTTAAAACTTTATGCACATAGAGTACAGAGGCGGACTTAATGCCATAGGCATTCTCTGCCAGTCAACCTTCGGGTGATGTAGAGATTTTAATATTTATTAGAAATGATAAATATTTTTTGTTTTTTGTTCTTTGTAAATACACTATCAAATGCCACTGTCTCTCCGAATCATTTTGATCCATCCTAAAGTTGCCTGGAAGAGACTGCATCTAGCAATAAGGCCGCCCTTTGTACATTATATTATTCTTGATATAATTTTATTATGTAAATGTATTGTAAAAATAGTGTTCAAATTAAGAGTTATCTATCTATCTATCTAATTATGTATTTACACAGGAATTTACGCCATCACGAAAAGGTATTACATACTTCTGAATTGCCTGACATTTCGACTGAGCCAGTCAGCCTGTGACCACGGCCAGTGCAACCTGGTCGAAACATCAGGCAATTCAGAGATATGTAATACCTTTTCGTGATCGCGTTAATTCCCGTGTAAATACATAATTGTACAATTATTAGTTCTAGTATACATAGTACAAGCTATGCTTAGTCCTACCTATTGCGGCATAGCTTGTGCTTATAAATAACTTAGTTAAAACTTTTTTCGGCTCAGACAATTTATAAGATATTAAAGTCTACTTACGTCCTCTATTTTTCATCAGTTTTAAAAACATATTTGCTTTGAACGAAACCTTTGCTCTTATTTGCATTTCGAGCACCTTGTGTTATGAACCTTTCAACTCTTTCCTACTTCTGTCATCCTTCTCTTACAGTAATATCAATTATATAATTGATATTACTGATATATATTATATTAATGGTAGCAAAAGTACGAACAAAAACGGCGGCGGCGGCGGCAGCTAAAAAACTTACAACGAAAATAAATATATTATTAACTGTTGCCACGTAGTGGGTTTTAAAGTTAACATTAAGGTATTTACATATTCACAAGGGATAAACTATGTGTCTGTTCTTTCGTAAGTGGATCAAATTTGGAATACATGTTTCTGCTTAGAGAAGGCCCCCGTAAATCCATTTTGAGGTCCCTTATAGGCTAACGAAATCCGAGATTTTATTCTAAGATTAATTTCTGCCAGTAGAAAACATTTTTTCTTAAGTAGAAGAAATACTGAATCTAAAACTAAATAAAAAACAATATTCTATTCGAAAATTCAGTTTGACTGAAGTTTGATTTCAGCAAATAGAATTCGTTATGGAAAATCAAACCTTTCGACAGCAAAGTACCGCATTAGGACGTCAGCTTATATACCCACCGTTTAATAAATACTGATAATCAATCCATGTCAGGATTGATTAGCTCAAGTTCATTACAATGTATGATTAAACATTGCACTATTTATGATGACCGGGCAATGTCAATAATGACAAGTAAAATCGGGCTACCTAATGAATACTTATACAAACTTTATTATTTATCACATAGTCGGGCCATTATGAATATTGCTACGGAAGTGTTGAGCAATGTGATAATTAAGGTACATTAGACAGGGCGCTAGAACAAAGAACACACGTGGGACACTCAGTATACATTGTGAAATCTAAAAAAAATACCATGGACCCATTTTTTTATAACATTATTTCAAACAACTCGCTACCACTATTCATGTAAAGTTTCAATTTTATATTCACTTTTTCCATTGCGCACCTTCCGGAGATAAAAACTCTATCCGTTTGAGTTGATATTTAATTTAAAAAGAAGTCATACGCTGCCACATCAGAGCTTTAAGAAGGACGACAGAAGTGTGACGGGTGTGCTGCCTAAAAAGTGCCTCGTTTTGAGCTATGATTGCGCAAGCACGTTTGTCGTGGTAAAGCACCAGCCCGCGCAGTTCTGTATTAGGTCACTTGCTGCTGACAGCAGTATACCACTCCGCATTAATGCTACTTTGATCCTGTAAGGATATTGACACCAGATATCCTGTCATAGTAAAAAATCTAGCAATCAAAATTTTCCCTGCGTTTTTCGCCTAACTTTGGTAGCTCTTGGCTCATTTTGAAACAGCCAAACATTTTTCAGTGAGGTACGATAATTCATTTAGTTCGTTATAAAATGTGGAGGAAAATTTGAATTTGCTACTTTTGTTTTTTTATCGTAAATGATCTTATTTTTAAAATAAAGTGTAATCTGCCATAACATCTGTCACAGTATTCCATGAATAAAAACTGTTTTTTGCAAAATTTTCTGAGTGGCTGGAACATGGAAGAAGCATTATATTATTTACAAACATGGACAGCTACAGAAAGCATTTTTTTATATTCTGTTTAAATATAAAAGCGAATAAAGTTGGACGATGTTTTTTGTTTATTTTTTTAATTTAAAACTTATACGTAAGTACGGTAAGTGTGTTATCTATATTTACAATAATATTAATATTTTGACACAATTTTTTGGGGGCGCTTTGGGCGATACTGAAGCCAAAACTATGTTTTTGTCTGTCTGTCTTTCTATTTGTCTGTATCATAGCCACGCATCACGCCGAAACTGAACTAATTGAAATGAAACTAGGCATGAATTGATTTCATACGACGAGGGAGGACATGGGATACTTTTTATCCTGAAATTAATGACGGTTTCCTTGAGAGGGGATGAAAGTGAAAATGTATACCTACTTAGTTGTAATTCATTAACCCGTAGTCCAGTAGTAGTAGATTTCAATTATTATTTTTTGTTGGAAAGTAGGTACTTTGAAAATTGTCACTAATCTTTTATATCTATAAAATTTACAATGAAACTATAAAGCTTATAATAAATCTAATAGGTCCAACTCTGTACATTACAGATTTCTTAATTTTGTGGAACGAAGTTGCGGAGGGGTACCCTAGCCGGTAAAAAACGTCCGTAACGTAAGATTTTTATGTATAGTCTATGTATGATGGCTATACAGTGTCTAATGTATAGTCTACGCGATGACTGTTGTTGTGAATTTGTGTGTGTGAGGTTGTGTGTGTGTGTGTGTGTGTGTGTGTGTGTGTTAGGGTGTATGTGTGTGTGTGTGCGTGTGCGTGTGTGTGTGCGTGTGCGCGTGTGCGTGTGTGTGTTCGTGTGTGTGTTCGTGTGCGTGTGTGTGTGTGTATGTGTGTATATGTGTGTGTGTGTGTGTGTGTGTGTGTGTGTGAGGATGTGTGGAAGGATGTGTGTGTGATTTTTAAAGATAAAAAAAAATTACAATAAAAAATGTATACCCGAATAATTATTTTCTTTATACCTTGAATATAAATTGAAATTTATATTTTTATAATAAGGAACTTTGTTCCTATCTGGTGTGTTACGACACCACACAGTTTTTATTGGGGGTGACTTTATAATCGACACTTTATAATAAAAAGTGTACTTAGTGGTACTTCATTAAAATGTAGTCCGATTACAATAATTCTTTTTCTGTTGGAAAGGAGATACTTTGACGATTTTCACGTAATTTTCTTTTTTTTTTGTATCTGTATGTATAATAAATCTCTAGACGTGTTGAATCGCATCACGTAAAGTATGAAATAATCGTGGAAACGTTTGAATGAGAAGTAATACATTTCAAAATAAACATTACTTAATACCTATAGGTAAATATTTGTAGTTCATGTATTGAATTATTCATCATAATTTAATAGAAAATAATAGAATCTACGTATACTAATTATAATATATTTATATTTCCAAAAAATATTACAAAAAAAAAGTACAAAACAAACTAATATTATTATACGTAATTCACTCTATTCATAGAAATAAGAATTTAAAATGTTACAGAAAAAACATATCATTACAATACAGTTAGTATTACTTTAGATTAGACCAATAGATGTCGACACATTCCGTTATTGACCCAATATTTTTTTCAATTGTTTTTTTTTATTCAAATAAACAGATCCTTTAGGTGAAAGAGGACAATCCCATCAAAAACATAACAAGTAAACAACCCAAGTCTCGCAAGTCACAACACAGTTCTTCTACCGCAAATAGTTGTGAGATCGAATTGTTACCTAATAGGTAACTAACAACATTTTATAG
Organism: Callimorpha dominula; assembly: GCA_949752705.1. Classification (NCBI taxonomy): domain Eukaryota; kingdom Metazoa; phylum Arthropoda; class Insecta; order Lepidoptera; family Erebidae; genus Callimorpha; species Callimorpha dominula. The sequence goes on from OX456997.1 coordinate 14,938,320, forward strand.
AGACCGTATCAATATTAAACAACTTTTATTTCTTTCATAAATAGACTTGGCCATAATGACAGGAATTATCTACTATTTTAAATAATTCCAATCGAACATAACGCTAGTGGGGCAAAATGCATGAGTAAAGGGCTCGGAGCGCTAATACTAGATTATATATAATAGCAATAGCTAATAATAGATTTAAAACGTTTAGATAGGGGGATTAAAAATGTTCTGAATGGCTTCGAGAAAAGAATGGTACGGCGGTGCCTTTTTTGCTCGACTTGGCCTGGGCACTGCCATGCCCCCAGATGGTGTTTAGTTCTCATGAAAGTGACGTTTCTTTCTGCAATAAACTTCATAATAATAAAGGTTTTGGTTTTCCCTAAATCTTTATACGTATTAAAGAAAGATATTATGGTTCATAATTTATTCCACACGCAAGAACTTTGTTACTCTTTTACCACTTTCTATTTATAGAGAAGCTGTATATAATGTTCAGTATAATACGTGTTCACGTTATTGCATCTGGTGCTGCTTAAGATTTGTAATAAAATCTAAGTAAGTGGATATCGTAAAGCTTATGAGTTTGCCGTAGGACGCAATATTACGCTACAAGACACCCTTTGCCGTGCGTCTAGTTGTACGCGGAATGTTCTTGTATAACAGAAAGCGGAGTCTTATACAAAATTTATTAAAGTTATTTCTGGAAGCTGTTAGAGAGATATACAATTCTCATCGTCGTCCAAATTGAATAGAAATAAAGTTTTCATTAAAGAGGTTAATCTTAATTCAGGTCCATCTAAATTATATCATATAAATTATAAATAGAAAGTTTGGATCTTGGAAAATATTTTTTTTTATTTGAAGTTAAATTAGACAATCAAATTGATCTGAATTTTTTCAAACTTGGAGTCAAAGGCGATAAAACTTGTGAATGATAGATTGGTTCGTAATTGTTTAACTTAAAATTTAAATATGGCTTCCCTACAGTGTGTAATGTCTACATTCCTTCTTTTAGTATTCCTGTACAGCACTATTGCTAAAAGACAAAGTCTATAAGCATTAACTTTGCGGATGATGTAATAATAATATTTTAATGGGTTTTAACAACTTAATGATGCAATTATGTATTTACACGGAAATTAACGCGATCACGAAAAGGTATTACATACCTCTGAATTGCCTGACGTTTCGACCAGGTTGCACTGCCGTGGTCACAGGCTTAATTCTCGTGTAAATACATAATTATATCATGGAACGTGAAAGTTTAAATGTTAGTATGACTTGATGATGGTTTAAAATAATACCCACACTTTGTAATATCAATTCAAAATTTTCTTTATCAAGCTACTATTAAGTAAGCTCCTTTTAAGGGTTCTATTTCCAGGTTTTAGGTAGATTTTCGAAGAAAAGTCTACCTATTGGTTTTGTACACGTTGTCGACTTTACCAAAAAATTCTTCACATGAGGTCTAGTTATGATCCATAGACCCCAAAACAACCGCCAGTTAAAAAAAGCGGGCCCGCAGCAGGCCCGCAGAGGTAGACTTCGTGTTTTTTAATTTTAATATCCAAAAATATATTTCGCATTAAAAACTTTAAATGTCTACATTGTAGAGTAAAATAAAAAAATAGCTTTCATTTAAAAATATTACCGATTGTAAAAAGGCTTACAGTTTCGGAGCAATGAATTTTTTTCTAACAAATTTTGGTTTAAAAGTTAAGGATGGAATCATTTAGGGTTCATATTAAAAAAATATTCGTATTTACTATGGGCATGCTATTAATGTTAAACGGTCCAAAAAATTTTAATAAATAAAAAGTTATGCTGAAAAAAATAGATTTTTGAAAATCTGCCACCCAGTCCTCCCCTTTGGGGGAATATTCATGAAATTAACCTTCATTTTTGCCCTGTTGATTTGTCGTCCAAGTTTGAAAGCAATCGGTGCATAATTGCTTTCTCTATCGTGCCGGTAAAATTGAGGTACATACATATCTGCTACGGGCCCGGTTTTTTTTTAATTACTTGCTAACAGGAGAGTGTACTTCGACCATAGTTACTTTGTTCTTGTAAGCTAATAATAAGCTCTCTTAGTTCCAGTTGAGTGTTAGCCATTTTACACAAAACAGGTTCCAAATAACGTCAAACCCTTTGTTCCGTAACAATGAAAATACTTGAATTTAAACCAAGTCTTATCACAGAACCCTTATTTGTTTCTAAAATCACTGTTTTTGCCAGTAGATGATGTTCTCTCTTGTTCGTCCAGTTTTTGATGACGTCCGATCACGAAATTTTAAAAGATTATACAACAAATTGTCTTGTTTGTAACAATCTTGAATATTCTCCTTTGAACGTACAATGCATTTCAATTTAGGCTCCGGTAATGGGACTTCGCTTTGTGCTTTACCAAAGTTTACATACTGACTTAGATTAATATTTAGATGAGATTTTTGTGTTTAACTTTTTGATGTTATAAAATATTTCTTAAAGCGAAGCAGTCATTATTGACATTTCTTCATTATACTTATGTTTCATATATATCCTTACGTTTTAAAATATTTAATTATATTACAGCACCTTCATCAATGAAAGTACATGATTTTCCTATCGAAATAATTATATTTTCTCAAATTTTGTAGCTTCCACATTACACTTATGTTTTATATATTTCCTTGCGTTTAAAAATATTGAATCATTTTGTAGCAGCTTCATAATGAAAGTAGCTTCCTCAAATTTTGTAGCTTCCTCATTATACTTATGTTTCATATAGGTATTTGCTGCGTTTTAACTTATTTAATCATATTGTAGCAGCTTCGTCAATAAAGTATTATATAGTATATTTTCTTGTCGAAATAGTAATTAATTGATTTTCTATGTATAAAATACACGTAGGTACTTCTGTCTGTATATTATATCTTTGTAGATTAGGACTATTTTAGCCTGAACTTTTTTACATCGTCTATAGGCACAATATTTCGCAATCTCCTATATAAACATAAATATAACATTATAGGATAGTAATTGTAAAACATGTCCAGGTTTTACAGTATGTACTGAGTGGATCCCCTCTTTATATTCGAATTTCAAAACGAATTAAATATGTTTCTGACCATATCGAAATGTTTTGTTTTGTGAATATCTGATATTCAAAAGTTGTATAACATTGTGTATGGACTTTGGTCTGATAATAAAGTTTATTATTATTATTTATTAAGTACCTCATAAATTTCTGATGTTTGATACATAATGATCATGAACTTTAACAATATATTAAAAGCAATACAATTTTCCCTTGGATATATTGATAAATTTATAATATGATAATTTTTTAATTGATAATTCATCAATTCATATTAATTACATATCAATTACACATCGAATCTAATCGAGGTCTATGTTTAGCAATGACTGATCTGATATAGTTGATGATGTATCGAGTGCCTTGGCTTAGTTACGACGCGACATAATGTTTTGCTGTCAATTGACACCTTAAAAGTTTTTGCACGCTACTTGCGATATAAAAGCGCCACTTACATTATCTATAACGTAAATCTGAATATCAATGACTGTTATTTCAAAAGAGTGCTTGTGTCTCATCCTTGTAGATATTCGGAGTGAGCCCGAAGTTTGACGCCCTCGGCGTTATCGGCGCGCGGATAAGTGAAAGCCCCCATCGCCATTGAACACTCGCTCAGACGCGCCCTTATCACAAACGTATCGGAAACGACTTTTATATTACACTATTGGCCTGCTTGTATCGTGAAGTACACGTTGTTTTGATAAATGTTAGCAAAGGTTTATTAAAGTTGCATTATTTTTGTATACTTTTTAAAGAATGTATTTACATATCCAACATATTTTATTATTAGGATTCTTTTTAATAAATTCACGGATATCTATCGGTGAATGTTATGTAATCTTGCAACTTAGTTTTTAGCCAATGAATATTTATTAAAACTTTTACACACAATAAAATAGGTTAAGGAATAACACAACTTAAATTAAATTTATAATATAAATATTTAGTTAAAAGAAAACATACATTTTAATAAATTAAATGCCTATTACAAAAATCTGCAGATATCTGCGTTAAAAACAATTTAAAAAAACTATTGACAGTTATAGATCCAACAGATCTGAGCGCAGGGCACGCCACAATCGTGGCGGTAAGACCCAACATGGAGGATTGGCTGGAGAGGCATCACGGCCGCATCTCCTACCGGCTGACGCAGGTGCTGACCGGCCACGGCTGTTTCGGAAAGTACCTGTGTCGCATAGGCCGGTAGCCAACGTCTGCGTGCCATCACTCCGGAGGCTGTCGCGATTATATTGCACTCCACACTCTTGTGGAGTGCTCAGTGTGGATGCAACAGCGCCACGACCTCACGGCGGCTATCGGTATGGGAAGCCTCTCGCTGGAGACCATGGATCTGTCCATGGTCCAAAGTGAGAGTACGTGGGAATCCGCCGCTTCTTTTTGTGAGGAAGTGATGTCCGCTAAAGAGGCGGCGGAAAGGGAACGGGAGAGGAATAGTACTCTCCCGTCCCGAAGAAGAGGCACCAGGCACCCTAGAACGCAAAATGATCTCCGGCCTCCATGAGTGCTGGCCTAGGGGTAACGGGTGAGGCTGCCCGTTACCCTAGCAGAAGGCCTAAGATGGTAGCGCGACGTGTTCCGCGTGCGCCTCTCTAAATCGGAAGGAGGGCAAGACCCTCCGCTACCAATGGTGTCTCTGCCTTCTGTTTGAGGGCGGCCAAAGTCTATCAGGGTTCTCGGGGACTTCCTTCCTAGGTATACCCGAGTCCCTTGCTATAGACTCGCTTGACGGAACACCCGTGTGGTTTTAGTCGGTTTGAAACAGATAAAAATTATCATAGTCCATTGAGAATAATAAAAGATAATTATCTTTTAAAAGAAGTATCACCGACTTCAATACGTCATGATAAATCATGATAAATTGTAATAAACTGTATGCTTCATTCCTTAATATTCAATCCTGAGGGGTGAAATATTTTCTTCAAATTTAAATACGACCAACCTTGTTTATACGGTCGAATTGAGAACCTCCTTTTCGTCGGTTAAAAACGGTTTACAATATGAGAAAAATCTTAAAAGTTTACACAAAAAATTGTCGAATTGAGAAACACCTTGTTTTTTGAACTCGATTTTAAATAATTAAACTTTATATATTTACCAGCTATATATTAAAAAATATTGTGACATTTGAGACGAAAACTATCCTATCTCTTAAGTTGGAATGAACTGTACACAGTGTGGAAAATTTCATTAAAATCGGTTTATTAGTTTAGGAGTTCATAGCGGACAAACAGCTTTTCACGAATTTTTTATATACTTATAAAGATTTCTCTCTTTGAGTGTTTCGGTTTGAAATGTATCTAAGTTACAATAGCCTAATATCAATTGCTCAACACCTTTTACAAAATATTGTTTTTCCCTTGGATCTGTTCAATTCGAATACCACATTCTAATAAAATTGGTATTTCTTTGTAGTCTTATATATTATTATATTTATATTTATTTTGTATTAAAGACGGATACCACTTTTCGAAGCGAATACCAAAACAAGTTATATTTTCACAAAATCAGCTAAATCAAAATATAATAATAATAATAATAACTCCACACATCTCACACACGGCCGTCTGATCCTAAACTAGGCAGAGCCTGTACTATGGTAACCAGACTGCTGATAAACATACTTATATATTTCTAAATACATACATATTATAGATAAATTACACCCAGACACAGAACAAATGATCGTGCTCATCACACAATTATTTGTCCTGGGTGGGAATCGAACCCACGACCTCTGGCTAAGCAGTCAGGGTCACTAACCACTAGACCAACAGGCCAGTCCAATAAAATATTTAACATGTACTTAATATATCATGATTCAAAAATATACTAAAAAAACTGGACAAGTGCGAGGCTGACTTACGCATCGAGGGTTTCTTAAACAAACCATCATGTATGTCGATAGTACGTCCATCTCGGAAATCGATACTCGAAGATTTTTACCCGTTTTTTCTGAAATATCGAACTTAACTTTAGTTTCAGCAGTTCTAAAAATATTCTCCCATACATCGATATACACCAAGTCAACTTTTCAGCTGCAAAATATAAGTTTGTAATCACAAAAATATAATTTTATATGTTATAATAATAAATGAACGACTTTCAGATTTTTTTTTACTTGTGCTGTGAGACCTAAGTAGCTTCTTACTAAGTTTCAAGATTCTAGGTGAATGGGAAGTGCCCTATAGGTTTAGATTTACTCATGATGTGTTTGAAGAGCTTTTTCACTAACTGTAGGTACATAAAGTGGTATCCGTTTGGAATTCAAAATAAATATGACTACAAAAAAATACAAATGGTCGTTTAAAAATTAATAATTGCATCTAGAATAACGACGTCAAATAAATCGACTTATCGCAAATTTCTTTGAGTAATGTGAAAAGGTTCTTAACTTATTTAGATTTCGTTTGTTTTTGTTTTGTGTCATAAATATTCGTCTAAGCAGATAACTAGAAAAATAAATAATTAAACCATATAATATATGTACATACATATAAGTGTTAGAAACAGTCTCAAAACCACTGATATAAACTATGAAAATCACTAACTAACAGCAACTGCCAAGTTGTTCGTACCTCTGTTTGCACTCAAGTCAATCGTTCTAAACATATTCCTACCCTTTTGTAATCCCACAATTTGTTAATATTTATCCATTGACCAATAGTATTGCGTTACCGCTATAACCAGTCAAAATAATATCTATTAACTTATTTTTATTCAATAGTATACTGTGTTATCATCTATTATAGTTTGTCCCTATTTTTAATAAAATAAATAAGAGTTTTTAATGTGGCGACAACATAAGATGGTAACGAGCAATTACGGCCCTAGTATGGGTTAGCTAAGCAACCAAACTAGTGGTTAGCAAACCAACCTGCCCACATGTGCTTACCATTTGTGGCTTTAGTCCACCATTTAGTACGAAATGTGGTTTTGTCTCAAAAGTTATTAGTGTAGTATCTACATAGCTATCGTTTTACTCTGTGAATGTCTTTACTGCTTCTCAAAGACATTATGTAACATGACTGAAGGTAACGTCACATATAATTCTTTGTATTTACAAAGTTTTTCCTGTGTCGAAGTCGAATTGATGCACATAAAATAAATAGATATACCTAGACTCAGAACAAGTGTTTATAAAACAAGGAAATAGTTTCATACCACCAGAGCGAGGTGACAACTTAAACCGTTACACCATTCAGGCAGCGCCTTCAAGTACATATATATATGCATGTACCTCAATTTTACCGGCACGAGGTCGCAATTATGCACCGATTGCTTTCAAACTTGGACGACAAATCAAGAGGGCAAAAATGAAGGTTAAGTTTGTGAATGGGGGATATTCTCCCAAATTCTACCTCTGCAGGCCTGCTGCGGGCCCGGTTTTTTTTGTTGCGACTGAATTCAAAATTCTCGATGATAGTAGTAGTTGGAAAATCACCACTCAAACCACATTAACCTATGTACCACTTTTTGTTTATTACATCACTGGCAACAGTATTTAATACTTATAATATTCCATACCAAATAGAATTTCATTTTGTAATATCAACTTCCTCAAATGAAAATCAATAAGTACATACCAGCCGGCTTAAGCCACCGTGCAGTGCTGTAGCACTGAGCACTGCCAATATTGGAATTCAATTGTGAATCTAGAGCGATACAGGACTTATACTTGCTGTTGTTGAAGTATAATACTACCGCTAACTGTCCGACAGTAGCTCAACAATTACTGTTCGTTTAAAATACCCTCACCAGAAGGAGGGAGGGAGAGAATAATATGTCATATAGAACGAAATAGGTATTTTAATAATAAAAATACCTGTAAGAAATTATAGGAAGATAAAAGTGTATTTTTTAGTCTCCTGTCAAAGTTTTATTCTATTGTATCTTTTTATATTTTACGGATAAATATAAAAAATAAAAAGGGCGTCGTGTTCTGTCTTAATCGATTGTGTACCTAACAGACAGCAACAATCGACATATAGTAGTAACATTTCACAAGTAAATACTGATGATGATTTCCGGCCTCCATGAACACTGGCCTAGGGGTAACGGGTGAGGCTGCCCGTGACTCTAGTAGAAGTAGGCTGGAGACGAGTGGCGTGCGCGCCTTTCTAAACTGGAAGGGGGACGCACGCAAGGGCGTGGTTCCTTTTGTTTAAGAAGCGGCCAAGGTCTGCTTGGGGTCGCGGGGACTTCCTTCCTAGGTTATACCTGAGTTCCTTCATCATCATCATCATTTCGGCCATAGGACGTCCACTGTTGGACATAAGCCTCCCTTAATGACTTCCAAGAAGACCGGTTGGTAGCGGCCTGCATCCACCGGCGTCCTGTGATCTTTACCAGGTCGTCTGTCCACTCTCTGTTTATTTTCGAAGAATATTATTCACCAAACTATTTTGAATTACTTTTTAATATATGCAGTAAATACTTTATTTTAAAATATCATAATGATTTATAAAAATATCTGTTTAGCTAATAATATGTTGTTCAAAGGGATTGACCAAAAGCAAAACACAATCTATCGATACGTGGATATTTTTGTGTATTAAGAATACAGCGTGAGTAGATTATTTTGCAATAGACTAATTTGTGACGGAACACCTTGTGGTTTTAACCGGTTCGATTCCGACAAACCACTTCACCGGCGGTTCCGGTGGGGTAATGACCCGAGGGAGTTTCGAGGAGAAAAAAAAATACTGACAGTTCAATACTACTTTCATGATGTTTATTTTCGTAGAATATTAAACACCAAATTGTTTTGAATTACTTTTTAATATATGCTGTAAATACTTTATATTCAAACCATTAAAAGATTTATAAAAATATCTGTTTAGCTAATAAAATGTTGTTCAAAGGGATTGACCAAAAGCAAAACACAATCTATCGATACGTGGATATTTTTGTGTATTAAGAGTACAGCGTGAGTAGATAATTTTGTACTTAGATAACATAAAACCTGGCAATTAACCCTGGATGGATTATACGCAGGTAAAACTCGCACACACAAACATTTCAGTTTCGGTGACGCGAAAACTGTTTGTTTATTACGCCAACTTAGTATTAGATACTAAGTTTATGGTATACGTCAAGCATACTGAATGTTTCTTTAACTACCTACTTACAATAAAAAAGTAAAAAAGCAATTACTGAATTCGAATTTATGGAACTCTTTGGGAACATGTTACTTTTTAATTTGCGAGACTGTCATTTGTTTTCATTGTGGCGTCCTTTAGAAAATTGTGTGTCCCTTTTACAATGAATTTCACTCATGAAAATTTTCACTTACTGTTTTTTTACGATTTTCTCTGCAGCTTACGTCAACAAGAGAGTTGCCATAGGATTCAATTGTCATTTGGTGATGAATCCACATGTCACAGCTCTGTGAATTCGAGGTTCGGAATTTCGACGCGATCATCTTTATGGCGATGTACGTCATCCAAAATTGATACTGTGCGACAACTGATTGAAACTGACAAAAAAAATTACTTGTCAGCAAATTTGTACTGTATTAGTCATTCGAATGAGCAAAGTACAAAACATTTTGCATGTGCATCTGAAGGTTCGGAAGCTTTGTACTCGATGGATACCACATGATATAGCGGAAGTCGCTTGAAGACCAAGGGACAGTGACTGCAGATTGATACGTCAACACTTGCTTGCTCAGAGTCTTAGAAAGAGTTCGCAAAAAGCGTCCTCGAAGCAATGTCGTCCTTTACCACAAAATGCGTCCCCACGTTTAGCTTAGGAAGCGTATTGGAAGACATCAAATATAGAACTGATCAGGTATCCGCTATACAGCCCAAACCACGCACCTTGCGAATTTTATTTGTTTTCTAAAACTATAGACAAAGTTAGAGTTTTACGAGCGCTGAATCGGTGGTGAATGCGTTCCACGAAGCCATTGAAGAGGTCCCTAAGGAAGACTGGTCCAACTGCTTTTTACAACGGTTCCAGCTAATTCAAAAATGTATAAATTGTGAGGGCTATGCTTTGAAGAAATAATAAAGTTTAATATCTGGTCTTGTTTATCAAAATCCAGGATCTTTCAGGATGACGTAGGTAAACAGTAACATACGGAATTTTGAAATTGAAGGCAATGAACATAATGAACACAAGGGAATACCATAACCGTTGCGACATGGTACAATTCAGACGTACGCGATGTCACACATGTCGTTGCAGGAAAAGGATTTTTTTACGTAACGTGATTGGCAAAGGGCTGCGCAACATGTATCACAAAGATACGCACCCCTTCATTAAACAAAAAATCGAGAAAAATTCTATGGGAAGCGATGTGCAATGTAATGCACACACACACTACCACCGCATATCTATATAAATAAAAACCAGCCGAGTGCGAGTTGCACGAAGAGGGTCCTGTACGATGAATATATATCTATCCTGTTTGAATAGTAGTACCAATTATTTATTCAAAGAAGAAATTTAATTAAGTTGAAGAGCATGTTCTCTGATATATTCCAACCGCAAGCTGTAAGCTTGTACACACAATACTGAGAGATTTACCATGTTATTTTAAGACCAAAGACTTGGTTTTCCTGTTATCTATCAGTAAAATACATTTTTTTTTATTTCAGGCTTAATTTTTTATTTTATAATTTGGCTTTAAAAGTGGCTACAAAGGTGATTGAAGTCCCCCATTTTCAAAATTCATTTATTATTGCATATCTGTTTAAGTATGTATACTAAATTTCTCTCGGTCCAGTAAATTCAAAGCAAATTGACTGTCTCAGACGGATTGGCAGACGCGCGAGTTATTCTATGAGGGTTCTGGTTTTTCATTCGTAAGGAACCCTAAAGTTTAAATATTGTTCGTTAGTAAGCGCATCTCTTGAGAATGGCTGGATGGATTTTTCTAATGTTGGCTTTGTAAATAAAGGAAGTTAGCGTCTCTTCGTGGAGAACATTGTGCACGCAAGTATTGAAATTACCCATCATCCATTTCGTGGCAATAAACTATTACGATAGAGACGATAGATTATTCTAATGTGTTCACTTTTGCTTGTGTTCCTTAAGGTCGTCAGAAATTATGATGAACATATTATGTACGACTATGAGAAGGATAACCTCTTTATTGCACCCTAATGAATTTCAAAAGAAACGTGCATAACTAAATAAAAAATAATAAAAATGACAGCTTTGAAATTTTTAGGGTTCTGTTCGTCAAAAGAAAAAAAAGGAACCCTTACAGGATTAAGACCCTTTCGTTCGTAGGAACCCGTGGACGCATCTCATGGAAATGTTACCAAATATTTATGTGTGCGGTCCCTTGAAGCTGTAAAAAAATCGAGCTTCTATACTTCCACAATTGGAAGTATAGAAGCTCGATTTTTTGACACCAGTTTTTATGATTTTAGGTATAGAGAATACCTAGACAATACCTAGAATCATAAAAGTTGGTAAGAAGCAAGGTCCGACATCACAAGTAAATGAAAAAAATCGAAAATGTTAATTTTGTGTTATATCACATAAAAAAATAGTTTTTGTAATTACAAACTTATATTTTGCGGTTGGAAAGTTGACTTTGTCGTATATCGATGTATGGGAGAGTATTTTGAGAACGCAAAGTTAAGTTTGCCTTTGAGAACAGACGGACAAAAACCTTCAAGAATTGATTCCCGAGATGGACATACTATCTGCATACGTGTTTGTTTGTTAATGAAACCCTCGGTGCGCGAGCTAGACTCTCACTCGTCCGGTTTTTTATAGTTTAGTAGGCCATCAACAGCTAGCATATTCTTATAATCCTCCCGCTACTTTCAACTTATGGCTGTCTGGAATAGATTGCTTTTGACTATATTGTACTCAAATTTGTTAGTCTGGTAAAATAAATTGAATTGTTTACTAATAACATTGGCCAATACTCAGACAATGACATAAAAGGTTAGTACACAAAAATACACCTCTTTCTATATAATAGTGCATTAGATACTTTGTATGACGTACTTTTATGTGATAATAATGAAGAACACGATAGAAAATGCTTCCAGATATGTATTACCTTATGTTCGTTTCTATGGCAGAGTGCCAACCACGTTATTGGTAAAGTCAGCAACAAAAATAATTGAACACAATGGAATAATTTAAACACTAAAACGTATTTAATCTATTTTTATTTCAATACATTTACTTTTAGGTTACTTACCTTCTTGACTTATTTTGGATTCACCTAGTATGATTTAATAATATACGTAACTAGGATATTTCATCTTCACAGAACTTTTGCTGGAATTGGAGCTTGAGAAACTTGAAAAACCTAGGTTCAACAGCATTACTTAATTATTGTTGAACTTCTGTTGTTAAGGTTGCAGATTACTATTAGAAATAGGGTTAGCAGAGCAAGTTCGTTGGAGTTGCAAGTGTTTAAAGGTACCGCTAACTGCCTAGCATCATTCGAGTCGTACATGTCTTTACCACCTTATCCTATACCTATTTATCAGGAGGTGAAGCTTATACTTATTAGACGCCATAACAACGTTGTCTTAGGAATGATTTTTATGATTTAAAATTGCAATGAAAGTTTAATGAATACTTAGTGTGTTTTTTTATAAAGTCATGCATTACTGATGTCAGGATTATCGTAGGGTGTCAGAATTATCTTATTATCTATTTTTAATTCTTTCCTGTCAATATTACTACTACACATACGTACTTTTTTTGTACTTGTAAATAAAGACATTAATACAATTTGCCATCGTGCTTTATATTAAAAGTATAGACGACACTGTCAAGATATCTATCTCGATTTCATTAATGAAAGGGTTACCACAGAATAAATTACGTGGGAGAGTCGTGCTTCGGCAGGTATGGGCCGGCTCGACTCCGCTCGATACTACGGCCTCACAGAAAACCGGCAGTGAAACAATGATTGCATTGCTTTTCGCCGCGTGAGTGAGGTTACCGGAGGCCCTAACCCTCCCCTTTCCCCTATTGCCGCAGGGGAAGGCCCCTCTCCCCCTCTCCTCCCCTCTAATCCCCCTCTCCCGTCTTCCCGCTCTTCCCCTTTCCACCTTAAAGGGCGGCAACACCCTTGTGACTCTTGAGTTACAGGTGCCCAGGGGCGGAGGTGACCCGTCTACTCGTTTGCCCCCTATATCTTAAAAAAATTAAAAACAAAGTTAATTATTTTGTTCATGATATTTATACGTACTTTTATTATTGAAACTTCTCTTTCACACACACTGAATTCAAATGCACGGCTAGCAGACTACTCGAGTTTAATGATCGAGCAAAGCATATGTATATATACAGCCATTTAATACCATAAGCTTTAGTATCAGCTTATGGTATTAAATGGCTGTATAGATCATGCTATAAAAGCTACTTCATATTCAGATTTATTTATTATCCAAAATTTACTTGTTTTTCTAACAGTCCTTTGAATATGATCTTACTTTTACAAGTATGTTAGACAATCTCTGAAAGGAATATGTTAAATTATTGGGGTTCGCTCCGTAAAATTCTCGACCTCACCTCTTAAGGACATCCGTTACTCTATGATAGTTTATTTTCTATAGCGTCTGGTGTCATAGCCACTGTATTATTGAACCTCAGGGATTATGTACCTGGAAAGTGTCTAGCACTCGAGTTGAAACAACGTTATCGGATATTGTTGAAGCTTCAACAATGGCGGCGATTGACCACGACAGCGTTATAATAGATATGTATGAAGCGATAGTGAAATTTCACTCTGGAATGCTGCCTATACATGAATGAAATTCCTTTCGCCAGTTGCTAAAGCTTACCCAGAACTTTGGAAGTTATGTAATATATGACGTCAAAATTATAATTAAAGGAGTTGAATTCTTGCAGATTAGACACTGGATTTTCTGTGTAGTGCGTAAGCTACGCACGTAGAGATTGCTGTTGATTGCAAATGCCACCTAATTGTAGATTTTTAACCGACTTACAAAGTACAAAAAAGGTAAGAGGTTCTCAATTCGGCCCTATTAATTTGTTCGTATGTAACACGATATCTTTGTGAACAAATTCCAATGATAGTTTAGATAGAATGTTATTTTAATAGTATTTAATTAAGCACACTGGTTTTCTACATTGAACACGGTCTACGTTGTGTGCTGTGATAAAACCAATTAAAATTTGTGTTTTTCACACTCGCAGTATTTCATCATTTTAATATGTATTGCTTTATATGGTACGCCCATGAAATATCGACACCGTCCTTTGAAACGTATATTTAGAAACTCAATTCACACTGTGATAATTTTGTTTCATCGATAAATTAGTTTTGATTCAAATAGTTGAAGATTACGTAACGTTATCTTCGACCTCTGCAGTATAAAGAATACCAATTTGTTTGTTTGGCGTAGTCGAAAAGTTAACTGGGTCACAAAGTTAACATTGCAGGTATTTACCTAAGTAGTGTCTTTTGCATTGGCGCAGCTTGAATAGAAGTGATTATTTTTCGAGGTTTACAAATTTATTTGTAAATAAATTTGTTCAAAAAACTTGTCCTACATTAACAAAAGTGATAAACTAAATAATTAAAGGCGTAGGTATATCCATTGTAAAATAATAGAAAATTCGGGAACCCTACTATTCATCCTCCGCTACTTAATCCCGAGGCCAAGGATAAACCGCAAATTTTGTCGTAGACAGGGAAAATAAACTCTTGTAAATTCATCTCTTCCTGCAAGAGTATGAAGACTGGTAGGGTAGCACTGTCACCCTAAATAGTAATGCTCATTTCTAGATCTAGATAAAAATATTGGTAAAGGTTGAATGAAGCTTTTCATTATCACCTCAGTTATGGAATGCTACATAACATTTAGTCTGTTTACGAGGAAATCAAAAGTTTTTATAATTGACAATCATCAAAGTACCTAATTCATGACCTTCAACAATAATTAAGATTCTGCTTGAATACATCACGTAGTGTCATTTTAAAACAATACTTATTTAGCAGTAATTTGGTCTAGGAAACATCATCGTGACATTAAAAAACATTTTTAATCATATGCCACACAATATGGAACAATTTTTTTTTATTTTAACTGCCATTTTGGATTTATACTATTTCATTGCTTACATAAATTGATAGACAACTCTCCAAATAAAACCGGTCCGGCCATTGTGACGTTTCCTGGGAATAAATAATACGAAATACATACCTATAACAGAAACTCGTGAAAAATATAACCCTTGCAGTCGATTAAAATAGATAGCGTTTGCTAGGTTTCCCAGGCAAACTTCTACAATACGTTTTTAAAAGCAATTGATATACGCATGACTATCGAGTCTCCGATCTAGATGGAAAGCTCCCTGGAGCCCCATTCACACAATCGAACGCATATACAGTTATTGGCAAAATAGAACAACTACTCGCAACTGTAATACTGTGTGAATATCACAACTGTGAAATATTGCAACTGCATCGAACACATCAAAAAAGTCGGCCTATAGGAAATAAAACATACGGTATAAAAATGTAAGCAAATAAAGTCTGGCAGCAATGAATGGCGTGCCAATGAAACTTTGTTCTTCTATTTTTCTTAATCACGTGTGAATAAAGCGATTTTGAAGATTTCTGAGGATGTTATGTTGGTCTACAAAAAGGTAATAAAAGGACTTTTACAGGGTTTGCAACTTGCGAATAATATGTTTCTAAGGGAATAAAACAACTAACTTTTCAACCAATGGCTGCTTGCCATCAGGCCAGCAGTTAATAGTTTATCATCTCAGTCGAAAACTGAGGTGCTCGTGGCTAAGTGCTAACCGAGCAGGTTAGCACATTACAAAGTTAAGTAATACTAGCCAGGTCGGTCTAGGATGGGTGACCATTCTTAACACATTGAGACCCTGTCGGTCCCTGGTGCCATACAAACATCTGTGGCATTCGTTACGGGTAGTTGGAGCCCAAAAAAGTCCGACAACCTGGTGTAACTTCGATATCGCCTATTACTTGGGTTGTGGAGGTCTGATGGCAATCGCTTCACGTAAAATATCAAAGTTCGGCCGTATCGTAGTTAATAGACTGAAAGCAGACCCCAACTTAGTTTGGAAAAGGCGCGAAGGATGATGATCTTAGTCGTGAACTTATTGATATTGTTGTTGTCAACAAATTTTAATTATTCAGAGTAGTAGTAGTTGCTATATCAGAGTTAAACCCACAAAATTCAAGTGTCTCCGATAACAGACCTGTGGTCGAAAGGGGTTGTTTTATTATTCACAGACCTGAAGAGATCTAGTTCCTGTCAGTTGCCGCTCAGAGTCACGCATTAACCGGAACGATGGGCTACGTCAGGCCGGAAACACAATATATACATGAATTCCAAGACGACTAAGTCACCAATTCCACCTAGGTTGATTTTTAAAGAAGTTTTAACAATAATCATAAACTCTTTACTGTCCTCATAGAAGTAAAATACAACTAGAGACAAATATTTATTTTGGCTATCACATTACAGGCAGCGGTATTACGACATTAAAGCAATCATTTACAATCATTTCATAACGGCATAATACCGATGGTAGCATGCCGAATACCTAGTATGCTAACGAGATTTAGGAATAAGAGGTCCTATTCCCTTTGGTGATCACGCATATGGGCTTCCAACTGGACCACGCTCTGGCGTCTATGCATTAAAGTTTAAAGTCATTTAAAGTCCAAAGGCATGTTCTTTTTTACAACGTTTAATTTTCCATAATTATATCGATGATCTAGGTACAAAAATGTACTTTCTGAATCTGTGCATAATTTCATAAAATTATTAAAAGACTGCAAACTTTGCACAGAAAAAAATATGTGTGAAACTATATATTATAATATGAAATGCTCTGACAGTTTTTATCTGCTGTAAAGTTCATTACGTGCATTTCTGGTATGGCATGTATATTTTTAACTTGCTCGTGGTTCACATTGGTATTTTGGCATTTATATTTTATACTGCTATATTATTGTATAATACAAAAAAAAAATTGGAACAGCAAAGACATACCAGTAGGTAAACGATATTTTTATTGGTACTAATTTCACCCGTAGACAACTTTTGTACTCATCAGTCACACGGCACTACTTGTCTGTGTAATAAGATTACATACTACTGATTCTGAAATATTTACTACCATATTTCATATGTCTACACAACAAATTTATGCATGTATAACGTAGAAGTGTATCTATTCTTTTCTAAAAAAAAATTTGTGAAATAGTAAAGACCAAGTGCGGGTAGTTCCTGAAACTCGCACTTTACGGAGGCGTTGCTGAGCTCTCATCAGTCCACTCGTGACCATGATTGGTGCAATTCGATCGAAAATTCGGGTAACCAAGAGGTATTGTACCTTTTAAATATCTTCTTGTCCTGACGCCAGTCCTGCTATACAGTTCGGTTTATTTTGCTGTCGCTTTATATTAGTAATACATATTATGTATTTTTATGTTCATAGACATATGTGCTACCCTTACCTATTTACTTACCTCACCTACTTACCCTACTTGGCATGTAATAAGTTAAATATTTATTGTATATAAGTAATGTAGTACTCGTTCAGGTCATCTGGTCAAAGACGTTGATTGAAGTTGTAGGTACAAAATCCTACTAATATTATAAACGTGAAAGTTTTTCAGGATGTATGGACATATGTATGTTTGTTACTTTCATACCAAAACTACTAAACTGATTTTGAAACTTGCTGGAGGCCTGGATTAACGCAAAGGCTACTTTTTATCCCGACATTCCCACGGGATCGGGACTTACGCGGGTGAAACTGCGAGGCGCTGCTAGTATTACATAACTAAGTCGCCATCCCGTGGGAATGTCGGGATAAAAAGTAGCCTATGCGTTAATCCAAGTTTCATCGCAATCGGTCCAATAGTTTTTGTGTGAAAACATTACAAACATACACACAAATGTTTCCTCTTTATAATATTAGTTTAGATAATGTTGAGAATATTATACTCATTTTAATAAACACTACATTTTGAGAAAGTACAATTTTCCAGTATATGATTTTAGTCCGAACATATTTAGAATCGAGTATCTATTGATCACTGATATGAAATGCAGCTTGTTCTTAACATTGGTAACTTTAAAAAACTAGCTAACGTGACAAATTGAGCGACACCGTCATCCACTTCAAGTTATGCTATCCCCAACTGCTTGCAAACGTCTGGGTAAAAGTGGCAAAGATGGCCTGAACTTGATAGATTCAAACAATATTGCCAGTAATCCATAAGGATATCCTTATGAAAAGCAGATCGAAGTCAAGCCAAAAGCGCACAGCAGATCGAGGGGAATATTTGTTAAAACAGAGAATATGCTTTCTAAAATATACACCAGGTACCTTACTTTTCATTAGGAGAAACCACCTTTGAAAACAGCCAGTTCATCACGGTTCTGAAATTGTGCGGTATATTTATATAACATTAATATAATGTTTACGTTTCAACTACAACTTACGTTATATCTCCGGGCGGCTGAATTTCTTGACAACGTATTTTTTTTTGTATTTAGTAGGCCTCTACGTAAGTAAGTAGTAGATAAGAAGGACTATCTTTTCTTTATACCGGAATTAGACCTATTTTAGCCAAATCAACGGTTTTATAATAAATTGAAGGAGATAGGGCGTGTTTGCGAAATGAAGCCACTAGACAAGGGCAGATTTTACCGTGTATTCCCAGGTTATTTAAAACCTTCTTAATTATTAAGTATTCACTTTGTCATATTATTTATTACTTCAATTTAGAATGTTTTTGATGTTTTGCGTTGTATTCATTTGGGCTAATCAGTATTACTGTAAAGTTTGTGATGATTGAAAGCACGGTATTTGATTACTTAATCTTCTCTCGACTAATCTAAATAATGTAACGTAAGAAAAATTTAATTTTATAATATTGGTAAATTAATTAATTTAACCAATATTTCTTATTTGTATTAAATTAGAGCTTCAATTTGTATTTTTTTTTCCATGTGGAAACCCCATCCGGTCATTACCCCACCGGGGTCGCCGTAGAAATAGTATGTCGGCATCGAACCGACTAAAACTACACGGTGTTCCGTCACAAATGAGTCTATTGCAAGGGACTCGGTTATATCCTAGGAAGGAACCCCGGCAGACCTTGGCCGCCTCTTATACAAAAGGCAGCCACACCCTTGCGTGCAGAGGGCCTTGTCCCTCTTCCGGTTTAGAGAGGTGCGCCACCGTCTCAGGCCGGCTTCTGCTGAAGTAACGGGCAGCCTCACTCGTTACCCCGAGACCAGCACTTATGGAGGCCGGAGATCATACTATGATCTTCGGCGCCTCTCCTTCGGGACAGGAGAGTACTAGCCCTCTCCTGTTCCTCAGAAAAAGTGGCGGCGGATTCCCACCCACTCTCACTTTGGACCATGGACAGAAGGATGCTCTCCAGTGGTTTCTGGTAATATGTTTGTATGAAATCTGGCTTAAGTCAATAAATCTCATTTACCATGTGTTTAGAACACCTAATAACTCTAAACACCTAAACTCATTTAAAAAAATATATACATTTGTTCAATCCTATATTTTGAAAACTATAATTATGTAAATGTGTACAATATCTAAATTCCCTCATGTCCTGCAAATTTCAAGATTCTGAACTGGTGTAGTTTGAAGATTATAATTTATATATAGGCTACAATACAAGTAGGCGTGTGAAGGTCATATTCGACGTTGGAGGACGTTACAAATTTGTGTGTGATTTACACCATGTTGCCACTCAATAAAGCTATCACTCAACAAACCTGATTATTAGTGCAAGTACTGATTTGAAGAAACCCAAGATGTACCGCTTACTGGACGAGTCAAATATGAGTAAATAAAGTCTGAGAAATAAAATAACGGTTTTCAAAGATTTAAGGATCAGAACAGATTTAAGGTTTTGAAAATGCACTCGAACATTTTTGTAAAACTTGACTATTGCCTTTTATGGCCTATTTACAAGAGACACCTTAACTCAGTTAAAATTTTTAAGACATAATTTTATATTACCTATTGGTTATTACAGTTAAACTAATAAACATTTTAAGTGCAACCAGTTAAAGTATATAATTAACTAAAATATAAAGTAAATATATGTTTCACTTTTTAATTGCCCAGAACCGAAAAATAGTAGGTTGCTTGTTGTGTGTGTTTGAAATATAGAAAAAATACAAATTATGCAGCAGCAGAACCAATAAAACGTGTTGCTCTTCAACACCGCATAAGTATTTTTAAAGGTTGAAATTTCTTTTAGTTATGTATTGAATTCAAACCCTCTTATCTGAAATAGCTCATTTTATTTGCCGCATGTTGAGATATTTTTTGATATTGTTTAACGGTGCTTTCGATCGTTATAGAATGCGTGGTATTATATATTGAAAGTGTAAGAAAATGCACTGCAAGCAAACAATGTATGCATATCGAGTATTCGATTTCATCATCATTCGTTTCATCGATTTTGATTTATATCGAACATTGTCCAGCTATAGTATATAAAATTTAATAGTTCACGCTTTCCTAACAAGCAAAGAACACGGAATGTTTTATTAAAAAACTCGAAAATACTCAATTAATAATTCCAATAAAATAAACGATAGTGGCATCCTATTTCAGGAAGTCATCAATTTTTAATTATCCGATTTTTAATTTAACTTTATTTCGCCAATAGCGTTATCTGCTGAGTAAGATAGCACCAATAGTGTATTACTGCCCTTTTCTTTCTGAAATTTTATACATTTTTCTTTTTTAATCTATAACTATACAGATTCTACTGTTGGATGTAGGCACTAGTGTAAAGTTACTTAGATCTATAACATTAAAGACATTAATAACTCTTTAGAAAAATAAACACTGGATACCCTCCATCAGGCCGTTAATTTTATTTAAAGAAATATCTCGCTTTTGGCCTACTTTTGTTCTACCGTTTGAACTGACCTGTAGTGAAGCGAATACCGAAATTCTATAAGCGCACTTTAATGATTAATGGAATCAACACAGCAGCTAAACCTGTATTAATAATTGATAAACCAACGACGTCGGTCTATTAATATATTACCAAATAAATAATTGATAAAGACACTATCATGTTTTGTATTTGATATGCATGAGACTTCTATAAATATTCTGAATTTTGAACTAAAGTCGTGGGTTCATTAATATCTATTTCAAATATAGAAGCAACGAGAACAACATTGTCTACCTTTTGCCAATGTTACAAAACATTCTGCAAAACCATTCATATATTCTTAACCTGAAGTTGTATTGTTTCGTAAACATGTACAAGTTATTACATTAACGTCAGATCTTGCTTGTTACCACATTTAATGATTCTAGGTCAATCCGAAGTTTCCATTAGGTTTTGATTTACCTGCGAAATATTCTAATTTATTAAAATCTAAGCCTTAATAACTTTATCTTTTGCTTGCGCTGACTACTGACTGAAGCTTGATTTTTTCAGCTTCAAGAGACTACTGACGTAAGTATTTGATGCTAATTTCAACTTGATGCCTCCACGGGTTCTTAAAGAAAAGGGTCTTGGCAGTCACATAGACAGACAGATATAACAACAAATTTACGACGTTCGGAATTTTTTTATTTACTTGTGATGTAAGACCTTGCATCTTACCAAATTTCATGATTCTAGGTCTATTTACCTGCGAATCAAAATTTGGCCAAATCTAAGGCTTAAATGGACGAATCTTTTGATTGCGTTGTGACTTAGGAGCTTGAATTTTACACAGCTTCAAGTAACCACAGCCATAAGTATTTGATATTAATTTCAACTTGATGCGTGATCGGGTTCCTGAGAAAAAAGATCTTGACAGACAGACAGACGGACAACAAAGTGATCCTATAAAGGGTTCCTTTTGAGGAACGGAACGATAAAAATTATGTTTTATAGTTAGTAGTGTTTCAACGTACCTACTGTGTTATGTTACACAGTTTTACACATTTTAGGAATTGATTCCTTGTATAAACTTAAGAAAAACATTTACATCTTATATATATGTACATTATAAATAAATTTTCTCAAATCCATTAACAATCACTGAATGGATTTAATGACAAGTATTAGTAAAATATTTTGCTTAATAACGTATTTCTCGTTCGTTCTTTTAACTATAAAGGCAAAGCAATGAATGCAAATAGTGGCGAGCATCGAAGAGATATGGCTTTTATTTAAAAGTCTAAGTACAGAAAATTAAATTAGGATTAGCAAAAAACTCTTATCTCTTTATTTGCTCTACTGCTGTGGAAACAAAAAAGGTATTTATGGTACGATTAGGTAGGTAGGTAGGTTCACCTTGACACCCTAAAAAGGACATAAACTTTTGCCTAAGTTTCAAACCTGTGCTGACACTACTACCATTGTTTTAAAAGATCCGTAAATATCTACAAATATGACTATGTTCCAATTACAAAAGACAATTATTAGTAATGTTATGTCTTATGCGTCTTGTACTGTTAGCATGCTTCTTCTTTCTTAGCTCACGTGTCCTATCTATGTACTACCTCCCTGCTCAATTTCAGGTCTCTAGCAAAAAAAACTATGAACTTTTATATACACGACACCTACCCGCAAAACTAGTGCCAACGGACAAAGTGAAAATTAGGTACAGGCGACATATAGACAGCTAACAGAAAAATTAATTATTTTCTACCCCAGAGGGTAGAAAAATTAATTCTTTTCTAGAGGGTATTTGTTTTATTAAAATGGAAGATTGCCTGATTTTAAGCTTATGCAATAAATAAAGAATAATCAAAACAAAACTACTCATTGCTCCTTAATCAAGTAACGTTTAGCACATCAAAATAAACGGTTAACACATCTGTCATTTTTTATACGTTCAAGATTAAACAAACATGATCACATAACAGAATGCTGCCAACTTAGCCTATGCACGCTAGTTTAACACTTTAATAGAATTGAGGATGACGAAATAGGTTTAGTAAGTACAAGATTTACATAACCCAACCAACGTTGGGTATGTTTAAGTAGTTTGTCATATACATACATGTATGAATGTGTATTAAAAGTTGCATGAATTTATCATCTCTAAAATTTTGGAAAGCCTCCTCAACTTACAAACACTTCGTTTCAACATATTTATATTTATTTAATTCTCTTATTATGTAACTGAAAAAGTAGTCTGAAGTTAAAAATATAATAACACTAGATTACTACAGCGAATGAAATGAAATACAAGTACTTCCACAATTACGGAGTAAGGAGTATCTTCTGTCAAACCTCTATTGCAAATAAACCTTAGTTGCTATAAAAAGGACTACCTTCTTTCTATCTTACTTATTCACAATGTAAGGTGCTTCCAGTCTCGCTATAAGCACGTTTGAAGGGATGGATCGCGTGCCGTTGGAGATTTATAACTCAATCCAACAATCAGCGAAACGCTTAAATAGCTGACGATAAGGTGTCGGCGAATGATCGCGTCCGTCTATTTGCCATGAAATAGGAACAATCGACTATTAAACGTTAAATACGCTACGGGAATAGATTGTTCGCTTATTGGGCGCTGTGGCGCATCAATTGATAGTGGATGGTATTGGATATTGACTTTATACGTCGATTTGATTTGAATACATTTCAGTTCGGTTTCTAGCAAAGTAGTATTAGAAATTTCATTTGAATAAACATCATCATGTATCTTCAACTAAATATACTACTAACTATATACTATATTGTATAATTAATACAATATAATATAACCATGATGGAGTAAAATGGGGTGAAATAAAAATAATAATGACTTGAGATATCTCACAGAAGGCCATCTGATCCCAAAATAGGCATAGCCTGTAGTATCATAAACACAGCCGATGCAGAAACTCCCATTTATATTGTCTAAAATTAAACGTGTCAGGATTCCTTTATTTTTAAAATCCTTTTTCAGTGGTTTGTCCTTCTCTGATAACATAAAAGATGAAAGAAGAACGATGTTTTCTCCTTTGATATAATTGAAACTAAATACAAAGCTTAAGACTTTGTTCATCAAATCGTCTCAAGAGGGAAACTTCAAATGTATCTCTCTGTCGAGAGGGATACCTTTGAATATCTTAAAGAAGTAAATTACCGTCGTTAAGGAGCTGAGAAGCTGCTAAAGACAATAAAGAGCAGTGTCTAATTAGAATAGCTAGCGCCTTCCTGGTGGTAAGAAGTAAGTTTTAAAAGAGCAGACGGGTCACCTGATGGTAAATTACTACCGCCACTCATAGGCACCTGCAAGTGCGTTAGTGGCCTTTAAGGTAGGAATAGGGGAAAGGTGGAAGAGGGGGAGACGGGGAGGAGGGGGGCAGGGAAGGATTAGGGCCTCCGGTAACCTCCCTCACTCGGCGAAAAGCAATGCAAGCATTGCTTCACTGCCAGTTTTCTGTGAGGCCGTGGTATCATTCCCGTCGAGCCGGCCCATATGTGCCGAAGCATGGCTCTCCCAAGATAAATCCACTTACCATAAGACATAAGACAAGCCATACGCTTGTTTATCTTTAAAAATATATAATCCTATGTTTCCAAAACACTTCGCACCCTCTAACTAAAATATTTTGTTCTATTAGTAAAAATTTTATGGATAGTTTATATACTATACAGCAAATCAAAATTGTACAGGTATTTCGCTGATTTGGATGTATCCAGGAAATTTAATTAGAGAATGTACGGTATACAGTATCATAAAATTTTCCTAAACCCCTATTACAATAAATGGAAATATTCTCATGTATTCTATCTCTACTTATTCATCTTCAATGCCATTGTTCCACTTGTTAATATCCGTCTGCGGAAGAGACTTGCGGAATTGAAAAGAAAAAAGGAAATGGAATGGTTGATAATTGTGCCTGGCGACGACATTACACGCAGGTTTGTTATAGTATTAACGAACAATGGAAAATAAAATTATTTGTTCATTATACGGACTGTGTTTCGAAGCAATGGCATCAACCAGCATGGGCATGAAATGTTGCTTTTAATCACTACCACTAATAAAGTTAATTTTTTTGTAAAATCTAACAAATGACACATAGTTATTTTAGCATTAAAAGATACTCTGGAGTAAATGGGAGATGGTTCAATGTTTAGGAAAAAATAAGATTAAAACGAAAATAAAGTATTTACATAAGAAAAATCATATCATATCAAATGTACTTATATCATTTTCATACGGAGGAAGACTCTTGCTACAATAATTTTAGCCCAATTCGTCTCAATTCCTATGATCATGGTAATAAAATGGATCAATTAATTTCGCCTACATGCTATTCAACCGCTTCAAAGACCGGACACTCGATAGAACATCTACTTTTCCATACCTTTTTGAGATTTATTAGCCATTTCTCTATTCGTTTGTGATTATATGTTTGTCTGTTCCCACCTAATTTATTATAAACTCTAAAAAACAAACGTTAATAAAAGATTTCATCTTTACCGCAGATTCATTATTTCCATTATGTCACTTGTGTTGGACTAGACAGCTGAATAATAGTAGCTCTAGCTCAAAATAAATAACGTTGAATCTTAATTGTCCTTCAACACGCTACTAAATATTTACCGTAGGATCGCACGCGCAGCCTTATATGTGCCTAATTACAACTTACGCAGACAATTTCACAATAATTGCTACAGCTCTAAGCTGTGAGCTGTATTCACGAGCTGGTCGTTGCTGTACCAGACCTCAGTAATTTAGTTACAAATTTATTATTACAAATTATTGAAAGTTTGTAGCCTCCGATTGTTTGAGGACACCCTTAAAGCAATCGAAGGCTTCAAACTTTTGCGACTTATATCTAACATCTCCAAAAAGAAATCGCATAGTTTTTAATGTACCTATTACCTCAAAAATAAAACGTTATTACGTCATGTGATAAATCAGATACGCGTGTGACAGATATGTCGTAAATTTTTATAAACCCTACCTGTATTTATAGGTTAGTTTTAAGTATAATCGTTTTCCAGTACCATATCCAAGAAATATATGAAGCGGAAGAAATGGAGCGCGATTTTCAATGCACGTGTCAGCTTATTTCTAAATTATGCGATCTTAGTATGCGCAACATTCTCGCTAGTCGCTACTAAGATTTGAACAATTTACTTGTTTCAATATTTTCTGAGTTGCTTTGTAGACTGTTTTGTGAATAATAGTACTTAAACATTATTTTCTATTTACTTTCACAAGAAAACACAACGCTTATTCCGTCTGATTTCAGTTTATTTTCAATATTTACAGAAGACAGCTGAATTGAATGCCTTTCTTTGTGGCTGACTCTTTTAATTCTAGAGAAATGTTACATTTGAAACGGTTTAAAGAAGAATTTAGATTTTGTTTGTACCCTGCTCTAATCCTCTTAGATATCCTAAAATGGCTAGGCAGACGAAAGAGCTTTACGCAAAGAATACGCCTACTACATTTTAAGTCCCACGTAATAGGGTGCGTTCTTTGTGGTTCTACCAGATAAGTTTTATACTACGTAATATTACTAAGTATTTTATTAAAATTATGCTATTAGCTATTATATAAAAAAAAATTACAATTTGTCGTTCCCGGCAGTTAAATGCAAAAACTTACTAAATATATTTTTCAAACTTGCAACATGGGAACGACGAGGTATTCAAAAATTATAAATAACAATTTTATAGTACCCTGTTTTATGTTAGTTGAAATATGGGGTAACTTGGGAGTTTAAAATCAATTGTTCATTTTGGATTTTGTTTATCTTGCGGTTTATTATGACTCGGTTTTTGTGGGATCTATTGGCTTCGTTTATATGTGTTACTAATTAATAATGGTAACAATGGTTTTAAGATGCGGAAGAAAAAAACACATAAGTCTCTAAATTCATTGGAAAGATTTTAGATGTGTCTATTGTTCTAAGACATTGAGATATAATATCTTAAGAAAAATCTCATTCAACAGGTCACCTAAGCTAATCGTATTTTTGAAGATTCCTCGTGAAGAAGGGAAACATGTGTCGAAGTATCCCTACGCACTGAAGATACGGATTGCATATTTGCGAGTTCTGTCTGATAAATAATTAGTATACAGTTAACGTAGTACTATTTTTATTTCATTTTATATAGTTTATTATTGTGTATTTATAGGTACAATCACCTTGAGTTCATCACTAAATATTATAAAACAAAGTCCCCCACCGCGTCTGTCTGTCTGTCTGTTTGCGATAAACTGAAAACCTACTGAACGGATTTTCATGCGGTTTTCACTAATTGACAGAGTGATACATGAGGAAGGTTTAGGCGTATAATTTGTACCCGTGCTAGTGTCACCCGTAATAATTTGTATATTTTATTAAAAAAAAAACTGATGATGGAGTCAGAAGGTGGGTAGTGGACCTATTTAGTGGCTACTAGTAAACACCTCGAGTTTTGGCTCATATGATTGGTTTTGACAAGTCCAACAGATTGGGCTTGATAACTATGGTCTGATGATGAAGCCAGGAGGTGGATAGTACAACAATTTTTTACTTTTGAATTCGGTTTGCCATTAAAGCGTATTTTTTTTATTTTACTAAATTATTACACTCTGGTCAGTAGGTATGAAGCTACAGGTACCTAGCAGCGTCGATGAGTCGTGCGAAATTCAGTGGGCTGCCACCTGCCACGCGCTGGCCAGGTAGCACGTTACTTCGATACTCACTCACGCGCTACGTCGCTTCGTCCGTTCGTCGCTTACGAATTACGTTTACCATTTTACATAGTTAGATTATATTATTAATTATAATCAGTGTAGTTAGATACTTACAAGTTCTGTTTACAAGGTCAAGTTGAGCTGTGATAAGTACCTATATTTATTTATTAGGACCGCAACAACTGATACACATCTTCTATCTATCCTATATATTCTATACATCTATACTCTATAGAAATAAATAAAATTGAAGTGTCTGATTGTAATATTAAAATAACCGCTTTTTACTAAGTGTATTTGGATGTATATACGGTAAATATAGCAAAACAACATGTTTTACAGATTTTGTCTGTCTGTCTGTCTGTTTGTTTCGGTTAACCCCTGGAACAGATCAACCGATTTCCACGGGACTTTTACTGGCAGATGGCTGATGTTAAAAGAAGTAACTTATGCTACTTTGATTTTGGAAAAAAGAATGTGGGTTCCGCGCAATATATACACGCAATATGTACACGCGAGTGAAGCCGCGCGGGAACTGCTAGTAAATAAATAAATTTGAAGTGTAAATTTGTAATGTCATAATGACAGTTTTTTACTAAATGCATCTGAATGTTTACACGGTACTTATACCAAAAAATATATTTTTCACATTTTTGTCTGTGTTTGTTCCGGCTAATCTACGGAACGGGTGGACTGATTTAAACAGGACTTTCACTGACAGATAGCTGGTGTTATAAGGAGTAACTTAATCAAGTTTAGCTTTGATAAGTTTAGGAATACAACAATTTTGTCTGTCTGTGTGTTTGTTCAGCTAATCTCCGCAACGGGTGGACTGATTTCCATGTGACTTTCACTGGGAAATAGCTGGTGTTATAAGGAGTAGGGTTCCGCGATTTGATTTGCATATACCTACCTAGCTAAACACCTAAAAGAGATAGTTTCATTCCAAGGTACACACTAACGTATGGCAAATGCCTATCTTCTTAGAGATAAAAGTATCTATGCAGAGATTGTGAAATAAAATAGTTTTCTTTAATATAAGTTACACCTACGTTGTTACTACTGAGTAAATACCTAGCCTAGGATTATTTAAAACTTCATTTGTTCACAGAAGTAAAGTAATAAGCACATAACTGGTTATTAAATATTTAAATTAATTCTTCTTACAGAAGACGACCTTAACGGCATCAGAATAGATAATAGTTATGCGATAGAAAGAGAGGCAAGTCTTAGGTTAATATAACCCGTTTGGAATTAGCGGTGTGCGATCTGAATTGCACCTTATTGTGTCGGAGCAAGAGTCGCTATTTATTTAAATGGCATTGCGAAGAGGTCCTTCTGTACTAGTACTATTATGTATTCTGTGCCTCCGGTAACCTCACTCACGCGGCGAAAAGCAATGCAAGCATTGCTTCACTGCCGGGTTTAAAAATTTTACAGTTTTATTACAATACATGATACAGGGTAAAACAGATTAACTAATATTATGTGAAGATTTGTTGCAAAAGAGACGTGCTAACATGTCTCATGATCATAGCTTAGTCTGTAAACACAACGTAAAGGCTTCTTAGTTATGAACTTTGTATGCATTTTGCAATTCTTCCGGGAGCAATATGCACTAGCTACATTAACGTGAGAGCTAAGAGTGGCACGCTATTCCTTTGCCTTTTGAAAAATGTCACTAAAGCAAGCACAAAATTTAAAATTTCGCAACACAAAGTATTTCAGTTGCTGCGTACCTTCTACCGTATCTCACGATAGC
Source organism: Callimorpha dominula (assembly GCA_949752705.1). Classification (NCBI taxonomy): domain Eukaryota; kingdom Metazoa; phylum Arthropoda; class Insecta; order Lepidoptera; family Erebidae; genus Callimorpha; species Callimorpha dominula. The sequence goes on from OX456997.1 coordinate 14,967,799, forward strand.
GCTATGTTCAGAGGGTGTGTGGAGTAAACTTTAACTTAAAATTGTTATGTACTTATATAAGATACGTATATTTACGTACCTAAACCCTTTTGGGTAAGCTGAGAAGAGTACTGACGGACACATTCCTTACACAATTCTCTAACATAGTTTTAACAGTGGGAGTGAACGCCTGTTATGCCATCTTCAAACTTCGCTTTCTGTAAGTGCTTGGACTTTAGTCACTATAATTTAGTCTTAAGTTCCTTGGTTCTCCACTACCTTATTTTTACTTTACGAACCAAACTAATACATATTTTGAATTTAAGTATATTACAAGTAGAAAATATTTTTTTAGTTTAGTTCGTATTAAAGTTTTAATTTTCGTTCCTAAATTTCAACAATTCCAAATCCATTGATTGAAATTTGATACATTGTTTTTCCTGTGTGGTGTTTGTCCTTGTCCGAACAAAAGGTTTAAGGTCTGTAATTAAGTATCTTTGAAACAGTATATGTGTAAAGTACTTTTAAACCTTAATTACACAAGTCCTCCCAAGTGGCGTACTGTATAAAGTTAATTAAGAATTATTTAGATTTATTCGTCACTATATTATAACTAAGTACACTTAAAGTTAATTGTGTAACTGAACCTAAATGGATTTAGGTGTTCAGTTTTGAATTGTTGTGTAATTGAAGATTCGTCTGGCATACCTAATGAGTTATCAACCAATTAAATGGTATTCTAAAATAGAGTATTTAATCGAATTTCTTATTAAGATGACGTAAAAATCATTCCCGAGGACGTTATATACTTTGAATGCGTCGTGACTGAAAGGTACTTCCCAAAAATATAGTTTGTCATAATGCAATTCTTTTTGAGAACACTTACTTACTCGTAATATAGTACTCCTGTGGGAAATCTGTTCTATTGCCTGCTTGTTTTGTTCAACTGACGTTTGTTGGCCTGAATGTACCCACTGAAACAACTTTATTATTCTTTAACGGTAAACACGAATTGACTCACTGAATTGAATGTTTTACGAAAAATTCAGTGTATTTTGTTCAAATAGGGATAATGTTTTTGCTTGAGTTACTATTGGTTATTGCCTACAAGCTTTATTGATACTTGTTCTAATATTCAATTTAATATTTTTTTATTAAAAAGGTATAAGACAGTGGGTGGAAGAAACCTCTGCAAGGCGCTTAATCATTAATAATCTAAATTATTGCATCTAAAATCTCCATGGGTAGTGTTCATTTATAGGTACTAATCCTTGCATAAACATTTATTTTAGAGTATGCACATATTTTATTAGGTTTCACCGATCACTGTTACAAGGACTTTATCAGGTAATTATATATTTTGTATTATTTATTCGATGCTGTATTTCTCTAATAAGGTCTATTTTACTGACTACTAGTAATATTAGAAAAAGTAGTACATAGAAGTAGATTTTTTTAACTGATGATATGGTCTTGCTTTTAGTTTAATTGCATTGAGCCTCAATCAGAATATCGTGTTGTTAGCAAGGTATTGTAACTTAAAGTCAATTCATATTGTTTCGTATTCCTTAATTATGAAAGTTGCTAGAACAAAATATTCTCTTCTATTAGAAAATGTGGTTTAATATCTCATTGTCAGAAATGAAGCAGTACCTACGATTATATTAAGTCTCATTATTGTTTGAACACTCCTCTAAGAGTTTAGTGCCTATTCATACTCCAAATACAAGTGGTATATTAAAAAATTATTAGAGTTTTAGCACTCTTATGTGTCTTGTGTTTGAAGTTAAATATTTAACTAATAATTATTATAAACTAAAAATACTACAGTATTAAAAAAAAAATAGTTATACTATATTAGTGATGTTATTCATGAGACGGTTGAGATTGAGCTTGTTGTCATTCCATTGCTTGTACTCTCTATTCCGATTAGGTAATTTCGGTAAGGCTGCTTTTTTAGAAAAGAAAATTGCCGCACTAGGACAGTTCTTTACAAACATTCATACAACGTACAAAACTAACACCCATACTCGGGACGACTACGTGTCGGAATCAAACACTTAACACTCGGCGCGTCGTAGTTGCTATGCGACCACTTTAACCATTGCAGTAACTTATTACACATTTATCAAAATTGCTGAGGCCACCTTTTACTACTAGTTACCTATACTAACTTCATTAGGCAATCAAGGTACACTTTATATTTGTACAACATCTAAAATATTTAGAGCAAAGCATGTAAACATTTTATTACCTATCAAATTGATACTTAAAATCATAGTTCTGTTTTTAATACGTATTACATTTAACATTATATTTATCCGAATATACGTTTTGCAAATAACATAAATGGCTGTGTTTATGTCTCACATTCGCTTTGCTATTCAAGAGAGAAAATTTTAACTTAACGACGGCAATAAAGGCGTTGCCGGGGCTCGTTTACACCTCTACGTAATATTTTCACCTGCGCGTGAACGGAAGCAAGGAGTAAAGGGAATGTATCTACTTTTACCTACCGCATTTTTGCCCCAACCGTACGCACGACTGAATTGTATTTTATTTGATAAAAGTTTCCATTTTAATGTTTGGTGTTATTGTCGTCGTTAGAATGTGATATTTGCGCTTGAATTACTCTGTGGGTTTAATGGAATTTGTTTTTTTTTTCATTTTGTATTTATTATGCTAAAAAGGCTCCTAATTTCTAATATTTGTGTACGTTGTATTTTTCCTTGTTAGCATACAATTTAGTGACTTAATATTTTCATTGAAGGGTGACAAGTTCTTGTGTCTAAAAATTATATCTCTATGGTAGCAGTATATTTAACCTTGTTAATAATGATTTAGTTTAAGCAACTACATTCATTTTCAATGAGGTTTGATACTTGTCAAACACTCCAGAAGCAAAATAAGAACTGCTCATGAAACAATTTTGTTTTTGTTAATTTTATATAAATGTAGGTACCTTAACATTCTATTTCAAAATTACAATCGTCCTCGTGTTTATTGTAAGTAGAAGCTACCAGTGGACCCAATCTTAAAATCTTTTGTTAAGTCTCAGGATTACATGTCGGCAAAGTTTCCATTTTGTCGAACGTAGAGAAATGAAAAATAACATGAATATCTTATTGAATATATTTTACGTTCTGTGTATATTAATGCTACAGTCTGACAAACTGAGAGAACAATCGAATCGTAACAGATTGACGCTCTAGTTCTGATGGTATTATGATGATCCTACACTTCACATAATTATTTAAAATGGTAAATTAACTTTAGGTATGGTAATACAACAAAACCTGCGAAACAAAAACAAAAATCGGTTACTTAATTCATTCAACAGTAAATACCACAGTAAAAAGTAAAAAAAAAAATGGTACTGGGCATTAATCAGAGAAATTACTTTAATTGCTAGAATAAATAAGAATAATGTCACTATTTACATATTAACCAAAAACAACTTCCAAAGTATCGGTTATACGCTTATTATTACATAAAAGGTTCTTCATTTAAAAGAATAACCTGCCAGGGTAGGCTTTGTTTTCTAAACTGCGAGTAGTTAACATAAATAATTCCCTTCGGAATACAATTGGGTGGGTGAAGGCAGTCGGGGTAAAGTTTGGTGGTTACGACAAGTAGAAAAGTGGCAACATTAATCTGATCCCCGGCAGCAAATAGCTCTCGAATGCGGTGGACGAGGGTAATGCACCGTGTGAGGACTAGTTGGAGCAGAAACTGAGCGGCTGCGACCGATGTGTTCCTTACACGACCTTCTTTCATTACATTGTATATTCTACACTCTTTGTAATTCAATAGTGGGTTACTATTAAATAACTCACTTCGTTGACTGCAGTTGCAAAAAAATCAACTGTGTAGAACATTTTAGGTAGATTTTTCTTTTTTTTTTTTTTTCTTCGAAAAATCAACCTATTGGTTTTGTACCAGTTGTCAAGTTTTCCAAAAAAATATTTACAGGAGGTCTAGTTATGATCCCAAATACCCAAAACAACCGCCAGTTAAAAAGTATATATATATACATAAATATATATATATATGTATATATTTATATATATAAATATATATATATATATATATTTATGTTTATATATATATATATATGTATTTATTTATATATATATATACACGAGTTTTGAATTTCCGCGGGCTACATAAACTTGGACGATAAATCAACAGGGCAAAAATGAAGGTTAAGTTAAGGCATATTCCCCCAAAGGGGAGGACTGGGAGGCAGATCTTCAAAAATCAGTTTTTTGAGCATAACTTTTTTCCTATGGAAAAATTTTGAACCGTTTAACGTTAATATGAACCCTAAATGATTCCATCCTTAACTTGGGGAGGGTGGGGGGGGAAACCAAAAGTTAAAAAAAAAAATCATAGCTCTGAAACTGTAAACCATTTCACAATCGGTAATATTTTTAAAGGAAAGCTAATTTTACTACAATGTAGATTAAACATTTAATTTTACTACAATGTAGATTAAACATTTTTAATGCAACTTATATTTTTGGAGATAAAATTAAAAAAAACACGAAATCTACCCCTGCAGGCTTGCTGCGGGACCCGATTTTTTTTTAGTTTTTGTTACATTTATCCGACGTATGCAACTTCCCAACATCAGTAGTTGGAACGCGGTCCGCCAGTCTTGATATGTATTACTTTTTTTTTTTTTGCAAACTTTCAATCAATTAATAATTCCTAATGACAACTAGACGATGTTTTTTAAAAATAACATCTTAATGTTTTAGTCGGTAGTTAGTAGTTGTGGATACGCATAATAACAATCAAATCTTAATTCGCATTTCATATCTTGATAAAAGTTGCTCAGACTGTAATTACGACACATTATTTACACAAGAAACGACATAATGTGTCGTTTTTCTTAAGTATTCAAGGATGCATATTTTGTAATATATTTTGTTTCAAAGTAAATCAATTCTAGTCGAGTTTAATACTTTTGCCAGAATCCTTGGTCAAATTAAATTTTTTGCTAAGCCTATCCACCCTCATCTTTGTGTCTTTCTTAAAAGAGGAAATGTTTCAGTATTTACCTTTTTTACCAGTTGATACAATAATGTACAAGGTTACAGTTCATATCCGCTCGTTGGTTAACTTAGAAATGCCTGTGGGTTCCCATTTAAAGTACGTACTGTGTCCAAAGGTGAGGAAATTTTCAACACCGCAATGCAAAATATAATTTATAGTATATAATATTATCAATATATATTACAGCAGATTGGCTCAACAACAACTTTTTTAGTTTTTAAACAAGGTAAATGGATCCCTGTTCAGCAAGTTGGTCAGGAGCTGACCTCAGGGAATACCGCAGTCAATCAACTTCAAACATGTGTACAACATCCCTGTACATATAATTATGTATGTAGATGGTATCATGTTTAGTTTATATGGCACGTGTATTCAACAATTTAGTACAGTACTTAATAACATAACCTTTAACATAAAAATGTATTATAACATACATATATACATACTGTAGTATGTCAAAATCTTTGTTATGAATAATATTTATTTCCATTTGTGGGTGTAAGCACTCGATAAGAGACTGCTATACAGTCACGCATACATCCAGGAAGGGGTAAGCAGAGGCGAATTAAACACTCACATTTTGCTGACTATAAATTTATCCCTCACGTAATAGGGCCAAGCCTAGGCCCGAGGAAGAAGTTGAGTTAGTGATCTTAATTGTCAAAAGTTAAAGCAAATATTTTAAAACCAGGTCTCATTATTGTGCCGGGCTCTAAGTAGAATAAATCCAAAGTTGCAGAGCGGCGACTTATCTAAATCATACCACTATGTGCTAACCCCTGAGTTTGTTTGATACTCTCACTGGACGTACGAGTGGATCCAATTATATTATAAGTATCTCATATACTCGGGTTTAAGGTACGATAATATCTCCAGGCTAAGGAAAAATACTAGATAAATATTGTGGCAAAATTTATTCTGCTATTCAGCATGTAAACCCTACGCTACTTAATTATAATTATTTGTTTAGGCAATAAGAAAATAGAAAAAGGATAAGTTATAACTTTGACGCTCGTGCCTAACTAAACTGTAATAGATTGTAAGCGAATGGGCTCATTTGTGTTATTTATTAATAAGCTGATTTGACCTTTAACTGAGGATGTAATTTTTAGGGTTCTGTTATTTAAAAGGAAAAAAGGAGTTCATATAGGATCTGTCTGTCTGTATGTCAAGACTTTTTTCTATTTAATTATGCTATTAGACCTTAAAAATTTAACGATCTCGTAAATATAAATACAGGAAACTGTAAAAATAAGTAATGGTGTGACTCTTGTAAGCCAAATATCCATGTTAAATATAGCGTGGATGCATCGCTTTTGAACAAAATAAATATTATTGCTATGCCAGTGGAATTACCCCCGTAATGGTATAACCGATACCATAGCATATACTGTAATAGTAATGTGCGTGGAACGAATATTCCTTATCCTTCATAGAAATACAAATCTGTTTAGATTACAGCCACGTAAAATTCTCACCTAGTGTTACGCCTAAAAGCTTTGTACTATGCAGCTGGTTAATGGTTTTTTTTCCAGAGACTACTCCAATACTGTATTGTAATATGGGGTGGAATTGGTTCAACACTTCTATTTCCAGTTGAACGTGCTCAACGAGCGATATTAAAAGTTATGCTTAGAGCGGTCTGTTGGATTCTTACAGTCTAAAAACCACCCCATCATCGTGAGAAAGAGAATTACAATTATATTCTTCCGCAACCCCCGACAGGCATTGACCCGTTTCACCCAAGACGGGTCCCGTCACCCGGTGCGACCGTCACCCGTCGGTCACACTCCTCTGAGAACGCCGCCACTGCGCGCTGCCTTTCAGGCCTGTATCTGTTTGGACGACGCCTTTCCCAAAAATTCGTCACCCACAGGCCTCTTCCTACGGTGGCCGGAGATAATTGTATGCCCTTCAGCGTCCGGTGTGTCTACTGCGGTCAGAGAGTTGTACTTCCGTCTCTCTCCCGTTCGGCCGCCTCCTTTGCGGAATTCCTCGCAGAAGACGGTAACGGCGTTCCATGCACTCTCGCTCCGGACCATAGATGGAACAATGATCGGCAGCAAGAGACTACCCGTAGAACCAAATGCCGCGACGAGATCACAACGCTAGCCCAGGCTGAGCATTCTGCCAGTGTGTAAAGCACCGTGTCGTCGGGGCAGTCATCACAGCTGTTGAATCTTATTGTTATACAAGTTAACATCAATCTGCAAAGATTTAACACTTCCATTTTAAATGGGCTCTCAAAATTGGCTTTGAATGAAGTCATTCAAAATTTAATCATACAATGCAACATACCAAATTCCAATGCATTTTTACACCTTTAGGGGTTGAATTTTCAATGCTTATTTCAAAAGTAGTGTCAAGGGAGGAACCGGTTACTCAATTTTATTGAAGCAGGATAAAGCAGAAAGCAGGATAAAAGCAGGTTTAAAAATATATGCTTGATTGTCTTATATATAAAAATTTATTGATTCAATCAGTACAATTGTGTAAATTAAATATTTACGTATACCGGGTAGATTTTGAGACGAGAGCTAGAAGGGAAAAACCTTGTTCTGTAACTTCAACATTGTTTATCTGCGATACCGACCGATTTGCTCAAAATCACTTATCTCGGAGCGAAAATTATTTTATGCTAAATAACGATTTAGCATAAAATCATTTTCACTGTTAGAAATTCGTTTGATATTTGAAGCGAAGCTGACGTATTATATAAATAAACTGTTTGTTCTGGGATCGTGTTTACGTAGGACGATTATCGCACGGAACAAGAAGCATGCATATCTGGCGTGGACGAGGCCCCGGCATCTTACAACAGACTGCGACACGACATGACCCAAATGTCACGCTTAGTAACGGTTTTCTCCTATAATACCTTCTTATTTCGGGATTAAGGGGAAACGCTCCCAATTGCTACAGGCGCCACCCTGTTACTATGAAAACAAAACAAAACCTACCGTTAAAAAATAATCCCTGTTTTTACACTTTGTATGTTGCCTGATCTACCTATATTTCAAAAAGAGGGGAGTATCTGTGTGTCTGTGTGCCTATCTGTGGCATCGTAGCTCCCAAACGATTTTTGAAGTGAAAACTTCTTTAGCCGCGTTGTGCACTTTTTGATGGGTAAAAAATGTTGAACTCGCGTCAGCACACGTGACCCTGATGTTTAACCGTGATGTCCGTCCCCATCGAAAATGGACAGGGACAGGGACAGAGAAAGAAAAAGAGAGAGAGAGAGAGAGAGAGAGAGAGAGAACTGAACTCGTGACCGTCACGTTAATAATACATATATAGATCCACTAGAGCTCTTTATTAACTAATGTCACCATCTGTTATTGTGACGTTTTAAGTTCGTCGTTTTGTTTAAGTTTTCACTTCTGTTGGCAGCCCCATGACTGCCTATTTTTTTTTGTTTGAAAGGTGACTGAATGCTCAGCCTGGGCTAGCCAGCGTTGTGATCTCGTCTCTGCATTTGGTTCTACGGGTAATCTCTTGCTGCCTACCATTATTCTGTCCATGGTCGGAGCGAGAGTGCATGGAACGCCTTCACCGTTTTCTGCGAGGAGTTCCGCAAAGGAGGCGGCTGAATGGGAGAGAGACCGAAGTACAGTAGAGGTACCGGACGTCAAAGGGCATACAATGATCTCTACTTAACAACATTTGTATTGTCAAGCAGCACAAAATAATATGACTAATTTATTTAACAACCGAGCGCATGCCCCGTCTCATGGCGGTCACTCATCCAGAAACTACGGTCATACATATATAATTACAAGCACATCTAACCTATATTACCATATATAGGTGACATGTAATTGCTAAAACGTCATTAGCAGTTCACAAATAGGGCGAATTAATCACAGTTAAATTATACCTGGCTTTTGATAATATTGGTTGATTATCGTGTAACTCAAAGCCTCCGTTTTGACCAAAACATACATTATATATGTGCATATGCACGCGGTGATTGCTCGCTACATGCGATTAATTACATCCGAGTAAAATGACAGCGTATATGCCTTAACTTAATTTATTTGTAACAATTTGGTTTATAAATGTTTAACACTTGTATTGTTTATTTCATAAACATATAATTAAAAAAAAAATGTACCTATTTCCTCTGAGATTCCTTACTTTTTTTTTATTAAAATAAAACAAAAATGTTACTTTGTTTACAATTAATAACTATGGTATTTCTCTTAAATTTTACTCGTCCAGTTCCCTGCATTTGCGTCAATGTATAGCTACTCTTCTCCAATCCTTTGGCAAGTAGTCTTCCCATCTTTTAATCTACCTTAACTTACACCTTTTTTCATTCCTTGCCGTTGTCGAATTTGTTTGCTCCATTTTTCTGCTTGTGTTCTCAACATATGTCCTGGAAATGGATAGGGTATATAATGAGAAATTTCAGAGCCCTTGTTTTTACTCTAACGTCTGCTACTTTGGTAACAAAATTATTACAGCTTCTTGTAATCTATAAACATATACATAACTAAGCAGCTATATATGCATTTCAGGGGAAATAATTTATGATTCTGTTTTAACGGTAAAACAATTTAAATGAAGAGTTCCTAAAATACATATAAAATATGATGGCTTCTAGTCACGAATGAATAGACTTCGTTTAGGCAAGCATGCTTTATTGTAGACATTTCCACCACACTATAAATCTATCGTCAAATTCATCAATCATATCACATAATATAAATACCGAACATCTGATAAATCGAACATGACATAATTTATTTTCTAAAGGTTTGAAATATTTCAAAATTTAATCTCAAAATATTCCGAATATCTTTTTATGCGATAAATTTTTTGGTGATTGCAATGCTTGAATTTTTCCTGGAAAAGCCCAAAAGACATATTTTCAGATAAGAGAGAAAAAGCTTTTATTTTGTAATCACACTAAAGTAATGCTTTTAAACATAATCGGTATCAAAAAAAAATAAAAGAATACTAACTACTATTTTTTTTTCTCAATAAAAAGACAGTACTTGTGTCTGAAACAAATATGATCAGCTCAGCATAGTGCCGCTTCGTGGAAATATTTGAAGCGGCGCGGCGCCGATATTCTGTTAAGGTCAAAAGTGGCGTCTATAAGCAGCCATAGATTAATTTCAAATCAATACGGTCAACACAATACTCATATTTTGCAATTATACATTATTTATGTATAATTTACATCCTATAATTCAGAGTTTAATTATAGTTGTTATATTATTACGTTAGATATGTACATTGGTATCATTCATATTGATAAACAAATAGAATGATAAATTAATAACAGTTTAAAAGAGAATATGTAGGTAGATAAATACATTCAATAAATAAATATAGGACAAATACAAAAAATACATTTTCTTTTTTTTTTTCATTTATTTTTGTCGTCCGTCTCCGTGGTCAGATCACCAACGGAAAACGAGAAGGACGATGGACGGACAGAAGACAGACAAACACGTAATGTATTACTTTCTATAATAATAATAGCCTTTATTTAACAATCGCACTTAACGATACATGCTTTACATAAATACTAATTAATACTATTTGACACCAGTTTCACCAAGATTGTCTTGCTTTCCAGCATAGGCCTCCCCTAAAGCTTGCCACAGGGCGCAATCATGTGTCTTTCTTCTCCAAGTACTTCCTGCTACTCTTTTTATGTCTTCCCATCTACGGCGTTGTCTCTCTCTCTTTCTTTTATGTAGTCTTGGGCACACTCTGTTACGTCCTTGACCCATTTATGTTTTTTATTTCTCATCATATGACCTGCCCACCTCCATTTTAATTTTTTAATACAGTAGGTCATATCCGTAATTTTGTTTTGTTTGCGTATTACTTCTAATTTTATTTTGTTTTGTAGTCTAATATTGAGCATGCTGCGTTCCATATTATGTTGGCTGGTTTCTAGTTTACGTACGAGTATGTTATGTTCAGTAAGGCTCCACGTTTGGCATCCGTTCATCATAATGGGTAGAATACATGTATCCAATATTTTCTTCTTACCTTTCAGTGGCACATGAGAGTTTTTTACTATTTCCTTTAATAACCAGTCCCTTTTCACAGCTTGGCTTGGCTGTCTTACTTTCTATAGACTAGACAATGTTTATTGCTAATCATTCTTGAAATAATTTCTCAAAAAATATAAAAGGAATCGTAACTAACTATATTCCATTTCACGTTTCTTTTCAGCCCTTGATACCATTAGAAAATGCAACCAATTTACTTGTACATAGACACTATTGAAATAAAAATCAACCAATCAATCAAATAAAAATTCAATATGAGCTCTTGGGCTATATTTTATGTATTTCGTGGGATTGTCGTACTGCCTTTGACCAAAGACGTAAAACGTATATAAATAAATAAAACGTTGTTTTATCTCCATTTCTCTACATTAAAAATTCATACAAAATTATCTTTAAGCATTATTTTAGAAAGTGTCGTTATCGTCTGAGCCTATGTGCGACTATAAGAAGTATAGCTATGTAAAGTACCTGTGAAACCCACATAGGGACCACACATCGGCTGATAGCTGATAAATTGACGCGGCCTGTACGTGACTCGCCGGAGCAGCCTCATCCCATACGATCGGATCATGCTGAGTCAGCCTTGTCGCGAATATGAACACCGACCCACGCGTGGTTGGACAGTACACGATATTTGATTCTGAATTCATGTCTATCATTTGTGAGAAATGAATGTTTATATTTACGTTTAATTCGATATACTAAATTCAAATTCAAATCAATTCAAATTCAAAATCATTTATTCAATTAAGACACTAAGTGACATTTATGAACGTTAAATTGAAGCTAGAGTTAAAATCATAGATCGGCGCAAACAGACGCCACAGCATGTGCTGGATTGTCGAAGTAAATTAGGTGAAAACCCCAAAATCTACTGCCTGCTTGTGTCGATCTATAACTTCCAGTTTCCAAAATGCGTAGAGCCTTATGAGAAGAACACTGGCAAAGAAACTCATGGCCACTCTTTTTAAAAGTCAGATCTTCAGGTACAATAGTGTTAGTGTTACACGAAAGGTAAACAGGATGCAAGCTGATGCCACCTGAATTTCATTTTATTGAAATGCTCCAAAAGCTAACGTACTAAAAAATAAAAATCACTCAGTGATACCGTTGAAGGTTTGAACTTATTAAACATAGAAATCATTCAAGGTGCACATCTACCTTCATTCAGTTACAAAATCTACTGTTAAAAATAATTCGTGACTGGATTAAGAGGCTAGAGTTGCAGTTGATCGAACCAAAATAATAGTATAGGCTAAAGCATCGCTGACTAGACCGACCAGTCACCCCAAGCAGCACCCATTCACGAGTATGACGCATGGACCAGCCATCATCTCCTTCGCCATATCAGAGGAAAAGAAATGACCCGCCCCATGACGACGCCGCAAGCAATGACATTTTAGTGAGCATGACGAACCATAGTCGAGATACTGATACAAATCACTACTAGTCAAATTACTATAATAATCGTCACGCATTACTTTCAACTGACAATGGTTTGTTAATAATTTAGCTTAATTATAAGACAAAGAAGTTTGTGTGTATATACCTAATGACACCTTAAGCCCAAGACTGTTTGTCGTTTAGATAATCGTTGATCGTGTAGTAGGATTTCCTAATAAGGTAATTTTTTACAGTTTGTTTGAATTTATCTACAGGAAGGTCGCTAACATGTATAGGAATTTTGTTATAAAAACGTATACCAAGACCTTCGAACGAGTTGTGTACTTTATGCAAGCGATGATAGGTACCAACGAGTTTAGACTTGTTTCTTGTATTAATATTGTGTATATCGCTGTTTTTCTTATAGTCATTAATGTTGTGCCTAACAAACATAATATTTGCAAAAATATACTGTGATGCAACAGTTAAAATACCTATATCCTTAAACAACTCTCGAAGAGAGACTCTAGCACCTAAATTGTATATGGAGCGGATGGCTCATTTTTGGAGAATAAAAATCGTTTCAACATCAGCCGCCTTGCCCCAAAGTAGTATACCATAGGACATGACGCTGTGAAAGTAGCTAAAATAAACTAGCCTAGCCGTGTCCGTATCAGTGAGCTGGCGTACCTTCCATACTGCATAAGCTGCCGAACTAAGCCTACCTGCAAGGCTGTCTATCTGGGCTCCCCATTGTAGTTTACTATCTAATGTAATTCCTAAGAATACTGTTGAGTCTACAATACTTAACATTTCATTATTTAGAGTTAAATTAGTACCTAGCTGTTTTACATTTGGCATAGTAAATCTCACACACTTTGTTTTATTTGAATTTAGTAGGAGATTGTTAGTTGAAAACCAATACAATACATCATTTAGTGCCCTATTCACATCGTCAAAAACAGTTTTCTTACGATCGACTTTAAAAATAAGTGACGTATCATCAGCAAATAGAACCATATCACAGAGATCTTTTAAAGAATAAGGTAAATCGTTTATATTTATGCGAAAAAGTAGAGGACCCAGTAGAGGACCCAGTAGAGGACCCAGTATAGAGCCCTGAGGAACGCCCATAGTAACAGGTAATCCAGAAGACCTTCCACCATTGACATCTACTTGTTGAATTCTATCTTTCAAGTAGGAAACTATTAGTTCCAAAGCAATACCATTAACACCATAATGTTTAAGTTTAAGAAATGTCTAGGACTTTCTCGATAGGCCTTAAGCTGGTAGATGTACGAGTATTTTAAATCATTTTATAAAATTGCGTAGAGATATTGCTTGTTCCGCTGGAAATAGGATTTCTTTGCAAGAAAATTCGAATTTGCTGCTGTCACTTAAATATTGTATGTAATTATACTTCTTGCTATATATATATGATCGAAAAAAATGACCTTTGATTGTTCTTTAATGTAAAATAAATAATAACCGTTTAATCCCACTAATATTATAAATGTGAAAGTTTGGATGGATGGACTGATGTTTGTTACTCTTTCACGGCAAAACTACTGAATTGATTGCGATGAAACTTGGTATGTAGATATCTGGAGGCCTGGTTAACATATAGGCTACTTTATTTCCACGGGATAGGGAATTACGCGTGTGAAATCGCGGGGCGCTGCTAGTATAAAATAAGTATTTGTGTTTATTTTGTCAAGTTGAATTTGCTATGACAGTCGTAGGCTCTAACGTTTAAGTTTTCACATACTACTGTTAGAAAAAATACAAGAAACATTCAATTACTTGCTTGTTTTACAAGTTATTAAAAAGTACAAGTGTTAAGTAAAAGTAATTCACTTTTTTTTCTAAACCGTACCAGAAACTGAAGGTGTACACAACGAAGCACAAGTACGCTATGGCTGATACAATCTTTAACTTATGTATTCGTATCCTATTTTTCATTCTATCGACATGAACCTCTTCTGCATTTCAATACCCTCAAATAAGGGTACCTATTTAAGTACTGTGTACAGTGTACAGTGGCTGAAAACCTGTTCGCGATGCACCTTGGGTAGCAGATGCAATGCAACAACTCTTTTCTTTAGAAAAAGACACCTGTCTTCATTACTTACGGCTAATTTGTTCATTTTCGTACCTCTGATTATAGACAGAAATCTAATATATATCAGAGGACTTAGCGAAGAAATGACGACTTCCCTGAAATATATATTTCTATAAATATATAATACAAAATGTTCAAGTACGATTGCCACTTGAAACTGTAGGAAAGGAAATGTTAGGAAAGATTACGAATACAGTACGTTCTTTTTGTTTAAAGCAGCAAAAAAATTCATTTAAAATTCTGTTTCAATTTTTGTACTGCGTATATGAATTGGCAATATTTTTAGCAAAAAAAATCTGCGTCTTTATTCTCTCCGACAGGGATATCTTGAAGTCACTTACGAAGAGCGACATCTCCCGTTAACGATATGCCTACGCTTGCTGAGCTAGTTTATTAATAATTCAGATTGGTTTCAAGTCACCTGATGCGTCATAAAAATCGTCTCATTTGCGTTTATGATAGAATTTTAGAAAGTTTTCTTGCTTTAAAGAAATAAGACAACGGGTTCGGCTGCGGTACAATGAACAAGAAGCAAAAGAGTTTCTTACATAGAGTAAAAAAGTTTACATCTATAAGGCATAAAATACATTATTAGAATAATGGTATTTTGAGCAATTTCAACAGTTTATTATAGTGCCTTACTGACATAATTCACAGTACATATTACACATAACAATCAGAGCTGAAAAGTTCATGAACTCTCTATTAGTCCCAATTATAAATAATTTTTATGAAGTTGTTGTATTACTTGAACTATTTCTATAAAATATATAAAATTGTGACCTTGGAGATAATTTACAAAAATCATATGTGGGCTTCTTCATAAGAGCAACACTATATCAAAACATTTTCTTTGTCAGTTTGCTGTATGGTTGTGCGCTAATCACGCGAAAACTACTTTAAGAATTTCAATGGGGTTTTTATAGTTGTATTGCTGATAGTTTAGCTTAGAATCTGATGCACGTTATATCTCGATTCGCCTAGAAAATGTTGAGATATATTGTTGAGACACACATATCGCTTATATCCGATTTATATACTACTGCAGGAACTACGCGTTGCCCTTTCATTTCCGATACGGTACGATCATTCTTATAATTACGACCACTGCATAATTGTATACAGACTATGATTTGCCTTTTGATATTTTTTTTATATCCAATACGACTTTCCTTTTCAACTTGAAGATGCATTAGTGTAAAGTGTAAACAGATAACGATTTGCCTTATAATATTTTGTACATATCCAATACGATTATTAACAGCAAGGTGAAATCTTTTTCTGATCCTTAGGTCAATTACGAGTAGGTAGTTTAGATTTCAACGAGTATATAATAATAATTATACACAATATGTGTCAGCTTCTCATATACAAAAATATATAATTTCTTCCAAATTTCACGAACACTTTAATACGAAGTCGCGGGCACGAGCACAAAATATTTTTATTCAATTAGGGCGAGAAACACTTCTTGATTGTGTTTTACGTGAATTGTAAAACAACTTGTTAAAATGTCTACTCCGACAGAAAGCTCCTTATGAGCGAAACTTCAATTTAATGAACAGGATCCATTCATAACGTCACCTAACAAAATATTTTCAAATTGGATTCTTAAACGGTTGAAAATATTAAACGAAAATTTAATGATCTGAAAACAAAAACCAAAAATTGTATTTAATCTCTTTGGTGATAAATACACAAAAAATATTTCAGTTTTGTTTTTGGCACACTAGTTCCTTTTATTCCTTAAAAGAAAAGGAACATGGAAAAGTTGCATAATAGATTCGACACTTTTAAAAATAGAACTTAGAATCATATATTTCAGGCCCGAGCCGATTTTCTGGCTGTGCATATCTACAAGTCAGTGGTTTAGATCAGCTTAAGGATTATTTAAAAAAGACCGGACAAGTGCGAGTTTGACTCGCACACCCAGGGGTCCGTAAGCAAACAAACTTGCATGTAGATGGTAGGTCCTTCTCCGCAATAAATTCTTGAAGATTTTCGTCCGCCTTTCCGAAAGACAAACTTAACTTTGCAGTTAAAAATACTCTCCCGTACATAGATTTGTGACAAAGTCAACTTTCCAACGGCAAAATATAAGTTTGCAATTATAAAAACAATTTTTTTATGTGATATAACAACAAATTAACGACTTTCGGATTGTTTCCTTCACTTGTGCTGTGAAACCTTGCTTTTTACCAAAATTCATGATTTTAGGTCAATAGGAAGTACCCTATAGGTTTTGATTTACCTGCGAAATATTATATTTGGTCAAATCCAAGGAGTAATGACCATATCTTTTAATTGCGTTGACTTAGAAGCTTGATTTTGTAAGAAACAGTCTCTCAACCATTGATATAAACTATGAAAATCACTAACTAACAGTAACTGTCAAGTTATTCGTACCTCTATTCGCACTCAAGTCAATCGATCTTCACTTATTTCTACCATTTTATAATCCCAATATTCGTTAATATTTATCAATCGACTAATAGTATTGCGTTACCGGTATAACCAGTCAAAATAATGTCTACTAACTTATTTTTATTAAATAGTGAACTATGTTATCATTATCATCTATTATAGTTTGGCCCGATTTTTAATAAAATAAATTAGAGTTTTTGATGTGGCGACAACATTTTTTTTACTGCGTCTACGGGTTCCTTAGAAAAAGGGTGTTGACAGGCAGACAGACAGATAGACAACAAAGTGATCTTATAGGGGTTCTTTTTTTTCTTTTGGGGAATGGAACCCTAATTTGCACATACGATTTTTATCTTTATACAACTATTACCGAGTAAAACTCATCTGTGCCAAAGTTTTTGTTTGTAATTTTATTAATTTATTCTTTTTGATGCCTTCATTAATAAAGCTAATTAGAAATTTTGATAAAATGATTTCAAATAGAAAAATAGGTATGGTAGATGCTGGTAGATAAGTAAGCGGAATATTAAAAAAAAGCATAGTTATTAACGGAAGATTCATAAAATCTAATATTCAAAGAACCTGATTAGAAGCAGCTATTACAAAAGGTCGTTTATGAATTTTGATGATAAAGCATCTTTATACAGAAAAGACCCAATCGTTTCAAGTTTTAAGTATATCAATGGTTCGTAATCGTCTTTGCGACAACTTTTCGCAAATTTTCTATTAGTTCACTTTGAAATTCTGCTGTCAAACGCGACAAAATATATTTTTATCTGAGGGTGAATCAAACAATGGTAGGACTAACAGCATGACAAAATATGAAAATGTTGGTATTTGAGTGGTTAGGGGCTTAATATCAGAAAAAAAAACTGTCAGTCGTAGGACTGCACGTCACGCGAGTTCAGTGCTTTTTCCCCATACCAAAAGTGCCCAACTTGCCTAAAGAGTTTTCACTTCAAAAATTGTTCATAATTAATTGTGAGTTCCCGATCAGAAGTGTTCATTTTTGAAGAATGCATGCTTCAATTCATGATGACATCCATCAAACTGACGTACATTCGGAAAAATTTAGAATAAAAGTTTTCGCTATTGAGCACTTCATGCGTTATAAATTTTCACTTTAATTTAAATTATGTTTTGTTTATTTTACCATATGAATTGCGCACACAATAAGTACTTTACTGAACTAATTATATTTTTACATAATAATTAATAAGGAGTTGACAGAACTCAAAGTTTAGATTAGCGCCCTCTAGTTGATCTATATACGTATTATTAGCGTGAAATCCCACCGATTTCAGTGCTTTCTCTGAGATACACAAGATTATCTTACATCCTACTAATGTTAGTTCCCCATGGCTAAAGTGCACAACGTGCCTAAAGAAGTTTTTACTTCAATAATACATAATTAATATATTTACATTGCTAACTGTGATAAATACATAATAAACCATTTTAGATCCACTTATACTTATATCTGCTATACCTCGGTGGTTTTCAAGCAATATTCTCCTAAGTAGTACCATTATCCTGGTAGGTACTGGCAAGCATTTCTAACGTCCTGTCTACTTAAAAAACTATAAACGTTCCCCCCTTTTAAACTAGTGATTAAATGACAGACTGTTTTTTCCACCCCAGCGAGATACTGGTCTGTCTATTACCGATCAGGATCACACCTTGGCCGGGCGGCTCCCTTCTGCGTCAGACTAGGTTTACTACTAATCCAAAACAATTTAGAGACGGCAAACCCATATATTCTCTTCCTCCTTTCATAAATAGAAATTCAGTGAACAAATTGTGCTAGTGATGTATTGCAAACAACAACACCGACAAAATAAGCTGACCCATGAATGGTAGATTTTTCCACTATAGGTACTTCATAGTAATACCGAACTTGGTATAATACATGCGCATAGAAGTTTTTCATGTATTTCACACATTAATATATTACTATTGATACTCGATGTTTCATTGCAGATCATTGTGCGACTAATTTGTTGAGAGCCAGTATGAAATGCTTGACTGATTCGTGACACTAAATGACGTCCACATCTTAGTATAATAATGCAGTGGCAAACACGCTTGGCTTCATCTGTAGCTCACCACCTACCACCACAGAGCGATTTTCTAGTGAATTTATCAAATATCATCACATGGAAAATGTCTGCAAGATCATTATCGTAAATCATGACTAAGCATCACACATACCTGTTTTGAACATATATTATTTGAAAGTAAATTAATTTCGTTTTCATCTTTCATAGGAAATAAATGGGGGAACAATTTTTTGACCACCCATATCGATTTCAGTATTTACATACATCTATATATAATACTTGAAGAAAATTCTTTGTGCCACTTTTTAAGAAAGTTTCGAGTTTGTAATGGAGAAGAAGTTTAGAAAGCTAATGTATAAATAATAATATTAATAATATTTTTAAACAATATGTGTTAAATAGCTCAAAATTATGTGTAAACGGCTACAAAAAGTTACAAGGGTCTAGTAAACAGCCCAATTAGACAAACACTTCCACCTTACGTGGGAGAGCCATGCTTCGGCACGTATGGGCCGGCTCGACTCCGCTCGATTCCACGGTTTCACAGAAATAAGGTTACCGGAGGCCCTAATCCTTCCCCTATCCCCGTCCTTCCCCTCTCCACCTCTCCTTCCCTCTAATCCCCCTTTGCCATCTTCCCGTTCTTCCCCCTCTTCCCCTACTCCCACCTTAAAGGGTGGCAACGCACTTGTAACTCTAGAGTTACAGGTGCCCATGGGCGGTGGTAGTTATTTACCATCCCATGACACTCGTCTGCTCGTTTGCCCCCTATACCATAAAAAAAAAAGAAACCAACGGTATACAATGTTCACAACAATTCTTTTAGTATTTCTGCTGTCCGGTTATGGAATGCCCTACCACATTCAATACACGATAGCCCTTCTCTAAGCATGTTCAAGCGGAAAACCACGAATTACTTTCTCTCCCAACAACCACAATAAATGAGACTGTCAATATGTATAAATATATGTATTTATATTTCATAAGGAGTATACATGTAAGTTTACATTATATTTAGTTTAGTCAAGTATTTATATGAAGTGTTGATTAGTTTAAAGTACACATGACTTTGCCTCTAACGTTTCTCTAACTATCCTCTACTTTCTCCCAATTTTTGCTGGAAGAAAACTCAGGTTTGGGTTAAGCTCGCCTTTTTACATACCATCTTCTTGTTTGTAAGGTATGTAATCTACATCTAGATAAAGAATAAATGAAAAAAAAGTATGTACGTATGTGGCTCTGGTAGTATGACTACCAGAGCCTCTGAAAGAGTTCTGTAAGCTTCCAAGAGCTAAGGGATCCGTTTTCGCTGTAATGTAATCTAAAGCTAATAATGGGTAAACATTGTGTTGTCCGTACACACTCTTACGTAGCCATTTTTACCACCTCACTTTTCTCGACAATTCAATTTCTTCAGATCGACCTCATTTGTTACAAATATTGGTTTAAAATGGGACTGGAATCTAAAAATAATCGATTAGTATATTAAATATAAATCTACCTACCACCAACTACTTACGTCACGAACGGAACTGGGCGAGCGTGTTTATTTGTAATTACAAAAATATCGTTCACGTAATAAACTTCCTTATCTTTTTATATAAAAGATAACTTCGAAGCTAGCTAGCAAACTAATTAACCTTATTACTGTATAAATATCAATCTGAAATCATAAAAAAGAATTCAGGACAATGTTTCACAGAGGTATAAAATTAAAATTATTGATTGTAATCTCAACTTGCTACCAAAGTTCCGTAAATTGTAAAAAATGTACAGCAAAATAATTACAAAAGAGATCGATAGCATTGTAGTGCACACGAACCTGAATGTTTTATATCTCGCTTGGTGAGATTTATGGTCGTGTGTCCCCGGCGTTATTACCTTACGTTGAATAAGCAAACAATTTGCAAACTTTGTTGAAATCAACGCTCGTTAGTACTTTGCTCACGGCCAATCAGCGTGAAGAAAGTCATTAAGTTTGATTGCGGAATTATCTTTCTTCGCTTAGCCAAGAGAAAAAGTATTGACAAATTAATCGGGGGATCAAATATTGGAATTTTCAGTCTATGTCGTCGAAGCTATTTTAATTAAGGATTTCAATTGCCTTTTACCTTAAAAGCATCTTAATTACTAGTTGCTTCACATAAAAAAATTGACGTTACGGCAATAAAAAATGCCTATTTTACTTTAAATTGAGTTTGTCCTTCATTTAGCTACAATATTTTATTTTTCTCGTTGACGTAAACATAAAAATTACCGAGGACCTGAAAATGAGCAAAAACTTTGAAGCATGAAAATTAAAGGTAATTAAAAAATAACAACGTTTCCGCAGGAAAATAAGCATTTGCAAGTAATTGAGTCACATCAAAATTATACTAATATTTTTATAAGACTAAATTGTTCTTATAACAGTCTTAGTTCATCACCACATCATTAACTTTTATAAAATTCCTTTCTTAAAAATAAACTAGACCACTAACACTAGACTGTTCAAATGTCCTCCACCTTCTCATTATTTAGCGTGTCATCAAAATTGAGTAATTGAGTCTCATTGTAATAAATTATTTATTTACAAAAATCGTTTCACTACAAGCTATGAGTATCTGATTCCGAATTATTTGTCTTCAGAATAAAAAAAAAGAGACTCTTTACGCGAACCTCAACCCATTTGTAAGTATTTTTACCTCTGTTTCTCTGTACTAAAACACTCTCTGTTTTTCTCTCTGTTTCACTGAGAAGTTATTCATTCATTCATTCATTTGGATCTGGGCCTATTAGGACTCCATAGTTTGTAACATGTTGTTTAATCTTTATATATATAAATGAATCCCTATTTCCCTTGGTCACGGCATCACGTGTGAACGGCTAGACCGATTTAGCTATTTTTTTTTTTGTTGTCAGGAGAAGGTTCTTAGGATATAAAAAAATTAAGAAAGTTGCGCAGAAAATTAGAAAATTTAAGAAAACTTACGAGGGACTTACGTGAGTGAAACCGCGGGGCGCAACTAGTATAGTATAAAAAGTTTAAGGCGTATTGTGAAAACATTTATACTTAATATAATTGACACAAAAGTGATTAAATAGAATAAATGTAGCGCTTGGGCAATTTGTTTGAGTCCCATTTTTGAGATGAACTCTCACGATATTGGTGCCGATTCTATTGTACACTCGACTAAACTAAAACTTGACTTAATTTCTTCATATGAAATCAACCTAGTGTTCTTCGTAATAAGGTCTATTTGTTACTAGCATCTATTTCTCAGCGCCGCTAAATTTTACTAAAACCTGTCAACGTATACTCAACTTTATTTCCACGCAGCGAGAGTCTTCATTTATTCAAACGCTGTATAATTGTAGTATAAAAACTTGTTCAAAACGAACAAGGATGACGTGTTTTTAATCTACACCTACGAAGACGCTTACTAAAAACACAGAGCAAAAGAGATGGCATTCAACGGATAGCGGCTCTCGCTACGTGGTATTAAAGTTATTTTAAGCGTATCAGACTTTAGTCGACAAATAAATTGCTTATTTCGATAGCGACATATGTTACCTACTTGTTTCAATTTGAAATAAGACCTTGTTTCTAAGTATACAAGGTTTACTTCTTATATGAAGAAAATTTTAATTTAGCGAGTGAAGTAACAGAATTGGGGCCAATGGCCCCAATTCTGTTACTTCACTACACATTATATATTTGATTTAAACTTAGTTAATAGTGTAATTGTCCTATTTATTTCTAAAACAACATAGCAATAACCTAACTGGCTGCATTGTACTCTCCAAGAAAATATGTGATTTTTTCATATTTTATGCTTTTACTTTTAAAATGACTTTTCACCAAGGTTAAAGGCTCAAATTCATTGGTCGTTAGATCCCGCATTCAGGGTGCGGGAGATTTTTGTTAACGCATACCATAGTGACCGCATGCGGAAACAATTAATGTTGTGCGGAACAATTTTATCTGTTTGGGACTTACTGAAAAATAAATTATTAGCTTCGTTGAATAAAAAGAAAAAAAGATTTTGGGTGTGAAGTTTACTGAAAGATAGAAAGGCACGGTGCGTCTGAATCATCGTGAAAGCAGTTAAATTTAGATTTGGAGTGTGATGTCGAAGACTATATTAACTTTTTCAGAATCCCCGCATCCCACATGCTTTACGTCAACCGATGAATTTCATTGGTCGTTAGGCCGCATGCGGGGAATACCCGCTTGCTGCATATCGACTAAGATATCGATGGCGAACTTTCATTAGTCGTTATCCCGTATTCGGGCACTCCCCGGCACTCATGCGGTATAACGACTGAGTTAACGAACAGTGAAAATGAGCCTTAAGTCACGTTATAATAATTCAATAATAAAAAAAAAACTATGAATACTTTTTTTATAACTATGTATTTCCACGAGAATTAACGCCTGCATGTAAAGGTTAGCCTGTGACCACGGCCAGTGCAACATGGTCGAAACGTCGGGCAATTCAGAGGTATGTAGTACCTTTTCGTGATCGCGTTAATTCCCGTGAAAAACATAAATATAATTATTATAATTACGCGAAAGTTTAAAAGTTAGTAATACTTATTTTAAAAAGCTATGACAGGAAAATAGTGCCAACTGTTAAAATTCATTAAATATACATTACCTTGTCTTTTAAACTTACTGATATACGTAATGAAATTATTTACTTAATACACATTAAAATATTTTGGGTGATATTTGTTGGTTGACTAGCTTGTTGGTCTAGTTGTTAGTGATCCTGACTGCTAAGCCAAAGGTCATGGGTTAGATTCCCACCCAGGACAAATAATTGTGTGATGAATATGGTTATTTGTTATGTGTCTGGGTGTAATTTATCTATAATATGTATGTATTATAAAATATGCACCATATACTATATGAAATATATCAGTTTGTGTGTTAGCCTAGACAGAGCCTGTACTATGGTAACCAGACTTGGTTACCACAGTACAGGCCCTACCTGGTTTGGGATCAGACGACCGTGTGTGAGATGTGTGAAGTTATTATTATTTTTGCTAACTTCTTATTTTTCTATCGCAGGAAGTCTTGATCAAACAAAATATATTCGTTTAAGGAGGGCCATGTAGTAAGTAAGGGTCGTTTTATGCAATGAACTGTATATTTTCTAACAGTGATGGTTGAATAAAATCATCTGAACACACGGGTAAATAAATAATGGACAGTTTTGCA
The DNA here is from genome assembly GCA_949752705.1 of Callimorpha dominula. NCBI lineage: Eukaryota > Metazoa > Arthropoda > Insecta > Lepidoptera > Erebidae > Callimorpha > Callimorpha dominula. The sequence goes on from OX456997.1 coordinate 14,992,069, forward strand.
TACTATAACATAACATGGATGCGAAATTTCTAACAGTGCAAGTCCGTATTTCACGATCAAGTGGATACATATTCGCGAGATCATGTCTATTGTCTAGTCTGCCTTTGATATTCGCCGAGTATGAGGAGCTGGAAAGTTTTCTAAAAAGTAGACTGTTTTGTTGTTTATTATGATATGCATAGTGTTGTACGTTAAATTTATAAACTGACATAGTCACTGACAGTATTATATAAGCACATTACGTCGGCTGTTCCAAAAATTGATAGTGAAATGAAAAGTAGTTGGAATGTGAAAAAGTTTGTTCATAGCTTTTCAAAATATTCCCCTCCAACCCCAATGCACTTATGCATTCGGGTGAACATTACGTGGGCTGTTCCAAAAAATGTTAATGAAATGAAAAATAGTTGAAATATCAAAAAAAAGTTTATTTATAATACCCCCAAAGTATTCAAATAGTCCTTGGTCGCTCGCTATTCAACTCCCCGAAAGCAGACAAACTTCTCAATACCATCTCTCTTCAAACACCCATTGCGTGGATTGTTGCTTCGTGAGAGGATCGTAGCTGTAGATCCAAGTTTCGTCAGTTGTAAGGATATACGATACATTTTGCGAAATTACTGCTTCGAAATTTTCTAGAAATATAAATTTGCACCAATCAACACGACGGGATTTGTGCTCTTCGGTGAGAAAATGAGGTATCCATCGCGATGCAAGCTTCCTAACTTTAAGGTGTTCATGCAGGATGGTGGAAATTGCATGTGATTCCATCTTCAGTTCAGCCTGAATCTCTCGATGTGTAATGTGTTTATTCTCCCGCAATAGCCACTCTACCCTGATGACATTTTCATGGGTTACTGCAGTTGTAGGTCGGCCAGGTCTGAGGTCATAGTTTATGTTCTCTTAACCACGTTTAAATTGCCGAAACCCATAAGTAACTGTTGCTAGCGCAGGAGCAGACTCCCCAAATGCAGCTTGTAAATTTTTGTGAGGTTCCTTGAAGGTTAACCCTCGTTTATAATCTTAAAAAATCATGGCACGAAAAACTTCCAGCGAGACGTCCATTGTTGCAAACAAAAGAGTGACAGATTTACTTTTTCAAAAATATTTGAAAAAAGAACCACGAATAAATATATAATGTGGTGGTCACAAAGAGGTTTGTATTGAAATTACCCTCCAATTCATAATAATTTCTAGAATAAAGAGATTGTATATATTCTGTAGCTAAAATTTTTGAAACAACCTAGGTATACTAAACTTACAGGCACTAATATTTAATCAATATTATAAATATTTTTTATAAATATTTAATACCTATTTGCAAACTGTTTTGTAACACTGATACACCTGTTAGATACAAAGTTTACATAAATTTGTTACAAGTTCTATTAAAGCATTGGGTAATTTTTATTATATTACTTTGTTTTTGAGTTTTCAATATACTAACTTTTTTTTAAGAATACTCGTAACGCGGGTCACACATTACTAGTATTCTTGTTAACCCCTCCAGCTAAGTTAAGTGCTTGTGTTCGAATTGGGTTCACGTCGGTAGTGCACAAGGTGGGGTTTGAACCCGCAACCACTTGATCACAAGTCCGACGCATTAGCCATACGCTACCGCCGCTTATTGTTACAATTGTTACAACCTACATTGTTACCAGTACCATGGTATTCAAAGGTTTATCTATTAAAGTTATCTGTTCACCCTTATTGTAAATATGCACCTTATTCATTATATGACAACCTTAGATTAAATATACCATAGATACACAATCTCCTACAAAAATCACGTTAAATATTCGCACTCGATGGTTCCATATTACTTTATGTGCTATTTACTTTACGATGGCATATTCGTTTAATATACATGATCTTCTAAACTCCTTACAATCTGGTTTTCGATCCGGGTCTAGCATTGTTACAGGTCTGATTACCATTACGATCGATATTAGAATTACCTAGAATTATGGTAAATAGGAATCTTACACTGCTTACACTTCTAGATTCTTGGTCTGAAATGTCGGACGTTGTGCTGCAGGTTGGCATTTTATGTCAGATGATCTTGAAATTTATACACACTCTCCACTTAATACAATCCATGAAGCTTTTTCCATGATTAATATTTGTGATTTTGAACGTGTTAATGAGTGGAGTATTAAGTATGATTTTCAGGTAAACCCCGCAAAAACTCAATTAGTTATGGTAGGCAGCCCTAGGATGTTTTCTAGTGTATCACGTCCTGGCCTCATCTATAATAGTATTATATATTAGTATTATCATCAAAACTACATATCGATAAAATTCTCATTTCAGTACGACAATTAGAAGTAGATTAAAATTGACTTTTCTTCACGTAGTCGGTTAGTTGGTCCAAGTGAAGCTAATAAACCGCGTGTTCAAAAATAGTGCCAAAGAAACTTTGCCAATAAAATATCAAACAAAATACTGAATAAGCTTGTGGGCCAAGATTTTACTTTGCTTACAGTACCTACGGGGCTGCCACTCTAATGTTTTAAAAATGAATTCCCTGGATGGTAAGAAGGTTGAAAGAGAATAGCAAATGAGCGAAATTAAAGAGTGTCTGCTATATCAAAAGAAAATTTCAGAGAGGTTGAAACATTTGTTTCGAACAGCAGATGTCACGTTCATATAACGTTTTTACATGCGCTCGATCTAGTATCTCAGTCCCGCTGAGCCCAACGTTATCCAAGAGCGGCCTTATTCACACACAGTGTTTATCTGAAGTCACTATATTGAATAATCCGACTTTAGTATAAAAACGAGATTATTTTTTTTCATAATTTTCCAACAACAACTTGCCACAGAATCTGGAATCTGCTAATTACAGATTCCGTTTACTTTTAATCATAAGTTGTTTAATTTGTGAGATTGCGTTTGCTTCGTTAATATTAAGTTATAAAATGAAAATTCTTGGAGCTTAACTTTTCATAAAACCTTAAGTTACTCGAAGTTTAATTACGTTATAAATAGGTGTTAAAGGTAATGTACGCAAGCCAAGTTTATAAACTGGCAAAGTCGGAGCTGCCAAAGTCAAACTGTAAGAGTTTGGCTTACTTTATTGTAACTGGTTGGCGGGTAACGGGTGTCGGTGCCATACGTCACGTTCACAGCCCGCCAATTTGTCTGTCATTTGCCAAATCCGAACGCGCCTTGAATGTGGACCGAATATATCTACTAAATATGTATTCAGTGTTGCCACAAACCGACTACAATTTCACATACATTAGATTACTAATGATGTCTATGTTATTGTATAGGGCATCAAATTATATGTTTTCTTCTGCAGAGATGATGTAGATTGGCTGATTTGTATTCATAGGTCGACTATACGGCAAATTTTGTTTTAATGAAATAAGAAACAAACATCTGGATCAAGTCACGTTCACATCAGAGTTATTCAATATAAATATGCATATAATGTTGTGTTAACATCATATCCATGAAATTCATATTTCACAACCCTAATAAGAAATACTTACCTACTTTCAGCGTAAAAAATAATTAACACTTTTTAATTTACTAACGACAAACTATACCTTATTGTTAGGAAAACTTCGGTGAACAACTGTATATTAAAGTTATAATAGTTACATAGTCATTATAGTTTTCTTTCAAACGTGTAAGTTTCTTTATATATTATGCATATGTTAGATGTTTGTAAAAAGGAACAGAATTTTGATGAATTGAAAAGTAATTATAGGTAATACCAATTAAGAAAATACTGTAAATTTAATTAAAAGGTTTTCCTTTAATACAAATAAAATTATTAATAAATATAAATTATTACAACGAATTTCCAGTTTCTAAAACTCTGAAGTGATGTCAATTTTCAATTTAAACATACGTAAAACCATCAAAATTTCTAACTTCATATACATTATTAACAGACATCAGAAGAAGGAGGTCATCAAATCAACACGTATGTATGTAATTTTAATGGAACTGCAAAATATTTACATATGGCAATCTATTAGGGCTTTCGAAAAAACAAAAAAATGTTTCATAGAATAATATTGAAAACATATTGAATTAATAATTACATAAAAGAAAAGAAATACGTTATTATTTTTGCAGTCGATTTTTTTGTAAGTTGCTCTTTACATTATAAACTAATTTTACATAAAGAAAATATTGGACAGCTTGGCCTAAGTTACCCTCAACTACCGTCGTCATGCAGCTAATTTAGTATTTTATAGTATAATAAAAATGGCTTGTACCTTCTCTCATGGGCACTTAGCATACCAAATAGGTAACAAATTTATAAACTTAAGTAATTATGCGAACGTAGGAATGAGTTTCATGTTTGCTTTGAACATTCTAAAGTTTTCTAACTTCCTAATTTGAAAAGGCCGTAATTATTGTTTATCTGATCATTTACAAACTTTGTTCCCTTAGAGAAAAGTGGTAATTAAAAAAGTAAAATTGTGGCTAACACCCCTTTTTTGTGTAACTAATAAACTAGATTAAAGATTAACATAGACTTTTATAATAGCTACAACTTAAAGTATTTGTTTATTCCTTGCATAGTAGAAGGCCAGGGTTCCCAAAACTTGTTTTAAATCTATTTGTGTCACTAGAAATATTTTTTTATCTAAATACACAAAGAAATATCCTTTTGGAGCCGAATTCTGACTCTCTATGCGTTCTGCGTTCCCTGCTGTAAGGTATCAAATTAACAGTTTGACGTGAATAAACCTCATTGCAAACTCCTGTAAATATCCTCAATCACAAGAATCCCCGCGGTCACTTTCATAAGCTGTCTTGTAAATACAGGTATTTAGTAACCTACTGTTACCTGCAGCAGTAGGAAAGAGAGGCTGCTAATGCCGACCACCCGTTGGCTACCTTGCCTGCTCCCTCCAAGAGAGAGTCATTGGGTTAGCCAATTACGTCACTATTGAACACGGTACACATCTTTTATCGATCTGTTACGAGTCTCGGGGAACTTGTCTTTTTAAAAAAAGAATAAAATACTACAATAGGGTTGAGACAACCGTCTGGCTTGAATGTCGGGAGGAGACTGGTGATGCGTGGATGGGCCGCTAGGCTATTGATGGAGAAACGCTGAGTGTGCAGGGTAGAAGTGTAGAGTGTGGGCAGAAGAAAGCTTGCATAAGGTGTCCCTAACACCTCCCTGGGGTAGACTAAACATCGGGGTAGAAATTTCGATGTTTAGGGAGACGGAAAGAGTAGGAGAGAAATCAAGAGGAGACGGAGAATGTGTATCTAGATATTTCTCCTAATACTAGGAGATGGTAAATTTTCTGGTTCCGGGAGATGCTTCTTGATCTTTACGGGTATAACCGGTTCGGGATTTGAAGTTTGGAGCTCTAGAGTTGAGTCGACTGGAGAAACGCTGAGTGTGCAGGGTAGAAGTGTAGAGTGTGCAAGAAAGCTTGCATAAGGTGTCCTTAACAGATCGTTTTCTGCTTGCATGTCTTTATAAATAAACAAATGGATTTTTCGAATTCAAGGCTATGTTGTTTGCAGTAACGGGTAAAACCTTTGATTATGTATTATATAAAAGTAAGTTACAACTGAATAGAATATTTTCACGTGTGCAACTTGCTGATTGTCGTTTTGTCTGAGTTGAAATTGTCTGTGGAATTAATTCATTTCAATAGCAAATTTGCTCTTTTGCCGACCTTTGTCTTTTTACATTTTATGTAGGTACATTAAGTAAATATACATATTCACAAAATAAAAAGGGTCAAGAGCCTGTCACTTTCCATTATTTTATATAAAAGATACTGACGTTGAAATGTACCCATTTTATTTATGGAAGCGGAGTAGATACCTATTATGTAAGATAAATTTGTTTAACCCATTTGGTATACTTTGTATGTATAACAAATGTCTAAAGTGTTTTTGACCTTTACTTTAAACACAATGTCCGTGACGGTTTTGATGAAGAGGACGGTCAAATATAACTTAAATCCTAAAGCAAAATGTCGTATGAATGCATTAATCTACTAAATAAAGAATACAAGAAATGTTTTTACTTGGCATGTAAAAAAACATTGTAATTTTTTTAGGAAGGTTTGCGAAAATAGTCGTTAACTGCAAATGTCTTTTGGTTTCACATTAGATTTAAAAAAAAATATTTAAAAGGTACTATAAAAGTGAATTAAAGCCACGTGATTTCGGATATATATGTCTAGCATTATTTACATGATTACATATCTAAGGTTATGTATAAGGGTTTTGGTAGTCCTCCATGTTTTGAGTTTATATCAGTTTTAAAGGACGCACAGTGGATCTCTGATCAAAGTTAGGGCCGCGAAACTAATTTTATGTATACAACAAAATAAATATTAACAATGTCAACCAACAGACCAACAGTAGTATTTAAAACAAAGAATCCTTGATTACTGGAAGCTACCATTGCCATTGTTATTAGCTTTTATTTCTACAACAGACAAAAAAAAATAAAGGGCAGATAATATTACCCAAAAAAGGGAATTTCATATACCAATCGTTATTATTAGCGTGGGGTAAGTTATTTCTGTGAGATGCGAACATACGCAATAAAGGACGGACGGACGCGACGGCTAGACAGACATGAAAGAATTGATAAGGGTCACATTGGAACATTACCCGACGGACAAGCTAAGCCACGTTCTTTTTTAGCTAAATTAGTTAAGCGTTATATAACCCCATATCGGTAAGTCAAACCGTCGTCCTTATTATGTGCATATAGGACCATCAACATCAAATATTAGTTTACTTTACATGGTTTTCACATGTGTCAGTGCATATGAACAGATATCACATTAACCTATCAATGTACACCGTACACAAATATGATTATAACGCTGAAACCTGTTATTTTATTTAACAAACTGGTTGGTTGGAAGACGAAGAGCCACAACTAACTGTTAAGGATCTTACCTTATTTAAGTAATCTGGAATTTAGAAACTTTTTGCTATAATGGCTCTTCTTTTGTTTACTGAACTATGCACGCTCCTTTCAAGAATAGTTCATTTCTTATTAAAAAATAAGTAAACAACAGTAGCAGAGAGTACAAGGAGAAAACAAGAAACTGAACTATAATTTTCATTCCTATTAGGGATTATTAGTTAGAATGTATTTAACATTCTGTTACTCTTGTAATAAGGGCGACTGAGGTGTATTGTACGACGCCACCGATTTGGATCACATCTTATTTCGGAAGACTTAAAATGAAGCGGATACACAGTTTTTCAGAAGTACTTTTATCCAAGATATCTCCAGTCCTTCCTGATAACAAGAGTCACCATAACCTAAACAATTGTTGAATACAAAGAGACCAGTACCACATCATATAATAGCCTCTAGGTCAGTAAGAGAGAGTCAAGAGAAAGAAATATCATTATTTATTTCAATACCATCAAAATGGCGAGATATAAACATCAAAGTGTGTGTGTGTGTATTCAAAATTAAATGGCACAGTTGAGACTCTATGCTAGAAATGGTTCATCCCGTTGCTGCATCAAAAATGAATTAGTTGTACCTTTAGCTCGGTTATTAAGCATGCTTACAGCAAATTAATAAAGTATTACAGCAAAAAATATACACCGTATTCAATTAATTTCTTCCAAGACCTTTTAAATAATTTTTCTATTTCCAAAAGCTATTTTGAACAATATTTAGTACAAGTTATTTACTTGGATGAGATAGAATACTACAAGAAAAGTCTCCACGCGGTATCAATTTTCAAATAATAGAAATAACGTATATTAATTTATAATTAATTTATGGTGTAGTTTTGACTGTCCTCTCTTGATGTTGTGAACATCAATCATTCAGTCAGTTAAAATTCTGAAGAGACCAAAACAGGTATAAGTCTCAGGGTGCCAGGTCAGGACTATATGGTTGATGTATTTACACTTCCCAACCAAGCTATCTCAATTTTTGCTAAGTGGCCAAAGATACGTATGGTCTAGCGTTTTCAGGGAGAAACACCACTCCTTTTATGTTGATCGATTCCGGCTGTTTTTTTGTTAATTATTGGTTGAGTCTAATTAGCTGTTGATAGTAGAGATCCTAATCGATGGTTTTGCTCTGCGGTAAAAGCTCATAACGAACGATGTCCTTCCAATCCCACCATACACACAGCATCACCTTATTGCGTGTTAGTCCGGGTTGCGCTACAGTCTGTGGAGATTGACTACACTTTGACCTTTGATTATATGATCTTTTTCGCAAGTTCTTGTCGTACTTGATCCATTTTTCATCACCAGTGATCAATCTTTTCAAAAATGGTTCGGTTTTTTTACGTTTCAATAGAGAATCGCAAATGAGTACACGATTCATTAGGTTTCTTTTAGTGAGCATCCAAATATCGAGCCTTTTCGTATAGCCAGCCTTTTTTAAATGGGTCAAAACTGTTTTGTGGTTAATCCTCAGTTTCTCGGTTATGTCGTAACAGCTAATGCCGATCTTGCTCCACTTTGCGATCAGAGTGAGCTGCATCTTTGATATCAAAATTCCCGGACTAAAAACGCTTGGATCAAATTTGTGCTACTCTTACTGACACTGCATTAGGTCCATAAACGTCAAAAATTTCTTTCGTGGCTTGATTTGCATTTTTCCCTTTTATGTAGTAAAATCTTAGAATGTATCTATTCTTCGTTGGATTCACTTATTTTGGCAGACGAAAAACAATTGAAAATGGCAGGAAAGTATTTTTGCTTTTATTTTTCTTTTTCTTAATGTCCTATATTTGTTGTCCTTAAAACCAGATACAAACAGTACAACCAAAGATTTTTTCTACAATTTTATACATACAAAATACGAAAAGATTTTTTCCCCGACCTATTATATATCCCAAACAATAGATCGACTTGCTTAAAAACTGATTTAAAACATATACCACAGCCACACTTCGTCGCAGATTTGAGTTTGATATGCAGGTCGTAAAAGTTTTTCTATTAGAAAACTTTTCAGTATTAGCTCGAGAGGAACTGTACCTGATAAATGGTGATAGATGAGCCCGTCGCCGAAAAAGGTTGCCCGCAAACTGTGCAACCATCCCGGGATACTTTTTGGGGGATACCACAAGACATTTATTTATGTAGCACAGTTGTGACTACGTAATGTTAGTCTTGTACCCATCAATCATAAAATATCATTGGCTCGCTTCATCATTTATTCAGCTCTACTTTGTTGTTCACGAGTCGGGCTTGTGACATTTTTGTGAGATTGTAATTATTTTGAGTGCTTCCGGCCAGCTGTGACAAGGGGACGAATTTAAAGGGAATGCACACCGTCAGACATCCGCTGACTCACTGACCCGACGTCTGAGTTTTGGCAGGATGTGTAATTTTATTTTGGGTCAGTTATTTGCGGACATTTCATGGCATATTTTTTTTTGTTAGCATGTTTATTACACTGGTAGAAAAAGTGTGGATTGTATATTCATATGCTCTTGTTTTCAACATGAAATTTGGATAATAAACAAAACACATTTTTTTTTAATTTAAAAAAGTTACCAGTTTGTTTATAGTGTCGAAACTCATTGGATAATATTTTGCCGAGTACCAGCGTGTAAGCCAAATATTCAGTAAACGTATTCGATAAATAATAGACTGAAAGGTTAATCGATTATCGAGTACTGAGACTATTGAAAATTCAATTTCCTAACGAAACAAAGTGCCTGAGTAAAAAATTAATAAAGCAATGATCTGAATCTGAAAGAATTTACTGATAGTAAATTATGTGTTAAAAATTTTACTCAAGACTGTTAGCATGTAACTTTTTAAATATATAAAATTTGAGGTAGAGATTGCTTAAAAGAGGACTTATAGATAAAAGCCGTCCACTTTAATATGATCTAAAGGAATTCGAATACAATTGCCAGTTTTCACAAAACTACCAATTTCACAAAAAGACATGAATTTATATAATTAACCATTGTCTCAGCCAGTAAAAAGCATTATATTAATAATAATAAGAAGTCGAAAACTTCAGTCTCTTGTCTTCTTAGTCAACATGCATATTCTTCCTCTAAATGCAACACATCATCCTCCTCACTGTACTCCTTCCCTCTTAGACCTAATTCTTGTTTCTGACTCTAATAAAGTTGCCGTACACGGTCAACTCTCTGCACCTTTCTCATACCACGATCTCATTTACCTAAATTCATCCGGCTCCGTAGTTTCAAAAATATTAACTTCGAAGATCTGATGGCGGACGTGGAGAGTACTGATTGGTCTCTTGTTTACAATTGTGACGATATTGACACTAAAGTGGATAATTTCAACAAAATACTAATGGACTTATATGACAAACACGCTCCCCTGAAAACAATAAGGGTCAAGCATCTTCCTTCACCTAGGCTTTCAGAAAAAATTAAACAAAGTATGTCGAAACATGTTAAGGCCAAGAGAAGATACAAACTAAATCCCTCTGATGAGAACTGGTCTACGTATAAAGTTCTTCGGAATCGCTGCAGTCGTCTGTGTCGGGATGCTGATTCCATAAAAAAATTCAACACACCACAGGTATGGCAATTTCTAAAGTCTCTTGGTATTGGTAAAACCGCCAACGAAAGCTCACCTAATATGGATCTCAACGTGCTCAATACGCATTTTTCTACTCCACCAACTTGTGTTGGTGTCTCAGAGAAAACATCTACTCTTAGTTATCTTTCCAGTCTTCCCTTGCCTCAATGTACCTCATTTACTTTCAACCCGGTTGCAGAGGGTGACATTAAGAAACACAACCTATCAATCTCTACAAAAGCAATTGGTGATGATGGCATTCAACTGCAAATGCCTATTGTAAATAGTCTCCTTCCAGCTGTCACTCACATCATCAATTTCTCCCTCCAAACAAAACTGTTTCCTTCGGCCTGGAAAAAGGCCCATGTTATTCCACTACCTAAAACCACCAACCCTTCCTTAGTATCCCAATATCGTCCTATATCTATACTCCCTATCCTTTCCAAAGTACTTGAGAGTACTGTCCGGAATCAATTGAGTAGTTACCTCTCCTCTAATAGTCAACTGAGTCCATAACAATCTGGTTTTCGTTCAGGCCATAGCACAGTAACTACTTTAGTCAAAGTAACAGATGACATACGACTTGCCATGGAAAATAAACTCCTGACAGTATTGATGTTATTGGACTTCAGCAGCGCCTTTAACTCTGTCCATTTTGACATCCTCTTAGGTATCCTGTCCTCTCTGAATGTCTCTCACTCTGTAAACGCTTGGTTCAGCTCTTATCTTCGGGGTCGCACGCAGAAGGTACGCTCTGAAGAGGCCTTCTCTGACTGGTGTGATCTTACTGTGGGCGTTCCCCAAGGCGGCGTTCTATCTCCTCTACTTTTCTCCATTTTTATTAATGCTATCACCAAAGTTTTATCTTCACGATATCATCTCTATGCAGACGACATGCAGTTGTATCGTCATTTTAAGGTTGACGAACTCACAGAAGCTGTCACTGCCATGAATAATGATCTTAAGAACATCAGTGCAGTGGCTAGATCGTACAGACTGCTTGTCAACCCTGCAAAATCCCAAGCTCTCATTATTGGTGGCAGGTACATGTACAGTAAACTAAACTATTCTACATTACCGCCAGTCTTATACAACGACATTATTATACCATATTCGGATTCTGTGAAAAATCTTGGGATTTTCATGGATTGTAACATGTCATGGACCACTCATGTCACTGAGGTAAGTAGGAAGGTTTTCGGTACCTATCATTCTCTTAAGCGTCTCCAAAATTTTCTTCCCTTTCAAACTAAAATCTGTCTTTCACAATCCCTTCTCCTTCCCCTTCTTGACTATGCTGATGTCTCCTTTCTCGACGCTACTGAAGAACTTTGGGACAAACTAGAATGGTTGCAGAACCTATTTATCCGCTGCATATTTGGTTTGAGAAAATATGATCATGTCTCCGATTTCCGCAAACAACTTAAGTGGTTACCTATTCGGCGACGTCGAGACGTCCATATTCTTTCATTATTGTATTCTGTTCTTTACAATCCTAACTCTCCTATATATCTACATGAGCGCTTCGACTTCCTTGTCCCAAGGAGCAAAGCTTGTCGTACTTCATCTTCTCTTCTCCTTCGAACGCCTTCTCATAGTTCAGCTCTCTATGACAACTCTTTTACTGTTTCTGCGGTACTATTGTGGAATTCCCTTCCCCATTCAATACGCGACAGCCCTTCTTTAAACATTTTTAAGAGAAGAATCAAGAATTATTTTCTTTCTCAGCAATAATCAGACCGATATTAGGTTATATGTAAGTATGTATGTATATGTTATATTTATATTGTATATGTGTAAGTATATGTATTAATATTATAGTTATAGTATATATGTAGGTTTACCTCTGTATTTAGTCACTTATGTAATATGTTCTATATTTGTATTCTAATTATTTTTTACGTACACACGACTTTGCCTCTTATTTTTCTTAATATCCTCTTTTCACTCCGAAGGTTTGCTGGTAGAGAACTCAAGTATGGGTTAAGCTCGCCTTTGTACATGCCATTATCCTTATGTATATTGTGTGATTGTTTTTTGTGTACAATAAAGAATAAGAATAATAACTTTACACATCTCACACACGGCCCTCTGATCCCAAACTAGGCAAAGCCTGTACTATGGTAACCAGACTACTGATAAACATACTTATATATTTCTAAATACATACATATTATAGATAAATTACACCCATACTGTATACATGCTATTCCATCGTTTACAAGAAATAATTACATAAAGAAATATGTATATGTATTTACATGTTGTTGCTGTGATAGTAATACCGTAATTCTTTTAATTTCTTCTATTAGAATCCCATGACCGCATTTTGAGTTGTCTACATACTTCTTAACATTACGAGAACGTAATATTCTTAATGACAATAGCAATAAAATATTATCAAAATATTTCCAGCACTGATTGAACATTACGTTAATGACACCGTTCGTTGTAAAGAATATAAGTCTAAAAATATTTATTACGTATTTCTTATTTAAGTGGTTTTGTACTTGTACTTCAATAAAAAAAAACTTAAATATTATTAGCTTATATCCCCGAAAGGGTAGGCAGATGTATTAAACACCCACATTTTGACAACTATAATTGGGTCACACTTATCGATAAAAAATCACTATTTTGAACCCCATAGAAAGCATGTGGAAGTTTACCAAATGGGCGATTACGCAGGAAGTGATCGTCACCGTTTGGTGATGATCACTTCCTGCGTAATCGCCAGTTAATAGAAACTCTCATTAAGGATGGTATCACAACTCCGAACTCTAAAAAAATGCAAAGGCATGTATGAAAATCTCAATACTGTCCCTCATAATATGGCCACCTACTGTATGGGGAGGGAGGGCAACAGAAAGATAACATAAAAAGAACCTAACAGTGCTTTAAATTTATTTAAATGACAAAGAAATCTTATTTTACTTATTATGGGACTTTTGTTTTTAAACACAGCGAAGAGCACTTCAGAAATAAGTAACTCGTTTAACAGATTCACTAAAACAGTAGAATATGCTTTACACGATATTTGAACTAAAATAATAAAGCTTTTCTCATCATTTTTGTTCCAGTATTAACTTACAAAGAATTGTATTTAGTGATTGTTTAAAATCGTTCTAGTTCATGTAAAAAAAATAAAAATACCTCACAGGCATGTACCTCATTTATAATATGATTTATAGACTTTCAAAGGCTTAAAAAGCAGCTTTCACTTTCAGTGATTTATTATACTGCTTCTAAGTATTTGTGGAATAAAACAGAAAGGTATTGAAACTGCCGACGATCAATATCTGTCAAAGCGAAAAAATTCAATTAAACGAGCTCGAAAATTCTTTCATTGGATAAACGGAAGGCGTGAGAATTGAAAATTATGTGAAAAGATTTTTTTTCTATACACGCGCAAAGTGGTGTTTTGTTGATGGAAATACTTTGGATATCGATTAAATCAGACAATAAGCTGTTGAGTCCCATAGGGCTTTCTGCATATATTTATTCACAAACCTTAATTTGTTTTATGTTGGAGTGACAAATGATGCAATCTATTTCAATGTTACCGTTAAAAATTGGGCAGCTGAATTTAAAGATAATCCCATGTACCTCGAAATTTACCCACGTGAAGGACGGTTAAAAACCGCAACTACTCTGGAACACAATAAAATGATGCAAGATTTCGTGTCCGACGATAGACGTGTGAAGGTGAGTTAGATAGCTGAAGCCGTGGGAAATCGAAAGAAAGGGTGCGATACATCTTGCACAAAAAATTAGGGATGCGAAAGCTCCGCGCAAGATGGGTGACGCATTTGTTAAATGGCTAGGAAGAAAATGCGCAAACAACTTTCGCAACAATGTTTAGACCAATTTAATAGTGATCTGACTGATTTTGTTCGATTTTTAAAATGGATAAGACATGGCTCATCCAGTACAGGCAAGAAACTAAACAGTGGTTGAAACAGAGGGCAGAAGCTGATCGTTCACAAAGGTGCATTAGTAACCTGCGAAATTTGGAGTATGATTTGCTTGGTCTTCCTTATTCTCCTTGGTTGATTTGGGACCCTCGTCTGAGTAGTCTTACTATCTGTTCCCGCACTTGAATAAATTGTTTTTTGAGATAATATAATTTAATTTTCGTTCAATGAAGGAGTTGAGTAGGCCCTAGATAGATTTTTACAGCCTATCAGACTCTCACTTCTGGGAAGGAATACCGATGTTCAAGAAACGCTGGACTAAATGTCTTGAAGTTAAAGGAAATAAATATAACACAATACATGTAAGAATTTTTGCATCTGAAAATAGCAGTCTTTTATTGTCAGGCCGAGAATTTTTCAGCTTACCTGATGTACAAATTCATTAATTAAACTGTTATTTTAGCGTATATAAAATGGATGGCCTATATAATTAAAGTTGAGCGTAAAGGACGCTGTTATAATATTTTGCCTTAAATTAAGTTGATATCTCTTCATTATGACGTCAATATTAATAAAGTAATAAGACCGCAGACAGAGGCCAAGATGCGAAATCTAATACGACAACACCCTACTAAGGTAATAACAGAGAAACCCCCAACAGACGAACGTTAATTACCATACCTACTGTTACTTAGAATATTATGTTTCGTTTGAACAGCTATTTAGAAATGTATGCAAAAGATATCCAAGTTGTACTCTTAATATTTAAAGATACCGAAAGTAATGAGTAGTTTCAGTAAAGGTTTATGGTTCTTGGATCCATCGCTTTACTCAGTGCTTAAAATGAATGGACCGTCATAATCAACAAGCTATGGCATCGGTATGTCTTCAAAACGATTTATTGCTCTAACAATCAGTTATAGGCATAGATATATGAAAACTGTAAACTTGAAAGGCTCAGTAGCTACAGTGACTGAACGTAGTGTGCTTCTTCTATATTCATCATATTTTTTGTATATAAAAGATAAAATGATTACGAGTGTTGTGTCATCCACATTACTGCTATTGACTAATATAAATAAAACATCTATGTTTCTCTACGTATAAAGTTTTTCTTTCTTTTGAAGCGAATAAATCTGTAGTAGGATCAATGTGAATTCCATAGGCAGCTCTTGCTGTAAGCAAATTAAAGTAGTCAAACTACAATTATAGATAGATATTACAACTGTACTTAGCATGATAGAGTAGCCGAAGATGGATTAATATCTTATCACAGACATTTTGAGCTTATAAGCCTTTTTCATTTAGAATAATAAATTTAATTGTACATTACGGCTTTTACTTCGAGCTGATTATGTAATACTCAATATCAAAAGTGATGAATATCAAATGAACGATACTGTTATTATATCGCTTCTGTTTGTAGTACAGGTTCTTTTACCATTTTACGCTTGTGCGAAAAAAGATTGTCGACATTTAACTTCTATATCGGAAATAGAAGAATGCTTATAATTATAATGACTAGCTGTGCCAGCGACTGCGTCCGCGTGGAATAGTGTCTTTGGGTAGAAATTTTAATTATTAAGGCTAATTGACAATACTTCCCTATAACTTTTCATCCCCACCTTTCACCCCCTTACGCCCCTTTTTTCGCTTTGAAAAGTAGCCTATATCCTTCCTCAGGCTCTAGACTATCTGTGTACTAAATTTAATTTAAATCGGTTCAGTAGTTTTGGCGTGAAAAGGCGACACACAGACAGACAGACAGAGTTACTTTCGCATTTATAATGTTAGTAAGGATGTTGTTAGTTTAAGGGTTCCATTCCTCAAAAGGAAAAGTAACCCTTATAAGATGACTTCGTTGTCCGTCTGTCTGGCAAGATCTTTTTCTACGAACACGAGGAGGTCTCAAGTTAAAATAAACATTAAATTGTTATGTTTGTCATCCTTTGAAGCTATAAAAAAGTCATGCTTCTAAGTCAACGCAATCCAAGATGCAGCCATTTAAGCCATATACAACATATAACATTTTGCAAGTAAGTCAAAACCTATAGGGTACATACATACTTGTAGTACCATTACCAGTAGTGGGCCCATTGACCTAGAATCATGAAATTGTTTTTTACGGTTACAATATTATATTTTGCGCTTAAAAATTGACAGTGATGATTATCGATGTATGAGAAAGTATCATTAGAACAGCAAAGTTAAGTTTGCCACTCGCTAAAAGCGGGCAAAAACCTTCATGAATTGATTTTATCTACATGGAATACATTGACTCGATCTACATACAAATTTGTACGGAACCCTCAGTGCACGATTCAAACGCACTTGTCCGTTTTTTTTTCTTATTTTCCAGATGATTTTAATACAAAATAAAAATAATTGATGCGATCGAAAATAAAAATTAATTGCCAACGTAACATATAAGCATAAGCTTCTGTCAGTATGTGTACAATCGATGAAGGTATGTATCAAAGAAATCGATTTACACTATTTAAAAAAAACAGTAGTAATTTTAATCTGATATATATCTCTTTGTTTTACATCTCTAAATAGTACATGTGATTTCATTGTAGTAAGACAAAACAAGGCACGCTTGGTTTTTGTACACATAGATAGCATCAGCTGCTTGTCAAGTGGTTACCGCTGAGAAAACAGTCTAACGTAGGAAAGCCCAATGAATACATCGACAGCGTGTAAAAGTAGTAGATTGCCATTGATTGAGATGACGCAACATACGACGTCCAACGCCTCAGTATGACTTATTTTTTTTCATTCTTGTTATTGGTAATGCGCACCTGAGAGTTTCCACATCATAATGAAAACGTTAATATTTAGAGTTAGCTTCAGAGTTACCAAGATAATCCAATCTTTATATTTCTGTAGTTATTAAATAGATATAAGAAACTGTTTATTTTCTAAAATAAAATAAAAATAAATACATCCAATCTCCAGTGCAGTGCTGCAATCAGTTTTTATTGATATATTAAAAACCTCGTAAATTGGTGTTGGATGGCGGCTATTGCACTTTCATAACTATAGCTGCCGGCTTGTGTTTTACATAATGAATTGCTTGGCTATAACAATATTTTTTCAATTCTAAACTGTTTGACCACACGGTAAAGGTTTCTGAGGCAATTGAGAAAAGACTCTGCCCAATGGTTCAGTTCTTGTCGTCACGGCGAACGGTGTATTGTGAGGTCATACCGCACAATTATTTTTTTTTAAATTTTATTCCAAAACTCACTTCTTATACAACAAACGTGTTCGATAATTTCTCGCCTATCCCCTCTCAAAAGTTCCTATCATCATATGTTTTTTTAATTTCTATTAGTAGTTAGTGTGTTAGTATTTAGTTTCTATCAATTGTTTCATATCTTACTTGCTGTAATTCCTGCAAAATGAATGCTTCTGACTGCAACTCTTTAAGTATTGGGGTTTTAATAACCAAATTAATAAATTTTGGTTGAACGTATTTTTGTCGGTCAATTTATTACGGTCATAGGTTGGATTATTCTAAGCTATTATGTTATTAAGTAAATGAACCAGATCACGTTTATGAGCGGACTATATCATCCCAGCATCGCCATTTACATACATATTGGATCGCTACACTGGTATACACATGAAACAATAAACAAAACAAATTAAAAAGTAAAAAGAGTTCCACTATCCATCTCCTAGCTTAATCATCAGACCATTGTTACCAAGCCCAATCAATCTCAGTTCATCATCAGATCAGCTATAAGATGCCAAATTATAATATTATATGCATATACATACAAAGTTTCATTCCGATACGACATTTAGGAGTAGGTTGAAATTTACTTTTTTTTTTTTAAAAGACTACTCCCGCATTAGAAATTACTCCTGTGTCGCGGTGGACTTTACAAACATACAAACAACGGACACAAAGAACACCCAGACTCGGGTGGGAATCGAACCCACAACCTATGGCATAGCAGTCAGGGTCACTAACCACTAGACCAACAGGTCAGCAGACTTCCAAGATTTGTTTACATAGTTACAAGTGAAGCTAATAAAAGCGTGTAAAATAGTAATGCTACGTATTGACTATGTCCTCCATTTTTTAACTCTATTGCCGAATCTAGAGAAGACCATGTTGTACTCCTAATAGCGTGGTTGTGACAAAACTAGAGCTCCACTTAAGGGCGGTTATAGTTTCGTTGTATAAAAATAATAAAGACAAAATATACAAATACACATGTATTAATTACGTAGCGTTGATTACTTAGTCATTATGTTAAGTGATGTAAGATTTGAAAAGGGTCCTTAGATGTTATCAATCATAGGAGCACTAAGTTACGCGTTGTCGGGGCCTATACATAACTTGTACTACCTACGTCGGCACATGTGATGATTTATTACTTACTAACTTTTACCCGCGGTTCCGTTTGAGTCATAAAGACGGAGCAAAAATATTCATAGCCCAACTCCGACTCTACGTAAGGTTAGCGTATATCATCGAAGTAGCTTCCGTTCATAACTTTTTAACATAAAGCAGCTTGGTATACAAACGCATATACGTATAAAACTACCTAAAGTAACTTGTTACAAATATAGTTGGACTTTCTTGGCTGAACGAATTCTGAACCTTAATAACTCATAGAAATATTATAATATAAGGTACAGTATATATAAATATAAGTTATGGTATAGTGTATACATAAAGTGGTAAACAAATATAAGGTAGTCTATTGTAAACGATTACCGTAATATACGTTTTCGAAAAAGAGCGCGCCACCGCAGTGCGCTTAACATCCTAATCGATTAACTCCGCATAAAAATAATCATAAAGTGTCTAATTAATTCTGTTTGAAGTAGTTATTGTTTATTTATAAGAAAAATGAATCAGTACTTCAGTAAAAATATTAATATTAGCGTTATTAAAATTACATATAAGAATGGAAGATATGAAGTTAATGTTTCTGAAAATACAAAACGAAATAATAAGCCAAAAAGGAAATATGAAATAAATGGAAACAAACATAACGGAAAATATAAATAAACATACCGATCAACAGTTCATTATGATTGCAGAAATAAATATTATCAATTAGGAAATAGAGTTCAGGACTAAGAAAAAGGATTAACTTACTTGAAAGACAAAATATAAAACGAAATATTGCGCTTTTCGGAGTAAAGGAAACAGAAGAAAAATATGAGCAATTAGAAGACATAGTGTTAAATTTCTTTAACAACGAAATAAAAGTGTGAGATCTTTATAAGAAATTGTATGAAAACTTTGCAAGAAAGGTTTAATTCTGAAATGGTTTCGACCCTTGGAAAAAATATTTTACTAATTAATAACAAAAAGATCTTGGCTAACACTACTTACTATTTAAAAGAAGAATTTCCCTCGAGAGTGCTTGAAAAAAGGAAGGAGTTACAAAAAGAAAATGAAAAATATAAGGCAGAAGGCACAAAAGCAATAACAAAGTATGATAAAATTATATTTAAAAAACAGTCAAGTTGAAATTAAAAAAAGAAAAAACGAAACTTGTCACTATACTATTTTTATTTGGCATCAAAATACAACCACTAAGATAAATACAGCTTCTAGCACTAATATACATATTTGCACTTACAACATCAGATCACAAGTACACAAGAAAAATTAATAGAGCTGAAAGAAGCGCTTAAAACTATGACCTTATAGGCTTAGCAGAAGTGAGGAGACAAGGCACAAACATCTCAGAAGACGATCACCATATTATGTGCCGCACAGGACAAACTATTGGTCAGTATTGCATCGATTTCTTAATAAGAAAGGTGTTTAAACATAACATTATAAGTGACATTGAATTATCGGAGAGAATATGCGTTCTAAAATTTTAATTCGATTGTTACAACCGGTCCTCCTACAATAGGCCAGTGGAATTAGACAAAAAGGGTTTTAACATAGTAAAAATTATTCGTTAGTATATCAGGAACATGTCTTGAATTTCATCCTATTTTTGACGTTCGAAACATTGTCAAATTAACGTTTTAATGCGAAAGAATCGCCAAAAATTAAGTTTTTTTAAATTTTCTCCTACCGTATTATAATTGCGCAAATCAAACTTTTTTTATCATATAGGTGGTAGAAATCCTAAAAAATTGAAACCAGTTTGATTAAATTTGGTCATTATTTGTTTAAATAATGACAAATTACGGTCGAAAATCGCAAAATTTTAATTTATTTTTAATTTCGAAAAAAAAGCTCTAATGAACGTGAACCTTTAGGAAAATACGTTTTTTGTGCTCCTGAACATACAACATTTTTTTTATAAAAAAATACTCATCAGTTAACCAGAAATTCTATTTATTTATTAAAATTTGTTTAAATGTTTATTGCTGTTTCAACCAGTTCCAGTCGTCCAAATCGATTCATTTTGTACTCATTTTTCGTCAAGACCTATTTAATGATTCTGCAGTGGGCGTATGCATTATTATTATTTAACACCCCCAAATTGGCATCCAAAAATGTGCAGTTTTCCGAGATATGATTTTGAAATATCTCAAAAACTCGATCGTATCGTCCTGTAATCTTCACAGATATATTGCTGATAATTTAATACAAATTAAAAAAAAAAGTGTCTAACATAAGAAGAAATAAACCGCTACTTGTTTATTAATAACAATTAGCGCTCCAAATTTTACATATAACTAGTTTGATACTTACATTTTGTTAATCTATTCTCAGTGATGCAAAAATAGCCTTCCTTCATTGAAAAATCATTGAAAACTTATAATAATTTCGGTGCTTAAGCGGGTGATGTTATTTTTCGACCATGCCAAACGGTGCTTAAAAACTCAATCGAGCTAGTTCGAATTGTAAAAAAAGACTATCTCAGTCATATCTTACTCGATTTTCACGTTTTTTTTTCATCATGGGTATTGCGTGCATGAAACATCAACTGGCATGATTAAATCAACAAATAGTTTTTTTTTTATGGTATAGGGGGCAAACGAGAAGACTGATCACCTGATGGTAAATGATTACCGATGCCCATGGGCACCTGTAACTCAAAGAGTCACAAGTGTTTTGCCGCCCTTTAAGGTGGGAGTAGGAGAAGAGGGCCAGGGGTGGAAGAGTGGGAAGAGGGGAGAGGGAAAGGACGGGAATAGGGGAGAGGGAAGGGTAAGGGCCTCAGGTAACCTCACTCACGCGGCGAAATGCAATGCAATCATTGCTTTACTGCCGGTTTTCTGTGAGGCTGTAGTATCGAGCGGAGTTGAGCCGGCCCATACGTGCCGAAGCATGGCTCTCCCACGTTATAAACGTTTAAATATGTTTAAACAAATTGTTATAAATAAATACTTTAGTAAATTTAAATAATATATATATTTTCTTCTCTTTAAAATTATAGTTTGAGTTACATTACTTACTGAGTAAAAGTAATTTTTATTTGTATTACAGCAATTTCCTGCTGTAATGCTGGCTCGCAAAGTTCAGCGTCTACATACTCAACCGTATTAGCAGATATATTGTCGCGTTTGTTTATACGATCGAACACCTCATTTACTGTCGGCGTGATATTTGAAAGTCAAATATGATGTAGCCAGACCAAAAAATCGAAAACAAATAATTTTATCCGATTTTCTAATCAATTTATAAATAATTACCGTTTTAATAGGATTTTTATATACCATTATACAATAAAAAAAATGCTTTGGAAAATGAAGATACGTACGAAATTAATATCTGCTACGGGGTTCGGTGATGGCAGAGGCTCTTAAGGATCTAGAAGCTGGAGTTAAAATAAACGGTACGGTTGTTAACAATTTACGCTATGCAGATGATACCGTTCTCGTGCCTCAGAACGTGACTTGCAAGCAATTATCGACTGGGTTAGTGAGTTTAGTGAGAAGACTTGTCTGTCAATCAATATCAGTTTTGTGTCACAATTTTGTGCTAACTTCTAGCCATATGAGCTGAACTAACTTTTTTTTAAGTATCTCAACGTGTTTACTTTCAGGTCAAGTTTCCATTTGTTAGATTTGTATATGATTACTTAAATAACTATATTATTAAACGTCAAACAATTACCAATTAATACCTGTTCCAACGAAAACGTATTAAATATGAGCTCTTTAATTCTACTGATTTTGTTATTTTTATATTTATTTTTTTTAGTTTACCGAATTCCCTGAACATATCTATGGAGATTATGATTTTTAATGTAAAATTTTGAATCAGGGTGTAACACCGACTTCCATCTGTTCCATCCGAAAGTGCTTGGTAATTCTCAGTAAAATACATATATTTAGGAGCTATTTATACGTCGGCTTAATAACATTATACATTAAGGGGATAATATTTTCATATTGTATATTTGGTAAGTGTTATATACACAATGTACATTTTTAGCGTAGTATTTCAATTTATTTATTAATTTGTATCAGTTACTCTTAACCTATTTCTTATGTAGAGAAATATTTAATTCGAAAAAAATTCATAGTAAATCATATTTTTTGTAGCAAGAAGCTCCTAATCGTGAAGAAAAATTTTAAAATAAATAAAATAATATTTCAGCCGCGTGTAAAAAAAAAACCGGGCCCGCAGAGGTAAATTTTACTGTTTTTTAATTTTTTTTTTTAAATCTTAATGGCTTTCGATTGACGAACTTAACCTTCATTTTTGCCCTATACTATAAAAACACGAAATCTACCTCTGCGGGCCCGGTTTTTGGTAGATTTTTTTGGTTGATTAAGAAAAGTCTACCTATTGGTTTTGTATCAGTTGTCGAGTTTTCCAAAAATTTCTTCCAGTTTTTTCAGCGTAACTTTTTTCCTATGAAACATTTTTGGACAGTTTTACATTAATAGCATGCTCATAGTAAATACGAACATGTTTTTAATGTGAACCCGAAATGATACCATCCTTAACTTGGCGAGGGGGAGGAAAACCAAAATTTGTTGGAAAATAAATTTATAGCTCCGAAACTCCAAACCTTTTAACAATTGGTAATATTTTTAAATGAAAGCTAATTTTTCATTCTACTCTAGAACGTAGATATTTAAAGTTTTTAATGCGACTTATATTTTTGGAGATAAAAATTAAAAAAAACACGAAATCTACCACTGCGGGCCTGCTGCGGGCCCGGTTTTTTAACTGATGGTTGTTTTGGGGTCTAGGGATCATAACTAGACCTCCTTCCTGTGAAGAAATTTTTGGAAAACTCGAGAACTGGTACAAAACCAATAGGTAGACTTTTCTTCGAAATCTACCTAAAACACCAAGACTCAACGAACTTTTTACACAGAAGTAGAAGGTCAAAAAACGTTTTACATTAAACCTATATTTCTTTATACTAATAACTATGTTGGTAAATATTACACAATATTCACGCACAGTGTCAACGAGTAACAGCTTTTAATTTCGGTAAGCATATTTCCTAAATGTAATTTTGTCTTAAATTTTTAATGAAAATGAAGTTATTTAATTTCTACGTATAATTACCATAATAAGATTTACAGATCAAAATATTTTGATTCACACACTTACATACATATAGAAGTTTTAATTCGTATTTATCACTCGGTAAAACGGCTAACATTTTAAAAAGTAGTTGTTAGTGCATGACCCTCGTCTTTAATAAAGTCCAAACTTCGGAAATTCTGATCGTATAGGTATATATAATATTAAGTATGTATGTAAACGGTTCGAATGAGAATTTTGTTAAATACATAAAACAGTTGGATGTTTCCCATGGACATGAAGTTAAAACAAAAGCGAAGTGCCGCAGTGAATGATGAGGTTGCAATCGTGCTCATTCACTGTTTTATCCCAAAAGTGTTTTTATGGACTCAACAGAGATAAAAAAGTATATATCATGTGCATGTATATACATATATATTGAATAATATTAAAAAAATGTATTGGCATAAACCTTCTTAGTAATTTGATTAACATTAACTACACCAATCACACAATAAGATATATTCACCTTTTCAAACTAATCGTGTTTACATGCAACGGCGATTGCTTACTAAATAGGTATATTAGGAATACCGTAAGTTTGTTTGCCACCCTAGTTGTATGAAAAACAGGATCTTATTCTCAGCCCAGGTCCGTTCCAATACCAAAATCTGTTGTTAGGAGATTTTAAATAGAATATTTGTAGAACTTCTTTTTAAGATGCAAATGTTCTCGAAGTGTAAAGTCTACTTATTTTAAACCTTAGTGTATAAAAAGCTGTGTCACCCCATACAGCAACCCTCAGTTCAGTGTTTTACAAATTCTGTTAGTTCCCCCTACGAGGATAGTCTAGCTGATTTGTACGAGTATGTATAATTAAAAACCGATAAACTTACGTATTTAGTAAAAGTGATAAACATGCTATCATATTCTGAATATGGACCCTTCTGCATTTACATTTATACGTAATAAGTAAGTGTCACAGCTTTTTTTCATAACTACCGACATAGTTATGAAGAACCAGGCACCGAACACAACTATTTATATTAAATTACCCCACGATATTAACGATTAACAAACGAAAACCTGTATTCCGAAGTAAGTATTAGTCCTTTCTAAACAACATTTATTTTTTGACCTACAAATGCTACTTGTTGCTAGACAAGATAAGGGATGGTTAATAATAGTGATTACACAAGGGAATTCAAGAAGGGTTCTCTAAGGGAATCCCTGGAACTAATGTATCCGTGTGAAGAGATATGTTTTCAAAGTTTGTTGATGGCAATCATGAACGGAAATTTGTAATGCGGCATATACACCATCGGCAATGATTGACCACTAAGAATGGGTCATGATTGTCACAATAATTGCGCAGCTGCCCACACAATCGTCCATCTAACATAATTGTATTCTCATCTATCCGGGAGGAAGGTTAAAATAGTAGCAAGAACAAAAGAAAGTAAGGTATAAGAACTGAGTGATCGGTGATCGTGTAGACACGCGCTCGATCATGTGCGAAAAACCGACACAGCGGCTATTACGCTCGGTCATCAGTATCACCGATCATGGTTTCTACACGATATGTGTATTCGTTCATCATGGCCGATGGTGTGTAGGCCCCATAATACATATATCTCTCAAGCCTCTGTACAAAGTTTTTTTGTTTTAAATGTCGTGATCAAAAATAAAATAGCTTTGTTGTAAAGAATCCGCAATCTACGAGAATTCAAGAGTACCTCTATCTGCTAATATGCCATGCCAGCGCAAGATTGCATATTGTGGGGTAGAACCCACAATATGCAATATTTCGATGGCAGGAAGTGAAACTTCGAAGCTCGTTTCGCCTCTACGCGAGGGCGTTTTGCAGCAAAATGAGTTCAGTCGGAATTGAAAGTTTGGTTTGCCATCATCCCTGATTATTTACTGATACTGTTACTGAGCTTAATGAACCGAGGATTTTGTTTGTTGAATATATAGATTGTTTTTCAGGATTTTATAAATTTTTTAATCGTTATAAACTCTGTAAGCGGAATTGTAAGATAAAAAACAAAAAAAATCGATAATTAATTTTATCGCTACGATAAACCGATTAAAAGAGTTTTAAATTGCCAAAATAATAACTTATTTACGAGTTTAAATCATTTTGTGAGATCTTTTCCTGAGCATCCCTCTGAAAAGGCTACTTTGTGATTCTTTACGTTTTATTTTACTATGTGTGCGTGTTTACAATATTGTACATTAGGAAGAGTATGCGCATCGGTTATAATTTTTGGATTGACTTGAAAAACAATCTCCTGTTTTATAGCTATACATATAAACAAATCTAAAATCATTATTATAAAGTTACCATTGACCAATTCCGTACAATGACCGAACAGTCACATTTAAAAATTTACTAGTAACATAAAAAATAAAGTAAATAAACTAGTTCGGTATTGCGTTACGTTGGTAAACCCCTTGTAAAATGCACGGAGCCCGCAGCTAAGCCGTTAATCCTGGCGGTTAGCTCACCACGACGATACGACACGACACCGCATACTACATAATTGATTTTACACAACGTTGTAAGTGCTAACAAAGTGCCGACGCGTTCTTTAGTTACAAGTGCACTAACATCATTTACGAACTTTCTTCTCTAATCATGTGTAGTGTGACCTTATATCTAACACGTATAATAATATAATAAAGTTTATAATAAAGTATGTCTCTGCTACATATAAAATGAGAACATAATTTACAGGTGAAGACGATCTATAAGTACCAAAATCTGGAATTAACATTATCAATTTAACATTATATCTTTGTAGATCCTATGGTAAAACTTTTCAGTCAGTGTATGTGTAAGTTGCAAAGTAGAATTGCTACCTAAGTACTGAAATGAAGTGCAAAATTTAGCTGTTTGGAATTAATGTTGTGAACTCAACGATTCCTAGGCATAAATTTTTTTAACCTAATATATACCTTCGTGGAAGAATAGGCTATGGAGAAGCATAAGTAAGGTCAGTTTTCATTTCCATGATATGGAGTCCTTCTTTTTTTCTTAGAGCGCGGTTTGCATTTCATTTCGCTAAAGCACCACAATCCATTAAATACAAATCGTTAAAATTTAAAAATACATATACGTAAATCTACAAACAACCAAAGTAACCCTGGTTTTTAATTAACCTAACTTTATATTGTGGGGAAGTTTAATTAACGCAATAAATAACGCGATAACTATCTGTTATACAGATTTAAATGATACTAGGTATTTTAGTATAAGGGGTAAAACAACACCGCGTTACACTCGTCGCCTCCATAAATCATTGTGTTTACGCAAACCTAAGTAAAATAAACATAGTCGAAACTAATTAGTGTAGAAAATTCACGTGGGACCAAACAGGGTAATATGGGCGAAGCACAGTTTGATGTTGCGCTCACAAAATTAGGGAAGTTTAGGGCCAAAGTCGCCTCCGTCCGGAACAAGTTAATTTAAACTGCCCGAGTAATTTGCACAGAACCGTGACACTAATTCAATTAGTTACAAGGTATGCAAACAACGCGTGTCCAACACAATTGTCTTATAGTTTCACCTACATATTAACGGTAATGTGTAAAAAAGTCAGCGAAAGTCCAGTTTCAAAATCGACGTCAACCCTATTCAAAAGTAGTCCTACTACTCGGCATGGGTCTTCCCTTGTGTGTAAGCGGGTTATGCGTTTATGCTGGTTAAGTAAGGATGGGCTGACTTCAGAAACCTTTGAGAACATTATGTAGAACTCTCAAGTTTGCTTGCATCGCCAGACGAGGATTTAACATTCTGTCAACTAAAGTCCTAATAATAAACGTTTACAATTTAAGGCTAAATTTCAGGGATGACAAAATTATTACATTCTTTTTATACTACTCAAATGGTGAAGTAGGATGCCGTACCGATTGTAGAAAGCCTCGAACGTATCTAACGGATGCTTCCAAGATGAAATAAAAACCAAAATTTACAAGAATTTTAACACTCTTTTTGAAAACAATATGTTAAAACCATGGCTGAGTGTACTTTAAATTAGGTAGCGTGCGGTTCCTTTCAACCACACGATATGAACATTTCTAGTTTTAATGTATGACGATGAATCTCTAGCCAAACCGGTATGCAGATAGTAGAATACATAATAATGGAAAGTAATAATATCTCTGATGATTATGTTGGTTTCGATACCGTTTGTGACTTAAAAAATTTGGGCATTCCTCAGCGCTCGTCTTAGTTCAGAGTCAAAAGGCTTAAGTTGATGCTAAGGTTGAGCATACTGTCCTATTTGGATGCGATCTTTACGTAGTCTTATAGGAATCTTACCTATTTGCTATACAGAGCACATCAACATCGTTGCTACGCCAACTCGTGATCTTGGTTGTATACTATTATACTTTCCGGATAATATTGTATCTATTGATATAGTACAAAGCAGCGGTAGCGTCATGGCTAAGGCGTCGGACTTGCGATTAAGTGGTTGCGGGTTCGAACCCTACCCAGTGCACTACCGTCGTAAACCCACTCCTAATATAAGTGTTAAGCTTAGCTGGATTTAGCCCACGTTACTAGTAATCTTTAAAAAAAGTTTCATCAGTGCAATTTACTTGAATGTTTGAAAAAATTTCCCTGAAGCGTGCATTCAGGAATCGCCTAACGAAAGTTTAACTATGGAAAGCAATTTAAAAATATTCATATTCAAAACTCCAGCTGCCTTATCATAAACGAAGTAACGAAAGTGCTAGATTTAAACTATCTAATTTGAAAATAGTTGGTCCAAAACGATTAAAGTTATAAAAGTTATTAACTTATACGTTGTGTTATAGAGAATACTCAACATTTTACTACACAAAATGTGTTAACTTGCCACAACTATCATATTTCTTTGTCCTAAAATCAAGAGTTTCCAAGACGAAAAAATGTTTTCCCTTTACTTTTGCTGTGAGACTTTGCTTTTGCCAAAGTTTAGGTTATTGGGAACTATCCTACAGGTTTTGATTTACCTGCAAAGTGTTATATTATAGATCCTGTTAAAATCCTCTTTTGATTGCTTTTACTTAGAAGCTTGATTTTTTATAGCTTCAAGGGACCGCAGACATAAGCAGTTGACGTTAATTTTAACTAACTAGATGATCTTGGCAGATAGACAGGCTGACGCCACAAAGTCTTCCTAGAAGAATTCCCTTTTCCTTTCAAGGAACGGAACCCTAAAAATAGTAACTCATTTTTTTAGTTTTATGTGCATAATATCAGGAATCACACACACCAGCATTAGCATTAGTATTTATTTTCAGAAGCGTTTACCTAACATCCGATTTGATTAGAACATTAATTAAAAAGTGTCTTTGTTTTAAAATAGTTGCTAGCCCAAAATAATAAAACTTGTACGATATCACAATTAACTTTAATAAATACGTCGAAAATTGAACTCGAAAAAAATATAATCCATTTTCTCTTTTACAAGAGGTGTATAAAAATAAATGTGTATTCATTATTTTCCAATTCTACAAGTTAAAATATTCATGAACCGGTTCAATGTGGCCCGTGTAAGCGTTTGAGAGTTAATATTCTTCTGTAGAAGGAGACGGGAAAAGCCCCCTTATACCACAAAGGGATTTGGAAGGTTAACCCACTTTCTGCTGTAGGTAAGTTTAATTTAGTTACGTTGTTGGTCGTTTGTACCTTTGTCAAATTATATATCTAAGTAATTTGTTTGCTGCTTTCTTGTTTATGAACCGTATTGTACATGTTCTTGACTGTGATGTCCAAAATGAGGTGCAGGTCTTACTTTTGAAAGGATAAGTTATTTTTATGCTTGTTATTTATTGGTGATTATTTTTAGGCTTAGGTGTATTTTGTTTAATTGAAGTAATGTTTGATATGTTCCATTCCAAAATGTTACAGAATCCCTAAGAAATCATGTAAAAGATTTGATTTCTTCGAGTGTGTTATTGCTATGTCTCTGAAGTGTTACAGTGTATAAACAATTTGCTCTAAGTTCAAATTGTAATGGAACGTATCTATATAATAAATAAATATTATGGGCTGGCAACACCCTTCCTCGATTCGGTCATGGGTGTTGCATGAACACTGGTCTTTTATTTATTAAATATCGCCGCCTTGACATGGTGTCAGAACTGCAGAAGATTATATTCCCCGTGTCGTCGCTCTTGCAAGAAACCCATCGTCATGGCAGCAGCACCTTTAATTCGTCGTCACCACGTCATGTCAAAAAAATGGCTACCTCATCACCGCCGCCGAAGGCACCGTCTCTGCCGCCGTGTGGAATCAGCCTCAATATACAATGATCAAACATGCCTCTTGAATGGAGAAATTTTTCAATGTCTTTGAAGATTTATGTAACAGTGAACCATTTGGACGCGGAATCAGACGCAAGAAAGATTGCAATATTACTCAACAGCGTCGGTCAGGAAGCCCTTTAGATATTAAATTCATTTAATGTAGATATGGGAAAGGAATCTTTTTCTGACTTGCTAATCAAATTTGAAAATTACTTCATGCCGAAGATTAATACTACAATAGAAAGACACAGACTACTCAATAGAAAGCAAGTCCCATTTCTGAACTGACCTTCAAAACATTAGTCTTCAACATTGAAAAATGCTCAAGCCTGTTACGTGACATATTTTCCTGGAATTTGTCCTACGATTACATAAAAGAAAGGATTTTGATAGAGAAGCCCAATACCTTTGAAGATGCAGTGAATCTTGCTAAAACTATTAGAACCACAAAGCTGCATACTCAAGCTTTATCTAAACAAGAAAATACTCAAAATATTCAAGCAGTACATAGTCGCCGTCCATTAAGCCGTAGTCGCTCATCTTGTCGTCCCAGAACAATTACCAGCAGTCATCATCGTCCTCCGTCTTCTAGCCGCTCACCGTCACGCAGCTGCAGCAAGGCACTGTGTCCTAAATGTGATCAAGTACACAGAGTAAGATGCCTAGCACTCGGTCTTACCTGTAAGAACTGCGGTAAAAAGAACCATTTCGCTTGTCTGCAGGTATCGGAAGATAAACCAACTGGAAACTGAAGATACTTCTGAAGACATAATTAGTCATTATGATTATGGTAATCTTTATTTGCGTTCTTTATTTCTATCCCCAATTAGTTGTCAGTCACAAAATAAATCCTACATAACAAAACCAAGCATAAACAATATTGACACATAATTCTTACTAGACACAGGCGCTGATACTAACATACTTTCATTCAGAACATACATGTAACTGAACTTACCTTTATCAAATATCAGTAAGAGTACACACACTCTTTCAACCTTCAGTGGAGAGGTTATACCAACAATAGGTCAGAGTTATGTCAAACTTTCACTTCACAATAAAACATTATGAAATTAATTTTCACATAGATGCCTTACCTTGCCAAACATACTAGGCCGCAGAGCCTGTGGAGAACTCAAACTAATCAAAAGAGTCCACAGCGTTCAGTTCAATAATAATATTGATATATTTCAGGAATATTCAGACATTTTTCAAGGCATTGGTTGTCTACAAGATTTTGAGTGCAAACTTACAGACAAACCTGATGAAGTCCCGTCAGTTGATGCATGTCGTAGGATCCCATTCTGGCATTTTGATGACCTCAAGAAAGAGCTGCAGTCACTAGAAGAGGAATCGCTAGAAGGGTAGCACGTTTTTATCGCAAAAGGAAGGGTGTTATAAGTTTAAGCAGCCAGAACTTTACAGCGTCAAGCCTAAGTAACCCCAGACGGAATCTATCTGACAATATTAATAACTTGATTTAATACGTTTATAAAAGAAGCATGAAGTGATAGAAATAAATACTTTGAAAAAATTATAAACTGTTTTCTCTAAAAAAACATTTTTTGTTTTTTCCGGAGAGTCTTAGCTTATAAAAAATTATGTGTATACCTTTGAAAAATAATTCAGTTTTATCATAAGAAAATCGATTTCCAACATATATTTTAACTCAAAACACCAATATTGAAATCCTTAATTAAAAATTGAAATCAAAGCGATGTTTGTTGAACACGTTCAATTGTTTCAACAATAAATTATAAAGTTCCAGAATGTGTTCAGCTAATTTGATAGCTTAATTGGTCGAGTTTTCCATTAATTTACAATTCAAACTTCGTTAACGTACTTAATTATATTAAACTTGTATACCTACACAGTCTACTATCTGAAGTGAAGCAATTGGTAAAGGTTAGAAGGAGGTTTGATTAAGGTATCCGCAAAAGTAACGTACAAATCTACTTTTAATTTTGAAAATAACAACAGTTTTATGAATAATTTTTAAGTATTGAAAATTAATTTTAATTTTTATCAACTGCGTCAGTAAAAAGCATCCAACTCGCTGGATGATAAGTGGTACGGTTGAAAAGTATATATAACTATTTGTAAAACCAGTCCAACCTCTTGCGGTTCAACTGTTTCTCTTTTACAAAACTGTGCCGACTCTGCTCACTAGAAGGAAACCCTACTGTGCTAGTAGCGTCAAAAAGCACTATCCTAAATTTTCTTCCTGGTTTGGTACGTGTCTACAACCTTGTCGATTGGGTTTTCTCTTCAAATCAAATCAAATCAATCTTTATTTGTACAGAATGCCGGTAAGAAGAATTAAGATGTTATGTAAGAATTTTAAGATTCTGGTACATTCTGCTATAACTCTATAAGGCATACAAATTTTAAATTCAAAATGAATTTATTCACAGACATCAATAACGATTAGTCAAGATAATAATAATAATTGCAAGATTTGTAAATTACATGTCAAAGATTATAAAATTACAGAAATTAAATAACATCGTTTAAATAATCAGCGACGCAATAATTACATTTTTCTAGTAGAGGGTAAGGGTAAATATGAAGATGACAATTTATAACTTCATAATTGTGCTTAGCGATATTATGTTATTATCAAATAGTTCAGCGACAACATTGAGCAAAAAAAGAGTTTTCCATTAAATTAATTTTGAAACTTTGTGACCTTACTTAGAATGTGTACGCCTACATAATCTACTCTCTGAAGTTAAGCACTTGGTAAGAGGTTTGAAGGAGGTTTGATTAAGGTATCGAAGCAAAAGTACTCCCGTAGGCTTCACAATTGTTACGTGGTAAGAAGCGAGCACGAAGAGTTGGTTAAATGTAGAAAGTGAGCTATATTTATACGTATAGGAAAAGTCATTATACTCTGGAATTCTTGAAACCCTTGAAATAATTCATGACAAATGTAACACTATCAAATGGACGCTGATAAGCAATACAGTGTCAAGCCGGTTCACCCTTGTTTGGTATAACAACGTTTGGTCGAAAATGACTAATTTCAGTTACAATAAAGTCATTTCACATAATTATTCATTTGACCGAATGTTTAATTGGTAGAATTTTATTTAGCATAATAATTTTTTTGGAATAATGTCTTTTCACCGAATTTTCATTTGCATTAATTTTATTTAAACTAATGCTTCATTAGACTAATAATGATTTAGTCGAGAGATCATATCGAATATTCGGTTTAGTAATAATCAGTTTTCTTTCATTGTCAATAAACTGACGGTGGTTTCATTCTTTTTTTCATATTTTGTTTTTTGTCTGGCGAGCGGGCCGCTGCCGCGGCACGCTCGCTTCGCTCGTTCGCCTCGTGCTTGTTGTGGTTACAGTTCTAACCTAACTTTCAATTTTACTTGTATTGTTTTTCATGAAACATACTCTCAGTGGTTTTCTTACATCACTGAAATCGGCAGGGTTAGGTTAGGTTAGAACTGTGATCACAACAAGCCAGATAAATAACACAAATAACATGAAAAAAATAATGAAAACCCCCTTTACATTTGCAAAAAAAAAATATACCAACTGAACATTACATGAAATGAGCATTATACTTTTTGATCAATAGCGCAAATATTGTTATCGCAAACAAATATTCGATGAAATGAAAATTATGTCAATCGATATTATGCAAAGCAATTATTTTCTCAAACGTTGTTCGAATAAGTAACATTCGAATAAACGTTGTTATACCAAACAAGGGTGAACCTGTCAAGCCACACATACTTTATTTAGAGAAAATGGCGTTTTAAGATGTCATACCAATTCCTAATCAATTTGTTTGAAAAAATATCTATTCACCTTTTAGGTAGGTTTGACACAGTATTGCTTATCAGCGTCCAAAAATGCTTCGAGACAGTGTTCAATGTGGTTTAGAGCAAGCGTGAGCGTTCATGCTGCTACTGACTCTTGTTTTGTTGAATATAATTTCTTTGAAGATTAGTGTTTGTATTTATTAAAAAAAGTCACTGGTCCCCAATGATTTCAGGTTCTTTACCACCAGTTCTAAGCACTTCAAAATCCGCCATCGTACTTTCTACACGGTGTCTCAATATAATTCAAGCGATGATAAGTTCAAGGTTTTTGATACACAACTTACTTTTAATATTTAGCAGTCATCATTCTGACGCATACATACACGTATAATCAATTTATCATAACTAAACCGTCGTGACCACTATAACTACAAATTATTAGTATACACAAAATTATTTTCCCGTAACGAGGACACATCGTAACCTATATTAATAGAGACACACCTACTACCTTGATAGTTAATGAATAAATTAACGATCTTCGTAGTCAGTCGCTAGTTATTGTCGACAAACTTGCTCGTTTGCGTCACGTCTAGTTTCTTCAATTGATCTGTTCGTCATAAAACTTGTACGTGTTTACGTGGTGCTAACTTTTTCAAGAATAAAGTCATTATAAATAAATAAACGCACACGCATTTTAATCAGTAGCAAACAGTAGTTGAAGACACTCAAGAACTCTTGCTAACATGGATTTTATTTGAATAGTCTTTGTAGGGCTGCAAAAACTTCCTTTCTAAACAATTACTTTCATCCTGGCAGAAAAACAGTTGGATCCCAAAAAATTACATAGTGTCAAATATACTTAAAAAAAAAAGATATTTTTATATGATAATCAAGGGCTTTCTAAAGAAGTTTTTCGATCCGAGGCACAACAACAAAAAATTTGAGAACCTGTGTAGGTACACAGGTTATCTATATATATAATAATTAGAACGCGTAATTCAATAAGTACCGATACTAAATACTAAAACAAAGTTTTTTTAATGAAATTCTATTTTATTCATCAACGTACTTACTCTTGTTTAACTGTGATATAGTCCTTCTAACATTTTTCTAACTTTTCTATTCCATGTGTGTAAAAAGATTTATTTTTTGCTGCGATTATCCACTCTGCTGACTGCCGGTTGGATTCTGTAGTGAAATGGTGAATCCATGTTTAATCTATTGTCACATACCGACGTATAAAAATATTTTTATTTCTGTTGAACAGTATCAAATAGCACTCTGAATCATTGATACGTTGTTGCTTTTGAGCAATTGAAACACTCCCACTTGAAATCTTCACTATCTCAGCTATCTCACGCACTTTTACCTTCCGACCTTTCCTCACGATTTTCAGGGCTTGGTTGATGTTTTGTTGAGTCACTGCTTCATTTGGACGACCAGAGCGTTCAGCATCATTTGTGTCTATACGACCGAGTTCAGAAATCGGCATACCACCGACAAATGGTTGGTTTAGTCGAAGTAGATTCCGGATAACATTTTATAAGCCACTAGGAGTGGCTTACAACGACTTATACGTTGAACGATGTTTTTTTCCATTAAAAACAATGTTTTGTCAACACAAAAGACCTTTTTTTTGAATTGTTTTCGAAAATATTAATGTAGCGACACATAAAAAAAAAATTATACATATCATTTGATAGTACTTTAAAAAAAAAAAAAAAAACAATATATGCGCCATCTCCAAATTAGTCTCGGGACTTATTGCACGATCTAGTGACTTAGTTATAATAATATATCACCATATATATTTTGGCTTCACGCAACATAAGCAACGTAGAAAGTGAATCTATTGGTATCTACTAGAGTCTTTCCCATGGCCTATGCTGACTCGGAACAATTGACTCAGCTTGGAAATGGAGCTCAGAATAATCATTACACGTAAACAGATACATAATCGAACGCCAAAGGACAAGAGACGCGGTCAAACAACACCACATTATTTTAACACTAGCTGTGCCCGCGACCTTGTTCGCGTTTTTTTCGGAAAACAGCAATTTGTCCCTCATTGGATAGTACCTCTTTCTTCAGGCAGGATTTTTTATACTGCATTGGCGGTGAAACACCTGGAGCGTACTTAAAAGGTTGTTTTGGTTGCTTACACGTGAAATAACGACATGATTTGGCCGTGGTAACATTACTCATTTGTTTTTCGTGTAGAAGCTCAGCTCACCGGGCCATTCGCGAGGCCGTATATCAGGCTTAAACCAACTAAAACCACACGGTGTGCCTCACAGCACCGTTTATGAGTTGACCGTCGGTACGGCGACGTTTTGCCTTCAATGATCCACCCAGCGCTGGCTAGCGTACGGCAACTGGGCGATGTCCAGACACCCTCTTCACGGTAGACTCTGTTTCGGGTGAAGAACATAAAACTCGTCTCATACACCCACGGCCACTCTTAGCGTATGCATGAGAGCGCGAGTGAAAAGGTTCCACCTTGAAGTTTTTCTACCGAACCGTCACCTCCTCCTTGCGCGAGATTTTCTCCTCGCAGAAAATCGTCATAAAACAACTGTGACGATATAACATCTCGATTCGTCCGACCAATTGCTAAATTCTTGCTGTAGTCAGTCAGTCCGTGCCGCTTCCTAGAAACTATGTGCCCCTCGGTATACCTAACAAATAAATGTTTGCTTCTGAGCTTTGTTTAGTCACGGTGTAACATAAGATTTCACACTACTGTAACCGAACGGAAAATAAACGGTCTGAAATTTCACCGGTTACATGTCAATATTTCAGCTTAGATCTAATTTGTTTGGCGACAGTGTCTGCCATGAATTTAATATAGTAAAATACTGTAATACTAACAAAGTGTTAAGTTAAACTAACAACTAAGTGATAGATGCTTTAAATAAAAATTATATTCTATTCTAATATAATCATGTTGACGGGAATCAACGGGGATCACGTATTTAAAAGGTATGACATAGCTTTGCTTTGCCGTGGTCGTGGCCGTGTTGACAGGCCTGTAGGTACTGTAATACTTTTTAAATACGTGATCGCGTGAATTCCCGTCAACATAATTATATTATCATGGAACGCAAAAGTTTAAAAGTTTGGATCTTCCTTTTCTGTAACTCTATTTATAAATATATGTATATTTACTGGACTGGCCTGATGGTCTTGTGGTTAGTGACCCTGACTGCTGAGCCAGAGGTCGTGGGTTCGATTTCCACCCAGGACGAATTATTCTCTGTCTCAGTGTAACTTATTTATAATATGTATGTATTTAGAAATATATAAGTATGTTTATCAGCAGTCTGGTTACCTAGTACAGGTTCTGCCTAGTTTACGAACAAACGGCCGTGTATGAGGTGTGTGAAGTTGTTATTATTATTAATGTTATGTTTTATAAAAAATATGAAAAAAATTATTAAACCGACGAAAAGAACTAAAACGCAAAAAATAAATAAACCTTTTAAATCTTAAGTATTAAGCTTCTTTAAAAGGTTTATTTATATTTTGCTTTTTAGTTTTTTTCTTCGGTTTAATTTTTGGTAAAAAGATTATTATTTATGAATTTTTTTTCATCATCAGCTCGTCTGCATGACGTGATGATTTCTAAACGCAAGTACCTGATAAAGTAATGAAAAGTAAATAAAAACACTATTCGTTTCTACAATTTTCGAGGGTTTCTCTCAATTTTATCAGAATTACATCATCAGATCCTGACTTCCTTGACATGGGTGGTCCCATGTCAAGGAAGTCAGGATCTTGAGGTATACCCTATCTAACAAAAAAGAATAATCAAAATCGGTTCATAAATAACGGAGAAAAAAAAAGAAACATGTATATAAACGGTCGAATTGAGAACCTCCTTTTTTCG
This sequence comes from Callimorpha dominula, assembly GCA_949752705.1. Taxonomy (NCBI): domain Eukaryota; kingdom Metazoa; phylum Arthropoda; class Insecta; order Lepidoptera; family Erebidae; genus Callimorpha; species Callimorpha dominula. The sequence goes on from OX456997.1 coordinate 15,029,893, forward strand.
TCGGTTAAAAACGATACCTAATTTAAAAAAGTAAATTAGTTTATATATTAAAAAAGTGCAAAAAAAGAAAAGAGTGTCCAAGAGGGATTCGATCCGGAACCCAACCTAGTACGATTCGTACTCTGCACCAGATAAGCTAAACGCTCGCTGTGATTTAGTTCTAAATAAGTAAATACATTCTACTAACTTTACAATGTTATTACAGCTTTCATTGATTTTCCTGTGGGAGCCAAAGTTTAATCCGGAATAAAAAGTACCCTATAACCTGCGCAGGCACTCAAACTATTATCATACTAAGTTTCAAGCATATCCCTTCAGTAACTTCTGAGTTTATCGTGAACATACAAACAGACAGACAGAAAAACAGACAGACAGACAGACAGACAGACAAAAATTGTTTGAATCGCATATTCGGCATCAGTATCGATATCTTAATACCCCTCAGTCGATTTTTTTTAAATATATTCAATGTACAGAATTCATCCCGCTACAGATTTATTATAAGTATAGATTTTTTTAAATATATTCAATGTACAGAATTCATGCCGCTACAGATTTATTATAAGTATAGATTTTTTTTAAATATATTCAATGTACAGAATTCATGCCGCTACAGATTTATTATAAGTATAGATTTATTTTAAAGCATTTATTAAAGGTGACTGAAGTATCTCAAGTCAAATTTTTCCACGAATAAGTATACCTAAGTAAGACAGTAATGGTTTCACGTAAATATTGTAGACTACTCAAACATGCTTGAGAAGAGTCTTGAATGTTAACTTATTTAAAGGGACTTGTTCGTTTTATGTTTGCCATTTTTCGGTCCACGCAAATTGTAGGCCATCGAGAAGAATGCGTAGTGTTTTTATTTTTAAGACACCTGTCAACTGTGAGCTTCAATATTGATACCTACGGTATCCTGTTCAGAAAGGTGCTGCCTAATATAAATAAAAATACAATAAAATACGCTCGTTTCAAAACAAATAACTACGAAATTAGAGCAAAACAAAAAGTATTTCATATTGAAATTATAGAATTACTACTTATATGACATTTGTTTCATTACTTATTGATTAAATAATATGAATTATTATTATATATTATTAATACGTGTAAGTTTTTAATACCACATGTTCTGTTGCTCATATGCAGGAGACCTAACGATTTCGTTGTTAGTGCTTTTAATAAAAACAACGTATTTTTTTTTGTTTAGGTCATATATTGCCACCTCACTTACCTTTCTTTTGTAACTAAATACATTAGGTGGTGAGCACGTGACTAATAATTTCTATATATATGTATTTCACGGAAATACGCAAACATTAAATAATTTCCTTTTTCTAAGAGGACGGCTAATCTAAAAACCAGACAAATGCGAGACTTACTGTAATATTTTTATTTCTTTAATAAATAGAATAACTTGAACATCGTAACGCAACATAATAACATAAGATTAATCTACTAATTTCAATAGTTCTAATTAAACATAGCGCTAGCGAACGTTTACCCATAAACAAACATATGGTTGATGGGATTTCATTTATTTTTGTAGGTTAGGTGCATTAACGTAAATGTCATCAATCATACGCAATCGTTAGTTAATGACTTATTTACCATGACATGTCTATCCATATCCCTTATTTACCTACCTATCTATCTCTTTACGCAGTGTAAGCAACGAAAAATTGTATGAACTGCAAAAGTAACTTTGTAATCCTATATCTATTATACAGAATTACACAGTTGCTTATGCAGTTTGTATATCGAGAAATTAGACTGAAATTGCGTTTAGTTTGAGTTTTGCTTTATTAGCTAAACAGTAATTGTGTTCAATTTTTTTAAGCTTGTGTGTCTGCTAGAAGTATCTTAGAATTTTAATAATCGGTGAGTAAATGAGTCGGTGACTAAATTAGAGCACTTTGACTAATAGTTTTCTTAAACTGCAAGTTCAAATTGACTGTAATTTAAGAATATCCCCAGTTATATTATGCCCACTCACTGAAAGTGGATGGATGGATGTTTGTTACTCTTTTACGCAAAAACCGCTGAGCTGATGGAATAGCATATAGGCTACTTTTTATCCCGGAAAAATGTACGTTGTATAAATTTGATTGTTGTATAATTAATGTATTTCCACACAAACGAAGTTGCGGGAAACAGCTAGTACTTATATTAAGTAGAAACACAGATACGTTAATGTCTAGTTTTCGGAAAAAACCTACATTGAAAAATGTTCTTATTAGTTAACTATTACTGATTTATTATGACAAAACGTATTTGACAAATAAATTTGATTGTATTAAAACCTTATAGTGGTGGTTTAATTACTGAAACAAAACCAACAACAAGAAAAAAATGAGTTACATAAGCTTTTAAAACGTTTCGACTTAAATAATTGTCAATAATGTATTTACAAAATAAAGGATACTAATTACAGTAAATTGCACTATTATTTACTAATTTTGAACCGGACCCTATTCGTTAGGCACGTGAGGTACACATATTTTGAGCCCGTTTATTGTCTTTAGATGTAAGTTTGTTTTACTATAATTATTGTGTGTACGAATAAACATTTTTCTTTCTTCTTTCTTTCTTTCTAATTTAAAGGCACACGGACAATGATTAACTATCAAATAGTTATTTATTGATTGACTTTAATCTGTTGATCTAGTGGTTAGTGACTCTGACTGCTAAGCCAGAGGTCGTGGGTTCGATTCCCACCCAGGACAAATAATTGTGTGATGAGCATGATCATGTGTTCTGTATGGATGTAATCTATCTATAATATGACGTATTTATTGAAAAATATATTAGTATGTTTATCAGCAGTCTGGTTACTGATGTACAGGCTCTGATTAATCAGACCGCGGTATTTGAGATGTGTGAAGTTATTATTATTATTTATGTATGCCGCTTTCAAATTAGGTATAACAGTATCACTTTGCACTCACAAAACAATACTTTGGGACGTTCCTCCTGAAACATGAATGCTATCTCCTATATCTAAATTAATATATTATCTACAATAAAACACCTATTAACATTAACATTATGGAAAAATTAAGTTACTGAAGAATTTAAATTAATGATTCTGTTTTTATTTTAAACACCATAATAATGACTGCAAGAGACATAGCCTAACTTTACGTCATTACACTTTTAGAAGAGTGTTGTTAACTACTACTGATAATGGTAAATTATATTAGTTGAACACTACTAAACTTATCTCAATGATTATCATTCTGAAAATTTTCTGATTGCGTCAGAGCGATCCACACCTGAATATGAGCAAATAAATATAATATATAGCGCCATTGCTTACCATTGGGTGCACGAAACCTTCATTAAATGATGGTTTATAGGCTACCCTTAAGGCTTATTTATCATACTCAGGGTAGAAATCCGACTCACAAATCCTGGTCTAACTTTATGGAAACTTACAGCCAAGATTGAAATCGATTCTGCGTTTACCGGGAAAAAGGGTCCCGTGGGAAATTAAAAATAATCATTGAAGTATAGCTAGCTACACTTAGTATAACTTTCGTTAAAACATTTTAAGAAATTAAAGGTATTGCCTTTGGGGCAGTGTAAGTTTTTAAGCTTTCGCGACTTGTAACATTAATAATCAAACATAGTTTATGTTTGTTTATTAATGTTACAACTCTTGAAAGCGACGCGAAAATAAGTCAAATTTAATAATTAAGTCCATTTGTGACCACAAACTGGTAATTTTAATGACTCGTTGATCATTGCTTTTCTTAATGAAGTAGAACTCCTCTCCCCTCCCGACGACCCTATTCAAAAACACAATATAAACACTGCGTTAAATCTAAGAAAAGCATTTATTCTTAATTAAATCCAAATTCTACAATAAAATGTTTAAAGTATTTTACTTATTTCCTCTTTTCGTGACGTAATGTGTGGATTTGAACGACAACCTTTTGAAGGACAAACGGAATCTCGTGTTTGACTTGAGACAAGTCTCCACGTAGGTGTGTATACCCTGTGAGTTTCTTCGAATTGGTGTTAATGAGGTTGTAATTACCTACCACTCGTGTTACAGTCATACTTGAACGTACTGGCTTTCTACACGTAACGGTGATGGTCAGACCTTTAGTTTGCGACGCGACATGGTTTGCCAATCTTGGTCTATCACATTTTCTACCAGGGAAGACTGTGCATGCGTTATTTCCGCATCTACCAAAACCCTTAAACTTTTAAGAAATTATAATTATATTTCAGCCGTTTGGGGTCTAGACGCTAGATTCATGAGTTCTAAGGGCTCGTATGGTTTTACAGAAAATACGTTTAATCGTGAACCTGTTCTTTTTTTAAACCATTTGGCTTAAATAATGTTAGTATAGAATATTCAAATAGATTTTATTAATTACAAGTAATACAAAAGAACTGCATCAAGTAGGCATACCAAAATTCAAGAGATAACCAAAAACAGGGATGTTAAAATTAAGTTTGGATAAGGTATAGGTTGTATAACTTTATTACATTATGAATGTCACCTACAGAATACAATTACTGAGACAAAGAAAACATTAAATGACCAAATTATAGACTAAGTAGAATCGATTTCGTATTAAGGAGGCCTGCGCTACTAAACTATTCAATAAAAGACGTTGTTTATCTCCTTTCTCATTACGAGTTCAGCAAATTCTATTGACGGGAACAATTTTCTTAGAAACAAACCAATATCGTAATCATTTTTTTTTTCTTCTTTGACGTTGACTATGTCGATACTTATGAATAGTTTTCCTGCTATTTTTGTAAGTCACACTTCCGATTTTCATTTTTTTTTATAAAAAAGCACGGAGTTATTTATTTTGATTTCAGTCTCGCATAAACTAGAAAAATATTTACTTGAAATCTGAATGTCTTAAGTCAGTCAAATGTAAACATTTTTTTTCCAAAGTATTTACTTGCGAATGTTCAAAGTAAGTGCACTTAGTTATAATCAAAGAAAATCACAAAAATGTTAGGTAGTCTTGTTCATACCACTAAAAGGCCACTATGAATTTTTAATGGAAACCATTTTGCCACGACGAACGAATCGTATTATTGTCCTCAGGTCACGCGGGTCTCTTAATGTGACCGGAGAAGAGTGTCCATTAATAAATAAAAATCCAATGTACCAGCAAGCTATTGTATTGCTAGACATCTAGTTATATGTTAACACTATTTTCTGACTTCAGTTCTTTGTTCTTTTGTATATAATTAACAATTGCCATTGGTTATAACTTATAAAATTAAAAATCCGGTCAAGTGCGAGTCGGACTCGCGCATGAAGGGTTTGTACAAGATTTAATACTATAAGCCAAAAAAACACATTTCTTGAAGGGAAGCCCCCCTTTAATTTTTAATTTATTTTTATTATTTGTTGGTATAGCGGCAAAATAAATTCACATTCTGTAAAAATATCAACTGTCTACCTATTACGGATCATGAGTCCGCTGATAGATAGACGGACGGACGGACGGCCAGCGGAAGCGGAGGCTTAGTAATAGGGTCCCGTTGGTTATCCTTCGGGTACGGAACCCTAAAAAGTATTTACCGGCAAGTACAAGAAGTTATATAGTAATTATATTTAAAGACAACCTCAAATGTGAGACGTTAATTAAATTTTCCGATTCATTTGGTGTATTTTAGCCAAATAAGGAATAAGTCTCAATAACTGAAATATACATAGCTTTTTAGCTAGTTCACCTTAATAAAACAAAAATGTTTCAATGCATGCAGCCCTTCGATGATTCTAATAAGTGCCTTGGCCATACTTTGCAATAGAAACGTAATTATTTAGAATAAAACCCGGACAAGTGCGAGTCGGACTCGCGTATCGAGGTTTCTTTAGCAACCTGTGCGTAGATAATCCGTCCATCTTGAGAATAGGTTCTCGAAGGTTCTCAAGTCAAGTCAAGTCAAACTTAACTTGGCGTTTCTAAAAATACTCTGTCCTAATAGATCGATGTATGTCACAGTAAATTTTCCAAGCGCAAAATATAGGTTTGTATTTAATCGCAAAATATTTTTTTTATGTGACAACAAATTAACGTCTTTCGAATTTTGTCCTATAAATTATGCTGTGAGACCTGGAAGTACCTTACAAGTTTTGATTTTCCTGCAAGGTGTTAAAATTGGTTTAAATAAAAGGCTTAAATATCGTAAAACAAAAATCTTTCGTTTGCGTTGACTTAGAAGCTTGACTTTTTTTAACCTTTAAGAGGCCGCAGACATAAGCCAGACAAAGGGTCTTGACAGACAGATAAACGGCCATCGAAGTGATCCTTTAAGGGTTCTTTTTACTTTTGAGGAACGGAACCCTAAAAAAACTCCTCAATAAAACAAATATACACAATGATTCAATTTATTTGGATACTTACTTAAAACACCATTTTTAAAAGTAAATAGGTTCTATTGTGAATTTCCTCGGTATGTGTTTATCTAATTCATTATCCATTATAGGGTCATGATTTAAAGATAGCGGTTAGTTAATTGCTAGACATTGAAACTTGCAGTCAGATTCCGTTAATTTAAAGTTTTTATACATATTTATATAAAAATCTATGATTAGAATCTAAATCTATCGTCACTTTATGTAGATTACCAAAACCAAAATGTGGTTGCTTATTTAACCATAAAAGACAATATCAATTGTACAGTTTTGAGACAGCAATATTCCTTCCCTCTCAATGTCTCTCTTCCTTATAATATGGATCAATCCCCGATCACATAATTCAATTTGCTTTATCCCTTACCCAGAAAATGGCTATGTATTTTCGTCGATAACTAAGTTAATAATTTTTGATGACACCATAATTTCCTCGGTTATCTTTTGCCCATGCACAACATTAATATCCGTCTAACTACCTTTGGTCCATAAATTTGTTTTACAAAACTTAATGCTGCCGAATTAAATTTATGTACATTCAGCTGGATATTTTTGATGCGTTACTAATTTAACAAAAGCTCAAGTCCAGAAGTAATAAAAGAACAGACGCAAATGTCTTTATGCGTAGATAGTTATGTATATAGAACTAGTAGCTGATTTTTGTAGAACAAATTTTATACGATAACTAGTGTTAGTTTAGGTAATACCTGTATTCAGATAGCATATTGCGCACTCAATATTCTAATAAAAAGTTAATAATGCGTGAAATGTCCAAGGGAGTTCAAAGATGCGAGATCATTCGATAAGGTCCTTGAACGACAAGACTGCGATACGAGCGGTTACCTAATCCTAGACAAATATTTGAAATATCAAGCAAGCCATAAGGAAAATTTGAGAAAACATTTTATGTGGTTTCCTTTAGATTGTTTATGTTGTATCATATTGGTGTTGTATTTCCCACAGGAATGAAAATAAGTAATAAGTGCAATGGGGGCGGCGCACGCGCGCTGAGGTTGTGAGCAAACGCTCACAACTGATAGAAACACGTGCAAGCATTTTCGTACTCGCGTATATACTTTTGCCGGGAACGTAACTGGGTGAAAAAACAATAATTATACCAAGTTGCGCCATAAGTACTGGTCCAAAAAGAAGTCAGGACTGCTGTGTGTCCAAAGTAAGGGCATCATTTCATCGGTAGGTAAGTACTTTTTTTTTGTTTTTAAGTAATATCGACAAAGACTCACAAAGTGTTATGTAATTCAAGATAGAAAAGCATTTTGATCTAATCTACTAAAACACTTAAACATTGCGTACTAACGGTATTGGGACTACCAGAGCACGCACACGGTAGTTTGCACAAAAATATTCGGCAAATGCCAAAAAACTAGTGGAAATTATTTTGCACAAATCACGCAAATCTGACAGCACTCTATTGACGTACATACGTGTCTTGGACACTATACCGCTGTATGTGCAATGGGCGACACGCGTATCTGAACAAAATACAGTTGATGGTATTTCTAACTATAGTACTTTCCAAACATATAATTAATCTGTTAAAACTATGAATCATTATCAAAAGTTATTAGAAGAGTTTCTTTTACATAATATACAATTTACGTTACCTGAGAAAAGTATTATTTTTATTAGAAAATAAGTTCAGCCAAAGTTAACCGCATTTACAAAACTATTTTGCCTTCATACTTGAAGACAAAATACTTGACGAGAATGTGACGTCCGAGAAGAATAAATATATCTAAATATATCAGAGAAAACGAATTCATTCCGAATAGGTGGAGTAGACAGTTACTACGACATTTCTCAAAGTAGATGCAATAACGGCCATGTCGCTATGATATGTGACCCACTTGATCACGCCAATGTCACTAATCTTAGGGCGGAAATGGGTAATAACGTCTATGACACTGCCTATCTATGTTATGAGTAAATATTAATTAGGGTAATGTTTATAATATCAGGAGAAAATAGGGTCACTTGCTGCTTTAACTGAAATATGAAGGTGCGACTATCCCTGATATATGGTTAGATAACTCTAGTTTGAAACTGTTTTGTTAGGTTATAGTAGATTATTGAAGAACGAATTTTGAGCGATTGCGTAGAGTTTTTAATGCTGTTAATTACCATGAATAAATATATCTATTATATAAATTGCTATCCATATGTGTAAAAAATTCGTGCCGTTGTTTGATTGTAAATGATTAAACCAGAGGCACTCGATTAGGGAAACACATACCATATATCTTATAAAGCGTTGAAAGTAATCCTATATAAAATATTTGTACTTTAAACGGGACCTGGAAAATGTAGCTCGAAGTAGTTAACGTCAAATCATGCATCTCAAAATGACTGTGTGATGAGCATAATCTTTGTCCTGTGTCTGGTTTTAATTTATCTAAAATATGTATGTATTTAGAAATATATAAGTATGTTTATCAGCAGTCTGGTTACCATAGCACAGGCTCTGCCTAGTTTGGGATCAGATAGCCGTATGTGAGGTGTATGAAGTTATATTATTATACCTAATGGTCTTACAGAAAACTAAGTACACACTAGAAAAATGTAAGGATTCTAGATTGTTAGAATAATATGGAAAATATTAATATCCTTTGTTTGAAATAAATAATGTCTATTAGTTAAGACCTGTGACCACGGCCAGTGCAACCTGGTCGAAACGTCAGGCAATTCAGAGGTATGTAATACCTTTTCGTGATCGCGTTAATTCCCGTTCATACGTAGATAATATTATATCATGGAACGCGAAAGTTTAAAAGTTAATATTACAAATACTCCAAACTTAAGTAAAATTATTTTATACCAAATTTTGTTCGCGACTTCACTTGTGTAAAAGGTTTTTTCTATCCCTAGGGAATAAGAACAGAGATGATCATGTTTAGCAGTTTAGGAGACCTTAGACTTCCTACACTGTTTGGCACCCGTCTGGCCCCTACCAGGGAGGTCAAGTATTCCAGGAGTCAAACTTGAGCACAGAACTGAGAACAAATAAGAAGTGCGATGTGGGCGGGGCAAGCGCTCTGAAGCTATGAGCAAACGCTCATAAATCTGACCCGTACCAGGAAGGTGAAGTATCTAGGAGTCATACTTGACCACAGAATTGAGAACAAATAAGAAGTACGATGTGGGCGGGGCACGCGCTCTGAAGCTATGAGCAATCGCTCATAGCTTTGGCAAATACGTGCAAACCTTTTCAAACATACACTTTTGCTGGGGACGTAGATGGTTATAAAAACAATAATTATGCTCAGTTGCTTATGAATGCCATCGTTGAAACATTTAGCCTTAACAAATGCGGTGTTCCTCCAATGGATCAAAGGGCATAGCGAATCACATGGGAACTACGCCGCTGATGAGCAAGAACCGAGGCTGGTCCAACTACACTTTAACCAACTTTTGCTATTGGGTAGGACGGACGCTAGGTATGGACTCGTGAAGCGCATAAAGGTTGTTGAACCAACATACCGCACTGCAAGGAGTCCAAACTGGTCCTGAGGTTAAACGTATTGAGACCAGGAGTCTCAGTAGGTTTAACCTGCAGACTGCTAAGTATCAACCAACTAGACATCCTAATAGCTGTAGGAACCTTTATGGGACATCTGAACTTGAAGCAGCATCTATTCACCATCGAAGCGACAGACAGCCCTATATGCAGAGGATGTCTCAACGCGGAGGAAACCGCTGCTCATGTTAGCCTGAAGTGCGAGGGATTGGCCACACAACGGGGCAAGTATCCTCGCGGATGTGAGATCGCTCTTAGAAACCTGTGAACGCCCCAGGTGGCTTCTGTGCTTCTTGAGCTAGGCTTGCTCAACTAGCCAGCCTTATCTGTATACATAAGTCCATTAGTTTGCGAGTCTAAATGATGTAACAGAGCCCTCCTATACCAATATTCCTCCGGAACAGTGCCTTTCTACTGAATGAAGGGGACCCTTTGTCTTTTTCTGTACCCCTAGCAAGGTGTGTGAAAAATTACATGAAGATCGGTTGAGTAGTTACAGAGTAACGAACTAAAAAACTTACATTCTGATTTATAATATTAGTTAGGATCACTCTCTTTGAAAAAAAATGGGTGAAAAGTGAAAAAACGCTTTTAAAGGACATTAATGATCTTTCTTACGCTGACGACAACGGAACAGGAGTAGAGGAGTGCGTAAAAATAAATATCGCAATGAGTGTCGTTGGTTATCCTACAAATTAATTGGTTATCCTACAAATAACAGGAACTATTTTGCATTTATCCGGTAAAATTAAATTGTGGTGCCATTAACTCGTACTAGCTTAGGCAGTAACACGCAATAGTGAACAATAATCACACACTATTTAATCGTTTACAGTTTATAAAACGTCTACCGTGATCTAGTGTGTAATGAGCAGTTTTTGAGCTTTATTTAGACTTTTTTACATATACCTAGGGCGCTACATATGTTTTGTCGTATACTAACTAGATATCATAATATTATGATTTGAAGTCATACCCTAAACTCTAAGTAATACTTAAAAAAAAATTAGAGGAAAGGATTTTTTTATTAATTTTCTTCACTATACTCTACCGCATACTACTGTACTCGCATATCTATACGAAATTGTGAACGATAAACTTAGTGTTTGCCTTAAATGTTTCTGAACTATAAACTTTAACAACATCTCTTTTATCGAGCAGAGATCAGATAGATTAGAAAAACTTAAATGCTTAAATATCAGAAGGTTTGTGATTACGTTGTGCTGACAATATATACCTACTATTTTAATGCACCGTAATAGTCAAATTTTGACACTATCCCACCACTATGAATAATTACATATTGTATGGGTACATTTACATACTTTAGAAAGCAAATATCATTAAAATGTCAAACATACCGTAACAATATAACGAAATAGATTTTGAAAGATTTTTTTTTTTCTACTAGTAATTGGTACATCGATATGATATAATCCATATAATACAAAATGCTCATGGACTTTTACATGTACTATACTTAGGCGTATTTGTCCTTGTGTGAAAATATAGCATCATTTTTCTTCTTATTTAATAGAGAGGCATAGTGCATGTTTCCCGACTCCATGCTGCTACTGACAATTGGTTCTCGCTTGCGAATTAAGCCCAAGACAATACAATGGTACGTTACGATCAGATGATATGATGTTGAAGGCGCGAGGTAGATAATTAAGTCTATAGCGAAGTTTATCGACTTTGTGCTATTTAGTTAGTTGTAAACGAGGATCTGATAAGATGGAACTCTCAAATGCTGCCAGTAAACTTTATGCTGATTGACCATGATGTTATAAACCTAGAAAATGTTATATACTTTTTATCTGTATTTATTCAATATATTTGTATTTTTTCTTAGTTTTTTTTTTTCAAAATGGTTTCATTGGTTTTTATTATTCTTTTATGTTTCCTTTGACGTGAATATAACGTTTAAGCGTTTCCTTTTTTGGTAAAAAAAAAAGGAAATTAATTTAAATTAAAACATTTTTCATCATTCAAATTGCAATAAAAGATAATTTTGGTTCAGGTGCTGTTCATTTGGATAATCATATGCCACTTTTAAAACTAGTACCAACCTTCAATATAATGTATTGATGATTTGGAATTCTTGGAGGTACTCGGAAGAGGAAACTAACCACTCTTAAACCAGACTCCTATCTATAATAATATCGGTTTTTCATGCGCTACTCTTTCTTTAACACTTCTATGGTTCCCGATATCGACATCAGTAATGATACCGGTACTAATATTTTTACCAATATTGGTATAGTCGGTATCAGTTACCATTAACTTATATCGTTATTCTGTCGTGTCGGTATCGTTATTGTTCAATGTAAAAAATAGCAGGATGAAATTCATAACCAACATTAACAAATGGCGCTCATTCATTTTTATTATTTACCAGGGACAATATTATCTTATTTTTGTAAGAAATTGTTGTTTTATCTTGATATCATATTCAGTCCATTGAATATTTTTCAATTTATATTTTATAAGTTTAGAGCTTTTGTATAATTCCAATTGATCAAAGTTTATGGTTATCGTTAGACTAAGTTTAGGTGATTCATAATCTATTATTATTTTAGCTATAACCGATTTTATAAGTAGATAATACGTCCCCGATCATATTTAAGCTTGCCGGCTAAAGAAGCTTCTCCGGCCTTCCCCATGCTAGGAACAGATTTTTGTTAAAATCAGTGCCAGCCTACTTTAAAAGTAGCTCCACCTACAAAAGAATGTAAATTTTATAAGGTTCCTGACATTGAATATTAACCATAGCCAAGAGATGTGTGCAACAGCAATCAAAGGTTGTAACCTTTGTTTCTGGCATTAACAATATAAACGCAATATTAAGGTTATGGATGCCTAGATATAATAGAGCCTCTTAAACAGACATTTAAATTATATTTACAGCACAACACAATCAACTTTATTAACCACCTACAAAAACAATCCAATAACTTGTATTTGTTTCCGCATCATTGATATTTGAGAAATTGATATGCTTCTGAAATGCATTTATTTTCAAGAACAGAGGCCAAATGAGTTTACTTTTAGAATATACTGCCATATCTGACAACAAATTCAATTGTAATGAAATTGTTGTCAGAATTGTCAGAGTTGTCAGGTTTATTTCAGTATAAAGGGTTAATATATATACGGGTTAAATCATATATCGGTCAGGTGTAACAGATATTAATTGTCAAAAGGAAACTCTATTCACTAGATTTAACTATCTCTTTTCTTTACTAAACTGATTAATGATTGGTGCGTAGACAAGTTTTCGACTCGCCAGCCATTAATTACACAAAGCCTTGGTTTTTGAATCCGTTGCGTGTTAAGTCACTGTAAACATACAGACCAGACGAAGTATTGCGTTTAATTATACGGTAACAAAGACTTATGCTGGCTTATCGGCAGCTATACTAACTCAACACGAATGGCTCTTGTACAAATTATATCGTTGAAGACTTTAATTGACACGATGGTACGATATAAACGTGTATAGTGCACTTTGATTATTACTTGGTATTTTTTTAATTGTAGAGAACGCTTTTCGCGTGATTGTAGTAAAAATAATAGTAAAAATGCAAATTCTTAGTAATACAGTCTGCTTTGTAATTAGGGTATAGTTTTATGACCATGATTATTAATTAACATAATCCGATATCTTAGGTATATAATAATTAATTATGTACAAAACAGACTTCGATTTAAATTTCAAATATCATTGAAAAGTTTGAATAACTTGAAACTTTTTTGCATAGTTGAAATAAAGTACTTATATAGTTTACAGTATACGTACATCTGTGAAGGAGTAAACAGAGATGTATTAGACTTTGAGATTCTGACAGTTATATCAGAACCTATCTAAGAAGTTGGCAAGTCGGGGTCCGTGTTGCTACAGAAAATTTCCTAACTCAAAAACCTAATAACAACTTGAGAGAACTGGGAAGCGAAATCAAGACCTCACGGTTGCACGGACGTATAGGCGCCAACTTTCGTCACTATTTTAATGAAAACTACAACTCTACGGATGAAGTTTTTATTTGACCCAAAAACAAATTATTATCCTCTAAAAACTGTTAAAAATTTGATTTCTGCTAAAAAAATACCTTACTACACAACACAGTCAACAATGTTTTACAACCCTTAGTTGGGAAATTTCCCTAGTGCGGGACATGTCGTTTTAAAAACAAAACTGATTTTAATCCGGAAGGTTTTTGATCAACATTCACGTTTACGTGACTGAACTACCAAGACAGTATAAACGAAATAAATATTTGAATTCCTTTACACTCAGATCTATAAAAAACAGATCAGAATACCAATATCTAACACATAACGGCGTTTGTTCACGTAAAGCTAATAATGTAATTCGATCAGCGTATCTTTTGTTCAATATTTACTTTATATGTGCTGAATGCCTCTAAATTTAGAATGTATGGCTTTGTGTGTGAAACGGAGTCAAAGAGAGAGATATCAAGAAGTGCTCGGTGACGCCGCGCGCCGCCCTGCGCCGCTACGTGAGAGATGGCTTTCAATATCAAATTGAATTCCGCGGTTCATTGATTTTCAATTTGTTAGGGAGTACTCTCATCGTTTACCATAGACACACTGAGGAACCGACTATTGTAAATCTTCCGAAAATTTTCAAGACTCACATTTGTCCATAACTTTTAATGAATAAAAAGAAGTAGGATGGCAGCAATATTTAAAAGAGAAGGGATTTATCAATTTATTTTAAACTTTTTTGACTAAATACAGAGTGGCCTGAGCAATAAATTTATATACGTCGGTATAAAATGGATGACACAAAAAAACTTTTTTACGGTTTTAGACCCGATGATCCATTTATAAAACCTCATAGAAAACAACACTCATATTATTTTCACTTTACTGCTAGTAGTTGGGATCGCAAATCTTCCAAAAAGATTTTGATACCAATATCGATTTTCATTCCATTGGTATGTCTTTTTAGTCATAATTATTTTTTTTTTGTATTCCAAATAGATATATCACTTTATAAAACTGATACTAAAACAAGACTTTATCTCCTAATTATTTCCCTATGTATTACTTATTGCGTTACGGGCTTGGTACCGACGTCAAATAGACCAGGAGGTGTGTATTTATAATGTTACCTATTATATTAAAAGTTTCACATGTAATGTAGTCATTTCAATTAAGTTTGTAATCAATCATTTTTCACTTTTCAAGACCCTCCGTTAGTGTTTTTTTGAAGTCAGTGTAATTTGTTTTAAAAGTGTTTATTTTTTCGTTTTAGTGTAATTAGCTACGGTATTTCGATCATTACTTACTGTAATGTAAGTTACCGAACTGTAGTACGTTACATTATATTAACTTTTAGTTTAAGAAACCCAATACCTGATAAAGTGGTAAGATTTTTAGTTTGCCTACCAACTTTTTGCACTTGAATAAATTATAAATTTAAAAAATACACACAGCCGAACGAAGAACCTCCTCCTTTTTTAAAATCTCTCCCTTTTTGGTTAATAACAACAGTATTCATCAGTTTGAACGCCAATGTCACTTAATGTCAAGAATCAACAAACACTCTACGAGTGCCTTTAATTTTTTGAGGGTTTTCCTCGCTTTTTCTTAGATACCTTCATCTGATCCGGTGACAATGAGAACAACGTGGGAGCATGCATACCCTTTCATACTTGATAAAAATAATTAAATCCATTCATATTTGATGGAAATATAGGTGAACACATATAAAAAAAACCGGGCCCGCAGCAGGCCCGCAGAGGTATTAAGGATTTCGTGTTTTTTTATTTTTTTGAAAATCTGCCCACCATTCCCCCCCTTGGGAGGAATATCCCCTATTCACGAACTTGCATAATTGCAACCTCTATCGTGCCGGTGAAATTGAGGTACATACATATATACATATACATAAATAAACATTTTAACTGGCTAGGGATCATAACTAGATCTCCTGTAAAGATTTTTTTGGAAAACTCGACAACCAGTACAAAACCAATAGGTAGACTTTTCTTCGAAATCTACCTAAAATACAAACAGCTGAACATCGAAACGTGCTAAGAAAACTAAACTTGGTTATACTAATAGTTGATTGCCTGTGACATTTACACTAAATTCTGACTTATTTTTCGACTTGACCATAGGAGTGTTGACATATTTTTTAAGTTACCACAAACGTATGTACATACTGCGCATCTGCGTCTGCGAATAAGCAATTAAAATGTCTAGATTGCCTAACTCCTTTGGGAAATACAAGCGTTATGTTACCTTAACAGGTAAAGTATCTCCCTCGTCCAGTGGCCTATTTATCTTACCGAGCTAAGTGAAGTGTAAAATAAACTAACATCAGACTTAAATCTAAAGATAATCTGAAAATAGACACATCTTTTAGTCCTAAAACATCATTCATTATACGCCAAGGAAAATGTAGTACTAATCTTAAGAAATATGAAACAGTGATAAAGAACAATGAATAGTATAATCCATACTGTCAGAGAGTATGCAATTGCTGAAGTACTTAGCGCGCACTCACAATTAAGTTTCAGTTATGATTTAGTTAAAATCCTCAAACTCGTTAAAGTATGACTGGAACTGTGAATCCCATTTATTTTCATAAAAAAATTAGGTAGTAGTTCTGTTATTTTAACCTGTTTTTTATCGCTTTTACAGATCACTTCTGTTAAGTATTATAAATTATAATTACAGCCCAACAAAAACATGCAATTGCTAAATTGAGAAGATTAACTATAAGTGGTGCAATTGTTTTTATTCTTTTATACCTTTAAAGTTTTAAAAAATCCTCTAATAAAAACTTCTAATTTGTTTTGGAAATCAGAAGACATTTCTTTTAAAACGTAATAATATGTAACCTTACACTTAAACTTTCTAAACATAAAGTTAGTGTATATACTATACTAAGTTCTTGGTCCCTAAGACTCGAAAAAAGTCAACGAAAGTTTATAGTGGGGTTATTTAGCACACTTAGCCGGTTTTACTCATTAAAAAGTGATGTTTGCACAACGGTCAGCAAAAACCATTTCAAATAATATCAGTGATGATGAGGAAAGCGTATGTAATAATTGCAAAGATTTTTATAGAATATGTGTCTGACGAAAATCACTTAAAAAATCTTTGACGTAATAAATAATTACGTCAAAGATTTTTTTTAACTAGTGATGATTTACATAAAAGTGTAGTGTGTGTAATATTGGTGAGATTTTAATAAAAAGAACTGCTATTCGTTCGACATATTTGCACCACTAACACAATTAATTGACACGGAAACCATCTTGTCATTTTGCTGGCTAAAGGGCCGTGCCGCAAACAACTGTGTACAATAATGTTCATAATAAAAAATATTAGCTTTACAACTGTATACACACAGTCGAAGCAACCTTTATTTATCAATAACGTCCAAAGAAAATAGATTTTGCCCTGAGCATTTTGTGGAAAGGAAATGTGTGTTTCCCATGATTTATACCCCAAACAGGGGCGTGAGGTGGCCGGCTCGTATGAAACCGGCTGCCCGCTGGCGATAAGCTGAAGCCTTTCTGTACACAGAATACACACTAAGAAAGAAAATAAACAAGCTGCCCTCCCAACCTTACGCTCTGCCAATAATCTCAGAGCCCGAATAACATTGGGTCGTTATATAACTCTTATTACAGACGCAACATTCACGAAAGTATCGCTTTAAGTGCCCATAAACTACGGACTTCGTAAAAAGAAAAGGGGTTTTCAATTAGACTGTAGCGCTCTTTGATTTTTATATCTTATAGTTATTAACTGACCGTCATTGATGTTCTGGAAATCGTTTTTATATGAAATGTTTTTCAATTCACTAAAAGATTTTTCTTGTTTAGTTCTTTGTGGCCACCTATAATTTAATTGTATAAATGACGAATCAAAGAACATGGACAAAATGGAATAAAGTGCAGAAATGTTAAAAAAATGTTAAATATTGCTTTTGATAAATTTATTGTTACAAAGGGAGGACTTACGACTGCTAAAAGCGTTCCCAACAAGGGCATGAAAATGTTAAAGGTAACGAGCACCCTGATCGTCCCAGCACGTCAACAAAGGATGAAAACGTAAGAAACGTGGATCAGATTATTACAAACTACAGCAAAAAGAAAAGTGGCTAATAATGTTTACAAATCAATGCGCTCATGTCATGATATTTTTTTAGGTTTGAAACGTAAATTAACATAGAAATTGTTCACAAAGATTGAATTTCGAACAAAAAGAGCAACAAATGGAATTTGTTCAGTAGTCGCTAAATGAAGTCAAGAGCGATGCAGAACATAAAAGGTGAGATAACGGCTTTGTGATCCCCCATCTCTTTTCTGTTCACAATAATGAGTAGAACATTTAATCTGTCGTATTGCAGACGACATTAACCTTCCATTAAGCATCACCGAACTACTACTTAAATACTACATATTTATATTTACACATACATATCAGCAGTCTGGTTACCATAGCACAGGCTCTGCCTAGTTTGTCAAGTGTCATGTTATTATTATTAGAGTTACACTTTATCTACCTATGTAATAAACAACATAAAGAGACTGTTCAAGGTATGAATTAAAAGTTTATAACTATCCATTTTATCTCGTATCCAAGAAATTTTATTGCTTTATAAAATTTTATAACGAGAAAACTAATCCAATATTTTCCTAGATATGGCGAACTAAAGAATTCTTATTGCGTAGTCGTTTTTATGTAGTACCTTTTGATAAAGTAATATTCAGACATACAAAATAAGTTTTAGTTTCAATCAATGTTTAGAAATATTATCTTGTTATACAGCAAATTATTTAAAATCTGTTCGTTCTACTTTTCAATTTTTTTCCTAAAGATGTTTTCCGACACGTTTTATTAAAGAACAAACACACATACCTACTTCTTTTGTTGTATTCCAGTTAATATCGAAAGGGAAGAAGAGCGCCCAATTATAAACATTTATAGAATGCTGAATGCATAGCTAATTAATAACAATTAAATTGGAATAACTTACTTATTATACATAACTTAAATTTTATATATTAAACACGTATTATCTTTCAGGTTTATCTAGTGTATTACATTACTGTTATTCTTCTGTACACAGAGAGTTTTCTTCTCAAAAATCAGCAGTCCGGTATAAAACTCATCAGAGTGCTCACTACTAGTAGTGCTACTAGCGTAGTTATTCTCAACAGATCCCAGAACTGGTTCTGTTATCTGTGATAAGATCTGGTTCTGGAACCAGATCCCGAATTCGGAGTGGTTGACTGCGTTGGCCCCCTTATATATATCACTATACGAGGTTGCCAACGGGCAAGTGAACTCACTGGTATTAGGGGGTGTTTTTGGGTGACGCGACGGTGCCTTTTCTCGGGGGGATAATGTGTTTGAATTACACTCTACAGTAACTGTTTTCCATGAGGCAGAAAATAAATCGCATCCTTTTGTGATTTGAATATGATAACATAGATCCTGGCATTCACAAATTACAATGATCATTTGATTCAATTCGTGTATATAATTTTACTCAATAGTTTTTATTAAATAATGAAGTTAGTTCTTTTTGGATGATGTTAAAAAGGGTTTATATTTACAAGTAGACATCCGTTTTTGAGGAGATGACGTTTACACAGTAAAGGTTTATGTAAATAATACATAATAGAAAATTTTCAAATTAGCGCATCGTAATGAAAGGTACTTTACATTTCTGTACGATGCGCTGATTTGTAAATTTTACAACTATACTACGTAACGGAACGTCACGTGCTCTTTCCCAACTCTAGCACAAACAATTCACTGAAATAAATATCTCTCCTTACAGAATTATCATAGGGATACCACTTTATCATTTGCAGACATAAAATTGTCTACAAAACCTAATTTATGTCTCTGAATAAATTAGAATACGCCTTTTTGTTCCCGTTTTAGGCCTCCTGTAACTTATTATATATTCGTTATTAAATGAGTAAATTAATATCTTTTGATAATAGTCGGCTTCAGTTACAAGTATAAAATAAAAAATAAATATGTTGTAAAAAAACGTGGGGTGCGTTTTATTCTATTTTTACAATTACTCTATTTTTATAAATAACTACTAATGAAATAAATTATAACATTTGGTGTCAAACCCGACGTTTCTTATAATAAAATTAATTATATTAAAATTATAATATTGTATAGGTAAACGAGCAAACGGGTCACCTGAAGGTAAATTACTACTGCCGCCCATGGGTACCTGTAACTCAAGAGTCACATGTGCGTTGCCGCCCTTTAAGGTATGATTAGGGGAAGAGGGTTAGACGGAGGAAGACGGGAATAGGGGAGAGGGAAGGGTTAGAGCCTCCGGTAACCTCACTCACGCGGCGAAAAGCAATGCAAGCATTGTTTCACTGCCGGTTTTCTGTGAGGCCGTGGAATCGAGCGGAGTCGAGCCAGCTCATACGTGAATTAAACTTAGAAGTTATTTTCGTTTCTGTTCCACAGATAAGCGGTTATTTTCGTTTTTTTACACTACATGTAATTTATTTTCTTACTTTATAGTCTATGGTATGGGGAAAAGGGTAAAGATATAGAAGCCTGCTAATATTATTATTGCTTTTAGAAGTAGCCTCCGTTCCTTTCTAAACACCGTCGCATGCGATGGATCCATTGACTGAAGCATTGAACCCACTCTTCTTTAGGGGTCTCTTCCACGCCTTTTTCAAACGCAGCCACGGCATCTACAGGGTTCATAAAACGAATTCCTCTAATTTTATCTTTTAGTTTTGGAAATAATTAAAAGCCACAAGGTGCCAGGTCAGGACTATAAGGAGGACGACATTCACTAGCTCCACATCTTCGATAGACAAATATTCGATAGTCCTTCTGGTGGAGTGAGCTAGAGCGTTGTCGTGGTGGAGGAGGATCCTGCTTCTTGGGCGTTGTTTCATAGACAACTGGTAGACAATGACTGACATACGAATCTGCAGTAACAGTCCTTTTATCTTCTAGAATGATTATTGCAACGGGTCCGTCCGTCCAACGAATAAGGCAATCATCTTTTTCCCTTGACTTGCCCTTCTTTACTTTTGTCGGCAAATCTTCGAATGGAAACATCCATTGCGCAGATTATCTTTTGATTTCGAGTTCGTAACAATATATCCAGCTTTCATCACCAGTGACGATGTTATATACAGCATTCGAGTCACCTCCGTCATACTTTTCAATCTTTGAGCGGCACTAATCCAAACGACGGCGTTTTTGATCTTCCGTCAAATTATGAGGTATTCACCCAGTACAAAGCTTTCTGAAGCTAAAATTTTTATGTAAGACTTTTCTACTTGACTTACACCAACACTATCATTAGCCGCACAGCACTCACGTTATCTTCAGTAGTCGCCGTAGAAGGACGTCCTTATCGAGACGACTGCACGGATGGCGCAATGGTTTAAGTGGTCACCTCGCCACTACGCCGCGCCGAGTGTTGTGGGTTCGAATCCCACTCGGGACAAAAATTTGTGTGATCCACAAATAGTTGTCCTGAGTCTAGGTGTTCTTTGTGTCCGTTGTTTAAATGTTTTGCGGAAGTTGCCTTTAAAAAAAAAAATCATCAGTGAGTTGTCTTGGACCACGTTTAAACTCATTAAACAGTGGCACGACATGGCGTTTCGTAATGAAATGCCAATTGAAGTATAGACTTCGAATGTTACGATAGCGTAACATTGTTGTTGAGTAAGACCGCAACGAAGGTCATAACAAATCATTGAGCAAAAAATTTCTCTAGTCAAATCCATTTCGATGCACGACAGACACTTTTTAAATTGCTGCCAATTTTTAAAAACAAAATACATGAAATCATTAAACATTTACAGATTTCCCAAGAGTTCCTAATTCGAAATTTAAATAAATTTCATCAGTTGCTTTGCTTACTGGCCTATTCTAAAAACTTTCAGTGTGACCCACGTATGTGTAACATAGATCTAAAATAAAGACGAATTATAAAATTCGAATCTGATCCGCGTGTGTTCATAGGTAGACAGAGCCCATTTACAATTCGTATACGCTGTAGATAATATAATAATATTTTACAAGAATATTATTATTATGTCCAAAGAAATATTTTCTCAAAATTATAATATTATATGCATTACATTATTTGAATACATCCTCATAACAAGGTAGGCCTGTTGAATTAAGATGAACAACACAGTAGGTGGGTTATTCGACAGAACATTTCTATGCAGGTGCGTTGTAACTGTTGTATATGGCAACCGCTAAGAATTATCTCGAGTTATTATGCAAATAGAGCTTTGACGGTGATTATGATTAAATTCGTATTAAAAATAAAATATATGTTTCTTTACAATGACAATTTTAGGGTAATTAAACAGTGACGAGTGTTTTGACTTGACATGTATTTTTTTCAGAAACGAAGTAACAAATATACTTTAGGGTACTGCACAGTTGTGGAGGTTTGGCTGGAGAGACGACATAGCTACTTGTCCTACCGAGAAGTACCTGTGGCGAATACCCCGCGGCTAATACCTGAGGGACAATTGGCATTTTTGACGGGCGTTGTCGAGAGTTGAGTTATAGCCATGACGGGACTCTATACGGGTTTAGTTGGTTAAATGCCGATATAACCAGATAGTTAAAGTATTGTATTACTTCTAGTGAGTACGGTCGCGACTTCCATTGTTGGAAACTGTGCTTCATTACTAACTAGAAACATCGTATTCGTATAGTTAGTAAATAGTTGGAAACTATAATT
The DNA here is from genome assembly GCA_949752705.1 of Callimorpha dominula. Classification (NCBI taxonomy): domain Eukaryota; kingdom Metazoa; phylum Arthropoda; class Insecta; order Lepidoptera; family Erebidae; genus Callimorpha; species Callimorpha dominula. The sequence continues at coordinate 15,052,588 of OX456997.1, forward strand.
AGTGAAATAGAGCTAAACATTAGTATAATTAATCGCAGAAATGCTAGCTAATCTCTCAGGGGAATGACGGAAGCTCACATCAGCAACTACCCGAACTTTACCTGACCTAGCACATAATATTTCACATATAACTAGGAACTAGATTAAATTAATATAAGACTTTGACCCACGTGCACTAACTAAACAAAAAATGATTGAAATATTTTACTATAAAGTTTATTTTACTTTCTTCAAATAACACGAGCTTAGCCTATAAACAAATATGGGAACGCTTCTCTTTTTGATTGTTGAAAGTTTACGACTTCTACGACACAGGAGCGAGAAGCTTTTGCCTTCTTAGGCTGAGGAGCATGGCTTTTGCAAATTTGAGGTTATCGGGACACTGAGGCTGTCACTGAAGATGCTTTTTTTTTAAGGAATTCCTATAAACCTTTATTTTGGCACTCTATACGGTATCTCAAAACTCTCATAAAAGATGACATAATATGTCAAAAAAAAAATCATGCTGATTGTTATACTCGGTCCATTTTTTTTTGACATTACAAAGAATAGTCAATTAGTGATGACTAAAAATGTTACCGATTCGATTAGATTGATATTACTTTTTTTTCAAATCGATTAAAACTTCCTCTTAAATAATAAGAGGAAGTTTTAATCGATTTGAAAAAAAGGAAAAAGTTAATTTTAGCTAAAAATACTGAACTTGTTTCATAAATAATATTACCCTCGTTTAATATATTATACACAAGAATTGGTTTATTAATATTAGAAAAAACTCGGTGGTAAATCTAGTGTGTATCATCTTTCATTTGTTCATTAGTCTAAGTTTAAACTTGAGTTTCAATCATTTTGAAGTTATTTATTGCAAATTTTATTAAATAAAACTATTCATAACTATTGACGAAAGGCTGTTTATCGTAATTTGGATCTTTGAATATACAGTAGAAACATTTGTTCACATCGCTATGTATAATAGGAACAAATAAATACTAGTCTACAAATGGTTAGGTTAGTTCATAGATAACATATATTTTTCTATCTGCGCGTTTTAAAGTTTAATTTTAGGAACTCTGGCACAGTTTAGTTCTTAAGCAACTGTCGAAAAGACAATAAACGAATGGACAGAGCATAGTCTAAACCAGTCAGTACCAAATTTAAGGTTACATGTTGTTTGCATGCATATATGCATTGCACGTTTCTATAGCATAACTCCGCCTGAGTGCCTAACTCAAATAAAGAGAATACTGAGATAAAACTTGCTGAAGTAAGCTTAAGTCTACTGAAAAGCGAAGCTAAGATGCACAAAAAGATCGTTATGCTTACTACACTAAAAGTTACAGGAATAATATTTTTTTATGTTTATATGTCTTTGAAATATTAACACATTTGATTTGAACACATAAATGATACTTCATTTATGTGTTAAATGTATCAAATGTACGTGTACGTGTTACGTCGTTTTGTTCTTGAGCTTGAATCGTTGCGTATCAAATTTAAATTAAGGGAGCACAATCTCGAACCTTTGGTGAACAGACTCTCAATTAACGTTGTTAAAACATGTCTTGAGTTACAGGAAAATAAAATGTATTGTAAACAGGCTACATTTTAACAGAGTTATTTATTTAGAGCTCTTTTAGTACTCCTCAAAATAATTGAGAATCTCTACGCTAAGAGAATAACATGGACGTCTGTTCGTCCGTTGATCTGTAACACTTTCTTTATGAAAACCGTAAGATCAAAATAGATTTTCATTATAATGTGATTTTTTAGAGTTCCGTTCCACAAAAAGAAAAAAAAGGAACTAGACTAGAAAAAAGGATAGATTCGCATTCGTCTGGTTTTTTTATAAAACTTAAAGATCTAAAAGCATAAAACTTTATAAGAATTCCTTCCTGTAGGATACCTATCCTACAGAAAGGAGCATAAATATACTGTAGTTACATGAACACAATAAACCCTTTCTTTTTAGTTATTTTTATTTTAACAATACTGCAGTCCTGTCCCTACTATGCTGTCTGAGGACTGGCTTCAACAGATAACTCTAAGATCTTGATGCATAATAGGAGTTTATGTTGGATCTTTATGTAAAACCTCCGTACGTGTTTTTCGTTAAATGATCTTTATATACGAATTCTTTACTATTATAGGTGGTCGTGGTATAAAATATATTTTTTATTTTGACTGCATGGGTGGCGCAATGGTTTAAGTGGTCACCTCGCCACTACGCAGCATCACAGCATCCACTAATAACTGCCGGAGTCTGGGTGTTTTTTGTGTCCGTAGTTTAAATGTTTGTGAAGTCCCCCCGCGACGCAGGAATATTCCTAATGCGAGAGTTGTCATTTATAAAAAAAGAAAAAAATGTACACAACAAAGAGTTTCTTGAATATTCATCTCCTATGACAACACTGCTATCTAATAATTAATAAAATATTTTTAAAGTTCATTAAAATATTTTACTTTTGGGTCAAATTTTGCCACAGTTGGCAAGAAATAAGTAAGCTGAAATTTCATACAACTTGTTAGGGTTGGTGAAATTTGACATATTACTATAGAGTTATTCTAAAAAAGGACACTGAAGTTGGACATAGAAATTATATAGTGTAACTCATTGTTTTTAGGCCATTAGGTTAGACAACGTTAATTTATAGTACGTATGATTAAGTTTGAACTGACAATAACATTTGTGTTGTTTCCTATTTAAAGTGCTATACTTTAAAAAGTTTCCAACAACAACATAAACTGTTGACGAAGACAACGCTATTCAAATGAATCGACAGCGTCATGCATATTTTTCAAAACGATTCTATTTTACACTTTGTTTGAAACACTGAAATGTAGCAACACTGTTACTTTTCACTTAAGAATATTCAAGTAAAATGGTGCTTTTGTTCGTTTCAGAGTACGCAATTTTAACACCAAATTGTTTTAACCACTCTACGTCTAAAGCAGCTTTAAGCAGAAAATTGCATCGCATTACGAAAGATTCAGGAGTAAGCGAGTTTAAAAATAACGAAAGGAAGAAATTAAACGGAAAGCGTTGATTTTAACAGCGGCACCCTGTACCACGTAAGTTCATTCCGGGGGTTATCAGACGCGATCTTGATTGCGACGCTAATTGCGTGGTGGTGGGCTGCGCGCGCATTTTACACCGTAAACCCGGACTTTTGGGTCACTGTCACAGCAATAAATTCAATATCTACAGCGTAGTAAATTAACTGGTTCGGTGTAATGCTCACGGCAATATTAATGCCACGTGGGACTTTATTATGTCAGGCGAATATAACAGATCTGAATAAAAATTTTAGGGATCAATGGTACGAAAGAATTTGGTAGAAAGAAAGAGAAGAAAGAAAGAAAAATATTTAATTTGTATCTTCATTTATAACAATAATGTGACTCATATGACTTAAGACTAAGGTGGTACTGAAGACCAAATAGGGTACCTGTGTCAGCTAGTGGCGCAGATCGCTCTGCAACGCTGGTGTTCTCGCAGGCTCCAATTAAATTTTAAATATCTATATTACTATATATTATATACACATTATAATTATATTCATATATTACATATAAATAATATCAATAATGTTATATAAATAATCATATACTATACATTTACTATATATAAATACTTGTATTACACACTATTTAACAAAACAAATTAAATAATTAAAATTTTCCTATATTCATGTGTATTTTCGAACGCATCTGTCATCAGTCCGATAATATTAATATATTATTTTTATTGGATTGGTAGATAAGTAAGCAATTGTTTATTGTATTATGTAATTGAAAGTAACAATGTTAGTGTATATCTGAAACTATGTATTTCTATAATATGGATACTATAAAAGTAAGTAAAGTTGCCGCACATATTGACTAAGGTGATAATTTTTGTTGTATTAATAAAATTTCCTTATACTTAGAGTGAAATGAACGTAATGGTAGCACTCACTATGCAAATTGTTGTTGTAATTTTTAATTGGAATGAAAATTTATTTGACCTTAGGCGTCCATTACACGGTAGGTTTTGTTGTCAGTTTTGCCACAATCAAGACGGTGATTGACGGACAACCTATCATCTAATGCAGTGATTGACGGTTGCTTGATATTGATCGCCCAAAATCTGGCTTTTCATCGCACAACCATCAATCATGACTTTTGAGTGAACGTGTAATGGCATTTCGTTAATCATCCATCGGATCATCATCGAATCGGACATGGATCACGCTCAAGAGACGCTCCCGCACTCGCGCACCGTAACACCGCCACTCCCGTCTAATATTTAGAAGTCGGAGAAAGAAATAATATTAACATTTGAGAGTCTCTGAGTTGTGGGATACTATAAATCCTCAATATACAAATAAATACAAACGGTGTTATGACATATCCGCTTGCGTTAAAGTTATTTTTCTATCCTTCGAGGACAGAACTTTTTTTTGGGATAAAAGGTACCCTATGTCTTTTTCAGTACCCCTGATAACGTATAATTTACAACATTTTATGATGATCGGTTGCGTAGTTAGGGCGTGAAAGCGCAACAAACAAACTCACTTCTATATTTATAATATTAGTTAGGATTAACTTTTCATTATAAACTCAAAACGATAAACATTACTGCGGATTGCTACTATAAGATGAAAGCCAATTTAGAAGAAATCTCAGCCATGTTTACTGTTTTATGTTGCTCCATAAAAAATGTAATAAAATTAAAACAAATAGACACATAAAACTGCAACACTATATAATTACTTTTCGATATGTTCGTTTTCAAAATGTAATTAATTTATGTTTCTTAATAATTAAATCACGTGGGTCATGTTCTCAATAGTTCATAATACTTTCTGTATCGTACAGTTTAAAGTGAAGTAAAGTTGGTAATTATGCCCAAAAAGATGACAAAATAGTAGGTAACAGCCGCCAAAAGTTTATCGAACAATTATAATATATCGAATCTGATCAATTATATATTTTGTATAAATCGGGACTTACCTAGTGATAATATTTATAAAGTACAATACCTTTTTCTTTACCCGATCGATGAGCAATTCCTGTCCGTGCAGATTCCCGTCCCAATTTACACATCTAATATATGCATATAAGTTGTGAAAGTTTAATGACCTGGGCGCGTTCCCAAGTAAAGGGACCCCCATAAGTTAACAAATTGATTGGTTAACTTTACGGTGTCTTAATTGCATATACTTATTAAAAATACTTAGGTATGAAAGTTTTTTGCGCGTTGCCATCTTTCACCGTCGTAGCAGGCGATAAGAAAATTAATTTCTTATACGAATACAAATTCCAAACCCCAACCCTCAGCGTGAAAACGACTTTTTTATTACGTGTTGAAGACTCCCACGGGTATCCCGTGAAACCAAAACGAGGTACTATTTGCGAATGGTACCGTATGTGTGTTCCATCGTTGCCCCTGTGGTCGGGGAGAAGGTGTCCCGAATCAATATGCGATTAGTTTCCTTCATGTTTAGTCCTCCTAGTAAACGTAGCATAATGTGCGCATGGAGGAGTGTGAAATTTAGCGTAGCAATTAAAGTTTATATGAAGACCCTTGTACAGAAAACTAAAACGTATACCTATGTAATATTTAAAACACAATCCGTCGTTTTAAACAACATTTTTTTTTAATTATGAAGTATTTGCACAGATTCGCAAGCAGTCAGTCAGTCAAACATTAGAAAGATAGATAGAACTTTTTTTTTATACACCCCAATAGTTAAACATATAATGTAAAAAAAGCAAAGCAATCTTAATATAACAAAGCTGAAGAGTTGTTTTGTTTGTTTTTCTCTGGAACTCATAATCAGATTCGAAAAAATCTTTGTATATAATAGTCGGATTCATGCGGAATAGTATAAGCTATCTAGCATTAAGTTACATCTCTCAGGATTAAATAGTTTTGTTAAGAAGTTCTGAAAAAAAAGAATTGCTTTATGCGCGTGTGCTGCGGTCATGGATAGTGATGTGGAGGAACGGGTATCATGTCCCTCCAACACAAAGGGAAGATCCTCCGACCAGGCGAGGTGATCATGCCTGGCGGGCCGCGGCCCAATGGTTGATGTTGGGAAGTTGTATATATACTAATCGGCGCGAGAACTCTCATAGCGCGATGCAGGATTAGTAGGTAGTAGATGTTTCTTTTTGCTTTATGTGGAAGTCGCCACAGTGATACCACAGAATACATAATAAAACAGGTAGAGAAGTCTCACTCCGCCAAATCATTTAAATAAATAGCGACTCTTGTTCCGACACAATAAAGTCGCAATTCAGGTTGCAAAGGGCTAATTACCTACATATTCACCTAGAAGCTGCCTCTCTTTTTATCGCGTAACACTTCTGCTTCTATAGCGTTGTAATTAGGGTGGTAAATTTTTAAGGAATTACTAAATCTGAATATTTAATTCCCAATTAAGTTATGTGCCTATTACTCTATTTTTGTGAACAAATCAACCTAGGCTAGATCCTAAAAACTGCATAATCTAGACACGAACGGTTGACGCGACGCAGCGAGTTAGTGAGCATCGAACTAACGTGCGGCCCATATTGTATATCATTATTTATTATGTGCGGTCCGGCCCGGCCGGCTCGCGTCAGCCCACTACATTTTGGCACGATTAACCACCGCGTACTTGTAGCTTTATACCTACACTGCGGAGTGGACCTGGCCTGGCAATAAATAACCCCCCCTAGCGCCTGCCCGCAAAAGCGCGGGCACCATCTCCGGGTAAGAACCTCTCAAATAGGCGACGTCCAGGCACACGCGGACGCCGCCTCCTCGCGGCGGGCCACTATAGCGGGTGGAGGAGAAAACCCGTCCCGTCCACCCCCTGCCACACTCAGGGCGACATGAGGAGCTGATAAGCGCGCCTACGCCGCCCGGTTCACCGGCGGCGAATTAGGTCCGAGTGGAGATCGTCTTTCTGGACCCTTTCCGCCGCCTCCTTCTGCGAGATGACGTCCTCACAGAAGGTCGCAACCGCGGTAAAATTCCGGTTGCTACCGGCCATGGAGTGTATGATGGCCGGTAGCGAGAGATCCCCTCCGATAACTGCAGTGAGGGCCCGACGCTGCGTCGCCCAGGCGGAGCAAACCGCCAGCGTGTGCTGAGCCGAGTCCTCACTGCAGTCGCAGTGGTGACAGGCGGGACTCAGTTCCCTCCTAGCGACCGAGTGCAGGTACTTCCCGAAGCAGCCGTGCCCGGAAAGAACCTGCGACAGTCGGAAAGAAAGCCACTCGACGATGACCGGCTGGAGCGCCTCCACGGCGGCAAAGCCCGAGCGTGGAGCCTCCAGCCGGGACGACCAACTAGCCATGGTGGCTCGGCGAGCGGCATCACGCCATTCGCGTACCTCTTCGGGCGGGGGCCGAATGCCGCTTCCCGCCCAGAACTCAGCCGTTAGCCGATATACTTCGGCGAGCACTTCCGCCTCCAAATCCCACGGGGGAGTACCGGCCAACGCGCACGCCGCCTCCGTCGACACGGTGCGGTATCCGCGTATGGCTCTAACCGCCATAACCCTCTGACGTCGCCAGAGGCGCGCCCTAATCAGGGCAGTCAGAGCCCCCGCCCACACCGGTACACCGTACAGTGCCATTGACCGGACAACCCCCGTGTACAGCCGTCTTGTAGCGACGCTGGGTCCGCCCAAATTGGGCAAGAGTCACCCAAGGGCGGACGCAGCGCCGACTAACTTCGGAGCAAGCTGTCGGAAGTGCTCGTCGAAGAGCCACCTGCCGTCGAAGATCTGGCCCAGATACCTTATGTGGGCCCGAACCGGTACGAGGACCGAGTTGACCTCGATAGAGGCGCCAGGGGGTGGACCACGACGGGGCCCATGAAATAAAAGGGCCTCCGTCTTAACCAGGGCCACCCGCAAATCCAGCGCCTCGATGCGCCCGACCACCAGAGAGACTCCCCTGGTGGCCAAGCGCGCCGCCTCCTGAAAGTTCACCCCCCGGGCTGTAACCAACGTGTCATCGGTGTAACAGATTACGCCCAGCCCGGGGGAAAAGTCACTTCGAAGGGCCCAGTCGTACCCCATGTTCCACAGGAGTGGTCTAAGGATAGACCCCTGCGGAACACCGCACGACATGGGCCGACTACTCAAAACTCCATCTCGGTCCTCGTACATGATGGTACGCTCCTCTAAATAGTCTGCCACTAGCCGCCTCAGGTACTGTGGCACCCCATGATAGAGGAGTGCTTCCCTGATGCAGCTGAATGGCAGACTATTGAATGCGTTGGTGATGTCCAGAGACACCGCCACAGCTCACTACGTCTTCGGTCACAGCCCTCAGGCGCAACACAGCACCGCGGGCAAATAGGACCCTCTCAAACAATTTACCCGCCTCGTCCAGCAACACGATGGGCCTGTAGGCTGCGACCGAGTCGGTAGGCCGTCCCGGCTTCGTTAAAAGCACCAGCTTCCCGCTCTTCGAGCAGTCAGGGAAGCATCCGGACGCCAGGCTAGCGTCGAACACTTCCTTGAGGCGGTCCGACATGTGGTCGAGGGCGAGGGCCAATGTTCGGGCAGGAATTCCGACTGTTGCTGCCCTATACGAACCATTATCCTTATATATTAGGTGTGTAACTTGGGACTTAATAGCGACAAAACTTATAAGTTACAATACCATTTTTGGTTACTGGTATTGTACCCTATAAATATAATCGCTATTAAGTCCCGAGTTACACATCTAATCTGTATCAAAATCGCGAAAGTTTAAAAACAACTATTGTACTTGTAGCTCTTTTTTGGTCAATAAAGGCTCTGTGGATATTGTAGTAGATAAAAATTACTTTTAATCCCATACAAAAGCGAAAATATCTACTCTGTAATATACCTACAAAATTTAAATTATAATATCTGGTGTTAGCTGCAACCAGAAATACTCGTATATCTTATTTACACTTATCGAAAACTGAGAACGCTTTCCCTACCGCTAATTCTAAATATTTTACTATTACAGGATATGTATTACTTAAGTTTAATTTATTATTAATAATAGTACATATATAAGCAAAATGTAGTTATTAAGTGGATAAGTATTTTTACACCACATGGCAATAGTGTGTACAATATAAATACCGGAAAAAAAAATATTTTAATAAAATAAGGAATAAAATAAAATCATTTGCGTGACTCATTTTAAAAGAATTTTTAAAACAGATTAATAATATATTATACCTAATAATAACGTAATGTAACATAAGAAATAATTTAGTTTAACATTTAGTAATAACTTACATTTATTTTTCTGTCGGCAATTTAAACATGACAAGTTTTTATTGTTTCTCTGACTTGTACACCTGTCCACAATAAATACGGTATTTCGGTATCTTGTTTTTAATATGAATAACAGCCGCAGGATCATTCAAGTCAGCGTGTGACGCCCTTACCGGTTACTTGTGAATCCTGCGGAACGCTAACCGGTAGGTTTTCAAAACGTGACACGGCAAGTTCGAGTGGGATTGTAATCTGTATAAGAACCGCGGGCCGCCTGCCACGAGACATCTGGACCCATATGGTAATACAAGATAATACTTTCAAATTAATGATACTTATTAAAAGTTTTTCTAACGTAATACATATTATATATGAGAATGTGAATTAATTTGTTTGTTACGCTTTCACGCCACCAATCATAATACCATGTTGCATATACGTTGACAGGAGTACAGAAAAAAACACTGTTCCACCTATATACTATGCTATCTACTTTGACGCGTGCAAAACCGCATACAAAAGTTAGTAAAATATATTTAAGTATCAAGATTTATTACCAACATGATAAAAAATATTTATTTCTGTCTCGGGGTTTTCCAATACGAATGATATTTTTCATGAAGATATCTTTATATAATTCAGATAAAACTTCCTATCATCGAGAATAGAGTCTTCCGTGAACTATTCAAATACAGGAGAACAATAGCCGTTCAATAACAACGGCTATATTACAAGCGCATATTTTTTATTTGGGTCGACACAGATTGTACGTATTTTCTTCTATACTGTTTTTTTATTGTATTGAAAAGAATAACCTCATAATATATTTTTATTTATATACTAAATCTACGATGATACTCTAACGACTCTAACGAGTCTTTGGAGGAGGATATGATCCTTATCTCAAACATAATTCACAACTTATTGATCAGAAGTGATAACCATAATACCTGCGATTTTTACCGGTAACGATCTACGTATACCTACTTTGTTGCTTTCTACCCAAATTGACTCAGAGTTACTAATCTATTGCAGACAGAACTGTAAACGGATTCGAGATTCGGATCTTGGATTCGATCTTCACATAAAACGATTTTAAAAAAAGGTGTAAGAAATAACGGTTACATTGCTCGGTTAACAAAAAAAAAATTGCTTATTATTTAAGACCAAGCAATCAGATTATTTTAGTTTTTTATTCTTATTTTATGTGAAGGCAGGTCAGTCTAGGATGGGTGACCATTCTTAACAGATTGAGAACCCTACGTGCCTCGGAGAGTACGTTAAACCGTCGGTCCCGGGTGCCATACAAACATCTGTGGCATTCGTTAGGGGTAGTTGGAGCCCTAAAAAGTCCGACAACCTGTCTAACTACGGAACTTCGATGTCGCCTAGTACTTGGGTTGTGAAGGTACTTGGGTCTGACGGCAGTCACTTCACGTAAAATATCAAAGTTCGGCCGTATCATAGTTAGACTGAAAGCCGACCCCTACTTAGTTAGGAAAACGCGGAGGATGATGATTCTTATTTTATATGAAAGAAGAAAAATAAATAAAAATATAAAAAATTATAAAAAGGGTGGAAAAGTAAAATACTATTTAGATAATACATACGTGACACACATACTTTGATAACAATATATAATAAGTATTTATAATAATATTTATTTATAATTCAAACTTTGTGCATGATGATATCCAGTTCAGGTGTATTTAATTATCCTTAAGTGCAGTAGGAAATTTACAGTAGCATCCACTTTTTTGTATCTTTTCGTGAGCACTCTTTAATGTCACATTTATTGGCTATCCTATTTTAGATGTGTGGTCCATATATTGAGTGAAACGTCTGGCGAACGATGTTTTAATATTGGGAATCGTGATTTTATATACACGGCGATTGAGTAGATATTTGCATTATCTTGTGTCAATAACAGTTTTACGTTTTTCTTTTAAATATTTTGGTAAACCACAGACAGCCGTTCTGAATTTGTTTGTATTTTATTTTATATCAGTTGTATGTTTGGAAAGTCTCCGCAACACTTCTGTTGTGTCTATAAACAATATTTATATTTGTATGCGATCAATGCGACAGTATTGACACAGAAGCGTTGTACGACTTTAGTTAGATCAATCTCAATACTAAAATATAACTATTGTTATTAATAAATAAACATAGGAAAAGATCGAAATAGAAAGTTATTGATGTTTTTTCACAATTATGCCACCTTAAAATATGTTACTTCTTTGTGGACTCTATAAAAGAACATCCAAGTTATCTAATTTACATGACACAAGCTAAAAAATCTTACTTATTATCCATCATAATCAACTTTTCTTTGCAAGCACAATACTATATGTAATAAACCATTAACAATTTTGTTTCAAGAAGCAACTTACTTGAACATTGTACTTTTGTTTTACGTACAAGAAACATTAACGAAACAGATAACATAACGTTGTACGGTAACAAAGGCAGAAACGCGTAGGTTTCGCCAACATTTTGTTCCCATAGTCGTACCTTGCCTCAAGTCACGCGACTTCAGGTGCCTGCCAAAGTTTTAGATGAATGCCCACGAAGTTTACTCGTGAAGAGTTCACTGAGTTACGTTACGTCCTTCTTGGTACCTACATATTATACACGTTTATTGTGTCAAACAACTGCAGTTGGGAATTACGTTACAGCTATTTTGAAAGCAAACATGAAGTAATAGGGTAGAGGTCCTATTCACACTACTACTAGTTTTCACTATAAAATTTGACCGAAAAAATGCCTCTTGGGATACCAATATGAATATAAAAACCTTAAAAAGATTGAATTGCCAGTAAATTATGTATTATTATTACTCACTAACCTAAAGTAAAATTGTTATTATTTTCTTTACCAATTACTTGGAAACTCAATCAGAGGAACTTGGGAAGTTTAGACAACAACATCTACGCTGTCCAATGAATGGTATGATAAACGATCGCCCAGGGAATAAAAGAAAAACAAAGTGAGTTAGCTGCTTATCCTAGCGAACCACTTGTAAAATTTAACCAGACGCAACTCGTTAAAATTATTCAAAGAAAAATTCATAATATCCATAAGCAACAGTGGAATAGAAATGCCTTAGTAAAAGTACTGAAAAATATGTTTAAAAAGCCTTGCAAAATGCAATTCAATATTGTCAACAATAAAAAAACTGATTATTTAAGTCGTTTCTTTTATAGGGTGTATCCATACTAATATTATAAATCCGAAAGTAACTCTGTTATTTGTTTGTAATGAAATTGGGCAAGTAGATATATTTTATCCTGGTCAAGGATATAGGCTATAATAAGTGTGCTGGTACACTAGTAATTGCCAAAACATTGTAATTTTCTAAATAAGATACTAAATTAGTAAATAAATTCTTTTACACCTGTTTATTTTGCTATAAATGTCAAATGTTTTTTTGTTTATTTTGCTATTTATACATTTCCGTTCTTTCTAGGAGGCCGCGATATTTATAGGCAAATAGACCTCGTGATGGAGCAAGAAGGGACATTACAGGCAAAAAGACCTCGTGACGGAGCAAGAAGGGACATTTATAGGCAAAAAGACTTCGTGACGGAGCAACTTGTGGTTTTAGTTGGTTTATGTCCGTCATACGCCCTTGACATAGGCCCCGCAGATATCCACACATAAAGAAAAATAACAATATATTCCTTATATACATGTATATTTATTCAGAAATAGTAATCGTTACATTTTGAATAGATTGAAAACCATAACAGCATTGAGAGTATTGAGTAATATTCCAATAGGTACGGTACGGATTTTATAAATACATTTATTGGCTGCACGAATGCCGTAGCATTTTAATTAGTTACCTCGCCCACCGCGCCGCCGCGCTGTATTGAGTGTTGTGAATTCGATCTTCACAATGGATAATTATTTGTGTGGTTCGCACGTCATTACGCTGCCTCTGAGTGTATTATTCACACACATACTCATTCATTTTGCGGACACATATTCATTAGCTCCTCCCACTATACATTCCGCTGTCCAGAGTCTGGAGAGGCTGGTAATCTGTAATATAGGTCTTCTAGTGCAGATACCAGTCTCACACACAGATTACTAATCCATGATCCACATATGGTGTACCAATTTATCATTAACTATAATTGTAAACTGTATGAGAGAAAACAATAAATTTATTTGTATTTATATTCACTAATATAGGAGTTGTATATTATTCCGTTTTTATTATGTCACTACCATACGCTAAAATATTACAAATCATTGTATTAACAGAACACAAAATATTGTCACTTTACTCCTATGTACGGTTACTTACGACTCCTAATATCTAGTTAGAAACTAGATATTAGGGGTCTACAGTTACAAGAAAATGAGTTTGTTCACAACATGACTGCTGTTTAATCCTAGCAAGCTATGCTTAACGATGTTATATAGAATTTACGTGAATCAACAGAGAATTTTTGAAAGGGTACTCATTTGTGGACCGGAATATTGTACAGTTTCTTAACTCCTGATGAAAGTGGTCGTCAAGATATTCGCTACGAACAGCAAAAAAAAAAAACTGTAGTTTAAATAAATTGGCAAACATTTTAAAGTTGTATAAAACCGAAATCAAGATTCCTGTGCAGATTTTCTAGGCAAAGTTCTGCCGAGGTGTTACATTAAAGTTTCAGGGAGTTACTCTCGCCGTGCCACGAGGAACGGCTGTTCTAAAGAACATTTTACAATGTAATTTCACACTACAGATTTTCAGATCAGCATGTAATAATGTTCCCTTTGTCGTAATATCCACATTCTACAAAACATACTTTAATTTCATCTACCGAAGACAAGCCAATCTACGTAGTAACTTTTTATCCAGCATCGAGTAATGAAACTTCTCGCGCCGATTAGTATATAATAATATGTTACTGTGAATATCTCAAGCGCAGTTTATGTTAAAACACACTGGTGTCTGTTAACATTCACCAAGCTAGCTGATGAATAACCGTTATTTATTATTTTCATTACGATTTCACTTATTCACCAGTGAATGTTATCATCTCAAAAATGTGACGAGTACCTACTACTGATAAGGAAAAATAACAAAAAACAGAAATTATGGGCAAATATACAAATAGGTCACCTATTGTTACAGTTTTTATTATAATATGTATTATAATCCCCGGTTCTCATAAAAGCAGAGTCGAGCATATTTTTTTATTGGAATTATTCATTCCGTTATTAAGAAAATCCTTAAAAACTAACTTCAAACTTTATACATGTCAGTTTTTTTTTTATTGCCCGTTGTGCTCTTTCTAGTGGCAAAAGGCATGTTTTTTTCAGATCTACCCCAAACTTAATATGGAATTACTAAAGTTAAACTATAAGTCAGTATAGACTGACTTAGTGAAAATATACTAATCTTAGTGTGTGTACTGACTTTACAGCAGAGTGCTGTAGTTTCTTAAATATAAATATGATTTTCGCAATCGAGCTGCAAATATTTAGCTCGATTGCGCTTGATATTAGGTATTTCCATGACATCAAATTGTCGATACATATTCTGAGATATTTTATATGAGCTGACCTATTTAAGATAGGACAACCACAGGATTATATTGAAAAAGTATGTTGAATTGTTATGAGCCTTAAGATTGTAAGTTTCAATAGGTAGTTGGATTATTTTTGTCTTCAAAAATGCGAGGTAAGTGGTTTTATGCAGTTACTTGATAGCCACTGCATAACAAGACTAATGTACTAACTAACTATGTTCAGCGTGAGCAAGCACTTCTGGCCAACTTTTGATCGGATAAGTAACGCAGTTTCATCTACCTAGGTAAAGACGGAAGTATAGGGAAGGGAGAGGGTGTATAAAGAAGGAGGAACAAGGTAAGCCCAAGAACCAAACGTCGTGGTACGCCAAAAAATAGAGGAATGTTGTCACTGATGAATCCGTCTATTTTCACGCACAATGTCCTATCAGAAAGATAGTCGCTGAAAATTAGAAGTGTATAACTATGGATACCTACCCATTTTCTCCATTTTTATTACCAAAATGTATGAAACAGAACAAAAAATACCCATACATTGCTAACTACAATTAAGATTACCCACTATTTCTTCAACTAGAGAAGCCACCGCATCTTGAATTGATTTTCCAACCCTGAATCCAAGTTGATTCGGTGCTAACATACTGCATTTATTTTAAAAGTTCTTAAGGCGGTTGTTTTAAAGCTTCTCGGCCTAAAAATTCTTAGTCTAGGAGGCTTTAGTGCACCTGATCCCTAAAAAAGGTGATATCTTGGATCCGTCCAACTATAGACCCATAGCCATAACCTCCTTGTTCTCTAAGATAATGCAATCTATTATCAACTGCCAGCTCCTTCGGCAATAAGAAGACCGCCACCTACTCAATGACCGACAATATGGTTTCCTGACTCACCGGTAGGCACAGGCGATCAAGACTAAGGGGGAGGCCTTGTCAGTTAGTTTGGACATAGTAAAGATTGTTGAGGTCGGGTCTGGCACAAAGCGCTTCTTTCGAAGGTTCCCTCCTATGGGCTTCCCGAGAAATTGTGCAACTGGATCACTAGCTTGCTCGCAGACAGCAGCATCAAGGTCGTCGTCGACGGTGCATGGTCCGACTCCAAGTCTATTAATGCTAGTGTCCCACAAGGCTGTGTGCTATCACCCACGCCGTTTCTTCTGCATATCAATGACACGCTGCAAATTATAAACGTTCATTGCTGTGCCGATAATAGCACGAGTGATGCCTTTTATACCGGCTGTGCCAACATTTTTCAGTAAAAAGTCTTTGAGAGTCAATCCGAATCGTATCAACTCGCTTTGAGAGCACTTCTCTAACTGCTGCAGCCAGCATCGGAATCCCTTGCATCCCCATCACCTAGATAATTGGTAATCCAACGCTGCGCGGTTCCATTTTGCCTCGCACAACTAATCTGTGGAACAAATTGTCGCCTGCGGTATTTCAACGGCAGTCACTTCCATCAGGTGACCCGTCTGCTTGTTTGCCCCCTATAGCAAAAAAAAAGATGTAGTCTACTTTCTGACAGAAAAATTGGTTTTCTCTTTGTCTTTATTTAGTATCCATGCCAAATAACACAGGTCTATTATACTAGCCTCAATTACAAGTGTGGTAATCGGGATGATATACGGGACATACGGAAATAGTACATAGTCGCGTGGCGCTAAATCCGGACTATAAGGAGAGTGTCCTAGCAATTTCATTCTAGCTTAGTGTAAATAGTCTATAAAAGCCAAGTATCGAGACTTGAGTTTGGTCGTCCATTTTTAAGGCTTCTAATACTTTTAAAGCATTCCTCTATATACCATGCAGCTATGACAGTCTTCTCTTTATCAAGCACAACCGTAGCCAATTTCAACATGTCAAGAGACCAAATCACAGTCCCTCAGCGAATCAGTTATCAACTGCGGTACCCAGAGTAAACAACATTTCTGTACTATCAAATGGTCGTGAAGAATTCGATGAACTATTATATAATATAAATTGTAAAATAATAATGAAATTTTGTAAATTGGATAAAAGATTCCTTGCATCTAAATTTGTTTTTGTTTTTAATATGACTTACAGTTTATGGATATGGCTTAAAACACATAGCCTGGTCGAAGGATCCTCCTATGGTGTCGGAGAGACATGACACCCGTTTCTCCACACCTTCGTATACGTCTTGCTTGCCAAATTGGAACGCACCTTCTCGCTAAACATTTATACCACATACATTTATAATATTGTAATTCGACCCTTTGAAGGCTCATAAAATTTTATTGGGTTACAGGTTTTAAATATAAATAAGCTCATCTTTGAAAATGGAATCACAGGCCACAGTAAAAAAAGATAACGCTTATTAGAAGTACCAAAATTATTTTAGTCTCATAAATAAGAATAAGGATGAAGAAAAGCTTACAATAACGCGTGATTTGGCATACTCGTAGCTACAGCCATAATTAAATTCTAGCGAGCGGAAAATTTCTCGCAAAAAAGAAAGTAACATTTCTGACGTCAATTACCTACAGCGTTTCAAGATATCTCAAGAATTAAACTCGACTTATTTTCAATGTCAATTAAATATGGAATTGTCACAGAATGCCTTCCTTATAAAATCATTACGTTTGCACTGGGCTACGGCTGTTTGTAGAGAAAACATTTGAACAGAAAATTTGTATCTAATCGTCATTCTGGGAAATATTTTGTCGTTACAGTGTATATTAAATCTACCTTTATAACTTGGTAAACTCAATTTAGTTTAATTCGAAGAAAATTTATAATGTGAAAGTTACCTTGCGTCACACAATTTTGTTTTAATTTCGGAGAAGTTCTTAGGATACCTAGAATAACACGGTTCGATGTGCGACGGTCAGTGTATATATATATAGTTTTTACCATTCAACTAGTAGGCGTTGGATCGGGTACAGCATCGTGTTCTTCTGTCGAAGCTACCGTTATACGGACTGCCCGTGGGCTTGTTCGAATGGATTGCCAGCTTTCTGCTTTCCAGACGCATGAGAACCGTAGTAGACGGCAGATGCTCCGAAAGCATGGACATTAACGCTGGCTTGGTACTGACTGGTACTACTCCAACCGCTGTTTTGCTGCTTATAATTGACGACATCCATTGTTATGCGCATGAGAGCACTGGGGATGTTTATTACACGGGCCCTGCCAATATTCTTCCTTATTCCTTTATGATAAAGGGTCAACAACTAGTGTCCAAAATTGAGAGCACTCTAGTCAGGGTCTCTGAATGGGGTCAGAAACATCTGGTCCGATTCACAACACCAAAACACAAATCAGTGAGTTCACTGCCATAAAAACCTTATCGACATTTCCAGCGACATCCAGATTCCCTCTACACATAAAAGGCAAACCTATGCTGGCATCTCAAAAGCTCGGTAAGCTTCAAGCGTCGGCAACGTGAATGCGAGTCCCCCGGACTTGTAAGCATCTACAGTGTACGGCAACCGCTTACCATCAGGGGAGCCGTGCGTTTGTTTGCCAGCGACACGTTGTTTAAAAAAATTACTGCCAACACAACAACATTGTGAGGTATATAATAATTGTATTATATAATAAAAATTATCAAATATCTCAGTCTAGATCTGTTGCTATAATAATACTATTAAAGTTTTAATTAACGGTTCGGTTATAACATGCTACTTTACTGCAAGCTCTGGTGAGCGGACGATCCATGAGGATTGATAAACATAACAAAATCATCGCTAACATAAGTGATTGATTACAATTCTCTCGAGCATTTGTTTCTCAAAGAGCACGTTAATCCGTCACTCCCACCTGTCACGAATACCAGTCTCAGTTAATGTAGAAAGTTAGCACCTTCAAAATATGGGACAAACTGGTATATAAATATATTCATCCTCTTCAGTTATCCCTTGAAGGTAGCATATCTAATATTTACCTAAATTAAATTATACTGGAAGTAAAAACCGCAATTCAAAGTCACTAATCTCCTTAGGGGTAAGAGTATAACCTACCCGATGTACCAGTTGTCACAGATGCTAACAATAACATTGAATGATGGAGTTCAAAATAAAATTACGATGTACTCAAGGCTTACCACCGATACTGACAACAACTACAAGGAATTTTGGAGTTCAAATAAAGATTACGATGTACTTACTCAATTATGATTAAAGACGACGCATTCTGATTGGATTAGAGAAATCCTTTTTTCTCTCTCGAAAAACAGCGTTTTAAAATTACCTGACACCAGTGCTTTTCTTTTTTATTTTCGCTCTGAAAGCAGCGGAAATATTTCGTAACAAATCCACAAAAATTAAACAGCCTTCTGCCGTGTGAAAATAAATCAATGGTTACATCCAATCACAGTGATCCCACATGTTAGATACATAGCCTCAATAAAGATAAATCTTTACACTAAAGGAAATTCATAAGCGTTTAAGCATTATGCAAACGATTGAGTAAATCCGCATATGCACTTTCTCAACTCTCAAAAAGGTTGACAGGGAGACATTATTAGCAGCATAATATCATGGGCTAGTGGCCTCAACCCTAAGATTTGGTGTTACTTTCTGGGGTCAGTCGACTGTTCGTGAACTGGTATTATAGATGCAAAAAAGGTGTGTCAAGTCAATGTGTTGTTTAAAACCGGCTGATAGTAAGTTGTGTACCGTACTTTAAGTCATTTAAATATTAACGTTTCCAGCGCTATATATTATGGAAATTGCTCTCTTTGTAAAAAAAACGCCAACCTATTTACTAAAGTATCAGAAGTCCGAAAGGCTTCTATGCGAGCTCAATATGTAAATAAATTATGCCAAACAACATGTAAAACTGCTATGTTGATAAAATCTTTTTAACAAAAAATTAAACCGACGAAAAGAACTAAAAAGCTTTTATTTTATGGTTTAACTTAAGTATTGAGCTTATTTACATAAACTATCTAATTTTATATAAACTTATTTTGCGTTACTCTTGAATTTTTTGCTAAAAAGATTTTATTTTATGGTTTTTTTCATCATCATGATGATGATGATGAAAAATGATGATGATTTCTAAACGCAATACCTGATAAAGTAATGAAAAGTAAACAGAAACACTATTCGTTCCTACAATTTTCGAGGGTTTTCTCTCAATTATTTCAGGATCCCATCATCAGATCATGACTTCCTTGATATGGGGCCACCCTTGAGGTACACCCTATCTAACAAAAAAAGAATAATCAAAATCGGTTCATAAATAACGGAGTGAGGGCTGAACAGACATAAAAAAAAAAAAATATTATACGATCGAATTGAGAACCTCCTTATTTTTCGTCGGTTAAAAAAGAGTTTCCTTGGTATATCTACTTACTACTTAGCACCAAAAATTTTGAATAAGCTACCTGATGATATGAAAACATTTCCTCTTTTACAATTTGAAAAGTCTTTGAATAAGTTCCTGATAGATAAATGTTATTATTCTTTAAATAATTTCCTAAATGATGATTTAATATAAGACATTAATATTGTATAAGACAGTAATAATGATTCGTATTGATAATTATAAATGAATATTAATTTATTAAAAATAATAAATATTATATTAAAAAAAGCAATGGTTTTTTGACATTATTTAGTTTTATTTTTACTAATTTTATTTATTTTATTCCTCATTATAATTAGTTACTTATTTATATTTGTGCATGTAATGTTAAATCATATTACCTATTTATAATTATGAAAATTAAAAATTAATTGGTATGTCCTTAAGACAAAACATAACGCGCTAAGATTTAATATAAGACCTACACAATGTACCCATATTTAACAAATATAAATTCTGATTCTGATGCATAAATAGACTATAACCGCAATGTTTAATTAATGGTGCGTTTAAATATAATAAATTGCCAAATGAATACGGTTAGTAGTATGCCAATACTACTAACTGTATTCAAAGTTGTTAGTTATTGTTAGTTACAGTTATGTTTTACGTTAACAAGGAGTGCAGTATAAAAGCGATTTGTTACGGGCACACCGCGACTGCACACAATGAAACAGCTAACAATTGTTTAGTGTTAGTTTATAGCCATGCTTAACAATAGAAACTTTACTCATTGTGTGTCATAATATTCGCTATAAGGCCCTCTAAGAATACCGATGCTACACATAATAAACAGCTTGTAAAACACGACTTTAAAAGTAAACCTTTCACAGGGAAACTTACAAAAGAGCAGAGGTGTTACGATTATAATACATTTGTAGCGCTGTGAATTATAATGATATCAGAAATTAATTGCTTTGACTCACGACATGTCGCATTAAATCGTTGTGAAAATTGTAATGGTGGCAGTTATAGTGCCATTGTCGTAAAAGAAAATATTATGATGTTACTTTTAGCTATTTACAAGTTCTATAGGATATTTTATTTAAAGCCTAAATTATAATTTATGTAAATCTTTCAGACCAAGTCATAGGCTCATCTTTTGAATTGGCCCCAACCTGTATTTAGTCAGGTATGTTTTTTAAACACCTCTTTTTTCTGGATGTAAGGCACCCTATGTGTATTTTATGTACCTGACAACGTGTATGTAAAACTTCCTGATGATCCGTTAAGTAGTTAATGCGTGAAACCGTAACAAACAAACAAATTTACAACCGCTTATATAATAGATATTAGTTAGGTTTATGGCTAATAAATATTATCGTCCCTATAGGTACAACTGCAACTGCATTATTTTCGCATTATCTGTGCAGCACAAATGGCGGTTTAATAGTAGTAATTGATCAAGTGCTATTAAGAAAACAGCAAATGATCGATCTAGTTTAGAATTCCAAGCAAGAATCTAACTAATTCTACTTTGCCATCCATGGCGATCAAATACATTTTATTTGTTTTAAGAACTATTAAAATCGTTATCACGCAAGGCCATTAAACTATTTTTAAATTACATGATTTGATTCGGTTGAACCTCATATAAATGTTGTATGAGCGTAATGGCATCTTAGCTTAATTGCAACCTGAATGAGATTTTCTCTTCACTAAACTAGAGGAAATATTAGTAAGGCTAGTTCACTACCGCTATCAACCTACTACGGCTGAAAAATAAAATTATATCAACTCCAATAGGATGACTTCACGTTACATGAAAACCATTCATACGAAAATGCACTTTCCGAGTAAATCTATAACGGCAATACTAACACAATAAGATCATAGAAATAGATGTTTTAAAATAGGTAGCTGTTATTACTATCTAGAACGAAAATACATTTTTGTCGTTTATATTATTCTAAATTTTAGAACAGTATTGAAGGATAGTAAAGAAATATTTACCGTAATTGCTTTTTAACCCACTGACCTTCACAAGCAATATTTAAATGTTTGTAATCTGCGTCTAGACCAAAAACAATAAAATAAACTGACGTCCATTTTGGAGTAAGTAAAAATTAATTGCGAGTAACGTAGTAATTTATTATTGTTTACTTATTTCATCTGAATTTTTGTTTTTGTCTGATTTATCTACTGTGAATAGTGAGATCATTCGTTAGTTTTGAAATTATAAAAAAACTAGCAACCCGCCCCGGCTTCGCACGGGTACAAATTATACACCTAAACCTTCCATATGAATCGCTCTGTCTATTAGTGAAAACCCATGAAAATCCATTCAGTAGGTTTTCAGTTTATTGCAAACATTCAGACAGACGCGGCGGGGCACTTGGTTATATAATATGTAGTGATGATTTAAAATTAACGTTTGAATATACGTTAATTTGACTTCATTTCAAACTATAATTTTAAATCATTTAAATTATTTCATATTATTATTTGTACGTTTATTTTAGGAGATAATAAAACATCTAAATAATTCAACACTCGGCTCGGTCTAAGACTATAGTAGCAGTGTCGCGAAGGAACCGTGTGTTAACCGCTTTTTGAACAGTAGGCATTTAGGCAGTCACACAGAGAAGGACACCCCTTCCAGATTAGAGAGGCGCGCGCAAAAGACGTCGCGCCACCGTCTCAGGCCTGCTATTGCTAGGGTAACATGCAGGTGACGCATAACCGTGGCCGGCCGGCGGTGACGAGAAACGAGCATTGCTGTACTGAAGTATTATAAATCTCCAATCAGTGAATTCTTTCAAATTATATACTGTAGTGACGAGACCTCTCGCACAGCTTGCATACTCCTTCGATTGGAAGAATAACTCTTTACTACGCGAGAGGCATAGACTGGTGGCCCCAAACTCGAATTTAGAACACGTTCAAAATATTTTATGAAGAATAAATGTTGAAGACAAGAGAGTCGCGGGGAGGACAGAAGCCTGTCTTGACGACTCACGGGCAATGTGCACAGAATAATTCAAGAAGTATTATTTATAATTAATTTGTGTGAAGTTATAATTGTTACATGAATAATCTGATCCTAATTATATCGCATAGTGCGTTTGCCTGCTCTTTTAATTTTCCTCCTCTAGCTAGAACCTATCGAACTCGGATACCATAAAGCCCCAAGCTTTATACGTGGTGGAGTACGCCGCAGTTGATTTAGAAGTACTCCACGCGTTTACAATACGGTCGCCAAAAACGCCTAACTATACTGTTATATACGGTCGCCAAACGGTTTACATCGGATGATGTGTATTGTGATTAACCACATCAATTATGGTTTTTCATAACAAAAAAAAACTATTCGGCAAATAAGCACATTTTCAGATAGCTTGGTGGAGTTTTTTATGCATTCTTAATACTGGTAATATTATTTGCGCATTCTTCATCGCGACTCTTTGCCCAGGTGTTCCATTGGAGAGGGTTTAATTAAATTACCTGTTTCTACTAGTGCCAACTTACTAGCAAAAACACAACATTTTACTTAATAGTGCTCTTTGATCATAGTATTCTATAGTTTAAGATTTCGATTTGTGTCGTTTTGATTTTAGCAGAAATCTATGCCCAAACTCTTGTTGAACTGGAAAAGTCACTTATCGTAATATCAGTGAAATGAGTGTTGAGGATTACACGTACACATAGAACCAGTAGGTGTATAATTAATAGATAGTTTTTTAATTCAACAAATTAAAGCAAAGAAACAATATTTACTTTGATATTGCGTGGAAATACCACCTATCTGCTACATATACTAATTACATAACGAAAAACATGATCACAGTCAACAAATAAAGTCACTAATATCCGAGTTTACTTTATAAAAGAAAGTCAAAGTGGCTTTAATTCCACTGGTCTGGTTTCGTTCTAGACAAGTGAACTAACAGTACACTTGTGAGTGCTCGAATATAATTCTGTTCGACCATGCACAAGTCTTGTTTAATTTCAAAACAGAAGAAGAGCTTTGAGATTTAAAAATAATTGTATTTTAAAACACATTTTAGTCATGTTGTTACTGATTATGATTATGTCATATTTTCTTCAAAAAACCTCTGAGATAAATATTTAAAGGGAGACCCAATAGAGGTAAACCTTAAAAACAACATTTTGTTTTTTTACCGTGTGGAAACCCTTACGGGTCATTGGAGCTAACGGTGAATGAGTATGTCGGATTTGAACCGACTAAAGCACAGAGTTCCGTCACAACTGGGTCTTTTGCTGGAGAACCGGCTGTACCCTAAAAAGGAAGCTTCCGGGAAACCCTGTAGATCTCGGCCACCCCCTAGCAGGCAACCACACCATGAAGTATGGGGAGCCTTACCCCCTTCCAAAATAGAGAGGCCAGCGCTCATGGAGATCGCAGGTCATTCCGCGCTCTCCTGCGCCTGGTGCGCTCTTCTGCAAGACGGGAGAGTGCTTGTCCTCTTCCGTTCCCGGTCCGCTTTAGATGCAAAACTTGTCGGCGGAATCCCACGCACTATCACTTTGGACCATGGACAGCACTATGGTCTCTAGCAAGAGCCGTCCCACACCAATAGCCGTCTTTGCGAGGTCCTATCGCTACTACGTTAATTCACTAAACATTACGTACCTACATTAACAGGTAGGGGAGGCTACCATGTCGCCTCTCTAGCCAATCCTCCATGATGGGTCTTACCGCCACAAGTGTGGCGTGCCTTAAACCTATAAAAAAACTATTGGTTTACAAAAGTGTTGTAATATTTAAGAAGCTATGTCGCACTTTTAAAATACTTTTTGCGTGGAACTCACATTACATCTTAATCTAACAAATTTGAAATTATTTTGAGAATAGAAGACATAGACACAATTTGTGCTGGAACGTACAAGTTGCAAAAAAGTAATGCTTTAATATATTTATGAATTACATATAAGGATTGGTTAATGATCCAAAATATATATAGTATTTACAATACTTTACTTTCTTACTTTACAAATTCCAAACAAGATTCAATGATCACAAAAAGTATATATCATGTTCACTAGTTTCTTGATTTTTAAGAGCCATATTGCAGCATTAGTTTTGATACGTTTATTCTGAAAAGTACAAACGTTTCAGAAAAATCGGGTGAGTATTTCAACATAACATATATTCTCGATATATACCTATATTTAATTTCAACTATCAAGGCAACGCAGGTCAATGCATTTGTATTTCATACTTATTGTATTGCAACTTATAATAAATACTAGCTGCGCCTCGCGTCAGTCCCGATCCTGTGGGAATATCGGGATAAAAAGTAACCTATGCGTTAATCCAAGTCTCCAGCTATCTACATACCAAGTTTTATAGTATTCGGTTAAGTGTTTTTGCGTGAAAGAGTAATAAACATCCATCCATCCATACTTTCACATTTATAGTACTAGCAGCACCCCGCAGTTTCACCACCGGAAGTCCCGATCCCGTGGGAACATTGAAATAAAAAGTAGCCTATATGTTAATCCAGGTCTCCAGCTATCTACATACCAAGTTTCATCACAATCGGTTTAGTAGTGTTGGCTTGAAAGAGTAACAAACATCCATACATACATACATCCTTATATCCGCACAAACTTTCACGTTTATAATATTAGTATTATTAGTGGGATAACACGGTTTATCGAAAACATTTTGTAAATCTGTACACATACACCTACCATAGCGCGCCTCTCTGTAGCATCCCAAGATTGATTGGTAATAAATGCCTACATCACTAAGTCCGCCTTAATATAAACCGCTTTGTGCAAAAATATAATATGAAAAAGAACAATTTTTAGTTGTATTCAAAGTTTACTATCAGTCAATAGAGCTAAGTTTTTAAAGTAAATATAAATTAATTACTCGTTATTATTTCTGTAGTTTTCAGTACATTTAGAATAAAGATTAAATTTAATAATTCTGTCAATTTAAACAAAAAGAAAATTGTTTGGATCATTTTGCAAATGCTCTAAACAATTTTAATCCTACAGTTTTTTCACTACGTCTTTTGTGTAGTCAAGAAGTCTTCTAAGTGTAATAAAGCTTAGTTCCCTTAAAGTTCAGGAGTATTGAAAGAGATACAATAAACTAAAACCAGAGCGAGTAAAGAGCACGACATCAGGTTTTACACAAACCCGCACCGTAAGTTATTTAAGTTTCGTATTTTTACATTCCGTAAGAACTAAAATTTTGTTGGGAATAAAATGTATTTTCTTCCAATAAATTTCACTTCACCTCCGAATTTTTTTTATTAGTATTGACAAGAATAAACAAAATTAGTTATACAATAATTCAAAACATGAAACATAGATAGCTTAGGCCGGTATTGCAGACGTTGGTTAAACACACGCGCACAGAAAGGGCTCGGAATAATGAAATAAAGTTGTTTGAAGCATCTGGCGTCTCGTGGACAGTTGTAATGGTAATACGATTCAACGATTATAGCAGGACCCAATGTTCCCCTTCGTAGATGTTTGGAATAATGAAAATCTTAACGGTTTGAGCCCCAAATTAGTTCTGTATATTACACCTTACAGATGGAGTTAGGTATAGCAGTACGGATAATGGTTATGGAAAAACAGGAGAACTTCTGAAATTGGGGAATTTTTCATCCCGTTTTATATTCATTGTTACTTCCACCTTTATTAGAATATACGTTTATTATTAAAATAAGTATTAAGATAAAGGTTTTCGGTCTTAAACCTTTTGAAATGAAATATTTTAATAGTCTCTAGAATTACTTTGGTACACAAAAGATGATTAATCCTCAGTGCCTTTAATTATTGTCGCTTGCTGAGCTGAGCTGAATGGCGTTATTCAACATTTTTGAGCAACATTTTGTTAGTGAATAATTGCGTGACGAAAGCAAATAACTCGAGAATTGAATATACAAACCCTTTGCTATGATTCGTTAGCTTACATTTATTCTTCACCCTAGATGTTCTATGCAGATTCAAATATATAAGCCACTAAGAAGAAATTAATTTTATAGTTAAGTGTAGTAGTAATATTATTTTATAGTAATAGGTTACGCCTTTTTTATGATTGTAATATATAGAACCACTGGCGCAAGGAGGCGCGGGATACAGATTAAAAAATTATAAGATGTCTAAATTTTGAATTAGCTTAGCTTAGCGACCTTTAAATTAGCTTGCAATAGATTTTTAAAATATTAATCAAACTCCCCGCTAAATCAACCATGTAAAAAATAAATATAGTATCATGTAAATATTGATGGTTATTTTTTTTTTGCACCAATAAGATCACTTTAAGGGTATGTTTTTGATTTTGAGGTCCTTAAAAAGCGGTGGCAGATCATTCAAAATTCCCATTACAGCATATTTCAGAGAACCTTGGAAAGATGGAGCCCTATCCCTTGGTACGGAAATTGTACTTGTTGCAGACCTGATGAAGTAAGAACACTGATTCTGTCTCCAACTTATAATTTTTTATATAAATAGGTAGGCTTTTTAGCCAGTATTAAACCAAATAGCAAGTAGCTAAATGTATCCTTCTCCTGGCCTCCATTTTCAACATATAATTTTCATTTATATAAGGTGTTACATGTTAACGTCGTGGTATTTTAAAATAATATCGAGCACAGACATGTATATTTTTTTAGTTCTTGCCAATAAACATAGACCATAAACTATATCGCAATAATTAAATCTAGATTATATAAGATTGTCCACTAGTAGTTTCCCTAATGCTATGCGCTATTTTAGATCAATGAATCCAGATCACATACGGATACGATTCTTGGTCACATAGAAAAACCTGAAAATCTTCGAAACTAAGAATGTTAGCCTAGTGAAATAAATTTTGTTTAATAGACAATTAAATACTCCGCTTATAGAGCATATCAGTTTGTTTCTTCTGAGAACATAACTCTTGACCAATCTTCGACACTCGCTCCAGTTCATGCACTTGGGTAATTTCCTCCGAGACAACGAAACTGATTAGTAATTTCAATTCCTGTGAGAAAGTGATTTCGAAGCATTATGTTGACCACGTATCGATCTTCTCGTGCTATGGTACTCCTGGCCATTCCTGTTCCTAATCTGCATAGGTTAGATAGAACCTTGATGGAAAACTTGTTCTTTTGAAAGCGAAACACCGACTGCTCTTGCTGTATCACGGTGACACCGATCGTTTTCCAGTTTTGTAAGGATATTGTAAGCGAAATTCTATGAGCTTCAATAATAAATATTGATCGGATGCAGGAAATTCGTCGTCCATATACAAAAGTACTATTTTTATTTTGACATTTTTGGTGCATATCTTTACAACAACCAAAAAGTTTTATTTCTTTCATTTAAGAAGAATAGAATAGAATATGCTTTATTGTACATATTTAGTAGTTAGTGTGTATATAGTTAGTGTTAGGTACAATGGGCGGTCTTATCGCTAAGAGCGATCTCTACCAGACAACCTTAGAATGGATATAGTGACTGGAGTAAGTGGTAGCTGTCGGTGTAACACATCTAAATATATACATAGTACAGAACAACATACACCCAGATTTATACATTTACATACAATATACATATATACCTACATACATACCGATGTAATAATATAAATAATCATATGCTGAGAGAATACATATTATCAATATTCAGCACATAAACAGTAAAACAACAATTGACAGTTAGTTACAGTATACCTGCTAATAGAGCTATGAGTTTAGGTAGTGACTTTTTACCATTGCTTTGAAGACGTTTATGGATTGAGCTTTTCTTATTTCAATAGGTAGTGCATTCAACAACCTTGTTGCAACAACGGTGAGAGATTTGTCAAAGAACGATGTGGACTGCAAAGGCATTTTTAAGTCAAGGTTTTTTTATGATCTTAAGAATCTCGTATGTATGTCATGAGAAGTATATTTAATTGTCTATTAGACACAATTTACCTTACTTAGCATTTTTAGTTCTTAGTTATCTTTATGTGACCCGGATTCGTTACTCTCAAGTGTATAATCGTAAAATTTATGTGTATAATTGTAAATAATTTTTAATCTATAGAATTTATTTTTTTACAATTTTGTTTACATGCTCTTCAAAACGTATAACAGTCTCAGGATCCATTATGACACCCAGATTCTTGGTTCACAGGTTTCAGATTAAAGCTCACATTATAATTATGTCATGTCAATTCATAGAATGTTAACTCTGACAAGCTTATTTCAGTTTTCCTCGGCACATCTAGGAAGGCTTTTTTTATGGTATGTGGGTTGTGAAAATGATCGGGTAAGTACGAATCTTTATGCGAGGGGAGCACACCTGTTTCTTTTGATTTTTCGTCAACAGTTTTGTTACTCATTATGAAAATTAAAAAGTTGATCATGACATATTAAAAGCATTTTAGTGGCTTTTACAGAACATTTCATATTATATCTGAATGTTTGATACTAACATAAGGTAATATTAAACTAACTGGGTATTTATGTAGATATTGGTAATATCTTTTGAGACCCTTTACCGAGCGTTTGTAAAGACGTAGTAACCAATGATATCCCTGGTTCCTTTGAGTCCATGATAGTCCAGTGTTTCAGCTAATCAACTCCAAAAAAATTCTTAATAAAAATAATGTAACTAGTAAACGAAATTAGAATGCGTGTGATTTATTTAAAACAGAATTTTTTGTTGATAAAAAAGTACAATTTTTTAAGTAAACATCGAAAAGTATATAGATATTTACATACCCACCCAAATTCTGAAAATAGTAAAGAATTTTAAAAGTCATGCATTAATTACAAATGTTTCTGAAACAAATACATGGAGAATGTAAATAAATAAATAAAAATCTTTTCTGTCAGTTACAATAAAAAATGAAAATAAAACCAACCCTAAGTCTCTGTGATACTACAAAGCGATGATATTTCTTTACAATACGTTTGTAAAAGCTTTGCTACTGCTTTATAGAACTAATGTGACGCTTGGTTATAGAGGCAATGAATATACTTAAATCTGTAACAATGACACTAAGTTTCAATTTCGCTTCAAATAGGTCTCCAGACAGTTAGCACGCGCACAGAATTTATCGCTAATCGTTTTGCTATTTTATTCTCATGTTCGCAAGTAAGGCATGGCACCTATTGTGTAATACACCGGCACCTTGCGGGGTATCGGGGGTAAACGCTGGCGAACGTTCCCTCGAACAAATTGAAAAGCAATGAACCGCGGAATTCAATTTCATATTGAAAGCCATTCATCTTTGCCGCTTCTTCGAGACCGTCTGAAAGCGTTACATCTCGACTTTGCTACTCTGCTTTATCCCTTAAAAAGTTCGCCTTTTTCTGAATTGTATTGAATAACCAGATATAACATAGTGTTTTGAGGTGGAGCGAGTTCGTTATATTTATCTCAAAGGGATGTTATATTTATCTCAAAGGGGTGTTATATCTAACATGAACGTATGTACATAATATAGGTACACACTGACCTGTTACATAAAGTTAAATATTTCATACGCAGTTTAACGTAGTTTTGGGTCTTTGGCTAGAAGAAATTCTTAAGGTTAACCCAAGTCAATGGAAGCAGTAACGACTCTTTAAAATTTATTTATGGAAAATGTTGCTTCTTTCCACTACTTCTTCCTGACACCAATTGATTACTCTTACCGACATCGGACACGACATAAAGCTAATTTGGAGACACAGATGTCGGTCCAGAAACGTTGTCTCTGAAATGCAAAGGATAGGAACAAAGGTTCTTCAACGCTGTTAGAAAGCCTGCTTATTTAAAAAGTCAAGCCAGGTGGGGCGGGTGATCAGATCGTGAGGTACTTAGTTCATGCAAATAACATGTATTTAGTCTAACCGTAGACCATACGTGCTCGTGCAACCTGTAACAGTTGGATCAGCAATTGGTCTAAAGACAGACAGACAACGTAGACACCGTAAGGTTTGCATTAGTTTGACTCCAACAAAACGGCTTCATAGTACTTCTAGCAGGGTGCAATCGAGGGTTTTACACATTAGAAAACCACTCTCTGTCTCTCCCTCTCTTTGACCCATTTCAATGTCCTTGAACACATTTTAACCTATTTGACACCCGTTGGGTTAAACGTGTTTATATTTTATTAAGTTTTTAAAATTGTTATCTAATTTTGCATTTACTTAATATAGTGTCATCTAAAATGTATCTATTAAAAAGAAGAAATACAAAAACAAACTATTATATTCTATGGTTAGAAAGGCCATTCAGACTATACCATAATTATTACGAAACATAAAAAAATAACTTTACAAACTAAAAGTCATTTGTGGCTTTATGGCCGTTATAATGCATCAGTTGATATTTTTCAAGTAAGCGAGTTTCTGTGCAAACATTAACACTAATGTCCCACCATGAAATGGAAGCTAGCTTTGTGAATTTCGTTATATAATTACCTTACTTTTATACATTAAAAATGAAAAAGGGTTTGCAGTAAAGCATATTCATTAAAATATAGGCCATAAGTGGCTATGTGGCATAAAATAAACTTTTTAACAAAATTCATATTTTTACTTTAATATTTTAGTAAACATATTTAATTTCCAATGTGGAGTGCACTCGTGTATTAATGAAAGAAATAACATAATATTTAGCTACCCTCACTATGACTTTGGAGAATTATTAAATACATGTGAGCGTTACATTTTTAAGTGAGTTTCAGATTAACAAGCTTTCTTTATAAAATTTGCGTGTCCGTATGCTATTCACATTAAATATAATTATCGTGGCTGGTTTTTAAGTTAAGTTTAAGATAAAATATTGTCCTAGTTAAAAATAAATCTAATTCTCTGTCTAGTTGACATTGTGATACATAAATGTTTATTTACAATTTGTTAATACAGGTTCAGTAGCATATTATTTCTTATGATTAATTTATTTTTTAAACATTAGGGATAACCGGGATATTTTGGTGCTTAAGGCCAACAGGGGAAACGTCACTGTAGTAATGATTATAACCAACATAAAGTACTC
Organism: Callimorpha dominula; assembly: GCA_949752705.1. Classification (NCBI taxonomy): domain Eukaryota; kingdom Metazoa; phylum Arthropoda; class Insecta; order Lepidoptera; family Erebidae; genus Callimorpha; species Callimorpha dominula. The sequence continues at coordinate 15,084,640 of OX456997.1, forward strand.
GAACTGTTGAATATGTATGATAATAAGGTTTATAAACCGGTAACATATAACCCTACGGCCAGAGTAACGCGTAGAATACGATCTCTAATCCAGGATAACGAGGACCTATTTTCAGAAGACGAGTAGATAGATAGATAGATAGATGTACTCTTTATTGTACACAGAGCAGATTACAATATTTTCTTATATCTAAATACTTACTAGCTAATACTATGTACAATTGGCGACCTTATCGCAGTTTGCGATCAAGAGATCGCAAACTGCCAGGGCAGGCAACCATTGGATGGAAAGAGAAATAAACATGAAAAGAGGGCTGCAGTGTACATGGAGCCTATGTAACAATTAATAAATAATATATAAATACTAATTACATATACTACTAACTATAAATATTAATGGTCTGTAGATGAGTATGATGATTGGTACACAAATATATACATACACACGCATATATACATTTATGCTTAGACATATCATAAGCACACATAAACAATGTATAACAAATACGGAGGTACATAATAATTACATAATAGTACCAAGTATGTCACAATTCATAGAAAGATATAGTGATCTTTCACTTGTTTTTTAAAATTTGTTGTACACCAGGCGTTCAAGAGCTTTGGAGAGGAAGGGTAAGATGGATAGGACGATAGTCAGAGAAGCTGGTAGGATTGGATTTACTTTGGGAAAGGAATGACTTGCGCTTCCTTCCATGCCACGGGAAATTTCCCACTTGATATGGAAGAATTAAATAGGTGAGTAAGAACAGGAAGATTTTCATCCAAGATTGGCAGCATCATGTCGCGACTAATATTATCACTTCCAGTTGCGCGGGAATTTATAGACGAAAGCTGGATAGTCAGGAGCTGGAAGAGAGGAAAGATATTTTAATGTGTTTTTTTTAATAGGATTATCAAGGTTGGACGAAGCAGAGAAATAGCTATTCAGTAGGTCGAAATTTAGGTCTTTAGGGACTGTATCTTGTCGAGATTTTCCAACTCCTAGTGATCTAAGAAATCTCCATACTTTGGCTGGGTCTCCATTTTCTACAGAGGAGTGAATATGTTGGCGTTGTGCATTCCTCCACACCTTATTGCAGTGATTTCGCAATGTGATATATTTCTCCCAGTTGTCCGTAGTTGGGCGTCGTTTGAACTTTGTCTTGGCTGTTGCTTTTTTAGTTAGTAAAATTTTAATTTCTGCTGTAAGCCAGGGTGAAGGAAGATGTTTTATTCTTATTTTGCGGATTGGAGCGTGTATGTCATAGAGTTCGGTCAAGGTTTCTGTAAATATTTGAATGTCTATGCAATTCGTTTTATACAAAGGACTCCAATCTATGTTGCCAGGGTCCCTACAAAGGTCAACCAAATCCATGCCACGAAAATTGCGCTATAGTAGGATTTTTGATTTTGTTTTTGGTGGTCGAATTTTATAGGATAAGAATAGGAGATTGGCCAAGTTTTTCAACATGTTCTACGGAAGAGACAGCGAAACTGTCAAGGAGGGAAGGGGTACAGTTAGGAAAATGATGAGTGGCATTGTAAGGCGGAATAGAGAGGTTATTAGCCTCTAAACAGGAACGGAACGAGGAGGAACGAGAGTCATTTTTGAAGAGACATGTATTAAAATCTCCTGCAAGGATAGTGTGTCTGTACGAAGGGATCAATGATTCGAGAATTGTGTCTAGAGAAGATAAAAAAGGAATACGAGATGTGGGACAATAATAAGTGCCGAGAAGGACATTATTGTGATGAAGTTCAACTTCAATAAATAAATGTTCGCCCGCATTTTGAGGCGGCGGCTGTGTTGATATACTCAAAATAGAGAGAGGAATATATGTTCTAAGATCAATAGCAACACCTCCACCACCACCCTGCGCGCGGTCATTTTTTATGAGTTGAAAACCGGGAATAGAATAGGATGCTGAAGGGAGGCATGGTTTTAACCATGACTCAGAAACACAAATAGCATGGATATTCGCACAGTCAAATGTGGCCAGCATATCAGGAAAATGAGCCGGTATACTCTGGGCGTTAATGTGAACGACATTAAAGTTCCTAGGTCCGTCAGAGAATTGAAATGAGAGTAAGTCGGACAGAGACGGAATACTTGTATAGCTCTCATCACCACTGCTTGCCGACAAAAAGTCTTCATTGTCGATATGAGTTAAGTCAGACATAGAGTACAACAGGCTCTATGCACCAAAGTCACATCAGCCATCGACATTATATGGTCTGCCCAAAATACACAAATACATAATTGTAAGTCAAATTGCCTCTCCTACTAACGATCTCGCGAAGCATGTTGCGTTAGTATTGCAACCACTTGTAGGCAAAACACCGTATTTAGTGAAAGACTCGCGGCACTTGATACAAATTATAAAAGATCTTACGTTGGAACCTGATGACGTCATGTCACCATGCAATTCCACGTCAACGCTCACGTTTTGACGTGGAATCGCTTTACACCGATGGTCCAATAAAAGGGTGCTTGAACGTAGTAAAAGACCTGCTGACAGACAACGAGCTGCCGTTCAATTATATTGATCTACTTGAACACTGTCTAGATGGCAACTGTTTTTTTTTCGAGGTCAACATTATCTTCAGATTGATGGTATAACAATAGGTAGCTTTGTAGCCCCTGTACTTGCCAACATCTGGATTGAACAACTGGATTGAACCAAAGACCGTTAGTTAAGCTTTTGAAGCGATTCATGGATGATATCTTTAGTATCGTCAAAGGAACTAACAGGAAGTAGATCAATATAAACAACATTTCGACCCCAAGATAAGGTTCACATATGAAATGGAGTCGGATAGGTCATTCTCATTTTTAAATGTTGAAGTAACCGCGAGATCAGACGGGTCCTTATCGCACTGTGTGTACTGCAAGCCTCTCCATCATCAGCGATCCCTGCAATCTGTGATGTCTTGCCGTTACAAACTCCAGATGTCTACAAAATAAACTGCAGCTGCGTTAGTTCCTACATAGATCAAACAAAGCGGACTATTGCTGAAAGGGTCAAAGAACATATCTCTGCTGTGAAGTACCGATAGACTGACTAGCAAAGCAGCGATTTCAGAACATGCACTCGAAGTGGGCACCAATCACTGGATTATATTACAACAGTACAGTTTACATAAATCTTGTACAACGCTAATGTTTGAAAAAATTACATCAGAAATCATTACGTATGCAAATTATTACACAATATTATGGAAACGCTGTGTAAGAAACTTAAACATAGCAAACAGAACCCCAAATTAAATAGAAAACATGGGGTAAGCCACATAATCACTATTACTTCGCATAGGGCGCTTATTAATAAAGCCCCATAGAAAGCAGCGCACAAACACGAATGACCCATGAAAAGAGCTAGTGAACGTTATAATGTGTACACAAAGGCTTAAGGGTAAAACATCTAACGTTTCCACCCATTATGAAGCGAGACCACCATTCAGGGGCTCAAATGAGTCTTAATGAAAGGTACGATACCATTATGAAGGCAATTGTGAGCTCATAAAGGAAATTAAAAAGAGACAAAAAAGCTAGCGCTAGTTCGCTGCAAAAAGATGAAACAAAAAGGTGTGCGCGTATTCGTTGCAGAGCGCTACTTTACTACGTGAATGAACGAAGCTGCTTTTTGTATCCTCTTCACAATAATGATGCTAAGAGCATTGTGTCAAACAACGAAAACACTGATAATAACATACAAAACTTCTACGTAAACTTTGAATACTAAATGGAATAAAAAAGAAATTGTAATAACTAAATATATGCTTTAATGTTATGTTATGTAATGAAGTAATGACAGACTAAGGAAGGACCTCTATTTCTAATTTATACCACTAAAATAACGTAGTGCCACTATTAAACCGGAAGTAATTTTTTTCTTATAATTAAGAGATTCACCAGTGCTTTTAGAAAAGGGGTGGATCGTTTGTACAGGGTTAACCATGATAGATCTACAGCTGGAATGTGTTACATGTAGAGTTTATCGAACCCAGATAGTGTATCTACCTCACGATTGCAAAGTTTACTACGGAACTGGAAGCAAAAAACATTAAAAACAAATGTTCTAAATAAAATTATAAAAGTCAATGGATTCCTTTCATGTAAAGATTGACCCTTTCACTAATCGATGTTTCAAGTGTTTCTCGTTCTCTGCGTCATTGTAGGAAGTTTTAAAGGCTTCGTAAATATTAATAATCGCACCCAAGTACAATATTTAATAAAGTACAACTGTAACAATATATTCGATGTGAAAATCCTTTTTGGTTACCCGAAGTTTCGAATGAATTGAACCATATAAAAAGAAGCTACCAAACAGTTGGTTTATGAAAAAAAGAAGTAAAGTAATTACATGCATAATAATGCATGTATTTAAATAATGCATGTAGACAGAGAAATATCACAAGAGAAATTAATTGTTTAAAAGTAGGATTTAATTTCAGCATTACAATGGCACGAATAGAGCAAACTATGGACTAGGTAATCTGGTTTTACTGTGTGAAATGTATAAATGTTGTGTAACATAGTTCTAATTAGTCGAAAACAACGAGAATTCTGGACATAGCAAACATGTTACGTGTTTGCTGAATTCCTCGGTACCACACTACGCTTTGTTTAAATTACTAATATATAATAACACTTTAGAGGGCGATGTGTGTCGTATATGAGTATGTAATGTTCTGTATTTGACTTAAAAACATTATTGTGGACTACATTACTTTTTAAGTCCTGGATATTTTTAGAAATACTTAAAAGTTTAGCTTTATGGGTCGTTTGTCATCTCGTCCCAAAACAAACTCGACCCATTGGGACAAGTTGACGAATTTCAAAATTTATATTTTTTCCATTCGTCATCTCGTCCCATTCTTGATATTCTTTAAAATTTGTTCATTTGAATAAAGTTGATTTTTAGCAAGAAAGCTACAGTAATTATAATATTAATAAAAAAACTTTTTGTGCTTTAAATCTATGTTTTGAGCAATACGATGACGCTTTTTCAAATTTAATAGTAATATAATATTAATTTTAATTCAAAAAGTTACAAGCACGTTTCTTCCGGACCGTCCTTTATCTTTAGTTCCGATTAAAACTCGGCAAAACCAAGAATGGGTCGAGATGACGAATGAAAATAATATTAATTTTGAGATTCGTCCCAATGGGCTGACCGAGTTTGTTTTGTTTTGATAAGTGATTGTAAAGAAAAAAATATATAATAAACACGAACATATAAAGTTCTGTAACTGAATCGATTGAACTATTGGAAATAGTTTGGCATCCTTCACCAACTTAAAAGGTGAAGGTGTTAAGGATTTGATGTTGATGATCTTCTGACAGACTAACCGATGAGTTTCTTGAATAATAAGCTACTATGTAATTATGTATAGGGATACAAGGCGCTGGATGGATATCACTTTAAATTATATACTGTATTATAAAATTCAATATTATACATAAAGAAAAAAATATTTTATCACAAAACTTTAGTACTTTATTTTTCCGTAAATACATGATGTAAACTGACATGATGGAAACTCATCTTAAAAGTCACACTTAATTGACACAAAAAACACCAGTATTCCAAACATGTAAAATGTGAAACTATTTCAAAACAGGGAAAACCTCAGTCCGGTCAGCCCTTGGTGGAAATCTAGTGTAGCCCTGACGTTGTTGTAATGACTGAGGCATCCGTTACGTCACGCTCTATTATAAATATAACTCATGCAGATCAACATTTTTAAAGTTACTGAATAAAAAAGTTATTAAACACGATAAGAAAAGTATGTAGTAAAAAGTACGTTTTGCACCATGTGCAAAAAAATCATTTTGTTCATAAGCCTATTTCGGCCTTCAAATGACGTGTTTATAGAAGTATGATTTTTTTTTATTATTGTTCTTACTAATTTGTAGAGTTATTTTTTAACAGGAGATTTTTTATTTCACATACGTTTTTATGGAACTTACTGTTATGAAGTTTTATAAAAATAAACTGATTCGACTTGACAGTCCATTACCGTATTTAACGGTTTGTTCAGTTGGTATTTGTTATCATAGGTGACAGGTATTTTATTTATTTTATGTAACTTAACGATAGCACAGGTTGAGTATCTACTGGCTTTCTATTAATTTTAATGTATTCTTTCATACTTCCCTTGTCCTCCTACTTCATTATATCGTTCGTGGATAGCATTGTCATAATCTTGTGTATTATTTTATTGGTCACAATATAGAACAGTGTAGAAGGAGACCCTCTTGGTCTTCTTCTGCACTGCTGCACTTGATTAATTATCTCGCACTTTTCTCAGTGGCATAATTTATTGTTATGCTAAACCGCTGCGCCGGGCTTGTATGAAAAATTTAATTACAGTAGTGGAAGTTCGTGAGGTGTGTAAGGACAGAAGCATATAACGAGTTGTTGTATCTGCCTACCCCGAAGAAAGAAAGGCATAAGTGAATGTATATATATTTCAATTTGTATGTAAATTCTGTCATTTATACAGGATCACATTGTGTAAATAAACTGTATCTTTATATCTACAGTGGACCCTAAGGTCCTTAGTAATTAAACCAGCATATCCTTTTGTTCTGACTAAAACTCGACATGAAGTAATTAAAAACCCGTTACACTGGTTTTCGTGGTTCTAAAAACCACATATAGTGGAAAGCTCAACAAACGAGTAAGAATACCTTCAGAATGGTTTTTTGAATTAAAGGAAATTAAAATATTAAAATGTTTACCAATTTAGGAAAGGCAAGTCATAATCTGATTCATGTGTCAGAGAAGACCCCGAACTAGGTGAAAGAATTTGGTCTCCAGAAAATATAATAATAATAAAAAAATAATTCCAGAGCTGGAGAGATGTGAAATGGAGACACCGAATGTCTTTATTGTTTCAACTTTGACATAACTAGGTCGACTTTGAGACAAACCTGATAAACTTTTCGGAAAATATAACAGTTGGCTCCTAACACAATGTAGTAGGGTCGCTGAGCAGGATTGATGGTGGATTGATCACTTCTCTAAACACCAGCAATGTCAATCGACAGCAATCACATTCCCGTGTTTATGCAACTTTGGAGGGAGGGCCCTCCAAAGAGCTTCACTCCTAAAGATACACGAAATATCTAAAATAAGTGTTTAAACGCAAGATAGGTTATCAGTAGGTAATCGGAAGAAAGTATGGAAACATTGTAATCGATTTTCTTTGTTCCGTTAAAAGGAACATTTTACAGAAGCTACTCAAAAACAAAAATTCTTACAAGGTTTCTTAGTTCCAATTTTCTTTAAATTATAGATAGTCCTCGTCTAAAGTAGATGGATCTATGATACATAGCCAGTAGTACAAAATATTATTGTAAGGTACGTATTGTAAAACTTTTCGCGTCATAAATTTTAAATTTATGACGCGAATAGTAAAATTTAAATCAATCAGATACAAATCTGATATTTTCAGGACTGATAAAAAGACATGGAAATATTGCTTAAGAAACTTTAAAATGTATTAATACTAAAACTGATAAACTACATACTTACTTTTAGATATAGTTGGGTAATATTGTTGTGATTTAAAAATTCGACGAAAGAACACTAAAAAGAGACAAACATATTCATGAATAGAAGTTAGCCTGCGCGAGAATGAGATAGAATATAAGTATATAGTGTTTCCTATAATCTTTGTCTTTCTCGTGATGTTATTTTTGTGCTTTTTCGTTGGTTAATTAATAAATGTTAATTATTTAACACATCTGTGTTAAATAATTAACATGATGGCTAGATGGCACAGTTTACCACGATAAATAAGTAGCAAGATCTCTCTCTCTCTCTTTTTGGCTTTCGATTTGTTGTAGTTTAACATACCCGGAACAAATAAAGTAGGAAAATATAATATATATTATTAAAATATTTCTAAGAAACTACAACAAATTAGAATTAAAAAATGAGACGGAGTCCGTTTCGAAGCTACAAGATAAAATAAAATTGTTTATTACATGGAACATCAAGCGTTCTAATTGCGCTTCTTTACCCTTTTAAGTCAGTGAGGGAAAAAATAAGTAAGAAAAACGACTTTTAGAAGAATAACGGGTTTGTTTATTTTTGTGCGGACTGTGATGTACAAATTACAAGGTTTCATTTAAGAAAATTCAGATAGACTTAATCAAATTTTTTACTTTAGATGTTTTGTTCTCCTCAGAATAGTGGTGAATCATTGTTTTAATTTTGTTTTCTAGACTTGTAGACGTTTGTGGTTGTAATCATTCTGCAATAAACATTGACATGAGAGCTTTGCCTATCAAAAGAGATGGATTGGATATTATCTTTTTTTTTCTTGGGTGAATGATGTATTTGAATAGGTAATTATTTTTCAAAATGTGTTTATGGTTAATGTAATATCTAAGTTTCGTCTCCAAGCTATGTCTTACAGCTGCTGACTATAAAAAAACACGTACTCAAGACATTTTATTATTATAATGTCCTATGATAAAAAAAAAACAAAAAGTACATAGGTTAAAGAAAAAAAACATGATATTCCTAATTCGAGAGGTACCCTTATTCCTAGGGTACTTCTTACTAATTTATAGGGTTATCCCTTACATACATCTAAAATTGATATTTTTACATGAGACCTTGTACAGTTCTCTTACTAAACTACTTCGCTCTGTGAGGGACATATCGCTACTTAACTAATTAATGTAACGCCGTCTTTATCTTTAATTGTATCATTATTAAGTTCCAAATTGTGCGAATTACAACTTACTTAATAAGTTCTATCACAATTTCTATTTCACGCCAGGGACTGATGTTGCTTGACTATTTCATTACTAGGCTGTTAAAACGGAATGAATTACTGTGTATGAAAATTTATTAGGGCCATTTATCGCCTCGAACGCTTTACATAACTTTAGAGACGGATCGACTGGCTTGTTGGCCTAGTGGTTAGTGACCGTGACTGCTATGCTACAGGTCGTGGGTTCGATTCCCACCTGAGTCTGGGTGTTCTTTGTGTCCGTTGTTTGTATGTTTGTAAAGTCCCCCGCGACACAGGAGAAATTCCTAATGCGGGAGTTGTCTTTTAAATAAAAAAAATAAGAAATAGCATGACCTACGCAAATCCTAACTATCCTATCTAAGATATTATAAATGAGAATAATATAAATGCGTTGTTTATTTGTTTGTTACCGGTTACGCCGTAACTACTCAACCAATCATCATGAAAAATACATATTATACCTTTCATTCTCAATACATTGTGGCGGAATGTACTCGTACACAAACGTGAGCTGCGGACAAAAGCTGGTAAGCAATAAATACAACACAACTTATCTGCGACGTCTTAATCTTCACTTTGTAGAAAAGATATCATTTTATTAATACGTGAAGAGAATTCTTTGTACCCCTTTTTAAGAAAATTTCGCGAACGTAGTAACGTGAATTTTAGAATTCGTACAGTTTAAATATAGAAAAAGTGCAGAAAGCTAAAATTCTTAAACAATGTCTTACAACTTAAAAAATTACGTGAAAACGGCTTAATAAAATTACACACGTCCAGTATATGCGTTAACCTGTCGTGGTAAGTAAGTCTATACAATGACAGGTCAAGTTATACTGGCCATCGAAAAAGCCATGGTTGAAATTCGACCACCACGCGATCTCTAGTAAATATTTAAATCCCAGACACCAAGTACGTTGTAATATAAACATCAATTTCTAACACTAGATTTGAGACAACTATCTAAACTTCTCGAACTAACAATAACGCGTGGTATATTGGTACTTTGCCGTGTAACCAATTTTCAAATTAACCAAACTTACAATATTATATATGAGCTACAATGTTTAACATACTTGAATGGGGACAGTTATGAAAATCCTACTCTTTCTAATACGTAACTTTAAGTAGGTATAGAGAACGAGCACAAACTAGATGTGGCAGCACAAATCGACACGAGAACTACAGCGTGGTAAAAAAAAGAGACTTTTAGAACTGTTTTCGTGTTGCCGTCAATGTTTAAATTATATTTAAATCGTTTTTATAATTATTATGATTAAAATTATAAAATATGGGTTTCTGCCGATTAGAAATGATCGTCAGCGTGGCTAAAACATGTCAAAAGACCAAATGCTATTAAAATCCGAGCATATCTTAGAAGTAGAAGAAACAGGAATCATGAAAATGCAGTAATAACTGACAAAATTGTAGCTCAAATAAAAATTTCTAACGTATGATGTCATAATAACTGTAAAGTATTTTCTGAACTCGGTTTTCACGTAAATTAAAATTATTTCAGGTAATGTTTACTTACAGTTTTGTTTGTATTGAATCAACTACTATATACTACATACAAAACTTAGCTTTTTTTACAAATAACATTATTAGTAATTTCTTATTGTTAAAACCCATACTTACAAATGTTTTTCTACTGCATTTATCCACTTATGTCGTTCATCACATAACCATGGAAAGTGAGTATTATTCGTGGGAAAGTAATAGAATTTTATACCATTTGATTAATTTTTATTTTTCTTTGAAGTGTTCGAGCACCCAGAAATGCAACAATACATTTTCACTCAGTTAAATGTTATTTTTCACTGCTTTAATGTGATTACTTAATAACATGAAGTGCCAATGTCAAATATATTTTCGTAAAGATTGGGATTTGCTTCACCAGGTGGCAGAGCCATCGATGTGCACGTTCCCTATATGAAAGAATAGGCTAACTATTTCAAATACTTTAGTTTCAAACACGTCCGTGAAGTAGTCGTGTTTTAATTGAGTTTAAAACCAGGTATTGATTGTTGTTTTACTGTGTTGAGAAATAGAAATAGAAATGGAAAGGTATGTTATGTTTAATTCCTATTTATATATTATTAGTAGGTATAGCTCTACCTTTGTTTTATTTTGATCCGCCTATATCTACAATCCTACTGTCTATAGAGCGAAATAAATCACGTATAAGCCTTAACTTTATATGTCAAATTAGGTGCCCAATTAATAAATTCCTTCTAGATTTATTGTGAAACATAAATTGACTCTAGGTACTCCTATACTTGTAGTCGGTATTTACACAGACAGTGTTCGACAGCTCATTTTTAGAGCCGATAATATAGATACGGCATTAGATATGTTATTCCATAGGTTTTAAATGATAATATACCCATTTATTGTACACCAAAAACATTATTACAAATAATAAGAGCAATTGGCGGTCTTATCGCACTGTTGTATTCTCTTACAGGTAACCATATTGCTATTTATCGATAAACTTAGTATATTAAGTTTGTGGTTTTAACGTAAAACCGATGAAACGTATTTATTATTAAGATGTTGTATACCCCCAGATACAAACAAAAATAAATGGGGACACCTTGACATGAACAGACATGAACATCACTGATTTATCTCATGACACGCTCTTATAGAAAAAATAAAGAATAAAAGTATTTTGAAATCTATCTATACTTATAATAAATCTGTAGCGGGATGAATTCTGTACATTGAATATATTAAAAAAAAAAATCGACTGGGGGGTATTAAGATATCGATACTGATGCCGAATATGCGATTCAGACAATTTTTGTCTGTCTGTTTGTCTGTTAGTATGTTCACGATAAACTCAGAAGTTACTGAAGGGGTATGCTTGAAACTTAGTATGATAATAGTTTGAGTGCCTGCGCAGGTTATAGGGTACTTTTTATCCCGGGTTAAACTTTGATTCCCACAGGAAAATCAATGAAAGCTGTAATAACATTGTAACATTAGTAGAATTTATATACTTATTTCGAATTAAATTACAGCGAGCGTTTAGCTTATCTGGTGTAGAGTACGAATTCTACTAGATTAGGTGCCGGATCGAATCCCTCTTTGACACTGTTTTCTTTTTTTGCACTTTTTTTTAAATAAATAAACTAATTTTCTTTTTAAAATTAGGTAACGTTTTTAACCGTCGAAAAAAAAGCGAGGTTCTCAATTCGACCGTTCATATACATATTTTTTTTTTTTTTTAAATCAATTATGTATGTTCAGCCTTCTTCGTTATTTTTGATCCGATTTTGAATATTCTTTTTTGTTAGATACTCAAGGGTGGTCCCATGTCAAGGAAGTCAGGATCTGATAATGGAATTCTGATAAAATTGAGAGAAACCCCTTTAAAATTGTAGAAACGAATAGTGTTTCTGTTTAATTTTAATTACTTTATCAGGTATTTGCGTTTAGAAATCATCACATCATGACGCCGAGCTGATGAAGTTAAAAATTTGCTGGTTCTTGACTATGCCAACGAGCTATTTTGCCTCTCGCAGCCATTAAATTCATAAATATGTTTCAGGGTATTAATAATAATAACAACTTCACACACCTCATAAACGGCCGTCTGATCCTAAACTAGGCAGAGCCTGTACTATGGTAACCAGACTGCTGATAAACATACTTATAATTATATTTCTAAATACATTCATATTATAAATAAATTACACCCAGACAGAGAATAATTCGTCGTGGGTGGAAATCAAACCCACGACCTCTGGCTCAGTAGTCAGGGTCACTAGCCACTAGACCATCAGGCCAGTCCAGTAAATATACATATATTTATAAATAAAGTTATAGAAAATGGAGATGAAACTTTTAAACTTTTGCGTTCCATGATAAAATGTTGACGGGAATTCACGCAATCACGTATTTAAAAGTATTATAGGTACAGGCCTGTGATCACGGCCACGACCACGGCAAAGCAAAGGTATGTCATACCTTTTAAATACGTGATCGCGTTGATTCCGGTCAACATGATTATATTAGAATAGAAAATATTTTTTATTTAAAGCATCTATGACTTAGTTGTTAGTTTAACTTAACACTTTGTTAGTATTACAGTATTTTACTATACTAAATGCATGGCAGACACTATCGCCAAAAAAATTATATCTAAGCTGAAATATTGACATGTAACCAGTAAAGTTTTTTTTACACTTTCAGACCATTTATTTTCCATTCGGTTACAGTAGTGTGAAATCTTATGTTACACCGTAAATAAAAAAAGCTCAGAAGCAAAAATGTATCTGTTAATTCAAATTCAATTCAAATTCAAAATCATTTATTCAATTAAGACACTAAGTGACATTTATGAACGTTAAATTGAAGCTAGAGTTAAATTCATAGATCGGCACAAACAGATGCCACAGCATGTACTGGATTGTCAAAGTAAATTAGGTGAAAAACACCAAAATCTACTGCCTGTTTGTGTCGATCTATAACTTCCAGTTTCCAAAATGCGTAGGGCCTTATGAGAAGAATACTGGCAAAGAAACTCATATCCACTCTTTTGAAAAGTCAGATCTTCAGGTACAATAGTGTTAGTGTTACATGAGAGGTAAACAGGATGCAAGCTGATGCCACCTGAATTTCATTTTATTGAAATGCTCCAAAAGCTAACGTACTAAAAAATAAAAATCACTCAGTGATACCGTTGAAGGTTTGAACCTATTAAACATAGAAATCATTCAAGGTGCACATCTACCTTCATTCAGTTGCAAAATCTACTGTTAAAAATAATTCGTGACTGGATTAAGAGGCTAGAGTTGCAGTTGATCGAACCAAAATAATAGTATAGGCTAAAGCATCGCTGACTAGGCCGACCAGTCACCCCAAGCAGCACCCGTTCACGAGTATGACGCATGGACCAGTCATCATCTCCTTCGCCATATCAGAGGGAAAGAAATGACCCGCCCCATGACGACGCCGCAAGCAATGACATTTTAGTGAGCATGACGAACCATAGTCGAGATACTGATAAAAATCACTAATAGTCAAATTACCATAATAATCGTCACGCATTACTTTCAACTGACAATGGTTTGTTAATAATTTAGCTTAATTATAAGACAAAGAAGTTTGTGTGTATATACCTAATGACACCTTAAGCCCAAGACTGTTTGTCGTTTAGATAATCGTTGATCGTATAGTAGGATTTCCTAATAAGGTGATTTTTTACCGTTCGCTTGAATTTATCTACAGGAAGGTCGATTACATGTATAGGAATTTTATTATAAAAACGTATACCAAGACCTTCGAACGAGTTGTGTACTTTATGTAAGCGATGATAGGTCCCAACGAGTTTAGACTTGTTTCTTGTATTAATATTGTGTATATCACTGTTTTTCTTATAATTATTAATGTTGTGCCTAACAAACATAATATTTGCAAATATATACTGTGATGCAACAGTTAAAATACCTATATCCTTAAACAACTCTCGAAGAGAGACTCTAGCACCTAAGTTGTATATGGAGCGGATGGCTCGTTTTTGGAGAATAAAAATCGTTTCAACATCAGCCGCCTTGCCCCAAAGTAGTATACCATAGGACATAACGCTGTGAAAGTAGCTAAAATAAACAAGCCTAGCTGTGTCCGTATCAGTGAGCTGACGTACCTTCCAAACTGCATAAGCTGCCGAACTAAGCCTACCTGCAAGGCTGTCCATCTGGGCTCCCCATTGTAGTTTACTGTCTAATGTAATTCCTAAGAATACTGTTGAGTCTACAATACTTCACATTTCATTATTTAGAGTTAAATTAGTACCTAGCTGTTTTACATTTGGCATAGTAAATCTCACACACTTTGTTTTATTTGAATTTAGTAGGAGATTGTTAGTTGAAAACCAATATAATACATCATTTAGTGCCCTATTCACATCGTCAAAAACTGTTTTCTTACGATCGACTTTAAAAATAAGTGACGTATCATCAGCAAATAGAACTATATCACAGAGATCTTTTAAATAATAAGGTAAATCGTTTATATATGTGCGAAAAAGTAGAGGACCTAGTATAGAGCCCTGAGGAACGCCCATAGTAGCCGGTAATCCAGAAGACCTCGCACCATTGACATCTACATGTTGAATTCTATACTAGGTAGTTAGGTATACCGAGGGGGCCCATAGTTTCTAGGAAACAGCACTGACTGACTGACTACAGCAAGAGTCTCCCAATTGGTCGGACGAATCGAGATGTTAGGTCGTCACAGTTGTTTTATGACGATTTTCTTCGAGGAAAATAACTCTCGCGCAAGGAGGAGGTGACGGTGTGGATTCGGTAGAAAAACTTCCAGGTGGAACCTTTTCACTCGCGCTCTCATGCGTACGCTAAGAGTGGCCGTGGGTGTATAAGACGAGTTTTATGTTCGTCACCCGAAGCAGAGTCTCCCGTAAAGAGGGTGTCTGGACTTCGCCCAGTTGCCGTCCGCTAACCAGCACTGGGTAGATCATTGGAAGCAAAACGTCGCCGTACCGACGGTCAACTGGTTTTAGTTGATTCAAGCCTGATATACGGCCTCACCAATAGCCCGGTGAGGTGAGCTTCCATCCGATCTCGAAAAACAAATGAGTAATGTTACCACGGCCAAATTATGTCGTTATTTCACGTGTAAGCAACCAAAACAACCTTTTTTGTATGCTCCAGGTTGTTTCACCGCCAATACAGTATCAGAAATACTGCCTGGAGAAAGAGGTACTATGCAATAAGCGAAAAAAACGCGAACGAAGTCGCGGGCACAGCTAGTACCTAATAATAATACCACTCAGATGATATTCTATTAGGTGTTAGTTACCATACGGCATACCTATAACATTTCATGCCATAGCAAGCCTAAAGAAAAAGTGGGCTGTTGCGTGTTATCCACTTTGTACAGGCCCCAAACACAATACTTTATGAAGAATGTATAAGTGGCTTATTATACGCACAAGTCGTAAAAGTTGACCGGCGATATCTCCCTCGTAGTGTTATTAGATATGTGAACGGCGATGGGATGACCACCCGTCATTATATTGTATAACTTATAACACGCCTTATTTAGTTATATTTGCTGTATTTTATTATTAGTTTTGTTCAATAAAGGTTACGTAATTTCTATCTATCCTCAACTGTGTGTACCTCGATTGTCGTTAAAATACAAGCGCTAATAATATAATAGGTAATGCAAAACTTGACGATTGATATAAAATGTTGAAAAAGTTTTGGTCAAAAATCAAGCCGAAATCAAAAAAGTAAGCCCTAATTTACGAACCTGACCATTCTACGCTTTAAGGTTTATAGTTTAGTTTAGTTTTAGTTGTTTGGAATCTAGAGGAGTACCAGACCTTCAGGCTAAATGTATGTATGAGATGTACAATTGGACACATTAAACATTTATTCAAATATGCTACCTATTGTTTATAGAAACTAAAATCATAAATACATACGTACTATTACTGATAGTAAAAAGTCTCCCAGTCAGGTGAAGAAGGTTAGTATTTAGATTCAAACGAAAATTTATTTAACATTATTTACATGTTTTCGTAAATAGATTATACGACGATTTAATAATCTAATACAATTAAAATTTCTATGTTTCATAAATTACAGCATATAATATGCAATAGCAAACATATAATAGGCACAAGCACTTGGCACTTTCATCAAATGTTCCATCTCCTCAATATTTTACCGAATACCCTGTGTATTGCAAGTAAAATAATATTCTACACGAACTAAACAAACACAAACTTCTTACAGTATCTTAATTACATTTTTCAATTCATATATTAACATTTTTTCAACAATAACTCCCAAAAAGAAATTTTACAAGTCTAAGAACTAAAAGTACTACGGACAAGTTTTGAACTATTATATGCTGAAAAATAATCGACAAGGCTTCCCTTAGCTTATATTTTCTACTACAGATCTATCCCCATAAGAGAGCAAAGTTGAAATAAACTAAAATATTGAATTTTCCAATTCACGAGATGGCACGTGACAATTTGTTTTGAACATTTTTATTTAAAACTTTTCCGGTTTACTATTTAATGTCCTTGAAACATACAAGTATAACTTTTGTCTTTTCTGATCAATCTTTCATATGCTTCGAAAACAAGTTCAAGACTTCGGACTACGGCTATATTTGATTTTATCTCCATCACTAACTTTAACAGTGATGTACATGTATATGTAACAGGCCTATTATTTGCAATTGAAGTGGTTACTTAAGTAGCTTAATCGACTTTGATTCGAAAGTGATAATGTATCTAAAATAAATCAGTCCACGGTTGCATCTCAACGAAGACGACAACTACTAGTAACTGCCATTATTTTTGGCTTTGAACCGCCATTATTTTTGGCCTTGAACCGCCATTATTTTTGAACATTGTCCAAATAATACATAGTTACAAAATTGTTTCAGAATAATAATACATTGTAATAACCATTTTCTACTTTCTTACAAAGGTATATATATAAGGCAATGAATATAATAGTTAATTATGTAGAAGTTATTCTGGTATGTTCATCTAAGTTGCTGATTGAGGTAATACCATAATGTCTATTATGCGTAATGTAACCTACCACAAGAATACGTCTTTGTGAGGGTGAGTAATTTTCTAATTACGGCTGCGTACTACCATTTACATATGTCTAGAGTGCCAAGTGCGATTTTTTTAAGTTAAAGTTAACTTTGTCTTTTCTCTGTTTTTTTTTAAAGACAACTCCCGCATTAATAATATTCCTGTGTCGCAGGGGGCTTCACAAAAATTGAAACAACGGACACAAAGAACACCCAGACTCGGGACAGCTACTTGTGGATCAAACGAATTTTTGTCCCGTGTGGGATTTGAACCCAAAACACTGGGCGAGGCGTAGTGGCGAGGTGACCACTTAAACAATTGCGCCAGCCGTGCCAAAAATGTATATGTAACTAAGAGTAGCATATAGTGTGAATCAGCTCTTTCATTTATTTAAAACCGATCATAGTTAACGTTATACGAGTGAAAACGATAAAAAATCTACGAGGCCCTTTGATTGCACAGTGATGTTTCAAGTCGGGTTAGATATTTTTTCAAAACCAAATACTACAAAAAATAATCTAATTCGTCTTTCTAAAAGGTCTCAACATTGCTTTGAAGTTTGAAATATACTTTTTCAGATCAGTCAACATTAAAGAATATAATAATACACCTTCTTGTCATTGTAGTAGTGTCTCCGTAAAACAGAATAAAAATTTCGCGAACAACTTTTTATCTCTCCAACACACGCACACAAAACTAGGTAAACACCCGGGGCAATTTTCGCGAATATACATTCCACTTTTTTCATTTCATTCAAAAATATTTGGACAAACTAATGCATGTGAATTATTTACTATATTGCTATTAAAAATGAAGTATTACTTAGTGTTTAAATTCATATCAACTACGTAACTAGGGAATCTTAACTGAGCTGAACACTATAAATTGTATTTAAACTATAATAATATACTACGCATGGACCCTTCTTATTGATGCCATTGTAATATATAATGTGTGTTAGCTGAATTTAGTTATACTAAACTAGTTCATTATTAAGCATTAAACCTAGAAATAAATCAATGTAGATTTCGTACAATTAATTTTTCCTATTAATTTGGCCTTAGCGAAAATAAGGCTGGCCTTTTTAGTAAATAATACATTTGTTTGTTTCGCCTTAAAAAAGGCACACAATAGGTATCTATAGTCCATCTAATTTAAGAAGTACCGTTTGACGTCTCATACTTTTCAAGCCGAAACAACTTTGTATAGGCGTAACTCACACAATTTCAATAACCTTTTGCGTAAAACGGTATAATTTTGAAGCTATTTTTATTTTATCATAAGATGTACAACTCTTAAGGATTAAGGTTTAATTTAATCTTTTAAAAAAATCAAAGTAACCAATATATACAAATATAGCTTTTTTATACTTCGTTTCAAAGTCACGTAGTTAGGTCCTTTACCGTAGTGTTGTGACTCTTCACATTCACTTGTATACGAATAATCTTCAAAATGTACGAATAATCGAACTTATTTATTTTTAATCCAGGTGTCTTTTAGTATGTCCTATGTAAAGAACTACAATATTTTCGGTGTCAAATCTAAGAAAAAAGGGAACTAACATTAATGAAAATTTTATTAGTTGTCAACATGAATTTTCAAGAAATAATTTTAAGTAAAATTAAAATATGTAACCTCTGTTTAAATGTACTTACGTCAACTTCACGCACATTACTTCGCTTAACCCGCCTGTCTAGTTATGTGTATATGTTACTGTAAAACCCCGAACGTCAGTAAATCCTAAGATTTTCCAGTTAAACTTAATTATTACCTGTGTCAGTAGGTATTTATTATCTTTCTAAAATTCTTAAAACAAAGTGGTTAGTTCTTTAAAAATATTAAATAATGTGATAAAATCCTTGCTACTTCATGAGTACTAAAAAGACTGTTACTTTATTGCTGACGTTTTCCCTTGAGAAAGATGTTTAAGTTTATCTATATGATGAAAAAATTCGACACAAAATACAGTATTCATTTTTTTATTAATTTTAGCAATCTATGCCGGTGGCACTTGTTTTGCACTTGCTTTCTACGTATAAAAAAGACTCCATTATTAAATATCCTAAAAAATATTGATGTTTAAAAGATAACCATAAACATTCGACAAAATGTAGTTACAATATAATTAAAAAAAAAAGGAAATGCTTATATTGTACACGGGAAAAGGGATTCTCACCAAATTCGCTAAAACTTCGAAATAAAATTGTAGCTTCTGTGTCACGGATCGTTTTATACATATGTTTCTTTTTCTTTTTGAACAAAATTTTATTGCCCTCTGAATATTATGAACTTTGCAAAGAGCTTTTAATGAAATAAATGAAACATCTTTTCTAGTTGTATTTTATTCAAAGAGAGAAGCCCAAATATCTAAAAGCATATGTTGTTTTTTATTCTTTATATAATACAAAATTGCCTACTTGATAAGACGGCACGGTTATCTGGTTTCAACTTGAATATGAATTCTAAAGAAAACCAGTTTGAAGAGAGAAAAATAATGATTTAAACTTAACGTTCAATTTACCTTCATACTTTAAATACATTAGACAAGAAACTGACGAATAGTGTATTGAGGTTGAGTCCTAAGATAAATTTGTATAGATTGTTCACTGCGATTGAATATTAATATGAAGGAATTGCATAGATTTTGTACGAAATTAAAGTCAAAAAGATTGTTACAGTGAAACTAAATACGAAGAGAGACAGCCGATGTGTTCCTTTGTACTCCATAAAAACTGAGTTTACGAATACATATGTCATGAACTGATTTACCTGAACTTCGACTGACAGAGAATAAGTAGAGACTGCCTTATGACTACATTTTTTTCTAGGCAGTTGTCAAACATTTTGGGATATCAGGGAATTTTAACATAATTGTTACTAATTAGTTATTGTTTTCTAAAATTGACAAAAAAAACGGTAGATACATTATCAATTATTAATAATAACAGACAATCTCGTTATCTAAAACTAAACACTATTCTTTTTAACTACTTATGTTAAAATGTAGAAAATAAAATAGCTAATGTCAGTAATTCAATGCCAGCATTAAAAAGGTTAAAAAAAAAATATAAAATATTTATCAGTAAAAGTGTCTAATGTTATATAACCACAAACTTTGTATAACTCTAGTAGATACAATAGCTCAATTTATGATTGAATGTTCGGAAAATTTATGAAAAAAGCCCTATGTAGCAACCAAAGTAGGAGATGTTGTAGTTCTATGTTCTGATAGCGTAGCATATATCTTAAAAGCAAAATGTATTTAAAGAATTATTTGCCCAACATGCAACATGCAAATGGATGTTGATACGTTGATTTCAAGTCTTAAAATATTTTTAAATGATCTTAACAAAATAAAACTATTGAAAAAACAGTTTTCTAACATTCCATTGCCACTAGATCCAGTTATAAAGGTGGTTTACATGGCTATCAGCAGTTTCATATTATGCTAATATTTTGTCATAATATTGCAAATACTATGAAAAATATATTTGTATGATAATATATATTATGTTTTTTAGGTTAATCTGAAGCTCTGATTCTATGTACAATATGTACATGTTAAATCTGTGCTGAAAAAGGTCAATTAAAAAACAAATTTAGCTTATATTGACAAAATTATAAAATAATTCAAAATTTCATGAAAGGCTTACAAAATCTTATTTGTTGCTAACGGATTTTTTCCATATATTTGATAAAACAAAAACTGTTTTAAACTGGGTTTCATTTGAGCTGACCAAACTTAAATTAGAAAATATTATAGATAGAAACCCCGATTTCGATATGTTAAGAAATATTTGTGACGTTATAGAAAAACGATTGGACATTAAACTCAGTCATTATCATACTCCAAATATATACCCCTAATTTTAGTTTATTTGTAAAGATCCTTATCCGCATATAAATTAATTTTAGAAAGAAAAGGAAGTTGTTAAAAAGGAAAGGAAAGATAGAAAATACGGAAAACTCATGAAATTTTATTTTAATTTCTCGGACGAAAATCTAACACGTGATGAAATTAAACACTTAATAGTGCATGTACTTAAAATCCTAAGTGTGTTAATTATTTATTGAGTTTAATTTCTGTTTACATTTTATTTCAATAGTACTATAAAATAATAATCTTATTAAAGCTTGTATTTAAATTATGCTTCCAAGTTTTCTTATATATTAAAATCATGGAGTTCAGTCTATGAAAATGAGATTGTTTTATTTTTATTTTCTGAAAACATTAAAAACTTGTTAACTGTTTTTCGTTTTAGAAATGAATTTAATCGTTTTACTATATTATCAACATTTACTTTAAACATATTTAAGTGATATATCAAAATCTGGGACAATAATCATAAAAAATATGTTGTTTTAAGGCAGTCTCCACTTTTTGTGTCTGCTCTCGAAGAGTAGATAAATAAATGAACTCCACTTCTTCCAATCACTGGTCATGACAGAAGCACACGACTACTTGCAAGGGGTCACAAAATACACCAACAGCAATTTGTGAATTCTCCAAACCACTGTAGAAGTGTTTTAGAACAGCTATTCCTACATCTATTGTTGAGCAATCCTAGACAAAACCGTACTGTTCACTGTTCATAGTGGGGGAGGGTATTTTAATTAAAATATCTGAGTAACTTCGCAAATATTTTATTAAACCACCAATATTGGACTTTAGTTCTTTTTTGTTACTGGAACTTAACAATGGTATGATTTTAGTAAGTATAATTACATCAGTAAAAATAACTACTATACCGATATAAATAAATATGTGAAGATACATTTGCAATGCGCTTTACTATTATTACAAAAAAACTCCAAAAGAAAAAATACAAATACTTATACAAATAAAAATTTGAAGGGCACAAATAATATCGACTGGAGGTATGCATCTAAATCTAAATAATATGTAAAATATATTCTTATCCACTTGCTCCTAGAGTGCTTAAAGAATTTTATCAAGATATATGTATATACTCCCCCCTTTCACAATTCATTAAATTATTATGTCCGTATTATTATAAGTACAGATTAATTAGAGTACAATTAAGGTTATATATGTAAGTATTCTTTCACAAGTAAAATCATGTCAAATTTCTGCCGCAGCATACTATATCATCATGTTCCAATGGAAGGCACTCAGTTGGTAGGGTATTCCACCCTACAGTTACCCGTAGTTAGATAGTACTACTGACTTATTGCTGTTTTTTCATTGAGTGTGAAGGGTTATAGCTCCATGGGAGGGTAGAATGAAGTTGAATCGGAATTAAATAATGGGAGTTAGCTGAGGAATATGTGCTTTACTAAACCTGTCTGCCCATAGGAACTCCATTATTTTATATAATAAATATTGTCACTATTCTTCTAATTTTTCTCTTCTTCTCTGACCCTACATTCAATTGCTAATAAGACAAATGTGCACCACAAATTACCTGTTTCTATACGGTATAGTCCATCCTAAGGTTGCCTGTAAGAGATTGCAGACTGCGATAAGACCGCCCATTGTACTACCGTTTTTAATGTATTTCTTTTAAAAGATTTTATCCTACTTATGGTGTGCAATAAAGAGTGCCTATCTATATATCTATAATTATTTATACGAGAATTAGCGCGATTAATAGGTATTACATACCTTTCACTCTCACCTTTCACTCATATTTCGACTAGGTTGCACTGGACGCGATCACAGGCTCACTTATCAAAAAATTTTTTTTTTCTAGAAAAGATAAAAAAAAAAATAGTGTCCTCGGGCACAGAATACTAAAAATAACAATAAAGCTCTGTCGAAGATAGGGAAAAAAACTGTTGTAATTTTTTTTAACACTAAAGCTGGTCAATGGCTTCTAAACAAAAAATATAGCTGGTCGATACACTGAGAGGCAAAGCTAAAGATTTGAACTATTTTGTATTTACGTATTTAAATAAGGTAACTGATAATATCTAGTAAACAATTTAATAAAGCTCTTGTCGCGATAGGCAGTTTAATCTAAACTAGTCTTAAATATCTGGGGAAACTTTGAATACAACGCGCTGAATCATTCAGTAGTGCCTCTGACTATGTAGAATTCGTTACAGTACGGGTTAAGTGTTTACGCTATGTTAACTTCCAAATTACTGAAGTTCACATAACATGATGAATACCAGTAAGCTATTAAGAAGCAATAATTCATGCTTTGCTTTAAAAGCTTCTTTAGGTGGAATGATATGAAACCATTGAAAGCCAAAGTGTCCGAAATCGGTGTAAACTGAAAAGGCTTTTTACTATAGCAACTTAACAGAATAAAGATTTTCTTCCAAATTATTGATGTCGCTAAGGAAGTTGGCATTGAACCAATTGGTGTGAGTTACTATGGTGAGAATATTATCATCAAAGCCATACCGTTCCAATGAATATCAAATATTGTTAGATTCAAAGTCGAATTCAATAGATGACGATTCACAAATCATACGATCATCTATTAATGTTTAATATTGTCTTCTACGTTTGTTTTCTTGAATAGATATGATGGCTCCATTATTACATTGTATGTAAGCTTTAGGCTTTTAGGCGACGTTTGTATTGCGGTGGTGCTGTATGCGACTGCCACGTCGGAGGTCACGAGGGGGAGGGTTCGATTCCAGCTCAGTGAAAATATTTGTATGCATGAATGTCTATTTGCATTTGCATTTATAAAAACAAAATGTATCTGTTTTATAGATTTTTGCAGGATATTATAGCTAATGTATGTGTGCTTGCCATCAAATCTTGATTTTCTTTATACTAATATGAGTATAATGAAAATCAAGATTTCTAAGAATATCACAGCTTAATGAGTATGACATAATAAAGGACTGTTAATAAACGCTTCCAATTGAGTACACATAATTCTTAATGACTGGAATTGAGTAGCCAATATATACACGTTATACGAACTTAGAGCTTACCAAACCAATAATTTTGAGTTTTTGACTGGCCTGTTGGCCTAGTGGTTAGTGAGCCTGACTGCTACGCCATAGGTCGTGGGTTCGATTCCCACCCGAGTCAGGGTGTTCTTTGTATCCGTTGTTTGTATTTATGTAAAGTCCCCCGCGACACAGGAGTCATTCTTAATGCGGGAGTTGTCTTTAAAAAAAACATTTAACGGTTCATGCACTACAATGCTATGAAAATATAATAGATTGATATTCTTAGTAACTAGACCATAACGTCACTAAAATTGAACACTGTCAAGTTGGTCTGTACAGATCTTGACCGCATCGATAAATCTAATCAGCGCTGTCCATTTTATTTTTGTGTATCAAGGTCAGTGACGAATTTGTATACAGACCAATCTTTCCTAGAATTTCCATTAATATAGGTATTTCTTTTTGTGTAACATTTATCATGTAACTGTTTTTGGTCAAAAATAAATAAAATTAATCTTGATCCAAATTGTTTACCTCTATCTCTCCTCTATTTCTCAAGTATGTATTTTGTACAAATAATAAATAACAGTATTAGTTGACAGTTGGTATTTTATATTTTGGTGTGGGAAGGCTCTTGCTAGAGACCATGGTTCGGGCCATGGTCTTAAGTGAGAGTGCGTGGGGTTCCGTCTTTTTGGGAGGAGGTGACGTTGGCCATAGAGGTGGCGGAACGGGAACGAGAGAGGACCCCTTAATCTTACAGAAACAGGCCTGAGACGGTAAGGCCCCCGTTAAAAATGGTATGGCCGTCTTCTGATCAGGCGGTCACGGTCTACAGGGGTTCTCGGAGGCTTCCTTCTTAGGGTATCCGAGGTCCCCTGCAGTAGACCCACTTGTGACGGAACACCGTGTGGTTTTAGTCGGTTCGAGTCCAACATACCACTTCACCCTCGGTAACGGTAATATTTCCACATAATAAAAAAAATTTGATAGAAAAAAGAAGATAAATATTAGTCACTTTGCATAGTAACGATGTAGGTACTGTACTATTTAAAATGACAACAAATATTTAAGCATAAACACCAATGTGTTTTTGAAGGTCAATTTTTAAAAATGATCGTGAATAAAGATGAATTAAACAAAATATATATAAATCTTAACTGACATTTTGTCGAAAAATTGGTGTTATTATAATTTTTTCTTATTAATTTTTTAATATTCATGAATGACATCTGAGGAGAAAGTTTTCGGGACAAAGACAAAGACATTTTTATTTATTAAAACATGAATATGCATACGCAGGTATGCAAGATGTTTAATACGAGTGGCGTACGTAAATATAAAGGGAATAAATATAATCATCCCTAATTTTTTTTTTTTAGATTTAAACAATACAGACACACTACAATATAGACAGGACGTTTTAATTGAAACTACCACTACAAACATTAAGCCTATTTGGTATATTTGAAACTATATTATGACGTAACCAGACTATTGATAAACATAGTTATATATTTCTAAATGCGTATGTATTACAGACAAATTACACCCAGACACAGAACAAATGGTAATGCTCTTCACACAATTATTTGTGTTGGATGGGATGGCTGGATGACGACGACCTCTGGCTCAGTAGTCAGGGTCACTAACCACTAGACCAGACGAGACCAAATGATAGCCATAGCAAGCTAGCTAGCTAACTAGGTTATACCTACCTACTTATACAAAATAAAAAGTTATGAGATAATCTAATTTACGTCAGTACATACATCATCACTACGCGAAGAAAGAAAAAGACCTCGTCCGTTTCGTCCTATGTTTAATCTTAGAAATGTATTAACTTACAATTACATTATCTCGCGTATTAGCTTAAGTTATAAAAGTTAACAAATATTCGAATTGAATGCAAATCCAATTTAACGGAATTTTGACTGAAAATTGCTAATAAACGACTGCGCAATCTCCAAAAGAAATTCAACAGTTTATATAATTTAATTCTAAATCGATATATTTAGAATTCAATTTAACAACTTTCCAAACAAAATATGATAAATATATATATAAATACTAGCTGACCCGGCACACGTTGTTTTGCCATATTAATTATTTCTAATGAATATTTTGGTAGTCAAAAAATAACTAACTTATTGTGGGATGGGGTCTATGACTATAAAAATAACAAAACACCAACCATTCATTTTCTTAATTCAAAGTACTTCATTAACTAAACTGACATATTTAAAGTTTAACAGTGGGAGAGCAATGCTTCGGCACGTATGGCTCGATCGGCATATCGATAAAGCAATGCTTACATTGTGTTTCGCCGAGCGAGTGAGGTTATCGTTAGCTCTAACCCTTCCCTCTCTCCATCTTCCCCCCCATCTCTCCATCTCCCCTCCTCTCCTACTCCCACCTTAAAGGCCGGCAAGGCACTTGTGACTCTCGAGTTGCAGGTGCCCATGGGCGGGGGTAGTCACTTACCATCAGTTGACCGGTCTGCTTGTTAACCCCCTATTCCATAAAAAAACATCGATTATAACAATCGCACTTTCTATTTTCAATGGGTTAAATACTTTAAAAAAATTGTACCAATGAAAGTAAAAATACTAATATCGCTATTAAAAAACAGGGGTTGATCGTAGAGGGTTGAAAATTCAGGGTTGTATGTATTTTCTAATGCTGTATCATAAAAAATTAAAAATTTTGTCAAAAAATTAAAAAAAAATTTAGGGGTGGACTACCCCTAACATTTAGGGGGATGAAAAATAGATGTTGGCCGATTCTCATAGATACCGGATAAGCACAAAAAATTTCATCAAAATCGGTCAAGCCGTTTCGGAGGAGTATGGCAACGAAAACTGTGACACGAGAATTTTATATATTAGAAGATAATACTAAACTAGAGTTTATAACGTCA
Organism: Callimorpha dominula; assembly: GCA_949752705.1. Classification (NCBI taxonomy): domain Eukaryota; kingdom Metazoa; phylum Arthropoda; class Insecta; order Lepidoptera; family Erebidae; genus Callimorpha; species Callimorpha dominula. The sequence goes on from OX456997.1 coordinate 15,111,812, forward strand.
TTATAAAGTCGTGCCCCTGGGAAATGTAATATGTCCGTTCATACACACGAAAATTCTAGAACTGGCCACCCAAAACAATGTCCATTATCTACTTGCATGGACTAGGTAAGAACTAAAGATTAATATTTTTATACACTACAAAGATATTTAAAGGCGTGTATGTCAAAATACAAATAAGAAATGTGCGATAGGAAATTCAACTCCAGTAAACAATATATTACACAACAAATCTGACTAATAACTAATTTTGTTTGAACAGACAAAGCAACAGAAGTACAATAGAGTGAATAATGGTTCTACGCACCAGGTAAAAAGTAGGCTATAAGAGGCTTCGACGTAAATGGTTGGAACATTGTAGCATCACTCAGCACAATGTCGACTTTTTGACGTTTGGACACCCCTGACAAATGATATCTTTTAATGAATATCATTTTATTACTGACAGCCTTGAGTGTCACGAATGTAGTCTATGTAGACTATCGTAATACTGAACATTGTCTTGTATATAAATTATATGCAGTGGTATGTTTTCTGCATGCTGTAATTTTGAGAGCTACCAAATATAATTTGACAAGAGAACAACTTTGGTTGCTATGACGCTTTCATTAATATGGTTCTAGTAATCAGACAAAGGAAAGCCTTCAACGTCAGTCTACTTATGAATTAATGTTGTTTTAATATTTATTTTACAGAACATTGCGCTGTAGCGACAGAATTGAGTGCCTTTTACTCTATATTATAAACTACAAAGCTGACTTCCTTGTTGCTCTCGATCCATAAGCTTGCTCTTATTATTTTCGTGCAATTATAAGGGACTGGGTGTGATTTCTGGGTTCATAAACTTGTTTTTCGAGTCCATATCTAGAAAAATGACTTTTATACAACTAGCAAGTCACTACTAGTTCTCAAGGGCAAAATAATATATATTTTATTATAGTGTTATTTATTTTAATTTTTATTATTTGTTGATATAGCCACTTGTATTACCAACTACATATTTGAAAGTTTCATATTATTACAGGACAATAGTTACAGCGATTATTAAGTTTAGGCAAAAACGCTGAAAATAATGATGTTTGTGTCCCCGTTAGTTTTTAATTTTATTATATTTGTACTACTAATTAAAATAAAAACACTTTAATAGGTACCATTAATACCAAAAAATATGGTTAAATTATGCTGTAGTTGATATTATTAAATCTTATGAAGTATAACCGCCAACTTGATTGCCACCATAATTTTGACATAATAACATATTCACTCAATGAAATAATATTCTCCTCCAATTCCTCTTTCTCCACTAGTCCACTTAATCTAGTTGAGGTAATCAAAAAACCTCAAAGGTGCGGGTAACTGAGATTTTATTTTATTTTTATTGTGTAATGGAATAGGCATTTGTCTTATAACTTACTTTTTTTTTATGTTTGAGCTGCCAAAATGACTCTGGCCCGCCTGATGGAAAGCACAAGCAAAAGACGCTTAAAGGACCCGGGATCATAGTGGGACGGAAACACGTGCGCTGGTAGTGAGTTCCAGGTTTTAACTGCTCGGCACAGGAAGGAAGACCCGAATCGATGGGCGTGATACCGTATGTCTACCACTCTGAAGGGGTGGCTTCCGAGGCCGGCACGTGTTGTCCTGTAGAGGAAGTTAGAAGGGGGGACCAGTTGGAAGAGCTCTTCAGTACCCTCCCCATGATATAGGCGATAGAAGACTGCCATAGCGGCGATATCTCTACGCATCTGCAGAGGCTCAAGAGACTCGGTGGCTTCAGGACTGCCGACAATGCGGATTGCTCGCCGCTGCAATCGGTGGCAGCGTCAAACAGATACTGCGCGGCTCCATCGCACGAGCGAACCTGGGTCTTATAAAGAAGACATAGATGCCCAGGCGAGAAGAACCGTCTCACATTGTTTAGAATTCCTAACTTCCGCGAGGCCGTCTTAGTGACGGTCTCGACGTACTCGCGTGGGTTGAGGTCGCGGCAGATATCCATGCCCAGGATATCGAGCTTGCCTTGTAATGGTTGAGTGCTCTGAAAAGTCGGAAGGGGAAGGAATGGAGACTTTTTGGCAGAGAACACCTGTGTTTTCTTGGCGTTAAACTCGACCAGGTTCTCGCAGCCCCATTGAGAAATGCGGCCCAGAACATGGTCGAGTTGAGCGACAAGCTCCTGTCGTTTTTCTTCAACAACTGCCGGCTTTGCAGCTAGGTGTCCAAAATGTCGCCCATGAACTGTGCTGTCGTCTGCATAGCAATGAGTGTTGCCAAAGGCTAACATGTCATTGATGTGCAGAAGAAACAGCGTTAGCGACAGGACGGAACCCTGCGGTACACCTGCGTTAATCGGCTGAAAGTCGGAGGCTGCACCGTCACAAAGGACTCTGATGCGGCGCTGGTGCAGGAATGCGGCAACCCAGTTGCAAAGTTTGGGGGGTAAGCCGTATGCCGGTAGTTTGGAGAGAAGTGAACGGTGCCAAACCCTGTCAAAGGCCTTGGCCATGTCTAGGCTGATGGCCAAAGATTCCCCGTGCCTGTCAATAGCCTCACTCCAAAGGTGTGTGACGTACGCTAGAAGATCACCGGTGATGAGATGTTCAAAAAGTCGAGTTGTCTTGGAGTCTCCAGAATGGGATCGGTATAGGTATACGTAGATTGGGCTCATGGAGCCAATATCCACGTGTAGCCAAATAGTGGAGAAGGATGGGTCCTCAAGCAGCGTAATCGGTGACAGCAAATATCCGCCCTGACGAAAAGACACACTCCAGCCTTCGCGAGGAAGCACTCCTCAAGCACGTAGCCGGGGTAGTGAAGATATGTCGTGTCGGCAGGGCAGCGTATTTGAAAGTGAAGATGAAAACGAAGATGGTACACGCCTCTCCAAGGTAAACCTATTCACCTTACTCTTAACGTTCCAGGATTATAACTGTCTGGTAAAATTGACGCAGGCAGTTCATTTCTTCCCCATTGACGGCTGATGCCGCTGCCGACGTCCTCTACCCTCGGGATCGGCCCTCAGCCGATCCCGTTCAGCGGTCTCTTTTTGGAGCATTACAGCTTCACAGAAAGAGACCACTGCGCCCTAGCCCTCCTCACCCGCCAGCATGGCAGCAATGATTGCTGGCGGGGACAGAGCAAATCTTGCCCTAGGCAAACTCAAAAGTGTTACTGGTGACTGTCTGTTGTACCAGTGCTGGTATTGTTCACTACAGTTTCTTAAAATCTAACCAGGTAATTACGGAAAAATAGTATTGTCAACGATTGCAAAACAATGATGGAAAAGGTAGTCGTTAAACAATCGAGACTAGTCAATTGCTCTAACCTATTGCTAGTTCAGGACATCGTGGTCTGGCCATACACTGCACAATATACGGTCGCAAAATTAGAGGAGCTGGAACGTATCCGACACCCACCTTAATCTCCGCACCTAGCCAAAAACCAACTATTAGTATTTCACATTCATCTTATGTTCATAATATAGCATGTTCATCATATTTTGTAAATTAGTTTCCACATAATGAACTATATGCACTTTTTATTACTTTTAATCCCTAATGCAACAAGCATCCCGCTAGGTTTCGCTTAATAAAAGGTCTGATCTTTTTTGCTGGGTAACACCGCCTAAATACTTTCTGTTGCCTATTTTTTTTTTCACACTCATTATTCCGTTTGGACTTTCAGGTAGCTAATTGTATTCCAAGTTACCAGTTACGAAATTTGAGAAAGAAATTTACTCTGTTACAAAAAGACATAACCATATTTAAATGTATTCATGTATATGTAGATTCTAGAAAAAAAATTCTAAGATTGTTCCAAAATTGTTTTTTCTTCTTTTCATTGAAAACTAAAAGAAAATATTCGATACTTTTGCAGTATATCTGCATTTGAATATACTGTATTCTACTGTGTATTACAATAGAAACAACAGTTCTATTTGACTTTAATAAGCTTTTTACGAAGTTATCCATGTTTATAAGTTTCCCTCGCTGAGTTTTAGGATCTGATGACCATGGCTAAGACCAAACAGTTTCCTTGAAACATACACAAAGCACGCAGAAGAAAAAAAAAGTTATATTTTAGGTTGAAAATTATGTAATTAATTTTTTTTTTCCTTCGAGCCTTTTCTCAATTAACTTGGGTCGGCTTTCAGTCTAACTACAAAGCGGTGGAACTTCGATATTTTACGTGAAGCGACTGCCATTAGACCTCTACAGCCCAAATAATAGGCGATATCGAAGTTCTGTAGTTTTTTAGCGCTCCAACTATCCGTAACAAGTGCCACAGATGTTCGTTTGTGAATGGGCACCCATCTTAAGACTGACCTGGTTAAACTTTGCAATATGGTAACCTACTCGGTAACCACTTAGCCACGCGCCCCTCAATTATATGATTCAAATAAAATTTAAATATAAATATTGTTCCTAATCTTATTCGTTTGTGTCTAATTCTAAAAACAATATTAGTACGTTATTGTTGGATTTTAAGAGCGATCAATAAATATATTATTTTACAAACATGGATTTCTCTTGATTGAAGAGGTATCTTCAAAACAAGTATTGTAAATATGAATATATCTCGATCTCTGTTTGAATTAGTAATAGTAGGTACTATTTTCAGAATATTAGCAAATCACGTGGGTGCAAAAGTTAATATAGCAATAGAAAAATTAATATATGCTGGCACCATGTTTTCAATATTAGAGTTTAACATAATATTTAGCCCACATAGGTCTTACCGATTTAAAATTGTGATAGTCACTATTTAAAAGTTATTAAAAGTTTGATGGTTTACTGTATGTTATACATATATTATTGCATTCTGTCACCATTGACCACTAATGTGCTATCAGATCTTTAACCACTGTGCAGAGTTGCCACTGTGTCAGGGGAGGGCTCTCAAACTCCAAATATTAACGAGATTTATCTACCACTGAGAAGATAGTTGGGAGAGGTCTATATCCAGCGGTGGACTATGATAGGCTGATTGATTTATTGAGAAAATAATGACAGGTTGGTTTAACCAAACAAACATATAATCGGTATTAAAAACATATAATCTATTTTAGGATAAATTTTCTTAAGACTAGTTTAAACTACTTAGGTAGAACTATATGCGTATGTACTTACTTACATACGAACATAGTTTAAGTCTGCCTAACAAGTTTAAGTGTAAGACAGTCAAGAGCCGTACACCTAACGCCGTGTATAGCCAAGACTTAGAGTTATCTCAGAGCAGCTCTGAAACGCAGGTTAAAATAGATCGACACAATACCTTAGCTCAGTTGGCCGATTAAACTAAACTGTAAGACTTTACGACTAGAAAACTTGTTAGCTCGATAACAAGTTCTGATCCTTAAATAAAAGCCATTTCGTAGATTAGGAACCTTTGTAACAGTTTGAACTTGGTCAGGATTTATTAGCATAGATTTCTACTATTGACTATTTTACTAGGGGTGATCAAAAAGTAATGATAAACGGATATTTCTAGTAATAATAAAATTCTAAAAAAATATTTTTTCAACTCCCTAATCCTTCACAACTTCCCTGACAAAAAATGGTATAAATAGGACGTCATTTTTAAAATATACATTCATTTGAATACTAGCAGTCGGAGTGATAACATCAAAATGGAGAAACATGAAGTGCGAAGCGTCATCAAATACCTGTGCTTGAAAAAAATGTCCACCAAAGACATTCATACTGACTTGGTGGAAACATTGGGAGACTCTGCTCCTCCATATTCTACAACTGCACGCTGGTGCAAGGAGTTTAAGATGGGAAGAACATCCACGGAAGACGAACACCGCGAAGGCCGTCCGTCCTCCTCCCTCACTGAAGAAAACGTCAAAAAAGTTCAAGATCTGGTTTTGGCAGACCGAAGAGTGACCATTCGTCATTTAGCTAAGAACACAGGCATTTCATTTGGTAGCATTCAAAGGATCTTAACTACCGAGATGAACATGAGAAAGGTCTCTGCACGTTGGGTCCCGAGAATGTTAACCGACGAACAAAAGAAGAAACGATTCGACATTTCAAGGACCAATCTTGAAATGTTCCAGGCGGATCAAGATATTTTTTTGGCTCGATTTGTGACTATGGACGAAACGTGGATTCATCATTTTGATCCCGAAACCAAACAACAGTCAATGACATGGAAAAGGCCATCTTCACCGACTCCCAAGAAATTCAAAGTTTCAAGCTCTGCCGGCAAGGTTATGGCGTCTGTTTTCTGGGATGCTGAGGGAATAATTATGGTTGAATACCTTGATAAGGGCGCTACCATAACAGGCTCCTACTATGCTGACCAAATCAAAAGATTGCGAGAGGCCATCAAGGAAAAAAGACGGGGTAAACTGCGCGCAAAAGTTCTGTTCCATCAAGACAATGCACCTGCACACAAAGCTGAAGTTGCGATGGCTGCCATTCAAGAAGCTGGCTTCCAGCTGCTTGAACACCCACCCTATTCTCCAGATCTAGCCCCCAGCGACTTTTATTTGTTTCCTCGGCTCAAGGAACACCTCCGGGGCCAGAAATTTGAGGATAACGGCGAAGTGATGGCCGCTGTAGAGGCATTTTGGGAGAGTCAAGATAAAGATTTTTTTTTGAAGGGTATCGTTGGTTTAGAAAAGAGATGGACTAAATGTATTGACCTATTAGGAGACTATGTAGAAAAATAAATTTTATTTTCAGTATATAGTTATTTTAATGTACCCATTCTCATTACTTTTGGATCACCCCTCGTATATATAAAGGCGGAGGTTATCTGGATATATTATAATAAATATGATTTATATAGTTCTGGTGTTGTATATATACTGGCTCGTCTCATACCAACCTCGTAGTTGGAGATTAATGACAAAAACGTATTTTATAATCCTACCAAGCTACGTCTGCCGTTTGAAATACAAGATTACGTAAGTAGTGTTAAGTAGTCATATCTTCTTTGTTATGCTAAACTAGCTGTGCCCCGCGGTTTCACCCGCGTAACTCAGATGCCATGGGAATATCGGAATAAAAAGTAGCCTATGTGTTAATCCAGGTCTTCAGATATCTACATACGAAGTATCATCGGTCAATCGGTTCAGTAGTTTTTGCGCGAAAGAGTAACAAAGTCCCCTGCCGCTTCTGTCTGTCTGTTCGCGATAAACTGAAAAACTACTAAACGGATTTTGATGCGGTTTTCACTAATATATAGAGTGATTCATGAGGAAGGTTTAAGTGTATAATTTGTACCCGTGCGAAGCAGCGGCGGGTTGCTAGTATATTATATAAATGTATGTATACAGAGCCCTTTAACAAATCGCTAGTGTCTTGATTGAATTCCCATTACGGACACAACCGTCAACAACGTCTGCCCTCACGCGTCTGCCCGCGTTCGAGTGGCTCACGCCACGCGGCGGTGAGCGATGTTTCCCCCTTACCCTCGCCCGCAGTTTTATATTATATCGTAACTTTTAAAATATTTGACCAAATTACGTACTTTAAAAAACAAAGTTTATCTACTTTGAATATCAGAAGCGTTAAAAGTATTTATTTTCATAAAAATCAACTTGTTACTGCTAAATGTGAATTGGAAATAAAAAATAAAATTTTACTGTATTTATGGTTCACTATTTTGGTAATAATGGCTTACACATAAAAGATAGATATATACTGTCCCGGACTTTTTTGTAGAACTGTTTAGGAGAAACAATCCCACCGTACATTATATTCGTGTAACTCTTACAGTTTTCCCACCGCACGCCAGAATAGCTCGCAGATGACAGATTTTTTTCCGACTTACTTAACACTTATCGTTATATTTTAGCCAATATACACAATATCTTCATAAATTATAGCCTATGTGTTATTCTGATATATAAGCTATATTATTGTAAAGTTTCATTAAAATCCATTCAGTAGTTTTTGCGTGAAAGAGTAACAAACATCCATACATCCATACATCCATACATCCTCACAAACTTTCACGTTTATAATATTAGTACGATTACTTGCTGTACCTCCGTTCTCTATTTCTTTTTCTCTGATTTGGTCTCGTCAATAGTGATGCTAATGCTGTAGATTAAGTTATTTTACCACACACATATAGCCTAGTATTAATCAAATTTGTAACAAGCAATTATTGCATAGTAACTGAGAACAGGCTAATGTTGCTACTCAGGAGAGGGTTTCCAAATGCAAACAACGCCGCAATGGCTACCCACATTAAGCTTCATTGATCGATCGCCATTTAGCTGAAGTGCCTCTTAATGTATGTAAGTACTTTCTGTGACATACTGAAATCTTTATCAGAATATTGCAAATACGTTGATTTATTGCTGTAAGTGCAACTGGATTCAGAAGCAATTGTCTAGTAACTCTAGTAACTTATAGTGCTTACACTTTAGTTACTATGTATTAATTCTATTACTATTAGTAGTTTTATTACAATTACATTATTTAAATATTAAAAAAAAATTACTCTGTGTGGACGGTGCAGTAATTTAAGTAGGAGGTGTACATGCTTGATATTATTGTTCTAAAGAAAGTAATTTGTGTCTATTAATGGTTTCTAATGTGTGCCCTGATGCAGGAATGTTTTCATTACTTTGTAACAGCCGGTATAGGTATACAGTGTAGGGCTTCTAAAACAATAACTATTAATATATGAAAATATAAATATATTAATATATGAAAATAGAACCCAACGGAACCACAAAAAAAAATGTTCTTAAGAGATTATAAGAAAAACTTTAACTTGGCTTAAATAGTTTTAATATATACTTTGACTTACCTACAAACGTATGTACCTACCTAATCTGTAAATATTTAAATATGAACGTTACAAAGACAAAGAGAATACTAATTGAAGCTCTAATCTTTAAAAGACGTTTATTATTACAGGAATGGACGCTGTCTCTGTGTTTAAACTTGGTCATTGTATTAAGGTTTTCAATTGTAAATACGACGTCTCCTAACTATTAATATTTGTCTACATAAAGCTAGTTTGTAAAAGATTTCTGACTTATAATTTAAATTTACTCTTTTGAACTGACACGTAGCCAGTATTTATATTATAATATATAAATATAAATACGTTACATATTTTGAGCACTAATGTTAAAATTATATTTTAATTTCCTTACGGCACCCATTGCAATAAAAAGCGACAATCACCACATAAGACACTAATAAATTAAATTAATTAATTTTATCAGATGGCTCAGTAAGACAATAAAAATGGCGACTTTGCTATTTTCGCAGTCGAAAATTTTGTTTATTTTTGTTTTTGTGTGAGGGTAGTTTTAATTGTTTGCATCTATAACTAACAATAAATGCACTTATATAATTCATTAATGTTGTAAACAAATATATTTTTTTCATAAAAGAGAAACCATTATGTATTTAGAAATATTTAAGTATGTTTATCAGCAGTCTGGTTACCATAGTACAGGCTCTGCTTAGTTTGGGATCAGACGGCCGTGTGTAAAATGTGTGGAGTTATTACTAAGTATTACTATTAACAAATTCAAATTTCAGAATATAGGTTCTTTGTTAAAAACCACCACTACGAAATATTCAGCGGTGAATACTAACATTTGTTTACAGATTTGATATTTTGATGAAACTAGCGGTATAAAGACGCAATGGGTTTTATACCGTGTATACTGTGACACTGAAATCCATACTAATAGTATTAAGGTGTTTATTGGTTTTTTCTTTCTTTTGTTGCATGGGAATGGTTTATGGGCCGGAAGATTACATGCTGAAAGTGAATGATTTCCGAGGTATAGCTATTTATTTTTACTAGAGATCGCCTGGTGATCGAATTTCGACTATAATTCGTTAAGTTTTAAATTTTTTGTTTTACATCTTTGACCAGCATAATTTGAACTTTCCGAACCATGACAGAATTATGGCCGGTAGGCAACGGTGGTCGAAAAATCAAAATCAAAATTATTTATTTCAAGTAAACCCATTGAAGGTATTTTGAATTATCAGGAGTAGGAGTCAGTCAGTATAAGTCGGTCGTGAAGCTAGTTGCCTGTTCCAATACGTAGATCCTATAGAGAAAAACAAGCAAGAAACTCCAAGGACACTCTTTTCAACATGTTTTTTTAACTAGGTAGGTGCTTGTTACATTGCTTATAAGCGCAATTTAATGTGAGGACAATGTAACATAATAATGTTCTAAAATAAAAAAGAAAATCACAGAGCTGCTAGGCACGTAGAAAATTAACTTAATACTTAAGTGACTACACAGTTCTCACATGTACAATTTTTTTTTCTAATTAACAAAAATAAAAAGACAATCATAAAATAGTGTATAAAATAACATCAATTTCGACTTTCGACCATACTAACACGAAAAGAATTTCGACCATAATAAATTTTTAACTTGAACTGTCATTGTATAAACTTATGTACCATGATAGGTCAATATACATAATGAACTCTACACGCGTAACTTAATGTAGCCAATTTCACGTATTTTTTTTTTTAATTTATAACACGTATTGTTCGAAAATTTAAATTTTTGCACTTCTATACATAAACTCTAAATATTCCAAACTTCACGTAAGGACCTCTTCACGTATTGATATACAGATTAAGTATAACGGAAGCAAAGCAATGGTCGAGTAATCAGTAATTAGTAGCTAGTAAAACAGGTTAATGTTTGTATAATGTTAATGTACCCCTTTGCGGTTTTGGGTCACCATTTTTTGTTTACTCTTTCTTACGCAAAATTCCTGCTTACTATTTTAGATAGCAACACCAACATTCACAAGGAGATCTCGTGCAGGTTGTTACGGTCTTCTGGAGGAATTTATAACATAAATCAGAGATCGGAGATTTTCTACTAGCGGTATTTAGGAAAAAGAAATGAATATGTTTATTTAATAACTTTTAGGAATTATATAAATTATATGTAAAAATACGTCCTGTATTATTTTGCTTACATGTATTGTGTATTAGGTATGCGTATGTAAGCAAACTTATACAGACTCAGTAAGGAAAATATGTGTAACTTAAAATTTTAATGTAACATAAAAATCAATGTACCCCTTGTTTTAAGCAGCGATCCTCTAAGAACTTTTTTTTTGTTAGGGATTTGTTATTTATCCGTTAATCACTACATATTATAAAACAAAGTCCCCTGCCGCGTCTGTCTGTTCACGATAAACTGAAAAACACTGAACAGATTTTCATGCGGTTTTCACTAATAGACAGAGTGATTCATTAGGAAGGTTTAGGTGTATAATGTGTCCCTATGCGAAGGCGGGGCTGGTTGCTAGTAAAGAATATAAAATATCATCTCTATAATGTCAGTATACTTCTCTCTACATATTATGTAGTTATTAGCTCAATTGAGCACCTACAATTACAAACCTAACAAATCGTCTCTTATGTAAACAGGACGGGTTAAGATAATTCAAAAGTAAGCACGCTAAATGTGTTGTATTAAAACTAAAGTGCGCCACAAACCAGTGCTACTGTGTCCAAATTGCTTATTTTGACCTCCCTCCATTCATTATGCATAAGGGGGGTGGGGACTTCTGTCCGCGCCAGATACACCCCAACATATAAAAAGATTGCTATGAAGATAACATGTCTAGTTAATATTATACGCAGACTACCCATTCAGATGTAAAATTTATTCATGAAATTTTATCGGTGCTTAATTGCTGGCAATCTTTTTTGCAATTCAATAGATTTTAAAAATTGAACAATATAAATGTAGCTCGTAGTCAAATGTATTGACTGAATTATTCAGTACAAGAGCGTTTATTCATTTCATTAATTATTTTCCTTTTTTATTTTACTGACTAACAAAAATAATGTTGGCCTTCTTTGTGCGTATGCTTAAATTTACGAAACGTGGCAACGCAACGGAACTTTGTGTTAGTCTACAACATTCACAAAACAAAACATTTTTTTCAAATTCAATTCAGAGCTTAAAACGATACTTTGATCGTATCATTTCGAATTATGAAAGAATATAGTATTCAGATCAGATCGGATGTTCAGATTCCACACCTTATATTGACGTTTCTAAATAGGTACATGCTCCTTTTTTACACTAGACCTCACCTCTTTATATTAAATACGCCTGAACTATGAAATTAATTAGGTGTAAAAACGTAACGTAACTCTAATACATAGACTCATTGACGCACACTGACAAACTAGAATAAAAATATAGAATATAGAATAAGCATAGTCTTTCTCTTGATGACGAAAATTATATAATTATATGACATTTAAAGTTGACTTAGCGAATCATAACCGCATTGCCCTAACTATAAATCAAAAGATGCTTTTTATTGTCACATGCGCGAGCACGTTTACAAAAATTTGTTTTTTGAACACAATATTTGTGAATACATAGTGGTACATACAACACACAGCGGTATACGTATTTGTTTAATAAAAAGAAAACCAGTAAAATGCGTAAGTAATAAATAAAGTCAAAGGTGTCAATTCACCCCCACGACTGGAATGACCAACTGTCAGCACTACACGGTACAATTTTTAGGCACCACCCGAGGCGGTACATTCTGAGTGGTACCACTTTTTAAACCCCCCCTCCCCCCGACGCAAAAACGACGAGGTGTTATATGTTTAACGTGTCTGTGTGTGTGTGTATGTGTGTGTGTCTGTGTGTGTATCTGTGGCATCGTAGCGAACGGATGAACCGATTTTGATTTTGTTTTTTTTTGTTTGAAAGGTGAATTAGTCGGGAGTGTTCTTAGCTATGTTTGATGAAAATCGGTCCAAGATGGTCGACGCCACAAAATATATTTTTCACAACTCCCTCAATATGGGTATCAAATTAAAGGGCCTGACTAGTAGAATACTATAATAGACTATGATAAATTTCAAATCCAAGATGGCCGTTCATACTATTTTTATTATTTTGTGTCGGGGGTTTTTTAAATTTTTAACTTATAGATATATTATTAACTTGGGTAACATTTAATCAAATATACTTGTCTTATTTTATTCCTCATGTCCGAAAGATTAAATTATTACTAGTCGCATCACGAAATAGCTAAAATATTTGTAATACCTAAGATTTCATGGCTAGGCTACTTCAGTATGAGAAGGCACTTACGTCAAAAGTTTCTCAATGTTTTTCATGACGGTTATATCTCCACGTTACCCACATAAACAAAATACAGCTCGCTGTAAGTAAACTTATCTTGTAAACTTGCTAGGTATAATGTAAAATATTATGAACATAGTTCCTCACGTATGAAGGTAAGGAGTCAGATTAGTAGGACGCGTCTGACTCTCATTAGACAGAATTGGTGTAATTATGAAGATTAATCCTGTAAATGAGGCATTACCCGAACAACCGAGATAATGTATAACGGCACAAATCTTCTTTGTGTACGTGAGGGCTGTTTAACAGCTTTTGGTGCTATTCGACTAAACAAACACCAAAGAGTGCTTCAACTTTTAACGTAATGTTTTAAAAAACATGTACTATATTAGCTAAACTATAAGCTTAATTTTTATAAATTAACTGTCTTTTGCAAATTCTAAGTTTTGCTTTTTTTTATACTTCTAAGGTAACAATGCAAACCGCCTCATTGTTATTCATTCATTATTTAAATAGATGGTTCTTAAGAAAAGTCTAATAGAAAATTAACAGTCAATAAGACAGCACTAGTAAGCAAGGTACGGTGTGCAAGTCAGCTCACACAAAACCGTCCTTTGGTGTAGGTGGATTACTTGCAACCTACGACGTTCTTTCTATGAACCAATCTGTTTGAAACTACGCCGTTGGCAGAAATATTAAACTGCCACGCAGCACTCATACTCCGATAGGCTTAGGTTTCTTGTAATACAGAACAAAATTATATCCCATATTTGACGATCACTTTATTCGAATTTCATCGAGCTGTGACCACGGTCGCCGTAATACGATCAAAAGGTCGAGTTAACACGAAATATTCAACCTTTTTAATTAGATATTACGGCAATTTGGTATTTATTTGTACTTGTATCTAATTTGATTCGATGAGCTATTAAAACATACTCTACTTTACATTTAAAACCAGGGACTTAACAAAATATAAATAAATATTTTTTAAGCATATTCTTCTAAAGTACAAGTTTAGATAGGATGTGATCCGTTGATACTGTTGAGCATGAGCTTCAGGTCATAATAACAACATCGTTATCACATAACAACAATCTACTATTTTCAATAGTCCTAATTAAACATAGCGCCATCGCGCCAGCGAGCCATGTTCTTATGCCGTTTGTTTATCCAGAAAACCGGACCGGCTAAACACTAATTGTGTTCAAAATTTGAAGCTTGTGTGTCACACAGATTACAAAATATCCAAAAAGTCTAAAATATAATGTCGGTAGAATCCACGTAGTAATTTTCATCAAATACATTAATATGTACTAGAGATAGCCTGGTGGTGGAATTTCGACCACATTTCATTAGGTTTATGCGTTTGACGTTTCCACGTGATTTTTAAAGTAACATTTTTTTTTAATTTTAGTTTTCTGAGCTTCTTCAAACTTTAAGTGTTCCAAATTTAATGTTCCTCCATTTGGATTGTTTCTTGAAATGCATACAAATAATTCTCTTCGCGTATTAATACAGAGTGTACTTGAAAATAGAACACTTACTTAAATTACTGAAAGGGCATGACTCAAGCTTGCAGTTACAATAAAAACATTGAAAAAAGCTATCCGTTTATAATATAAGTTATGACCGTTTGATTTTCCAGTTATTTTTGCTTCCGTTTTTCATAAAAGTAGGTGGAATATGTAAAGTTAAAGATTTTAAATAGTACATATTTTTTATTTTGGAATTTTTTCATTCCGTTACTAAGAAAATTCATAAAAACTAACTTCGAATTTTTTTTAAGTAAGTTTTTATGGATTTCTCAAAAACTAAGTGAATAGTTAGAAAATAAAAAATACGTACTATTTAAAATCTTTAACTTTACACGTTTCATTTGCTTTAATGAGAAACCGAGGTAAAAATACCTGGAAATTCAAACGGTCATAACTTGTAAACGGATAGTTTTTTTTTTTCTATTTTTCCCTTTAATGATTTAAGTAAGTGTTCTATTTTCAAATACATCCTGTTTATACATTATACATAAATCCATTTTTACGAAGTTTTCCATTAACCCTGAGTTCATTAAGTCTTAAGTCTAAACATAGTAACATGCGATAAGGGTCTTAATCGTAGGATAAAACAAAAAGTTGTTCGTACATTCTTACATGCGTAGTCATTAGACGAATTAATTGTCCGAAACCCGAAACTTGCTAAGTGTACCCATATTACTACATAGGTGTGCGAAAAAATAAATTATTTTTCTCAGTATTGTTTGGAAGAACAGGATATTTCCGTACACTGGTCTCAGTTCGACTCCGGTCGATTTAATAAACACAGGAATTTGGATGTAAAAGTGCGCTCTGACTTCGAAGTTAACCTGCGTATAAAAATGAATTATCATTTACTCGCGTATTGCTAACCTTGTTAATTTACTTTTCTCTTAACTTAAAAAGCAAATATGTGTATGTGCTATTTATATATGTACTATTTATAGAAAGTGGGTGGTTATTTTAGTTAGGCTGTTGTGGCACGTACTGTTGTAATTAATTTATAAAATTGATAACTTATTAAGGAACACTACTGTTGTTGTGCCGGTTTTATAGGTGACGATAACCAGTTTGACATCTGGTGGACAATTAAATCTAATTATGTAATTGCTCATTTTATTGAATATGCGGTAAGCACGTTTAATACAAATGTAAGCTTATTAATTAACTAAATATGTTTATTATTAAGTAAACACAATCATGGTAATGGGTTTTAAGAGTTCACAAGTTTTAGCTCATGGCAAACTTGTATGCTTAAGAAATTAAAGCAGTGTGCATTATTCATATATCGATATCATATAATGATTCAGTATTGCCATTTGAGAAATTTCTCCGAAATCTAGACGAAAAAGGTAGAGGTTTTACGACCAACTCGCAAAACCCTCAAGTACGAAATTTAGGACTACTAGGTGCATAAACCACGTTTTACTTTGTTCATCCTTTATCGGCTGTTCCAATGTATTTTAAATAAAAAAAAAAAAGAACAAGATGAAATATAAAAAATACTTTCAGATTGTTGTTGCTTGACTATGGAAAGCAAACAAAGACTTCGGTATCTAGTATTACCAGTCCTTGTTTTTCACATCGCGTCGCCATTTTCGAGCAATTAAGATAAAACCATACATATTCACCGCGTGTAACACATGTTGTATGCAATTAAGATAAGCGGGCACATAATTTTCACGGGACTAACAGCGCTGTTGTAGTGTGGTCACCAGTCAAGCGAAAGATTAAACTGATTGGTCACTGACAATTGGATCACACAATATACTCGTACGTATGTAAATACCTATAGATATGTAACTTAGTTGCGACAATGTAGATTGATTGATCAGCAAACTACAGCATGAGTGACTTCTAGATGGATGACCAATTACGATAATGAACAATATTCATATGCTTTCGACCATCAAACCAGCCTTCTTGTAGCTTAGAAATCACTACATATTTTAAAACAAAGTCCCCCGCCGCGTCTGTCTGTCTGTTTGCAATAAAATGAAAATACGAGACCTACTAAAATTGATATTTCAAAACACTTCTACAGTGTTCGCTTTTTCGTTAACTCTATCTAGCGGTCCCACCTCTTTGACTATATAATATGTTGTTGGTCCATCTAGAAGGTGCTCGTAATTTAAGGGTTTTGAACAAATTTTGGCTATCTGTTAAACCTTTTTTAAGGTTCTAATTATCTAATATTTGTCTCACACAGGAATATCAAGACGGCCTGATGCTGGCAGAAAGGGTATCCCGTAACGCGGTCACCGGACCTGAGGAGTTAGTGTGATCGTAGGTATATCGCGGGTGCTTCTCGAGAAAGAAGGAGGGGTAATTTTCCTCCAAGTACACAGCATAACCAGCTTGTCCAAGCCAACTGAATCAGCACTTCTCTACAAGCATGGTTCATAAGAGCAACTCTTCTAGAACGGTGACATTTTAACCCGTCGGCGTCCTCATAATGTGAATAAAACATTTTTATAACAAAGGACTGTATAAACAAATAAATAAAAATAACCACGTTGCGTCTGAACGTCAGTGAAGTAAAGAATTTTATTTGATTAAAACAATAAATTATCGTATTAAACCACTTTTACGACTCAAGATTAAAATTTTGCTTCAGAACTTTTTAGGCGATAAAACCAGTGTACTGAATTTGAAATAAAAACAAAATTTCCATGCAGCTTCATAAAAACAAGATGTCGTAAAGTCTGTTAAGAATAGGTAGGTGGAAACGCTGTAAACACAGTGTAAAGGCAAAAGTTTTCGTTTACTATACAACATACTAGCTTTTACCTAAGGCTTTGCTAGGGTTAGTGTAAATTTTGTAAATCAATAGACGTATCCCATGGGAACAAACTTTTCTGGATGAATCGTAACTAGGATACGTAGGACATTTCCTGATACAAAGCATTAATTCAGATTCAGAAATATCATGTTCTCGAATCACATTCTCATAGCTAGCAAAATGAATTTAATGTAATATAGTTGAACGGGACTAACTCAATTAGAGCGACAAGTAATCGCTATAAGAGTAACATGGCCTTATTTAGATAGCATTGTTAGTGATTAAATTACAAGCTTATGTAATAAGTGCCATGACCATCCTATAATATTATCATAATCATGTCGATTCTGGTGTATAATTATGAAATGGTTTTCTGCGTTTGAAAACATACTTCTTTTCAAAAAACAATTTAATCGAAATATTTAGTTCCACCATAGTCTATTTTTGTAATTTCTAGGGAAGGTTATTGCTGCTTTCGCGATATCTTCATCTTTCGATCTTTAGACCTGGATTCTAAAAAAAATATCATTTAGAGTCCTGGTTCCTGAGAAATAAGAAAAAATATTCATAAGAACACATTTTTTTGCAAGTAGAAATAACAATTAACTCAGTTCTAAAAATTTTATACAAATAATGTTCAGATTTCGGAACATAGTCCGCAAAATTTTTCCTTAAATCTATATATTTAACATAAGGGTCGAAGTAAAGGTTGTCATACATTGATATAGCATTGTATTGTTTTTGTTGTAGCATTGTATAATTGAACTCCTACTAGTTTAAAACAATTATTACTTACTATTGTAGTTTAATCAGCATATTAATGTGAGGCATTCTTATGAATGTGGAACCTTTTCATTTAGCACGATCTTTACTAAAATTAGATTGACACCTTTATCTTAGTCGTTTTGAAATGATTTGCCATAAGATATGAAATGAAGATAAGTCAGACGGTTTAAACTTTTGGTATTATTGAATCCCTGCTTTCACATATTGTCGCTTGAAGCCACATGAGCTAAATCAATACGGTAGAAATGTATTTATTACATATTGTTAACTGTCTTGTAAACTCCGATATTTCAAATTAGGATTATTTAATTTTGTTATTTCTGTCAATGGAATGTAGTTCTTCTTGTTCTGTGTGATATAACACAGAGCTATATTTTAAATGATAGAAATGGAAAGGAGAAGGTTTGCAATACAAAAGCATATTTTTTTAACTTATGAATACGCCTTTTTTTTACTGGAAACATCAAAATTCGTCGCATTTCAGGAAAAAAATCCACCTCCAAAGATAGTTAATATTTATATTTGAACAATTGAAGTGATATCCCTGTAATGATAGAAAATGCGTGAAATTCTATTCCCCGTATTTTGAACCCTTCCCCTTACAGGGATCTCATTTCAATGGTTCAAGTCATGTTATGACTTGTATTAAATAAATCATCGAGTCAATATCGAATTATTTAGATGACATATTACAGTTTTTTTTTTCAATATCTAGTCAGTAGTATCTCCTAAAATTGGGTGAGAACAAAATATGCAGATTCTGTCAAGAGACAGAAGAGACTGCAATGCATATTTTATGCTCTTGTGGCCCACTAATGCGGCACCGAAGTATTCACCTAGGGTTGCACACCATGCAACCGCAGGAAACACAAACAATCACTGCTGATAGGATCTGGAGGTTTCTCGAAGCCATAAGTCTGAGCAGTGAACTGTAAACCAGAAGTGCGCTACAAAAGACCAGAAATAGTCGAGGTAGCACTAAGCACTCAAAATAATAATAATAATAATAGTAGTATCTCGTTAGGCCTAAAACTTTTCTGCCCTACATATGTCCACGATTTCGACGTACAAATCAAATCGAACTCGAGTGCAATGTTCTGCACTTCATAAGAGCTACAGATTGGGTGAGCAACATTTGCGTCGTGTTCGTGATCAATACCTATCGGCTAAACATTGTAGCCTAAAAGGCCTACTAAAAATGTCACTCCGAAATTGAGATAGTGCGATGAAATACGTGTATTAAAGCAAAAAACAACCTTATCTCATATACTCATACCACCAAAAAGAGCAATGTAAACATTGCTCTTTTTGGTGGTATGAGCTATGTATTGTTTTTTTGTTGGTAAAATGTTCTGTTTACTCATTGTGATGTCACTTTTAATTAATAAAATGTAAAATAAAAAACATGAATTTTCCAGCATGAAATTCCAATTTTCCAGCCAGAATAATGGTATGAATACACTATTTCTGGATTCGGTATGTCTCTTACACCCTGTATAGTTTCCAATTCAGCTACATTTTGTCGTTGATCGATACAAAACTTCTTAGGCCTCATTTCAGCTGGTTAGAAATAAAATATTTATTGTATTTGAAGACTAGTGTAGCAGAAAAGTTCACTTGTATTTGTTATACCCTGCGGTAATAACCTACATTTTGCCAGCATATTCATACAACCAATTGGGAAACAAGCACATTGTACTTTCGAATGATTGGAACAATCATGGCTACGATTTAAATAGAAATCTACTGTATCTTACCTTCATTGATAAATATTTTTTAAGTATTTATTTTATTATCTTAAAGTATTCATACGACGCATTACAAACTATGTAATGCCTGCAATTGAGCCCAAAACTAATCAGGAGCGTGTGACAAGAATGTATCCAACCATTGTCACGTTGTACAAACGTATTATGTAACATATTACTGGCACTTGTATATGTACTTAACATGAGAACAAAATTGCAATGCGCGAACGAGTACTTGAATGTACTCCATCGCAATTTGGCAATCCGTTGCGGTACACCCAACTGTCGCTCTAGTGCGCTGAACCAAATAGTCCTCGTGAGATAGAGCGCAACCCTAGTCATTTAACTAAACTCACTGTGATATTTTATCCGAATTCTCTCATTCCATGTTTGACAAAATTGAAACTGAAAATCTATTAGGAATAGAAAAGTAGGCTACGTTTTCTAAGAATTTCTTGTTTATAACATAAACAAGTAAATCCGAGTAAACGAATACGCAATATTTATTTAAGTCTTTATTTAACTCTTTTGGTAAATATAATAAAAAAAAGTTGCTTTATGAGTCTATTTATATGTTTGTGTAATTATATTACTAGAGTTAGATCGGATACACGGCGGATTTAGATCCGCTAGTAGATTTTTTTTCTTAAATAACATGTACCTTATTTACCTCAGCCGCGGGCAAAACAAGAATATAATATTTCTTTGCATAGAATATTGATAATACAAATTTTAAGGAACTTTAATCTTATAGTATAATGTAAAGATTTACATTCGTATTATCAGGTATATTAGTCCTTATTATTAAGGGTTGAAGTGACCTGCCGCGTCATGTCCGGCACCCTCAGAGCATTCCCGTCCTACAACCGATGAAAGCGCATGCGAGTTTGTTTGATTGTTAAACTTTCACGCCAAACTAAACAACCGATCATGATGAAACTTTGAATACATTCAGAACAAAGTACTGTTTCCGAAGAATAAAAAAAAACTTTGACACGAGTGAAACTATCTTATCTACTACTAGTCTTTATCAAATATGAATACCACTTACGGAACTTTTTATTCTAACTTATTTGTAGTATCATTTACTTTATTCCAAAACGTTATCGTCTACGAAGGTCAGAATTATAATCTTAAATAGTCTCGATTAACATAGATAATATGACAATGTCTTATGCGCAACGATAGATACACTCGGGAGCAATTCATCTAAGTCACATAAAGATATTCGAAAATCTCAGAAACTAATAATACTAGTTTAATGAAATTAATCGTGTTTAATAGACAGTAAAATTAAAGTAATAAAACTTCTTATTTGTTGTGAAGGTAGGCCGGCCATCAAAATGTCAAAATAAAAGAGAAAGTTTGTAAATGGAACTACGAATTTACTGAAGCCAGGAACCGGCGAGGCCAGGTGTTCCACACAGCATAAAAAGATCGATACTTGGTCTACACAACTAAACTTACAAATCAGTATCGATGCCTCGAAGGAAGTCCAAGTACATGGACTGTAAGACGACGACTTGCTGAACCTAATTTTAAACCGAATGGACCTGCAAACGGCCCTAAAGTTTGGCGTGGGCATTGTCTTATTTGTATTTCAAGACTAAGTTAGGCCCGGAATCACTTAAATTGGAGTGAATTTTTTTTATTAATTTATTGTCTCTTTATTGTACACCTTTCATGTGAGATATTTTTAAAGTATTTTGATCACTAAAACTAAGTATGTGTTACAAAAAACTACAAACTAAGAGTAGGTAGACGGTAAGAATATACAAGGTATGCTACGGATTCAAAACTTACATCATTCATTTGACAAGTATTGTCATTGATGGGGGTATATAATAACAAGGAGAGCCTTTATAAGAAATTACCATTTTAAAATACCTTACTATAAACTACTCGTGTCTATGATGTTGTATGGTAAGTATATGGTTTCATTAAGACATTGAGTTTTATATTTATATCTACTTGTATATACATAATTATTTTATTTTAGTTTTAATATCTCTGCAATCTCGCATAAATCTGAAAAAGGTAAGACACCCTGATCCTAAACTAGGTCAAAACCTGTGCTATAGGTACCAGAGCGCCTGCCCCCCATTAAAGGTAACCAATATATAGCAACAGTGGTAGCACAATATAAGAGAGAGCAAAATGCATGTGTAAGTATGTGTGCGTGTGAATGTGAGTGTGTATGAATGTGTAAGTGACGTGAGTGCGTCAGTGTTTGAGTGTGTGTGTGAGTATGTTTTCTTTATCTTACAACCTTCAATACGTTTTCAGTGTCAGTATAATCCAGACGATGCAACCATTCGAATAGAGTCCTTTTACATATGTGGTAGTTCATTTTATGTATTTCTAATATTTTGTTTATTTTATTATAAATAAAGCTACCAAGAAAACAAGGGAATTTCTTTGTAAAAAATGTTTTAAACTTTGGCACCTTAAATACCTTATAGTTGTTACGCTGGTTTTGAGTTTTCTTAACTAGATTTAGATCGACTAGTTTGTGAAACCGTAGAAATAATCTCAGGATAAAAAGTTGCCTAACTGTCAGTACATTACTTTCCTGATGTAGTGTGGAGGTGGGATACAAGAATGGGCGAAATTGGCTTACTTTAAGAATGGCCCTCTGTGCTCTTTCCAAAGAAATTAAGTGTGTTTTGGCTGCTCTTCCCCACGAGTCAATACAGTAAGTTAATAAAGATTCACATAAAGCCTGGTAAATGGTTTTCATAAGAACGGGACTTGCTGCGTAACGAATATTTTTAAATATGGCCATTAACTTTCGAATACGTGAGGTTAGTAGTTGAATATGTGGTTCAAAAGTAAGTTTGTTGTCTATCATAACACCTAGATATTTAATATTCATTTTTCTATTGAGAACTGGGCAAGTACAAAAGGAGGATTCATCTATACCATGAAAGGGATAAGAATGAGATTTTATATGCAATCCATCCAGCAACATCTGTGAGTTATTCCTTATGGAGAAGGCGATGTAGTTACTTTTATCTGTGTTTAGGCTAAGTAAGTTCGATTTAAGCCAGTTTGAGACTTTGTTGAAGCCTGCTTGAGCATTTCCAAAGACTTCATCCCAACTCTCTCCCCAAAACACGCAAGCAGTGTCGTCAGTAAAAGCAATCATACGGCCGTTTTTAAGTGTCATATTACATAACTGATTTATGTATATGAGAAAGAGAGTCGGGCCAAGTATGCTTCCCTGGGGCACACCAAAGGAGACTTCGACAGAGCTACTGATGACGTTATTAATGCGCACACACTGTGTTCGTCCTTTTAAATAGTCTTCGAACAGCTCCAACTGGCAACCCCTTATTCCTATATGTTCTAGCTTCTTCATTAGTAAGTCAATTGACACGGTGTCAAAAGCCTTAGTGAGATCCAAAAAAATTGTCAGACATTTTTGACCTGCATCCAGCTTCTTTACCACTGTATCTGTCAGCTCGAACACTGCATCGGCAGTTGAACGTGCTTTCCTGAAGCCATATTGGTGTGGAGAGAATATGCCGTTATTTTCTAAATAATTAATCAGCCGGTTGTTTAAAATTTTTTCTAAAATTTTCGAGAGTGTCGGAAGAATGGAGATCGGCCGATAGTTGCTGATTACCGATTTGTCTCCGCTTTTGTAGATAGGTGCTATGATAGCCTTTTTAAAAATGTTTGGGAATTGACTATGAGAGATGGAAAGATTACAACTATGCACTATAGGACCAGCCAAGACTTCTTTATTTTGCTTGAGCATTTTAGCAGAGACGTTATCCCATCCAACAGAATTTGTATTTTTGAGAGAATTTATTAGATTTACAACTTCGCTCAGGTCAGTTTCCAAAAGGACAAACGATGAGGAAAGAGAACGCAAAGGTGATACACGACTCTCTGTTGTATCCTTGTGAATAGAATTTGCTAAATTGCTGCCAATATTCGCGAAAAAGTAATTTATATTATCTACTGCAGTTAACGGTGTAGAAGAAGAATTCAAAAGATCATTTGAAGAATGGTGCTTGGTTTTAAAGTTGGTGATCGTACTAATAATTTCCCAAGTCTTTTTAACGTTTGTTTTCCCTGAAATCTCTAATTCTAACTTTTCGTATTTGTTTTTTATTGTTCTAAGCAAAGAGGTACAGTAGTTTCTATATCTGCGATATGTTACACAGAGGATTTCGTTCTTCACATCAGTTTTCAACGTGGCGTGCATTCTATCTCTCGTCCTTAAGCAGCGCAACAAACCAGGCGTAAGCCATGGTTTTATAGGTGTTTTCCTACGCGTCAATGTGACCGGGGTAGAATTCTTATCAATAGTTTTGATCAGGATATCTTCCATTAATGCAGCAGATTCATTTGGATCGTTACTTTCTAAGACTGGCCTGAAATTTGCTTGTTCCAGATCGGAGGAAATACCTTGATAATCAATTTTTGTAATGGTTTACTTTCCTAAAGTTTTATTTACACGTCCCTTACAATCAATCGAAAAGAACACGCTGTAATGATCTGTCAGACTATTTTTTATTACCAAAGTTGTACATTGAAAAGTGGTTTTAACTAAAACATGGTCTAGGCAATTTTTGAGTCTCGTTGGTATAGTATGAGCAGGCAGTAGACCATGCGCGGAAGTAAGATTTAAATAGGTATGTGAGTTAGGGTCCAAGTTACAGGGTTTACGTCAATGTTGATATCCCAAACAATTACAATATGTTTACAATTAGCTTGGGATTCCAGAAGATTGTTTAATGAGTTTATAAATGTATCTGTATTGCGGAAGGCCGGTGGCCTATATTAAGCTATAATTTTTATTGTATTGAATAACGAAGTTACAATGCAGTTAGCTTCCTGGAAAGTTGGTTCATAGCTGTTATGTACTAGGTCATTTTTAACATAAACAACAATGCCGTCGTTTTGATTGTAACAAGCTTTAGACCATGTTGATGAATAATTATCAATCTGCGGTATGTTTGGATTACAGGAGAGCCAGCATTCCGTTAGTACAATTACATCAGGTGGAACAGCAATTCTATGCAATAGGCACAAGAAATCGGATATGTTATGACCTATACTGCGTATATTTTGTGTGATTATTTTTATATTTCTTTGTGTGCCTGTGATGTACGAACTACACTCCTCTGGGTCACATATATTAGATGTAAATAAATCCATTTCATCCAAATTTATTATAGTAGGTATTGGTATAGGGCTCTGTTTCCACATTTAGACTCATAAGCGGTCCATTATGCGTACAGGTGGGCTGACTAGTTGAGCCAGCCTAGCTCCTTCCAGAAGCGCAGAAGCCTCCTGGGGCATTCACAGGCTTCTAGGAGCGACCTCGCTCCCGCAAGGATACTTGCCCGTTGTGTGGCCGCTCCCTCGCACTCCAGGATAACGTGGGCGGCCGTTTCCTCCGCGTTGAGACAGCCTCTGCATAGAGGACTGTTTGTCACATTGATGGCGAATAGGTGTCGATTTAGGGCCAAATGGCCCGTAATAGTTCCTATCACTATTCTGATGTCAGGTCGGTTGAGACTGAGCAATCTGCAAGTCAAACGAGGTGAGACCTTCGTCAGCACCAGTTTGGATTGTCTACAGCCGGGTGTGTCGGCCCAGCGGTTGTTGTGTGTTTCCCGAGTCCGTTGTCTTACCCATGAGCGAAGTTGACTAAAGGGAAGTGGCAACAGTGTAGTTGGACCTGCTACTGTCGTTGCAGATCCCCTCCTTGCCAGCTCATCGGCGACATCGTTCCCGAGCGAGTCATGCCCCTTGATCCATTGGAGGATTAGCCTGTTGTCGGAGGCTAGACGTTCCAGTGTCTGGTGGCATTCGTATATAAGACCGGAGTTCATGGTGTTGCCCTCCAGGGCTTTTAGAACGGCCATACTGTCTGACAGTATGCGGATGTTATACTCCTTTATACATCTTGACATGACCGCAGTAGCGGCGTAGATTATCGCAACGCACTCGCATTGAAATATGGAACTTGCTGCCCTAACGCCAGTGATATTGTTATGTTCAGGTCTTGTGAGAAAATTCCGGCTCCAGTCCCTGTCCCCATCTTAGAACCGTCCGTGTATATACGGACTTCATTTATGCCGGATTGATCTCGGTCGTTTTCATATAGCTGTATTCCGTATCTCCTTTCGAAGATGTGTTGTTTGGGGATCCTATCGCATGGGGCAGCTATCAGTGGTTGATAATCCATCCAATCAGCTTGGAATGGGGACCCTCTCGGTTGTACCACAGACCCAGGTGTTTGAGTCTGATGGCTGCCACAGCTGCTTCCTGCTGTATAATTAGGTCTAGTGGTGCTAGGTCTAGAGCTACTTCCAGGGCAGCTGTGGGAGTCGTGCGCATGCATCCAGTAGCGGCAGCACATGCGAGTCTCTGGAATTGCTGCAACTTGTTACTGACGGTGCTGAGCTCTGTTCTCTGCCACCAGGCAATAGCACCGTACGTGATGATAGGCCGTATGACCGATTTGTACAGCCATAGGGTGATTTTTGGTGATAAGCCCCAGCTTTTGCCGAGGAGTCGCTTGCATTGGCAGAAAATAATGCTCGCTTTGTTCAGTTTCATGTCCAGGTGCCTGTTCCATAGGAGTTTGCTGTCAAGTATCACTCCTAGATACTTGACCTCCTTGGTAAGAACTAGGCGGGTGTCGAATAGTTTAGGTAGTCTTAATTCTCCTAAACTACGTTTATTTGTGAACATAATCAGTTCCGTCTTTGCCGGGTTCACTGTTAAGTCGTGTTTCTCACACCACTGTTCGACGACCTTCAGTGCGGTTCTCATTAGGTCGCATACCACGCCCTCAAAGGGGCCATTGAAGAGGATGGTCAGGTCGTCTGCATAGCCTACTGTGAGGAACTTGTGGTCATTGAGCTGAGTAATGAGCTCATTGATCACAATGTTCCACAGGAGAGGTGAGAGAACTCCGCCTTGCGGACACCCTCTGGCCACCACCCCTCTCGTTGTATTATTCACAGTAAATTGTATGGCCCTGTGTCTGAGCATGCTGTCGATCCACCCGGCAATTGTGGGATCGACCCCATGTCTTGACAGAGCCTGGCTGATGCTGGTGAAGTTAGTTTTGTCGATGGCACCCTAGATATCGATGAAGGTTCCTAAGGTAGACAACTTGTTTTTTAGATTGCCCTCTATGTATGAAACTACTTGATGAAGGGCAGATTCTGTTGATTTGCCCATTGAATAAGCATGTTGGTTGGGGTTCAGAGGGTAGTTGACTAGTGCAGTACTCCTGATTTCCCTGTCTATTAGTCTCTCCAGTACTTTATAGTAGGTAATATGTCATCCATTATAGAAATATAAATATAAACAAATCTTGTCCGCAGTAACTAAAATATATTACTAGAATTTGGAAAATTAATTTTGAAGGATCCCGAGCCAATTGAAAACTATCCCAATTAATTTTTGTCAATCTTATATTAATATACTTGCATTTAATTAAGGATTTTACTACTTTGTTAGGAATAATTTTGGGCATTTGAATGTTTTTAACGTCAGTGCATGATTTGACGCTAAGGTGATAAACTGAGAGTGAAGGTGTAAAATAATGATGGTTGCAATATAAGTAGAAAGTGAATAATGAATCAAAGTATGTGAGTTGAAGCGAGTTAGTTATACTTTTAGTCTTGTGGTTGGTTGGTTGTAATATGTGTGCGTTTGTTTGTTTAGGGTAGTATATTGATAGTAACATAACATAGGGTTTAATTTATTTTTAGTTACATAGTTTTTATAAGAGCCAAAGAAATTGTTAATATAATGAAACTTAGGTACTAGTCAGAAAGGAATTGAGTTATAAATATCCTCTTTACAATTTATGTTAATAGATGGCATTCCATCGTTTGAGCGCATATATAGTTTTCCAAAGGATACCCAACAGCTAGCATTACTATGTTTCTTGACATGTTCTCTTGCCAGGTAGTAAAGATGTCTCGTTCTGCTTGTCAAATTTTCAGTGACGTATACTGGTTTGCATTTGCCCTGTATCTTGAAGTGAGTGGTATTAAGTTTGTCACTGCCTTTATTAAAAGTTTTCACCGACTTCATAAGCTTTTCTTTCAGTAGTGTTGAGGTGAGTTTTACTATTACAGAACCTGATTTGTCGTTTTTATTTCTAATGTGAAAGACATCGCAAACATCTGACTCTTGAATAGGCTGGTTAACTGTTTCACCCAAGATCTTGACATATTCACACAGATTTTCTTTTGTTTCAATCTGGTTAGGCGACGATATATTTCTTATTTCGAATGTAGAACTTTTTGAGCTCTTCTCCAATGCCTCAATTTTGTTTTCAAGTGTTTCTATACGAGATTTATATGTCATGTTCTCCTTTTCAGCTTTATCTAATTTTTCTTAAAAGCTCGTCGTATTTTTTCAGATAGAAAATCAAGAGATTTTTGAGTATCGCAGTTTTGTTGTTTAATCATATTGATTTCCTGTACTATTTGTGAGTGCTGCGCATCTTGTCTTTTTTGCATCTCACATAGCAAATGCTATATCCTATCACATAGCAGATTGGTCAAAAGTTATGTTCTCAGACGATTTAAAATGTATGCTCTATAAGCAGAGTATTTAATTGTCTATTAAAAGCCGGGTCACATAAAGATAGGCATCCGAGTCACGTAAAGTTACCTGAAAATATCGGAATATAAGAATGCTAGCTTAGTGATATATATTGTGTTTAATAGACAGTTAAATACTCTGCTTATAGAGCATACATTCATGTCTTTATGTGACCTGCATTCATTGCTCTCGAGTGTAGTAACAAATAGTATAAGTTCTTACTTTCTTTCTTACTCACCTTTCCAAACAATTTCCTTTGCGTTTATTGACACTGTTCCACTCCTAAGGTTCGCAGCGTAATGTTAAATGTCTAATAACCTTCCTCAAGAAATGGGGTAACAAAGTTCGTTCGTGGCAGAGCCATGCTTCGGCACGTATGGGCCGGCTCGACCGGAGCGCTACCACGGCCTCACAGAAAACTGTAATGCTTGCATTGCTTAACTGCCAGTTTATATATTATAAATAATAGGGGAACATTTCGCAAATGCTATCGTAAAATTATGCAAAACACTGATAAGATTTGTGGTCTTGGGATAATAAAAAAAACTGTTTTCTCTAAAGGAATCCATTCTCATAAATATAATCCCGCAATCGTGTACATATTGATTTTAATACTGCTTTACTGGATAATATTTTATCCAGGCAACTCAAATTTTGTCATAATTTTTACCGGGCTGTTTGTCCTTTTCAATCTGTTGTTACCAAATTTGATGGTATAATAGAATCCACATAGGACGACCGCTGATTTTCATAGTCCTTATGATGTCTTTATAAGCACATTAATATTTTCTACTGAACTGGTTCTGACAATCTTGCGTGCAATTAAAAAACAATTGCTTCTTAGTATTAATATACGATTAATAACGATTAACGATTAATAAACGTTGTTATTTCTAGCAGTCCAATTTGCAGGCCAGTCATAGCATAACATGTTGATGTCGGATTAGTCCAGTGAATTTTCACTGGACTGATCCGACATCAACACATTACAGTAATGAATACAAAATGTTTCGATTTGCCTGTCACAAATACCTGTATTAGTCGACAGGGACAGTCAGTCTGTATAACATAACCTGACAATTATTCTAAGCTCAGGATTTTAAATTTCAATATCTATTTGTATTTCGAAGATCGTTTACGTTAAGGAAGAATTGTTTATTAGCTAAAACAAGTTAACTGTTACTGAAACAGTGGCTTATGGCCACAGGGCCAAGTTAACTCGGTCTTTACAAATAGCACATTAAATTAGCATAAGAACAGTACAACCTTTTCAATTGGATAGTGACAATAACATTTATCGTAATTTACATAAAATAACAGTGTGAAGTCATACATAGCCTCTATGTACATACATAATATACGTAAGTGGATTTACAATAGTTTTATCTCCTGCAGTATACTTTTGATTTGTCATTGCGAGTTCAAAAACAGATTAAATTTTCATAGGACTCAACGAGTCATGCTCGATCGATCGTGGGTCACTGTTTTTGATCCTGTTGATATTCATATCTCCAACTGCAGTCAACTGTTTTCTTAACTACCTGTGAGGGCGCCGATACTGTATTCGTATTGAGGACAGATTCTCAAGCTGGTGCATTACGTCTGCAGGTGTACCACAGGTAGGCGTTCTATCTCCTTTGCTTTTCGCAGTTTTTATAAACTCTATTTACTACCAACTCATTTTTCCCTACCACCTTTATGTAGATGATTTACAGATTTATACCCAAGCACTTGTAGAACTTCTAGCAGAAGCAGATTTTATCATTAACATCGAGCAGATTTGTGTATAGAAGAGGCCGCATGATTTAAATGTAAATCCGTTAAAAATCCAAGTTACTATTGTCGGCAGCTCCTAAATTAGATCTAACATCTATTGGCCACGGTAGCCCCAGATATTATGCGATGGTGGAGGCACCATCGCATAATATATTCCTATTCCAAATTAAGTTAAATCTCTGTATCTGTGAATGAATATTGTTAAAGAAAAATCCTTGGGGTCCGCAGCTGCAAGAAGTAACTAGAAAAATGTTTGCTTCTACAGAGTCTTTGAGAAGCTTGCATAATTTGCATCCGGTTATGAAGTTGCGCTTGGAAAATCCGTTATTCTTCCAATTCCTGATTATTTAGATGCCAGCTATCCTGATCTCACCGGGAACCAATTTCATAAACTGAGCGACCTTAGAACTTCTCTATAAGGTTCACTTTGCAAATTTGACCACATCTATATCATAATAAGCTCAACTGGTTACCTATACGCCTTTGCTGAAATATTCATATCCTTTCACTATTATACAGTACACTTTTCAACCCCGATACTCCTTCCTATCTTAAGGAACGCTTTGAATTCTTACATGATACACATTCGAGGTTACTTGGGTCGTCGCAGAATTTGACTATAAAAATGCCCGCGCATTCCCTGAATTTAATGGATAAATTATTCACAGTGCAGGTCATCCTTTTGTGGAACACATTACTACTGCCCATTAGACACACACTGCTTAATTTTGAAGAACTAGGAAAGGAACATTACTTGAGGTGCTGAGTGGTAGAGTCTTTGATGCCGCGCATTGGCATTTGTAGTTTTTTATCTATATGTATGTATCTCTACTAATATAATTATGCTAAATAATTTTTTGTTTGTTTGTTGCACATTTGAATAATTAATATTGTATTGGCTAGAGTATTCATTGAGGAAGGTAACAGGCTATGTAACATCACGCTAAGACCCATAGAAGAAGAGCAGTGACCATAAGCGCAGGTAAAACTGCTGGAAACGGTTGTTGTTATATTAGTTGTTGTTGTTATGTGGTTTGTATTAATTTCTTACTTTGCTGTCCAATGCTATCATCAGTACGTATATGTGATAAAATAGTTCATATAATTAAATTGCAAGTATTATCCGGGTATGCACCCCCTCCATGTACAGTGTATAATATCCTATATTATTTAGTATATAAGATATCATTTCGATACCTTTGATTTCAATTGGCAAATAAACCATTTTAGCCAAAATTAGATATATATACCATTCTGAACTACAGGCGTAAAATGGTGTTTACGCTATAACCTGTTAAAGTTTTGAGAGAGAAATCCACGTGTTAAATACTTATAAAATTTTAAATTATTTTAACCAATAGTAATCTTTTAAAAGGAATGAAAAATTCTTGGAGCTGTGAATTTACTGCAACTAAATATGAATCAGACTTTGTTAGTAGGAGTCAGTCAGACTAATGCCGCGTTCCAATAAACAAAAAACGATTCGTTTTGCTAACGGACGGTAAAATTTCTTTGAATTTTCAACGAAAATTTTACCATCCGTAAGCAAAACGAATCGTTTTATGTTTATTGGAACGCGGCATTAGTCAGTCGTGAAGCTAGTTGCCTGTTCTAATACGTAGATCCTATGGAGAAGAACATGCAGAAACTCAAAGGACACTCTTTTTCAAAATGTTTTTTACAAATTTCTGGTAACATTGCTTATTAGCGTAAATGAAAACAGTAAAGTTATGAATTTTTATAAAAAAAAAAACATTTTTTGGTCTCCTGGAAAGTAGTGTTTTGGTTTATACGCCAAATGAACCCAAATGTATCGATCTTATTAGATAGATAGTACTCTTTATTGTACACCAAACACATGATATATATACATATAAAAAAAACAACTTAAACATAAAATGCACAATGGGCGGCCTTATCACAACAAGCAATATCTTCCAGGCATTATTATATAGAATCTGACGGATTCTATATAATTAAATGGAGTCGATGAGTCTAATAATAAACCAATATTAACTTACTCGTCTATCATTGCGAAATCGCAATACTGTTCAATAAAGAGTTTATCTATCTATCTATCCTGGGGCACAGGAATCACAGAGTAATGTGGGTGTAATTCACCCTAGTATAATAACTGTAAATATGGTACATACATTGTTAAGCTTTATAGTTCAAATTATATATCTTCAAAATGAAGATGTACGATGTTTTACACTACATTTAATAAATTTTATGAACATGAAAAAAATTCAAGCAGCACCTAGAAAATATATTCACCTCGAGCTCTAAATTACACACATGACAGAGGCTCGGGTTATGCAAGCACTGCCGACACATGACTAAATGGCCTTCACTACGAAGGCAAGAGCCGGGAAATATTAATATCTACATACGTAATTCGCTCACTTCATCTTCATAAGTCCGCTCCGTACATATTACGCAATTTTTATTACGTCCCCAGCCTACTCACTACCCTCCCCCTTTGAGGAATTTACTAAACAAGAAACTGCAATTTCCTGTAACTAATTCATTGCTATTATTAATCTTGCTCGTCGTATCCTTATTTTTCTTCCGAATGTGGTCAAATGTTATTTTCCTCGACCGTTTATATGCACACTTGTGGTTACAACTAAGTAATGTTTAGAAAATGCAAAGCTTTTGTTTTAAAAGAACTACCCTATAATAACAGAAAGTAGAACATAGCAGAATCGAAATCTATTTAGATCCCGAGTCTAATTCTGCTATTACTCCTTGGGAGATTAATAATACTTACAAATATTCTAAGACGTATTACATAATCAAGAACTGAAATAAGGACTTAAAAGTAAACAAGCAAATATTCTGTCTGTCTTAGTCCCTAAACGTAGAACAGTGGTTCAAATTGTTTAGTAGTGAGAGAGCCATGCTTCGGCACGTGTGGGCTGGCTCGACCGGAGTGCTACCACGACCTCACAGAAAACCGGTAGTGAAGCAATGATTGCATTGCTTTTAGCCGAGTGAGTGAGGTTACCGTAGGCTCTAACCCTTCCACCCCTCCCCCCCTCCCCCCCTCCCCCCCCCCCCTTTTTCACATTTCCCCTACTTCTACCTTAAAGGCCGGCAATGCACTTGTGACTCTTGAGTTGCAGGTGCCCATGGGCGGCGGTAGTCATTTACCATCAGGTGACCCGTCTGCTCGTTTGCCCGCTATATCATAAAAAATATGTATACGAGATACGATGTGCTACAACTCATGTTACTTTTTAAATTGTGAGACTGTCATTTGCTTTTTTATTGTGGCGTCCCTTAGAAAATTGTGTGCCGCTATGAAAAAAAATTAAATCGTAAAATTTTTCGATCTATGATATTTTATGATTTTCGGAGTAGCTTAAGTCAACAAGAGAGTTGCCAGAAATTTAAAATAGCATTTGGTGATGAAGCCCCATGTCGCAGCTCTGTGTATTTGTGGTTCAAAGAATTTAGACGTGGACGTGATCATCTTCATGACAGAACAGAATACAAAATTTTTAACGTATGAACAACCGGTTGAAACTGACAAAAAAAAATACTTGTCAGCAAATTCGTACTGTATTAGGCATTGCATGCGCATGTGACGGTTTAGAAACATTGCACTCAATGGATACCGCATGATTTAACGGAAGACTAAAAACTACTGCATGTCGAATAGTGCCATAAAATGATAAAAGAATTTAACGACGAGGTGACGAAACCTAAGTGTACTGCTTTGAACCGGAACGAATATTTTCTTTTTGAAGATATGTTGACGACCAAACATGCATTGGTAAGAAAATGGTTATTACTTCTTATTTCGACAAATCAAGACCTTACACAATAGTGTCGCTTAAAGCCCAAAGGATCGTGACCGCAAATTGGTACGTCAGCCTTGCTTACCCAGAGTCTTAGAAAAAGTTTGCGAATAGCGTCCTCGAAGCAATGTCGTTCTTCACCACTATAACTCGTCCTCACATTCCGCTAAGATAAGGGAAGTGAGGCGTATTTGAAGGCTTTAAATGTAGAACTGATGAGGCATCCGCTTTACTGTCCAGACCATACACCTTATGACTTCTTATTGTTTCCTAAAACAAAAGACAAACTTAGAGGCACACGTATTGCGGGACCAGAATTCCACGAAGCCATTGAAGAAGTCCCTAAGGAAGACTGGACCAAATTTTTCTTAGGAAGGTTCCAGCGAATGCAAAAATGTATAAAATGTGAGAGCATACATGTACTTTGAAAAACAATTATTGTAAGATCACATACTAGACTTATGATATATTATCCTACTAATATTATAAACGTGAAAGTTTGTGAGGATGGATGTATGGATGTTTGTTACTCTTTCACGCCAAAATTACTGAACCGATTGCGATGAAACTTGGTATGTAGATAGCTGGAGACCTGGATTAACATATAGGCTACTTTTTATCCCGATTCCCACGGGATCGAGACTTACGCGAGTGAAACCGCGGGGCGCTGCTAGTTATAAATCTAATATCTGGTCTTATTTATCAAAATCCAGAAACTTTTAGTATGACCCATATGTATTGGATTTGTAGTTGTTCCTTCACTTGTGTTGTTAGGGGCCACATCTCACAATTGACATTGTGAAAGTCGTCATTTATAAAAAGTAACTGGTGCTAGATATATAAGATAAGAGTGGTCATAGAGTTTGATGTGATGCGATATGATGATTGTTGATTTTCTCATTGACATACTATTTTATGTGTTCATAGTTATTTTAATTCAAGTATTTGAACGTTCTTTCTAACTTCAAACATATTTATTATTATATTAATTAATTATATTAATTTATCTCAAGGTTAACGACGTCATCTAAACCCTCATGATAGGGTATCATACCGTTCATAAGTGTTAGATTGTGACATAAATAAATAAATATTTTCTTTTAAGTTACAAATTTGTCGCAATATTATTCAACTTCTCGTGTTTAACGAGTGAGTAAAAGCATATTCACCAAAAATACATCAATAAATTCCAACATCCATGTAGATGTTGCACCAACGTGTACTTACATAAAATATGTACTCTCTACTTATGGCCCTCGTCCATTATTAGAATGCACTTACTTCAAAGCAATCTATATGCACTGGTTAATGGGCTGTAACCGTTGCGTTACTCAGTAGATAGTTGCGACAACAGCATTTGCCTAGCGTTTAAGTAGTTATTAACTTATTTATGATCATAGTTTACACTAGTTGTTACAAAATATTGATCGAGAATACACATTTCAGAAATAATTCACTAAAGTTATGTATTCACACGGGAATTAACGAGATTTTTTTTTTTTTGGTATATTAGGCAAACGAGCAAACGGAGGTCCCGTTTGCTCGTTTGCCCAATATACCAAAAAAAAATAAATCTCGTTAATTCCCGTGTGAATACATAACTTTGGTAAATGACTACCGCCGCCCATGGGCACCTGCCACTCAACAAGTGCGTTGCCGGCCTTTAAGATAACCTCACTCACTAGGTGAAAGCAATGCAATCATTGCAGTCATTGCTTCACTGCCGGTTTTCTGTGCGGCCGTGGTATAACTCCGGTCGAGCTGGCCCATACGTGCCGAAGCATGGCTCTCCCACGATTAAAACTCTCACACGAAAAGGTATTACATACCTCTGAATTCCTGAACGTTTCGACCAGGTTGCACTAAAATATTAAAGATTATTTATGTTAAATAAAGAATAAAAACATTTGATTTACAATGTAATCTTTGAATATTTTAAAATACAACTACTATATATAATACAATCTATACCCTCCTTAGTGGTAGCCTATAAACGCGGCAAATATTTATAACGATCGATAAAAAGGTTGTCCTGAAAATAATCGGAAGTAATGCCTTTCTATATCTCATAATACTTAACGTAAGTACACCGTAATTTTAAATAAATAGAGAAGCATACAAATTATTTTAATGATTACAAACTATAATTTTCAAATCAAACATAAACGTTTGGAACATTATAGTCGTGTGACAAAAATATTCAAAACTACCGAGTACACTTACCTAATAAATATGAAAGCTCTATGAATTTTATGAAGAACCAAGGTTATATATTTCGTTTAAACCGATCAAGTGTATAAAGAAGAGAGTATCGCCAGAGATTGTTGGCATAAATCATTTTTCAATTCAATTTAACGACACAGTGTTGTTGTTCCCGATATGGGTCGCAGGACGGCGTTCATGGACATCAGTGGATATACCTTTATATTTTTTTCCTTTTTTATTTTAAAATATGTATAAACTCGTTTTTTAATATAAAACAATAAAAACATAATTTTATCGTTGTTATTGTTACTTTGATGTTTATGTTTACCTGAAATATTTACTTATTTTTAAATTTAATTGAACTCCCGACAGACTTGACCATAAAGCAGGTAGTCTCACAGTCGTGAGTAGGAGCCGTGTCCCCCTTCAGTTTAGAAGGCGCGCGCGGAACACATCACTATTTTCTTCTTCTTTCCGGACTATTTTCTTCTGTTTCGGCACCGGGTTAGCCTTCCCAACGCCTTTAAGGCCAGCGCTCATGGAGGCTGTACGTCATTAGATGCCCTACGGCGCCTGGTGCGTCCTCTGCGTGATTGGAGAGTGCTAGTCTTCTCCCGGTCAATTTCCACCGCCTCTTTGGCGTACATCACCTTCTCGCAAAATGCGACGGTGGAGTCCCACGCGCTCTCACTCTGTACCATAGCTAGCACCATGGTCTCTAGCGAGAGGTTTCCCACACCTATAGCTGTCTAAAGATCATCGCGCTGTTGGACCCACGCTGGACACTCCACTAGGGTGTAGAGTGCAGTATCCTTAGGACAGACCTCGTAGTGACTACACGCAGGCGTTGGTTCCCGGCCTATGCGACACAGGTACTTCCTAAAGCAGCCGTGCCCAGTAAGCACCTGCGTCATCCGGTGAGAGAGGCTGCCATAACGCCTCTCTAGCCATTCTTCCATGACGGGCCTTACCACCAGAATTGTGGCGTGCCCCGCGCTCGGTCGCCGAAGTCACTGTTTCCACTCAGCTATGAGTACCTGGTGGACCTGGGACCTTTAGGCCTTGATTTCACCCAGCAAAAGCCTCAACCCACGGTCAAGCGTCTCCTTGCGCCATTGGTATGAAAACGCAAGGGCTTTCGCTTCCAAGTCCCACGGCGGAGTGTTGGCTAAGAGACTTGCCGCTTCAAAAGAGATTGTGCGATACCCTTTTATGACCCTGACGGCCATCGAACGTTGCGGGTGTCGAAGTAATGCAAGATTGCGATCTGTCAGAGTCGGTGCCCAAACAGAAGCCTCATACAAGGCCATGGACCGCACAATCCCTACGTAGAGTTTCCTGCAGGAGGCGTCAGGACCCCCTAAGTTGGGTAGAAGCCGCGAAAGTGCGGCCGCCGTCCCCATAAGCTTGGGAGTCAGAGACTTTAGAAATGGGGCACAAAGTCCCAATTGCTATCAAATACGAAACTGCGCACATGTACCTGCTGCTATGACCAGTTATTATTCTAACTTTAGAGAAAAAGTACAACATAAAACTCGAAAGTATAGAACTTGTCTTTACACTTCTAAAATATACTTAAGTGTTTAATTAATGAAAAGAAGTGGTTAATTGACTACTGTTTACTGTGATTTTAATTTTTAATTACAATTTATTAGAATCGGTTTAAATAATAAAAATATTTTTAATGAGATAAGGGGTAAACGAGTAGACGGGTCACCTGATAAGTGACCCGGTAAGTGACTACCGCCGAATATCCCACGAAAACCGAAATTTTTTCTGCGATAAAAAGCCTCTGTTCTATTGCACACTATTATTATAGTGTGCAATAGCACACACAGGTACAGAGATATATTTATCACTGTACCAAATTTCATCCAGATCCATTTAGCCGTGCTGGCGTGATTGACTAACAAACATCCATCCATCCAAACTCTCGCAATTATAACAGTAGTAAGATGAGCAAATACTGATTTTCCTGTATAGAATGACCTGTCCTGGATTCAATTTGATGAAATTTCTAGCATAGGTTATCGTTTTACCTCTTAATCACAACTTTTTTAACTTAGATAGTTTGTAAATCGTTCAACAGAAACTTTTGTAATTATTTTGTGTAACTAGTAGTAAATTTCTTTGCCCCGTCTACTACTTAAGTTTTGCACATCTATGTACGCATCTATATTTATTAGTAATGTTGGTTAGATTGTTGTTTCTATGTTAAATATTACAAATATTGAAAATGCTTAAATTTATACAAATAAGTACAAACTTCAAATCAACACGAAACTACAAAACAGCAACACAAATCGAGATTTAATAACTTTATTTATGCGTAAATAACTGTTTACAGAACTGAAATCAAATTCAAATTTCCTTGTGACCGTCGAGGAAGGTCCACACTATTTCAACAAATCCTAAAGCAATTTCGCCTTGCAGTTTATCAAATCCAACATTTAAATGACCAAAGTCGGCTTACAAACAAGTTGTTTGGTTGATGGGATGGCATCGTTTCTCGTATTGCGTTGCTTGGACCTATAAATCTGTCCCTAACTTCTTAAAACGTATCTAGTGTTTCGGCGTCCCATTTTGTAGACGTTCTGGAAAACCAATTTTATTATATTGCATTAAAAGTTGTTGCCAAATGCAGTTTGTGTGTTGATTTTCCCGTTTCCTCGCCCCCACTGTCGCCCCATTCCGCACATGAATACGCATTATAGTCGGATTTATACAAATTGAAACTCAGTTAGCTAACGGTGGCTATTTGAATCAGAGGTTAATGGTGGATTTCAGTTTTACTTTATAGGATTCTAAAATAGCTTCTTAGAAAACAATAATATATAATTTACTTTGTTTTGGTGTAAATTATATTGTGAATCGTTTATTGTACGCCACAAAGGTTTTCTTAAGATCCACGGAACAATGAGTCAAATTTCTAAGTAAATTTTTAGCTTAAACAAAAATAATTCAATATATTCAAATATTTTGGTTTAAGCTAAAAATTTTAAAGCTAAATATTCTACGTAAGCGGGTAAGGTAACATAAACTATGATCCATCAATGGCTTTCACTTTTATTTTTGATGATTTATAATAAAAAAACGTAGGCGTATTTAAATTAAATTCAACTTTATACATTTGTCTATAAATGAGTAAAGGATTACTACAAATAGCTCGAAAACAAAGTGAGGCCGAAAATCAAACATAAAAATTCAATTTATCCACTGATTTGCATTCAATCATTGTTCACTTACAGATTTTTTACTAGATCCAGCTTCCATTACAATTCTATATTAAGTTATTGAGTAACTACACCAACCTAACCGTTTCAATATATCCTCGTGAGTTTTATCTAACATCAAAAACGTCCCACTTTTACTGCTCGACGGTTAGTTCACGGATAATAACATTCAATTTTAGTCGAAGTATTTACGCGTCCCCGCTAGGTCCCAGCGCAGCTGATATTTATGGAGGTCTGTAGCAGCCACCCCAAATTGAAATACATTAATATTTTACCATAAATGCGACACTTTCATGCGGAACATAACGTTATCGTAATTGGATTCTTCCTTGAAAACGATGTACGTCCACATATCATGTGAAAACTACCGCATTTAAATAAATAATTTTATGTGCCAGTTACTTATCGGGGTAAAATGACATGACATGATTTTTAGAATATAGCACTACAAACATAATAAATAACAACATTTTTTTATTTTCGTCTGCTGAATATTTATTACACCGGCTTTTATATCAAGGCCACCTCATAAGATATTGATGAGACATGTAGAAACATAGGGACACTATTAAACTTAGTACCTTAAGTCACGGCAAAATAAATAATTCAAGGCACACGCGTATAAAATACACGCGCGGGCGTGTCGCACAAAACTTCACTATATCTCTAGTCGTATGTCGCATGTGTAAACCCACTTATAGCCGCTCGCAGGCTCTTGCAATAATGTTACGTTGGCAATACTTTTTAATACAGTAATGGTTTACTCATCCATTGAAATACGAATACGCAGATATAATTTTCGTCTGTCAGAATATTTACGAAAATGCAAGCGAAAAAAATTATTTTGTGCTTCTATATAGATATGCTCAAATTAAGCGGCATAAGAGAAACTGGTAAAGAGCGCATAAGCCTGTCGCTGACAATAAATACAAGCGCTGGAATGTCTCAAAGGATAAGCGTACCTATGTTTTATTTCAGGAGTTTGGAAGATTCTTTGTAATAAGATTTTTATGAAATAGCCCTTTGTCAGCATAAGTCGATGCACATGTAATGTGTTATAAAACGTGATTAATGTACAAGAGTATGTTAATAATCTACAAGTATTTTAATTTAAGAAAATTCGTTGCGATCTGGCTTCATGTAAGCCAAATCGCTACAACAGATTGATAAGAAAATAATAAACCGTTTTAACTACTTCTCCTTGGAGTTACTTTTACTGGTATTTTTTTGTATAATAATATAAGTGGATTGATCTATTGAAATTTGGTAAAACTAGACCTAAGAGAGAGAGAATAAGGGGTTTAATTAGAGTTTATTTATTTTGTAAAAACCAATAAACTACAGTTTATTCGTTTCGTTTTACCTTTAAACCTTCTCTGCTATTCTCTGCCAGTAGGACTGTGTCAAACGAATTCCAGCACAACTTTGTCTTTGGAATCACACAGTTTGAGACAAAATTCCTTTCAAATGCAGTTAAAATAAATTGATATGTGAATATAAATAAAAATAAATGGATACGAGAATATAAATATTGTTAAACTATGCCACAGTGTATTTTACTATGATCACATTTACAGTTTCAAAGCAATACAGCAACCCAACCAATAGTTTTACAATGTATTTGCCACCAAAATGTTATTTTAGTAAAAACTTTGTTATTCCAGCATAACTACTAATTTGAGTAGCATTTTGTAAATAGGTTGCCGAGTTTATATTGGGTAACAAAGTAACAAACAATCCAACTTTGAAATTTGTGATATTAGCATGAACAACACCCCTTTGAAAACATGCCGCGCACAGATGGCACACGTTACAACTCCACCCAGTTCATACTACGTGTGGATGTCGTCTGCCAAGCAAAAGTAATGGAACTGTATTTTTACAAAGTCAAATGTAGCTTTCATTGTTCATATATATCTCATACACAAACTAAAAATAAGTATAATTTAAAATACCCCCTACTAAAAAACTCTTCAACGATTAGAAAAGGGCTGGTGATCTTCGAGATTTTCTTCTTATAGCGAAGAATACTCTCCATTGAGTCGATGATTTCGAACAAAAAAAAACTTAATCAAAATCGGCCCATCTGTTTTGGGGCTATGATGCGACAGACACACGTCAAACTTATAACAACCTCTTTTTTGCGTCGGGGATTAATAATACTAATCCGTTTAATCGCAATGCATCACATAGAATACAGCTAAACAAACCTGTCGTGCCGAATGAATTGTACTATTTTATGCACTTATTTTAACTTCAACTTTGTTGCTGCTGGATTCCTCATGAACTCACCCCAAAACAAAAACGGACTCGTGTTGATTGGTGTAAAAAAATGTTAAAGTACGATCACGGACTTTCAAATGCTGTGTATGACATTGTGACAGGAGATGAAACATGGATATATTGTTACATGCCGGAAAGAAAGTTAAAAAAAAAAAAATTGCCTTTTTTTTCTTCTGGATGGGTCCTGTCTGCACGATCCCAATTAAAAAACAAAAGACAGTTAATGCTGAGTGGTACACCACCATCCTATTGCACCATGGCCATGCTTCGGCGCACACCGCTAACAAACAAAGTAATATTTGGCTTCTGAAAAGGTTAAAGAAAGAGCTAGTCACCCATCCCGCACAAAGTCTAGACCTGGCACAATGCGATTTCTTTATTTTCCCAAAAAATTAAGATTTGATGAGAGGTATGACATTTATGGGGCCGGAAGAGGTCGTGATAGCTTTCACTCAGCACGTGAAAACATGCCCTTAGCCCAATGGTAATCATGTTTTTAAAAATGGTTTGACCGAATGAAAAAGTGTTTAGAATGTAATGGAGAAAGAATACTTCTAAAAGCAGTACTTTCCATGTAAATTGTTTTATTAATGAGTTAAGCAAAACTTTCAGTGTACCCCACGTACAATTCTCGGTTACATTGTCAAGTAATATGAAAAATAGTATTGTGTTTGTCTGCATAAGCTGATTATTTGTGGTAGCCGTTATTCGTTTTTTAATTGTCTCCTAAAAAACCAAAAGCTTGAAAAAACTAGTGATCATTTTGAACACTGTTTGACTTATTCTACTTCGTTCTACTATATATTTTACATCAAACCGTAAGCATATATAAATATATGTGCTAATGTGCATGGAATAGTATCTTGCATGCTAGTATATTAAAGTAAATCAATCAATCAATCAGCCTATCGTAGTTCACTACTGGACATAGGCCTAAAATAATAATAAAACTAAAATAATGATATAAACGTGTGAGTTAATTGATTTTAATTATTGTAAGTTATTTAATGTTATTAGCGTAATACACTAAACCATCTTAACATTACATGCTACTTGACGTCATTACTGTGCTGAAACTTTGTAGTTTTGTAGTTTATATAAATATCAATAGATGGCGCAACGCGATAGATTTCTTTATTTTATTGCTGGTACAATTTTAATTATTTTAACAAGATTATTAATAATTAACAAGATAATATTAGTGTGCATTCCAGTGACGCATACTTTCTAGAGAGACTCGCATGACTCACTTTAACCAAGGATTACTGTTCAGCGCCTAATTCCTACTGAGTATTTCATCCTAATTAATAAATTCAACGTTGAGAGTTACAAATAAAGGTGACGTTGTGGCACAAAATCATTGTTTTTCCACTTACACATACTTGTTTCCACCTTAGCACCTTAAAATATTTATATTTACAAAGTACAGCTTTTAAACATTTTGAAGTAATTTTAATAGTTTTAAAGAAAACACGTTATCAGAGGCGACCCAAATAATCAGTAAACTTCTGAGTTTCTCGACGTTCGAAGAGAAAATGTGCGATATATTTTATTTTTAAGGTCAAGCCGATCTGCCGCGAAGGGCCATTAAATCACAATTAGAAGTAATGCGGGTGGATGCGTGAGAGGCGACTAAGGGCTTAGCGGCTGCGAGGCTTGGCCATAGGGCTTTATAAGACTTAGTCTTTTTGATACTTATTTTTAACGTTCCAATCATAATTTGTTACACGCTTTGATACATAGTAAGTGGAACATGTAAAGTGATCGCTTTTTGGATTATTCATAGAATAAATGAGAGAAGATGAGTATTTTCAAAATAAACAGCTTACTGCTATTGTTGCGGGTTATCTAATGAAATTATTCTCGTTAAGACATCAATATCTAGTGTCTCTCTATCTAATTGAACTGAGAATCTGTTTTAAGTACATTTAGATGCAATCACCCCATTGTGTGCAATTAAATAATATAATATATTCTATAAAACTTTATTACAACGCTAACATTTATTGTCTATCACGATGGCCATTCTGGTAAATGTACGTGATGTAGCGGACAATATGATATACGTCTGCGGTAACGACCAGTGCTTAAAAGCTGTAGGGTTATCGAGAAAATGACGCCTCGTCTCGCTGATCACAATAGCAGAATCCTATCAGTCCAAGAATATGAAAGGTCGTTTGAACGTATTGAGTAAATCTTCGAGGCTCATTGGACAAGGCTAAATTATAAAAACATCACAAAGACGAAGCTCAACTATACGACAATAAAATACGAGCCAAGATGCTTAAGGGATTTTTACGGACAAAAAATTACTAAGAATAGGTACTAAATCAATAGATAGGCCGTTATCTAAAAACGAGAGTTATTGCTAGCG
Organism: Callimorpha dominula; assembly: GCA_949752705.1. Taxonomy (NCBI): domain Eukaryota; kingdom Metazoa; phylum Arthropoda; class Insecta; order Lepidoptera; family Erebidae; genus Callimorpha; species Callimorpha dominula. Next base: position 15,156,015 of record OX456997.1, read on the forward strand.
AGATAATAAAAGTGTTTGCACTGAAAACTTTTGAGATACTTAGACAGTATCTAATGTCTAACAAACGCACTCCCTCATCTAAAGTATGACGTCGTAATAAGCCAATCCTACTAATATTATAAACTTGAAAGTTTAGATGGATGGATGGATGTTTGTTACTATTGTACGCAAAAACTACTGAACCGATTGCGATGAAACTTGGTATGTAGATAGCTATAGATCTGGATTAACACATAGGCTACTTTTTATTCCGATATTACCACGGTATCGTGTCTTACGCGGGTGAAACCGCGGGGCGCAGCTAGTATTTTATATTTTGTTCCCTTACTAACATTTTTGACGTTTGTCAAGAGCATGCTATATTAATAAATAATATTTCAAAACGTTTTGTGTACAACAAATAATTCGACTTTTAAATAAAATAATGATTCAGTCTACCCCACCGTCTAATGAGAGTGGACGTGAAGCAGAATTAAATTTCCGGTACTCAGAGACTCTTTTGTTCTTTACAATCTCATTAAATGAGAAATACTTTACAAATACCGTCCAATTCACCGCGAAAATCTTATTATCCCTCAATATCTGAGATTCAGTATGGTGTCTTATTATCGAGAAAAAAAGGGGACAACGATTGACCGGGGGTGGACCACCCACAATTTAACACGAATTAACAACCACAATGCCTTGAAATAATGAGCGGGGGAGAGAGAAGTTTCCTAGGGAATCCTCCCGGGGCTTCGTGAAGATGGTGATTGATAGATCGAGTTAACGCGCGAAACCACTCGTGGTAATACCGATTATTTTGTATTGATCAGATTCTGTTTTACCTTATCTTGTTCTCGTTTATGTACTTATTGGGACCCTTGCGGAGGTCAAGAGGGAATAAGTGAGTCTTTTGTATAAGTGTGCTTCTTTAGCAAGTCGAGAGAAAATATTCCTTTCATCGAGAATGCTCAATGACTGGCCACATTGTTGTTAATGGATAATACATCGTGTTATTATTAGCGTTGTAACTTTATTGGAATGGGAATAAGAAATACTTAAAAAGGGATAAGAAAAGTTTCTGTTATTAATAACACTCTTAATTCACTCTTAAAATATGTTGATCCACGTCTTTTAGAGCGACGTGAATTGATAAAACAAATAAAATGTTTGGACTTGTCTCACAAGGTTGTCTATATAATGAATGTAGATTCGGCAATAATTGTTCCAATAGTAATATCCGTTCATGGACTGATAAGTAATCGGGAGCCTTGATCAAAACCTTAAAAGGCTTGCCTAATAATTGATAGCTTGATTCTGGTACCCGATGCAGGTGTATGTGATGCGCTTAAAACAAAATAAAAGTACAGAGTAGAAATTCATGATAATAATAATATAAAAAACGGGTAAAGAAAGCCTGAGCATTTGCAAGATTGCTAACGCTGCCATAAAAAGTTTAACACGCTTTAAAAACCTTGAAACTCACTTGTAAAAGGCATTCTCTTAAGCAAAAGAGCTCTGCAACTGCCGTAGTATTCAAGTCACCGTACCAGTGACATAGAGGCTCTCAATGGTGTAACCGAATTTCGACTACCACGTCTCTCGGGAGTTCGTCAGCCGATAGTTACCACTGCCATTTTACTAAAGTCTGGATCTCGAGCTTCTTCCCAGCCTTTTATAAAGTGGTGTGAAAAGGAATATTATAACAATTGGGTTTTTATAAACTACCTGTTGTGAAAATGTATTTTTATATTTAAGCGGTCCCCATGCGAAAAAAATTAAAAGGTACCTGACATACGTTTTTATTTGCGCCGCTACTTCTGTACTGTTAGGTAGTCCTTGTGATTTACTCGACATATCGGTTTTCTATTCGTTGATTGGATTTCAACTAGCAGTTTCAGGAAAAATCCACCAAAATTTTTAGCTCAGTAATTAAATCAGTTGAATTCTTTCAACGATAGTTTAATAGAGTGTTCGTGTAGTTATTCATGATATGTAATATGAACATGGCACAATAGTTTATTTCCTTGAAATTATAAATAAACCAATACATTGTTTAAATCTTTAACTACTACTAATAATAAAAAAAAACTTGAGAACTCACACGTCTGATCCTAAATTAGGCAGAAACTGCACTATGGTTACCAGACAGCTGATAAACATTCTTATATATTACTAAATATATACATATTATAGACAAATTACACCCAGACAGAACCAATGATCGTGCTCATTATTTTCCAGGGTGGGAATCGAACCCACGACCTCTGGCTCAACAGTCAGGATCACTAACCACTAGACCAACAGGCCAGTCAAATGTAGCCCGACAATGTGTATGGTTTGTTTAGTTAACATAGTAGTCCGGTTCATGGATACAATAAGGTTAAACCATGGTATGTATGGTTTATATAGTATTCACAATGTTACAACACTATGGTAAAAGCGGGGACAACATCAACAGTGCACTCCGACATCTTGTGTGTAATTCTTTGATGAAGGCTGTTTCGTTCTATTATATGTTGTTTTGTTATAAATAAAACGGCATTGCAAAAGTGATTGTATTAATTAATTACCAACAAATAAATATAACAAGTGATATACATAATTATGTTTTTCTCCAACCAAAAGTGTTTCTTTGGATATTAAAATCTTAAAAAGATATAGACAGCAAGCCACCTTATAAAGAAAATTGGAGAAACTAATTTCAAAAATGATTCTTCTTCATCTCGTGGCAGTAGGTTAGCACATTACAAAGTTAAGGAATGCTAGCCAGGTCAGTCTAGGATGGGTCATCACGGGGTGCTGTCTAGAAAACCTCCACGTGGTGCACCCTGGAAACGTTGGCGATGACGCTGCCTTTTCTTCCTCAGTTTTGAGGAGGGCGTCATTGTCAACGGCTAATATTCTAGTACGAAGAGGAGGCCATTTTTCTTCGGCTGGTTGACTCGGTCGAGGCTTGGCCCAACAGAGCGGGTGTGTCTGCCGATTCCTCTGTTGGCTCTTCGCTCTTCGGAGCAATGAGGAAGTATGAACCTCGGTAAAAAATCATGGAGGTGGGACCCTGCCATGGGTCGGAGTTTCTCCACTGTCCACAGTGGAGAAGGAGGACGGGCTCGGCGTGCACTCACACTGCCACCGAGCAGGCATGGGAAATTTAGTTTCCTTGTCACCGTCGGCATATCGTAATCCCGAAAGGAGTCGTGGTCATGTCTCGCGACTCCGATCGGGGACGAGGGTCTTGGCTTAGCCGCCCGGACTGCGAGGAAGAAAACCTCTCTAAAAAATTACCCCGAATCCCGTGTTCTGGTGCGTGACCAGGGGATGCATGGCTGATGGGTAGTTCAGTCGCAAGCGCACTCCCAGCCGGGGCACCTGCGGACCCCTCGGTTGGGCATAAATCTTCGCTTGCCCGGGTATTGGGGATCTCTGCCCGGGGCGACTTTTAGTTCTCCCCGTCTCGTGGGTCTATTATGGAAACTGAAATACTTAAAACTAAAATCATCGAAGAAAAAAAGAAGGAGAAAAGTGTGAGGAAGAAGAAAAATGAGAAGGCGGACGACACCTCGTCTAATGACGAGGAGGTGTTAACCAGGACGCCTATCTCGGAGAAGCTCCCAGAAGTTAATCCGACTCCTGGGAGCAGCAGAAGATTCTCGGAACGTCTCCGTTCCAGGTCTGTCGTATCATCAGACGGAAATACCGATACGACGGTAGACAACATGGAGGTGATGGAAGTGGAGGTTCGCGGCAACGACAGTCGAAAACGCGGACGCTCCACGGACGAGGATGCCGACACGTCCCAGGCGATGCTCCCTCCAAAAGTCGCTACCAGCCTAAGAGGGAGGTCGAGATCGCGTACGCCAATCTCAGCTCCGGCGGGTTCTGCGTTTTCTAAGGCGGAAGTGTATGCGCGAGCTCGTGCAGAGGGCGAAATAGTCGCGGAGGAGGAGATCGCGGATCTCCTTACTAAGATCCGTGCGCCGGTGGAAGGGGGTTCAGTCCCTCAATCACCGGCGACATTGAAGGAGAGGACGTGCGCAGCGGTGGCCATCATAAACAAAGTGGCCACCAAATCCACCAACCTGAAGGGTTCTTTCGTCAGAGCCCTGAAGGACTCCTCCTCCGCCGTGTCTGTGGCCGTTGAAAGCCTCATCGAAGACGTGGCGCGCCTTCAAGAGGCAAATGACCGCCTTACGGCATCAAACGACCGCCTCACGAAGCAGGTTGCCGAACTGAGCGCTCAGTTTGCCCAGTTTCGAGCACGCTCGGAAGTCCCTGGGCCACTGAGCCCGGTTGCGGCGCGGCCTCCTCCCTGCGCCACCTCTCCCTCTGAAGTTCCGGATTCCCACCTGCGTCAGGTTATTGACGCAGTGTGGAGGATGATGGACGGGCGTCTTGCGGGACTCGAAGCAAGGCTGCCACCGGCCCCCATCGTTCGACCGCCACTTGCAGCAGATAAGCTGAAGACCGCATCAGCCCCTACGCCGCTTCCTGTATCGGATGGCCGCGTCACAGGTTCCTTTGCGGCGGCGGTGTCAGCGCCGGTCTCTGCAGCCGCGCCGAAGGCCGGGCGACCAGTTAAGGCCTCAACAAAGGCGGCTGCACCAAAAGCCGGGCAACTGGCTCAGGCCACAAATAAAGCAGTGGTGGAGTTCCCTCCGCTCCCCACTGCTACACCTAACGGGACCAGCACGACAGTCCCTACTGGTGCAAAAACTGTGCCTGGCCCTTCAACATCGACCCCCTCAAACGATGGTTGGGAAGTGGTCGCGGGGGGTAAGAAGTCCCGAAAGCGGGGTAAGAAGGCTGCCAAGAAGGCGGCCTCTACACCGCAGTCGCCGTCGGTGGTAGTGGCCACCACGAAGAAGGCACGAAAACTGCAACCGCCTAGAACAGCGGCTGTGGTGATCACTGTGTCGCCGGAGGCGACAGACGGTGGGCTGTCATACGCGGCCGTTTTCAAAAAGGCCCGAGACAGCCTCGCCGGAGAGTTCGGGACTGTAGGCGTGAAGATGCGACTCGCCCAGACTGGAGCTCGAGTTTTAGAGTTCCCCGGGGCTGAAGGCGCAAAGACGGCTGACACTTTCGCTGAGAAGCTGCGGGGTATTTTTGCAACGACGGATGGTGTTAAGATCGCCAGGCCCACCAAGTGCGCAGAACTGCGCATTTCGGGCCTGGACGACTCTGTGACGGTGGAAGATGTCCGCGTTGCCGTTCAGGAGAAGACGGAATGCAACGCGGACAGCATCAGAGTCGGTACCATCCGCCCCGGTCCAGGGGGCCTTGGCGCGGTATGGGTCAGCTGTCCCGTCGCGTCGGCCAAAGTTTTGGGCGATGCCGGCAAGGTCCTCATCGGTTTCGTGAACGCCAGAGTCACAGTTCTGACGGCGAGACCGATGAGGTGTTTCAAATGCCTAGGGTCGGGACACACCCGCGTCAAGTGTTCGAGTTGTTTTGACTGCAGCGGATTATGTTTTCGCTGCGGTCAACCGGGGCACAAGGCGGCGGAATGTTCCGCCGCCCCTCACTGCCCAGCGTGTGCGGCGGGTAATCTGCCCGCCAATCACCAGATGGGGCAGGAGGGCTGCAAGCCTCCCCGCGCTTCTCAGAAAACATCGGGGGCTAGCCAGTCGACCCAGGCTACCTCCGATGTCAGTCGTGCGTCGGCGTCGTCGCCCATGGAGGTGGCTGTAGAGGCGATCCAATAAATGGACCAAGTCTCCAGCCTCCTCGTCCAGACGAATCTCAACCACTCTGCCGGTGCGCAAGATATTTTCTTACAAACCATGGCGGAGTGGTCGGTCGGTATAGCCGTAGCTGCGGAGCCCTATTACGTTCCTCCCCGTCCCAACTGGATGGGTGACCGGGACGGCTCCGTGGCAGTTGTCGGCTCCACGGCGGCTCATTCCCCGCCCTTGTCGCTAAGAGACAAGGGTAATGGATATGTTGCCGCCGAATGGGGGGGGATCACCATATATGGTATCTACTTCTCCCCCAACCGGAGTCTGAGCGACTTCGAGGTTTTCCTCAACAACTTGGAGACCTCGATGCGGCGACTAGCGTCTGGGCACGTCCTAGTGCTGGGGGACTTCAACGCAAAGTCCGTTGCGTTGGGTTCCCCCAGGACGGACGCACGGGGCGATGCCGTGGAGGAGTGGGCGGCATCGGTGGGCCTCTGTCTCCTAAACAGAGGCTCCACCAACACGTGCGTGCGACAGCAGGGGGGGTCGATAGTGGACCTTTCGTTCGCTACCCCTGCTCTCGCCGCACGAGTAAGGAACTGGCGTGTCCTGGAAGAGGTTGAGACGCTCTCGGATCACCTCTATATCCGATTCGAGCTCTCCCGGACCCAGGACCCCAGAAGGGGTCACACGGCGCGGCGTTCTTCCCGCTTCCCGCGGTGGGCTATTATCAAGTTGGATAGGGACCTACTGGAGGAGGCAGCCATCATTTACTCATGGCTGTCTCCGCAGCCTCTGACTGAGGAGGTAGACATGGGGGCAGGCCGCTTTCGCGATGCGATTACGCAGATTTGCGATGCGGCCATGCCCCGCATCCGAGGTCGTCGGCCTCCAAGGAAGGAGGTCTACTGGTGGTCCCAGGAGTTGGCGGACCTCCGTGCGGCCTGTACTCGTGCCCGGAGGTCCTACACCCGCAGCTGGCGTCGTCACCGCGAGGAGGCTGAAGAGGACCAGCTTCATGAGGAGTACCGAGAAGCGCGGAAAACTCTGAAGCTGGCCATTAGCCGCGCCAAAGAGGAGAAGAGAAAGGAGATGCTGGAGGGCCTCGATCGTGACCCCTGGGGTCGCCCATATCGCGCGGCGCAACGTAAGTTCCGCGCGTCGGGCCCCCCCCTTACGGAGACTCTCCAGCCCAGCTTCCTGCAGGAAGTGGTTGAGGGCCTTTTCCCGCAACGGGCGGAACACACACCCCCGTCGATGGCCCCCTTGGCCGGAGACGACGGGGAGAACGAGGAGGATGGTGTTCCGCCCGTCACGGAGGCGGAGGTAGGGGCGGTTGTTCTACGGATCCGTTCCAAGAACACCGCCCCCGGGCCAGACGGGATCCCTGCCCGAGTGTTGGCCCTCGCCCTCGACCACATGTCCGACCGCCTCAGGGAAGTATTCGACGCTTGCTTGGCGTCCGGGCGCTTCCCTGACTGCTGGAAGAGCGGGAAGCTGGTCCTTTTAAGGAAGCCGGGACGGTCTACCGACTCGGTTGCGGCCTACAGGCCCATCGTGTTGCTGGACGAGGCGGGTAAATTGTTTGAGAGGGTTCTCTCTGCCCGCATCGTCCGGCACCTGTGCGAGGTCGGCCCCGATTTGTCGGACGCCCAATTCGGTTTTAGAGCGGGGCGTTCGACGGTCGGTGCTATGTTGCGCCTGAGGGCCGTGACCGAAGAGGTAGTGAGCTGTGGCGGCGTGCTGTTGGCGGTGTCGCTGGACATCGCCAACGCGTTCAACAGTCTGCCATTTAGCTGCATCAGGGAAGCACTCCACTATCACGGAGTGCCAGGGTACCTGAGGCGGCTAGTGGCAGACTATTTAGAGGAGCGTACCGTCATGTACGAGGACCGAGATGGAGTTTTGAGTTGTCGGCCCATGTCGTGCGGTGTTCCGCAGGGGTCTGTCCTTGGACCACTCCTGTGGAACATGGGGTACGACTGGGCCCTTCGAGGCGACTTCCCCCCCGGGCTCGGCGTAATCTGTTACGCCGATGACACTTTGGTCACAGCCCGGGGGGTTAACTTTCAGGAGGCGGCGTGCCTGGCCACCAGGGGAGTCTCTCTGGTGGTCGGGCGCATCGAGGCGCTGGGTTTGCGGGTGGCCCTGGATAAGACGGAGGCCCTGTTATTTCATGGGCCCCGTCGTGGTCCACCCCCTGGCGCCTCTATCGAGGTCAACTCGGTCCTCGTACCGGTTCAGGCATACATAAAATATCTGGGCCTGATCCTCGACGGTAGGTGGCGCTTCGACGAGCACTTCCTGCAGCTTGCTCCAAGGCTGGTCGGCGCTGCGTCCGCCCTTGGGCGACTCTTGCCCAATTTGGGTGGACCCAGCGTCGCTACGAGACAGCTGTACACGAGGGTTGTCCGGTCAATGGCACTGTACGGTGCACTGGTGTGGGCGGAGGCTCTGACCGCCCAGAATAGGGCGCGCCTCTGGCGCCCTCAGAGGGTGATGGCGGTTAGAGCCATACGCGGATACCGCACCGTGTCAACGGAGGCGGCGTGCGCGTTGGCCGGGACTCCCCCGTGGGATTTGGAGGCGGAAGTGCTCGCCGAAGTATATCGGCGAACGGCTGAGTTCCGGGCGGGAAGCGGCAGTCGGCCCCCGCCCGGCTTTGCCGCCGTGGAGGCGCTCCGGCCGGTCATCGTCGAGTGGGCAGGGCGGCAGCACGGGACCCTTTCCTTCCGACTGACGCAGGTTCTTTCCGGGCACGGCTGCTTCGGGAAGTACCTGCACTCGGTCGCTTGGAGGGAATTGAGTCCCGCCTGTCACCACTGCGACTGCAGTGAGGACTCGGCTCAGCACACGCTGGCGGTTTGCCCCAGTTGGGCGACGCAGCGTCGGGCCCTCACTGCAGTCATCGGAGTGGATCTGTCGCTACCGGCTGTCATTCGCTCCATGGCCGGTAGCGACAGGAATTTTACCGCGGTCGCAACCTTCTGTGAGGAAGTCATCTCGCAGAAGGAGGCGGCGGAAAGGGTCCGGGAGGACGACTTCCACTCGGACCTAATTCGCCGCCGGCGAACCGGGCGGCGGAGGCGCGCTTACCAGCGCCTCATGCCGCCCTGAGTGTGGCCGCGGGTGGACGGGACGGGTTTTCCCCTTCACCCGCTATAGTGGCCCCCCGCGAGGAGGCGGCGTCCGCGTGTGCCTGGACGTCGCCTAAATGAGAGGTTTTTACCCGAAGGTGGTGCCCGCGCTTTTGCGGGCAGGCGCTAGGAGGGTTCCGGATGTCTTAATAAAAGCTGTTCCCGGATCCCTCCTATTTAAGGCGCAGTACGGCACACCGTGTGGTTTTAGTCGGTTCGATTACGACACACCGCCCCATCGTAAACCCCGGTGGGGTGACGGCCCGAGGGGGTTTCCACACGCACAAAAAAAAAAAAAAAAAAAGGATGGGTCATCACATTGAGATCCCTCCGTGCCTCGGAGAGCACGTTAAACCGTCGGTTCCGGGTGCCATACAAACGTCTGTGGCATGCGTTACAGGTTTTGGAGCCCTAAAAAGTCAGACAACCTGGTCTCAAAAAGGTCGTGGTCCTCATGTAGGTCATCGTTGCATGCCTTATGGTACCTAGCCGATTTCCTTTTCCTTTCCTTTCACTTTCCTTTCCTATCCTTTCCAATCAGATGTTACTGTCTTGCACTATGCCAGGATTTCCATAAGCAGATTAAACCCGGTCAAACCAGCACAAGGTTCTTTGAAAAGGGCCTAGCGTTAGCAATACGCAAATGGCACCTCTATAAAGAGCCATAACAGTACCATAGACTGATTTATTGAAAGGTGGTCACATCCTATCAGGATGACACATTTTTTTTTTTTTAAACTTGTGTAAAAAAACGTACAATTAGCTATAAAGACAAGTCACTATCAATAACAGAGTGGACAATATTAAATATGTGAAATTACAGTACACTTGAAACGGTCACAATAAAAATATCGTTGGCTTCATAACCTCTAAAACGAGATAAAAAGTAGAGTAGGCACGATAGCAGACAGGTCAATCAATAAATCAGTCGTCACTGGCGTGCCATTAAGTAACAGAGCAATCGAACATTGTTTGAATGTAGTGCAGCGAGCACGCTCACTCGTCCGGAAATGAGGAACTATTCATTGTTGGACGACTAGTTGTAGCGGAATACACAACGGACATTGCGATTTCTTGTGTACTTGTTTGTACTTACATCTTAATCACGATTTTTTATTCTAGTTGACATTGTATTAAAAGAAAAGATTCTACTTATACCTACTTAATTTGACTTTTATACATCCGTTTGCCGAAACGTAATGATATTATTTTACATTTAATCTTGGTACATTGCTGCTCAAGCAATAGATATATAACTTAAATACTGTAACTGTAAAGAATAATGGAATAAAGTAATTCGAATGCTGTGGTCTCCATTAATTGAAGGAGTAAACGTAATTTTGTATGGCTTATTATACTGCGACACTGCTGTGTATATTTTTTGTTGGAGATCCAAACTAAATAAATAGAAGTACAGCTAGCTAAATTTTTTAAACTATACGAGTTACAAATTTAAAAATGACGTGAAAACAGCTACTTCAAGATACTATTAGTGTTAGTTATAAGAGGTAGTGTGGACACTTTTGCTCCAAATTTCGACAGGTTCGAGAGAGGGTCTCAGAGGTTTAGAATAATATTACTGCTCATGGTCTGCCAATATAGACCAAAAAGTTAGTCTCCATTATGTGACTTCGTAATTTAGTTATTTACCAAAATTTAGTTAGTTAGTTGGTAAGGCCTAACATTATAGATACCTGACGTGGATCGAAGTACGGGCTGCTTATAATGCTACATGCAAATGGGTAAAGTGCGCCAATATCGTTTGTAAACAAGCGCTATAATCAATACAATATTCCTAAAAATCCTAAGCATTTAAGTAACTTTTGTTAAATTTTGTAAAAAGTTTTAATTCTTTTTTATCTACAGCACAGCTTTGCAGCTAGTTTGATTATAAAATTACTGAAGATTATGTCATTTATTTGAATACTTCAAAAGGTCTTTAAAAATTATGTTCATCAGTGTGCTTTCAAGGAGTATTTGCCTTTTTTTTTCTTTTACTAAAACAAAACCTTTTGTTTACAATCATACATTTTCCTTATTGTTTTTTCCACTCACTTTCAATTAATTAGGAAAATTACAACCGACTACTTTTCAATCAATATAAATAATAAAGCACGAGACTTTCGTACCGTTAATAAAATTTCGTGTTTTGGGATATCTTTTGTTTTGATTGGTAGTTAATATGATAGAAAAGCCCTTTTTAAATTCTTAGATTTTTAGGACTTTGGATGTAACAGTTATAACCAGTTTTATTTTTTAAGGTTATGTACTAGTGTAACAATGTAGATTGTTACATATAGGTACATAAACATTGTTTTGGTGAGAAAGTAAATGTTCTAGATTGCTTGTCGCTATCTTTTAGTGTTTTACTTACCATTAAGTTGGTAGATTGAGATGAGGATCGTACCTACTCAGTGGGCCGCATTTGATAATGATGAAGTGAAGTGAGTGTGTAAATTTTGTCACTGATTGGAGAACCAACCGGATTTCTAAAATACGAGCACGAACTCAGTTTGGAGATGTGTGTACAGTGTGTTTACATTTATTTAAAATAGTTTTCATCGCAATTTATCAAGTAACCTTATGGGTTAAGATAAAACAAGATTCAGTAGTACTACATTATCTTTAAGTACTTTGTAGCGAAGAGTGATTTGTAAAATACGTGCACGTCTCAGTTTGGAAATCAGTGTGTTTATATTTATTTAAAATATTTTTCATCGCAATTTATCCAATAACCATATGGGTTAAGATACAACAAGACTCAGTAGTACTACATTATGTTTAAGTACTTTGTAACGATGGGTTTATTTTATTGCAATTCTTGATATTTAAAATGTGTGTGTAGGTATAATCTATTCCATGTATTGTATTGTAGTTTGTGATTATTATTCATTCATAATTACAAATTACAAAACAATACATTGAAATTATATTTTAGAAGACATACACATTTTAGTGTGTAATGGTGTGGTTTAAATGTAAAGAATATTTTCAGACTACCCACTCATATGCAGAATGTTATTCGTAAACTACCTACATCTCTAGAATATGTCGAGATCTTCACTCTCATCAGATAAAGCGTGCCTTCTTATTCGGGACAAGCGAATGTTGCAATTAACACATTTTAATTAAAGCACGTACCCACACACAGTACAGCTGTTAATAAATCGAAAATAAATCGAATTAATAAATCGTCTTTTCGCGAAACTTCTATCAAGAGATAGATTACAGAGGAACAGATGCTCAACTCAACGTAAAAACAGCTTTGCAGCTAAAAATAGCTGCTTAGATGCAGTCCCAAACCACAATCCAAACCAACAGTAAAAAACTGAACTGAAAAACAGATTTAAATACAGATTTTCTTTAACTGTAAATAAATAATTGCCATACGAACAAAAAAAATATTGATGACGAAAGTCATTATATCATTAAATCGTAATTATTATGATTTTATAACAACTATGCATTCTCAGGAATAATATATAAGTGTTTTATTATATTTAATGTCATTTCTATATCTAAATAATCATTTAACATTTCGATATGTGTGCTATTTTACATATGGCAACTTCTAAAAGCGTTTAGTTTACGATTTTACTACGTTTACTTATTCAAATCTTTTAATTGGTATTATTAATTAATCCGAAGTTCTAAAAATATACACTTACATGAAAATAAATGGCTTAGTTGCCTTAATAAGTGGTACAAATTCTATAACAATTCAACAAAAAAAGTATGAGGTACTTTATGATCTGTTTTGAACCTAGAATTTCTTATTCATTTAGCAAGATACACAGATTAGGATTGCCAACAATACCTACACATCGCTCAAAAAATTCTGACACCAAAATTGGTGTTAAAAAAGTTTGATCAGGGACGAGTGTTCTATATATGCATATTTCACAGGTCTTATTCTTAGCAATTATTTAGAAAATGTCAAAAAATTACCTAGGTACAACAGTTCACCTACCTATGACATAATAATCGAGCTCTAAAAAAATGGCAAAGGTTGCCTAATTTTTATAGAATCACCCATAAATATATTTATATTGTACTGCGGTTGTCTGTAAGGTACGCTTACAGAAATGAAATACCCTATATACCTATATTGCAATTGCCCTTCATATTTCAAACAAATAAACATAACACTATTTAGCTAATATTAAACTCAAGCCTTAATGATTAAAATTTAAATATTTTTCATAAGTAAACCTGAATGAAAAGAGAACATGTTTGTACAAAAATTAGTTGACGAATATTTTCCTCTTCAAAATAAACGTGTGGGTGGTGTAGGGCAAGAAATAATATATTATATTGCAAGGAGGTATATCACAGCGGCGACAGGTGTGCGAAGGCAATCCTCTTTTACCCACCTCCGAGCTTTTCGACCCCAAGAAACCCCTTTTAAGTAACATGACTTTTAACTTTGTGACCCATCTTTGCTTTAAAGTGCTCAGACTTATCCAATTCTGGGCGTTTATTACTAAGCTTCCGAGGTGTAATTTAAGCGGAAAATCAGTGCGTTCCAGGCCATGGATCACGTTAGTGTTGCTTTTGTACGCATTGACGAGTATACGTTTAAGTGGAAATTACATTCATTACTAGTTTATGATCGAATTATTTTCCTTTGATGATGTCAAATAATTTATTTATTTTCCTCATCATATTAAGGTTGCTTTAATTGTAAAAATAATGGTTTTTTTATTGGTCGTATGTTTAACTTTCAAAGTTTTCATAAAAGTCTTGCATGTTTTTGTTAAATTGGGTTCAGGCAACAACTTATAGATAAGCAATATTTTTGATGGCAGAGAGTATACGCCTGCAGCGACTTATATTTGCGGTGGACATATTTTCGGCAGCCATTTTCCAATGGCGATCAACCCTTTTGACAATTTATCGAGACATCACATTTTCATACAAGCGGGTGGCATGAACTGCGCGACCACCGCTCATACATATTCAAATAACGGGGCTGTACAAAGCAGAAACACGCTGCGCCCCCGACGTGTTAGAATTACAAAAAAGCACATGAAATATGCCAACTGATAAACAATCTATATCGTGATAAACTGCTTACAGATATGAATCAATGAAACGTACATGACTTTACTTTGTCGTGATTATTTTCGTAAATGATTCACTTATACCTGGCCCCCTGGCAGATTGGGTGCTTAGAAAGGTTAAATAAATATTGAAGAGTATGTAGCTTACTAAAAGTCACTTTTATTTTGATTTATTTAGTCATTTATGCAAATGCAAGCAATAAATAAATGGGTTTACTGTTAAAACTTGATACATTGATCTTATATAGACCGATCAGATTTCGTGAAAATCTGTTCAGCCGTTTGGATGATGTCAGATATTTTCATGTCAATTCCCGGGAGGCGTATCAATTCTACTACTACTTCGTACACGAAATAGAAGCCATAATTGTCAATTTTGTGTACTCTGCAATTACTTAACTGTAATCCTGGTACCTACCCAACATCCTGATTCTCTATCTGATTTTTAATACTGAAATTAAATAACTTCATTGCTTACGTCAATTTCTTAACCAGTTACAAAGAAAGGCCTATATTTGTGACGCATTGATCACTGACAACAAACTCCTACTAGGAGCTTACCAATTTGACCCGTAAAATCTTCAAAAGTTATACTATACACCTTTATCTAACAGGAATTTCTTTAAATTTAAACGAACGGAAGTAAGTAGGTAGGCCACCGTGAAGTGCTTCTAAAATTTGAAGCTCGGTTTGCTCGGCTTCAAGTTCGCAGTTAGGTAATACTCATTCATACTATTAGCGTATCACTGCTTGTCTTGTTTAGGTCGCCATTGCTCTGGGGAGTTGAATACAGTTGGGAGCACACCACACACACAAAAACCAAACACAAGTGAGAGCACTGGTATGTTTCAGTTATTTTATGATCACGATCAAACAGGCCGTATGCTTGTTTACAGACATACGAAAAAAAAACTTTTTATAGGCTTTTTTCCTTATTTAAATCTCAAACAGTTAACTGCTAATACATTTAAAACCTAAAAAGACGTTTCTACTCCCTTCCGCAAAATTCAAACAATTATTACTTTTGTTCAACTTGAAGTTATTCTATAGGTTTAACTCAGGTCAATTAAAACTTGGTCTTAATTTCCAAGTTACGTCTTTGGTCCCGGTCCAATGTTAATATCTATAAAATATTTCCGTCACTTGATTTATATTCAAATATAAGCGGATTTGATTACTGTCTCAAAATTTTTAGGTCTCGTGTAACTATAATGAACATTCCAAATTTAAAATTATAACGTTATTCATGCAATAATGCTTTTGTATACGTTCTAGCACTCAAACATTATTACTTCCTCTTCATTACATCTTTTACTCCAAAAGCATTACTAGAAACGCTCTTAGTAAAACCCACTATTAACCCTCCGCGTACAAAAATTTCAAAAAAGGTATCATCCTAAAGTGGTCCTGTTTATCTTTCTGTCTATGACAGCCATTTTACTAGAAGATTATCAGCACTACTACTATTTAAATCAATATGTGCCTGTAACAACGTAAAACGGTTCGTTTTCCCTTCAAATTGGGTGGGTAATTTCGGGAAAATATAGTGTTAGAATTTAATAACATCAAATTAAACTATAATGGATAAGGTACCTACCTTATAATTTTGTTTTTATTGAATATTTTAAGTTAAGTGCTATTTTATTCACTACAGAAATAACTTTGTTTTTAGAATCTTTGAGGAATATCACATTTTCTACAGATAAAAACCCTTTGTTTTTGTCGTGTTGAAGGAAACCTCTACGTTGGTATGTCGGCATTAAACCGATTATATCTAAGAAGGAAATCCCCGGATACAAGTACGTTTCTATTTTTATATAAGTAACTCGCCTAGGTTATTCCAAAAATAGATTATAATATATAAAACTGACTTCTCTTTTTGTACTTCCTCGTATTCACGCCACGTATTTCACGTAGGCGGGTTTTAATTAAAATACGATAACGATAATTTCTAAACTTCATTGTAATTAAATCCCATGTTATTTTTAGAAATCAAATATTTCGTGTACTTATTAGGATCTATACATACACGCATAAATTACATCTAATTTGAACTGAAAAAGCATGTAAACTTATTTTGAAAGTCCCTAACACCTACAAGAATATGGTACCTACAATAATTATGAATAAATTGTCGAATCATAGTATTTCTACAACTTTCTTTTCTTTTGTACAATTGAAAAGAGTATTTAGATTTTACACATTAAGGCAGGCTTGTTATGGCAAAGAGAGCAGATACTTTTTGTCTCCATAGATAGGCCGGTGGAGTCATGTACCATTCCTTGACTCCGGTCGACCACAAATTGTCGCCCTCCTCTTCCCCTAAATAAGGACAAAATCCATTTCCGTTTGACTTGTTCCGGGCGTAATCTGTTTCGGTAGTCGTAAATAAACTCCACATCATTTTTTATATTTTTGGATGACTAATAATCAAAATATTAAATAAATACATTTGATTCGCGGTAAGAAATCAAATGTACACGTGAATATTAAACTACGTTATAGGTAGGTTACTGTTATGTTAAATTAGTTATAAGTTTCCCATGAAAAAATAAAATAAATAAATAAGTAAAATGCTGTTTCATGCGAATTAACTTATTCATTTTTATTTAAAACTCAACTGATCCTTTATAAAGTATTTTGCGGCTGTATTAGCGACATAATTGTAGGCAAGCAATTGTAGGAAACAGTCTCGAAACCACTGATAAAAACTATAAAAATCACTAACTAACAGTAACTGCCAAGTTGTTCGTACTTCTGTTCGCACTCAAGTGAAGTTTTCATCTTATTTCCACCCTTTTATAACCCCACCACTCGTTAATATTTACCAATAGACCAATAGTATTGTGTTACCGGCATAACCAGTCAAAATAATGTCTATTAACTTATTTTTATTAAATAGTAAACTGTGTCATCAACTATTATAGTTTGTCCCTATTTTTAATAAAATAAATAAGAGTTTTTAATGTGGCGACAACACAATAACTTGAGTATTACATACAAACGTGTTTCCTAATTTTTTTATGATTTCAAAATGAACATTATTTTTGACAATCACCCGGCACTACAAAGAAAAGAAAATCGAAATCTAAAACACCTCCAAAAATCCTTCAATTTTGGTATTTTTGAATAAAACGAATCCTCCATCCACAACACTGTTGGCAACACTGCTCTATACAAACGGGGACGACAACTATCCACGGCAAAGCGTGTATTTTGCCTTAGGGCAACCTAATTACCAACCAATCTTAATAGACTACAAACGGATGGAATATAAGGAGCTTATTGTAACTATAAAATTCAAAGATGAAAAGTAAAACACAAAAACAAAATAAAAGGACCTATAATATCCCGCATCTCGTTAAGCAATAACTTTACAAAGTTGTTAAATATACGGCTTCCATCGACAATGACGTAGCAAGAGCATCATAAAAGTCTATAACAGTTTTCGAACGTTTAATGGATGCTCCTCGGTTGTGTGGAATTGTATTCGAACTTTCAGCGAGGCTACAGTTTGAATTTCTTTGAGGTTTTTGTTTAAAATGTACTGTCTTTTCTTCCATCTTTACTTAATTTTCAGCAGAAACTTGTTTATATCTTAACCTTCAACGTTATTTATGAGTGAATTTAACTTATGGTGTACAAAGAAATGATAATTGAAATAATCCTTATTTGAGAATGCCTGGACACTGAACAAACGGCAGCTGAAAATGTTAATATCTAGCTATTTACTGAAGAATAAGCAAGAAAATAAAGTAAACTTTCTTTAGATTGTGCAAAGGAGTTTTTAATGAAGCTAATGGTTTATTTCCGCACTTGCAAAAGGATATTATATTAGAGTGGCGCGATCTTACCCGCATCGAAGTATAATTTTAAATACTAGAAGTATTTTGGTTGGTGACTGTCTCTTCAATTCAGAAAATCAGCTACATGCCTGATGCGAGATGTCACGTTGAACTGCCAACTATAGCATAGTTGTGGCAGTTTCAAATAAATCAATGAGACAACATTAACATATTGATTCAGGATTACGTTCAGTCTTATCAAACGGGTATATAATAGTCTTTTATGTACGGGATACGCACCTTTATAATGTATACACGTAATTTCAATATTCGGTTAACTTCTGGGAAATTTTAGAGAGGTAGAGGTAAGGTAAAAGTAGAGTATGCAATAAAATTAAATTTATAGATTTACCCGGCGTCGCGTTAATGTGGCTAAGTAATTTACAAAAAAAAAATTAAGTGTGACTTAAATTGAGATAAAACTATCCTGTATCGCAAGTTGGACCAAACTGTTAAAAGTGTGCAAAATTTAATTAAAACCGGTTTATTAGTTTAGGAGTTCATCGAAACAAACAACGTGACACTATTTTCTTATATAGGTGTATCGATTACTAGCTGCGCCCCGCGGATTCACCCACGTTAGTCTCGATTTCGTGGGAATATCGAGATAAGAAGTATTCTATGTAATAATCTAGGTCTCCAGCTATTTACATACCAAGTTTCATCACCATCGGTTCAGTAGTTTTTGCGTGAAAAAGCAACAAACATCCATACATCCTCACAAAAAAAAACACAAAACTTTCACGTTTATAATATTAGTAGGAAATTACCATGAGAATTGTAACTATAATAATATAGTTTAGTTAGTTTTTGTCATTTGACGTACATACTATTTACCTACCTACCTAATTACATCACGCGTCAGTGCATTATGAACCTAATTGGTTTAAAAAATATGAATAATATAACTTATAATTATATATTAGTTAGTATTATGATAACTTGTTCACTTCAAAGCAAGTATGTAAGTATGCTTATTTCATGATCAACGTTAACACTTATCAACTGAGATAAAATGATCTTAAATTCCGGAATGAAACTATGTTTTAGGCTAGTTCTACTAAACATAGACGGTCTACACAAATAATGTTTTATTTTAACCCAAATGCCCAACTAGGTCAAACTTAGTTTGCGCACATTCAGTTAAATGATAGATTTGAACACAACAGAACCGGTAGTGAAAATCCTTATTAAAACTATTTATATACGTACCCACTCTTTACCACCGGTCACCACTGTGGAGGAACGGGTGTCATGTTCCTCCAACACAAAGGGAGGATCCTCCGACCAGGCGAGGTGATCATGCCTGGCGGACCGCGGCCCAACGGTTGATGTTGAGAAGTTGTATATATACTAATCGGCGCGAGAACTCTCATAGCGCGATGCAGGATTAGTAGGTTGTAAATGTTTCTTGTTGCTGTATGTGGAAGTCGCCACATCACTCCCCTCCAAGACCGGAGGTCGATATCTTGATGAGTCAGCTGTCTATGCTCTATTAAGGAGCGTGCCAGGGCCAGTAGTGAGTTGTTCCGGTGAGTCGGAACCGAGTGCCGCAAGTTCCAGTGAGTCGGAACTGTATTCCGCTAGTTCCAGTGAGTCGGGACTGAATGCCGCTAGTCCCAGTGAGTCGGGGCTGAAGTCCGCTGGTCCCAGTGAGTCGGGGCCGCGTGCGGTGCTGCGGTGCTGCGTGCGGTGCTGCGGTGAAGTCCCCAGTGAGTCGGGGCGGTTGCTGCGTAGTGGCTGGCTGCTGCGTAGACGGGAGAGAGATGCTCTTCTTACGTAGACCGTAGGTGCAGTGTGCTGTGCCTAGACGCTGATGAGGCCGAAGGGGTAACCAGGCTGGAGCGGACGCTGCAGGCGTGTGGTATCCCTGTTGAGGCCGAGGATGCTGGCTGGCTGAGACTTGATTACCGCTCATTGCTGTAGGAGTGTATACGATGGTGGCGATGATGATGCTGCTGATCTGCTCCATGAAGGCTGCTTCCAATCACGTCGGGGTCACCACTGTGGAGGAACGAGTGTCATGTTCCTCCAACACAAAGGGAGGATCCTCCGACCAGGCGAGGTGATCAAGCCTGGCGGACCGCGGCCCAACGGTTGATATTGAGAAGTTGTATATATACTAATCGGCGCGAGAACTCTCATAGCGCGATGCAGGATTAGTAGGTTGTAGATGTTTCTTGTTGCTGTATGTGGAAGTCGCCACAGTCTCACTCGGATAGAAATAATGAAACATATTGTGTTCAAGTAATTTTTTTACTTTTTAACCACTAACGTAACAACTTCTAAACCATACTAAGTGTAATACAAATATTCAACACTTTCAAAGACAATATTTATATATTTATTTAAAACTTCATGCACATTTGTACAAAGGCGGACAATACTTTAAAGCCATTCGAAGAAAATTACACTCATTAGGGTTCATGTACGTAGGCTAGACCAGGTTAGACCGCCGCACAGTAGAGGATGTCCGCATTGCGATTGTTGAAAAAACGGGATGCAACGTGGACAACATCGGGGTCGGCACCATCCGCCCCAGTCCTGGAGGCCTTGGCGCGGTGTGGGTGAGTTGTCCCGTAGCGTCGGCCAAAATCCTGGACGACGCTGGCAGGCTCCTCGTCGGTTTCGTGAACGCCAGAGTTACAGTTCTGGGGGCGAGACCGATGAGGTGTCTTAAATGCCTACCCTCGGGACACTCGTCATAGAGGAGGTCGTAGAGGAATGGGCGGCATCGATGGGCCTCTGTCTCCTAAACAGAGGCTCCGCCAATACGTGCGTGCGACAGCAGGGGGGGTCGATAGTGGACCTTTCGTTCGCTACCCCTGCTCTCGCCACACGAGTAAGGAACTGGCGTGTCCTGGAAGAGGTTGAGACGCTCTCGGATCACCTTTATATCCGGTTCGAGCTCTCCCGGACCCAAGACCCCAGAAGAGGTCACACGGCGCGGCGTTCTTCCCGCTTCCCGCGGTGGGCTGTTACCAAGTCGGATAGGGACCTTCTGGAGGAGGCAGCCATTATTTACTCTTGGCTGTCTCCGCGGCCTCTGACCGAGGAGGCAGATATGGAGGCTGGCGTGATGCAATTACGCAGATTTGCGATGCGGCCATGCCCCGCGTTCAAGGTCGTCGGCCTCCCAGGAAGGAGGTCTACTGGTGGTCCCAGGAGTTGGCGGACCTCCGCGTGGCCTGTACTCGTGCCCGGAGGTCCTACACCCGCAGCCGGCGGCGTCACTGCGAAGATGGGAAAGAAGACCGGCTTCATGAGGAGTACCGAGATGCACGGAAAACTCTGAAGCTGGCCATTAGCCGCGCCAAAGAGGAAAAAAGAAAGGACATGCTGGAGGGTCTCGATCGTGACCCCTGGGGTCGCCCATAAAGCGCGGTGCAACAAAAGCTCCGTGGTGGAGCACGTACCCCCTCGATGGCTCCTTGGCCGGAGTCACGGAAGCGGAGATAGGGGCGGTTGTTCTACGGATCCGTTCCAAGAACACCGCCCCCGGGCTAGACGGGATCCCTGCCCGAGTGTTGGACCTTGCCCTCGACCACATGTCCGACCGCCTCAGGAAAGTGTTGGACGCTTGCTTGGCGTCCGGGCGCTTCCCTGACTGCTGGAAGAGCGGGAAGCTGGTCCTTTTAAGGAAGCCGGGACGGCCTACTGACTCGGTCGCGGCCTACAGGTCCATCGTGCTGCTGGACGAGGCGGGTAAATTGTTAGAGAGGGTCCTCTCTGCCCGCATCGTCCGGCACCTGTGCGAGGTCGTAACCGATTTGGCGGACGCCCAATTCGGTTTTCAAGCGGGGCGTTCGACGGTCGGTGCTGTGTTGCACCTGAGGGCCGTGACCGAAGAGGTAGTGAGCTGTGGCGGCGTGCTGTTGGCGGTGTCGTTGGACATCGCCAACGCGTTCAATAGTCTGCCATTCAGGGAAGCACTACACTATCACGGAGTGCCAGGGTACCTGAGGCGGCTAGTGGCAGACTATTTAGAGGAGCGTACCGTCATGTACGAGGACCGAGATGGAGTTTTGAGTCGTCGGCCCATGTCGTGCGGTGTTCCACAGGGGTCTGTCCTTGGACCACTCTTGTGGAACATGGGGTACGACTGGGCCCTTCGAGGCGATTTTCCCCCCGGGCTTGGCGTAATCTGTTACGCCGATGACACTTTGGTCACAGCCCGGGGGGTGAACTTTTAGGAGGCGGCGTGCCTGGCCACCAGGGTAGTCTCTCTGGTGGTCGGGTGCATCGAGGCGCTGGGTTTGCTGGTGGCCCTGGGTAAGACGGAGGCCCTTTTACTTCATGGGCCCCGTCGTGGTCCACCCCCTGGCGCCTCTATCGAAGTCAACTCGGTCCTCGTACCGGTTCAGGCCCACATAAAATATCTGGGCCTGATCCTTGACGGTAGGTGGCGCTTTGACGAGCACTTTCTGCAGATTGCTCCAAGTCCGCCCTTGGGCGACTCTTGCCCAATTTAGGCGAACCCAGTGTCGCTATGAGACGGCTGTACACGGGGGTTGTCCGGTCAATGGCACTGTACGGTGCACCGGTGTGGGCGGAGGCTCTGACCGCCCAAAATAGGGCGCGCCTCTGGCACCCTCAGAGGGTGATGGCGGTTAGAGCCATACGCGGATACCGCACCGTGTCAACAGAGGCGGCGTGCGCATTGGCCGGGGCTCCCCCGTGGGATTTGGAGGCGGAAGTGCTCGCCGAAGTACATCGGCGAACGACTGAGTTCCGGGCGGGAAGCGGCAGTCGGCCCCCGCCCGAAGAGGTACGCGAATGGCGTGAGGCCGCTCGCCGCTCCAGATGCTGGCTTTGCCGCCGTGGAGGCGCTCCAGCCGGTCATCATCAATTGGGCAGTGCGGCAGCACGGGACCCTTTCCTTCCGACTGACGCAGGTTCTTTCCGGGCACGGCTGCTTCGGAAAGTACCTGCACTCGGTCGCTAGGAGGGAATTGAGTCCCACCTGTCACCACTGCGACTGCAGTGAAGACTCGGCTCAGCACACGCTGGCGGTTTGCCCCAGTTGGGCGACGCAGCGTCGGGCCCTCACTGCAGTCATCGGAGTGGATCTGTCGCTACCGGCTGTCATACGCTCCATGGCCGGTAGGGACAGGAGTTTTACCTTCTGTGAGGAAGTCATCTCGCAGAAGGAGGCGGCGGAAAGGGTCCGGGAGGACGACCTCCACTCGGACCTAATTCGCCGCCGGCGAACCGGGCGGCGGAGGCGCCCTTACCAGCGCCTCATGCCGCCCTGAGTGTGGCCGCGGGTGGACAGGACGGGTTTTCCCCTTCACCCGCTATAGTAGACCCCCGCGAGGTGGAGGCGTCCGCGTGTGCCTGGACGTCGCCTAATTGAGAGGTTTTTTACCCGAAGGTGGGGCCCGCGATTTTGCGGGCAGGCGCTATCCCGGATCCCTCCTATTTAAGGCGCAGTACGGCACACCGTGTGGTTTTAGTCGGTTCGATTCCGACACACCGCCCCATCGTAAACCCCGGTGGGGTGACGGCCCGAGGGGGTTTCCACATGCACATAAAAAAAAAACAATTTAGACTGCCGCGCCGGTTAGTAGGGTTACGGCACGAGGTAGTTTCCATACGCAATATTTTAAGAATTTTAAGTGTCTTTTTAATTTATTAGACTGACTATTTGCCAGAAAATTTACGAAATATCTTGATCATACATCTTAAATTTTAGTTCTGTTAAATATTAAATGAAAATAATTAAAATTGCTTTTGTTACAGTGATCTTAAAACTTTTTATAATAAAAGTGAAATCAAGACCAAATTAATATTAAAGTTTTTAAGGTTAATTTATCCAACGCTGACAATTAAAGTAGAATAGACAGCATGTTCGATTATAAATTGGCAATTGTTATATCTATTACTTGAATAATAATTTTTTGTTTGATTACTGTGATTAAAGTAGATTTTTATAAAAAATTGAATCTGTTTGTTTTCTAAATATTTCGTGACCGATTGATTATCTTACAATTTTCTAAAATTTGCATAAAGTTAGCCAATAATGTTGTCGTTTTCTCATAGGATAGAACACATGCATAATACATAAGTATGCCGTACTACTAAAGAAGTGCATCTGATTGTGGACTGTGTGGATTAATGGACACGTGTAGAGCGAAATCCAAACCGTTCGTTAATTGTACCACGTGCTCACCATCCACTTCATACACTCAATGTACAGAGGAAATTGTGAAATGAGGTTTTTGAATAAAAAAATACAAACAAAGGATGGAACAGAAGCTTCATCGTAAATCCAATAACACGGAACACATTATCATGCAGCGAATGCTTCCCCTGAACAGAACGTTGATGGTAAAAAATAGATGAATATTTGTCGCTTAAATTATATTTATTATTATCGTACGTCTAGGTTTCATCTTTCAAATTTGAAATACACGAACATCTCACTTATAAACTACTATATAATTGGCTACAACTTATTGGTTAACGTTTCATAGTACTAAATTTACTGGATAAGTCTTTCAGTGCACTAGTTTTATTAACGGTTATAGGTATTTTTATCAAAAACTTCAGTTAATAAATTTGACAGTTCATTTTTAAGAAGTCAATATTTTTGCTTTAGATTTTGAACTATGGGTGCCGCACGAGCTTAAAGTTGAAAAAAAGGCGTCAAGAGTGAACTGATGTATAAAAATTGATGGTACTTTCGAAAAACCGAATAAAAGTTTGGTTGTTTCAGGAATGAGCAAACTTCAGTTCAAGTGCGGAACATACGTTCAGTAAAGAAAAAGATGTTCGCTGTACACAGCGGTATATTTTGGAACGTATTGTATCGAAAATGTAAAATAAGCTTACTGTAACCACCTCCTAATATATTTAATAATAATAATAATAATTTATTTATTTAACTCATTTAAAAGTACAATAGATATTGGGATTCCCTGACTCCTGCGCTAGTAAAACTGTGTTGCAAGAGCCAGTGTCTTAGCCATCATTTATGGTAACAACATAAGTTAAAAAAAAAACAAAAAGAGTGAAAGAATAAACACAACATTACATTAAAGCATACAAAAATAGGAACATAAGTTTACAATAGAGTCCTATTAGTGTGAGTGTGTGTGTGTGGGTGTGCGTGTGTTTGTGTTGTGTGTTTGTATTGTGTGTCCATGTGTGTGTGGTCCACTCACTATATAAGATTCGTTAGAAGGTTTTCCACTTCAGTATACTGCAATGTTTTAGATAGGGAATTATACGTTTTTTTTTATTTTTATTAGACAGTTTACTTATATTTAATTGTTCATTACACTTGTTATACACATGCGGTGCTACAAAATTAAAATGTCGCTGTCCAAGAGTTGATCTACAACGGGGCACTGGGAAACGTTCAATTCTTCCTGCTGTTGTGGGTAGTTTCAGTACGACCTAACTATGATACCTTTTCAGTATTTCACATATATATGTGTGGAGGGACGGGTGTTATGTCCCTCCAACACAAAGGGAGGATCCTCCGACCAGGCGAGGTGATCATGCCTGGCGGGCCGCGGCCCAACGGTTGATGTTCGGAAGTTGTATATATACTAATCGGCGCGAGAACTCTCATAGCGCGATGCAGGATTAGTAGGTAGTAGATGTTTCTTGTTGCTGTATGTGGAAGTCGCCACATATGTTTTCCTAACCGTTAAGACATCGGTAATTTCATAAACTTCCCGTGTAGGGTGCCTAAATGGAAGTGACGTAAGTACCTTTAATACCACTTGCTGGGCCCTTTCAGCACTTATGAGCACAGTCTTGGGCGCACCACCCCAGACACATATGCAGTACCTTACATTACATTCACACAGAGCTTGATAAATTGTGATCAGAAGTTTAAGTTTTTTTGAAAACAAAGATCATTTTTCTTATCTTATTGCCTATTGCCACTATGTGCGGCCGCCATGTTAGTTTGTCATCTACCACTAACCCTAAATACTTGATAGAAGACACTCTATACCTAAATGTTTGCCCAAAGTATTTCAAAAGCTTTGGGAAATTCTACTAAATTAAAAAATAGGCACTTGTGCATTTTTAACATGATCACACATATCGCGCATAGAGCACGTTACACTCAAATTTTGAATAGCAGTGGTGTTTAAAGTACTTAAACACCCTGCGTACAGTCCACATCTGCTCCCTGTGTCTTTGCTCTTTTTCCAATCATGAAGGATCAGTTGAAAGGGAGGAGGTTTCAAACATACTGAGGTTTAGGATGCTTAGGTACACGCCTGTTCGCAACTCCCAGAAGAAAAGTGTAAGGACATTTGGACATTTTTGATAATTTGTTTTTGCATATGACTTAACATTACACTGTGATGCAAATTATTTTGAAAAATTGTAGAAATAAAAGCTGTATTGCAGAACTTATCTAGTGATCTTCTACAAAGAAGTGAATAGAGAAAGTACTAAAAGAAGAATGAAGATGAGTTTATGTAAGTGACTAACGTTATTTGGCTTAGCCTACCATCCAAAAATAATCACTATCTTTCTTATGTTTATTATTTTTGCTGCAAGTGTTATTTTTACTTTCTTTTACTGGAAATGCATGTATGTATAAATGTTTGAATATGGGAAGAAACCATATATTTGACGGATCGACGACAAAGTGACAGGGAACCGTTCGATGGAAACGCTTTACTTAGTCTTTAGAAGAGCTGTCTTTCAGCCGATGGCCTATGAACTAACTGACGGTTTTTTTAGCTGGCACACGGTCGGCGGACGGCGGACGGTCTTTTTTTTATTTAGATTATATTATTTACGAGCAGACGGGTCACCTGATGGTAAATGACTACCGTCGCCCATGGACACCTGCAACTCAAGAGTCACAAGTGCGCTGCCGGCCTTTGAGATAGGAGTACGCTCTTTTCTTGAAGGTTTGAAGGTCGTATCGGTCCGGAAATACCGCAGGCGACAGTTTGTTCCAAAGATTGATTGTGCGAGGCAAAAAAATCTGAAAAACCGCACAGTGGTGGATTGCCAATTATCCAGGTGATGGGGATGAAAGTTTTGTCGCGTTGAACGATACTGAGCTTTTGGATGCTTAGGTACACGCCTGTTCGCAACTTCCAGAAGAAAAGTGTAAGGACATTTTTGATAATTGGTAATGTAAATAGTAATTGTACTGTAATACATTTAGGTATCGATTACAGATAAGGTATATTCGCCTTCTCAGTATAGACTGCACGGATGGCGCAATGGTTTAAGTGGTCACCTCGCCACTACCACAGGACAAAAATTTATGTGATCCACAAATATTTGTCCCGAGTCTGGGTGTCCTTTGTTTGAATGTTTGTGAAGCCCCCCTCGACACAGAAATATTCCTAATGCGGGAGTTGTCTTTATAACCAAATAAACAAAAAAAAGTATTATAACTTATAACTGATGTTTGGCATATTTACCTGCCTAATAAACTCCATAATAATAGGACTTAATTTGATTAGAATCTGAACTTTAAATCACCTCAATTTTTCTTATTTTTTGCTACATTTTGATAAACATAATAAATGGGAGGGAGTTGAGACCTGTAATAAATCACATAAATTAATGTAGGGATTACGATATTTCTTAATTTAAAATATTTTCTACTACTATTCAGTTAATAGTTGTGAGAAAAGTGTTTTTTGGTCTTAAACTCGATGAGAATTCATCAACAAACTTACAGGTAAATCACTATAGGTTTATTTTCAGACAATCTTCAAAGTAATGGGCAATATGGGCAAGGGGCGATAAAACCGATATCTTTGTCGAGTTTGGATACGTACTCATGTAATAGCGAGAGCCAAGTTGTAAAGAGAGCAACGTCGAAAGCAATAAAATGACCGATAAAATTGGTTCGCTGTCCAAAAGAGGAAACTTTGCATACGAAGAGTACCTCCAAACGAACATTACGTTGGTACCTTATATACATAGAAATGATAATGCTCAATTTGTTTCCTTCCTACCTTTTAAGTCGAACATAGACGTGAATGCACCGTGTTCAGAATATTAGGTAAATAAATATTCTAAAGCACCTCCCTTGTTTAATTGGGTAATTAACGTCGACAGTTTTATTTTAGTAAAATTTTTGAAAAAGTTATATTATATTCAGATAATAAAACCCATATAATCAAATTGTTTAGAGTTCATTCAAAACATATATAATTATATTTTATATTTTTCATCAGATCTATTCAATTCTTAAGCTTATTTTAAAGGATAGAATAAATATTTCTTTAGTCCATCAAGTTTTTTTGTGGTGGTACAAATATCATTGTCCTGGGGTTCCTATCTACAAGAGACTAGTCGCAAAATGTTTGCCACAGCTGGGTCTCTGCTTAGGTTAAAAAAAAAAATATTATGTATTTCACGTTTTTTTTTATTTTACTATTGCCACGAAAATAGCGTTTACACAATCTTTTCTCTTCCCCATTCTTGATTATACCGATGCCAGTTATCCAGGTCTGACCAAGGACCTACTGAATAAAATTAAAAGACTCCTGAACTTCTATATAAGATATATGCTTTGAAGAAAGTGCATAAAGTTGTATCAATATTGTACAAATCCATCACCACACACAGGTACACATCCAGGAGCCACGTATGCGGCGCAGAGTCATTAACACGCTTTTAGTAGCTTGGTATGTATGTATGTATGTAACGGAATCTTTGAACGTGATATTCACCCCCTTCAAAACGTCGGATTAATTTGAAACTTTACTCACTTATCAAAGACCGATGACAATGCAATAGTTTAAATAGCTGTTTCTATTATCCTGCAGCGATTTTTTATATACGAAGACACGGTGTCTTGCACGAAGTACGCATTTAAAATAAATATTCCGAAGAGGGAGCCTGAGAAACGGTGACAAAATGCGAGGAAGGCAGCAGGCGCACAAATTACCCAGTGCCATCACAGGGAAGCAGTTTCAACCTTAATAATTAATTATCTTTGAAGAAACTTATGATAACGAATTAATGATAAATTGAACTAAACAGTAAAAAATAAATATTTATTTAAAATCCTAAAAAACACGGTTTAATAGAAAACTAAACTAAAAAATAGAAAATAATTTTCAATAAATTTAAATTAAGAATAGTGTGATTAACAAAAAATATTTTATTGTAAAAAAGCGTGGTACAGATATTGGTAAAAGTAGTCTCACTATGAAAATATCTTAAATAGCACAAAAAAAATTATAGTGACTTTACTTTCACCAATATCTGTCAATAGTTATTTATAATAAAATTGACATCAAGCACCCCAGGCTTTTTTACATTAAAATTTTTTTTTTGTTAATCACACAATTGCTAATTCAAATTTATTGAAAATTATTTTCTACTTTTTAGTTTGTTTTTTTTTATAATCTATCTAACATGTTACCAGCTCTTTTCAGTTAAGGGGATTTTGTTCGTTGTTAATAGTCGTGTCAATAATAAAGAGGTCTTTAGTACCACGTGTCCCACTTCTACATCTGTTCTGAGAGTAAGATATTATAGAGTTGTTGGTTACACTAAATGTTGTCTTCACTCTCAGAATTATGGTGAGTAATTTATATAGTGTTGGTAGACAGGTTATAGGTCTGTAGTTCTTGGGATCCGTGGCACCATCAGTTTTATAGAGCAGGTGAGTTACGCCTGTGGTCATAAAAGTTAAAAGCGAATCCATTCCTAAGAGCGACTGAGCTCATTTGTTAGGGAGCTCCACACCAACTGTTCCGCGTCCGTGGTCACGGTGGAGGACATTTGCGTAGGCCAATGAAGACACACAAAACTGCCAGACTGTTGTGAAGCTAACGCTAGAAATTTTTATCCCAAATGGTACTTTCAATCAACAATATGTACTTATGTAGGTATACATGTTACTGTCTATCTAACTTTACCGCAAGTGATATAGTATTTACATCGATATCGTTTCATAACGTTTTTTGCTGGAGAAATTGGCTTTTACCTGCGTCTTTGTCAGCAATAAAGTCATTCTTTCTCTTCGGGATCAGTACTTTTTATGCGCATAAAAAGTTATGTCCTTTTCTTAGCCCTGAAATCATGTACGCAAAATTTTATGAGAACGTTACGAACAAACTCATTTTCATCACTTCCCATCACTTTATTATTTTTATATTAGTTGGGATGGGTAAACTAAACAGGTAAACTGACAGGCATATCTAAATAGCCTGTGCAAGAAAGAACTTCAATTTTTAGATTTGTAAAATATATTGATTGAATGGTAAACTGTGACAAAAAATATGAAAATGTATTAGAAATGTATTGATAAAACAAGACTGTTTCTTAATGTCGCCACGTTTTTTTTTTAATAATAATTTGAACCATTTATACTTTTAGTACATGCCCTAATTTTTACACAATTTATTTTGCTTGAGCTATCTATAATTTCTTTTTTTTTACGCAGTGACGGCAGACCGCAGCACCAGTGGTGATGCCAACCACAGAGTGGTTGCGTTGTACGATATTCGAAATATTTGAGATATTCGAATTTAAAACGATTGAGGCCTACAGCCGTGGCATGTGCAGTCTGCAGCTGTACCTTCACCCTCCCTTCTAAGAGAAGCGGTAAGCGCTCTGCGCCGACGGCGCCGTCTGGCACATATTTTTTTTTGCAGTACGGATACTTATCTACTAATACTGTACTATTATAAAAAGATTACCTTCAATGCGAGTATCTATACACCCGATAAATATTCTATATTGTTTTAGCACTATTATTCATACCGATACTACTAACAGTTTTATTTATAGATCACTCCAACAATAAATATGTAATGTGTACTTATTTGCAATGCTTTTAATAAACATTTCGTTCTAAGTGAGACAAAAAAGTTATTCATTGTTTCGTTGTCTTTATTTAATTTTATGGTTTTAAAATATACGCCATAACAATTTATTTTACTCTCTACTCTATATCAACGTCCCATTTATATTATTAATCTGTCCACAGAATTAAATACGGTTTCAGATAATCACATCACATTTTTTGATTCAGTACAAAGATAAAGAAGAATACATGCAGATAGGTCATCATAGCCACAAATCCGCTTAAAATGAACGTCCGATAAAGACTATAAATTCGAATAGGAACGGGAACAAAATAAAATTAAAAGTATGTACATGTACTGAATCATGGGGTTAGAAGTGAGTGTCCCCGGAGGATTTGGCAACCGATACACGACTATGCACTTAGGGACAGGCCGGACCATTGCTACTTCGGGTGTTGTAATAACAACTTTGAGCAGGAGCTGCGATTGATGTGCCTGTGAATTATATTATTATTATAATGAATTGCTTCAGGCTCTCTCTGCAATATGAATTGTTTTATAGCAAAGACATTCGTTTTGATCTTTAAATGGAATAAAATGATTTACTTCCTTGGCCACTCGTACAGAAATTATAGAACGTATTATGCTAATACAAAGGCAAAGGGATCAATTTGTTACAAATCTTTTTAAGATTGTTATAACTATTATTGATATTAGTATTGATAGTAGTATACTGACCTCGTTGGTATGTTTTAGTCAGCTTGCACTCTCTCCTGGCATTGTTAGTGCTAGTAAAGAGGTGTTAGGTTTTGAATTTAAGTTTAACGCTTGAGAAAAACGTAAATGACACGAGAGTTGTAGGGTGACTGCGGTCCAGTGTGGAATTTTTGAGCTCCGAATTTCTATTGCATTTGATTTATACATTTTTAAAAGCCTGTAATTATACAAGTGTTCCAATAAAAAAGAAACGCTATTGTTTATCATCCTTAGTGCTATATTTCACCACCACTCGCAACATTAGTAGTAGGCAGTGGTAACCATTTCCCACCAGGTGAACCGTGTGTTTGTTTTGCAACTGATGAAAAAAAAACACTATATTAAAATTGTGATTTCGTATGAACAGTCTAAAAGTGAAACGTTTACAATTTTAGTATTTAGACTAGACTAGCCACCTGCCCCGACTTCGCACGGGTAGTAGAGACATCTTCAACAATCATCGTCATATTTCAACCAATTTACACAAAACATTAACAAATTATACACCTAACCCTTGCTCATGATTCACTCTGTCTATTGGTGAAAACCGCATTAAAATCAGTTCAGCGTTTTTCAGTTTATCGCGAACAGACAGACAGATTTGTTTGTAGTGATATGCACACTAAGATTCCAGACTAAAATGATTAAAAAGGTTCAAAAAGAGAACGTTTCAATTGGGCTACTATTTTTTAACTACATGTTATTTTTGTGTATAGCAAGTAATTGAACTATTCGAAATGCAACATTTCAGTACTAAATGATTTGAATACTTTCTTAGTTAACTAATGCACAAATTGACGGACGAAATACATTCAAGGCCTCATTTATTCATACTTGCAAATAAACTTTTGAAGGTATTTTATATGCGTATGGCGGGCCAGTTGGTCTAGTGGTTAGTGATCCTGACCTGAGCCAGAGGTTGTGGGTTCAATTCCTACACAGGACAAATAATTGTGTGATGAGCACGATCATTTGTTCTGTCTGGGTGTAATTTATCTATAGTATCTATTTAGTAATATATAAGTATGTTTATCAGCAGTTTAGTTACAAAAATACAGGCTCTGCCCAGTTTGGGATCAGACGGCCGTGTGTCTCAAGTTATTATTATTATTATATTATTATGTAGTATATATATTTATATGATGGCCCGGCATTTATCTGTTTTTGATGAACCTTATGATGTCTTGTTGCTAAATATTTTTCTAACCGCACATTATGGTTTTAAAGTAAGAAGGTAAAGCTCCTGTCGGTAGGAAAGTAGAAAGTAGCCATGGGTCACTATGTCAAATAATGAATCATGAAATCTTGACAACAGAGGCGAATTTTAATATTAAAAAAACTAGTGTACTATTCTGTATTTTCTGTATTTTCTTTTTTTTTTTTTTGTTATTTATGTATTCCTTATTTCTCTCTCCATAATGCAATCACATATGTTTTAAAATTTCACGCTTCGTGGCAGTGGTTTAATGAAACACAGTTCGGTTCTACAACTACAGGACAATATATTATTTATTTATTTAAATGTACCTGCCGTTGCTTTTACTGCTTCCTCGTTGGAAGATTAGCAGATCAAAACTTTAAACTGGAAACACGCAATCCGACTATCAGAAATCTTTAATATAAATGTTTTACATGTTACAAAAAGGTGTGTTAATATTTTAGGGTCGTATAGTAGACCCGTTATATAACTAAAAGCGCATTTTTTTTAATCATGTTTTTTAATACAAAAATCCTATTTTGAAACTGACAAAATTATCTTGAAAATTGACCGTTAAAGCTAATATTTCGTATGAGAGACGGAGGACATGAATGAAGCTATGGGTATTTAATAACATTGGGGGCTCTTGGCTAAATGGTAACCGAGAAGGTTAGCACATTTCAAGGTTAAGTAATACTACCCAGGTCAGTCTTAGGATGGGTGACCATTCTTAACACATTGAGACCCCTCCGTGCCTTGGAGAGCATGCTAAGCCGTCGGTTCCAGTTGCTATCCAAACATCTGTGGCATTCAGGTACTTGGAGCCCTAAAAAAGTCCGACAACCTCTTCTAACTACAGAACTTCGATATCCACTAGAATTTGGATCGTGGAGGTCTGATGGTAGTCGCTTCAAGTAAAATATCGAAGTTCTGCCGTTTCGTAGTTAGACTAAAAGCGATTCCAGTTGGGAAAAGACTCGAAGGATGAGGATGATGTTGATGGAGTGTCCAGATATATTTCTGAAAATTTTAAATTGACATTAAAATTCTAAATGTGTTTAAAAATGTGCACCTACACTAGGAAAAGCATTTTCCGAAGAAATATTTTTTTTTTCTTCTAAATCCATTTTTTATTAAAAGCTATCATCTATTTGTCGGCTACACATAACGCTCCTAAAATTAGATCACATCTTTCTGTTACATCCTCTATATTTATTTATTGACATAATTATGTTACGTTTTACTTTTACGTAAACGATTTTGTTTGCATGTGTACTCCATTCAGCATTACGATTAATTTATTTGTTTTACGACTCAAACTACTTTCATCAAAATAAACAAAGAAACTCGTTTCGGGTAATTGAAAATGTATTTAATACCGTTAGATTTTTTAATTCAATTCCCTATAATGGCAGCAAACTGCTCTAAAATGTAAACAAATAAGTTAACCTACCCATCCCTGCATCAAATAAGGTAACACATACATATGTACCGTGACTAGGACTATTACTAATAGAACCTGCAATTTACATATTACTTTAAAAATTACAATTATGTGTGTGTGTGCAATTCATACACGCAGAAGTGAAACTTCAAATTAACACAGAT
Source organism: Callimorpha dominula (assembly GCA_949752705.1). Taxonomy (NCBI): domain Eukaryota; kingdom Metazoa; phylum Arthropoda; class Insecta; order Lepidoptera; family Erebidae; genus Callimorpha; species Callimorpha dominula. Next base: position 15,190,046 of record OX456997.1, read on the forward strand.
GTGTTAATAATTTTTTTAACATAAATTAATTAACCAACGAACTTTAACACGCAAATGCACAAAAATGACACCACGTTGACATTGACGCATTATCTAAGGGCTTCGTAGTACTCAAAGGCGCAAAGACTCTAAATCCTAAATTTATTAAATCGAGATTAAATGCCATTTATGAATATGTTTGTCTCTTTTTAGTGCTGTAAACTTCTATTCTATCTCATTCTCTTGAAGAAGTTTCACTTCAAAAAGTCTTAAACATTATTTTATATTACTACGACATCTTTCTTAGTATAAAAGTAATACAAAGAAAATATCAGCCTTTTTGGGTAATGAACAGACTTATGTTACAGCCTCGGCAACAGTATATTATACATTTTAAGTGTAGGTACCTCTAAAAAGTTAACAAATATATTTTTTTTTTAATCTAAAACTTTATTATAAAATGTACTACTCAATAACAAAAGAACTAACAAGTACACAAATTTAATTCATCAAAATTGGTTTATCCGTTTAGTAGTTACGAGGAACATAGAGAACTTCAGCATTTTGCTTTCGTTTTTGGAGCACGTATGTCCGCTACGTTCGTCGACGTCTCGAATCAAAATAGATATCATATTTGTAATAAATACAAGTTGCTAACAAACAGCAACAACGCCTGTGCGCGCCGTGCCCACTGATTTGTAGAAAGTTACATATTTAAAGCTAGCGCATTAAGTTTACCGGTAGCTGCTTAGCAGCTGATAAGCTCAATACGCTAGCTTTTATTATTATTATTTATGGACTCTTTCCCACGTGCAGACTCAGCGCAGGGATTCCGCCAATGTCAAGTGTTTGTATAGCTTTTAAGTCAGCAAATAACAAAAATGTAAAAATTAAACAAAATTCAACTCTGTTGGTCTAAGAGACCAATGTCAAATAAATGCCAAAGGTTAAATAAATGTACACTGTTACAATCGATTAATATTCTGAAAACCGAAGCCGGCGACACTTACATTCACAATCCCTTCCTGATTCTGTGTTTGTTGTACAAAATTCTGCTAATAGTATATTAGATATTCTAGTCACGCGCCTTCCCTATTACAAGGTACAAATACAAAGTGACAATCTAAAAACAAAACGTCTGTAAATTGAAACCTCGAAATTGAAACCAAATAGAGCGTGCTATCTAATAATACTTTTACGAAATAATAGGTTTTATATTAGAAAAATATTATTCTTTCTGAATGGACTTATTTTTATGTGAATCGAATACTGGCTGTTTTCAAACATTCAAACATTCAATTTTTAGACTTTGAAGATTACTTTCGTTTATTTATTCTGTAAAGTACCAATTGAATTCGCGTTGAGAGGGTTCTGTTCAATAAATATACATCTACAATTATTTTTTTTAAATACCAATAATTTATCAAATACATTGAAAATAGTGATTTTGGGGCTTGTTGACTTAAAATTATTGTCTAATCAGCTTTATACTTCGTCTTTTCATACCCAAACACTCACACTCACACACACTTTCCATCCATACCATACCACCGCCCGACATAGATACCATGTTCATTTAGGAGCTCCTTGTGTTTCTACGGATCTTGGTCACATATTCTAAGCACAGCTGGTGGTGACTACTGATGCATCCGGGGAAAGCCTCAAATGGCATAAATACAATAATATAGTCACTGATTATGTTCATAAGTCGTTTGGGATCGAGACGTTAGGGTCTGGGAGTCAAGTGCTCGTCCTGTTCATAAAGAAGTATCTAAGCGACTGATCGACGCTTCTCATGACCAGAAGGCGGTTTCTTAACCACTTCTGGCTACGTTGAATGGCAATGCTAATTCTCTGGTAGCCTTCTGGGAATGCTAACAGTCAGCAATCGGTTAATTTTCATTTATTTTGTTAAATTATTTAAAAAAAAAAAATTATTTTATTTATTCGAAATCCTCACAATAATTCTTTTCATTTGATATGTCACACGGTGCAGTATGCATGTATTTTTGGGCCCTAAAAGTAACCCCCATATTCAACGTTCCTTTTATATACGTTGCACATCTGTGTTTGGGTTACAAGAATTGAAGTGTCCCAAAATTTAACTTACTCCATTCAGTAGATTCAGAGCAAATTGGCTGTTACAGACGGACAGACAGATGCACAAGTGATCCTATAAAGGTTTCGTTTCTTCATTCGAACGGTCCGGAACCCTGAAACCGGCAAAGACTGATACTGACAAAGATTTAGTTAATTTTCAATTCTTGTTCCCTCAATATCAAAATAGAAACAAGCATTAGTGAAAGTAAACTCTGATAATACATTAGATGAACAAGAGTTGCGCAACCAGGTTTCAAAGTGTCCATTTTAAATGAAAATGTTCGTTACGCGTGTCCAGAAAGGGATTCCTATTAAAATTTGATTGGAATCCTTTGAAGAGCTTCTGATGCCACCGTGATGACTTATACAATTGTCATTCCTGATTTAACATCAAAATGAGGACGAAGACAATTAATAATTAACTAGAATTTTGCACAGAGTACGGACCATAGTTGGTTAGGTACACGTCATTTATAGTTAAACAAGGCCGTGTCATATCAGTTTGGACATTTATCGTAAGCATAATATTGATACGAATTATGTTAATATAAAAACACATTTAACGATTTACTCGTAAATCTATGTTGAAAAACCAGTTGCAAATATTCGTATGTAAAATTAGGTTCGTGTCGGTATGGAGCTAGTCGGTATTAGCTACCATTAATATTGATTGCATGTGTCTATTGTCCTTTTGGAAGACTCATTTCACCTAATATAAAAGGATATGGTTCGAACCGTATTGAATAAAGTTTTTGTTTTTCTTACGAGGAAAACACAAAACTTTGGCCTATCGCATCCTATCTACGCTCATACCTTTGCACCGGACAAATACTCTTAAACATAGTCCGGTTCCACGTAAACAATATTCCTGATAGGCTTCATAATGACAGAAATATACTTAATACTTCTATCATTATGAACCCTATGTATCCCATATTACTTCCTTATTATTAACATTATTTTTTTTATTAAACCAATTATGTATTATTTAAGAGGCCGTATACGAAATTTTGCCAATTTCGCTGATTAACGTGGTTTTACAGACGTGATTTTACAGTTAAAATACTATATTTCTATGAGTTTTTATAAACAACATAAAAGATCATTTCAATTTAGATCTAATGTATGAGCCACTTTTTTACTTTTATTATTCAATTTTGATTAATCGACCTCAAACCGGTGACTGTTTTGTAAATTTTGCCGTAAGAGGTTTAGAATATCACATATTTACGAACTTTTTTGAAGTACCAGCGGTATGAAAAAATTACAATGTATTGCTGTAAAAGTCGTCTATACAATGTATGAAACACTTTTTACCATTTTAATATAAAAAAATTGCGTAAAAAAATGTTTAACTTAGTCAAATTTTACAGAAAATGGACAAAGTTTTGCTTTTGATTTCGGCTGCGTGGAACTTTCATTCATAAAATTACAACAACAGAAATAAACTTCAGTTCAAAGTTAACCCATTTTCTGAAAAAAAATTGCAAAAAATAAAAAAAATATGGTAATAAAAAATGTTTTAAAACAACCTAAATCTCGCATTATTATTTATAATAAAAGTAAAAAAGTGGTTCACTCATTAGATCTAAATTAAAGTGATCTTTTATGTTGTTCATAAAAACTTATAGAAATATAGTATTTTAACTGTAAAATCACGTCTGTAAAACCACGTAAATCAGCGAAATTGGCAAAATTTCGTATACGGCCTCTTAAGAAGTTGTAGACAATTTAAAATAAAATAAATAACACATTACTACGAATTAGTCCGTATCGGTTACGAAGTAACTATTATCTTTACTGTGATATCGGGCCTTTGAAGGTCTAAACAGGGAAGATGTCAATAATATTAAATTTAATTATAAATTAGTAAAATTTACAAATTTTAATTTCAAATTCAATTTCAATTAATGTTAAGGCCGTGAAATTTACATAGATTTGATAGTTTTCTTGTAACAAAAATTTGGTTGTTCTTAATTTGCTTTATATCTTACCAAACTGATTAACTGAGTATTCTGATTAAATTCCTGGTATAGCTTTTCTTTGTGTGTGGTCACCCCCACGTATTGTCGCCTCGCCGGTGCTAAACGGCAAGGTGGTGGTGGTCGACGGACGACTTGAACCGACTAACACCACAGTGTTCCCTCACCAAACCTTATTGCCGTGGACTCAGATGTAAGGCCGCCTAGTACATATCCACTTTGTGTCGCAAGCAATATGTCGTTGGTGTACAATAAAGATTATTCTATTCTATTCTAAGAATAGAATAGAATAGCATAATCTCTGCTGGGGTTCACAAGAATTTCCTTTCTAGAGTTTCTACCCTAGAAAGGAAATCCCTTTTGCATGGCAACCCTACTAAGAAGGGCGGAGGGTTCTGGGCTCTCTAATTTAAAAAGGCACTCTCCGGTGACTGGTGCCTGGTCTTCTGCGGGAGGAAAGAGTACCTTCGTTCCGTCTCCAGCGAGAGGCCACTGTAAGGTCGACACGCTGCTGCCCCCACACAGAGCACTCTACTACAGTATGCAGTGCGGTATCATCAACCGGTAAAAGAGAGCACCATGTCACTTCGCCAGTTACGCTTGATCGCTCAAATCGTTATTTTCACAGAGCCATGAGCACCTGGCGGAGCTGAGACCGTTGCACCTCGGTGTCACAAAGGACAGGTCTCAGGTCCTGCTCTGGCGCCTCCCTGCACCACAGGTTGGTACATTGTTTCTAGGTATTTGTTCTCCAGGTCTCATGGCGGAGCTTCGACTAGGAGACTCATACTCATGGTTTACCTAGTAAAGTAAGTGAATAGCTTTTTTACTGCTTATGTAGCCCCTATGTAGCTTCTGTAACGCCTAAGACTGTAGCTATATACTACTGGTGACCAACTTATAGGTGTTAGGCTAAACACTTTTCAGTCAGACGCTTTTAGTAAACAAGCTGTTGCCCACTACTTAATTCGGGTGGAAATTTTGGTGAACTCTATCCCACGGCACTATATCGAGACTATAACCTGTCCCTGTGCCAAATTTCAACCAGATCTGTATAGCCGTTTCTGCGTGAAAGCGTAACAAATATTCATCCATTCATCCTCACAAACTTTGCCTTGATAATATTAGTAAAATTCACAAAATTCAAAGGCAGCTCGTAATGAGTTTAAGTGCTAACTAGGTTTCCAATAAAAATCTTGCAAGGCTAACAAAAACCATAACAATCTCAAAACAACAGATTCACTCACCAAACGTTGTTTATTAATATTTAACGTCTCTTTCCTTTCTGTCATCTTCGTATAGCTCAGAGGGAACGTCAGACGGTGTCCAAACTCCGTGAAAGGCTAGGCATTGATATCTTTTCAAGGCAACGAATGTTCGAAAGTGAAAACAAAAACAACCTCCTTTTGATTAGCTCTCTAAACCAAAATACGTTTTAAACAAAAATTTAAATACTACCAATAAATTAAATTGCTACAGGCCAATCACCAACCAATATTAAAAATGCTGAAGTAAGTTTTTTTGTTACACTTTTACGCCTTATTTAATGAGATGATCATCATGAAATTTTGTAAACAAATATTCGGGGGTAGAAAAAAGGACATCCTGAGGGATACCTGACTGGATTGACAAAATCTACATTCACGAGAGCAAAGCTACGGGCAAAAGCTAGATTGCCATAAATGTATACTCATGCGCTTAAGTAAATTTCATAGAATCCTATCGCATCTCCGCAAACTCCAATTTGAAATTCATTATAATATAATTATGTTGATGTGCAATTATACCCTGTATCACGTACTTGTCACAAGACGTTTGTATTGTGACATCGTGCCTGCACATACTAAGATAGAGAATTGAGTAATCTAGAATGTAATGTACTACAATGTAATGTATTACAATACAAAATTACAGAATACATAATAGTACCAGAAGACACACAAAAACCTTACGTTCTTTGTTCTCACAAATGTAAAAAAAAAAAACTTTAAAATCCATTATTACATATATTTAATCCCCTACGGACAAAGGAAGGTGTGTGTCTGTTAATGCTACATCATAGCTCCCAAATGAATGGACCGATAAATTTATACTTGGAAAAAAACGTAAGTGCCTCCTTAAATGAAATAATGAAAAATTGAGTCATTGATCGATGAAATGAAATAATAAGACACTGATGATTGCTTGATTACCCATTATATGTGAATGAAATTTAAGCAGCAAGACTTCAATTGTAAAATTTTTACTGCAAGATTCTTAACATTTCAAAAAATTTTGACGTTATTTATGTGACACAAATTTTGTTTCCAATTGGTGAGTCGTCACCAATCCGAACACTTATAGATTGTCTCTGATTTTATTAATATAGCCAATTTATAGATTGTCTCGTCGTGCCAAAATAAATAATTTTTCTTTCTTTCGTTCTTATTTAATCCATATTTCTCCTGTAAAGAAAACACTGTTACGTGGAGATCGTAAATGCATTTTACTAAGACCCGATTCACCCCAAGGTGAGTTACCGTGTAGTGAATTACCGTGTGCAGGGTTATTTGTTGTGTTGTGTTGAGTGAGATTTAAAAGCGGGGTAGCGGATCAACCTCACAGCGTTATGGGATCCTTAGATTAAGTTGCCTGAAAACTAAATAATCATTTTATTTGATCGAAAGTCTTACTTATGTAACATAATTGTCGATATCTGTCAGGGGTATAGTTTTAGTATGAATTTGTACTGCAAACTACTATAAATACTATTAACCCAGAGATTTGTACTGTGCCCAGTAAGTAGATAGGTATTTTATCGCATCTATTACACTTAATGTTAAGATTTAGCAAATTTATACTCTCCAAAATTTTCTTTTTGAATTCTTCTGTCATCTACATATATTCGAAAGATTTCAGGTTCAAGTCCTACCCGGTTTGTCTCTGTAAATCAACTTTTAAAATCAGCAATATCTAAGCTAAGAAGCTCATAAGATCGCTAATAATAATATGATCCACGTGAGTAAGAGTTTGAAGAAAACGAACTTTGTGTGTGCATTTAGTACAAGTTACAGTAACCATTCAAACTCTTTAACAAAAAATGGAAAAATATCCACAGATAATTTCAAGCACGTCGTATTTTATTTTATTCAATTCTCTGTGACCTATTTGAATTTTATTCAATTCTGATAATGCTGGAAACGTCTAACATCTTCAAACCAATAAATTTAAGTAATTTTACATTTGCCACAAATGCGTCGAACTCCTTTCGTGTTCTGTTCAATTTTCTTGACAAAATTGCTAAAAAGCCTGCCGTATCCTATTCATAATCTTACCTGTTGTATGTTTTGACAAATATCCCTCACATCGCATGTCCCTCAGCAAATATTCTATAACAAATTACGTACAATCATCTGAATAGTCTTTATAATATTGAGCTTCACTGGACACTGTAATTAAATATTGTTATAAACATGCTAACAAATTGAATTGGGAGTGGTCAGCTGAAAAGCAATAACAAGTTGAACTTAGTAACCCAATAAAGTTTCAAATTATTGTTAATTTAATAGTGGAAAACATTTAATACATATTATACAGCAGCTATTAATATCAGCAAAATTTAATATTAAATTATACGTTTCAGTGTTTCAGTGTCTAGATTAAATAGTCCTGACGGGGTGTTTTTAATTAGGACGTATTTACAAATTTTGCCGAGTCAATTTATGAGCATTTGTAGCGAATTAAAATATTCTAATTGAAGGTTACAATACAGTTTACCATATAAGATTTTTAGGATAATTAACCGATACGTTTTTCATCGTCTAATAGGTACACTTTTCATAAAATCATCTAACAAGGGTCAGTTAGAGAGCATTTTTATGCATGTCTAGTAACATTTCCTTTTAAATGATTGATATACAAATATATATATATATAAATGATTTCGACTGGCCTGTTGGTCTAGTGGTTAGTGACCCTGACTGCTAAGCCCGAGGTTGTGGGTTCGATTCCCACCCAGGACAAATAATTGTGTGATGAGCACAATAATTTTTTCTGTGTCTGGGTGTAATTTATCTATAATATGTATGGATTTAGAAATATATAAGTATGTTTATCACCAGTCTGGTTACCATAGTACAGGTTCTGCCTAGTTTGGGCTCAGATGGCCGTGTGTGAGATGTGTGGAGTTATTATTATTACTATTGAGGTTTCGATACATTAAAATAAATTTCAACATATGTTTGTAGTCAAATGTGAAACTTAATTTAAATACACCCTTAAAATAGTATTAGAGAGTTATGACTTTTCTAAGATTTTGCAGAAAAAGAATAGCAGCCCATTTTACAGACTAAGCTGTTGTGCACGTAGTTATATTACGCCGCATCTTGGTCGCGTATATGGAAATGCTACTTCAGTACTATGGAAAATATCAACATTTTCAATAGTATCGATAGACAACATTGAGGAATCCTAGTGCTAGAGATCAAGAGTATCGATACTGTCGATACTGTCGATAATGTCGAAAATTAATACTATCGATGGTGTCGAAAAGTAATACTATCGATGGTGTCGAAAAGTAATACTATCGATAGTGTCGAAAAGTTATACTATAGATAGTGTCGAAAAGTAATACTATCGATAGTCACGAAAGTAATACTATCGATAGTGTCGAAAAGTAAAACTATCTATAGTATCGATAGTAATACTATTGTGATGGTATCTCGATGAGCCTTAACCGAGTAAAGCAGTTATTTAGCTAATCAACTGAATATTTTTCACGGAAACCAGCTCCCCTCCGATTAGGGGAGGTCTAACGCCCCGCCTTATTCCGCGTTAGACTGTAAGACTCGACCCTGGCTGGACATCTTTCCACTGGCATTCGCTATTTCGAAATAATTAATAATAAAAACCGCGATAAGAGGGGATCCAAAAGTTAATTAGTATGATCGTACATTTAAACCCTTTGGCATTGATTTAGTTTTCACACATATACCATCTTAATCATTTTACCCCATAACCACACCTCATTAACGACTCACTCGAAACTTGGACTTTAACAGCACACGAGAACAACCTGCCAATGATTAGAATATCGCTGCCTCCGTTAAACCTAGACTACCATAACCCGGGATTATGGTACCCGATAGTTAGTCTTCTACAGCAGACTCAGTGTAGGACATAAATACATATAATATAAACGTCTATTAACAATAAATCATTAAAGACTCACCGAACTTCCCCAACGTTCTATGTTAAAACTTACGAGAACCGGCCGTCTTTCGTGAACCCTGTCAACCCGCTGACTCTGATCCTACCACTATCCCGTTTCACGTACTCAACCCGACTGCCCTACCATCCCCGTTCCTAAGCTCCACTGTCGCCATGACTCCACCAACATCTGTTTCCTCTAACCGAAATATTCTGTCGGAATATTCTAAAGCGACCCTTTTTTATTGCACAACCTATTCATTTATATTAATGACTGACCCTTCTAGCTTTGCAAATGTTCAAATCTAAGACACTCATACTTAAAGTAATAAAACATAAGTTTTATTAGAGTTTGGCCTTTTTTCTATGTCTCTAAGTGTTGGCTAATTGATGACCCAAGTAACACATCTCCGAACACAATACTTAAAAATATACCACGTTGACATCCAACAATAGCGCGTATCAATAGCAACAAAATTGTGTGAACGTAATACTATCACACTATTGATAGTGTCGAAAGTAATACTATCGATAGTGTCGAAAAGTAATACTATCTATAGTATCGAAAGTAACACTATCAATAGTGTCGAAAGTAATACTATCAATAGTGTCGAAAAGTAATACTATTGATAGTGTCGAAAGTAATACTGTCGATAGTGCCGAAAAGTAATACTATTGATAGTATCGAAAGTGATACTATCTATAGTGTCAAAAAGTATTACTATCTATTCTCTATTATAAAGGGTCTTTCAAATAGAGCGGGTCGATGTTAATAATCAATGGCGGCCATTTTGTTATGGCGGCATCTGTCAAATCTGTTTTTTCTTATTCAGTCACTGATGCCAAATCACCATGGCAAGTTACACGGTTGAGCAGCATATGCAAATGATAAAACTTTATTATCAAAATGAGTGTTCGTTAGTGCAAACGTTGCGCGCATTGCGCCCATTTTACGACAGACGCGGTGGCCCTTCAAAGTCTACTCTCCAACGATTGGTGACCAAATTTGAGACGACCGGCTCGGTAAACAACCAACCAACACCTTTACGTCAAAAAGAACGCCAGATCGGCCGAGAACATCGCCGCTGTACTTGAGCGTGTTCACGAGACTCCGAGGCAGTCGATTTCTCGCCGTGCACAAAAACTGGGCCTTTCGCAGACTTCAACTTGGAGAATTTTGCGTCGGGACTTGGGCCTGCATCCGTGCAAGATCCAACTGATCCAAGAGCTCAAAGTTAATGACCATAGACAGCGCCGTGTGTTCGCTGAATGGGCTTCGGAACGCTTGGAAGAGGACCCCGATTTTGGCCGAAAAACAATATTTAGCATGAGGCACATTTTTGGATGAATGGTTTTGTTAATAAGGAAAATTGCCGTATATGGGATGACCACAACCCACATGAGGTTCACCAGGTGACAATGCATCCACAAAAAGTTACTGTTTGGAGCGGATTTTCTTCTGGCGGCGTCATTGGTCCGTACTCCTTCGAAAACGACGTTGGCGAGGCCATCACCGTCAACGACGAGCGCTACAGATCAATGAAAAATAATTTCTTTTGGCTTGATTTGAACAATATGGACGTGAACGACATGTGGTTCCAGCAAGATGGCGCTACTTGCCACACAGCGAACGACACAATGGACATTCTGCATGAACAGTTTGAGGGTAGAGTTATCTCTCGCAGAGGTGACGTGAATTGGCCACCAAGATCGTGTGATTTGACTCCGCTAGACTTTTTCTTGTCGGGTTTTCTGAAGTCGCAGGTATATGCCAATAAGCCACAATCGACCGTTGCCCTGAAAGCCAACATAACGCAGGCCATCGTTCAGATTTAGCCGGATCTATGCAGCAGAGTCATTAAAAATTTGACCTCTCGGATTCGTGCCACCATACGAAGCCGCGGCGGACATTTGAACGATGTCATATTCCATCCATAATGGCATAAATGGACCTTTCAAATGAAAAATAAATTTCGTTAATATCTCACACACATCTTGTTTTATTCAATATTAACATCGACCCGTCCTTGTTGAAAGACCCTTTATTATCGATTATTATCTATTATCGATAGTATCAATTTCTAGCAATGGCATTTTAATGTTGTCTATCTATCGTATAGTATTAAATTATCGACTTCAATAATACTATCGTATTATTGAAGTCGATAATTTCGTTAGGACTGTCGTAGTACGACTAATTTTCAGGGTCACGATAGAATGACGTTACTATCGCTATCCCAACAACACTACTAGAAACCCTAATCCTATTCGTCAAGCTTGCATGACGTATGGGCGTAAGATTTGCAGTACTCAACGCACAAAATATTCTTAGAAAAGCCAACGCGTTTCGGCTCTATGCAAATTAGTTATTGTTCATTATATTTTCTATGTTAATTAATTATCAGAAGGAATCAGCTTAAATGAAATCTTCATATTTAATATATCCTATTTAATAAATTAAATAATATCTTGGGACTGTTATTATTTTTCATTGCTACAATGGTTTACTGCAGTAATTGAAACACTTTGCATACACCATCCCAAATTATATACAGGATGTAAGAGACACCGTACTGAATCCGAAAATAGTGTATTCAGACCATCATTCTGAGTTCAAAATCATTGGAATTTTCTGCCGGAAAATTCATAAATATTGTTTACATTTTTGTGCTAACACACATGATCAATCACAATGAGTAAACAGGATTTTTTTTTTTATAAATAACGCATACAGCCAAAAACTGCAATGTAATCAATCAAACAACATTTAAACATTTTATGCAATCAGCTAGTCTTGACGGCGCCGAACGTTTAAGGTCATTCACCGTACCGCACAGAAAGAATACCTACGAATGTTGCATGTACATTGCGTAGGGCCAAATGAAACCAATGACTATAAATCCTTAATCTCGCATTTTTATGATGAATTGACTTTTGTATTGTGTTAAGTATAAACAGAAAGAGGTTATTGTAAGTTTTTCGCGTAGCTAAAACTTACACGCTGTATATACAGTGTATCTGACAATGGAACACTTAAATCACTGAAAGGGTATGACTCTAGCATGCAGTTACAAGAGGAACTTTAGAAAAAAAACTTTAAAAGTTATGACCGTTTGAATTTACAGGTATTTTTAACAACATCTACACTACTGTTGAATATCTACATTCCTCTTTCTGTTAACCAATCTTATTCCGCACATACTTCGAAGTGATCTTGTCTCAACAAAATTTATTCTATTTTCATAATTTTTCTGTCATACCTAACTCTCACCAATGTATAGCAGGGCAGCAGCAGCAAGCTATTACGATCTACTAGGCGCGCCTTCTTCAGCACCGACTGACCGTTCACAAAGGCGCCATTCACACGATTTACTCTTCTTTCCATATTCCTTTGTATTTTCCATCCCTCGATAACAAACTACCTCAGTATACAAATTGTGGCACTTGTTCTACTCGTTCATTTTTAATCGTAACATTATATTACGTCATTTCTTCATTCTTCTCAAAAACTATATCTTTCGTCTAATTTGCTTTCACTTTCAAAGGTACCTTTGTCTTTCAGATTAATCGTGTTTTTTACTATTTTTTGCATATCATCGGCTGATGAAGGAAGTTGTACTTGATAATCTTTGACCACATGTAACCCACATGTAAAGTATGTATTTAGTACACATTAATTTTCTTTCAACTCACTCTTCCAACCATCGTTCCATTCTTGAACAGGTTGAACAGTGAAGGAGAAAGAAGCTACTTATCCTTTTCTGACTCTTTTTGAATTTTTAAACTAGTGTGTATAGGCACCATTAATTTGAACACAGGTGCTGGAGTCCTTGTATAAAGATTTCAAAGCCCGTATCAGACAACTATGCACCCCATATATAGAAGATACCGTCCGCATCTTATTACTGTTCAGCATATCATAAGCCTTTTCCAGATCTACGACAGCGAAAAATACCTTCTGGTTTTTGGCGAGACACTTTTTTTGCCTCGCAGCACAAGGAAAAGACTTGATCCGTATTCCGATTTGAAATCCTATCTCCTCATCCCGAATTTCATCATCTGTACTACTTACTACCAATCAAAATCTTAGCATACAGTTTCCCTACTACACTTCCTAATATCAGTTAGTGAGATATTATCGCATCGAAATATTTAAGTATAGGCATATTGTAGGGATACATTTAGCAGTTCAGTTGCGAAAATGACTTTCTATTAATCTGTCTGCCTGTTGCATTTTTATTGTTTTTATTGTTGTTTATAACAGGTGAGGTTTGGGTAAGCTTTGTTCTCTCAGCACAGGTTGACGCCACTTCATTTTAATTTATGACTTGAAGTAAATATTTCAACTGTTCTTAAATAATCGTCATTTGCTCTCAGTATAAAATGCAGCTCTAAGAAATTTAAACTTTTGATAAATTCCTCTCTCTGTATCTATAGTGGTCTGATTATTTTATAACTTAAGTAATATTTAAATGTGATATACGTAACATAATAATGTTTATTTTATTATTATATATACTGGGGGGAGGAGATATTCCCAACTATTTCATTCGGCTCCCACTTAAGTTTTACCCTGATAAATGAAATTTAAAAATAAACGGAATAAACCAGAGGTGAGTCAATCAATAATAATAAATAACATTGAATTCCACCTTCGCCATATTGTCATTAAAAACATCAAGATAAAGCTCTCAAACTTGTTCTTTTTAGTTAAAATATGGTAGAAGTAAATTACTACCAACTAGCGGTGAAATGTTAAATATAAAGTTGAATGAAATCAAACAACAAACTGCAGTAGTAGAAAACTACCTGTAATTTTTAAATTACGTCTAACGAGCAACCTGTGTTGGACAATAATGGCTGGAACAAAAGGACGGAAGCTTCTGTCCTGTAATTAGTGACAATCTCACAGGAAATTAACTACCTACTACTGTGATGTATTTTGGTATAAGGTGTTCAAATAAGGAAGAGAATTTATTGTCTTAGTCATTTTACCTTTAACTGATCTTCAAAAAGGAGGAAGTTAGTCAATTCAATTGGGCCTTTAATATTATGCACAAATCCTTAACAGTCTAACTATCGGCACTCAGGCTGTCGATAGATAGACCTAATAATATCATCATCTTAGCCAATAGGTTGACCTTCTCTGAGAGATTTAAGTGGGATCTTATCTGTGCCTGAACTGAACTGACTGTATAGATATATCCTATAAACCAAATTACGCTATGCTTTAGGCAGTTCCTCAGCTGTTGTAAAGCCGTCCATTTTAAATAAAATGTAAAAGTAAGTATACAGCAAGGCGAACACGCGAAAAAGCAGAGAATTAATTAAAGGATATTTTTTTTATGGGACAGGGTTAGGCCCTCCGGTAATCTCATTCACTCGGAGAAACACAACGAAATCATTGCTTCGTTGCCGGTTTCCGTGAGGCCGTGGTATCACTCCGGTCGAGTCACTAAATGGTTACATTGTCTAACGTACAGTGAAACCGAGTATTTTCTCACTACGACTTGGCAAAGAACAATTAATGTTATTTGCACATATTGTTGTGTTATTATCACACACATTTGCGCACGCACGCACGCACGCACGAAAGCACACACACACACACACACACACACAAATTAAATTCAATTTATAGTCATATTATTTAATAAAAAATTAGCATTCAACTAGTGGAACATACACCCGATTGTGTTCTGGACGGCGTTAATGACCCTGCCACAATTTTTTACTACTGCAGTAATTATCGAACCCACTTATTTGTAAACTTGTGTTACCTGTTCCGAAATAAAGATTTTATTACTATTTTTTTTACAATTTTCATCGCCGTTCCTGATGTATATGGGCTTATTATAAAATGAAGATTCAATTTGTTTTGTATTTAAGAATAATAACCTGATTCTTACTTTAGTAGAAAAACAGAAGCTATTTTATACGGGGTAAATATGTTTGTAATAAATCTTATGCATAACATGAGCTCATTATTCTGATAACAAGCCAATTATATTATTGCTTGTATACAAAGTGATCATAGTGGAATATTTATATACAATTTGTACATATCATATTCGTTACAATATCATAACTTGATATTTATTGTTTCAAGTAACTATACTTATGTCTTCTTCAAACGAAGCACGATTTTGAGTAATTAAATTAAATTATTTTCAACATTACATTCATATAGGGCAATCAAGCTATAATTATTTTGAGTTTAAGTCAATTATACCCATGGTTGTGATTGTGATATGCTTGCTTTAAAAGTTTATTAAAGTAAAGTTATTTGTTAATTAACTTTTTTATATCAAGCATGCTGTGGACCGTATTTATTCTAAATTAAAACTAATATAAAAAAAAATGATTTAATGATAAAGATACACAAAATCCTATAAAAAAAATTAGTTTATTCAATGCTATGATCTTCTGCTCTGCATTCAATATTTTCTTTTTGAATCATGAAATTGGAGATTTTCGGATGGGGGACGATGAAATGCGCGATTTTGAAGTGAATGAACAACTGAGATAAATGTGAAATTTGCATAATCTATTGTTTTGAATGTTTCAGTTGTTTTTAAAATTTATAAATATCAAGGTTTTTTTCACCTGTGAATAACCCGGATGAATTTCACTAAGAACTTATAATTTTATTATGCCAAAGTAAATGATAAAAAAATTGTTATTGATAAATTATTGAAGTGAAACGAAAAACTCACACTAAGAAAAGACAAACATTCATAAATAGGATTTAGCTTGGAAGAGAATGAGATAGAATACAAGTATACACTGTTTCCTATAGCCTTTGTCTTTATGCCTACGAACTACGAAGCCTTAAGTTACACTAAAAAGAGATAAACATAATACAATAGGATTTAGCCTACGAGAGAATGAGATAGAATAAAGGTATACAGTGTTTCCTATAATCTTCGTATTGCTAGGACGTGTCAAAGCCTTCTTGTGTCATTCACGTATATCATTTTTGTGCATTTGCGTATTAAAGTTCGTTGGTTAATTAATTTAGAAATTTCGCTTCTGCCGTGTGTGAATTGCACACACACCTTTTTATTATTATTGACATTGCAAGCTATAAACCTACCGTTTTGACGTTTTATTACAAAAAAAAAAGAGATTTGATCTTAAAGTTACTTCGGGATGCATAGCTTTACGACAATTACAGGTACTTACAGTTAAATTTGTTTAGTATATACATAAACTGCTATATAGATAACTGTTTAATATTTGCATATCTCATAAATATCGTGTTTTAATCTGTACACAGAACAGAAAAGAGCGTTGGCGTACAATAAAGAAAGCTTAATGTAAAGGTTCTGTTTTCTTGTCACGTTTTTTCGCCGTTTAAACGTCCCTCCAACAAATGGCTCGGAACATAACTACATCGACAGAGGCGTATACCTAATACGAGAAAGAAGTGTACAGTGTACATATATTATATTACATCCTTCGTATATTTTAGTTTACATATAAATTATAGTTGACAAAATGTAGGTCCAAATTAAGTGTAAGTGCATATGCATGCATACACTTGTCACCGGTATCCCTAAAGAGGTATTAAAGACCCCACATTTTGCCAACTATAGTTTGGTCTCCCTTACGTGATAGGTGGCAAGTTTATGGCCGTCTATTGGGCACTTTAGGAATTAAAGATGGGAATTGGGAATATATTGAAATGGAATGGTAGGTAAAAAGGTAAGGTAATGGAAGGAAAGGCATATTGCTGTTGAAAATTGACAAATATATAAGTGAAGAGCTGCCTATTTCATATGGAGTCCCACAGGGCAGCGTTTTGGGCCCTACCCTATTCCTGGTCTACATAAATGCACCTTTGTCAAACCGACTTACCGTCAGGAAAAATTATTTCCTTTGCCGACGACACTGCCATTACCTTCTATACCGACTCGTGGTCACAAATATAAACTACAGCGCAAAATGGATTCAACACCATCTATAAATGGCTTATCTCACACTCACTGACACTTAACACGTCTAAAAAAAAGCTCATCACATTCTCACTTAACTCCTCATCGCAACCGATAAGACCAATTATTCTACAAGCACACACCTGCTACACACCCAACTGTAATTGTCCATCGATAACTTCTACCGATACTATCAAATACCTTGGGATCACACTTGACAAGCACCTTAATTTTACAACACACATCATACACATAGCAAATCGAGTACGAAAACTAATCTTCATTTTTAAAACACTTAGACACATTGCCAATACTCACATCATTCGTACCGTGTATTATGCTATGTGTCAGTCAATTATTTGCTACTGTATCACAAGTTGGGGGGTGGTGCCGCTAAAACGCTTTTAAAACCACTGGAGGTAGCTCAGAGAGCCGTACTTAAAGTTGCTACTTTTCACCCAATCCGATATCCCACTTTCGAATTATATCAAAACTGCAACGTTCTTACGGTTCGACAACTATTCATACTAAATTCTATACTCCAGCAACACACTCAAGCTCCACACTCACATGATCACACTAAACCTAAACGAAGAATAAAAATAGACACACATACACCCTCACACATACACACACACACACACGCGCGCGCACGCGCACTGACACACACACACATACACACACGCACACGCACTCACGCAAACACACAAACACACACACACACGCGCCATTTAATGTAATCTAGTATTTAAAATTTAAATTATAATTTGTAATTTTATATATCTATGTACCTTTTCTTAATTTTGTGGAAATCAGTACTGATTTCCACAAAATTAAGGCTACTCAAATAGCCTGTATTAACAATTAATACAGGCTATTTGAGTAGCCTAGCTAGAACGTCTATGACCATAATGTAAAGGTTGTATTTTTATGAAATAAATTTATTATTATTATAGGGATTCGAGAGTGTAAGCAATGTAAGCGATGTAGTTAGCTCGAGCATGTCAGGGTTGCATTCCTGTAACTCAAACTGGCTGTTGCTGGGAAGTCCGAGCCCTAAGCTAATTTTTTTTTAAAGGGTACTAGCAACTTGGGTCACACAGTACTAGTAATCTTATTAACCCCTCCAGCTAGTAGTGCACTGGGTGGGGTTCGACCCCGCAACCATTTGTTCGCAAGTCCGACGCCTTAGCCATTACGCTAACAGCTATTCTTATTTGAACCATTACTAAATGATACATATTTTCAACAGGTTCTTTTCATTTCTATAAGTAGTATTTAGTCTGCTCTTATATTAAATGATTTCATTATATTATTCTTCTATAAGTAGTTTCAGTATTGAACATTTCAAGCAAAAGAAGATACGCTTTTAACGATAATTACCTACGCGATTAATCTTGTTACGATCCAAATACTTTGAACAAATAAGTCAGTTTACAAAGAAAATAACTTCTATTTTATTTAAGTTGTTGTTTGTTTAGAGTCTACGAACCTGAATAATTATACCCACAAGATAACTACCAAAGTCTTAATACATTATATAGGTAATTGTAACACGACAATGTTAACCCCAAACAAAATAATGCCCGTGCTACCGTCTTCGAAACTAATTAGGATTCCACGTAGAAAGTGACAACGCGGTAGATCACAAAGGAAGCTGTTTACAAAGAAATTCGTCAAAAGTCGGAATAGACAAGAAGAAGTGACAAGAGAGAAGAGAAGTGTCACTGAATAAGAATGTATTTACATTTGAATGTTACGTCTGGTAAGTGTTGCTTTGTCTCTTCTAATTATTTTGCTTAAGTTTTGTTGCAAATGCCAATCACAAAAGTCGTTCAAGGTTTAAGTCGATTGGTATAAAAATAAAAAACTCAAGGGACTGTCAAGTGACCCAACTGAAAGTGGGATTTACCGGTATGATATCTCACGTCAAAAACTACTAATAGCAGAGATATCGTATTCAAGATACCTACAACTCAATACCTACCTATTTAAGCCAGTAGGTTTTTCTATAAATCTAAGCTGCTTTATTGATTGCTCTAAATGTGCAATCTTCTCGTATTTGGCTTAAATATTATTAGTAAGTCTGCAAGTTGTCCTATAATGAATAGAAATGAAACGAGCGGTGATCAACATCGGTAATGGATTTATAAATATTGAAACAGAAGAAGAGTTTTCTATTGTTATTAATAAACACTCGTATACAACTATATCTTACACAAACTCGATATCGATTCAACAAGGCGAACTGACTATTTGGTGTCCACAAAGATTGGAAGGCAACCATTTCAGTACTACAGAACGGAAATATGAATATCACGATAATATTAAACCGCATTTGGTTAATAATAACTAAAAACTTTAGATTTCTACATACCTCTTTATTTCATTTGTGATTTTGAATGCAGTAGAGGTAGGAAGTGCAATTATACCATGATCTAAGTCTAAATCCAAGATGGTGAAAGATTATCCTTGTGAGAGGCGAAATGGGACAAATTGGTCACATGATGACTTAGTACGTTTCAGTAAAAGTGTAAGTACAAGTGTCACTGCGGCCTATCATATAAGCAGCATACATTGAAGTAAATTGTAAATAAACATTTTTCAGCTACGTTTCTTCAGATGCTGGATACACAACAAAATAAAAAATAAAACGTTTTATGACACCCTTAGAGATGACCACGCCTAAAGGTGGCATTGTGAATTAATAAGAAGCTTCCAATGCTAAGATACAGAAGCTTGTAAGTACTAAAACAGAACCATGTCTTAAATAAATAAGTCGGCAAGTAGGATTGTAATGTATTCATTCCAATCTCATCCTAAATCCTTTTTGTTATTTTCTGTCCCCAATCCCGACGTCTTTGGAAGAAGCAAACCTCCAAAATTGCAATCACGCAAATTGAAAATTAATGGACCGCGAAATCCAATTTTGCATTAAAGCTTTCTGGTAGGTAAGTAGGTACTCGCCCCTGCTCCGCGCTGAGTGGTCATGGTATCATATTTATGGTTTTTGAGACAAAAGTGAACGAACATATTTGTGCTTTGTTCAGAGACAGGGGATAGATAGAAATGTAGATCATTTACACAAATATTGTATTTATATGTTATATAACGTATTGGTATATAATGTTGGAGTTATAGTTTAGTAGCATAAAAGACCCTGATGAATGATACATTTAAGAAAAACAAATGAATGATAGATAATACAAATTATTTAAAAAAAATTACAAATAAATTCCGAGAATATTGATGGAATGTCCGGATTTCTTCAGAATGATATCTTTGTGTAAAAAAAATAACAATGAAATCGGAAATTGATAACTCGTTATTACGGAATATTATACGGGTGCTGCTTGAGGTGACTGGTCGGCCTAGTCAGCGATGCTTTAGCCTATACTATTATTTTGGTTCGATCAACTGCAACTCTAGCCTCTTAATCCAGTCACGAATTATTTTTAACAGTAGATTGAATGAAGGTAGATGTGCACCTTGAATGATTTCTATGTTTAATAAGTTCAAACCTTCAACGGTATCACTATTTTTTAGTACGTTAGTTTTTGGAGCATTTCAATAAAATGAATTCAGGTGGCATCAGCTTGCATCCTGTTTACCTTTCGTGTAACACTAACACTATTGTACCTGAAGATCTGACTTTTAAAAAGAGTGGCCATGAGTTTCTTTGCCAGTATTCTTCTCATATGGCTCTACGCATTTTGGAAACTGGAAGTTATAGATCGACACAAGCAGGCAGTAGATTTTGGTGTTTTCACCTAATTTACCTCGACAATCCAGCACATGCTGTGGCGTCTGTTTGATCCCGATCTATGATTGTAACTCTAGCTTCATTTTAACGTTCATAAATGTCACTTAGTGTCTTAATTGAATAAATGATTTTGAATTTGAATTTGAATTATACTATGCATTTATATACTTTTACATAGATGCTTTACAATATAGAGCATTATATTACTAACTTCTAAACTTTCGCGTTCCATCTAAACTAATATTATAAAGAGAAAACATTTGTGTTTTTGTATGTATGTTTGTAATATTTTCAAACAAAAACTACTGGACCGATTACGATGAAACTTGGTAGGTAGATAGCTGGAGACCTGGATTAACGCATAGATTACTTTTTATCCCGACATTCCCACGGAATCGGGACTTACGCAGGTGAAACCGCGACACGCTGCTAGTTAGTAATGTAATCTAGTATTTAAAATTATATACCTATGTACCTTTTCTTAATTTTGTGGAACTCAGTAAAGGACTGTTCTTAATACAGGCTATTTGAGTAGCCTAGCTAGAATGTCTATGACCATAATGTAAAGACTGTATTTTTATGCAATAAATTTATTATTTTATTATTATTATTATATATAATTATGTACCGCTTCGGGAATTAACGCATTCCTTTGACATTTTTGAAGTTTCGACCAGGTTGCGGCGATCAGGTTCACCAATCCATAATTATATGGAATATTATTGACAGTAGGTTTAATTGAGATAGTTTTAAAACTAGCATTGCTTTGCTCTTTATCGCTCTAATACACTTTGTATGTGAACTGGCAGTCCACCCGTGATCACAATCGATTATATTTTGAAACACAGGACTCGAGCTAACTATAAGATAGCGACTAAAATTGTTTGTAACACTTCTTACGCTGTCCTATATATATATATATATACATACATATATTTATATATATATATATATATATATATATATATATATATATACATACATATATTTATATATATATATATATATATATATATATATATATATATATATTTAGTTTTGGATAGCCCATTTATCAAGGAAGGCTATAGGCTATATAACATCACGCTACAACCAATAAGAGCGGAGCAATTAATGAAAGAGTTGCAAAAACGGGAAGAATTTACAAACGGGGCAATTTACAAAGTTGCATGGGTCAGCTAGCGAGCGAAACCGCGGTCAAGAACTAATATTTTGTTATATAATATATTTAGTACAAACTCACATTTCGTGGCATACTAAACAACCAACATGAAACAAAAAGCGAATAGAACTTTAGAAGCATAAGTAACAATAATAGAAACCAAAATAATTTCCATTTAGTAGCGCTGTATAGAACTTTCATAAACTGAAATACATATCTCAACAGTAATAATTATATTTAACTTCGAGCAGGCAAACCAAACCATAACTGAGTATTTCCCATCTCCATTTCGGAGACCATAATGATTTTTTCGCAGAAGGTGTTTATAAGTGTTAATACACCAGATCAAAGACTGATTAATGCCATTACTGACTACCACGAGTGATAAGTAAATCTTGTCAGTAACAAAGAAACACTTACAACCGTATATATGTGTAGTTCTTTAAAATCGTAGATTTAAAAAGTCACAATGTTTAAGAATGTTCTTAATCATTAAATACTATGTAACCCGCATCTGCATTTTGTATTTCTCATTATGAAAGATCATGCATAGGTATTTAACGGCCATCATAATCATTTGAACGTGATTTCATGCGCTAAGGCCGCCACTTTGCATAATAAAATACAGATTTTTAAAGTTTCTCGTGTGCGTGGATGCTAAAGCAAATAGTTTTACTGTGATGTTTACAGCTGTCAAACAAAAAGCACGGCTGATATGTTATCGGTAAATATGAAATCATTTTATTTGTATTTTATTCTATTTTTCTAACTGAATTTTTTTTAGTTATCTTTGAATAAGAACATTTATTTATATTTCATTCATTAAATAGTATAACCATATCATACATATTAATATATTTTCAAATTATAATATATATAGTATTATGGCTGACATGTATCATAGGTACTTACGGTGCATATACCATTGAATAGTTACAATGGAGTGCTAAAGAAAATACATTTAAAAAAATGTATACCTTTATAACTTTTATAAGCAAAAAAAATTAAACAAGCCAAGGAAGTTAAACAAATTAAATAAATGTTAGTTATTTAAGCTATTATAAAATATATTTTTTGTTTGCAATTTGTTTACATTTTTTTCAGTCTTAATTGCCTTATACTACTTACCTTATACTTTTACTATGTACCTTATACTATGTAGGTACAGTGACAAAAAGATTATATTGTTAAAACCTATCTCTTAACGGTAGTTCGCCCAAGTTGCATTATAAGTTGTAATACATGTAGAATGTACCTACATATGTACCTTTAATACGATGGTTAGTTTATATAAGTTGATTACATAAGACCTTCGTCCACGCGATCTGTCTATTTCGTAAATAATGTGTCATGAACAAACGTACGCACACGTACATTTCTTCGACGTACCCTCTTAACTCGAGGCCCGACCCAAGAAAAGTGTCGTTTACCCTCACGTTATCTTCAACTTCGAATGTCCAAATTCGTTTCATTTCGTTACAAGTGAAATATAGTTAAATCGAAAGACTAGAACCGAGTAAAGTAACATTTCCTACGTTTGAGCGCGTCTACATTCTTCGATGACAGCTGTTAAAGGTGAATACAGACTTGTAGGCCTTTTTTTTTTGTTTTTTTTTTAAGAACAAGTTAGACTTTCCGCACTACTGAAAAGCGCAAAAAAATATCTATATATCAATCATCATCATCATTTCAGCCGTAGGATGTTCACTGTTGGACATAGGCCTCACTTAATAACTCTCAAGAAGACCGATTAGAAGCGACCTGAAGCGGCCTCCATCCCCCGACTGGCCCATTCGTCTATGTCGGTAACCTTCGTTTATATGCGTATCTCTTTATTTCTGATTCGATCGCGCAGAGAAACACCAAGCATAGCCCTCTCCAATAAATAAGCTCCTCTCTAAGCTTGCTTATCAAGCCCATACTGAGAGACCACGTTTCGGATCCATATGTCATCACTGGTAGAAAACCTGTGTTTTTGGGCACTTAGTAATTTTGGACAAAAAGATGCAGCGGATTTTCCCAAACGCTGCCTATCCGAGTTGGAAGAACATAATAAGGAGTAGGGGAAGGGGGGAAGAGGGAGAGTACGGGGAGGGGGAGAAGAGGGGGAGAGGGAAGAGTTAGGGCCTCCGGTAAGCTCACTTTCTTGCGAGACACAATGCAAGCATTGCTTAACTGCTGGTTTTCTGTGAAGTCGTGGTATCACTTCGGTCAAGCCGGCCCATAAGTACTGAAGCATGACATGATAGTAAGAAATAAAAAACATTTTTTTTTAACCTTATCTATTTACCTAGGTATCATAAACCTTTCTATAAACTAAAAGAAGAAAGAAGACATGAGAAATTACATCGTAACAATTTCTCATATGTCTCTTTTACTTTATTGTTGGTTCGTTCATCTTTTGTAGGTGGTAGATCCACTCCATAGCTTATTTGCCTCCTTAATTTTGTAAACTACTATTCGCTGCTTAAGTTATATAGTTCCGGTGCTATTATTAGCCATCCCATGATATCTGGATTCAATTCATTTTGCAAATAATATAACCTAATATAGATTCGGGGTCATATGTCTGATTATACAGTTGTCAATCAAACTGAAACTATGGCGGTCCAAAAGTTCATATTTTTACCTACCTCACGAATAACGATATATGGGATATTGGCAATCTCCTTTGTCCGGCATGGTAATGATCCACTAGTGTTAAGCTGGTTGATGTAGCAGTGAGCGAAATATGCTGAATTAACAGTGGTTGCACGTATGTTCCATCAAATTCACTGGCTAGTCACCTGACTATCATTTTATATCCCTCATAATGTAGTCTGAACGTCCCTGAAAGGACGTCCGTGAAAAAACCTATCCCTGAAAGGCTTCTCAGTCGAAAATCCTCCATATTCCAAGAGCATATTTAGTTTCGAAAACGTGGCAGGTAACCGGGCGAATGAAGTGTATATGACGTAACTTTGACACAATAAATATAAGTTGATATTTAATAAAAGTCTATCTATAAGTTTAAGATTCTGTACAAGTCTGTTGCCTCCTTTATGGTTTTGCGAAGGACCCGCACACTCTCTTTCTAGTAAATGTTATTAACTAGTGCCGAAGCTTACTCGTAAGTTTTTTAGTGATAGTGGAAACCTACCTAAACCGACGCTAATAGTGTGCGAATGTTCATCAAATTGCTAGGAAAGACTTTCAAGAAAAAATATTATCTGCACCATTTGCTAGGACTAGTGAAGGGGTGACTTGTTCGATATATTTTACAATAAGTTAGCAACATAATTTATCGTTTAAAAAGTGTACCCATTGCACGTAAACGCCTGACGTTTTAACTCCGACTTATGCTTATTTGTAAGTGGTATGATTCTAGTTATCAAATGTACGCATATGGAGTTTGGCGTGTTACAAACCAATAAGTACTGCCTAACAACAATACAAATCAGCAATAGTTTTGTATTTTTTTAAATCGTTTTCTTACAAGCCTAAAGATGACAAAAAATATACTCTTTCTTTCCATTACCCACGGCAGCTTCTGATAAACGTGTCATAATAAAAGAAATAAACTGGCATATAAACAGAGTTTTGGAAAAGAAATTTCAATAATAATTACCGAACCATGTTTACACAAGCGTCGATGTCTAAAAAGGAACTCAGAAGAAGATTAAGATGAAAATCCTACTAATGAGGAGCCTGGTGCTAGCAGCATCCAAAAAATTGTGGCTTTTGGGATTAAAAAAAAGTCTAATAATGAAGTTCCAATGTACACAGTTTTAAAAAGTCTAATAAAAGAAGTCGGAAGAAAGTTCCGTAGCCTTCGCAGAGATCCCGCTGCAGCAAACACGTTTTGATTGGGATAATAGTGTTATTACAATAAACAGGAGGTTAATGTTACCAATTAATTTTATCAGACATTATTACTCTCAATGACGCAAATAAGTTACGCAGATATAAATTCCAAATACTAGTTAATAACATTCAGTGCGGTCGATAACATATTGAAAGGCGCTTGAGTGTATATCTACAGACCATCAGCGTAAAAGTAGGTGGTAGGATCAAAATAAACGATTATGTTGTACCGTGAAGAAACGGAGTCTTCCAAACGAATGCGATGTGTGATGCCCAAACAGATAACTATGAAACCAATCAATTGCCCTTGGAGACATGTTAAGAGAGCGCAGAAGACCAAGCAGTATGTAGGCATCAAGGGTTCTAAATGCTTTGATGAAATTAATTAAGGGTAGTAGCGTTACATTTCCATTATCAATGCTTCCTCTGATGTCATCTGTAATGTGAATTAATGCTGAAACTATACTGTATCCTGCATAGAAGCCAAACTGAAAGGGATTTAAGAGATTATTTTTTAAAAGGAAGCTGTTGATTTTTTATTACAGACAAGACGTTCAAGAACTGTTTTTTGGGTAAATAGTTAATTTTATCTACATTACAGTACATTCATATCGTGGTAGTGCATTTATTGTTGCAGTTTTTTTATTACTGAATGCTTCTAGATCGAAGATTCCCACATCAGGAACTTTATGCGTCCGTCAAGACTTGAGAGACCTTAGAATGTTCTTTGGATATAAATTATTACAACTTCGACTATGTAAGTAGGTTTTTTTTTTGTGAAATGGCATAGGCATTTGAAAGGAAAGGTACTTTATTTTATTTGAAAACTTCTTTAAATGTTACGTTAGTTACATTTAGTTAGTTTTTGGAGCATTTCAATAAAATGAAATGGAATGAAAATCTAAGCTGCTTTATTGATTGCTCTAAATGTGCAATCTTCTCGTATTTGGCTTAAATATTATTAGTAAGTCTGCAAGTTGTCCTATAATGAATAGAAATGAAACGAGCGGTGATCAACATCGGTAATGGATTTATAAATATTGAAACAGAAGAAGAGTTTTCTATTGTTATTAATAAACACTCGTATACAACTATATCTTACACAAACTCGATATCGATTCAACAAGGCGAACTGACTATTTGGTGTCCACAAAGATTGGAAGGCAACCATTTCAGTACTACAGAACGGAAATATGAATATCACGATAATATTAAACCGCATTTGGTTAATAATAACTAAAAACTTTAGATTTCTACATACCTCTTTATTTCATTTGTGATTTTGAATGCAGTAGAGGTAGGAAGTGCAATTATACCATGATCTAAGTCTAAATCCAAGATGGTGAAAGATTATCCTTGTGAGAGGCGAAATGGGACAAATTGGTCACATGATGACTTAGTACGTTTCAGTAAAAGTGTAAGTACAAGTGTCACTGCGGCCTATCATATAAGCAGCATACATTGAAGTAAATTGTAAATAAACATTTTTCAGCTACGTTTCTTCAGATGCTGGATACACAACAAAATAAAAAATAAAACGTTTTATGACACCCTTAGAGATGACCACGCCTAAAGGTGGCATTGTGAATTAATAAGAAGCTTCCAATGCTAAGATACAGAAGCTTGTAAGTACTAAAACAGAACCATGTCTTAAATAAATAAGTCGGCAAGTAGGATTGTAATGTATTCATTCCAATCTCATCCTAAATCCTTTTTGTTATTTTCTGTCCCCAATCCCGACGTCTTTGGAAGAAGCAAACCTCCAAAATTGCAATCACGCAAATTGAAAATTAATGGACCGCGAAATCCAATTTTGCATTAAAGCTTTCTGGTAGGTAAGTAGGTACTCGCCCCTGCTCCGCGCTGAGTGGTCATGGTATCATATTTATGGTTTTTGAGACAAAAGTGAACGAACATATTTGTGCTTTGTTCAGAGACAGGGGATAGATAGAAATGTAGATCATTTACACAAATATTGTATTTATATGTTATATAACGTATTGGTATATAATGTTGGAGTTATAGTTTAGTAGCATAAAAGACCCTGATGAATGATACATTTAAGAAAAACAAATGAATGATAGATAATACAAATTATTTAAAAAAAATTACAAATAAATTCCGAGAATATTGATGGAATGTCCGGATTTCTTCAGAATGATATCTTTGTGTAAAAAAAATAACAATGAAATCGGAAATTGATAACTCGTTATTACGGAATATTATACGGGTGCTGCTTGAGGTGACTGGTCGGCCTAGTCAGCGATGCTTTAGCCTATACTATTATTTTGGTTCGATCAACTGCAACTCTAGCCTCTTAATCCAGTCACGAATTATTTTTAACAGTAGATTGAATGAAGGTAGATGTGCACCTTGAATGATTTCTATGTTTAATAAGTTCAAACCTTCAACGGTATCACTATTTTTTAGTACGTTAGTTTTTGGAGCATTTCAATAAAATGAATTCAGGTGGCATCAGCTTGCATCCTGTTTACCTTTCGTGTAACACTAACACTATTGTACCTGAAGATCTGACTTTTAAAAAGAGTGGCCATGAGTTTCTTTGCCAGTATTCTTCTCATATGGCTCTACGCATTTTGGAAACTGGAAGTTATAGATCGACACAAGCAGGCAGTAGATTTTGGTGTTTTCACCTAATTTACCTCGACAATCCAGCACATGCTGTGGCGTCTGTTTGATCCCGATCTATGATTGTAACTCTAGCTTCATTTTAACGTTCATAAATGTCACTTAGTGTCTTAATTGAATAAATGATTTTGAATTTGAATTTGAATTATACTATGCATTTATATACTTTTACATAGATGCTTTACAATATAGAGCATTATATTACTAACTTCTAAACTTTCGCGTTCCATCTAAACTAATATTATAAAGAGAAAACATTTGTGTTTTTGTATGTATGTTTGTAATATTTTCAAACAAAAACTACTGGACCGATTACGATGAAACTTGGTAGGTAGATAGCTGGAGACCTGGATTAACGCATAGATTACTTTTTATCCCGACATTCCCACGGAATCGGGACTTACGCAGGTGAAACCGCGACACGCTGCTAGTTAGTAATGTAATCTAGTATTTAAAATTATATACCTATGTACCTTTTCTTAATTTTGTGGAACTCAGTAAAGGACTGTTCTTAATACAGGCTATTTGAGTAGCCTAGCTAGAATGTCTATGACCATAATGTAAAGACTGTATTTTTATGCAATAAATTTATTATTTTATTATTATTATTATATATAATTATGTACCGCTTCGGGAATTAACGCATTCCTTTGACATTTTTGAAGTTTCGACCAGGTTGCGGCGATCAGGTTCACCAATCCATAATTATATGGAATATTATTGACAGTAGGTTTAATTGAGATAGTTTTAAAACTAGCATTGCTTTGCTCTTTATCGCTCTAATACACTTTGTATGTGAACTGGCAGTCCACCCGTGATCACAATCGATTATATTTTGAAACACAGGACTCGAGCTAACTATAAGATAGCGACTAAAATTGTTTGTAACACTTCTTACGCTGTCCTATATATATATATATATACATACATATATTTATATATATATATATATATATATATATATATATATATACATACATATATTTATATATATATATATATATATATATATATATATATATATATATATATATTTAGTTTTGGATAGCCCATTTATCAAGGAAGGCTATAGGCTATATAACATCACGCTACAACCAATAAGAGCGGAGCAATTAATGAAAGAGTTGCAAAAACGGGAAGAATTTACAAACGGGGCAATTTACAAAGTTGCATGGGTCAGCTAGCGAGCGAAACCGCGGTCAAGAACTAATATTTTGTTATATAATATATTTAGTACAAACTCACATTTCGTGGCATACTAAACAACCAACATGAAACAAAAAGCGAATAGAACTTTAGAAGCATAAGTAACAATAATAGAAACCAAAATAATTTCCATTTAGTAGCGCTGTATAGAACTTTCATAAACTGAAATACATATCTCAACAGTAATAATTATATTTAACTTCGAGCAGGCAAACCAAACCATAACTGAGTATTTCCCATCTCCATTTCGGAGACCATAATGATTTTTTCGCAGAAGGTGTTTATAAGTGTTAATACACCAGATCAAAGACTGATTAATGCCATTACTGACTACCACGAGTGATAAGTAAATCTTGTCAGTAACAAAGAAACACTTACAACCGTATATATGTGTAGTTCTTTAAAATCGTAGATTTAAAAAGTCACAATGTTTAAGAATGTTCTTAATCATTAAATACTATGTAACCCGCATCTGCATTTTGTATTTCTCATTATGAAAGATCATGCATAGGTATTTAACGGCCATCATAATCATTTGAACGTGATTTCATGCGCTAAGGCCGCCACTTTGCATAATAAAATACAGATTTTTAAAGTTTCTCGTGTGCGTGGATGCTAAAGCAAATAGTTTTACTGTGATGTTTACAGCTGTCAAACAAAAAGCACGGCTGATATGTTATCGGTAAATATGAAATCATTTTATTTGTATTTTATTCTATTTTTCTAACTGAATTTTTTTTAGTTATCTTTGAATAAGAACATTTATTTATATTTCATTCATTAAATAGTATAACCATATCATACATATTAATATATTTTCAAATTATAATATATATAGTATTATGGCTGACATGTATCATAGGTACTTACGGTGCATATACCATTGAATAGTTACAATGGAGTGCTAAAGAAAATACATTTAAAAAAATGTATACCTTTATAACTTTTATAAGCAAAAAAAATTAAACAAGCCAAGGAAGTTAAACAAATTAAATAAATGTTAGTTATTTAAGCTATTATAAAATATATTTTTTGTTTGCAATTTGTTTACATTTTTTTCAGTCTTAATTGCCTTATACTACTTACCTTATACTTTTACTATGTACCTTATACTATGTAGGTACAGTGACAAAAAGATTATATTGTTAAAACCTATCTCTTAACGGTAGTTCGCCCAAGTTGCATTATAAGTTGTAATACATGTAGAATGTACCTACATATGTACCTTTAATACGATGGTTAGTTTATATAAGTTGATTACATAAGACCTTCGTCCACGCGATCTGTCTATTTCGTAAATAATGTGTCATGAACAAACGTACGCACACGTACATTTCTTCGACGTACCCTCTTAACTCGAGGCCCGACCCAAGAAAAGTGTCGTTTACCCTCACGTTATCTTCAACTTCGAATGTCCAAATTCGTTTCATTTCGTTACAAGTGAAATATAGTTAAATCGAAAGACTAGAACCGAGTAAAGTA
Source organism: Callimorpha dominula (assembly GCA_949752705.1). NCBI lineage: Eukaryota > Metazoa > Arthropoda > Insecta > Lepidoptera > Erebidae > Callimorpha > Callimorpha dominula. The sequence continues at coordinate 15,221,336 of OX456997.1, forward strand.
ACATTTCCTACGTTTGAGCGCGTCTACATTCTTCGATGACAGCTGTTAAAGGTGAATACAGACTTGTAGGCCTTTTTTTTTTGTTTTTTTTTTAAGAACAAGTTAGACTTTCCGCACTACTGAAAAGCGCAAAAAAATATCTATATATCAATCATCATCATCATTTCAGCCGTAGGATGTTCACTGTTGGACATAGGCCTCACTTAATAACTCTCAAGAAGACCGATTAGAAGCGACCTGAAGCGGCCTCCATCCCCCGACTGGCCCATTCGTCTATGTCGGTAACCTTCGTTTATATGCGTATCTCTTTATTTCTGATTCGATCGCGCAGAGAAACACCAAGCATAGCCCTCTCCAATAAATAAGCTCCTCTCTAAGCTTGCTTATCAAGCCCATACTGAGAGACCACGTTTCGGATCCATATGTCATCACTGGTAGAAAACCTGTGTTTTTGGGCACTTAGTAATTTTGGACAAAAAGATGCAGCGGATTTTCCCAAACGCTGCCTATCCGAGTTGGAAGAACATAATAAGGAGTAGGGGAAGGGGGGAAGAGGGAGAGTACGGGGAGGGGGAGAAGAGGGGGAGAGGGAAGAGTTAGGGCCTCCGGTAAGCTCACTTTCTTGCGAGACACAATGCAAGCATTGCTTAACTGCTGGTTTTCTGTGAAGTCGTGGTATCACTTCGGTCAAGCCGGCCCATAAGTACTGAAGCATGACATGATAGTAAGAAATAAAAAACATTTTTTTTTAACCTTATCTATTTACCTAGGTATCATAAACCTTTCTATAAACTAAAAGAAGAAAGAAGACATGAGAAATTACATCGTAACAATTTCTCATATGTCTCTTTTACTTTATTGTTGGTTCGTTCATCTTTTGTAGGTGGTAGATCCACTCCATAGCTTATTTGCCTCCTTAATTTTGTAAACTACTATTCGCTGCTTAAGTTATATAGTTCCGGTGCTATTATTAGCCATCCCATGATATCTGGATTCAATTCATTTTGCAAATAATATAACCTAATATAGATTCGGGGTCATATGTCTGATTATACAGTTGTCAATCAAACTGAAACTATGGCGGTCCAAAAGTTCATATTTTTACCTACCTCACGAATAACGATATATGGGATATTGGCAATCTCCTTTGTCCGGCATGGTAATGATCCACTAGTGTTAAGCTGGTTGATGTAGCAGTGAGCGAAATATGCTGAATTAACAGTGGTTGCACGTATGTTCCATCAAATTCACTGGCTAGTCACCTGACTATCATTTTATATCCCTCATAATGTAGTCTGAACGTCCCTGAAAGGACGTCCGTGAAAAAACCTATCCCTGAAAGGCTTCTCAGTCGAAAATCCTCCATATTCCAAGAGCATATTTAGTTTCGAAAACGTGGCAGGTAACCGGGCGAATGAAGTGTATATGACGTAACTTTGACACAATAAATATAAGTTGATATTTAATAAAAGTCTATCTATAAGTTTAAGATTCTGTACAAGTCTGTTGCCTCCTTTATGGTTTTGCGAAGGACCCGCACACTCTCTTTCTAGTAAATGTTATTAACTAGTGCCGAAGCTTACTCGTAAGTTTTTTAGTGATAGTGGAAACCTACCTAAACCGACGCTAATAGTGTGCGAATGTTCATCAAATTGCTAGGAAAGACTTTCAAGAAAAAATATTATCTGCACCATTTGCTAGGACTAGTGAAGGGGTGACTTGTTCGATATATTTTACAATAAGTTAGCAACATAATTTATCGTTTAAAAAGTGTACCCATTGCACGTAAACGCCTGACGTTTTAACTCCGACTTATGCTTATTTGTAAGTGGTATGATTCTAGTTATCAAATGTACGCATATGGAGTTTGGCGTGTTACAAACCAATAAGTACTGCCTAACAACAATACAAATCAGCAATAGTTTTGTATTTTTTTAAATCGTTTTCTTACAAGCCTAAAGATGACAAAAAATATACTCTTTCTTTCCATTACCCACGGCAGCTTCTGATAAACGTGTCATAATAAAAGAAATAAACTGGCATATAAACAGAGTTTTGGAAAAGAAATTTCAATAATAATTACCGAACCATGTTTACACAAGCGTCGATGTCTAAAAAGGAACTCAGAAGAAGATTAAGATGAAAATCCTACTAATGAGGAGCCTGGTGCTAGCAGCATCCAAAAAATTGTGGCTTTTGGGATTAAAAAAAAGTCTAATAATGAAGTTCCAATGTACACAGTTTTAAAAAGTCTAATAAAAGAAGTCGGAAGAAAGTTCCGTAGCCTTCGCAGAGATCCCGCTGCAGCAAACACGTTTTGATTGGGATAATAGTGTTATTACAATAAACAGGAGGTTAATGTTACCAATTAATTTTATCAGACATTATTACTCTCAATGACGCAAATAAGTTACGCAGATATAAATTCCAAATACTAGTTAATAACATTCAGTGCGGTCGATAACATATTGAAAGGCGCTTGAGTGTATATCTACAGACCATCAGCGTAAAAGTAGGTGGTAGGATCAAAATAAACGATTATGTTGTACCGTGAAGAAACGGAGTCTTCCAAACGAATGCGATGTGTGATGCCCAAACAGATAACTATGAAACCAATCAATTGCCCTTGGAGACATGTTAAGAGAGCGCAGAAGACCAAGCAGTATGTAGGCATCAAGGGTTCTAAATGCTTTGATGAAATTAATTAAGGGTAGTAGCGTTACATTTCCATTATCAATGCTTCCTCTGATGTCATCTGTAATGTGAATTAATGCTGAAACTATACTGTATCCTGCATAGAAGCCAAACTGAAAGGGATTTAAGAGATTATTTTTTAAAAGGAAGCTGTTGATTTTTTATTACAGACAAGACGTTCAAGAACTGTTTTTTGGGTAAATAGTTAATTTTATCTACATTACAGTACATTCATATCGTGGTAGTGCATTTATTGTTGCAGTTTTTTTATTACTGAATGCTTCTAGATCGAAGATTCCCACATCAGGAACTTTATGCGTCCGTCAAGACTTGAGAGACCTTAGAATGTTCTTTGGATATAAATTATTACAACTTCGACTATGTAAGTAGGTTTTTTTTTTGTGAAATGGCATAGGCATTTGAAAGGAAAGGTACTTTATTTTATTTGAAAACTTCTTTAAATTCTTACGTGGGAGAGCCATGCTTCGGCACGTATGGGCCGACTTGACTCCGCTCGATACCACGGCATCACAGAAGACTGGTAGTGAAGCATTGCTGAGCAAGCGTTGCTGCATTGAAGATATCGTCTCCAGCGGACACATCCTATCTCTCCTACCCTGGGTACGGTCTGGAGCACTCCTTTGTTCCTAGGGCTGGTGTGTGCGTGTATGTTAGAGACGATATCAGTTCTCGCCGCCTCGGCAATCTTGAAGGCAGGGATCTTTCCATCTTGTGGCTCCGTGTAGACAGCGACGATCACCCCGGCGTCTATGCATGACTCTATAGGTCTCATAGCGGTGATGCCGAAACTGACCGACTCATCGACCACGTCCAAATGGCTACAGACTCTGTGCTGCAGCAGATCCCATCCACAAAGATCGTGATACTTGGCGACTTTAACGCCCACCACGCTGATTGGCTTGGCTCACGCAAAACCGATCATGCGGGGAGATCTGTTTACGGCTTCGCCCTGACATATGGCTTGACACAACTGGTAGCAACGCCTACGTGAATCCCAAATGTAGAAAGCCACGAGCCTTCACTGTTAGACCTTCTGCTGACCTCTCATCCGGATGGCTACCATGTCTCCGTTGAGGCTCCAATCGGCTCCTCGGAACATTGCCTGATCCAAAGTACGGTTACACTCACGTACTCGCCGCAGCCGCGAGTTGTAGGCTGCCGCCGTGTGTGGCACTATAGGTCAGCAGACTGGGATGAGATGCGAACCTTCTTTGCATCCTACCCTTGGAGGCAGGTCTGCTTCAAGCTGGATGATCCCAACGTCATTGCCGATTCTGTCACTGATGTGGTGCTCCAGGGAATGGAGCTATTTGTTCCATTCTCTGTGATTCCATTGGAGGCAAATCCCGGCCTTAGTTTGGTCGATCCTGCAAAACGGAGTCCCGCCGAAAGCAAGAATGTTACCAAGCTTGGGCAAATGCAGCGGCAGTACGGGATCTAAAGACCAGCGCATTAAAAAAGCAGCTCAACTTTACCTCCAGGTCCTTCAAAAGAGACATTGCCAGGGTGAAGTCGGAGCACATCGGCAGAATTGGTGAGAGACTGGTGGGTCTCCTTTCTGGAACTCGAGCATTTTGGTCTATTGCCAAAGCTGTCCAGGAGAATTTCTGTAGACCATCCCTTCCACCTCTACAAATGGGAGATAATTCGTTGGCCCACGACGCCAAGGAGAAAGCCGACCTTTTGGGCAACCTCTTTGCGTCCAACTCGACTTTCGATGACGGGGGAAACGTACCGCCGACCATACCGCTGTGCGACAGCTGTATGCCGGAAGTCCGCTTCTTCCAAAGCTCAGTACGTAAAGCACTTCTTTCCCTCGATATTCATAAGTCTAGGGCCATGGGCCTGACGGAATCTCACCCATCGTGCTGAAGACGTGTGCTCCAGAGTTGGCACCGGTTTTAACGCGCCTTTATCGGCTCTCCTACTCCCTCGGCGTCGTCCCGAACTCATGGAAGTGCACCCGATCCCTAAAAAAGGTGACCGCTCGAATCCGTCCAACTATAGACTTATGGCCATAACCACCTTGTTCTCCAAGATAATGGAGTCTATTGTCAACCGCCAGCTCCTTCGGTACTTAGAAGACCACCAGCTACTCAATGACCGCAAATTTTTTGCCTCGCACAACCAATCTTTGGAACAAATTGTCGCCTGCGGTGTTTCCGGACCGATACGACCTTCAAACCTTCAAGAAAAGAGCGTACTCCTTTCTCAAAGGCCGGCAACTCACTTGTGACTCTCGAGTTGCAGGTGTCCATGGGCGAAGGTAGTAACTTACCATCGGGTGACCCGTCTGCTCGTTTGCCCCCTACAATATTAAAAAAAAAAAATCTTATAAAAATGGACTGTAAATCGTTACTGTTGTTGTCTAAAAAATGTCTGGTACAGTTATACTTTAGATATCTACCTCCAAATACTCATAGGCTTGACCAAATCTTATAAACTTTAAGTTACGTTAGGACCCCAAAATCACACCAAATCTGGACAATATTATCGTGTACGTGTCCATGTCTCGTTACACGTGTTCAACATAATAGTTCAACACGTTTAGATTTGATGTCCCGACCTCTTGCGACACGCACTCACACATTATGCAACAAATGGCGCTTTGAGTAGATTTCTGTGTTTTCAACAAACATTAGGTATGTTTAATTTAAAAAGCTTGTATTCATAACGGTTGTAAAAATATTAAATTAGCTTGTTACATGGTTTTGTACTTATTGTTCTTCTACTGTCGGTTTATATTTATTAAAAGAAAATGAATATTCAGAGTAGGTATTATTAAACAAATGTACTTACATACCTACATCAATCAACTCAGTGGTTCTGAAGAATTCGTTACACCTTCCGATCCTACCCGAGACGACCCTAATAACCGGATAGTGTACGGCAACCTGAAGTTGAATGGTGTATACAGAAACCTCCCCTTTTTTTTTAATATATATACATTGACTAAAAAAAATATTCAAATTAAGCGGCGGTAGCGTAATGGCTAAGACTTGCGATCAAGTTGTTGCGGGTTTAACAAGAATACTAGTAATGTGTGACCCACGATGCTAGTATTCTTTACTAAAAAAAAATCGGGGCCGCAGCAGGCCCGCAGAGGTAGATTTCGTGTTTTTTTTAATTTTTATCTCCAAAAATATAAGTCGCATTAAAAACTTTAAATGTACAAAAACAATGTACAATGTACAATGACAATTCAAAAACATCTATATAAATCAGGTTTTGATAATTTAAGTAGATTTTGTTTGAAACAAAATCTACTTAAATATATAAAAACCTGATTTATATAGGTATTTTCGAATTGTGACGAGTAGGAGTCAGTCGGACTAAATCAGGCGTGAAGCTAGTTGCCTGTTTTAATAGGCAAGAAACTACAAGGAAAATTTTTCAACACCTTTTTTTAAATTTTTAGGTTATGTTGCTTGTTGATTTTTCTGTTATACAATTTTAACCATGATTGCAAACATAAGCTGTACTTAAGTTGTATTGTTTTACTGTGTACCGAAAGATGTTGGCACAAGTCATAAGATTAGTTTCCGTATTACCGCCTTCCGCATAGCAAAGATAGAATCAAAAGACCACGTCATTGCTTTGCAGCAGAAAAGGTATGGATAGATGGAAACAAAGCATAATGGTTCAGGCACAGTATGAGCAATCAAGAAGTGTGAGTCCAATAGTCAGTAGTCTACTAACGTTATTATACTCTTCATGCACGCTTCTAACAGTTAGAAGTCTAAACAAAAACTCTGGGTCTTATGAAAAAAGTAGTCTTTTAAATATAACATCTACTCGGTCTACATTATCATCTACTTGATAATTCCATTAGGCAAACAGATAGGTCATTGAGAAAATTATGCAAAATCACCCAACTCTGTTTCAAATCGCTATTAATACCCGTGAGAAAAGGATGAATCGCACAACTGACCGAGAGCGCGTCTCGTCGAAGCTCACTTTCTTTACTTTTTGCGTTTAACACCATTTAAAATCATTCAGTAGAACCGTAGTTCAAAGAAAGATCTTTTATAAATAAAATATTTTGATGTAGGTTTATATTTAGAATTTTGAAGAGGGTGCCCGAAAATTATCTTAAAATTCATCTTTGCTGCTACAATGTTCATGCGGGATAAAAATGAGAATATTTAAAATTTTAAAACATTTATTTATTTGGTTTACTCACAGCATATATACTACTAATCGCATATAGGCGAGTTTGCCCAGTCTTTTAGTTGCATTAGCTGAATTCTCTTTCAGTGGTTTGATGCTTTAATTTTGACGTTTTACAGGAATTTCAAAACTATAGTCATTTTTCATCGAATAATTAGACTTACTTAACGTCATATTTCAAAATAACACTAATGGAACAAAAATGTTTCCATAAATTTGTTTTTATAAAACTTTATGCACTTACAGTACAAATGCGGGCTTAATGCCTAAGGCATTCTTTCCCAGTGAACCTTCTTATGATGCAGAGGAAACAGGAAGTAGGTACATTGAAAACTTAAAAAAAAAATATGTTTACAAATTAATATTATTATTTATTAAATTATGTACTTTTTAACTGTTTAAAATTTGTTCTGTATCGTTATTAACTAGAAACAGGTCTATGTCACTAAATGTACTTGCGTGCGCTAAATACCGGCCGCTCGTCCGCCAGCGGACCTTCGCAGTCTTGCGCAGTGGGTTGCCGACATTGACAGTTGCTGCATCGCGCATACACGCTTTTATTTTTAACACTAGAGTGCACGCGCGGGCTACATGTGTAGCCCACTGTCAAATCTTATCAAATATCCCTGCTGCCGCTAGTGGACTGCCAACTCCCGCCGGCTTACGCACGTATAAGTAAATCGCCGCTTAACTTCGTGGACTACACATGTAGCCCGCGCGAGTATTTAAGGAAGTTTTAGTCTTAAGTGAGCAAAGGTGAAAATAGAGGTAAATATATTATATCAGGTATTATTATAACTATTTAAACACTTTAAATTCTTTTGTCTGTATTTATAGCTTGGATTTATGTATTTATCTAGTATATTTATTTTGTTTTCAGGTTAAAATGGGGACAAATTTTAACGAAAGTCGACGATGGCCTCTTAAGTTTTTTTATAATTTTGTGAATATGGCTGGTATTAACGGGCTTGTTATCAATCAGATGAACAAATCTGGAACCCAAATCGCACGCCCAAAATACCTTCACATTTTTTTTTAATCGTGTGGAAACCCCCTCGGGTCATCACCCCACTGGGGCTGCCAGTGAAGTGGTATGTAGGAATCGAACCGACTAAAACCACACGGTGTTCCGTCTAAGTCTATTGCAAGGGACTCGGGTATACCCTAGGAATGAAATGTCCCCGAGAAAAGTCGGATACGAGCTAATGAAGCCACTCATTGAGCGTAGAATAGCTTAACAAAATATACCTGCCCTAGGTATATTTGTTGTGTAATAAGTTAAAAGGCAGACTGCTCTTTGGATTACCAGAAGTACCCTAGCAGAGAAATACGAGCCTCCAAGAAGGAGTAAAGAGTTTTTCTCTCAAATTATTCATTAAAACTTTTTGTTAGATTTAGAATATTTTCCACCATACAGTTTAATAACCGAGATTTTAGAAAAAGGAAGAAGCTTATAAATCTTTTCTTATCTCTTTTTCGAAACATTGGAAATGAAAAATAGGCGTTAAGTACTTAATTTAATTTGTAATTTTTATAAAAAAATATTGAAGAGGTAACTTTACACTCATTTTAATGCCCGGAAAGAGTAGGCAATTAAAACGGTAGGTATCGATATTTTTGTAGGGAGTAATTTATCTGTTTCGTAGTAACTACTTAGTAATCTGTGCTACTACTACTTACTACCATTTTTTGTTTTTTTTTTATTAATAAATAAATAAATGGTAATAATATTTTTTTATTAATTAAATTAAATACACTTTTATCAGCTGGCGACGTCATTGTGGATCACTTAAGGTGGTAGCAAAATTCCAGCGCTACTTTTCGTCGTAAATGGTTTATTTTTTTAAATCCTTTTTACTATATTTTTTTTGATAGGTCATCGCTATATTGTGTACCTTTTATAAGTTATGTATTCACTATTAATTTTATACTAGCTGTACACAGTAATGCTTCAATGCTCAATATGCCTAGTAGGCAAGTTAATGCTTTGCGCCGAAGTGGGGTACCTACAGTCTCCAGATATTCATAATTAAATTCTAGTTAGGAAGCAAGGACGCCTGTGGCAGAGAGTAGCTTTTCAGAAATGGAATTTAACAATTCACATAAAGTTCCAACTAGAGACGGAGAAACTATAACTTGGAATAATAGCATGTGCATAATAGGTGGGACTTGTGACTGTTACAGTTTGTCAATGGGTTCAATATTGTTTCCTTGTAGCTCAACGTGCGACTCACGGGCATTTGTAGATCTCTGGTTTAGGTACTTATAGATGGTAATTCTTTTAATCATAAAGTCTAAGACTCTGTAAGATAACCTCTTTCACCTTACTTCACTGACTTTTTACTTGTTCCACCACAATAGTTGGTGAAAGTAATAACACCTGTTTTTGACTAAACAATTAGATACAATGTATGGCGCAATAAGCGCTCAACCTAACATAACAGTACATAAGACGCGAATGAATACGTATTTATAATGTATACGTACCCTCACACAAGTACTATCTATGCCAAAATATGAAATTCAAATTCAAGTGATGCACCTCAAGTCGTTACAAACTCGTTTGGTTACAGCCTTTGGCACAGTTGATATATTTATTTTCCTATATTGTAGCGTTATTCGCCGTAGTAACAGAACTTTAAGAAAATATTATATCGATACAACTATTTGAATATCAATAAGAACATGATAAGATGTTATTTGTCAATGCACAACATATTTTCGATCGTCAAACAAGCATAAAAATACTGTTGTTTGGATTAGGTGTTATCTAACTTATGTAAACGTTACGAAAAAGTGAGTTAGCAAAAATAAACTTCAAACGAGAATAAATATGAATCCTAATCTTGCAAAAGAAACGGTTTCTTTGAGATAAAAGTGCTATAAATCTTTCCCTTTCTAATATACATGTTTAACTATATAGTTAGTAAATGGAAGTCTACCGAAAAGTACATAGATAAACAGTTAACAGATCGAATACTTAGAGAGCGGTTTCTATTGATAGGTACTTAACCGCGTATAATATTTTCGTGAATTTGCATCATCATTTCGCGTCAAATGTCGAATACGATTTCCCTTGTAGGCACGAACAGGTCTATTTCCATTTTGAAATGTCGGCCTGAAGCTAGAGGCTCAAGTGTTTCGTCAGAATATTTGAATAATTTAACATCGACGCTCGCGCCAAAATAAAATATGAATTTTTATTTTGTCGGTGAGCAACTCAATAAAATATACTGTTATATGATTAGACACGGCTGATTAAAGCTTTCACATTCAATAAACTACAATATGGTGAAAAAAATATCAATTACAAAATAATAATTAAAACCAACGCACAAGCGTTGGTTTCAGTCATAGATTTATACAAAGCTACAGAATCTAATCCAACTTTAGAATAAATTAAGTTTGTTTTTGGTTGCCATGTTAACTGTACCGTGTGAGTTTGTGGGATGAAAACAATTTGAGCCCCGCCAAGGCTCGACCACTTTTATAGTGACCTCCGTACGTGGACCGAATCCAAACCGCAGGGCATTAAAGCTGCAATAGGCATATTGCGCCAGCACCCGCGGCATTACATGCTAAATTTACAAACTTGACAACTTCTGGCAATGTGTTTGTGCTATACGATGTTGTGTTACGTGTGGTATTGAGTTATTTATAAAGCACACATAACCTATATAACAATTTGCTTTAAAACTTAAAATAAAATACAAAATACACGTAAAATGTAATGAATTAGTAGGACTCTATTACGTGAATTTCGGGTAAGTATAAATTAAAATATTTTAGTGAACCAAAGAATAAATAATTTTGACAGTCAAGGAAAGCTTTTATGAGGATTTAGTAACTAAAAGGGTCGGGTTATCCTGGTAACCTTGTTTGTACTAATAACTTTAGGAAAACTTTCAATGTATTAAAGTCCTTATTTCTGAAGCGACCAAATTAATATTTTGTTTAATAATAACTGGTGAGTTTAGTGAAATAAGTTATTCATGTTTGCCTAAGCCACTTCTCTTCACTGGATAGTTGTTGAGTCATATGCTTTACAATACTACCTGCTTTCCTCTTATTATGTAAAAGTAACGAACGAAATCATATTACGTAAAATGAAAAATTATTTTATACATCTATTATTTATAATCATAAATTTAAAATATCGCCGACTCGAAAATCTTTTCAACGATTAGAAAAGAGCTCATGATTTTCGAACGGCTGAACAGATTTTCTTGAATTATATCTAAGAACAAACTCGATCAAGTCACCTTTCTAATATAAAATAAAACCAAGTTTGACTCGCGCTCTGAGGGTTCCGTAAGCAACTTGTATATAGATAGTACGATCATCGAAAACTTTCTTGTCATTTTCGAAAGACAAACTTAACTCTGCGGTTGCGATATACGAAAAAGTCAACAATCCAAATGCAAAATATAAGTTTGAAATCACAAAAAATATTTTTAGGTAGATTTCGAAGAAAAGTCTACCTATTGGTTTTGTACCAGTTGTCGAGTTTTCCAAAAATTTCTTCACAGTTCTTCACAGAGGTCTAGCTATAATCCCTAGACCCCAAAACAACCGCCTGTCAAAAAGTTTATATATATATGTCGGAGGGAGGGTCTCCACGTGCTCAGGAACAGAATTGTTTTCTTCGCTCATGGTGACCGAATGGTAAAAATAAATGCACCAACAGATAAAGAATATTCCTTATAATTGTAATCACGATAATTCTAAAAGAAATAATCACAATACAACGCGATTAAAACCGATATAGTCCTACACTCCAATAATTCGTGTGTTCTTGAGGGCGGCACGATCAAAAGTGAGCTGCGTGCCTAGACAGCTACTCGACTCACGTTTTTATTTGACTACCGTCAAACGTAACTGACAGCTACGAATGATGGCGCCGGTGTTGCCTTACCGACACGGCCATTCTGATGGACCTACACGTCCGCGTTTTGGTTATCTGCAATAAGAAACATCTGGACAGTGAATCTGTCCTCTCGGCTATTCCTGACCAAGTTAAAGATTGCTAGAGATCAATTTCAAAGATAACAAATTATTATGCCTTCATGATTTTAAATTAAATTATTTCTATTCACGTGAGATATCACGATAAGGTTCACTCTGAACGTACTCATTTAAGTCTCTACTAGCATAATCACGTAAGTCTTAATACAAACAATCATTATTGTTAACCTAGGTTCAGTACCCCTGTCTAAACCACCAGTTACAGAGTTAAGACGTTTTTACTTAGTCACTTAACCAGCGACTGCGTATAACCACTTCACCAGCAGCTTTTTGCTCAACACTTAACCAGAGATTGAGTTCGTTTGATGTCACTTAACCAGCAACATATCGTAGTCACTTAACCAGCGACTGCGTATAACCACTTCTCCAGCGGCTTTTCGCTCAACTCTTAACCATAGATTGAGTTCGTTTGATGTCACTTAACCAGCAACATATCGTAGTCACTTAACCAGCGACACGATTTTGGTTACTTAACCAGCGACCGCTTTTACACTTAACCAGTGTAACATTTGCATAGCCACATGCGCACCGCGCACTCTCTACAGATAGGTACTGCATGAGCTACGGCTACAAATGACCAGCGGTACCTAAGGGGGTACATATATATATATATATATATATATATATATATATATATATATATATATACATATATATATACATATAAACTTTCAAACTTTATTGATTTCAAACATGGACGACAAGTCAACAAGTCAAAAATGAAGGTTAAGTTTGTGAATGGATATTCCCCAAAAGGGGGAGACTGAGCAGCTTTTTCAAAAAAATATTAAAAACACGAAATCTACCTCTGCGGGCCTGCTGGAAAATTAATGACTTTCGGATTTTTTTCTTTACTTGTGTTGTGAGACCTTTCTTTTTACCGAATTTCATGGTTCTAGGTCAAGGGAAAGTACCTTATAGGTTTTGATTTACCTGCGAAATGTTCAAATTTGGTCAAACATAAGACTTAAGTGGTCATATCTTATGATTGCGGTGACTTAGAAGGTTGATTTTATTAAACCTTCAAGGGACCGCAGACTTATGTATATGGTATTTTTTTCAAGTTGATGGGTCCCCGAGTTCCTGAGAAAAAGGTCTTGACAGACGGACAACAAAGTGATCCTATAAGGATTCCTTTTTTTTCTTTGAGGAACGGAACCCTAAAAACGCCCTTAAAGCGTGGACCGATTGGTTATGGAGCTACGATGCCACAGACAGACACACAGGCACATCACTTACTTATAACACCCCTCTTTTTTGAGTAGCGGGTTAAAAATAGAAATGCATCCCATTCAATGATGCAGAGATAAGAAGATTCTTATAAAAGGGATGTCCCGCTATACAAACGTATTTAATAACTTGATCTCGTAGCGAATACGGGTCAGTCTAGCTCAAGTGGAATAACACTAAGTCCAAGAGAACCATCGGGGTCGCAAGCAGGACAAACAAGGGCAATTGGAAATAGGTACCTTTTAAATTAAATATATTTAAGGGTATTTTTCTTATAATATCTAAAATACTTCTCTTCCATTGGTACGAAAAGAAGTCCTGTTTTGAACATGTACTGCCGTTATTTGACATAGTTATACCAGGTGCGTGTGTATACATATAAATAATTTAACGCACAATCCCTCGAGCTTATTCAGTATTGAAAGCCAAAGTTGCCATCTCTTCTTTTTCACTTTTACATATTTATCACAAGACAAGGATCTTTTTATTAATACTAGATGTTGACAAAGTACACAAAAATGTAAAAATAGGTAGCTACCCTATAAATATAGATTCGGTTACATATTTATTTCCCTTTAAAACAGCCAATGGCGTATCAGAACACAAACATTTAAGGGTTTCGCAGTAATAAAGAAAATTCAACGTCAATTAAATTTAATGATGACGTAGGTGAAATGCAAATTTATGTTACATATTTTTAAACACTTAATTATTTGTAGTGTTAAATTAATGATTTAATTGATAGATTATTATTTCTTCTATACCATTATTTTGTTCATATAAAACAAACATTCTCCATTTTATTATAAGGTTTGTAGCCTACAAGTAAAAAGGTTACCATACGAGTAAACCAGCGAGGACAGAAAGATGAAACTATAAGGGTTTTTACCATTCAGCTTTTAAACCTTAAAGTTAATAGCCTAGAAGCATCTATTATCAAATGAGGAAAACTATAATTGAAAAATCTGTATAGAAGAAGATAAACATTAATTGAATATATTTAACGATTAGACGAGTCACCAAAAATCTTCATTTTACAGATACAATTAACAAAGTAGTTGCGAATACGAAACATTTGTAAACATTCCAAAATCATTTAAAAGTGATACAAAAGTACAAAACTACTTTTCTTCTTAAAGCAGCTACACAGAAATTAAAATATACCTACCTACTTTGTTATTGCAGCTTTTACTGAATTATGCAGAATGTTGATAAAATTTTTAGTCACTTTTACCTCGACACTATATAACCAGATACCAATATATTTCGGAATTTTATTTAGCCGCCGAAACCTTTAGTTATATAAATCAGTAAATCCACTACCACAAAGATGATACATAGCGAAACAAAAAAAGCATTTTAAGCATTCTAAATATTAAATAATCTATAGTGGACCTTTCAAGGAAAAAGAAAGTAAAAAATACTAGCAATACCTTTTCAAATAAAAAAGCTAATTATTGTGTATTGCGGGTCTGCCAAACGTTACTAATAAGCAGGAAAAAGTATCATAATTACTTGACGAACCTTCTTTGACCCGTGAACGTGCAGGAAGCACTTAATTGCGATCCGAGTCGTTGGAAGACCGTTATGGAGTGCATTTAATTATGTGTTCCATATTACAACGTAGTAAGGTTTAAATTAAACGTTGACGAACAGTATTTGGAGATATAGTGCAACTTTGCCGAGTTAAAATTAAACACATGGTGCCTGACGGGCAAGCGATGACATGGTGGATGAAACATACGAGTATATCTTGTAACTCATCAAATTTGGTAGTCAACAAAAAAATTATAAAAAAAAGTGTATTTAATTGTTCTAATTTCGGAAATCCCGACTGACCGCCACGCCATGAAAGTGTTTTGTATAGTCATGGCGAAGAGTAAGCCGCTCTCTCCTGGCGTCCAAATAACATATATACAATTTATAATAATGGGACTGACGGGCGAAGCCGTGGGGTTCCATCAGTAACAGACATCCCAATTACTTGTAAGGATTTCACCGAGAAATGTATAATAGGTATTCATTAAGATGTCTACATCTTTTTTATTTTCAGAAAGTAGGTTATATAATAATATGTGTAATAAGTGCACTTGAGAGCAATGAACCCGGGTGTATAAAGATACCTGAAAATCTCTGAAAATGAAATGCTAGCTTAGTGAAATGAATTGTATTTCATAGACAATTTAATATTCTGCTTGTAGAGCATAAATTTTTATTCGCCTGAAAACATAACTCTTGATAAATCTTCAACACTCCAATTTAGGTCATTCCTGGCATATCTGAGTATTGAAATACCATCCCCAAGCTCCAGTTTAGGGCCGTTTGCAGGTCTTAATGGTTTAAAATTAGCTTCAGCAAGTCGTCGTCTTACAATCCATGCACTTGGGTCACTTCCTCCGAGTGTCAAAACTGATTTGTAAGTTCAGTTCTTTTGAGAATGCGATTTCGAAGTATTGTGTTGACCAAGTATCCCTATTCTTAATCTGTTCTATACCTGGCCCTTCCTGTACCTGCGTAGAATAGAGCCAGTTTCCTCAAAAAGTTGGAGAACTCGTTGTACTGTTGACAGGACATACCGACTGGCCTTCGCTGTATCATATTGACGGCGGCTATTTTCTAACATTGTGAGAATTCTGGTGCATTCTTCAGGTGTAAGGATCATTATAACAGCTTCAATAATTATTATTGAACACTAGGGACGTTCTTCACATATATTTTATGTGACAGAATAGAAACAACAGCAAATACATATGCAGTAAATTCGTAGTTCCATTTACACAAGTCCCATTTTTTTTTTACATTTTTGATGAAATAACTTTACAACAACCAAGAAGTTATATTACTTTCATTTAAGGAGTATTTAATTTTCTATTAAACAGATTTTTTTTAACTAAACTAGCATTATTAGTTTCTGAGATTTTTACGTATCTTTTAGAGACACGGAGTCATTGCTCTCGAGTGTATACACGTACTAGCTGTTACCGCGACTTTGTACGCTTAAAATATTTACTAACTTTATTATGGTTTTTCTTATTATTATAAACTACTTCCCTGCCAAATTTTAGATCCTTAATTGAAAAAACTACGGACTTTCATATAAATTTCCGAAAGCCCTTAGACCTTCTGTCCTCCAGCCCAGCCCTGTCTCAAAATCCGTTCTAAGCTGACATATCCTACTTATAAATGATATCCCTCCCAAATTTCAAGTTTCTAGTACAAAAAACCAAGGACTTTCATACAAATTTGAGAAGGCTCTTAGACATTTGATTCCGGCCCTTTTGCAAAATCGATTCCTAGTTGACGTCTCCTACTCATAAACTACCTCAATGCCAAGTTCATATTCATAGATCAAATCGTTTTCCAGATTTCGTGATTAGTCAGTAGATGAGCGAGTGCTATTCTTTCACTTCAGAAAAAGATCATTCATACATTTGACAAAGAAATTCATTAATATTATAGGTAAGATTAACACTGCAAAAACTAAACCTTGCAGGTGAAAAAACGTGTCTATTCTTCGGCCTGCATCACAATTTTTACTTTGCAAATCTTAGTTTGCGATTAAACTACAAGTTACTCACTGTTCGCTTTAATAGCCCTTTTATGTCTTCTTATGCGTAGATTAATTAAATTTGTGACTTAGTATTGAACAAGTTTTAATAAAAAAAATAACGGTGCACTCTGGGAGTGCCGGCATAAATGAAAACTTGAACATTGTTATGGCCCATACAAAGCAACAACTTCTGATACTGATATTATGAATGAATTTTTCCGTGATGGGTACGCTCTAAGGTCATATTTTCAAGACTGTCTCCTCCCCCCCCAGCCCTCCCCCATCTCCATCTCTCTGATATAAGAAACTCGGCTCCGTCGTACGAATTTTCGATGATGACAGGAGGACAGGACAGAAGACAGAGTACAGGTACAAGAGTACAAGGTCACGTGTCCTGACGCGATAACATTTTTTACCCATCAAAAAGTGCACAACGCCGCTAAAGAAGTTTTCACTTCGAAAATCGTAGATACATTTACAGTGTTTAACTTGCGGTGGTTCTAATCTCAATCTATATAATGCAAATTTTTCAAAGATGTGTGCAACCTAAGTGTAGCTAAGTGTAGCATCATCATCATCATCGTATATACTAAAACGTCCACATGACCAGATCAGACAAAACACGCTAATTAATAACTTTAATGAATTAAGCCGTTACTCAAATATGTTAATAAATGACGACGTTTCAAGCCTAGAAAGTTATTACAAGTAGCGCACAGTTTGTAATTTAGGCGTCAGTACAAAAGGAACCACATAACAGACTAGATGTTCTACATATTATAGTCTTGAATGACGGTTACTTGAGTTGATATTACTCTTAATATTAATACACGGTGTCAGTACAGCCTAGTAATATAAAGGAGCTACCTATGAAATTTGTAACGTCCTCTGTCATACCCTTTGCTTGTTAATTATTAACAACAGTGAAGCGAAGGCTCGTTGCAGACAACGCGTAAGATTTACTACCAACCTGTGCTCATAAATAAAGATTGTTAATTGAATTGTAATGATATTAATATCGATCTATTTATAGCTAACGAACCGAACGGTCAACTCTGATATAATGCAGCCAACGAGATGGAAAATGAATCGCCTCGTCTGTATCACATTATTTTCAAGATGTGAAAATTAATTACGCAGAGCGAGGAATGTATTTCTGATTCTGTGGAACGCCATTTATTTTTGTTCTTTATTTGGTATTTTTTTACATCAAAGGAATTGTTTGAAACAGTGTTATAATTTGTATTTATACTTGATTAAATTAGAGAAATCCTGAAACCCATATGATTTCTACACCTAATTGTTCTATACATATATTGTTTTATTATATATGACTACCACTTCTATTATACAGTTTGATATGGATTTTTGACATGCATAGCATAGCGTATACAAAAAAGTGAAAATTTAAAATACCCCGACTTGAAAATCCCTTCAACGATTAGAAAAAAATGTTGAGTTGAGAATAGACTAAAAAAGCAAATAGGACATTTTTCGATGTTGCTTAAAAAACGAAAGAAAATAACGTGATAGCAACATTACTACAGTAAAAAAGAAATAATTTTAACGAGTCACATTTACAGACCGGAGCGCCCACGCATCCCTTATATGGCTTATAAAATGATACGTACACGAAATCTGCAGCAGTCACATTGAGCACTGACAAACACGTTCAAACACGTTACTGCGAAACTTCGGCACGGCGAGTTTTTATGAATGTCGCCTCTAGACGACACACGAGGGACCCAGTGGCTTTTGAAACGACTGGTAGTCAAAGAGAAATGGAGATTTCCCAGTTACAAATGTGGAAGCAGTAGGTAGAGGCTGTATTTCTTCGCGGATTACTTTCTCGAAAACACACTTGTAACGCGCGTGCCGGAATTTTTATTACTCGCGGTTCCCAGAGGTACAGTTTCACGACAGAGATACATTCCAATCATTATGTTTTGCTCCAACCTTAGTTTAGTTATGCTACCTCTGAATATGATTTTAAATAAGGAATCGCTTACTTTACGTATAGGGGCGAGCTCCTAATATATTGAAATGAGAAATATAAATAATTGACAATCTATTTTTTGTCGTACATTACAATAATGAGCTAGCAATTGAATTTATTACTAAGTGTGCACATTTCATGTCTTCTCTGAATCACTTATCATTTCACTAGACACAATTAATTCTAAGATAGAGAACGACGATAATTAATCAATTGACCCGTAGTCTATCAATTAATTGCATAATACATATCGCTTTATCGTTTATTGCTTTATTAATCAATCTCATTTTACTAATATAGCAGACAATGATATTTATTACAGTACTGATATTTGTTTACTTTAGTAGAAATTAAACACTTATTAAAAAAAATTGTATACGGGTTGACTTGATTTCAATTGATGTCATATCTAATACCTTTAAACGATATACGATTCTTGTATATATGTATGTATATATATAATCTGAATCTCGGAAACGGCTCCAACGATTTTCATGCATTTTAGTATGTAGGGGGTTTCGGGGGGGGGCGATCAATCGTTCTAGCTAGGTTTCATTTTCAGAAAACGTAAAAAAAATGAGCAAAGCTAGGTCATCCAGGTACTTCTATACTAATACAATAAAAGTAAAGAGTTTTTTGTTTGATTGTTTTTTTGTTTAAACGCGGTAATATATTATTATATATGGACTTGAATTTTTTTTTTATACAGTATTATTGAGGATAGTTATAGGCTATTTAATATCACGTTATGGTTCTTCGGAGCGAAGCAGTGATCGTAAACACAAAACTGTGAGAAACGACTAGTAATTGTATAGTACAACTCACATGAAAGAAATAAGTCTAAAGGAATCTATTCCTAATATTAATACCCGTGGTATTAATATTAGGAATAGAATAGAATAAACTTTATTGTACACCAGTAAATATTGCTTACAGTAAGTTTACACAAATTGATATGTACAAAGGGCGGCCTTATCGCTAAAAGCAATTTCTTCCAGGCAACCTTGGGATGGAAGCTTCTTGTATTATAAGTTTTTGACAATTTAAATACCATATCTTAAATTAGGAAGGAAGCATCAAATAGTACTTAATTAAAATTTTATGAGTGCCTTTTGCTTAACGGTACTTTATGTCGGTACATTTATGTCTTTGATATGTAGGTATGTATTTCAAACCCACCATAAAATGTAAGAAAATGGTACATCTCACATAAAACAAGGTTCTCTTTCACTTTCCTTTAGCATAATAGTTATACGACCGTATATCTTTCAAGAGTGCTGAACAGTACCTGGGACACCGCGACAGGATATTCTAATAAACGAAATTACCCCAAGCTCTATAACACCTAAATCTTATCACACGAAATTTCATAACAATTTGGTGCAGCGCCCTTGTTAAGTAGTTACTTCCAACGCCTCAGCCTGCTTTTATTAAGGCTTGATGAAAACTTTACATCATCATATTTTCTGGATCGTTCACCTAAATTAGAGGTAATTTATATCCCAATGTACACAGGCGGTGCCCGTTTGAGCTTTATTAAACAAATAAAGTAATGAATTGGTGAGCTTTCATAAACAAGCGTGGAGAAATTTGAAACTTTATTATTTACGAACGGTGAAAGACACAATGCTCAAATAAATTAAGGGTTCTCGTAATGGTTCGGTAAGGTTTGTTCGACTTATTTACTGTGGCTAGACTTTTGAAAGTTGGTCGTTGAATTACCAACATCGTTCTGCTGTATTTCGTTTCAACGGCGCAAAGTTTTACCTCGGCCATTACATCAAAATGATAACATAAAATTAATGATTCAAATTAATTCAACTTTCAACAGAACTTGAAATATACCTAGTAAAGACAAAGACATTTCGTGAATTTACAATAGTTTTTACAGTTGATTGTGACTGGCAGTCCAATAAAATCTGTGAATCTGTAAAATCTGTGTGTGTCCAATAAAATAGTGCCTTTGGCTAGCAATGACAGTTTGGCTGGGTATCAAAAATATGAACAGAAATTTTAATATAATCCCCGTGTTCAGAGTAGCGTGAAATTAAAAATATAAATATTGTGAGACATCGCAGCTGCTATTAATCCGGAGAGAGATTACCTCGAGTATAACAGTGATCATATACGATGCTCTTACGATGTTGCTAACGAGGTTACCAAGAAGTACGAAATGTTATATTATTCAGGACATGTGACAACCTATTCATTTTCATGTGATCTGTCACATGAAAATTAATAGGTTGTCACTTGTCCTGAATATTTGTTTTTAGAGTGTGTGGCCTAATGTGAGCGTTAATGTGTGTTTTAAAAGAATTATATCGTTTTGACCTACAAAACTCAATGTTGAATATCATACTTACTTGTGTCTATGTTCAAATTCAAACATTTACATGGCTTTCCTTTCACTTCCATTCCTATTTAAAACTACTTCGTTAGTCGCTAGGCAATCAGTTGGTATTTTTCCAAGTTTGGCACAATGTTATTGGGCTCTTCGGATAGGTAAGTCTTAGTCTAGGTAGCAATGAACTAGCTATCTAGACTAAGAACGTTCGATCGGGTCATGAACGGTCCCGATAGATTCTAATAAGTTCGCGAGTGTGAATGTTTAACACGCCTCTGTCTTCAATATTCTATATTAATATCTAAAACAAGTGTACCTATAATTTTCACCTTTTATGAAAGTGGTTAAAAAATATTTTAAAACAAATTCATCATTATAATCTGTTCATCAAAATTGACGTTGCCTGATAAAGACTTATCGGCCTTTTGCGTTTTAATTAGAAGTGTGAGAGCGAAAACATCGCTATACGGTATGAGAATCGTTAATCAAGCTCCGGTATGTAGGAATTTTACGTGATAGCCCGCATTTGGTTGATTACATTGGCTACATTACCTCATTAAATCCTAAATCTAAGTAAAGATTACGTTGGATTAAGTACCTAAAACTAAACTAACTGTAATTTATATTCGTTTAGAACGTCGAAGCAGAAAAATTTATTATAACCATAAAACAAGAAGAATAAGAAGAAGAAGAGCCTTTGTTGCAGGGTCATAATCAATTTCAAAATTGAAAAGCCAGCATCTACTATTAGATTTATGTCACGAAAAACTTCAAGCAGTGCTTTGCAGTTCATCACATCACACTTAATATTATTCTGACTTGTCTCGTCTCGCCCCGCTATCGCTCTTACGCCGCTATCGCTATCACCCAGTTGCAGGTCTAGGACATGACGTTAAACTTTAACGTTAGTTACGGTAAATAACTAAAGCCTCCAGAAATTGTTACAGAGTTTGCCACTGTTATGTCAACAAAATGCCTTAGTCTTTCTGACTGTCTGTTTTGTAGTTATAACGTCGAATGTAAAATTTTGTTTTAAACAATATCTATATTTCACATGAACAAGTTAAAACATGACATAAAGATTTAAAAAAATACAAAAACTGTAAATGTTATTATCCTAGCTCTACATGTGGACCGAGTTTTCCATCAATACTAATTAACCACTGCGTATTTATAATCTACATACTCGAGCGTTAATGAGAGAAAATACTTTTCATAAATATCTGCTTTGCACCACTTTTCAAGAAACAGGATTCTATTGTTACACGTTTTTACTATATTTTACATGAATCTAAATAAATATCAAGATTTTCTAGCAAGAGTTTTTTAAAAGAACGTGGATGCGTTGCCATAAGATCAATAGTACTAAAAATGGTGTTATAACTTAATGGTTATAACACATATCAAAAGGTCACCGATGCACAGGTTGGTGGATTCCAACCTGTGCATCGGTGACCTTTTGCCAGCATTAGTTCGACATCGAGTAGTTGCAAAAATTTTACACATATGTTACGGCAATGAATCCTAGTGAGTACAACACAACAAAGTTTGTTTGTAAGTGTAATGCAATCATAATTGCTATGGCATAGGTCATATAGTAACATTGCTTTGCTTCTAAATACACACGTCTGTGTTTTAACGCCATACAGTTGTATTATATTATTAGAACTTTGTACGAGGACGACTTACCAAATGCATCATAGCATATTAACACGGAACGCGCTTTGTGGCTAATAAATGACATAATATATCACTATGTATTAAACGCTCTGTTCTAGCGACACTGCAGGTGAGATTAAGTCGGTGTGCGATGTACAATCCCGCCTCTTGATTTATACTGTGCACTGTGCATTGCCTCCGGTGTACACCTTGCTTTATTATGAATCACGATACACAATGCATGTGCCATGAGCGTTATCATTCTAAGTTTCGGTGGTATTTGCAAAATTTGTATTATGTTACGTTGTGAGATATTGCAAGTTCTTTGCGGTAGAGTGTATTGTGCTGAGCTTTTGTTTTATTGTTCTTTATTGTACACCTTTTAAGTGAAATACAACACAAACATAATATAAACATATAGGTATATCAATCGGTGGTCTTATCGCTCACGGCGATTTCTTCCAGAAAACCTTTTTAATTAAAGAAGCACAAGGTTGTATGTATTCTTTCGCTGTCAGCGTTACTGTTTAATAGAAAATCACTGTTCTTTTGGTAAGAAACTTCGGTTAGAAGTACGTAGCAAGACAAATACTCCATATTGAGAGAAACAGGGATATGTGAACGATCAACTCCACCGTTTCGGACTGGACATGGTCTAGCCAACTCCGGAGTCAGACAATCTAAGCCGCCTATACGCATTGTTTTGCCAGTTACCAATTTACATGTCTAAAAAATCAAACATAGTTTCTACAGCCCTCTCTGTTGCGAAACAATGAAAACTACTAGCTATTGAAAGCGGTTTTGCTCGCATTAAAATTATTTCGGGAACAGTAGGTTTTGTCTTTATGAAAGATACGTTAAGTACTTTTCTGCACACTTGGGAACGTTTACGCAATAGTTCACGATGATAGGTTGAATAAATGAAGCGTGAAAACGTAAAACCCACATTCGCATTTATAATATTAGTTAGGATAAGCTAATTAGTTAGTGTATTTTACTGCCAAAGGAAAATATAAACTCTCACTGTATCAAATATTATTTGGGCTGATTATCGTTTAATCATCTTTAAAAACAGTCCTTTGAAACGTACCAAGCTTCTACGGTAACGCTCTTATGAGAATCAAAACTATTCATAAGGAGCTTGTGAAAATCTTCATCTGTCAGTAGTGTTACAGTTAAACATCAACACAAGTTTTAAGGGCTTCACCGCGACGAGCAAGATTTCTTACCACAAATTATTTCGCAAGTTGTACTTTTTAATATTACTCCATGAAAATTCCACAGTGCAGAGCAAAAGAGCTCCAAGTTTGGAAGAAGTCTCCGCGAGATTCACAATATCTTAACGAAACTTTGCATCGTTTGCAAGATTTCCGTGGTTAAATTACCCTCACTTTTACATCCACTTCTGTAGCGTCCTTTTAGAGGTCTCGATAGGTGGCAAAGGATGCTGTACAATACCTTCCTCCGGCATTATATCAATGCGCATTTTATATTCACACGTATCCTTTATAGCCTTTTTTATATTTCGTTTACACGCTTCGTAAAAACTCAAGAGTAAGACTACAGTTTGGTATAAGGAAAAAAATGCCTTTACCATTTTTTTACCCCGATGCAAAAAGAGAGGTATTATAAGTTTGGCGTGTGTCTGTGTATCTGTGTGTCTATGTATCTGTCTGTGACATTGTAGCTCCCAACCGAATGGACCCATTTAAGTGCGTTTTTTTTTTTTGTTCGCAAGGTGACTTGATCGAGTGTGTTCTAAGATATAATTCAAGAAAATCTGTTCAGCCATTCGAAGATCCTTAGCTCTTTTCTGATCGTTGAAGGGATTTTCGATTTAATGATTAGATTCATAGAATTGTATATGTCGCCGCTATACAATTCTATGAATAATATAAATAATGCCATTGGCCATTAGGCCCAGGCGTCGGCTTTGTGATCAAGTGGGTGCAGGTTTGAACCCCACCCACTACCGACGTGAACTCACTCCTAGCACAAGTATTTAGCTAGCTGAAGGAGTTAACAAGAATACTAGTAATGTGTAACCCACAGTGCTAGCATTCTTTTTATAAAAAAAAGTATAAGTATAGACGTAGCATAATAACTCAATAAGAATGTATAGCTAAAAATACAATTATATACGAGTATATATTTGTAGAAACCCATCACCTTATTAAAAAGTGAAATTAGGAAATAGTTTGAAAAAGACCTTTACTAATCGCAGAAGAGGTTCGATTAACTCGGCAGACAAAAATACTTGTTGGGCGGCGTTTTAGGCTGCGTTTCCACAGGTTTCGGTGCGAGAATGCGTAACGAAGCTGTAAAACGATGTGAGCGTTTCCACTAGAGATGTGCTAGACCGCTGAGTGGTGCCAGGATGCGTACCGACGCTGTGAAATGGTGTGCAAAGGAGCGGTGCGCGGATGTGTACATATACACATACATACACATCGACCTCTAACAAACGCCGGCTAGCACACACCCCTCGCACACATCGCTCGCACACATCCCTCGCGCACATTTCTCGCACACATGCCTCGCAAACATCTTTCGCACACATCCCTCGCACACATCCCTTGCTTGTTTTGTATGTCCAAAAACCTCGCTCCGCTAAGCTAGGTAAATGAAGCGATTATATTAGTTCTTATCAAACACATCCCTCGCTACACATCCTCGCACATCCTTGGTGGAAACACAGCCTTATACTTAAATCGAGTAAAACGTGATTAAACCACAATACCTTCTGAGAAACGGGTCAACACAAACCGTGGACCACTTCCGTCTGGAAGTAGCAGCGCTTATTCAGAAAAGTAAAGAGAGACGTATTGCTAGTTCAGTTGAACAACAACAATAGTTTTTATTAATGGTTTGAAGACATATCGAACATATTGCCTACATTCTATCAATTTATTTTATTTTGCTTTACGTACATGCGTCAAAATGAAATCATCACTCATCCCATATTAAATATTATAATCTCGCGCTAATGAAGCTATGGATCGCCATATGATCTTTTAAACTATCGCGTTCCATAATAATATTAACGGGATTTATAGCGATCATGTATTTAAAAGGTACTACATAATTTAGACATTCAGCTGTCAGCTGAGTCAGCCTATGACCACAGTCAGTGCAACCTGGTCGCAACATCAAGTAAATATAAATACGTGATCGTGTTAATTTCCATGAACATAATTATATTGACATAAATACATGTCATTTTCATCGAACAGTTTTGTAATATGAGCAAAATTTCATTCAGATTATCCTTATAGATGAGATGTAGTGTTTCAATTTCATGTTTTAAGACAAACTAAATATAACTTTACTTACTTAGACCATTTCAAACGAATTATTATGTATACAGGATGTTACAGAAAGGTGTGGTCATATTCTAGGGTCATATAGCAGACCCCGGGAATAATGTAAAGCGCTAGCAATTTTATGAAAATTCGTGATTTTAATACAGAAATCTTATTTTGAAACTGACAAATTAAACTTGAAAATTGACCGATAAAGCTAATATCCAAATAAAGTCCAGATTTTTCTGAAAATGTCTAATTAAAAAATAAAAAACCAAATTGTTGAAATTGATATGAAAATTCATAATGTGTTGTTAAGAAATATGCACCAACACTAGGAAAAGAATTTTCATATCAATTCAGAACGGAAGAAAAATTAAAATTCAAAAAAGAAAAATGTTTTTTTTAAAGTAAATTAACTATTTGTCAGTTACACACATAGATTGATAGCCAAGAGCCTCGATCAACGCCATAAGAGGCTCGCTGGATCAAGAGACTTATGCAGAAGGTAGTTCTCCTCGACACGGCATATATAGTGAGGAGGTTTCTGTCTTTCGAGCCTTAAACACCGGTGTCTTGGTCCCTGTACCCGATGTCGATGGTCTACTATATTTTCTAATAATTTGACCCACTTTTCTGGAACAGCCTGTATATGTGTGTGTGCCCGACGTTACTAGTCTTGTTAAACGATAATATTATATATAATATATCTTCTTTATGCATCCATTGTAATCTAAGATTTTTTTTTTTCAAAAACATGGCTGTCTCAAGGTTGCACGGATGGCTCTACTTGTCTGCTTTTCTCTTTTTGTAAGTTATTAGACAAACAGCGGACTGTGGTGTGCTTACACAACATGTAATAAGATGCAACATTGTATGAAGACAGGTCCCTCATTTTGTTTGCGTTTACTGTTGATGCAGCTCCATAGCGGTGTCTTGCAGTACAACATAAAATTGTGTAGTAAGTCCATGTACAAGGTTTATTTCTGCTACACTTTAGAGTTGATTACATTTTTAAGGATTTGTGTTTTCGTATATTTTGAGTTTTATACAACAAACATACATAAGTGGGGTCTGTTGGTAAGCGATTGACGAAGTTAGTAACCAATAGGGAATATGCATGATGTTTAAATTTACTTATTAATTTTCCCTTGAATCTTTATTGTCCAGATATTATGCCTAAACAATTATTTTCTTATTTAGTTCGTGTTTTATTGCAAAAAATATTATTTAAAATATGCAAAATAAGGGCGCGAAATTCAACTTTGCAAAACGCTTCACCATTGGTCGAAACAAAACATGACGTGACATTCCACGTTCTGTCATTTATCGGCGCCTAATAATATTCGTAGTGTTACGGAGAAAGTTAGGTGTTCCTGTGGTTTTTGCTCTTAGCTAGTGCAATTTGAGCATTCTATTGATATTAGAAATCATCTAGGACAACGACTGAATGTAGTTTTGTCAAAGCACTCATGATGACTATTTATTTTGCATCAAATCCAGATTTTACGTCCGCTGAGGTTAAAGGAGTGAAAGCCGCAAGTTAATTATTATAATACTTGTTATATTATAATCTAAAGGATAGGTAAGATATGTATAGTTAGTTATATTCATTAAGTTTTATTAGACTTTTGTTACCTAGTTTAAGTAGATAAGCAAGTTGCCTTCTGCTTGATATTTAAAACAAACATAAATAACTGCTGACTAATTCACACTATACTAGCAATTAAATTGTAATATGCTTCATTTAAAGTGATCTTCACAACAATATAAACACGATATTGAAGATACTTCATCTCTTCTCATTAATGTACACCATTGTTTTCGTATTTTACATTATTATTTTGTAAAGGAAAAAATCCTG
The DNA here is from genome assembly GCA_949752705.1 of Callimorpha dominula. NCBI lineage: Eukaryota > Metazoa > Arthropoda > Insecta > Lepidoptera > Erebidae > Callimorpha > Callimorpha dominula. The sequence goes on from OX456997.1 coordinate 15,249,191, forward strand.
TATTGGGTGTACTTCTTATAGTGTTTTTACACTTAGGGACAAGACAATACCTATAAAATGGTTTTTTAACTTTATCCATCGTCTATTAATTACAATAAATAGTAATTACAACTGGAAATCGGTATAAAATTACTGTAACACTTCAAGTAAGTTTATGAAACAAACACTAAGCGTAGAACGTGACGTCATCCAAGGCCCGCGAAATATGGCGGCGTTCAAACATATCAAATTTTATCGATGTTTTCAATGTTATTTTAAAAATTAATTTCAACATTGCCAAGGTTATTTATATTTTTTATTAGGGTAGAATGATGGAACAAGTCAATAAAAGTTAAAAAAAAAATACATGCATATTCCCTATTGCAACTATGTTTTGTTGTTAGAAGTGTTTACAAGTAATCTTAGTAATTTTACGCGTTACTAATTCTATTCATCAAGTATAAGTTTGTACCACATCTAATTATATAAAAACAATTACTTAAGAAGAGTACGACTAAAAATAAATGGTACTCCTTAAAGTGTTAATGGTCTTACGCCTATTGTAGTCAATAACAGGCTAGTCTTTATTTTTACTTTCTTTAATTTTGGTTTACCGATTTACCAACAATTGTTTATATTAAAAATTAAAACGAATTAAATGCGAGTATTTTATAATAGTAATGTACACAACTTAAGTTTTAATATGTTTTTAAATTTAATAATGATTATACAGCATGATACAAAGCAAATAGTATTATGACTGGTCTGGGACAGTTTATGGACATATACAAACAAAAAAAAAACCAAAGTGCCCGTGCCCGAGTCGGTTGACCCTACTCAAGAGCAGAAAAGGACAAACGCTGTTATTAGTACCGTTGACACATGGCCTTCTTAGTATGTAGGATGAAATTGTGTGCCCTACCTCCTTTTAAAATATAACAAACATATATACTCCACGCCTGGATCCCCGAAAGGGTAGGCAGAAATGTATTAAACACCCACATTTTGCCAACTATCATTTGGTCCCTAATACTCTCGTAAGGGCAAGCCTAACCGAGCTAGCTGATCACTTTAGGAATTAAAGGTGGGAAAATTGAGAGTGTATTGAAATGAAAGGAAGGCAATGAAGGGAAATATTTTGTACATGCGTGATTTTTATGTGGTTTTCACCAATAGATAGAGCAATTCATGAGGAAGGTTAAGGTATAAAATTTGTTAAGGTTTTGTGGAAACTGGTTGAAATATGATGATGATTGTTGAAGATGTCTCTGCTACCCGTGCGAAGCTGGGGCGGGTTGCTAGTATATATTAATCAGCGCGAGAGCTCGCATAGCGCGATGCAGGATTAATAGTTACTTCGTAGTTCAGTTCGTCTTCGTTAGATGATGTTGGAGTATGTTTTTGCTGTATATCGAAGTCGCCACACTGGTCAACGATATAAAACAAAACATTTAAAGTTCATAAATTATGGTCGAAATTCGACTAATAAAATAGATCCCTAATTATTATTATAAGTACCTTATTGAGGCCAGAAACACGGCTATGTCAGATGGGAAAAATTAAAAAATCACGTGGTGTGCAGGTTTGGTGGTCTACACTGAGAAAAACTACGTCTTTTATTCTTGGGAAGAAGCTGCAAACTGGAGAATGCCTAACTGGCCTGTCGGTCTAGTGGTAAGTGATCCTCACTGCTGAGCCAGAGGTCGTGGTTCCGATTCCCACCCAAGACAATTATTGTGTGAAGAGCATCATCATTTGTTCTGTATATTTCTAAATAATAAGTATAGTAGAAATATATAAGTATGGTTATCAACAGTGTGATTACAACAGTGCAGGCTCTGATTAGTTTGAGATCAGATAACCATGAATGAGGAATATCAAGATATTATTATTATCAACTTCAACCTGTATAAATAACATCATTCTTGAGAGAGGAAACAGATCACTAGCTAAGCATACTTTTCTAACCCTTATTTTTCGCATTCTATGATATATAAATATTTATACGTGATTAACAGGCCGGCAGTCAGCCTGTGATCACGGCTGGCCGACCTGGTCCAAACATCAGGCAATTCAAAGGTAGTTAATAACTATTGATCGCGTTAATTCCCGTATAAATAATTTTATTGATAACTTTTATTATTATTACAGTTCAGAAACCATCATCCTAACTAGTTATAGAAACATTTATTACTCTTTGTTAACCGCTAATAATTTCTAACTAAGTTAGCTCCTCGTTAATTGAATCGATACTCCATAACTTACTATATTAAATTGATTGATCTCAAATTATTAGACTGTTATTGTGCTCGTGCAGAAATTATAACTTATCTTGTACTACTTAAGAAAGTTATTGATTAATCGGACTCTAAATGATGTATGTACCTTATGTTCGTTTTCAAATATCGATAAATCTTACGAACATCATATAATTTTTTTTATCAAATGATTAATTACTTTACCCCGTGCATTTTTAGGCTCAGTTGGCCTAGGAACGCCAAATTTTTCGAGCTGATAAATCGATTTGAATTTTATTTATTATATATTGTATAGTAATATGAAATGTGTCATTTTGATAATTTGTGTGGTTACTGTTGTGTCCGTTCAAAAACCAAACATATGTAATACAAAATGAATAAACCTTCAGAGACAAAAACAGGCCAGTGTATTATTTAGAATACATTATAAACCAGTCATATTTAACCATTACTTTTTTCGACGCCGCTGCCGGTGGAAAATTGATCCAGATGCTCACCGCCCACAGCACACTAATCAAGCTACGAGGATTCTACGCGTGTAGCTCCGTAGACAGGTGCTACGTGTTCTACGACTTTCAGATAATGAGTTTGCTACGGGGTGTGGATTTTATATACCTACACTTGTTTATGGAGCTCACGAGCCAAATATTTTGTTTGAATTTACTTTTAAGGCAAGGTGACGGTAGACTCCAATCTGGATTATATCGGTGACTTTGAATGTTTGATTTAGTTAAAAATAACGTTTCCAGTTGTGAATTTTTGTTGTATACATTAGTACTTTTACACAACCTTTTATCAAGATGTAGAATGATAGAGCCGCTATATTTAGTGTAACTATTCAATGATTAGAAATTTCTGTAATCAGCATACATGGTTAAGGACACCTAAGTAAAGTTAATATTTAGTTGTCAGCGTAGCCTCAATTGACTGCTTTACGTAAACCAAGATGCAAACCAACATTTTCGTAACCACTCAAAGCACTGGAACCAAAACGTATACTTTTACGTCACATTTGAATGTAAATACTTGCTCTGTAATCATTCTCGCACTTGTTAATTAGTGCTCACTTCGGAGGGAGAGAATTTATGTTTATATAACAACGAAACGGTTGGAATAGCAAGATGAGAAACAAGAACAGTGTCTGTAATTAACATAGTAATTATAGGCGTCTAATTGCCTCACTGTTCATGCCTTGAGTATCAAACGGGCGTGACAGGACTGGAGAGTGCTGGGGCTTAGACTCCATCGTATAATAGCTATGACATTTAATTAAGGAGATACTGTAGCATCAATGCGTTGACGGCCGTACACGAAACGTGACTGCGCTTAACTCCTAAATATTAATTAATATTTACGACAGGCGATAAATATAACATCATGAACGTAATCCAGAGACACCGGCTGCTTTACAAATAAATTTTCAATGGATCCAAAAATTAGAAGCCTTTGTCCAATAAATTAAGGCTAACGATAAATAAATTTCCTTTTCCGTGTTTAATATTCATCTATATATATTGAGTTCAACGTAATTAAGTAAATGGATAAACAAATTTAAAATAATACAGATTGCTTTTGTTAATCCAATTGTCCTTACACAATAGTAACTGTCTGAATCAAATGATTAATACGAATCGAATCATTTATCTTATCTTATCTTACTAATATTATAAAGGTGAAAGTTTGTGAGATATTGTGGGTGGGGTGAAAAAACGGCTAAACGTATCTAGATGAAATATGGCACAGAGATAGGTTATAATCTAGAACAGCACACAGGCTCCTTTATATCCCAGTAAATGTACGGTTCCCGTGAGATAGATTTAAACGCGAACGAAGCCACGGGCAATAATAACAACTTGATACATCACACACGGCCTTCTGATCCCAAATTAATCAGAGCATACTATGGTAACCAAACTGCTGATAAACATACTTATATATTACTAAATACATACATATTATAGATAAATTACACCCAGATACACAAATTCCACAAAAACTAACATGCATAATTTGTAACTTATTTTTTATGGATTTTCTCAATAACAGATTGAATAATTTATTCCAAAATAAAAAAATATGTTCGGTTGTAAATATTTAACTTAACATATTCATTCTGCTATTATGAGAAACTGAGGTGATAATACTACAAACTCAAACAGTCATAACTTTAATTAAACATATCATCTTCGCAGCTTCGCACGGGCAGCAGAGACATCTTCAACAATTATCAACGTACTTCAATCAATTTACATAACATTTTAACATTTTTATACACTTAAACCTACCTCATGAATCACTCTGTCTATTAATGAAAACCGCATGAAAATCCATTTATTAGTTTTTCAGATTACCAGAGAGACAGACAGACGTGGCGGGAGACTTTGTTTTATAATATGTAGTGGTACAAGCTGATCCGTGCAACTTCGTCTGCGTTTGTAAATTTTCCCCATTTTTGCAACATTTTTAATTGATGCTCTGCTCCTATTTGTTGTAGCGTGATTTTATATAGCCTATAGCCTTCCTCGATAAATGGACTATCCAACACAACAATATTTTTTCAAATTCGAACCTGTAGTTCCTAAGGTTAGCGCGTTCACCCAAACAAACAAACTTTTCAGCCTTATATGTTGTATAAGTACTTGTCTATTTTCGCAATCCTTTCAGTAAAACAACATGGACTCCTAATCCCTGAATGTTACATTGGAGTAAATGTCTTCTAACCTCATAAAGAGCATTCACTTACAAATATTTTGTGTGAGTCATCATTTGAAATGTTTCAAAGTGTTCTCAAGTTGTAGTAAGTCATAAAGTAAAACTATACGTTTCATTCGCTGTTCAACTCTTCTTCAGAAATTCAAAGTTAAATTCATATTGGTTCAATCAAAGTACAGACAGACTCTTTCTCCTGACTTTTGTAAGAGTTCATCGTGTTTAGCAAAAGGTCTTCATTTAGACTTTATTTTACTCAAAAGCACCTAAATAGATATATAGGCATCTGCCTATATATCTATTTAGGTGCTTTTGAGTATATTTTAGTAGTATTTAATAGCAGACTCATCTGAGTCTGCTATTAAATACTACTAAAATATTATGATAACTTTTATTGTTATGCTCCTTAAGAGTGGTATAGTGAATTATCTCTTGATGGCAAATGCCCGTCGGCCACAATGTATGCTTTTGAAGTGACAACTACAACCCTGCTTTTTTTTTCCTGTGTATAATCATAGTATAATGTTTCTTTAATTAATTTAGGATAAATGTGTATAGTTTGTAAGGGAAACCCTAGATGGCGGTGGCAGGGTGACGTCACTTTTATAAGATTCTTTTGGGCCCAGATACGTGGGTCACACTGAAAGTTTTTAGATTAGGCTAGTAAGAAAAGCAGGCAATGAAAAATTTATTTAAATTTCGAATTAGGAACTTTTTGGGAATCTGTAGCTGTTTAATGATTTCAGAAAATGTTTGCTCAATGACTTATTACGACTTTCATTGCGGTCTTACTCAACTTCGATTGGCATTTCATTAGAAGGCCTCATCTCGTGACACTGTTACCTTTGGTTTAATGAATTTAAACGTGGTCGAAGCAAACTCACTGATGATTCTCGAGAAGGACGTCCTTCTACGGTGGCTACTGTAGATAACGTGAGTGCTGTGCGCCTAGTGATAGAATCTGATAGAAGGGTGACATATCAAAAGATTCGGGCAGCTTTAGGCATTGGTATGATTCAAGTACAAAAAGTCTTACACAAACATTAATATTAATGCGTCAGAAAGCTTTGAACTAGATGGATACCTCATAATTTGACGGAAGATAAAAAACGTAGTTGTTTGGATAGATGCCGCTCAATGCTTGAAAAGTATGACGGAGGTGACTCGAAGCAACATCGCCCAAGAAGCAGGATCCTCCTCCAGCACGACAACGCTCCACCTCACTCCGCCAGACGGACTATCGAATATTTGTGTATCGAAGGTGTTTAGCTAGTGAGTCATCCTCTTTACAGTCCCAACCTGGCACTTTATTTATTTCCAAAAATAAAAGATAAGTTTCGAGGAATTCGTTATAAACCCTGATGATGCCGTAGCTGCGTTTGAAAAAGGCGTGGAAGAGATCCGAATAAATAAGAGAAAAGTATGCTCACTGCATCTGTCAATGGGTCCATCGCATGTGACGGTGCTTAGAAAGAAACGAAGACTACTTTGGAAGCAATAAAAATATTAACAGGCTTGTATATCATTCCGTTTTTTTTTTCTAAAAACTTTTAGTATGACCCCGTATATTTCGGAAGTTTATTTGTGCTTAATAATATCGTTTCGGCTGAAAAGGTCCGAGTAAAATATTGAAATTATAGTATTTGAATTTGTATTTCATTATTGTGAATTCGGTTGAAAACATCCCGGCAGGGATAGGTAAACTCGGAATCTTTACACTTCGTAAAAGACCGTGATTATTCATAATTACTGACGTAATGTTGTCCTTTACAGAGCTTCATGGTTGAGGCATAGAATTGACAACTCACAAGTTACATCATTGGTTATTCATGTATTTATGGACACTGTTAATCGCCTACAACAGTCAGTAAAATGTTTGCCAACTTTGCTTTATAAAATAGAAGAAGAGCTGTCGACTAGGAAAAGAACAGACGTCAATGCGAATTCATCTTCATGGATGGAACATGGATAGATATTTCTATTTTATCAGTAACTAGCGCCCCGGTTTTGCACGGGTGCAATGTAGATACTAATGTAGGGAACAATTATCATCATATCATTATACAAATAATCACAAAAACCGACCTAAATAAAGAAAAAATATGACACAAGTAGGTAGAAGGGTGGCATTTAAAAAAAGTCTTCTGACATTTGCGTGCATAGCTTTCGAACGTCGCTTGTCGCGTTAACGTAAACTGTACGACAAAAATTCACACGTATGCCGTCTATCGTGATACATGCACTGAAAGCATAGTCTATTTTAAGCCTCAAAGTTCAGGAAAGGTGTTATTTTGTCCAAACTAAACTGCACCAAAGTTGTAGTTATTGTTAGTGCATGCTTGTGCAAAAAGTTCTCGCTCTGTATATTAAATTTTATCAGAAACTGTAAGCTCGGGATGTGATGTGGTTTAACTATTAAGCTGTAGTGGAATCCAAATGAAACATCGTTCTAAACAGAAGGCATTTTAAGACAAACGTAAAAATCTGCTGCAAGTCTGTTATCATTTGTTCAAACTTCATGCAAGTTTTGCACAAAGGCGCACTTAATGCCCAAAGCGTTCTCTACTAGTCAACTTGGGGGTGGTGTAATAAAAATGAATATAAAAATAATAATCAAAAAGGGAATTGACTGAATTATTTACATTGCCCAAACGTTGATGTTAAGTTATTAAATAGATAGATAACATGATATAATGCCGTTTAGGCGCATTAGATTTATGTTCTTACATAATTAACTTGAAAAAAAAGTATCACCGACTTCAATGCGTATTTACACGGGAGTTAATGCGACCACAAAATAGGTATTACATACCTCTGAATTGCCTGACGACGAGTTACATACATAATTGTATCATGCAACGCGAAGTTAAAAGTTAGTGATTTGTAGATAATAAGCTGTATTCTTAGCCTCTTAAATGTTCACCCTTAGAAGTGGAAAATCTTCTTCAAATTTAAATGGGACCAATCTTGAGTCAATTGAATTGGTTAATACAATTAAAAAAATATATATTATTAAAATTGGTTTACAAATGGCGAAGAAATCGTGTAAAATACACAAAAAAAAACACGAAGACGAGAAAAAACAGTCGAATTTAGAACCTCTTCTTTTTTAAAGTCCACTGGCGTCCTACTGTTTGCCTACTCATCGGCAAGGCGGTCAAAGAGGAAAGGGTTGGCACGTGGCAAGTTGGCAATCATGTGATTATCTTACAACTATTTAAAAACGTTTAGATGATTTACTCTTCCAGTTTATCAAAGTCGTCATATTATAATACCGTATCTTAAACATAGAAACCCGAAAGACGTTAAAACAAGCGAGCATTGTACGTCAGTAACAGAGGACATTTGGGTCTGAAATACACAAATAAATTTGTACAAGGTCTGTGACGAAACAAACCACTTCACGAAACTATTAACTTTAGGACACAGCTATTACACTATTCAACAACAACAGCGATTCAAGTTACGATATCCCACCCTTACTGCGTGCTATTAACAAATTTAGTGTATGAAGTTTTATGAGAAATGTTTTATAGTAGCAACTTGATATTTTTTACAGTGCCAATAGAAATAATAATAAAAATAACTTGACACATCTCACACACGGCTGTCTGATCCCACACTAGGCAGACCCTGTAATGAGGTAACCAGACTGCTGATAAACATACTTATAAATTTCTAAATAGGAACGTATTTATACGTATTGTATATTATAGATAAATTACACCCAGATGCAGAACAAATGATCGTGCTCATCACACAAATAATTGTTCTGGGAGGGAATCGAACGTTTGTTTTCTACACAATTAAGTTATAAACGTCTTACTTGTTGTCTATAAACTCAAGCTATACCAGTATGTCACGAATGTACATGTACGTTGTCAACCCACTGAACTGAAGACCAGTCATGACCCTATACTCAGGAGTAGAAAAAAACAAAATTTAAGACAATTTCTAACTGGTAAAGAAAGCGTAAAACCTTGTCTTAACGAGACGAGAACGAAATGGAATATGGTTATGAATCAAAATAAAAACACTTGGAAATAAGCCCTTTTTTATTTAACAAGATTGAATTTAAAATTTAAAATACCCCTAAGTCATAAAAAACCTTTAACGATAAGAAAAGAGCTGATGATATTCGAACGGCTGCTAAGATTTTCTTGAATTATGCTGAGTTGAGAACACTCTTGATCAAGACCCTTTCAAACAAAAAAAAACTAAATCAAAATTGGTCTATCCTTTGAGGAGCTCTGATGCCATAGACAGACACACAGATACACACGTAAAAATATACCCCTTCTCTTGGCATCGGAGGTTAAAAATAACCGCTATTATTAACACTAAATTGACCATTGAGTATATGAAATGATTGCTTCGCTTAATACACTATGAATACTTGTAAAATTTTTACATACGTTTAGCTGTCTTAATGAAATTTAAACCATATACAGCACTAATCTGTGCGGTTCACATAGATAGTAACACAAAGCTGTGCCAAAGGGGGTCTGTAAGGATTCCTTTGCGGTGAATGCAATTACCGCTAGACGAATGATTGGTAAACGCATAGTGATATTATTATTGCAGAGACGTACTATTCTTGATGCCTCTAGTCTAAACTAAGTTTCATGTTAACGCATTATAGTCTCTACAAAATAGGTTAAACACATACGACAATTCAAGATGAGCTTACATAATATAAGGGCATAAGTGACATTACAGTTTAATAAGATATATATTTCGTGGCCGCGTAGCTCCGAGAACTGTATATAATGCTATCAGCTATCAGGTAATAAAGACATATATACTATAAGGTAGACAAAGCATATAGTCTGAAATTGACGGAGTCGAACAAGTAAGGCTAATTAACATTTTAATATCATTACTGTCAACATTTTTAATTACTACCACATAAAAGATAGGCTGCGTACGCCATCGTTTTTAAAAAATTGTTTTACATCCAAGTATTTATGTTAAATATTGAGCCATAACTCCCAAGACAGGTCGCAGGTTCGCACCTTAACAAAGAGCTTTTGTACAAAACACACGTGAGTACAATCGTGTATATGTTTAATAACCATATACGTGAGACACTCGGTGAGTATTGCGAACAGCCTGCTCGAACGGCATGAATACATTTAATTTTTTTTTTATTCTAGGGCATAAAAAGTCCTAAATCAGGGCTGTAAAAAGGATGACATAGAAGTTTGACCGGTGTACTGTCTAGGAAATCCCTTGTCATGAGCGTCTAACATTGGATATGGATAAATTAAAAAATTCTTCACCTGTCAAAATGTCGTAAACACGCCGAGACAAGCTTGCACCAAGCTTAGCTATCAAATCATGGCAACATTCCACGTGAGCCTGCTTCTGAGCGTCAGTGAGGTTGTATGGTACCCAGTGCAAAACTATGATCCTCATGGTCATGTAAAATCTTGTGAATAATTCCTGAACCAATCTTCAATATGTATGAATCTCTTTCTACGTAATTTTTTTAAATTTCTGTTTCCTTCCGTCAAAGGGCCACTAAATCTTTATCCATAGGCCAAAGTTTGCCGGTAACGCTTATGTTCGCTGAAAAATCTTCAAGGAGAGCGTTCGCATATCGAGCATAATTTCTATCCATATTCAGTCACACCACGTGTGCATCTACCAAATGTCGTAGTTTTCAATGTCTATTTCTCAAATTCTGTGTCCTGCTAAAAAAATAACCTGTGTAAATCTTTATATATATATATATATATATATTTCTTCTGTGCGTGTGTATTTTCCTGAACTCCTCCTAAACGGCTGGATCGATTTTAATGAAATGTTTTGTGTGTCTTCAGGTGGATTCGAGAATCGTATAGATTTAGAATTGGACCCGGAGATGGCACTGCGATAGGGTTACAGGAATAATATTTTTTACGTTCCGGCAGGACAACGTCTGTTGGGTCCTCTAGTAAACATTTATATACTAGCTGCCTTTTTAGGATTGTTTTCTTTTTTTAACGTTTAAAAACAGGGATGGGGGCAGGAGGGTGAAATATGCTTTTCGACCTATTCTCATACCTACCAAATATATAAAAAGAAATCATTAAAATCGGTCAAGCCGTTTCGGAGAAGTTCGACCATAAACACCATGAGATTTTTATATATCAGGAGATAGATGTAGTCAATATTTATTCTCGACTTTAATATAAAATTTTAACAATCCCCGGTGCATATATTTAACCAGACTGCTCACGGAACACTTAATTATGTGACTGGTCCTATATGTTGAAATAATATCGTATCATGTACCTCCACTTTATGCAACAATTTACACAAAAGCAAAATACAAATACCTACGTATAAGTAACATAACAAATATCGACAATCAATCTTATCAGCACACTGAAAGGGGACTATTCAATAGTTTCTTCACGGTAACCGATCATCGCACCGGGTACATGAAAAGTGTATTTGGTGCAGAGGCGAGCAAGCATTGTCACCGCGCGCACGTACAAAGTCATCGGTTCGCTCGCCGGCACCGGCCAGATGTATTGGAAACCTAACAGGATGTCTCGCAAATAGAATGTGGCTTGCATACCGAATAGAACAACATTGCACCGGCGAAATGAAAAGCTAAATTATCTATTTTGCAAGGTATGTTTTATAAAGTATAGGGCAGTTTTATAAAAATGCTAATTACTACATCACTTCACTACATATTATAAAAGAACGTCGTGATAAATTGAAAAACTACAGAACGGATTTTCATGCGGTTTTCACTAATAGACAGAGTGATTCATGAGAAAGGTTTAGGTGTATAATTTGTTAAGATTTTGTGTAAATTGACGGAAATATGTGAATGATTAGATTGGATGGCTAGTGACCTAATAATTGTCAGAAAAAAGTAACAGTTCATTTGGTGTAAAAAGATACAAAACTGCTCCGAGGTGAGGTATTAAAGCTATTCTAAATTCTAAGGCTGCAGTGCATTTAATTGTAATTGTTCCCCAATGTTGTTTCAGTTGTGTTTGTACTAGGCATATATGCAATGAGATGTTTGGCACCCTCGCAATACAACTAGAGTATTCGTTTTGTGACGAGTTTGTTTTTAAATTGTCATTTTCACATTACGTAATAGCACATAAGTGTGATAAATACAAAGACCGTATACTTCTTTCCCGTGAACTCGACATTACTTATGACCACTGTGAAGCAAAGGTTTTTGCACTGACAACCCTCAGGGTGCTTTTTTTTTTGCAAATATAGCCCAGTCAACCTAGCTGTTTTTTGATCAAAAATGGACATTTCGATTACCACGCATTTTCATTTTTCTGTAAATAGTAAAAAAATGCGTTGATTAAGAATTTTGATACCCGCAGTCTGGACAAGTGGGGTGTAATTTTTTTTTACAATTTAATGGAAAAAACTACTTTTCTTACATTAATTGTGATATCTCATTTCTAGTACATTTTTCGTCAAATGCTTTTCATTTTTGTTTTCCATTAAATTACCTACAAAATGAGATCTGTTCGAAGTCACTAAATGCTTTTGTTTAACACCAAAGGAATGTCAAAGTTAAAAAAGGGCGTTTTTTTTCAACATTTCATAACTTTGAAAGGAACGTATGTAGAAGTCTGAAACTTACTGAAATTGTAGCTTGTGATGATATTAAAAAGTGCTATAAATTTCAGCTTTAAACTTTTGAAATTATTTACGATCATTTAATTTTTTTTTGCCCTAATTGCAAAATGTACCATTTTTGTCTAAACTACTAAACCTAGTCGTAGCAGCTTAGAAAATTCATAAAACCATTTAAGTTTATAGTAGAAGTAGCCCGTTGTTTTTTTTTTTTAGAAATATCGATTTTAACCGATTTTATAACGACATTTTGAAATATACCTTTTTTTACGCGACGTGTTAAATTACGTCTATCTATTTTTTTTATCTATATCTTTTTTTTATTTTTCAAATAACCGCTTTTTAATATCTATTATATTACGCAAATGTGATCATATCTCCGAATTTCGTACTAAACTCAAATGGCTTCCGATTCATCTTCGCCGGAATACTCATATCCTCTCTTTACTGTATAATATCTTGTTTAACCCTACTACACCTGTCTATTTAAAAAAACGTTTCACATTTATGTACGACACACATAACAGATATTTGAGATCATCGGAAAATTTAACGTTGGAAATTCCAACTCATACCACAACATTTTCTAACAAATCATTTACAGTACAAGCCGCACGCTTGTGGAATGCATTGCCAGCAGCTATCTGACGAGCACAGTCACAAGCTGTTTTTCAGAAACTCGTCAAGGATCATTACCTTTCTTCGTAAGAACCATATATTATAATTATATATACACACTACACATACATATGTGTATGTATATTTCTTTATGTATATGTATGTATGTGTATTATTTAGATAATAATAAAAATTTGTAGACTTAAATAGACTGTTATTTATAAATTGTATATTTTTCTTATTATTTTTAATTGTTTTGGACCGCGAGTTACCTACTTCCATACAGTATAGTCCATCCTAAGGTTGTCTGTAAGAGATTGCAGACTGCGATAAGAGCGCCCATTGTACTGTTAAATTTCTAGTTTGTATAATACTTTTTTGGTATGCAATAAAGAGTACCTATCTATCTATCTATATTTAATAAAATATGAAAAAGCGGTTATTTGAAAAAAAAAACATAATTATGTACGTTTTATACGTCTTGCGTGTATACATAATTTTAGAAAAGCATTTATAAGAAGTCTTAATTATTTTTTTTAACAAAGATTACAAAACCAAAACTAAATTAAAATACGATAATTAATAGAATCGAATTGTAGATAAATTTCTCATCTAATTAGTTTAATGGAAAATTGAGAAACTGTATCTGTCATAAAACTTATTTTAGAAGGCTCTTATATTAAATTTTGCGCTTTGTTTCAAGTTTTCAGCTAACTCTTTGAATAAAAATTACCATTTTTGTAATAATGTTAAAAATTATTCAGATAAAAAGAGGAAGGTACATTCATATACTTCAAAGGAATCAATTAACTTATCTCAGGAAATTTCATGAAAGAAAAAATTAAATGTTTAGAAATCGATTATATAAAGAAAAGCTGTTCGTTTTTTGTAGTATCACGGTCTTAACATATTTACGAAGAGTTCCTTTTTCATGAAAATAAACTAATTAGGTCTCTATAAAGTTAGATTTTAGCCATAGGGCTTTACTTGTTCAATTTTAATGATTTCTAATTTACACATCTATATTTCTGCTATATTCGATATGGAATGTTTACTAATAAGTTGTTTCTTAGCAGCCAATGATGGGCAATTGTTAATAACCTGCTTGCAAATTATATATTTGTAAAATTATTTAAAGACGTAAATAGGACTTATGTAGGTTTCTGAAATTAATGAATCAGAGGGTAAGATATGTATTAGTCCTCGCATATATATTATAGGTTCCTTTAAATTATTTTGAACATTGACGGTTTGAAAGAGATACCTTTTTCAGTATACTAACAATTTTAGTGTTTCAACCAAACCATTGTTAGCGTTTTTCTCGGCCCACGGCCATATGATATTGTAGAATATATTACACAACACTAGCTTTACCCAAGTTAAGCAGAGCTTTTATGACTGTGATCTAGAACACGGATAATAATTTTTTGAATTAAAATTTCTTTAGAATCGTTGTGATTGGAAAATTCGATGAAACGAAAAAGTTACACTAAAAAGAGACAAACATATTCATAAATAAAATTTAGCCTGCGAGAGAATGAGATAGAAAACAAGTATACAGTGTTTCCTATAATCTTCGTATGCTAGCACGTGTCTTTGCGCCTGCTTACTACGAAGCCTTCAAAAAATGCGTCAAAGTCAACGTGGTGTATCATTCACGTGTATAATTTTTCTGCATTTGCGTTTTAAAATTCGTTGATTAATTATTTAACAACACCGTGTTAATTTGACCAATAACTTTTATGTAAATTTTCTAAAATTAAATTGATTTTACTTGTGTGAATTGCACACACACACTTTTTTTTTAATACATACATATTATACACAGAAATACCCAGCCCAATGCAAATAGACATATTCATGCTTACAATTATTTGCACAGAGTAGGATTCGAACCCGCAACCCATGGTATCACAGTCGATCAAATGCACTTTTGCCGGAAAAAATTGTTAAAATTTGCTAAAATGCAATTTTTTCACACAATTAAGTAATTCATTTAATCATATTAAATAAAATAAAATGAAAATTATAGAATAGAATGAAAATTATTTTGTGTCCGGAAGATAATAACAATAATACGTGTTTCCCAAAAATTACAGACCAATAACGCGTCTTCGAACATTTTAAATTCCTAATGTCCATTGAGTGTGAAGATAACATCTTATAACCAACAACACTATTATGGATTACTCTCAGAATGTATGTAGAAGTGTGACCATTGACCAACAAGTTCGCTGTAACCGAAAGGGTCTGGCGACATGAAGGATAAATTGTAAAAAGCCTATATGATGAACTTGTACAAGATTGATACAACTCTATCAATCTCATTTCGCATTTTCTCAAAGGCAGCAAATGGAGAACGGTACTTTGCTACCCAGGATGTCGGGAGATAGTAATTTAGTACTAATAAAAAATGCCGCTTTAAGCCATTTTTTCTTAACTGGCTGTATTTTGTACTGTCGGGTTAAGAAAAAATTGATTTAACATTTTGACGATGTCCGAATCGTCAGTGAAAAACACATTAAAATTGGAAGTGTCGGTTCGGATAAGTGTCCGAATATATTTATGTCCGAGTTGTCAGCAACTCAAAAATTAATCTAGTGTGTCTGTCAGTGATAAATTGGAAACAAATTAATTTAAAAATAACAGATAATTATTCAAGGATTTCTTTTTCAATTGTATTTCCCCATCGCACTGATATCTTAAACTATAATTTCTTTTTGAGCCTCTATTTATTTTTTTTATGTGAGCTTTGTATGCTAAATACATATTTCATATAAAATTATAAACCGCACCTTGGCAAAAAACAAATCTAAATTAGCTTAATGTACATGCGGATACTAATACCAAAGGTATTTACGGTAAATTGAAAGTTACTTGCTATGCTCAAAGAACGCATACTTTTGCATTAAAGAGAAAGTTGTAAACGAGATTTATTTAGGTACGGCTCGCTAAATTACCCGCGTACTTTCTAATCATCAAAGTACGTGTTACAGTGAACTTAATGGAAATACTTAGGTTGAAAGTTACAGCCCTCAATAACAAAAAGGAACCTAAGGCAATAGTAGTTTGCGATACTTCTTTTATAAGAATCTTATATCCGTTCGAGTAGAACCTTTAGTGATAAAAATAGTGAGTCGGACCCATTATACATATTGTATTTTTATTTTCCTTTCCCTTTTTTATTTAGGATTAAGGATGTAAGATGTGCTAACTTTTAAAGATTCGTGTTCCATGATATACTTAATTATGTATTTATACGGGAATTAACGCGATGATGAAATAGGTATTACGTACCTCTGAATTGCCTGACGTTTCGACAGGTTGCACTGGCCGTGGTCACAGGCTGACCTGGCATAAATACAGCTTCAATTCAATAAAAATGTAGCCTACCTCCTTCATTCAGGCTCATTTATAGTTAGCAGAGAGGGTGACCAGTGACTTCACTGTCAACTACCCAGTTTTTTTACCTCAGCCTTTAGATTTACCAAATAGTTATATTATTCCAATATTTTTATAACAGGCTGATAGACAAACGGGCATGTACCAGATGTGAGAAACCCTAAAATGTTAGGGTAGATTCTGAGTAAAGTGAGCGTATTGTTATCTACCGCACATACTTACTTACACCGGGTTGCCATTGCGAATTTCCATACAAAAACCCGATAACACTTCGTCCGACACAAAAGTCACTCGCGTACCGCGGGACCAACAAGACTTTAATGTATGCTTTTGTCAAAAGTTATAAAGGTATTTTTCCATAACTACTTTCCATATAAGCTTTACTTTATGTCAAGAAATGGCAGAAGTCAATTTGACCCTATTTACTGTACTTACAAATTGTCGTATCAATTCAAGGCTTTACAAGTATATGATAATCTAAAAGATAATGCAATCAAGCTGGTCTAATTATGGAATTCTGAAGTCAATTGTGGCACTTTTTAAATGCTACTAGTACTTTCCTCGGGTGTAAGTTTTTTGGTTTGTGTTAATGAATCCCATTCATTATTATACTTGATGAGCGTATTATGATGTATATGATGGAGGAATATGAAACTTCATGTTTAAAAGCTGCCATGAAACCTCTTGAATCATTTAACTTATTTTATTGAGTTAACATTTAATTGGAGATTAAGAGCTCTTCTTAGAACCCGCATCCAATCGTGACTAAATATAATTTACTTTATAAACAGATTCCAATATATATAAACAGACTAGCTAACCTTACGTAAGAATAAATTCTATATTTCTAAAACAGCATATATTTATTAGTTGTGCAAAAATGTTTAAACATACAAAGAACATCTTCAGCTATCCCATATCAAAAAGTAGATTCCAAGTAAATGATGTAATTGTAAACGTCCTAGGTAAGATTTTTATACTCGTAGGTTTTAGTTAGTTTTTTGTTTTATGGCTTTTTTCAGTCTTTTGCGATAATCAAGAGACTGAAATGAAAATAAGTAACTAGACATATAGTTGAATCGCTTAAATTTATACTTATATTTACAATTTAGCTTGTAGAAGACGAAGAACGAAGACTTGACTCTACCAAAAATTTTCAATTTAAAGTTTATATTTTGCAAATGAATCACTGAGTTGAAAAATTGTATTTACATCCCTTCAATGTTTTTGAAATACCTATCCAACGATACCCCACACTATGGAATAGCCGAGAAAAAAAAATTCTATTTACTTTACGTGTAAGGGGGGGTAAATATTTTTTTTTCTTAGTTTACCACTTTGTCGGCGTGATTAATATATATGCCCATGCAAAATTAAAACTTTCTAGAACTAACAGCCTTTTAGCTAAGCAGCGGATGGACAGACAGAAAAACATGACGAAACTATAAGGGTAATACATCGCATGTACTATGTCATAATACAAATAATTTTTTTCCATAGTAAACAGTTTTGGGTTGAATTTGTATAAACAAATATTTAAAAAAAACGACTGTCTTGAGCTAAATATCACGTATACATTTTCAGGCAATTCTCATGTCTAGAGGTACTTCAGAAAAGGTCAGGGTAATTGAGGTCAACTTTTTAGGATTACTACTAGATATATACTAAAGTGTGAGCATAAAGTCAAGAACCGCGGTTTCACGACGAGGTGCGGAACGTCCCCAGACGGTCATTCCGACCCAGCATCTGAAAATTGTCACCTCGCTACCGTCTTCATTTGCAACAAATATAGGGCCCGAGGCTGAGCAATAAATTTCTGAATTTACTTTGCCTCCGTTTTCTCAGACGTGCTATTTTTCAGGCTCTTTGTTACGTTACAAAAAAGACACTTAGCATCAATCCTCTTTGCCGGAATTGAGTTTACAGGGCAACTTTAGAAGTAATAACGTATACACATTTATTTGTTAGTCAAAAGTCATACTATGCCACATTTCACAGACATATGTAATATTTAACAGTAAAATTGAATGGAGCTGAAATGTATTAAGGTAGAAAGAAGTTGGTAATGATCGTTCAAAAAAATGCGCAAGTGACTTTAGTGTATCTAGTTCACCCAACATGAAACTTAGTTATTTTTTTAATTTTGAAAATGCTAATATATCTAAAATAATCGTAGACACTATTCACGTATTCGTAGTACACATTAAAAAAAAAACAATCGAATTAATGACCTCCTCCTCTTTTAAGACGGATAAAAAATAAAATATTAAATCAAGTTGATGAGTACTAGCATAAGTCAGCGAACGGATTGACGCGTGACAAGCGCCTAAAGTGCTTTTATATAATGTCGTAATGTATATATTTTATTTCTTCAACATCAGTCATAAATGTTGAATTAAGCTCCATCATCTTCCCTGTGACGCATTAACAAAAATATGCTATTTAAGCCTATTGCAATTTGTAAAGATCAAAATATGATGAGATCAACATTTTATTTACAAATCGTATTTACAGTGAAAGAGGTTCTTATTTACTGCTTGCAAGTACTTAAATAATGGGTGGACCGGTGAAAGGACTTTTATCAAACCAAGGGTCGGTACTAAATCGAAGTGTCAGCGACAGAGCCCTTGTACTTGACAATAAAGGGGAATATACAGTCTCTTTGTTTTGTCCTACAAAGGTTAATATCACAGAAAAAGTTTAAACAGTGATTAAAATAAAAAAAAAAACACTTTTCAAATTTTAAATTATTTTATGGTAGTTATTAAAGATATATGCGGTCACTCGTATCCATATTATTTTTTGACGGAGTTTACAGAATACCGGGCTAAGAAACTTGGCACGCTAGGGTCACTCTCCGAGATCGTCCGTAACGTAAAGGGGTTACTGGGATTCTTTGGGGAGTTAGGGTGGCTCGAATAGTTTTTATTCCTGTGGCGATTTCCACATACACCAAAAAAAAAAAAAGAAAAACTCCAACATCATCTACAACTACTAATCCTGCATCGCGCTATAAGAGTTCTCGCGCCGATTAGTATATATACAACTTCCCAACACCAACCGTGGGGCCGCGGCCCGCCAGGCATGATCACCGCGCCTGGTCGGAGGATCCTCCCTTTGTGTTGGAGGGACATAACACCCGTTCCTCCACAGTGGTGACCCCGACGTGATTGGAAACAGCCTTCATGGAGCAGATCAGCAGCATCATCATCGCCACCATCGTAGATACTCCTACAGCAATGAGCGGTAATCAAGTCTCAGCCAGCCAGCATCCTCGGCCTCAACAGGGATACCACACGCTGGTAGCGACCGCTCCAGCCTGGTTACATCAGCGTCTAGGCACAGCACACTGCACCTACGGTCCACGTAAGAAGAGCATCTCTCTCCCGTCTACGCAGCAGCCAGCCACTACGCAGCAACCGCAGCACCGCAACACCGCACGCGGCCCCGACTCACTGGTACCAGCGGACTTCAGCCTTGACTCAATGGGACTAGCGGCATTCAGTTCCGACTCACTGGAACTAGCGGAATACAGTTCCGACGCACTGGAACTTGCGGCACTCAGTTCCGACTCACCGGAACTACTCACTACTTGCCCTGGCACGCTCCTTAATAGAGCATAGACAGCTAACTCATCAAGATATCGACCTCCGGTCTTGGAGGGGAGTGATGTGGCGATTTCCACATACACCAAAAAAAAAGAGAAAAACTCCAACATCATCTACAACCTACTAATCCTGCATCGCGCTATGAGAGTTCTCGCACCGATTAGTATATATACAACTTCCCAACACGAACCGTAGGGGTATTTACAACTCCCTTCTTGCGAAGGGGGTAATGTCGCAGGGACTGCAGCGCTGGCTGGAGGCCTACTTCCGGGTGATGGAAGTCCAGCTGGGCGACAGGACGCGAGAAGACGTCGCAGCGGGTGACCTCACCATCTTAACGGCGGTTGAGAGGACGCTCCAGACCCCATCCTCCAGCCCTACAACAGCAACAGCCACACTACCTCCGGCCAAAAGGTCCCGTGAGGACGACGACGCTGAGGTGAGCCCCAACCCAGCCAAGAAAACAGACCTGGAGGAATCCCTGACCTCCTCAGAAGGAGGGGACCCCCCACAAAGTAGACACTCCACACCCGAACACGGCGATGATATGGATCTACAGGAGGAGTCTTCCTCCTCCTACAGATCCCTTCCACCCCTGCCGCAACGCGTGCCGAATAAATCGGCACCCATCCCAGCGCCAGTGCCAGCACCCGCGCCAATGCCAGCACCCACACCCGTGCCAGCACCCGGGCCCGTGCCAGCACCCGGACCCGTGCCAGCACCCGGACCCGTGCCAGCACTCTCACCCGTACCAGCACCCGCATCCGTGCCAGCAACAAGAACGGCAGCTGCCGTCCTAGCCGCACCACCGCCTCCCAAGGCATCTCCGGCACCACCCTCTCCTGCTGCACCTGCAGCAGATGCAAGCAAACCCGCAAGCAGCCAGTCCTGGTAGTTGACCAGATACCCAACTGGACGACTGCCTTCAAGGAGCTGGCTGCCAAAATCGGCCACCCACCAAATGTCCGTCCCTTTGGTAAGGGATTCAAATTCACCCCCAAAGGAGACGACGAGTTCCGGGCAATCCAAGCCTACCTCGACGGCCTCGGGCAGGAGCAGGCACCATATTATGCCATTGCCCCGCCGCACCAAAGGCCTCTCAAAATGGCCATTTGCGGCCTACCTGCCGACACCCCCGCGGAGGAGATTGTCGAAGACCTGACCAGCAAGGGCGTGCCGGTCAAGTACGCCAAACACGTCCGGGCCCGCACAGGCAGACCCGCATGTATCTTCTTCGCGGAGGTGGAAAAAACGGCAGCCACCAGGGCTTCCGGCACAGCTCTCACAACTGCCACAGGCCCCTAGCCTGTGTCCGCTGCGGTGGCGCTCACGCAGCACACGAGTGCCCCCGTCCGAAAGACGAACCGCCTACTTGCGCAAATTGCAAGGGGCCACACCTCGCTAGCAGCGTAACATGCCCCACGTTCAAACGAGAGGCACGCAACAAAAAAGCGGGCCTGACTCCCAAAACAGGCCCGCCTCAACTTATCTCCCAGCCCAACACTGTTGGGGACTCAGCTCCAGCCACCCTAATGGCTGAGGCTAACCCAGCAGCAAAGGCTGCCACTAAGCGGAAGCGTCGAAGAAAGAAGACGGCACCCAAGGAACCACCCCCACCCGCGGCTAAAGCAGGAGGGGAGAAGATTGAAGTCCCAGAAAGGGACCAGCTCGACGCCCTACTCACGCTGTTCGCTCAGCGCGTAAGGGCAGGCGAAATCAACATCACTGGCATCCTCCAATCTCTCCCCACCAATGGCTAAGCCACTGAGGGTGGTTCATTGGAACTTGGAGTCGCTGAAAGGCAAACTAAGCCTCCTGCGCCTCTTCCTCAAGGAACAGCAAGCCGACGTTATGTTGATAAGCGAGACCCATCTAAAAGCCAATATGCCAACAAAACTGCCAGGATACTTCGTGTACCGACAAGATGAGGTCTCGCCGATAGGCGAAGCCTATCGGGGACTTGCTGTCCTAGTGAAGAGGACAGTGGTGCATCAACCCGTCGAGCCGAAGAGACTCGACACCATATACGCCCTTGGTGTCGATGTCCAGGTCGGCAGAGGGGAGATGCGCCTCTACGCGGCCTACCGCGCACCTAGCCAAGCACTCCGAGTAGACGAGGTCAGGAACCTCCTTCTTTCATCGACGCCAACCAACATCGCGGGCGACCTCAACGCCAAGCATCCGGCTTGGCACTGCTCCAGCAGCAATCGAGCCGGACAGCTGCTCGTCCAGGATGCCAGCGCGTATGACTACGAGATCGCTGGTCCCCGAGAGCCTACCGGGCTAGACCGGGTGGACCTGCTCCGCGACAGCGTGCTGGACATCCTGGTCTACAAAGGTCTGAGAGCCCCACCCTCTCAAGAGGTTCTCCTCGACCTCCCCTCTGACCACCGGCCTGTACTGCTGGTGTTCAGGGAGCCCGTGACGATGGTCAATCCGCCGAAGCCCCGAGTACATACCGACTGGCGGGCCTATCACCAGTCGCTATCCCACTACGAGCGACCAGCGATAGTCAGGTCCCCAGAGGAAGTAGATGCAGCCGCCGAAGAACTCTCCAGGGCTATCCAAGCCGCGCTTCGCACCTCCTCGAGCACCAAACCGAACTCCGAGCGACGGAACCCACTTCCCGCTCGGCTCCGGAAGATGCTAGAGGAGAAGCGCGAGGCAAAGTAGCTCTGGCAGAGAACCCGCCACCCACACGACAAAAATCGTTACAACCGAAGTACCAAACTCCTCAAGGCCGCACTATGGGAGCACAGGGGCGATGCGTGGGAGGACTTCCTTATACACATCGAGGACGAACAGCCCTCGATACACCGTCTCTGCAGACAACTGACCGCAGAGCCCAACCCCACGCGTCCCCTGCTCGGACAGGACGGCCTCCTTCGGTTTAAAACCCAGGACCGCGCCGAGATCATCGCGAGCAGCCTCGAGAAACAGTTCACACTACACGAGGTCCAAGACGAGGCACATACCCGAGAGGTAGAGGACACAATCCGGACCTACCTCTCGACCCCCCTTGCCCAAGGGGTGAACTGTTAGTGACCCCGAGTGAGGTTGCCGCGGTGATCCAAAGGACCAACCCCCGAAAGGCCCCCGGTGAGGATGGTATTCCAAACACTGCGCTGCATCGGCTTCCCCGGAAGACGCTGGTCGCCTTAACCCAACTGTGCAACGGCATCCTGAGGACCGGCCACTTCCCGACCTCCTGGAAAAAAGGCCGAGTCATTGCACTCCCCAAACCCGGTAAGGACCTCAGGAGACCGGAGAACTACCGGCCCATCACTCTCCTCTCGACGACGTCCAAAGTGTTCGAGCGGCTGCTGCTGGTGAGGGTGCAAACCTACATACAGCCGAGGCCGGAACAATTTGGTTTCCGCCGAGAGCACTCCACCACGCTGCAGCTAACTCGCGTACTGGACGAGATGGCCACGTGGATGAACAAAAGCGGCTTCACGGTGACCGTGATGCTCGACATGGAGAAGGCGTTCGACAGGGTGTGGCATGATGGCCTCATCCACAAACTGTCGACGTCTTCATTACCACGAAGAATCATCGCGGTCATCGCATCTTTTCTCTCACAGAGAACTTTCCGCGTGGCCATCGAGGACGCCACGTCAGAGGAGAAGACCATCCGGGCCGGTGTACCACAAGGGAGCTGCCTGTCGCCAGCCCTGTACGCCCACTACACGGACGACATTTCGGTAGTCGGTGACGTCAGGCTGGCACTATTCGCTGATGACGCCGCGTACCTGTCCAGTTCCCGAAACGCCAACCACGCTGCACGGAAGCTGAGCCCGACACTTGAAGCGCTCCCGGGCTGGCTGAAGAAGTGGAGGCTCAAGTGCAACGTGGCGAAGACTCAGGCGTTGATAACTGGCAGGGCGCATCTCCCGCCAAACCTACGACTGAAGGGGGAGGACATTCCATGGTCCCCTAGGGTCAAGTACCTGGGTGTCATCATCGACAGGAATCTGACGATGAAACCCCACGTCGACACCACCATCGCGAAGGCACAGTGTGCAAGGACGAAGCTGCGTCCCCTGCTGTCCTCCAGATTGCCCACCCGAGCCAAACTCGGGCTATACAAAACATATATCAGGTCTCGCCTTACGTTTTCGGGGCCGGCCTGGTACAACCTGACAGCGGGGTTGACTGCAAGCTGTGGAAAACAGCTGCCTTCGTCTGGTGGTCGACGCACCCAGGTACCTAAAGAACGCCACCATCCACCGCGACCTTAAGTGGGAACCCATAGAAAAGTTCGTGAGCAGACTCGCCACGGGGATGTTCGAACGGGCTGACCGCTCGAAACATCCCCACTTTGTGGGTATTGCTCCCCTCCCCCATCCAGAAACAACCACCATGATCCGGAGGCGGCTGAAACGCCCCGCCCGGGAGCTAATGTCAGCTTCCTCGAGCGGGGCTCCCCCACCGGACAAAGATGACGAACCGCCGACCTCTCGTAGGCGGCTCGCCGGGCCCCTCTTCGGAGGGACGTCCGGCGGACCAACCTCTCACACACAACCGACACAACCGGCTCACAGTAGTGAGCCGCGTAGAAAAACCACTATAAGGAGCCCGGCGCTCCCAATAGTCTCCCCACCCCCCATATACAGGGGTGAGATGATCACCTCGCCTGGTCGGAGGATCCTCCCTTTGTGTTGGAGGGACATAACACCCGTCCCTCCAAATTCCCACCAATGCGAAATTTACGCTTTGTCGTAGAGATGCGAACTGCCCGTGTAAGCTTTCTTTTGTGCGTGTAGAAACCCCCTCGAGCCGGCACCCCACCAGGGTTTTCAATGGGGTGGTCGTCGGAATCGAACCGACTAAAACCTCCCGGTGTGCAGTACTGCGCCCTAAACAGGAGGGATCCGGGAACAGCTTTTATTAAGACATCCGGACCCCCCCCCGGGCGCCTGCTCGCAAAAGTGCCGGCACCACTTTTGGGTAAAGAGCTCTACCGTCGGTATTCCCCGAAACACACACTATTATTTATAATATTTTATACGAAATCAATAATACTACAAATTACAAGAAGTACAATCGTTACATGAATCTCTGCACAGTATAAAACAAGTTGCTTATGCCTTGTCTTTGTCTGTCCTTCTGTACGCATAGATCTTTTAAACTACGCAATAGTGATTCAAGAGAAAGGTTTTTGTGTTAATTTGTTGAAATATGGCGATAATATTTGTTCAAGATGTTCGAAGAAAGTAAGCTGACTGAGAGCTTTCATCGAAAATTTTGTCTTATGCTTATGAAGTATAACAAAATAATATATGATGGAATTTTTTCTCTTTATTAGGACTACTACAAAAAGTCAGCGATGGCATATGAGCTTTCTATAACCAGTATTGTCCTTATCACTACACTTAACACTACAAAATTTAATACAATCAGATTTACCGTTCCAATTTAAATACCTCCAATTTCGGGTAAAGCTATATTTTACAATGGACATTAATAAGTCACAGGGTCAAACAGTCAACGTTGCAGGCTTAAATTTGAGCACATAGACCGTTATATGTCGCACTCGAGAGTAACCTCTAAAGAAAACATGTTTGTATTGTCTCATGAAAAAACACCTGTAAATATTGTATATAAAGACATCCTGTAGTATAGTCTAATTATAATAGTAATACTATTAATCACTTCACACTGACACAAAATTAGTATATACATTGCACGCGTGCGAAGCCGGGGCGGGTCGCTAGTTTTACAAAAAATAAATATAAATGGCTTACTTAAATGACATGGTGATTAATTTAGCAAGTTTTTATTATTATTGCTAATTCATGTTCCGTAATAAATCTAAATCTATATCTAGAACTGCCATAACTAACCCAGTTTCAAACAAATCAGATAACAAAAAGTAATAACAGCTAATAAATTTGTCAGACAAACCGCCTCTGTCGAAAAATAAGAAGAATATCAGAAAACATATTGTTTCCCTTACCAACGGAAACCTAAAAACTGTAATAGTCGTATAATTTAAGTTGAATCGAGTTGGCACAGTTCCCATTGTTAAACTACCTATAATTATGTATGTTAATACGTGCGAGGTGGTTCAGATACCGTCTAACGACTTCCTTTGATAAAAATAAAGTTGCGTTGAAATTTTAGTTCCGTAGTTGCAAGTTTATTGCCAAATTGCGTGCGGCGACTTGCAATCAAGAGTTCTCCATCGCCCTTTATATAGACATTGATTTAATTTACATAGGAATGTGGCGAAGATGATATCAATGATCAAAATATCAGGATTTATTATTATACTGCTAGATTAATATCGTGGTAGTATCAGTAAGCGAATATTTGAGTTAGGAGTAATAATTTGAAAAGGATATTGATGGACTCATACTCGTATGTACTCGTCACCTTTACTGGACCTTAAATTACACAGAACGATGACGACATTACTGTTGTATTCTTCATTTCAAAAGTGACTGCATAGCTAACATTAAGCTAAACCAAAACTAGCAAAAGCTAGACTATAAATGAAAATTATATTATTGAAATAACTACGTAATTTTGGAAAAAACAAGGATTAAGTCTGCTAGAGACTGAGATAGAATACAAGTTTCATAATCTTTGTCTTTGCGCCTGCATACTACGAAGCTTTCAGAAAATGCGTCAATGTCCACGTGGTGTAATTTTTGTGCATTTGCATATTAAAATTTCTTTGGTTAGTTAATTTATATTAATTACTTAACACATCTGTATTATTTTTTATATAAATGATCTAAAATTAAATTTATTAACATTAGTAAATTATTTGTTAATTTTACTTTTTATTTCTCATTTTCTAGCTGTAGTAGCTACTTTTCTGAAGTTTCACTTCTGCCGTGTGTGAATTACTTACACACACTTTTTTAATTTACCTGAAACATGAATGTGGTTAGAGTTAAATATGTTTAAACATGTTATGGTAAATAACAAGTTGTGATAAGTAAAGATATGTTAAAACATGTATGTTGGTTAGGTAGTTGGCCACAAATTATTTTTCATTTAGATATAGCATAATAATGGACATTTTAAGTACGTTTTTTCATTAGTTTTTTTTAATGATATCTTTCTTTTAATAACGTCCTGTAAACCAAATACATCCTAGCACTAGGCTGCTCAGTAGGTGATCTTCGTGGACAAAAATGTAAAGTAAATTTGAATCCACGAAGAGCACCTGCAAAAATATTTATAGTTGCCTTTCGTGGAATAGGCTAGTTGCCATTCGCGCAGGTGCCATTCGGACGGGTGCCCTAGGTGAACTACCTCAAACATAATTTTTACGAAAACAAAATTAAAATGAAGCCTTAGATTAGCCAAAACTGTTGTAATTCACAAATTTCTTTATGTACCTATGTATAATGGTTATGGTACAAAAATAAATGATTATGATTATGATTTTAACAATTTTGAACATTTCGCAGGTAAATAAAAACCTAGGATACTTGGCATTGACGTAGAATTATGAAATTAGGTAAGAAGTACGGTCTCACAGCACACGTGAGACGAGTCTCACAGAAACCGGACAAGTGCGAGCACTTGCCCGGTTTTTTTTGTGATGACGTAACCATAGCCTATTCCTTAATTTTATCATCGCTTAAAGAAACGCAAAATAAAATGTTGTCCAAAACTGGACCGCTTGAATCGGCGGCATCTAAGGAGTTCCATAAAATCATTAAAAATTTTCAAAAAAATAGTATTACACACAATGTCATGATATTTACCTACATTAAAAGAAATACATAACATCACTTAAACAACATGTTTTATTTGAAGTTAAGCTTAGAGGCCTTGTACTATACATATAAATGTAATGGACTTAAAGTAAAAATAAGAAAGAAAAACAAAACTGTAACAAATGAATTAGATACAATCAACTAAATCTATTCTAGGTCCTTCGAACAGAACACAATTAGTGCCGCTTTTCTTTTCTTTAAAGCGTTCCTTTTATAAAATCACTTAAATTTAAACACTCTTTAGACGGAGGGCCCAGAGCGATTACATTAAAACATTTCGATCGGGATTACGGAAGCTTGATTTCTGCCTTACAAAATTGGGATTAATACGTAAAAATGTATAAAATGAGCTCGGCGCCTCTCTAGTGGATCATTAACAAAAATTTTGCGGTGTCGTCCCCAGTAACATTGTTTTATATTTATTGTTGTTTACACTTTTATACGCAGACATCACGGTAATTTGTTAAAGGATAATATTTGAGCTCGTTTATGAGAGCGTGATGCGGCCATATTTGTTTGCTGCTCTGCACCAACAATACGAGGCTCTCATCTGTCAAGCTCAACTGGCGACAATATGTACAAACGGACGACAAATAAATTGGCCATCATTTATATTGATGAGTGACGGCGCTGGGTTTGAATATATTGTAAAAATATTGACTTGCAACTTATTGCTCTTTGTTTACGAAATTGAAAAAATTATATCTTTACCTAATTGAATTGAAAACAAATTCGTAAAATCCCGTTTCTGACCTTATTAATGCAAACTCAAAAATAAATGACGCAATATATATGCATGGTATTTGTGAAGTCACACTATCCTCCTGTCAATGTGTTCTTGGCGCCAAAAGATTCTTCTTGCCGTCTAGCTTTCTATTTCACAGATACCCGCAACAATTTACTGTATCTTACACTAAATTACAAGCATCCAGATGTCACGCCTATCAAGTTAATGTGTATGTACATATATATTAAAGTATAGCAATAACAAAACTTGGCTTATATGTAATCATAGAATGTTATTGCTTTGAAACTGGCTACATATTAATAAAACTTGATAGTAATTATTGTCTTCAATTTGTACCCAATTTGAACGACTAGTTGTTAACTTAGAAATGTAATAACCATTCTATGGTACTATCTTACCCATTTACGCAAACATATTTTATACCAATATTGTTACCAACATATAGGTGGTATATTGGCCATTTAAAAGATGCATAATATGTTATTTGCATAGAATATCGAGATCTCTTCTGTTTCATACTGGCTTAAAGTAATTTTAAAAGAGTTATACAATTAAAGGTATGTTCCAAACCCGTTGTCTACGTGATAATATTGATCGTCTGTAACTTATTATTACTCTTTGAACTCCCGCTTTGCTAAGATATAAAGTGGATTTATTATATACCGAACTCCTAAATTGGTCCTTAGACGGGTTCCAGAGTAGTTTATCTTTCTTTGGAACTCAAGTTCTTTGAATACTATCAGTGTTTTCGTAGTCACTGATATTATTCCTGGTGTTTAAGAGTAACAGTAAGGGATACCCCATGATGTCCTCTGAATGCATTTACTTATACAGTCTACTTACCGTGATAAGCATACTAACTAACAAAAAAAACATACAAATTAGACAAGAATATTTCTCAATCTAACAGACATTGCAATACTATAATAATATTAGTGTAGATAATTTCCATTTAGGACACCCTGTTGCGTATAACTAAGTAGATATACAGACTCTGGTATATTTTAGAAAAGTTAAAAGCATGTACTTGGTTATCTGAGGGTTTATTATGTTTACCCAAGCTAATTTGTGTTTACTCAAATTACCCTGAGTGTTCATTCACCTACGTAGATGTAAGGATTTCAGTACGATGCGTACATAGCTATACTTGAATCAAATTGGATGTGGAATCTTCGTAAACAAACTATATGTCATCATAATTACAATTCTGAAATATTGTAATTATAACTCTATTTGCTAGTTAAACATTACAAGTTTACTGTCGTTGCGTTTGCTGGAATTCAATCTAAGCACCAAATTCGTAAAAACTACCTTAAAATAAAAATAAAGAAATTTGAAAATACAACTATACGTCTTACAACCCTATAACTCATTAAATTTCGCAGGTCAGCAAGAATTTGGTTATTTATATAATTAGTTGTCAAAGTAATGAAGCTATGCAATAACATTAGGTATTACTACATAGCCTAATATAGAAGGTGTATGATACTCGCTGCAGAAGTTGCTGTATTCTCCATTGCAGTACCCCTTGGAAACCCTGTGACTCTCTTATGGGTTGAAAAGAAGCAAACACTGACTTGGAAAGACTAGGACTGGAGGATATAGGTGGTTCAGTTCGACGGGAACGGTGCCGGTCGGCCAACAACACACTATCAGCACTTTTAGTTCTTCAGGTGTTGGTCAGGGTTCTTAAATCACGCAGTCAGGCAGTAGTTAGGAGCACTAACGGTCAGTTATCTTCTAACGAGTTTAAATTTATATAATTTTTGAAATTGAGTGTCTTACAGCTCGCGCGTATATGTACAATAGGGGCGGTTGTTATATTTTCACTCGCGCGTGACATTTATGCCACAGATAATGTAGAACCCATAGTCTCGGGAAGTTTAAAATAAAAACATGAGTTTCAGGATGAAAAGGAAAGTGGAAGGGATGGTTAAGGTTTGTCCAGAAGGTATCGCTCTTTATTTTTAGGCGTATTATCATTATAATGGTTACCATAGTACAGGCTCTGCTTAGTTTGGGATCAGACGGCTTTGTGAGATGTGTGAAGTTATTATTATTCCTCTTTATTCAACTTAATACTTGTAAATTACATTTTTAAATATGTACAAAACAATATATCTATTTAAAAATATAAAAAATAGTAGACCACCGACATCGGGTACAGGGACCAAGACACCGGTGGTTAGGGCTCCAAAGACAGGAACCTCCTCACTATTATTGTTTTTATTAAAAGGGTGTAAATATATAAAATTTTAAGTATTTGATAGTCGAAATATAATCTGTAAATAGGCGTCGATGATCTTGCACGAACTCGAGTCACTGCACTCACGAAAACCAATTCGTAAACAATAGTCCAAGAATAACCAGATGCGCAGGGATTCACACTGATTCGGTATTTTCGGCTAGATCACAAGTGAGGCGACTTAAATATTATGCTACAGCTGCCTAAATTGTACTACTGCATTTACAGGATCACTAAGAAACTTTCTACAATTTAGTTCAAATCCAAATAAAAAAAAATTACAGTCAATTACTTTTTACGAGTTCTTTATTTATTATTTAAATAATGATGGTCAAGAGAATAGGTTTATACTTATTTCAATTGTAATGCTTATTTATTTCAGAACTATAATATTAAATACCCATTGTTATAAAATATTTACAAAAAAATCTTTGAAATCGAATAATTAAATTATCATAATCTTGTTCTAAAGTTATTAAAATAAATACTAATTAATAACAAGTCTATATCCTTTCATTTCCGTATTATCCACCGTGACACTTTTGTACCTGCCTACTGAAGGCGAATGATGAGCCTCATATTTGTAATCTTCTCCGACCAATAAAGTTTTATTTCATTTCGTTTCTTTCGTTTCGCTTCGTTTTATTTCATTAAATTTCAGTTCAGATGTTTATACACGAAACAGGCCTTTTTTTACTTTCAATGAGTACTATCCTGGCCGTATTATTAGTGGTTCTCGTGGATGCTCCTCAATGAGAAACAATTAGTAGTATTCTTGCAAACTTCTTATAAATGTCTATGGTTGTCAGGCTAGATCCTTAATACATTGTTACGCTCGATAGCGTTTCTTTAATAATTTCGGAGCTTTTTTACGTTTAGGGATGTTCCACTAGTACAAGTGTTTATTTAAAAAATAAAACAATTCTTTCTAACGTCTAGTACATATTCAGAGGATCCAAATCATTTGTATGGACAATCTTTTTAATACTTGTCTTGCAAAGTATTCACAATAAGATGTACTTTCCGTTAACTGAAAAACCTCCAATTTCATTATCGTCGCTGCCAAACAAAGCATCAGCGGAAGGCGCAACGACTTTTTTTTTACGAGGAATGCTAAAAACCCATTCCGGTCTGATTAATTTAAAGGGGCAAAAATACTAATGTCGTTCGAAGACTTTCTTGTTTTGTCGAAAAGAAAAAAATAAAGCAGATTAATCTTGGAACCCTTATTAACAAAGCAATTGTTACTGAGGCTTAATTTTGAAAACCAACAATGGAAAATAAAAATGGAGTAGAGTGCGCTGCGTCCTCCCGTCCTAATGAATGAGGAGTAATTTCAGTTTAAATAAAAGAGAGAACAATAAAATACCCATTTTAAAAACAGTACGATGAGCAAATTGCCGAGGCATCCAATTTATAGACAATGAGGGAAAACTGTTAACATTGCTATTGCCATTAAGAATAGCAAGCGCAGAACACTGTAACACTTCTTGGCTCTACGTTTTATACACCCCTCACTCACATGTACACGTTTAGCTTATCTATATGCTCACATTCGCACTTGATGTAGCACAAAAAGTTGATGAATATATTGTTTACAATCAAATCTTAGCTCACTGGGTTGTAGAACGGCGTTATTTTATTATAATTCATTGAAGAACATTTGATAGGTTAAAATCAGAAAGTAATTATGAAAACAGGCCATAGCCACTTGACGAACATAGAAAACAATGAATTTAAACTGAACTGAAGTTAACATCGCTAAAGTAAAGAAAATTGTCACTGAAAATCCTCATTCAAGTTTGAGAGAGATAGCCGTTTCTGTGTCTCACGAAATGATTCGTACCATTTTAAACGATCGCTTGGGCATGAAACACGTTGCTTCTCGACTGAAGATCTGAATTTTCTTCAAAAACTCAATCGCGTAAAAGTCACCGTAGACATGCTAGAACGAGTCAATTCTGACCCTACATTCGTAAAACGCATTGTTACTGGTGATGAGACAAGAGTTTACGAGTTTGACATGCAAACTAGTCAACAAGCTTCGAAATGGCGACTTCCAGCTGAACCGAAACCGAAAAAACCACGACAAAGACGATCAAAAGTCAAGATCATGTTGATGGTTTCCTTTGACTATCGAGGTACTGTGCACTCGAAATTCTTGCCAGAAGGTCAGTAAATAAAGAATATAATTTAAACGTTATTCAAAGAAAATACTTGGATATTACACCACGACAACGCGCCAATTCACAAGGCCCTCATTATGAACAAATTTTTGACCAAAAACTCAACAAATAACACCGTATTCACACGATATGGCTCTGGCCGACTTTTTCTCTTTCCAAAACTCTAATTACCACTTCAAGGTACCTGTTTTTAGTCGATAGAAGATATCAAAGAGAATTCGCGGCAAGAAATGAAGTCGATTCCGGAAAATGCATGGTGATTCATAAAAAATGTTTTGATAACTGGATTATTTGTTGGCGTAAGTGAATAATTTCTGAAGGGGCCTACTTTTCTTTTTTTTGTTGAGCTGAGCTGCCAATGACTACCTCGCCTGATGGAAAGCACAAGCAGAAGTCACCATCCTCACTGCCAACAAGGACAGTGTAGCATGGTGACCAGCACTATGGCGGCCTAGTAAGATGCTTTTTCACGCCCCGCTTAAAGGACCCAGGATCATAGTGGGACGGAAACACGTGCGCTGGTAGTGAGTTCCAGGTTTTAACTGCTCGGCACAGGAAGGAAGACCCGAATCGATAAGTGTGAGAGCGTATGTCTACCACTCTAAAGGGGTGACTTCCGAGGCCGGCACGTGTTGTTCTGTAGAGGAAGGGAGAAGGGGGGACCAGTTGGAAGAGCTCTCCAGAACACTCCCCATGATAAAGGCGATAGAGGACTGCCATAGAGGCGATTTCTCTACGCATCTGCAGAGGCTCAAGGGACTCGGTGGCTTGAGGACTGACTGGACTTTGAAGGCGATACAATACATTTAAAAGAATACATTAACATTTTGTGTTTTATTGACCTTTTCCCGGTACTTTTTTGACAGAGTAGTAAATCGTCGTATTTACAGTCTGCCTATGTGGTTTCGATAATGTTACTAATCTTTTAAAGGCGAAAGTTAGTGAGGATGGATGGATGGATGGGTGTTGATTACTCTCTCACGCAAAAACGACTCAACGGATCTGGATTAAATTTGGCACAGAGATAGACTATAGTCTGGAATAGCACATAGGCTTTTTATCCGGAAAAATGTACGGTACTTGTGGGATAGATTTCACCAAAATTTCCACTCGAATGAAGTCGCAGCCAACAGCTAGTTGAATATATAGGTAAGTTTCGAACCTGATAGTAAGCATTTATTTAGGGAGTCGTTTGTGCGAAATCAACCCTATCTCTACACTATTGAATTTTTACATTGTTACGAAATTCTCAGAACTAACACGGAGTCTAAAAACGTGCCTGGTATTTAATTCGGAAATGAGCCAACTATATCGCTTTCTAAATATGGACGTGTATGTGTAATATACAGCTGAGTATCAAAAAAAAAGTAAAAAGATATGTGTGTGCAATTCACACACGGCAGAAGTGAAACTTCAGAAAGGAAGCCTCTGAGAAGATGAGAAAAATAAAAAGTAAAATCAACAAATAATTTACTAATGTTAGTAAATTAAATTTTCGATAATTTATATAAAAGTCATAAGTCAAATTAACACAGATGTGTTAAATAATTAACATAAATTAATTAACTAACTAATTTTAATACGCAAATGGACAAAAATGACACCACGTTGACATTGATGCATTTTCTGAAGGCTTCGTAGTACGCAGACGCAAAGACAAAGATTATAGGAAACACTGATACTTGTTTTCTATCTCATTCTCCGCAGGCTAAATCATATTTATGAATATGTTTGCCTCTTTTTAAAGATTATAGGAAACAAACATTAAATTTGTATAAATAGCTAATCCATTTACTTTATATATATTAGTTAAACAAATTTTAATTCAATTTACCGCAATATAAAACAAATATACTATGAATGGTGAACATAAATTACCCGAGGTAATATTAGCCATGTAGAATGTCAGCAGCGAAATACGTCACAGTGAAACAAATTCAATACTCTTCGCGTATGCTTATACATACATGAACATACTAAATGAGAAAAGGGGAGCTTTTTTCATTAAGTCCCTAAATTGCTACGAAATATTTCATTTCGATCGAATGATTGGCTCCAGCCCAACTGTGTGACTCGATGGATGCCGACAGACCTCCGACGTTCACTATCAGATGTTCGAGGTATGCTATTTTTCTCCGTAAGAATACAAATGTCTTGCCAAATTGTCTACCGCCGAACTAGTCCAATTTAGAAAGCAATTTTGCAACCAATTCGTTTTGTAAGCGGATCAAGAGGCCAACCTTAAATATGGCCATTAAATCGTTTGCGCCGAACCCACATTCGTCTTTTTAATGCGAACTTCCAACGTTAACAAATAAGAAACTCTTATCGACTCTAACTTATCACGTCGGCCCTACACGCCTCATCTACACAAGTATACATAATATACTTTTAAATAACTAAAACACGTCCTATAAAAAGAGTACGTTATTTGCACGACACCGATGCCAGTTTTTTAAATTTTTGTCTGTGTCTTTCTGTATGTTTAATCCGGCTAATCTCTTGAACGGGTGGACCGATTTCACTGGCAAATAGCTGGTGTTATAAGGACTAACTTAGGCTACTTTAATTTTGGAAAAATAATTAAGGTGTCGAGCAAAATATATAAATATGTGATACGAGCGAGAACTTATACTATAGACTAGTTATATTACAATTTCGCTTCACCGGACACAAAAATATATGACTTAATTAGTGTAACTGTAACATGTACTGTAAGACTATACGACCTATAATAACAACAACAAAGGAGCAAAAAATCTGGAGATTGGATATGATGAGGCGTTGATAAACACTTTCAAGTTTGATGTAAGAAAATTCATACAACGTGAACTGTTTAAGTGTTTACCTAAATGGCAATATATGCAAGTGACTTTTTTTACAGAAAAAAATAAAGTCGATAAACATACTAATACGTTAACAGGTGAACTGTAAGTATAGCGACCTGTTACTGTAATATTTTTCCTCTTAGTCACTTCCACCTCTTAATTATTTTTTAAGGTATCAAAATTAATAATAATAATGTACCGCTTTATCGACACCAGAAACATTAAAGAGTTAAATTAATACAAATTGCGGTTTATACAATAGGGAATATGCATGTTGTTTAAATTTACTTGATTAATTTTCCTTTGAATCTTTATTGTCCAGATATTATGCCTAAACAAATATTTTATTGTTTAGTTCGTGTTTAATTGCAAAAAATATTATTTAAAATATGCAAAATAAGGGCGCGAAATTCAACTTTGCAAAACGCTTCACCATTGGTCGAAACAAAACATGACGTGACATTCCACGTTCTGTCATTTATCGGCGCCTATATTCGTAGTGTTACGGAGAAAGATAGGTGTTCCTGTGGTTTTTGCTCTTAGCTAGTGCAATTTAAGCATTCTAGTGATATTAGAAATCATCTAGGACAAAGACTGAATGTAGTTTTGTCAAAGCACTCATGATGACTATTTATTTTGCATCAAATCCAGATTTTACGTCCGCTGAGGTTAAAGGAGTGAAAGCCGCAAGGTAATTATTATAATACTTGTTATATTATAATCTAAAGAATAGGTAAGATATGTATAGTTAGTTATATTCATAAAGTTTTATTGGACTTTTGTTACCTAGTTTAAGTAGACAAGCAAGTTGAATTCTGCTTGATATTTAAAACAAACATAAATTGCTGCTGACTAATTCACACTATACTAGCAATTAAATTGTAATAGGCTTACATTGAACTGATCTTCACAACAATATAAACACCATATTGAAGATACTTCATCTCTTCTCATTAATGTACACCAATGTTTTCATATTTTACATTATTATTTTGTACAGGAAAAAATACTGTATTGGGTGTACTTCTTATAGTGTTTTCACACTTAGGGACAAGGCAATACCTATAAAATGGTTTTTATCCATCGTCTATTAATTACAATAAATAGTAATTACTACTGGAAATCGGTATAAAATTACTGTAACACTTCAAGTAAGTTTATGAAACAAACACTAAGCATGGAACGTGACGTCATCCAAGGCCCGCGAAATATGGCGGCGTTCAAACAGATCAAATTTTATCGATGTTTTCAATGTTATTTTAAAAATTTATTTGAACATTGCCAAGGTTATTTATATTTTTTATTAGGGTAGAATGATGGAACAAGTCAATATAAGATAAAAAAAAATACATGCATATTCCCTATTGGCGGCCTTATCGCTCTATGGCAATCTCTTACATCTCTTACAAAATTTGTTCAGTAAAACATTACAAACTCTAAATAAAAAATGTTTCATTAGCACTTAAGGACAATCAATATTTGGCACTGAAATATGTAGGCATTCATCCAAGCGGACGCCTACGGCTAATGTATATTTATATTGATGAAAACTTTGTTGACAGGGGACTTTCAACTCGACAGCGACATGAAAGAGCTGTATGTGAAATGTTTTGAACAGATATTTGTTGGCGTGTATGTGGTCTAACGAGCGAAGTTCTGGCGTGATTGAAACCGTTGCCTTCCGATAGTCATCGCACCCTTTCATTCAAAACTGACCCTCGGGTCTCACCCATACACACATAAGCACATACTGTAAGCGGCCGCCTTCATATTTGATAAAACGACTTAATTAAAACTTTACATAGTTTCCGACCGGACGATGGAGTCGTCTGTTTATATCACTCCCTTCTGATAACATCTTTTTAATTATGCAGAGCTAGAATTAATTAGTTAAGCCGAATGTGACTTTCTGAATAAAAAACTCATTCATAAACTTTATTCATTACAGACTTGGATCACTAGTTTTTTAACCGACTTCCAAAAAATTAGGAGGTTCTATGTTTGACTGTATGTATTTTTTATCTTTGTTCTCTGATATTTCTGTTATCTATGGACTGATTTCAAAAAATCTTTTTGTTTCAAAGAGTATGCTGCCACGCTGGTCCTATTATCTCCAAGTCCGGATCTCATGATGGTATCAGAGAAAAAACGAGGGAAACCCTCAGAAATTAAGGACTGTGTTTGTTGGTTTTTCTTGAAATTAGGCAATACTGACGTTTAAAGTGATGAACGTTACTGTTATTAATCGACTTTAAAAAAAAAAGGAGGAAGTTCTACGTTATATATTTTTTTAAACTTATTCAATTGACTACAGCAAGTTGCTAGACAAACTAAAAACCTTACCACTTTATCTATATAAAGTATCGGGTTTAATAAATTAAATTTAGTATAATTTTACGTACTGCTGTTACCTTAATTACAGTATGTGATATTCTCAATACCGTATCAACTCAGTGCTCACACTAAAAATTTAAAAATAAACACTTAAAAAAATTTAAGCCGACTTCAAAAACCACAAATGATAACAAACTTAATTGAAAATATGAAATACTACAATACAGGTGACACTTTTAATGTTATTGGCAACATTAGCACTAGCTGCCTACCGGTCTGTTTGAAGTCGGTGCCAAGCTCGAAACGCTACTAGTTATACCAGTCATACTAATTCTTATAATATACTTATTTGCCACCTTATTGGTATAAAAAAAACGCATATAAGTATATCGTCTATATAATAAACCATATCTTCCGTTATTACTTATTAAACACCCACATTTTGCCAACTATAATTTGATCCCACTAGAGGTGGGTAGGAATCTTCTATGCGGGTTCCAGAAATGATGCACACTTAGACTTGACTCGTATATAATGTTTGACATAAAAAATTACAATAATTATGTGAGCTCTATGAGTACGTACGTCTTGTTCGGTGCCCGGCTGGCGAGAGGTCGAGCGGGCTGCGTGGGACAACGCGGTGACGGTCCGATACGAATACCGTTAGGTGTCTATTTGTTTCGTGCGTTAGCAATTGGCAAACTCCCACAAGCCTATTGCTGCTAACCAAGCACTTTGGAATTAAAAATGGGAAAATTGGAAGTAGGTATATTAAAAGAAAAAGGTAGGAACATACTATAAATAAACAAATTACATACGTGCAAGTAAATTATTGCCTTAACAAACCTATCCGCTTGATTTAATATTACTTTTAATGTAGTTTATATAGTTATATGATGAATGAATGAAAACAAGACAGTGGGATATGTTAAATAGATCTTATTACAAAGTCCGCCCGACTCCGTATCCGGAACATAGTTGACATTGTATGCCGAGAGCGATCGAAATTTGATTCGATATCCGAGCCAAGCGAGCAGCACAAGCAGTAAGGTAGCCATCGCACGTTGGCAAAGCAAACTCGCGGTACGTGAGGTACATAAACTTGTAGATCAAGCCGCCGAACCCTCCCGGACATATTGGTCACGTATTTTCACCAACTGCTTTTATTATCTCTCCGTCGTCGCTTTTAATTTTCTGCCAAAGTTAATCGTCGCTAAGCCGACTAACTGCCGTATTCTTCGCAGTTGGTTTTATGTCTTGCTTAATGACTCGATGTCTCGAACTTTTGCGAATATCAAACTTTAGTAAACGAATTATATGAAACATCTCAGTATCATTGTCAATGATATATTTTCGTACGTAGCATTGTTGTGAGTCTTCGTTATTATAGATGAATAAATTCGAGCAGAGACTATTTACCGTACATTAATAAAAAATATCTTTTGCAGACCATGATTGCAGCGATCAGTTCTCTTATTGGTAGATACAAGTATTTCTCGGACCCTGGAGTTTCATAAGGTAGCACAGACAGAAGCTAAGACTAAATCTATAAAAGCTGCTGGGAAGACACGATGCAGCAGATCTTGATGAGGACTTTTGTCATGGAAAGCTTGTTGCTACTGGTTATTACCTTTACCGGTCCACCAGAAATAAGCAGATATTCGAAATGTACCCGGATCGGAGTACCTGATTATCGTCCCATATGAAACACAAGTATTGAATAATATTTTATGCCAGGGAGACACTACAGACAACATTAGCATTTTAGATTTTACTTAACAAAACATGCTGTTAAAGGTGGTGTTTTACACCTTTAGTTGTATACCAAAGAATACAAGCAGATAGTGTTCAACAAAATAAAAATCTGTTAAAGATCTTAGCTATACAAACAACCAAAATGTACAGTAATACCTACAACTTTGAGCAAATCGTCAGACCATCCGTATCCATCGATTTAGTGAGACTATATTTCTCTCAAGATTTTTTTTTTCACAACGGTTGTAAATCCGCCAAACTATATTATTATAACCTTCTCATTTCCATTTTGCTTTTTTGCTTTTGCTTGCAAGAGCTACGTTGGTTACTTAGTTCTTCTACTGATATCGTCGTTTCTATCACTAAGACGGTTTCAGTCACGAAGACAATGAGTGCGAATTTTTAGATTTTAAAACATCCAGCTATAAAACGATAATCCCTAAAGTATCCATATCTGTTATCAAAACGACGCAAATTTAGGACCAAATATCGTAGCAATTCCGGAAGTTCAATGTTTAATGTGTGTTGTGTTTATAGTGTTTAAACTGGATAAGTACAGACTTGAAACCCCAAAGGGTTAACACAGCTCTAAATATATGGCGTTTTTATCCCCAGGGATATAGGACAATGGTAAAGCTAATATGTATTTAGTATATATATAGGTGAAGAACTCTTACCACAGTCAACTACATACCGCCATGGCAGTTTCAGGCCAGTTCCTCTGAGACCCAAACTATTTGTACTTTCTAGGAGTTGCCGCTTGAATATTAAATTTGTGCTACTTTACTAAATATGTTCAGAAATGTTGTGGTTTCAACTCCCGCATGAAACCATGTATGTTGTATGTGTAATATTTCTAGACTCCAGTCATTTTAGCACTGTGTACAGAAAATAACTTATTATCTATTCGTTTCCCTAAAAATATTGAAACCTACAATAAACCACCCTGGAAGTTGATATCTTTAAAAAGCTAAAAATGTCACATTTTCCGTAGTTCATCTTGGTTGCCTTTGAACGGAACTTCTCAGTAACTTCCATTAAATAAAAATTAAGAACAGTTTATTTCTCACCAATCATGGCTAGTTGGTGTGTAGTGTGTAGTATGTATGTTGTGTAGTAGTGGCCTCTCAAATCACAGGACGGACATACCGGTACGCGACCCCGGCCTCTTCGAACTGCAGTCTCAGTCCCATTTTTCTATCAGAGACCCCACACTACCCTACCCCCTACCCTTACCCTAGCTCCCTTGCTCTATCCGTTCTCCTTATCCCACTTTACCTTCTTCCTTTGTCGGAGGATTAAATTCCTAAGGAGGGATGCCGTCAGGCAGGCAGCCGGCCATAAAGAAAACAGCCAAAACGGGCATGAGATGATAATATTTCTCACCAAGCAAGTACAAAAGTAGACAGTTGTTATGTAGTTAATTACACATGGCTGTGGACGTTGTCGCGTTTGACTTAATATGTTGACTGTCTCCTGAAATAGGTCGAGGCCTGTATCTCTGTCAGAAGATAGTGTTCAGCTCACAATGCTTACAATGTTACGAACTACAATTTGTGTGTTACAGTCCTTTTACATTTAACTTTTTATTAGTTTTACATTTAACGTAATTATAATTACTAAGTTTTGAGTATATGTGGGTGTGTGTTTATACACCCACAGACACATACTAAATTTTAAAATAAATTTGGCTATCACACGGTTCAAACCCATCATGTCGAAAAAAGTGCATGGCCAGAGCAAATCACTATCAACTTGTTTTATTGTGATTCAGCGAACGTTAATAATTGTTTCTTTCACTTCTTTCTTTCTTTCTTCTTAATCGGTTGTTGATGAACTTAAACGACAATATTCGTTGCAATGCTCAGGTACTACTCTTATCACTACATATTATAAAACAATGTCTCCGCCGCGTCTGTTTGTCGTTTGCGATAAAATGAAAAACTACCTAACGGATTTTCATGCGGTTTTCACCAATAGACAGTGATTCATGAGGAAGGTTTAGGTGTATAATTTGTTAACGTTTTGTGTAATTTGGTTGAAATATGATGATGATTGTTGAAGATGTATCTACTACCCGTGCGAAGCCGGGGCGGGTTGCTAGTAATATATATAAAAGTTCATTAAAATGTATCACAAATTGTCTGCAATAATAATCATCTTGAGTCTCGATTTCAGTTACATCAAGACTTATATTAATATTGCATAAAATTTATGATGAACTTTAACGAACTTTTAGAGATTTATAATCGTAACCCAATAAATAATAATTTACATTTACTAATTTAATATTCACTTACTCTTCATTTACCTATATAAATTAATATGTGAAGAGAAATTTTTGTACGCATTTATAAGCACGGCGCTCGAGAATGTGAAATTTGGAATGCTTAAAGTTTATATGAAGAAGGGTAGAAGGCTAAAGTTTTAAATCAATATGTGCTATAAAGTATAAAATTATATTGAAAATGGCTACATAAAGCTAAAGGGTCCAGTAAATATGTCATGTCATTGTACAAAAGTATATACAATGACAGTTCAAGTTATACTGATCAATGAAATAAAACAAGACATTCAAAACGATCGAAATATGATTGCCAGGCGATCTTTAGTTTTTTTAATAGTCCTATTTTACTACTATCTCTGTAATGACACACAAACTGTTTAACATCAGGTTATTTCCTATTGAAATGATGATAGTTAGTAATAATAAAAACACGCTTTAATGGCGATAACCGAATTAAAAGGTAAAAAAGAGTTTATCTATCCACCTCCTTTATCTTCATCATCATCAAGCCCAATCTGTTGGAATCGTCAAAACGAATCATATGATAATATTAATAAACAAATAAAATATTTGGACTTATCCCACGAGATTGTCGACATGTGGGATGTGGATTCAGCAATCATTGTGCCGATAGTCATTTCGGCCCATGGGTTAATTGCTAAGAGCCTCGACCAACACCTTCAGAGGCTAACGTCAGGCAGCTGGATTAAGAGCCTAATGCAGAAGGCAGTCCTTCTCGACACGGCACGCATAGTGAGGAGGTTTCTGTCTTTGGAACCCTAACCACCGGTAGCTTGGTCCCTGTACCCGATACCGGCGGGACACTATTTTTATATTTTTAAATATATTTGTATTTTTCTTTTATATTGTAAATGTATTTAAAAATGTAATGTATATGTATAATAAATAAATAAAGATAATAATAATAATAAACATTTACTAGTAGCCACCGAAGAGTGCCATTATCCACCTCCTGGCTCCACCATCAGTTCAACTCCAAAGAGCTTACTTCCAAGATGTATTTACATAGTGTGTTAGTTACAAGTAAAGCAAATGAAACCGTTTTAAAACAGGTTTCTTTTCCAGAATTAGGTACATTCACACAGTTCTTAAATAGACTACAAGATAAGAGATAAGATAATTTATTTATTCGCTCAAACACATGTGTACATACAATTAACAATCGCATGCAAGATAAAAAGTTGGAGAAAGTTCAAGATATGTTTGCCACATACAATGACGTGCGAATTTTAATTTAATTTATTTTTAAATCTGTATAAATTCTCATTAGTGATCTATTTCTGTCACTTGACCTAATATCCCCAGT
Organism: Callimorpha dominula; assembly: GCA_949752705.1. Taxonomy (NCBI): domain Eukaryota; kingdom Metazoa; phylum Arthropoda; class Insecta; order Lepidoptera; family Erebidae; genus Callimorpha; species Callimorpha dominula. Next base: position 15,292,822 of record OX456997.1, read on the forward strand.
CAACATTAGAAAAATGTGTATATATTATTGAAGTTATAATTAATTATGAGTCTAAAATTAATGTATACAATGTCAAAGTAATACTTATATTAAATCTTAATATTACGTCAAATGTGTCTAATTAGGTACTTAATTATGTCAAATCAAATGTATCAATTAAAAAGTCATTAACATTATAATAGGCTTTTTTAATAAGAAATGATTTTACTTTTTGCTTAAGGTACTAAATCAATAGGTAAAATCTACCCTTTCTACATAGAAATAAACATGTTTTCGTGACTACATACATGTGAGCTCGTTATTCTAAGTTTCTTATAGATAAGGATAAACTCTTATTTGTTAAAGTTATTTGGGTAGCTGCTTATCTTAAATTTCTTTTGGTATAATTATAACTTTCTGACTGATTACATTGAACTTTCGGCGCTGATATTACTTTTACCTTTGTTATTTCATTAAGTCGAAATATTATAAGTTTTTTCGATCATTTAGAATTCTAAAAGAATTAATCACTCAATAACTTTTTTATAATAACAACTTTAAAACTTTTGCCTTTGACTATAAAAGTCAGCTCATGACTACGGCCGATACACTCACCCTAATTTTTTTCTGTATTAAATTCTGATACTTAGTTCATGATAAACACAATTCTTTCTATTTGATAGCACTAACTAAATATTACCTACACACACACACACACACACACACACACTATATATGTATATATACATGTATGTACTTTAACTCCCGGCCCATCTGTACCACAATAACAAAATGACGGTGTTTTCTTTTATAAAAACTTGTCAAAAAGTAAGACGTTGCAACTAATACACGATAACAATTAGTAGGAATAGTAATAATGAACCAGCTTTTAAACAAGCTAACTTTTTAACTTCAAATGATTTGGTGCACTGGTAGAGATCTATAGCAAAAAAAAACACTCCTCTAGTACTGCTATCTAACGGCTGTTTTCTTCAAGGAGGTACTGAAAGTGTTACCGGTACCAATAAAGTATCAGGGAGAGTACCCTCCTTATGTTAGAGAATTTCAATTCTCTACTACATTTTGAGTTGTATACGGAATAAAAAAAAATATGACTACATATTAACTAATCTCAATGGTGGTGTTTATTAGTAAAATGCATATTGATTACTTTCTTGTAGTTTATAGTTTACATTAGTAATATTAGTTTTATCTGTAATAATAGTTAGGCCTATTCCCCAAAAAAATCAAAAAAGTGTCTTTTGTTGTACTAAACTGCTTTTTAGTTACTTTCGGAACGAAATTAAATTCGTACCTAATGATATTTTATTTTAATGTCATATTATGACAGTCACCGTTATCCTTAATAACTAAAAATATCCCATTGATTTATACAATTTTACTGTACTAATAGAAATTTATTATGGAAAAAAATATATTAAAATTTTGGCTCCGTCGTTTTTCTGTTACCTACCTGAACTGGATTATAATAAATTTATCTACTAGCATATCCATGATATTGCCCTAACCACAAAGATTTGAAACCTCGCAATTTTATCAAGCTGTTTCTCAGTGATATTAGTCTGCTGCACTATTATAAAGCTGAACATTTTTGTTTGATTGTTTGTTTAAAAGCACTAATCTCTGGAACTATTTGTCAGATTTAAATAATTATTTTTTTATTGGATAGAGTATTTTATTGGAGAATATTATAAGCTTTAACATCACGCTAAAAAGTTTAGCGGTAACCATAAATGCAGGTGAAACTGCTAGTCTATTTAATTTATAAACTTTTACTCATCCCATTATGTAAGAATGTGAAGTGATTCTTCGAGGCGTGATTTTAATCTAAATGAGACATCGTCTTAAACGGTTTGAAGACAAATCATTTATGACATTTAGAGTTTAAAATGTTGCTGTTACAAGATAAAAAAGGCAGGTTATTTAAAAAGCCTAATGTAATCAAGGAGTCTTACCTAAAAGCTACATTCCTTAAACACAAGCACAAGCACCTAGTCTGTATATAAAGAAATTTGTTTACTTAATCTCTATCTTTTTTTCTTTTGATCGTAAATTCCTTTCAAACAAGATATTATAAAGGATAACATAACTTTGACTGCCTGTTAGAAGAGTAAAGTTGGCTAAGGAAGAAGAGACGATAAAGGTTTTTGGCCACTAAAGAAATAAAAAGTATACAAATACATAAAAGAGGATGAAAACAAAAATTTGATAGAATTAGAGCACTTACATTTAATAATTTATTATAAGCTTAAACGTCAAAAACAATTACCGCGTAAAAATTTTTAACAAACCTCGAAGACAGTAATCTGGTTTGTAAAATCATAGATAAACTAATTTTCATCCCGTGCTTTAAACTTCAAACATTTTACGTAGGTACCTAAATTTAATCTCCTTGTTCTTGGTAATCATTTAACCGTGTTCTAGAAAGTGTTATTAGCCCGCGCACTAAAGCGGGCGAACCCAGTAAGGTCGTCTGAAACTTGGGATTAATAAACATAATATATTCCCAACAGAAACCTTTAGTTAGGCCATTTACGACATACATTTAGTAGATGTATGTAGACAAAGAAAAATCTTATTTCACGTCACAGCTTCATGTTGGAAATAACCAGGATTAATAATTATTATTGTGACAGTCGAGCACTCCGTGTCACAAACAGAGCAACAGAACTCCTTGCTTTTCCACTTGATTACTTTCGTACAATAGCCTGAACAAACAATAATGTAACGTCGGGTACCATTGTTGCAGAAATATAATTTCACTTATATGTTCCCACTGCCCTCGATGTCCCCAGCTGTACAGTATTGTATTTTTCCTTTCATCTATCTATATAAATAAAAATGAATTGCCAAATGTGTTACTAAGCGCAAAACTGGAGAACGGCTCGACCAATTCGGCTATTTTTTTTTTCATAGTTTCGTTAAAGCACAGGAAAGGTTCTTATGGAGAGAAAAAATCGTAAAAATAGCGAGGGAAACAGTAAAAACAACACTTTTCTTTTCCTATACAACAGAGAGTAAATAATAATTAAAACACATATCCCCAGCTGTCAAACATTTGTCGTCAATCAATAACTTTTGACAGAACGAAGTTTGTCGGGGCAGCTAGTTTATAATATTTTCAATGCTTGGCTGAAAACAAAAAATGAATTCACTGGATGCTGCAGTTTTTTATGCTGTCTACTATATATATTATACTATATCTATAGGATCTTTACTAGTGGAAACCCTAACATCCTTCTATGACTGTCACTAGGCAATACGCGCAACGTATTTAGATTTACCATAATTTCGTGTTATTGTGCCATAGCCTCTTTTTCAACATTCAACCTTCAACTTGATGGTTGTATTTCAATTACACTTGCAAATAAAGATAGCAAGGGGACTAAAAAAGAAACTAGAAACCATCGTCGTTGTCAATTGAACCATATACCAATTAATTACATTTTATTTTCTGAGTCGACGTTCTCGTTCAAAGTAACTCACTCGTAGTACGGTTTGCTGGCTATTCAAAATTCGTTGGATGCTATATCGGTTGGATAATATATATTGGCGTTATTATATTTTTTTTTGATAAAATACCATCGTTCGCTATTGAAAACATATTGGATTGTAGTAAAAAAATATTGTCGTCATTGTTAGTTTTAATTCAGTTGAACAAACACCTAGGTTGACTAATGTTTAACGATAACATACTTTATCTGTGTTTCAAAATTAAGATATAAGGTAAGCCCATTTTTGGCCTTAAACTATCGCATTGTAGGATACAGATGTATTTTGCAGATACTAAGTAAAACATCGCGGTAGATATTGCGCTCATTTGGATGATGTTAAGTTTACATGTACCAACTCCAAAATGGTCTAAGATAAGTAATTAATTATTGTAGTTGCGAGCCGAGAAGCTTTGTAATGTTTTCTAATATGCTTTCAATCTCCAACTTAAAAATGCGATAAAAGCATTAAACTCCAGAGGCCCAACTCAAAAGAAACCATTAAAAAAACCTCGCCAACTAGGAGTGCCCGGCAATGAATACATATTGTGCAATTCGCAGATCGTTTCATTAATTTTTATTAAAATAAACTTCAAATAACGTGATTTCCTTCGTCTCTATAGAATACGGAATAGAACTTATACCCTGCCCCAATTTTGGACTACTTTAAACTATCATGCAAATCCTGCGATATATCATCAATGCAACCACACAGCTATAACCGAAAAACGCCCCGAATAAAAGTGCTCGTATAATTTTATGATCGAACTTCACTTGGTCCGTTCCTTTGACACTCAGTAATATCCGAAGGTGCGAATACAAAAATAAAGGAATCTAATTAAAAGTAAATAAAGGCGACGGAATACGGTTAAACACATGTTCAAACGAAACGACGTAAATGGCCATCGTAACATGTTCAGGGTTGTAAAATTGCACCATAAAATAAATTTAATATAAATCCAGAGTAGGGGCGACACATAAAATTGGAGTAAATCACCGAAAGTCAGGCGCTGGAGACGTTTACAACCTCGGAGGCTGTTAGTTCCGGAAGTGTGTCGGGATCGCGGGTACCACTCAAAACGCGCAATAACCAGATATTTATGTACCGACTGCACTCAACATGTAGGTATCATTATATTGCGGTGTTTTTATTTTTAGTAATAAAACTAATATAGATTTATTTAATTTATACACGTACGTTTAGTAGATTTATGAGGATATACAAAAAGGAGATAAAGGAGATTGCCCATAGAAAGTTAGTTCTCTTAAACAAAAAGTTGAGTATTGAAAAATATAGTGTTCCGAAAATATTAAAATGAAAATACGTGTTCTAAATATCTGTGGTTAATTATATTGCGTGAAAGTGCAATGACGGTCATAAGTAACAATATCGAGTGTTAAAGGTGTCAGCATAATAATTGTGTATTTCCTGTGGTATATTTCATTTGATTATATTTATCACTAGCAGCGCCCCGCGGTTTTACCCTCGTAAGTCCCGATCCTGTGGAAGTATCGAGATAAAAAGTAGCCTATATGTTAATCCAGGTCTCCAGCTATCTACATACCAAGTTTCATCGTAATCGGTTCACTACTTTTGGCGTGAAAGAATAACAAACATCCATACATCCATACATCCACACATCCATTCATCCATACATTCTCACAAACTTTCACGTTTATAATATTAGTAGGATTTCAAGGATACTTTTAATTATTCGCGGATTTACGAAAAGTAATAAAATATAACTATAATAAATTTTACTGATAGAGGCGGAGGCAATAAATGTTTTAACGTTATCTTTACCTTAACAAATGTCGTTAAATGTTATTAAATAAATGTATTAACAAATGTTTAATATTTACTTTTATATAAAGAATACATTCACGTGAAGTAATGGACAGAGACAGTGGATACATCATAGGATCCTTAGTGTTAAGTAATAAAATAAACTTAAAATTTAGTTAGATAATAGATTCCTTATATGTATAACGCAACACCTAACTAAGAATACTTATGTCCATTTAAAATCATATTTGGACTCTTTGTAATCTCTATAATGTCTGTTGACAAACGAGGACATGGCCCATATATGATGGCTAACGCTTACCGGAGACTCTACGCAGGTGTGATTTGTGCAGAACTAAGCCTTAAATAAGACTTTGAAAATAAGATTCGTTGTTATTTTTAAAGTCTTATTTAAAGTTTTCGTTAATAATAATCGTTAATAAACGGAAACTGAATTCACTTTACAGTCAACTACCATATTCTTTCAATAGAGATCTGGTAATCCTTCTTATTGGCTGATAAATAGCCGTACGCTATTGCATGCATGTTATCCGCGATCTTTTGTGGGATAGAAGTCCGCTAAACCACTTTTGTTCCGTTATCAACAAGGCATCTTTCTTATACTAAGGATAATGGCTGGCTGACTGGCCTGTAAGTCTAATTCGGTTCGATTCCCAAACAGGACGAATAATTGTGTGAGGAGCATGACCATTTGTTCTGTATCTGGGTGTAATTTATCTATAATATGTATATATTTAGAAGCATGTTTATTAGCGGTCTGGTTACCATAGTACAGGCTCTGCCTAGTTTGGGATCGATTAGCCGTTTGTGAGATGTGTCAAGATATAAAAAAATATATAAATATATTTTGTAATATATTATTTAGTATTTGTATAATTAAATTTAATCTTGCGCCTACGTAAATTTATTCTAGGTAAATAAAAAATGAGCCCTATCCAAATAAACTTAATACTTTTTAAGTATCTTGTTTCTTTGAGTGTAAGCTTCACGTAATGTCATATAGAGGTTTCATTGAATTAGATCGATTTTCAACGCCGAGTGGCCGACTACGGCTATTCCGGTCACCATTCATTTCCTGTGGACTGCCCACCGGTACAGATATATCACTAAAAGGTAATATTGCCATCAGGAGGTGCGATAGCCATTTCTACCTGTATGTTAAAAAGGGTTTATGAAATCGTGCGGTTCAGATTTTACCGAAATTCATTATAAGCTTACACTTTTACATATACTTTTGATAAATACGCCAAGCACACACTTACAAAACGTTTTGACACATTTATGTGAAATACGTGTATTGATGGAGATAAATAATACAGTTACAGAGAGAGGAAATTAATTGGGGGAATCATGTTTTAATTTTATTTGCAGCAAGTACTTATAAAACTGGAAAAAATAAACAATTATATATTCTTTCTTTTCTTTTTAGTGATTCGAGTTTATATTTTACTAGCAATCCGCCCCGGCTTCACACGGGCAACATAAACATCTGTAACAATCATCATCATATTTCATCAAATTTAAACAAAACGTTAACAAACTATATACCTAATTCCTTCCTACTTAATACCTTCCTCATCGCAACAATCGCTCTATCTATTGGTGAAAACCGCATGAAAATCAGTTCAGTATTTTTGCATGTATAATATCAGTTACGATTTTATTACAATTTTATCAAATTACGATTTTTTTAACAAAGGACTTTTATTATTTCATCATTATTCAGAGCGTCTTATTTATTTATTTAAAACAACATGCACATTTGTACAAAGACGGACTTATTGCCCAGGGCATTCTCTACTCTACCAGCCAACCTTGGGGTGATATAGACATGTAATACCTACGGTAGGTAGGTACAAAGATGTGTGGAACTTTCAATTAATCCATTCGAAGTTCTTTAAATATAGAAATTAAAATAATCAAGACACGTTGATATACATATAGTACACGGGATACACACTATTAGTGTGTATCCCGTGTATAATAGTGTGGGGTGTGTACTGTGCGGGGTCCTGTACTAGCGTTCAGTTTATTCTGATAACTCGTTGTGGAGGAGATTGCGGACTTTTATCTTAAATATAAAACGGTTTGTGCACATCCTGATTTCGACTGGGAGCGCATTCCAGAGAAGAATTGATTGAACGAAGAACGAAGAGTTGATGAAATCGATGGTGTGAGGGTGGAGGAGAAGTAGATTATTTCTTGATCGAAGATTTCGGTCGTGATTTGAACACCGGAATACTGGAGAACAGGAAGTAGGGAGCTAGGTAAGAAGGTGGAGATGGAGAATTGAAAAAAGAGAGGTCAGAGCTCGCAGATTCATTCAGATACAGTTTAAAATGATTCCATTCTAGTAAATATTACAGTCTCTTATTCAGTCATGATGTAAAGTACAGACACTTGGCTATTAATGCCTCTTATATTATACAATAAATTTTCTTTAACATTTATTTGCTGTAATTTAGTTTATAAAAAATATTGTAGTTATGACTTACAGTATGGGAAAAGTTTCAAGGACCACTAGATACATATTCCCGAATAAATTTCTTGGAGATAAAAAAGCATCGCCTACCGACTTTATCGCCAAAGAAAATAAGAAAACGTTATTTATTTGTACCAATTCTATTACAAAAAGTAGCATGAAAAAACATAATAAATATAATTTATTCCTATTAAAAAGATTTACCTACGTCATGTTTACGACAAAATAACATCATAACGCCATTTCCGTCATAGAACAGTACCGCTCACACGCAGTTTGAGCTTAAAGCAATATTGTCATGTTATTATTTGGGACATTTACACCGCTAAGCCAGACGTACGGCCCATTTCCCGTATCGTGCGAGACTGCTAGATGTAACTCATCGCCTCCGCATTAATATCAGCCAAATGTGCACTTACGTCCAACAATTTAAGTAATAATAATAATGGTTATTTGCACGCCCTTTGGAATTAATAAAACATTGGACCGTTTCTGTATTTAGTAATCTGCTATTGTTGGAAGGAATACAAATGTAGTTACGAAACTATTGAATACGGGGATACGCCATATGCGTGTTTAATAGGACGTTTCAAGTCTTTCACTCATTGGGAAATTGGTTTTAAATGGAATGAAAATGTCGTGCCCCACAAAATAAATAAAAAAAGGGGTTCAAGGTCTATCTAGATAAGAAAGTGAGGAAGGATAAACGTAGAATTAAACTTTATACACGGTATCATCTAAATTATGCAAGTTGCTAAGCTTGTATATGTATTGCAGATAAAGGTAACATTTCTGATAAACAAATAAGTCAATTAATACCAGTAGGTACATGATACATTAAAAATGAATGTAACGTGTTTTAGCGGAGCTATGCAAGGATTTCGACCTTGATTGAGTGCGTGAATTTCACTAAAAATAATTCGTGCCATGCATCATGACTAAACTCAATGCAGTCGATTGGGAAAGCCTTCAATTTTCTTTTATTAAATATAAAAGAAGCGCATCATTGGTTGAACAATCACTTTTTCTTATTATTTTTAAATCATGGTAATTTCAGTCACTCTTTTTCTCAAGAGTCATGGGCTTACTAAACGAAACCATTTGATGGGCTCACTAAAGCAACGCAGAAATATTTGTTGACTTTCTTGATAGGTTAACACCTACTAACTAAATAAAATTAGGTGGTAAAGAGACCGTACGACACACATTTCACTTACATTCAGCTGATAGGAAGGTACTCTTATTTTGACGTGTGGGATCCAAAACCATTCAGAAAACCGCACACTCTGCTGTCGTGAGCTTACTTCAACTTTAGCAATGGGCCTATGCTTTGGAAACGGTAGTATTATTATTATTTCACCTTCTCTATTTTTCTCACAATAATTTACGTATGTGTACGTTTAGTATATTGCTTTTGAATCTGATAGATTTTGTATAAGATATACAAATGCTAACAAAAAGCATATAATTGGTACAATTATCACCAAAAGCAAATAATATAATTAGTAGTACTTAATGCGAAAATGGAGATTACCTCCTTTTCAATACAACTTCTCACATTCGGTATTTTTTAAATCAGTCACTGCCAAGCATGGGTTAGATTTTGCTGCCCTCTTCTGTGAGGAGCTTATAAGGGTGAGAACTAAAGCAAACGAGCATTCCCCTTCATGTCTAATAAGTAGAGCCTAATTACTTATGTGCTTTCTTACACATTCAACCACACGGACAAAAGAATAAAACATATATAAAATCATATTTTTATTTTAACGTATACGTTGCCACGTTGTACGTCTAGAATATAAGATAATGGTTATATATAAAAGGAAAAAACAGACTCTTCGTTGTCCGTCGGTCTGTCTGTCGATCAGTCAGTCAGTCACTTTTTTTTGGGAACGCGTTGATGTATCAAGTTGAAATTTACATCAAATAAGTACTTATGCCTGCGAATCATGAAATTCGGCGAGAAACAAGCTCAAATTACAAGTGAAGGAAAAAATCCGAAAGTCGTAAATTTACGCTTATATCACATAAAAGTATATTTTTTACGATCACAAACTTATATTTTGCGCTTTGAAAATCAACTACGTATCGGTCAATTTTAGGGAAGTATTTTTAGAAGTTAAGTTTATCATTTAATAAAGTGTATAATCTAAAAATTAAAAAAAAAATTAAAATCGATTCCCGATTTGGACGAACTATCGACACATACTCCTAAGTTTGTACGAAAATTTACAAATTGCGAGTCAATCTCGCTTGTCCGGTGTTTTCAGATTGTGTGACATCACCTGCAACCTCGTGACATAAAAAATCTCTGTAGCTACATGTACTTTTAATAGAAAGTAACGTTATTTTTCTTCAATAATTGTCCTGGACATTATTGAAGAAAAATATCGTTAACGTACGTAATTACATACCAACCAACAAATACCAACGTTCTTTACAACCACACACAGAATTTAAATTATATGTACTATATACATATAACTTTCTTTCACTTAATATTAGCGTATGTATTATTCCATAAAAGTCTAGCGTCGTTCTTCTAAATTTCTTTATCTACGTAAGTATTTGACATACGTCTACACATTTAATATATTAATATATTTTGTATACATTTTCTTTTGAGTTGTAAGTATATTATATGCGGAATTTCTTTCTTCTTACTGAGAGATAAGTCAAGTTCATTGATGGGCAAGTGTCACATCTAGTGTTGCGAGCGTTGATTGGCAACTGCTTACCAGCATAGCTCATAGATGCCATTGGGGATATTGAAAGTATATTTTATGCTGTCAGATCAAAAATTAACTTCCAAATTTCACAAAAATTCTTGTTCTATTGAGATCATATATTGTATTTGATCTGTGTCTGTTTCCAGACGGCATTTGGGCTACCATAACTATGATATATTGTTAATTGATACACAAACAATACGCATTCCCATTCTACTTACAAAACTTGTTAACCATCTAGGAACGTTACCTCTGAGAATATTTTTCAGTGTGAATCGTAGACGTCGTTGTCTACTGTGAAGTAATTTTCCTATGTAAAATATCTCTTTATTCGGGAGTTAATTAGATAGAGTTAATTCGGGTGTCTTCGTCCACTGCAGGCGTAGTGACGGCCTTTGGGGGCTAGCTCACGATAAATATGCGCCTCTTGTCGACTTCCGAAAACAGCGTTTTTTTCAGTTACTAAAAATACTCACCTCTAAACTTAAGTACATAAATATTGTGATTCATCAACCAATATTCAATATTATCTAAACCAGAACGCCTTATACAAAGTAAGCAAACTAAACAAAAATACAAACAAGAGTACTTAAACAGGAACATATCTGTAAAGTTTTCAACCTAAACATTCTCTCGAAAAGAATGCAAGAACTGTATGATGGATTATTTGAAAATATTTTATATTCATGTCCACGTTGAATCAGTATTGTTGTTCATTTTCATTCAGGGCGGATCCCAAAGGACCCAGGCATGACGTGATTCATTTCCAGACTGCATTATAAATTTGTATTCCATTGTTTCTTTTTCAACAGCCAACTGGTTCAGTTACCTATTGTTAAAGCTAACAAAAGGATTGAGATATGCGATTTTTAAGTGCAGCCGCCGGAGTTTTCAACTATTTTAGCGAATTTATGGTAGATAGATATTTGCAACTCTTTGGTAAAAAAATAAAAGGTCATATTTCTAAATAGGCTAGTTATTGTCAGATCTCCTACCTTTAGATTCTCATAAAGTAGTTGATGGTTTCTGTGTGGTATAAAAATGTTTTATTTCAAATGTCGATCAATAGAATGCTAGATGTCGAGGTAGTATTTAAGAATTTTCTTAGAAAATAAAATCGTTAGCCCTCATTAGGTTCTACATTCCTTTTAGTTCATCGCGTTCTCAAAGTCAAAACGGCTACAACATCAAAGTGTGTCCGTTCTTGCTTTGAGAGTCGGTTCAGTCAAAGTGCATTGATTGCTTTGAAGGTTGATAATGTGCGTCCAACACAAGATCCTCCGACCAGGCTATGTTATCATGCCTCACTAGCCTCAACCCAATAGTTGATTTGAAATGTCCCAATATTATTTATTGCCGGATGCATTACTTTTAGTTACCAAGTGACCAAAGAAGGGGTGAGAGATTCGCCGAATAATAGCTTTTATACCAAATATATATACCAAAACTCTTTAAGTTAATAAAACTGAGACTTTAACCGATAAGATAATCCTAACATTATCTACGAGGTATTCTCATATCCATTAAAACATTTTATTGTAATCACTAAGCCGCTTAATAAATAATATGGAGAAACGAATGACGACATCGAGGATGAAAGTCAGGACTACCACTACTCCGTTCGGGAACTCTTTCATTTGATATACTTAACCTATAGTTTAGTGGTTGAAATTTCTTTGTATGTGTTACTACAATATTGTCGACTTTCCAAATTGAATATACAAGCCAACATTAAAATCGTTTACCTAGAATAATGTGATATAACATTGTATATAGTCGCTAGGCATTCTATTAAGACTTTTATCTCTGATAAATATGTCGATAGTTAACATGAATGCACGTGAAAACGCTGTTGAGGTTTCTTGTATATTTATTGATTGATGTCAATCGCAAAGGTTACAAATATTTTCATTAGCTCTAACATAGAGCCATAGGAAGTAGGCAAATCTCACAGAATTTAAATCAACTACAGAAATACCAATAATACAAGTAAAATGACTGTGTTTGTATGTGTTGCCGATAAAGCATCAGAGCTTTTCAAGACTGTTGACAGTGAGAGAACTGTTTGATAAAAGACAACTCGTCACTCTACTGTACTACGAGTATGGAATTTAATGACACAATAAAAAAAAATGTGCAAGTAGCTGTTTTACATAAAAACAACATAAACAAAGAAGAAACACAGTTTTACGCACAAAAAAGGGAGACACAGTTTTACGCACTTCAGCAATAGTATATTTCTTTTTACTAACTTCAGAAAAGACGAAGATATAAGTTAGACATCTCTTAACAAAAACATTCCTCTTCCCCCCCCCCTTCCCCTATTCCCAACGCACTTGTGACTCTTGAGTTGCAGGTGCTCATGGGCAGCGGTAGTGACTTACCATCAGGTGACCCGTCTGCTCGTTTGCCCCATATTGCATAAAAAATCATGCGTCAATTGTGAACTTTAATATTGTTTTTTATTGCCCTGATAATATCCAGAATTATCCCATAAAATTAAAAAAACTTATATATATTCCAATCCCAATGGAAAATGAAAGTTTTAAGTGAGTGCGAGAGTCGATCTTTAGGAACCTGGAGTCGTGTCGTATGTTATGGAAAATTCGCTCTTTGGAAATTAATGTTGCCAGCTCCTATAAAAATTTGTAACTCGTATGCGTGCTTAACAGCGGCTTAATAGTGATATTTATAGAATAAAAACAAACAGAAGTTTCGTAGTTTGCTTTACAGAATGACAACCCTATGTTTGTTGGATCTGGCATTCCTGCAACATGTCGCACGTACGAATAATACATCCTTATCCTGACCTATTGTTAATCTCTCACGCGTCACTTTCCCCTCTAATTGTTTCGTGTCGTCTACAGATAGACGTATAATAATTAATCAGTTATTTATTACGTAATATGCTGCTATCGAAGATTATTGCGATCGTTTATATGGTCCAAAATTAGAAATAATCCACGTGATTGGGTTGACTAATTGATTTAAATGTAATATTAGGAGTTTTATCTATAGTTGCGTTGTTGGTACCGGATATTGATACTCAAATGATCTTTTGTTTGTTTTTGATGATGAAATTATTGACAGAAGTTATGAAAAAAATTGTCAAATATACGTATAGTCAAAAAACAATCTTCTCATCTCAGACGTATGGGTCATGAGCATCGATTTCGCTATCTCACTTTACAAAAAACATCGCGTCATTCATGCATTCATGAATTATGTAATGATATAATTCTCTTTCATAATTTTAAATCCATATCAGGCCCTGAACGATTCCACCACTTTTACAATTTTCACTCATATGTGTAAATCTGAAATCGATGCAATTTCAAATTAGCCTTTATACAATTTTCTCATCCTCGATCTGAATTTTCGCGGGTATTACGCTATAATGGAAAAGGTGTGATAAAATAAAAAATTTTACGATATTGTACGTGTAAATTGCTTCATAAAACGCAATTATCTCAAGTATAAGGCTATCCTAACAATGTAGGTCATTGTTGAGTTACAGTAGTACAATTCACATTGATTTCAGCGATTACCTTCACGAAACTTGCGCTAGAGAAACTTATACGCCTTTTATGTTGTTTAAATTTTTACTTACTGTGTATGTGGAAAATTTGATGGGGATTCGTTAGATGTTTATTGCAAGTTCTTTATGATCATGAATCATGTTTGTATTTATTGTTTTAAACTTCTTACCTCTTTTTATTTTTGATTGTAATTTTAAGTTAATATATTTTTATTTATATTAATTACTGTCGTTTTTATGGTAATACGAATGTCAATAATCAGAAATTCATTTAATTTTTATTTGCATTTTCGTAACATCACTACATATTATAAAACAAAGTCCCCCGCCGCGTCTGTCTGTCTGTCTGTTCACGATAAACTGAAAAACTACTCAACGGATTTTCATGCGGTTTTCACCAATAGACAGAGTGATTCATGAGGAAAGTTTAGATATATAATTTTTTAACGTTTTGTGTAAATTGGTTGAAATATGATGATTATTTATGAAGACTCTACCACCCGTGCGAAGCCGGGGTGGGTTGTTAGTTTGTTATAAGATCATAGAAATTACAATGTGATTGCGTAGAGGGGTATTTTATTAAAGTATATGAAATAAATGAATTTATACTTATTTAATATTTTCTTGTTTTAAACAACAATAATATCTCTTTAGATGCTTTAATACTAGGGAAAGTGCATAATAAGAAATTTACAAATTGCATCCCACTAATATTATAAATGTGAAAGTTTAGATGGATGGATGGTCGGATGTTTGTTACTCTTTCACGCCAAAACTACTGAACCTATTGCGATGAAACTTGGTAAATTAACATTTACAATTAGATTAAACAACAAAAAAATGAAACCGCGGGGTGCTGATAGTAATTCATAAATTACAATAACTTTAAAATCAAAGAATGAAAATATATTATTTATATTTTAATAGATGCTTAAATTTTGGATTTCGCTATCCAAGTAACAACTTGGATAGCAAAACCCAAAATTAAATTCGTAAGAATGGACTGACAGAAAGGAAGCTATAGGTGATTAAAATACCTACAATAGAATTGGTGTCAGAGGACTTGTGTAACTCTGTGGTTTCAGTCGGTTCCCACTCAGAACTTTAATAAGTAGGTTAAAAAAAACAACCTCAAGGATTATTTATTTAACAAAAAAAAATATTCTCAACAGTCATCGAACGAGTAACCTGGGTTCCATTTCAGAACCAATACAGTTTAACTACAAAGCGCACTATCGCTTAAGGAAGTTCTTCTTTGTTTACAATCTTTGGTACTGTTTGATGTATGCTAAGGGCTTAAGTAGGCGATTAACACATCATCCAGTTTATTGTTCTGTGTACAAGGCTCATGTGTGTATGCATTTCGTTTTATATGGTCCGGCCGTTTCGGTCGCGAGGCTCATCGATTGCTCGTTTTAATTAAAGAGCAATCAAGCCAATGAGCCCATTGCGACATTTGAATTGAACAATTTTGTTTTAAACCATTTACGTGAATGTTAATTACTTAAATGTTGATCAGTATATAATTTTTTGCATCTAAGTTAAGGTTGGGCACTAGACTAAAGCTTTTATTTACACAACAGATATATTATCCTGCACATGTATATTTATGGTACCGTGGTAAAAGAAAATTGCAGCGAAGGTCATATAAACAAGGCCCCTACGCTACAAAGGACTGACATTAATATATTTTATTGTGCTAGGTAAATGTTATTAACTTTAATATATCTATGTTTATGGCGGGTAGGCCAAAACCGCTCCCACGCAATACGAAACTGACAGTAAACTATGTTACACATTACACTACACTTGATGTTTAGGATATTGTTTTGGGTTAGGTATGTGGCTAATAATCCCTAGTATTACTACATATTTTGTGTTATTAGTGCTTGAGTAATTTCGTAATACTATAAATAATTAGAAATACATATATCTACGCAAAAATTCTACTACAGAAGTAGTGTCAATGACCCCATGAAAAAGGTTTTGACATCATAACTTTGGAGTTGAATAAACTGTACTATTTGACAGTTTCTTGAATCGTGTTGACATTAGTAATGTACCACATCTTAGCTTGCGCTTCAGGGTTAAAATTTTTGTCTAATTGGTAGATTGACTGTCAACATGAGGTCAACATAGTAAGTTAAAAAAAATAATGAGAAGAATGGGAATTAGTATTATTCACATCAAAGTATGAATGCTTCAACTGAATGAATCGGTGAATACAACTCATACATATAATATGGTTTTTTTTTTTGTGGATAAAATCCCTATCAAAATGATCACAAAATTTTTCTCTAAAAAAATAAACTTTTAGCATGTTTGGTAGGTTTTGCCTTTTTTAACTCCGAATGTATGTATTTACCTTCTTTTTCTTAAAAAAGAATCGTTATTCATGAGTTTTATTAATGGTATACAATTTATTTTAAAGTATTGTATTAAGTACCTAATATTGTATCACTAGCAGCGCCCCGCGTTTTCACCCGCCACGGGATCGGGGAGACGTATCGGGATAAAAAATAGCCTATGCGTCAATCCAGGTCTTCAGCTATCTACATATCATTTCATCGCAATCTGTTTAATGGTTTTTGCGTGAAAGAGTAACAAACATACATCCATCCATCCAAACTTTCACATTTATAATATTCGTGGGATTAGATTAGTTCCCAGCTGGTAGCAACGGGTAGCAGCTAACATAACCTAACATGTTAACGAAAAACATTATAACCTAAAACCTCCTCCCTTTTGAAATCGGCTAAAATATATTTGGACATTCGTCATAGTTCAAAACAGTAACGGAACGATTAAAAAGAGTTTATTCCAATGCATAAATCACTGTACTTCTGACTTTACTGACTAACATTTTACCATCAATATAGCGCTGTGTGAAAGCGGTCTGAAACTTCGTTACGTCACCACTACATTGCAGTGTAACGTAGGTCACAGATTTAATAGCAGTTTGAACAATTCACGCGTGACCGTTTCGCCATAAACTTTGTATGTCCGTTACCGGAGTTAAACGTCACATTAGAGAACGCCATCGACTCTTTCCGTACTTTGTGGACTAGAACGAGTACATACATTTGTCTATGTCGAAGACAAGTGCGGTTTCAATCGATAATAGTGTTGTGGTTTTGATTATGCTTCTTGTAACAAAATAATCGCACAATGTTAGTTTATAGTGGCATTATTTATTTGTAAGACATACAGGAGCAATTTCTACTCATTGCACCCATTAACGGTTTGCAGAATGACAGAAAGTCAATTAAATTATGTATCGCGATGATCCGACTTCTGGATTTTTTTAAAAGATTTTCCGTTTCCTCATAATCCAAAGGTTTCACGTGTCATTTGTTTTTTTTTATTTGGTTGTTGTTAAGCGTTCTAGTTTTAATTTTTTTATTTAATTTGTTGTACACTTGGTTTGTACTGTGAAAACTGAGCGTAAGATTTTTAAGTCGCGGTATCGGACATTGAGTTCTTCTTTTGGATTCTGCAGGTATGGTTGGGACTGTCACTTTGTGATATCTCCCAATTTATTAAAATGATGTATTATAGTCTATTGTCTCCTGAAAGTTGAATAGGGCAGCAATTGTATTTTGTTGGACTGCATAACATAAGATGCAGGAGACTATTATTGACTATTCTGTAATTTATTTCACTTCAGAACTCTTCAATATCGGAAGACAACATGACGGACACACAAACAAGCATATGTACATAAAAATTCTCAGTTTCAAATAAATATCTCTATATTGATAATAAGATAATAACATAATTAATAATATTTAAATATTTATATTTTGCCTAAAATTTTTAGCATTTTACGTAAGTCACCTTTTTTAATGTACATATGACCTATGTTTACACAAAATCATAAAACTACTACTTACGTAAGTATAGATATTAATATTCCTAGGAAGACAGAGTAGTACGCCCAGGTACTTATCATACAACGTTGCTTTCTTTCCTGCAATAAAAACCCTAGTGTCTACTAAAATACATATTTTTATTAGGCCATGTAACGAATGTTGACGATTGTACGAACATAGAACCACGTACGTAAACTGGTATATATAGCTGGGACGAGAGCCGGTCGTACAATCGTCCCGTTTATTACCCTCCCCCTTCATATAATACAAAACTACTATGAAACAGCCCCATACACAATCCCCTATTGTCCTGGCGATATATGCCAAAAATATATCATTTCGCCACTTTACTGTCGCGTTTGAATTCACGTATTGGCTCATTTTGGGCTCAGTTGTTGGCCCGCACTGCATCTTGTTAAGGAAACTACTTTTGGCTTCCCTAACGCAAGGCACGTGATAGATTGCTACTTAGTTATCTTTTGTTTTGTAATATAATAGCTAAAGATCAATGTCTGACAAGGTAAATTATACCTTTATTTATATACAATTTTTCAATGCAACAGCTATTATCTCCTCTACATTAACGCTTGTTACTTGTTAGTTCATTTCTCGTGAATTTATGCTTATTAATGTATTAGGTAGATTTCGAAGAAAAGTCTACCTATTGGTTTTGTACCATTTGTTGAGTTTTTCAAAAAATTCTTCACAGTTATGATCCCTAGACCCCAAAACAACTGCCAGTTAAAAAGTTTAAATATATATATGTATGTACCTCAATTTTACCGGCACGATAAAGGTCGCAAAAATGAAGGTTAAATTCGTGAATGGGGGATATTCCCCCAAAGGGGTGGACTGGGGGCAGATTTTCAAAAATCTGTTTTTTCGCAACGAATTGATTCCCGAGATGGACGTACTGTCTTAATACAAGTTTATTTGCTTACGGAACCCTCGGTGCGCGAGTCAGACTCGCACTTGTCCGGTTTTTTTTAAGTATTAATTTATTGCAAAAACAATTAAATGTCAATATATACCTGGTCACCGCCAGCAGTTTTACGTTAGAGCCACGTGACACAAGCTAGTCGTTTGTGTCACTAGTATTTACTGAGGGCGTAGATTTACGGTACTAAAAAGCTATTATTCCACTACTAGCATTTGATTACAAAATATCTGGTACATGCACGTAAAGTTCATGATATTGTGGAATAACTATTGAATATAAAATAATTAGATTTACAATATTTCATTACATTAATTATTAACATTAATTTTATTACTTATAAAATTTCTAATACAAAACTGATTTCTATCATGCAATCAATATTTTAATTATTATATTATGTTTTTAAGTATTTTAGCTTGTATTTATTAAATTATTTGTTTTTTTTAAATACTGTCTAAGTTAAATTTCCCGAGATAATTCATTAATAGAATAAGTGCAAAAAGAGACTTGAAATACCTTCCGTATAAGCTGTTCGAGTGTCACGAAATAACAAAAATCCCGCAAAAATTAAAAGAACTGTTAAACTGACTGAACTACATTAAATTTCAAAAACAAATTTCTGATCTGAAGCGAAAGCCGTTAACATTTTCATTTGACCTCGAGCTTTGAGTAATTTTAGACGGAGTGAAAAGTGACAATGGTTTTTCTGAATTTAGACTTTAACCATAAGACCTTCAAAACTGTAAAGTACATAACTTTTACTCAAAGCAATTTATTCAAAACTTTTATTTTAAACAATTTTATATTTCGAAGCGACGGCGACGCCTATTAACATTTTTTTACTAACTTCTATTACGCCATCTTGACTGTATGTGAAGATTTAGACCTTATCTATTAGACGTTCTAAACCATAGAGTACACAACTATAAACATATAGAACCCTCTTGTATCCAGTAGCAACTCTACGAAGTCCATAAAGTCTGGAAAGAATAAGGGCTCTAAAACGGTAACGATGAAATTACTATAACTCTGTCCTCAAATTGAGCTTTCCACAATTTACAGAATTCCTCACAATCTTCAAATAAATGCGATTAGCAATCCACTTACTATAATTAAGGCTACAATCCTGAGTAGATGCGACAAAACCCAACTGATCAAGACGAGAAATCCAAAACAATTTCATTCGAGTTCTTCAATTTTATTTAATCCCAGGAAAGTCGCCGCGACCTGCGGGGCTCAAGTAATTTCCTGAAGGGGGTATAGGGGTGCGCGGGCACGAGCGACGGGAGACGCTTGAAAAACGAGAATTACACCATTCGCTAATTGCAGCAATCAGTTTAATGTAGTCGACGAGACCGAACTGAATGGGCTCCGGCCAATGGCCGCCTTATAAACAACTGAGTGTCTATTTAAAAAAGTAAATACATTTAAGTCCGTCCTCTAAAATATAAGTTTGCATTTACATTTCAATCATCTGTAAGCTTTCAGCGACACTTAGCATATAAACGTTATAAAAAGTCTTGATAACTCGGCATCATATTGTTTAGAGCGTCTTTAAACGATTACGTTATTTTTTCATATCGCAGAAACTTTTGAAAAATAACAGAGTGTTAAGTTATAAACTAAGAAAGTAAATATACTTTCGATAAGCTCAATAGAATATTATTTTATCATTGTTAGTGAAAAGATAGACTTCCCTTGGGCTATTAGTAGTACCATTAGATTACTTTGAACTTTGAGCAGCGTCTGTGTGACTACTCTCTAATTTCCGCAAGCTCCTTTGATTCGCAGTAGACAGGAAGTGCTATATTCGACCTGGCTCTTTCCCCATATTAGAGCGATTTTTACACGTTATATATACCTACCCACGCTGTGATTAATTCAATATACACATATCTAATAAATTCTTATTTTCTCATAGAAAAACTATAGGTACCTTCATTATTGTAAAGGTTTTGAAAAAAGGAGGAAAACAAAAGTTTTTGCTTGTTATAAATATTGAGGACTTTCAAAAGACTTTTCAAAAACGAAATTTTCTTTAAGTATACAGCTATGCGCATGACTTTACATGCGTGAGGTCGTAGTGTAGAAAATACTTGTTGATTGCTCAGAGTCTCTTTAGCATAGGCTCACTTGGAGAACAGACGCACTGTGTTAAAAACCCCAATTCTCTAGTATGCGTCGATTGGGAACACTTTTCTGACCAGACGTGGTACAAACACCTAATCGCCTCATAGATTACCCTGAATGCCCCATTGAAAAAACATAGCTAAAGCTATCTACTTCAACAACTATGGTTATACTTTGAATTTATTCCCAGTCGTTGATATTCATAGCAGCTACATTACAAAAGTAGGTATCGTTTGTTTCCTGTGTGACTTAGTTGGGCTATTACGTAAAAACAAAATCAAAGGAATAAAAACTTCGACCAAATGTAAAGGAAACTAAAATGATGTACAGTTTTTTTCTTCTTTCCTCATATTCCTGCTGGTAATTAGTGGCTGTAAGTTGAAGAATTTTATA
Source organism: Callimorpha dominula (assembly GCA_949752705.1). Taxonomy (NCBI): domain Eukaryota; kingdom Metazoa; phylum Arthropoda; class Insecta; order Lepidoptera; family Erebidae; genus Callimorpha; species Callimorpha dominula. Next base: position 15,314,204 of record OX456997.1, read on the forward strand.
GAGTGCTAACGTCGTCATTATAGGAAAACCGACCTCAAAGATTGCTTTGTGTTTCCTTAACAAGATTCTATCGCCTTTAGTTAACTATGACGTAACTACAATTATCATTGTTTTATTATAGACAAATAATAAACTGTTTTAATTTTGTTATATCTGTATCTCGTATGTCTCTTCGTCTGTAATTTTTTAACTTCAAATGCGTAGGATTGGGAAAATAAAAAAGGAAATTTTCTGAATAGGAGTTAAGTGGGAGCTTTTATACATGGTGTAAAATACTTACGAGAAAATAAGAGGTCTACTATATTTATCTGTAAATCATGAAATAAAACATTTAAAACATTATTTTGAGTCTTCCACAAAACATCAAGTGATAATTTTTCCACCTTGGACTACAAACATCTAAGCCGGATGCAGTTTCTGGACCATAAAGGATAGTATAAACATTTACATATCTATGTGGTGACTGCTAATTAGTGAACATTATAACTATTAGTTAACACATTATTATACTCATCATTTCATCATATCACGGGTGTAAGGAAAGGCCTGCCGAATCTTGAAATAGTAGATTCAGACCATCATTCTGTGTGGAAAATCATTAGAAATTTCAGCCGGAAGAACTGCATCAAATAATAGCACCAGGTAGTAAGTACTACATACTTTACGTGTATACGTTTAGAATGCCATCCTAATAATAAACCAGACCGTACAATGAATGTCTGTAGAAATTTATGATGTAATAGTTTGATATAAAAACATCAATGTATAATGTCTGTAGTGTATTACTTGCCACAACGAATCGTAGTCGACTCGTGTTACATATTTCATCCAAAAAGACTACCGAACTTATGGACTCAAGTTATGTGTAAGGAGTTTTTATTGTAGTACTTAATATGTTCTATTAATGAATTTCGGTTAAATTAAAAATATTTATAATAATCTTATATAGGAAAATAATTTACAAATCAAAAATTAAAGATTAAATTGTTTTAAATTATTTTTGTAAACTTCTGTTACTTACTGAAATAAGTTATAATTAATTCTGATTGTACATCTACTTTGTTACAATATGTATAGGAAAGATTTAATAAGGTAAAAAAAGACATTCTAAAGGTGTGCTTTATGTACCTTTGAATAAAATAAAACAATTGCCGTTTGGAACGATCCTTGGTTTCAGCAGTTGTTATAGCTGCATAGTGTAGGCGTCTATTCATTTTCCAGTAACAGCCTTTATCACATTATCTTATGACCGAAGTTCAGTGGTTTTTCTTGATAATGTTCGTTAATTCCAATAAAAAAAATATCTACAAGATTCAACTGTTTTCAAATAGTAATGCACATTTTCTCTTTAACACATCCACCAGTGCGAAGAAATCGTCCTAAATGGTCTCTGATAAATTATAAATACATCATTAGATGCATAGGACAAACCTCCAAAACCTAACCTATGTCTATTAATTTGTAAATCTTAAGCTTATCTTTAGCTAACAAATAATCTTTGCAATATTCACATTTTAAATGTTTTAAATACCCAATAATCTGCACAATTACTCTCTTTCTTGGCATGCTATTTGATAACCTAGTGTTTTGATACCTTTGGCTCTCTATTTGATCATTGCCACCTTTCTTACTTACCACTTGCCATATTTAGTTCCTAAAAAAACGAAAGCAACAGTTTTTAATCATTACTCATTTTAAAATAAAACGTACACTTAATTTAAAAAAAAAAAAAAAAGATCATTAATTAATTACCAATTTAATTACCTGGATCTTCGGTATAGCTGTTTTCTTTAATTTGCTAAAACCTTTCTTAGTAACGTAAATATCTTCTTGACTAAAACGTACTGAACAAATTACGCTTGACTTATTAGGTTTATAAAATTCATCGCCTCTATCTCGTGCTACAATAAGCCTACATTTTTGACTTCGAAATTCGTTTTCTGGGAAACTAAAATGAAAAAAAATTATAGTTTATCTAAAAAAACATCTAAACAAACACATTACATTTATTATAATTTATAATTATAATAAATTTAATAACGAATTCATATTTTTTCATATGGACTTCGTTCGACAAAACGGTGTGAGGGGGAAATCGCGAATCGAGGGTGTAAAGGACAGCTGTGCAGGACACCCATTTCAAAATAATAACATACTTTTCTAATTATTTTTTGTTATAGATCCATTTTACAGTATAGAACATTAAAGTCATAATAAAAATAATATACTTATGGAAAGTATAACACTCCATCCGTTTTTTTTTATTAAGTATTGTTTTTGTCTTCTCTGACAACACACTTCAGCACCTCGAAACGTCACACATCTAGCGCGGGCGCAAAGCGTCTGAGAGTACAACTAGTGTTTGTATACTCTTTGAGTACCTACAACTGTGCTTACAACTGATTTGAACACAGTTTAGTTAGTGCCATTTTTGAGCGCTAATGGAACCACTTTACATCACACCATGTTTACTATTCCCTACTAGTAAATAAGTGGACTAGTACTGTAACATAGGTATGTTACAGTACTATTCCACTACTTAAATACCTTTAGTGTTCATATTATATTAAACTCATCAATTTAATTCACCTCATGTAAGAAGTCGTACGTTCTGTCTGACTATAAGAAATCCAATAACTAAATTGGCGCCGCATTTTCTTGAAATTACCTTATTGGCACCTGTACAAGTTTGATTTCTTTATTCTCCTTCGAAACGATCCCAGTTTGAGATTTTTCACAGATAGTAAAACAGTTATTGACCAAAAACTTACATCATACTTTTTTTCTTAAATGTAGTCTTCTCTTTTTGAAATAAGGGAACTAAATCAGGACTCAGATTGGGACCCTAACCCGTGATAGCACCTAATGGCGATGGTTTGAGCCCTTCAGCTACCTAATACCATTGCATGATTCGAAAAGACTCTTTAACAACAGTATGCCGTCCTTGTAAGTTATTCATATTTCTATAACTCTGCTAAGTTACTTTTTGGTGACCTTAGATTTAAATAGAATTTTATCATTCCAGGATAGTTGGTCAAGGAATCGCCACAGCTATTCCATGCCTAGCTCAAAAATTTTCATAGTACGATTACCAACATGACAATATCCCGTTCAACGTAACTACCCGACTAGGACAACACCGCCAAAAAAACAATACACAAACTGAATTACCAACATATCGCTGTGTGCATCCTGGTGAGTAAGCTATTTACCTAGGGTAAATAGCTATAAATAAATATAAAAAAGAAATTAAGGTAGTGTCGCTGTACCGCAAGAAATCAGGATGGCACCTAGTCGCCTATCTTTTAAAACAAAGGTTCGTGCTCTCCTCTTCCGTAAACTGGCAGAATCATCAGAACAGTAGAAAAATATGTTTATGTATCTATTATTTATATAACTATATTTATATATTTATTCATGTCTGTATATATCTATTTTCCCGTACATATACATTTATTTCTTCTGATATTACACTCATTCGTATACTTCTTAATGCACCTACTTCATTAATTTCTACACCACCTTAAGTAGACTGGCAGAGAATGCCGTACGCATTAAGTCCGCCTCTGTACATATTGTGCTTAAAGTATTAAAATAAAATAAAAAAAAAAGTGTGGCTGCCATGAATCAGAATGCTTTATTTGTTAACATAGGTCAAATTATAACAGAGTGAGATGCTGCAGATAGGTAGATCCTCTATGTTGTGCCCAGATGCGTACAAATATATAATATTAACATTGTTATTTTTTTTACCTTTTAACATACTTACACTTAACTTTTAAGATATCATAAAGTGGTAGAATTATGTAAAGTTTCACATCTATTACTGATGTGAAACTTTACATAATTCAATATTAATAGGCACATTCGTGTCAATACAAATTTAAAATACAACAATTTCAATAAAATAATGTCAAATAGATAAAGTTACATGTCATATTAATGCAAATGTTAAACTAAATTCAAAATCGTCCAAATAAGTGGGGTGATGTACAATTTTCTGAAGCAGTAATTATAGAATTGTCATCCAAATAGTCCTTAAGTGAGTAATGGCATTTATTTATCAAAATTCTTAAGAGTTCTGTTTTGAAATTGTCCAGATTTAATGTTTTTATTTTTTCCGGTACTTTATTAAATATTATTTTGACCATACAGAAGGAACTTTTATTCATTAGTGCAGTTTTGCCATAAGTCACTTCGAGTTCTGACTTATATTTATCGCGTAATTTCGTGTAGTAACTTTTGACAGCGATCTTGTATAACGAAATGTTAAATTTGACAAACACATTTGTTTCGTAAATGTACAACGATGGCAAGGTAAGCATTCTTAGGCGTATAAAGAAGGGTTGACAACTGTCTGTGCTTTTAAGGCCACACATAGCTCTGATACATATTTTTTGCGCTCTAAATACGAGTTCTCTATCTACTGAACCCAGTATATAATGCCATATCTGAGTGTTGATGCAACATAGCCGTGATAGGCTGTTAGTACGGATTCTAGACTCACTATTTTTGATAGTTCAAAGAGAAAATTGGCAAATTTATTAAGTTTTTACATATTTCGTCTGTCTGGGATTTCCAAGTCAAATTGTTGTTTATATTAATACCAATAAATTTAGTAGAAGCCATAATTAATACCATAGGGTGGTTTTTTTTGCCCGGAAGATAATTTATGTAGAGCAAAAAAGAAGGGTCCTAGCACGCTACCTTCAGGAACGCAGTATTTAATTATCTCGCTTTCGGAACGATATTTTTCTCACTTAATCCATTTATATTAATTCGAGTCCATTAAAATACGACGCAGCCAATTACATTTTATGGCTGGCCAGCAGCATCGGCAATAACTAATTATATCTGTCAGAAATGCCCAACACTGCCACTCTATTTAAAAATTACCTTGATGATTTGGTTTCATTAATTTTCATTAATAAAAATAAAAGTTTTTTATGTTTGTAAAAAGTCTAAAAAAGATTTCGATTTATTTAGAAGGTTTTATTGAAAGAGCTCTGTTTTTTGTTTACTCGACAATACAATATGGCAAATGTACACCTTAGCGTGTTTGTATACTCTTTGACCGAGCTGTTTGCCAGACTACTTATTCCAGATACGGAAAAAATCAAAAAGAATGGACATTATATATGTATGATCGTACATGGAACACATTTATATAAATTTGTCTCAAAGAAGCAAACAAACTCTCTCTGACTTTAACTATGCTGAAATTTCTTATTTTCAAACTACATTCAGAGCCATTTAGCAGTTCTATTTAGTACCTACTACATAAATCAAGTAAGATTTTCAGATACGGTTTAGGTGAAATAAATTACTGTTAGACATTCACCTTTGTGATTTATATGCCGCAAATGGATTGTCGAATCTGCTGTTTAAAAAAAACGGCAGTTGTTTTAAAAAACAGATCTGTTACTTAAAACACCTAAACGATGTACGTTCAGCTGGTTTTCCATTGCGCTACAATAATTAAATTAACCTAGGCTAGCCTAACGACTTCCAGTTTCGGATTACTTTTGTGACACACCGAGTCTTGAGCGACAAAACTGAGAACTAAAATCTACAATCTGATGTATAATTTCACGCAGTTTTACATAAACTTCAAGCGATGAAGTGCTGCATTGATAAACGCAAAACGTTTATGTAATTATGCGTGTTAAATTAGTAATTATGAAACACCGCTGGGCGTTGTTAATACAACTATCGGGTTTGTAAAACAGCTGATTCGATATTCCATCTGCAACATCGCTCGTCAATACTGGTACTTGGGCAACAGACCTTTTTTATTTTTGTATTTTCTTTTTTTTTTTCAGGAAAGACCTATAAAGATAAACTTAAAGCAAGACATTATCTAAATACAAAATTTGATCTTATCATTTAAACTGTTTTGGAGATACACAAAACATATTTATTTTTTAAATATATTCGGTTTTACTCAACTCGGTTTTTACCTTATGATACCCCCCGTATGATGCCTAACACCGTCGCGCTTCACTCCTTGATGAGAGCCCTCGTCGGGTCCAAAACTAGTCGGGCATCCCCGGTATACACACGTGAGTAAAACCGTAAATCTTTAATGAATATGAATACCACTTTCAAAAGCTTCTATTCTAATATATATAAATATTTATTTACATACTATTATATATACATATTTATTTACATACACATATACAAGAATTGCTCGCGTAAAGTTATTAGATACACCTACGCGGAACCTGTCCTCAATCGAATATTGTGTCACACAATCGAACGAGTGATATCAAGAATCTGAACAAACGATGTTACTTACAGGCGTACTCGTGTACCATTACCTACTTGACTCACCCATAGCCACCAAATGGATTTTATAAAAAAAAATCGCGTACTCAATTGCCATCCGTTACGAAATATTGAGCTGACGTATTTCAAATTTATTTCAATTCGTGATATTCAGCACAGTATAAATGGGTTCACATGAAGTAGATTTATAAAATCCTTTCATTTAATTATATAAAAAGTGTACAGCAACGTTTTGCGGAGGCAATTTACGTACTCGAAGAACGGTGTGATAGACGCGTTTTATCCGCTCCATTTTGTACGGCCCCAGTGACGTTATTTGTTCCGAGTCTGATCTGAATCTCAGCGGGTAGCGTCTGTGTAATACGGCCTCTTTCACAATTTTAATATTTTATTCCTCTGGCTGACGTCATTTATGTGTAGTCGCTTTTGTGTAACGCAGCTTAATAGCAATGATCGTAAGCATGTCAAGCCGACAGCGTTTCTTTTCATTTATTTAAGAGAAGAGTATTTTACGACGCATGTCTTTTAGTTGAATGTTATTCAAATGCTACTAACATCATCATCAAAAATTATTACTACGTACTACTATATTAATACGTGAGTATGTTTCTGCGGTTTATTTTTGTGTACAAGATGTAATGTTGTCAAAATATGTCTGTTTTTTTTTTAAACTTAAATTATTTGACTAAACAAAATTATACACAGTCCCCTTTATCATTCGTCTTTATAATCTTAAAACCGATAAATCAGTTCTAACTCCGCACAGATCTTGATTGATTTGTTGCCAAGTTTAAAATTCGCAATTCAATGTGAATAGAATCAAGAAAAATAAAAGATGGAATTGGAATTGACAGGTGCACCGTCGCGTCCGTCCGTTCGGTTGCGATCGCACACAGTGACGAACTCACACAATTTATTTCACTTTTGTGTGTCAGAGCAGACTCTGCAACTTTTACATAGGTACATATATCTAGCGTACTCGTACAAAGATCAAAGGAATATAGTTACACAGTATCAAGCGCTTATCACAGCGCCAGCGCTTCAACTCATAGTGAGTATTCTCTTTGGAAAATATTGAAGTTCTAAAAACGACGTGATACATGATATTCATCGCAAATACACTTCTTGGAAGGTGCTCTTGCAATGAACAACACAAATACAATAAACATACTCCATCATAAACAGCTTAATTAGGAACGGAATATAATTCGAATGAAATATTTTATGTGCAATTGTCAAGTTATGCAAATTTATTAACGACGTAATAAAGCATTCCAAATTCAAAGTCATTTGATACGTGCATCAACGACGTCTGTTCGTTTAACTTTTTGCTCAGTATGAAGCCCTTTGCAGCCGCCGCGGTGGACCTAGTTAATCTATCAAGTAACTATTTGGCTTGGCACTGCCTTCAAACAGACCAGTAGGTACCTATTGCCTTTATCTATATCACATGGATTGTAGTCTTGTCAATTAAGTTTGTCATCAATTTTTTTTTACTTTTCAGTGCCCTTTATAAGTGTTTTTCGAAGTCGGTTTAACTTTTATTTAAAAGTTTATGTTTCCATTATTAGTGTAAGGTGCGTTCGCACTGAGTAGATAAGGTATTTAAATAATTGCTTACTGTAAATTCAATTATATGAGTCACAGATATTTCTGTCATTTATGGACCAATTTTTAAGGAGGAGGATTTATCTTTTTACATTTACATCTGTACTGTAATAAAAACGTAGACCCGTTGCGTCTGTACTTCAAAGTTATGTTAAAAAATTGGATTGGAATGATAAATAACAACAAACAGAACTAATTTCGAACATTTCATTTTTGACGTGGGAGAGCCATGCTTTGGCACGTATGGGCCGGCTCGACTCCGCTCGATACCACGGCCTCACAGAAAACCGGCAGTGAAATAATGCTTTCATTGCTTTTTCGCCGCGCGAGTGAGGTTACCGGAGGCCCTAACCCTTCCCTCTCCGCTATTCCCGTCCTTCCCCTCTAATCCCCCTCTCCCGTCTTCCCGCTCTTCCCCCCTCTCCCCCTTTTCCCTTATTCCCACTTTAAAGGGCGGCAACACACTTGTGACTCTTGAGTTACAGGTGCCCATGGGCGGCGGTAGTCATTTACCATCAGGTGATCCGTCTGTTCGTTTGCCCCCTATACCATAAAAAAAAAAATTGAAAATATTGTATTTTTGTCTGTTTATCTGTGCGTTTGGGTCGGCTAATCTTAAAAAGGGCTCAACTGACGTAAATGTGGTTTTCGCTAATGTTTAATGGCAGACTTGGGGTAACGTTTAGTGTTTATTTTATTATAATCGGTTCACAAATAAAAAAATCGGGTATCGCAACTACTTTGTCTGCCCACAGTATGTTTAAGACCCTGCTCGACTTAGACTAAGGTCTAACAAGATACAAAAAGTTTTTTGTATGTTGTTATTTTACGAGTACGTGTTTGTAAACTTATTACATAGAATTAATTTAGTATGGCAAACCGTAAAGAGGCAATTGATAGAACATTACATTTTAGTACTTTTGTGGCGATTTTCGTCAGACTCTGCCTGTATACCACGTGGAACAAGGGCTGATGAAATAAGGGCCTGTCTAATAAGCTCGAGGCTATTTTGCGACATTATTCCTATGCATTTGACAATAATTAAGCGAGTGCGAACATACGTCTGACATAAAAAGTACATTGATGCCAAACCTCAAATAACTTGTGTATGGGGACGGAATGCAAATAGTAAGCTATGAAAACTCATGGCTTTGCGGAAGAGCTATTTTGACCCCACGTAACGTTCAGGTGGCAGCAATAAACACTGTAATTCTGAGATTTGTTCCGGGTGTTACGTTGAGGATATCTCCTTAACAGAGGTATAGAACAAGATGAATTTACTAATTATCTAGCTGAATTATTAAAAAAGATAAATTTAAAAAGTCGTCACACCTATAATGTTCCTTAGAAATTTACACCCACCAAAGCTATGTAAGGTTACCAGATTAAAACTAACCAATTTGCAACGAATCGGATAGAAGCAAAGAAAAGAGAGAGAGAGAGAGAGAGTTCAATTTAGAGTAAGGTTGTATTACGTCATGACGATTGACAAAGCCCAAGGCCCAACTTTGAGAGTTGCGGGTGTGGATTTAAATACCAGCTGTTTTTCTCACGGTTAGCTTTGTGTAGCACTGTCACGTCTTAACTCTATACTTTAGTTCACGATGGCTCTACGTGTAATATTGTCTACAGAGAAGCATTACATTAACTTTCATAACAGTAACTATAAAAGCGCAAGCGGAAAAAACCGACTTCAACGCTTATAGTTTTGATAAAATTCACTATCAATCTGTAGTCTTCTTCGTCAGTTAGATTTCACGAAATTATACTTTTGGAATGCTTGTACTTACCACTAAAAATACTTATTGCTAAAAATACCAACAATACAAAATACATTCGAGGAGTGCCCTCAATTTCTCATAAATCCCATCATCAGTTTTTAATTTTAATCCAAGTCGGTTGATAAGTAACGGTTGAGTGCTGAGGTAACAAATACTACAAAAAATACAACCGAAGTAAACCTTTTTTGAAGCCATTATAAAAGAGTGACTTGTTGTATACTATATAATAATCTATATTATTATATCGACGACGAGTCGAAATGAGGCAGCTAATACCATAAACTTAATATACTAACGTAAATACAGAGCTGAGCTATAAATAATACAGAGAGATAATTAATCTAAAACCAGATTTTGCTGTAATTTATATTGACCTGCTGTAATCTGTGCATGAACTCGACTACGTACAATTAGTGAAAGTTTGGTACTGATATTTTCATGAGAAACTAAAGATTTTCTGGTTTTACGACATAAAATGCAACGTGTTCGGTGGTCGGAGAAGTTGCGGGCACAGCTAGTAAATAAATAATACTTATAGACATTTTAAAGAGGGTCCACATAAAATAGAAGCCGTGAAAATTATTATACATGAATTCATGACATTCTCATGACTGACCTCCTTTGAAAATAACTTGTATGAATATGATTCTTTTCAGATGGAAACAGGGCTTAAAATACGCTAAAAATACTCTTGATATTCCAACTGTCCACAAGTTATACTAACTGTCCAAATTAAAAAAAAAAAACCTTTTGTTTAAAATTTTATACCTACATAAATAGATGTGCACCATGCCTTGTTTACAGTTTAAGCTCCCTCCCTCTCCCTCCTAATGTACATTCTGTGTAACATGTCATAATGCATTAGCACAATTATGCAAATGTCAGACGAAAAATAACGTCTTTTAACATCAAAAATTGTACTTATGAGGTCACCCTGACGGTTTTTAGCTATATTTAGAACTAGTAGATGGCGCTATTTTCCAGATAGCTACTTTTATTTCTGACAACGTCTGTGAAGTCGGTAAGTTTATTATAGTATATTAAGAGATGGTTATTTCTTTCGGATTTTATTAAAAAAGATTTCTCCCGAATTCTAAATTTAATAATAATTTATTCAACAAGTGCTACAAAACCTTTTATTTCAAATAAAAATTCTATAGAAGACACTTTGATCAAGCTGGCCCACAAAATGATTTAATTAACTTCAACTCTGAACTTCTCTGCTCAACTGACGAATAATTGAACTGTGGTTTGTTTACGGTTCGATAATTATTTAAAAGGTGTTAAAACCTCAGGTTGCAAATAAATCCATAAATATCTGAATGAACATAAAATATTTATATAAACAATAAAAATACAATAATAAAGTAGAATAAACAGCTATCTGTATCATTATCCGAGTTATAAAAACTAGAAAGTTTTGCATGGATGAACTCATTGAGAATCTTGTGGGGTACAGTTCAAGTAAAAATGAGAGGCGGAACAATAAAATGCGGATTTTTAAGGCTGTACGGGAACAAATTGCGACTCTGAACGTTCGCAGCAAGCTAGGAGATGAGCTTTCACCCATACCACTTGTTTCTTATACTCACTAACAAATAATAAAAAAAATGTGTGTGTGCAATTCACACACGTCAGAAGTGAAACTTCAGAGAAGTAGGCTCCGAGAGGAGGAGAAATAAAAAGTAAAATCAACACAAATAATTTACTAATGTTAATAAATTTATTTTAGATAATTTATATAAAATGTATTGGTCAAATTAACACAGATGTGTTAAATAATGAACATAAATTAATTACCCATTAAATTTTAATACGCAAATGCACAAAAATTACGCCACGTTGACATTGACGCACTTTCTGAAGGCTTCGTAGTACGCAGGCGCAAAAAACAAGATTATAGGAAACACTGTCTACTTATATTCTATCTCATTCTCTTACAGGTTGAATCCTATTTATAAATATGGTTTGTCTCTTGTTGGTGTATTGTGTTGTATCATCGAATTTCAAATCACAACGATTCTAAAGAAGTTACACTTCAAAAAACACATACAACTTAAATATTGTATTCATAAACATACTCCGGAATGAAATAGAAGCCTGTTAATATTTTTCTTGCTTTTCGAAGTAATCTCCGTGTCTTTCTAAGCACCGTCGCATGCAATGGAGCTATTGACTGAAGCAGTGAGCCCACTTTTCTTTAGGGATCTCTTATGCCTTTTTCAAACGCAGCCACGGCATGTACAGGGTGCATAAAACGAATTCTTCTAATTTTATCTTTTAGTTTTGGAAATAAATAAATGTGGTAAAATAGTGGTGGTGGCAAATAAAAAAAGGTGCAGGGTCAGGACTGTAAGGAGGACGACTCACTGGCTACACACCTTCGATAGTCCGTCTGGCGGAGTGATCTGAAGCGTTGTCGTGGTGGAGGAGGATCCTGCTTCTTGGGCGCTGCTGTATTACATATTCCAAGACAACTGGTAGACAATGACTGACATAATAATCTGCAGTAATAGTACTTTATCTTCTAGAATGATTATTGCGAAATGATCCGTCTGTCCAAAGAATGAGGCAATCATCTTTGTCCCTTAACTTCTGCCCTTCTTTGCTTTTGTCGGCAAATCTTCGAATGGAAACATCCATTGCGCAGATTGTCTTTTGGTTTCGGGTTCGTTACAATATATCCAGCTTTCATCACGTGTGACGATATCATATACAGCATTCGAGTCACTTACGTCATACTTTTCAAGCGTTGAGCGGCACCAATCCAAACGACGGCGTTTTTGATCTTCCGTCAAATTATAAGGTATCAACTAGCACAAAGCTTCCTGACGCCTAAATGTTCATGTAAGGCTGTTTGTACTTGACTCATACCAATGCCTAAAGCTGCCCAAATCTGTTGATACGTCAAACTTTTATCAGCTTCTATCATTAGGGTCACAGAACTCACGCTATCTTCAGTACTGGCCGTAGAAGGATGTCCTTCTCGAGAATCATCAGTGAGTTTACTTCGACCACGTTTTAACTTATTCAACAAGTTGTAAACAGTGGCACGGGATGGGGCTTCGTAATGAAATGCCAATCGAAGTCTATCGTAATAATTTTTAAATAACCGCGAATTTATGAAAACAAATGACATATGAAATCATTAAACATCTATAGATCCCCAAAGACTTCCTAATTAAAAAAAACATTAGAAACTTAATTTTTTTATCAGCTGCTTTTCTTACTGGCCTATTCTAAAAACGTTCAGTGTGACCCACGTATATATAGCATATACATACACATCTGTAATACGTATCTGAGCGACGCGACATTAACGGTCACGCGAGTTTAGTGTTTTTCTCCAAAGCAAAAGTGCTCATTGTGAGGCGCATATGTCCAGCAGTGGACTGCAAGAGGGTGATTCATTTATAAACTATGAAACTAAAACAAAATCAATAGAAGTTCCTATATTCACCATTTAGTTGCAGCATCGTACACGTGCTTCTTGCTTATCCTATAGTATCTGTCAAAAAAAGTGTGTGTTAAATTTCAGCTCAATCGATTAAGCGCAACTGCAGTATTATATTCATTTGCAACATCCTTTCCAAATCTCCTTAAAAAAAAATAGATACATTTAAAACTTGACCTTCACTATAATACATATACGTATTACATATGCCTATTTCATTTAAAAGTTTGTTCTGAAGTTTTCATAGATAAATATTTTAGAAATTAAGTTTGCCAATAGTAGGCTTCCAATATAAGACGACGTACCCTATCTTATCCAAGAGTATTATCTATACTACAAGCCTTTTGAAGAAAAAACTTCTAACACAAGTGACCTGGAGAGAAATACAATACGAATATAAAAAGTCGATAGTAGAGGCCGGCCGGTTCATCCCCCCGCGAAGATTTGTTGGTGAGATTTAATTTGAGATACGGTCGCGACCACACGCTAGCGTCGCCAACTTTTCGTAACTATACACAGAATTAGCTACCATTGTATTACTTTAATACTACTCTTGGCACATTTCACGACCGAACGTTTATATGATATATTGAAACAAAAACTAGTGTGATATTTTTTGCGTAAAGTCTATTGTACATTGTGAATATAACGTTATACGTATGAAATATTGAGGTAGCGATTCTGAATACGAAAATTCTCACTACACAAGTTGTGTTGAAGTGTTATAAATAATATAAAGTAAAACTTTCACAGTTTTTGATACGGAATATTTATTTTTATGCTTTAAGTATTTTTATTGACTCATAGCGCCTTTAGTAGGTAGTTTTCAGAAGAGAATCGACCATGTTTGTTTGTCAATTTAATAGAAAATTTATTTTTAGTAATTTTAAAACATATTTTTCTTTTCCCACGTACGTACGTACATATGTAAATTACATACTACTTTATAAATTTGGATCCAAACCTTTTTTTAAGATTTTACATCTATTTAAACATTTCGAAATTGAATGTGATCTTTCCATTATTTTACCTAACTCCTATTTCAGTATAGCCAGAAATTATCCAAATCGTAACAGTTATAAAGCTGTAGAATTTGTTTTTTTATTTATAAGGTTTATTCTTAGGTTTATTATAGACGGTTATAAGTAATGTAATATGCGCTACGGATCATAAGAGGGGCGTAACAAGTGTAGCAATCATACAAATTGAACGCGAAACATAGCCAGTTACTAATAAACAAGCACATTATAATGTACACACTCGTGGCACGCCGACTAAAGTAATTAACAAGTTATGGGATATTGTTATGCGTATATTACTACAAAGCGTTGATATGCGAAACGGTTTAAAACAATAGAGATGAAACTGATTTACAGCGTTCTATAATAAGTTGTAAAGTTATATAAACACTAAGTACCGACTCAGATTTCACCAAGAAGCTGAGGAATTATGCAATGAACGCGAGTTACGAGTGGTTCGATCGCGTTTGTAGCCAGAAGACGCGACCGGTGTGGCATGTATCATTCATAAGGAAATGCGGCGTCTGGCGTACATTGCGAATATTTCACAGTCGGTTTATCGAAAGAGCAGAGACGCGTTTAAACCCTCATAGAGTACGGGCACAGGTGGCTCGAATATCCTCACCAATACTATGAAGACGTGATCGGAAAACCGAATTGCAATTGGCAACTCGCGACTTCCTCTTCAAATAATGAAATTTGAAATTTATTGTACCGATCGAAGTCTTCCCTGTTCCACTGCTCCAATAAATTAGGACGTAGGTAACTCGGCACGCGAAGAGAATTAAGGCAAAGTTCCCGCGAATCTGTTTTAGTACTTAGTTTAAGTGTAAAATTTTAATTTGTATAAAGCTTTGCGTTGCTACCACCAGTATGTATAACAGTTAACTTTTGTTATAATTATTATAACTTACGTACATTTGTGTGTAGAGAAGTCTGCAATGAAAGAAGATTATATATATAGTAGATGAAAACCCGGCTTCGGAAATGTGACTCATAATACACAATCTTTTACAAAATGTAGGTAGATGTGAGTCGGCCTTAACGAACTCAAGATATACGTGTGAATCGGCTTTAACGAACTCAAGATGGCATCCAAGTGTCCAATATGGCGACTGTCATTTCCACCATTAGAATTTAACAAAATACTTGACAATCCAAATTTTGCGGATATATATTATGTTGTCGACTCGAAATCATTATTTTTTTATGTTTTATTATTCAGGTAAGGTTTCAATTGATTCTATCGTACCCCTTGACCGAAATATTAATATAGCAATACTGTGCGTTTCTTTTCAACATGCGTATGATACGCACTTTTGTATGCAACTAAGGTGACAAATAAGTGGAGTTTATAAGCTGTATACAGGTTGTACGCTTATGCTTAGTTCAGTTCCATTCTATTCTAAAGTTACAAGTATCATGCAGCCCGACTAATAGAAAGCGGTCACCATAACCTATGTGAGTTTGCTCGTCCTGAGATCACCCACATATTACAGACACCGTAAGAACTTTTTAATGTTCTATTTTAATAGTTGTATTGTTTTAGTTATTTATATATATATCTCGAACAATTGTAATTATCTTTTCATAAGCTTGTCGGGGCATTATTAATCTAGCCCTGTCAATTTGCTTACTTTAAGTCGTCAGTATATGCAGGTATCTACTTGAATATCCCGACCTGTGCCGATAAACCTTATACCAATACATGATGTTAGAAAGTGATACTACGTCACTTTGGAGCTGCTGGAGACGAGAAAGCAGTTTTCAGGAGCTGACAACCCTACAAACGGTAGGAATATAACAAAAGACAATGAGTCATATTTTCATATTTGCGTTTATGCCTGATTGCCTGATTTACCATTAACTCGACTACTCCCCGCACATCCATCCTCCGGTGTCCGTATTAGGCATCGGTCCTAATCGAAATCTTGTTTGAATAGTTCTCTTGGCGTTCCTCTATGTTTACACTAAACCAGCTTATATATAGCCTACTGAAAAAAAAACCGATGCAGTGAACCTAAATCAAGGCACTATAATTAGTGAAATGATTACACATTCACTGAAAAAAGTACTGAAAAAGTAAAGGACGAACTGGATCTAAATATTTCCAAGAAAAATACTTTGTCTTCATTAAAGTAAAATGCTCTCAATAATCGCAGATTGTTAAAAGTTTAATGTTAACACAAAGTTTCATTCAAGAACATTTCAGATTGCTTTTTTCTCAATGTTATGTTATCGATAAATTGATAAAAGGCCTCTTAATTCAACCAATTTAATTTCATCGGCGTTATGAACTTAATATTATTTTATGAATGCATCGCGGAAGTGATGACTTGAGTGTGCGAATGAAATATGTAAAGTTTTTTTTAATTTCTTTCACTGCTGCGTCATTGTGAGTTTCGAAAAGTTTATATGATGAGCTGAAAAACAAAAATTTTAAGAAATAATTAAAATTCTATAAAATACTATAATTTTAGAAGAAATGTAACTGTTTGATCATAGTTTTGTCTTTATTTTAGTTATCTTAAATAGTCATCATTTTTACATACCAATTATTTTGAATGAATCAAACTTAATTATATAATATAATAATATTAACTTCACATATCTCACACACGGCCGTCTGATCCCAAACTAGGCAGAGCCTGTACTATATTACTATATTAATTAACTTAATTGTATTTTAAAGATTCATGAGAATAATCTACATATTTATACGTGAAGAGAACCTTTTCACGAAAGATCTTTTGTGTGAAAATTGGAATTACATTAGAAGCGAGAATGACATGGGAAGCTAACATTTTTAAACGAAATGTGTCATAAATTTAAAAATCAATAGCGGCTACATCAAGCTACGTGTCCAGTATATATGTTGACCTGTCATGTACGAACGTCTATATAATAATAGTTCAACTTATACTGGCAATTAATAGCTTGATTTATGTTACAAATAGGTGATTGTTAGGGTTCCGTTCCTCAAAAGGGAAAAAGGAACCCTTATAAGATCATTTTATTATCTGTCTGTCTGTCTGTCAAGACCCTTTTTCTCAGGTACCCGTGGACGCATCAAGATGAAATTAATATCAGTAATTGATCTCTGCAGTACCTAGAACCATGAAATTTGGTAAAAACAAGGTCTGACAGCACAAGTAAAGAAAAAAAGCCTGTAAGTCGTTAATTTGTTGTTATATCACATTAAAAAAATAGTTTCTGTGATTACAAACTTATATTTTGTGGTTGGAAAGTTCACTTTGTCGTATAATGTCGTATAAAAAATCTTCGAGAATTGACTCCCGAGATGGACTTACTATCTACATACAAGTTGGTTAGCGAGTCAGACTTGCACTTTTCCAGTTTTTTTTAAATCAAATTTCGACTATTCAAAACAAGGGCGATCTATTCAAAAGGAACAATGCTCACAAATGTATTTAATCCTGTACCGAGTTGCATCAAAACCAAACTTTAACTTTACTTTGGGTGTTTTTACAATTTAATAAAATCCAGAATAACCTAAGCTACTATTTCCGTAGGATTCTGTGTAGCAAAATGAAATATACGTGTTTAAATAATTTACGTTAATACGTAAATGTAAGTAATGTAAGTACAATGCCTATGCACTCGATGCCTACGCTGACAGCTGACACGAAGGCCGGAACGTTTCATGTTAAAATCAATACTTATCTGATCGAAATCGATTAATCGAATAAGAAAAGTTAATAGTTAGTTTAAGATAAAAACAACCTATTGTGATTTCAAATAGTTTACTATATCTGCTAATTATTTGTTTATTTATCTACTTTTTATATATATATATTTATATATTTAAAAAAGAGGACCCGCTCTTATTTGCAACACCCGAGCTTAAAACAAATATTATCATCTAGCAAGTGTCCATTGATATTTTAATGAGACCTACATAATATTCAGTGTCACGTACACTAAGTACAAGTTAGTTTAATATTTTTGGCCAAAGAACATAACTAACATGAGATTCACATTTAACCTATAGAGGTAAAGTGTGATTTTTCGTTTTTTTTTTTCCGACAATCAACCTTGGTACGCTTTGAATGAAACTGCAATATTTTTTGTATTTCTTTACGAGAATCTAATACTTACAACAGAGCGGTACTCAGTACTCAGAGTTCAGTGAGACGGCACAATAACGAAGTACCTATTGATAGTTTAGGTGCTATACAAAGTCTAGATTTCCAATCTACAATACAATTTCTTTATGTCAAAGCCGTTGTTATGGCTTCAACTGTCTGGTACATTCAAGCCTCATTCACTGTTTATTATGACCCTGATACTGTTTATATTTTTGCCGACTTACATAAACTCATGTCTCAATTACTATTTTTATGCAAGTAAATTTTTAACATGTTTAAACTCCGTAAATGCTAATTTGTTAAGAGAATGACGATGTACCGTCGATGAACCGACGTTGGCCCGATTAAAAACTAATTGCTCTGACGTAATTATGTATGTGATAGGCAATGTTTTAATTTTAAAAAATTGCACAGCCTTTGACATGTCATCAGAAGCAGGCCTGCCGCTGATAAAATCAACAATTTTCTTTTCGGGTCACCTGATGGTAAATGACTATCGCCGCCCATGGGCACCTGCAACTCAAGAGTTACAAGTGCGTTGCCGGCCTTCAAGGTGAGAGGGGGTAGAAGAGGGGGAGAGGGGGAGATGGGAAGGGAAGGGTTAGGGCCTCCGGCAACCTCACTCAGTCGGCGAAAAGCAAATTTCTTCACTGCCGGTTTTCTGTGATGCCGTGTTATCACACCGGTCGAGCCGGCCCATACGTGCCGAAGCATGGCTCTCCTACGATATTATATATGTATTCATAGTGGATTTATCCACAAAGAAGAATGTGTAACCTATCTAAGAACAGTTTTGCTATAGAAGCCAGGTTTCCTTTGACGTTACTGTATGTGCAGTCTGCCATCGCGGCCTAAACAGAATGAAGAATATTTTCAACTGCTAATGTATTATCACTTTTTGTTTCTTTACCATAAAATGATATTTTTCCCTGTTTGAAAAACACCACCTTGAAGCAGGTAAAAACATATCCTGCATTAAAATAATTCTCAAAGGTTACATAGAGTAGTTATAATAACTCAACTGAATAACTATATCCCGGTTGCCAGTTCGTACCGCACCAACTCTCCCGCTAGCAATAAACGCCCCGAGAAATATTTTCACATCGTTGTGGAAGTTAAAATAAAAGTAACTACACCCTGTAGAGCAATAGCGGACCCCTACACCGGCGACGGATAATGCTGAATATTTCTACGAGTTATATAATTTTATTCATGAGACGTACACAACCGATTGCGTATCAAACAATTTCATAATAGCTACATACTATTCACGTTGATCAAAACTTTCACAATTGCAATTCGCACATGCTATTGTGTCGCCGATATTTGACAATCGGGTTATGATGATAATATCTACATACATAGGTACGCCACGGCTCCTATTCCATTCCATTGTACTAATTCGCAGTTTCATAATACCCGTTTCTAGATGGTTAGCTTATTAAATTTTAGACGAGCTGATACGGAGTTACTCACCAGGCAATTTGCAGTTCGGTCTATCTTTATTGAATAATGTTAACTACTTATACACTGTAAATGGTCAAAGAAAGGTGCAATTATTATTTGATTGTTAACTTTAAAATTTAACGATTACACCTATAGGTATAACGTTTGGATTGGCCTGTAAGTTTCCGTATAAAAAATATAAGTGTTATCGTCGAAAGTGCTGTATGCTATCAAATTTGTATGTAGATAGAACGCGAATCAATTCTCGAAGATTTTTACCCCTTTTGCCGAAAGACAAACTTAACATTGGTGCCGATTCTATTGTACACTCGACTAAAGTAAAACCTGACTTAATTTCTTCATATGAAATCAACCTTGTATTTTTCGTAATAAGGTCTATTTGTTACTGGCATCTATTTCTCAGCGCCACTAAATTTCACTAAAACCTGTCAACGTATAGTCAACTTTATTTCCACGCAGTGAGAGTCATCATTTATTCAAATGCCGTATAAAAACTTGTTCAAAACGAACTAAGATGACGTTATT
Organism: Callimorpha dominula; assembly: GCA_949752705.1. Lineage (NCBI taxonomy): Eukaryota > Metazoa > Arthropoda > Insecta > Lepidoptera > Erebidae > Callimorpha > Callimorpha dominula. Next base: position 15,334,458 of record OX456997.1, read on the forward strand.
TTAATCGACACCTACGAAGACGCTTACTAAAAACACAGAGCAAAAGAGATGGCATTCAACGGATAGCGGCTCTCGCTATGTGGTATTAAAGTTTATTTAAGCGTATCAGACTTTAGTCGACAAATAAATTGCTTATTTGGATAGCGGCGACATATGTTACCTACTTGTTTCAATTTGAAATAAGACCTTGTTTCGAAGTGTACAAGGTTTACATCTTATATGAAGAAAATTTAGTAAATTTCAATTTAGCGAGTGAAGTAACAGAATTGGGACCATTGCAGCTCTAAGAATATTCTCCCATACGATCCGATCCCCATCGATTTACAACGAAGTCTACTTTCCAACAGCAAAAAAAAGTCCCCTGTGACACAGGAGTAATTCTTAATGCGGTAGTTTGTCTTTTAAAAAACAAAAATAACGACTTTCGGGATTTTTCCTTTACTTGTGCTGTGAGACCTTGCTTCTTACCAAATGAGAAGTATCCTACAGGCTTTGATTTACATGTAAAATGTTCAAATTTTGATACATCTAAGGCTTAATTGGCCGTATCTTTTGATTGAGTTGACTTAAAAGCTTGATTTTTTTACAGCTTCAAGGAACCGCAGACATAAGTATCTGGTTTTAATTTCTACTTGATGCCTCCACAGTTTACCGAGAAAAAAAGGCTCGACCGACAGATAGACAGGCGGGCAAAAAAGCTATAAAGGAACCTTTTCTTAATTTTAAGGAACGGAACCCTAAAAACAAACGTAAGTAAGCCTAATACTTTTTGTTTACATACTCCGCAAGAATCAATCAACATATAACATAAACCTGAAGAAAAATATAAAAATAAAATACAGATGATATTTGATTTGTGAGTATAGTCGCCGACATTGAAGAGAAGAATAATAAATTTTGATTACTTTCTCACGTCCGCAATCGTGATTCGATTGCACAATTTTTCACCACACCCCTTAGGAAAATCATGATTAAAATGGAAAACTTTATTATTTTCAATCGTGTATTTTCCTCCGCCGCATTTTCAATAGCGATTAGGGGCTATTTACAGTCTATTGAAGAGGATTTTCACTTATTGAATAGATGACACCCATAGATTTTTTTATCACGTAGTAAATAACAAAATTTTTAAAGAATTTCTTTTGCTTGGTGTTCTGAGTAGAATATTAACCAAAGTTGTCTAATATACTGTCTATGGAGTTTCTCCCCGACATAGAAGTAATATCACACTTTAATAACACGTTTTAGTATGTAATAAACATAGTAAATTACATTTTCCTTTACTATTCCACTCATACTGTAATATATACGAAGAACAAATTTCCCCCGTACGTTATTTACTAGTTACCAAGTAATAAAAAAGTTAGTTTGATAGCAGATTAGAAACTACGCGAAAGAAGCGAGTTTGGACTGTGGCTTACGTGACTAAATAAATCTGATTCTACTTCGACCCTTCCTTGGCCACTGAGTTACTGAAGTACGTATCGAAACCGCCGTCTGGAACATTCAAACTGTTAACACACCAGATACTTGTCTGAAATCAAAGCTTAAAACAGATTAACTTTAGAAAACAAAGAGTATCTACCTTCATTAAAGTTCTAGCACTTTCTAAATTAGGATCAGTGCCAAATTACTTTGCACAGCTTTGCACTTTCTTAATGTTACTTACAATTGCATTAGATTTCTTGAATGTAAACAAAAATGTAGAATATAAAGGTATTATTTAGGTTGTGTGTTCTTATAAGCGTTGCCGACACTCGAATTGTACACATAATACAAAAACATATTTTTATTCCCTGGATGGTTCTACTTCCAACCAGAACTGACTGTGATTAATAGAAACATTGATATATATGCGAGTATGTAGGATGTACCTATAGACATCAATGTTTCGTAAAATAATTTCTTACCGATTTGAGAATGTCAAAAACATTAGCAGTTACTTCCTATTTCAGCTTTATCACAGACGATAAGATAAAAGTTACTTCGTAGCCTTTACCACGTTCATATTTGGTACTTCGTTTACGTCTAGTAATGATAAAAAATATAAAAGTCAATTTCGTTTTAATTTAATTATTTATAGGCTCAACCATTGGAAAACGGGCGGTTATAGATCGAAACAGATATGATATTATGTTATTTTTTTTTTCTTTAATAATTTTACATTTGACAAAGCAAACTATTGTTGCGGTGACTCTGTGTGTGTTGATCTATATTTTTTAATTATAATAATTATTTCTTAAATTGACTATTTGATAAATTTTATGAAATAAAGGTATTGAATTTGAATTCATATAAATTTTGTAACTGCCACCAAAATTCTAATATATATTAATAATTAAATTAGTAATATTTACAAGTAATATGAACACATTCATATTGTTTTTGTTTTAAAAGCTGTAACGTGGCTCCACTACAGCTTTTAAAGCAAAAAGAAATGCTAAGATGCTTTTGAAACAGACTTAATTTCTCATTCAAACCATTTTGAAATTTGTAAGAACACGAAACATTTACAACCGACATGATTTATGGTTTTTGTTGAAATCAAGATGCTTGAATAAATTCCTTCTCATCAATTTTAATTTAGTATCAACCGTTGTCGACTCGTCGGAGGCAGTCGGCTGCGAAGATATACGTATAATTGAGTAGGTATTTAACGTTCAGCGCCAAGTGTTTTAGATGAATACCGTTTCAGTTTATGATTTCGATTTGATTTTATTCGTTACTGTAGAAACTAACTTTACATCTTACTTTGATATGAATATGTATGCTTTTACTTTACTTATCTGGGTAGATACCCCAATACCTCGTGACAACTCGTGTTTATTGAGATGGTGCTAGAATCTATCCTAAATATGTTACTATTACGAGAGCTCCGGATTTACCTATGAAACAATACCTAGGAGCTTTGGCAGAACTGGGCCGTCCGTAGACGTAAGGTACGCGTTGGGGAGTTTCAAGATTACGATCCTCGACCTTATTTATCAAAACACAGCTCTTGTATGAAAATTTGTTTTATATAATTAAATAAACTGCTTAGTTATTTAATTTAAAGTTTAGTTATAAATTTACAATAACTTTAATTAAAAGTTGTAAAATAAAGTGGCGTTGACCTGAAATTAAAAGGATCAACTTAAAAGTTTTAAATAATGATTAAAGATAATTATTTCTCTTAAAATGCTAAACTAATCCCGAGTTCAAACCTTTCACATAAAATTAGTAGCGGTGTGGGTTGGTCCACTTAATCACAAAGTTGGTTCACCTGAGGCGGGTTAACTCAGCGTGCTCCTTTATTTCCTTTTAATCTTAAATTAACTCTGAAACAATTCTACCACGTATAAGTCGTAAGTAAGGTTGAAAATCTAACATTAGAATCTTAAAATATAAAAAAGGAGGATTATTTTTTTAAAGGCATTATAACAAATATTATAGGTACCTAGTTGTTCCGATGGATTTTTGAGTAGCAATAGATTTCAGAGAGAAATTTGAGATAGAGAAGGAAACATAATTTTATGATTGTTTGATTTAATTACAATGGAATATTCATACTCTGAAAGCGTGAAATTAAAAAAGGGAAACAAAGAACCTTAACCTAACCTAACCTTACAAAACCTGATCATCATCCTTGGTCACTTTCAGTCTCACTACGATACGGCCGATACGTTCCGACGCATGGCTTCCCACGAAATAAAATCTAAAAGCAGTCTAACCATCTTGAAACTAAATTAAAAGTTTTTTATATATCTCAGACACTATTCAACATTTTCGTGATGGTGAATTAACTAGAAAATAGTCTTACTTTAATTCAACGTACCTAATATTAAAATCATAATTTCATTTTCAATTCATGTCAACTAAAGAATGTTAGTTATCGTAAAATGAAAGGACAGCTTTAAATTAATAGTTTTGAACTCATCAGGTTGAAATTCAAATCAAATAATTTCATTCCATTTGTTAAGTTTGGTCGTAGCGTAGGTAACTTGAAGGGCCAGTAAGTAAAGGGGTAAACCTTATTAGCTTCGATCGGTAAAAATCTCCTTTTAAGATTTCTTTTTATATTTAAACTTCATTCATTAACCTGCAAATTAAAGGGAAAACTCATTTCAATGAACGTTTATACAGGTGGCTTGCGAAGGATCATTAATTATTGAAAATATGAAGATTGGGCCGTCTTCGTACTTTTCTGCGAAGTAACGTTTCGCTTTCTTGATAACATTTTAAGAGGCCTGTGATAGAACTTTAAGGTTTCCTTTTAATATAAGAATTTTCTTCGTACTTAAAGACTCTTTGCAATTACTGTGATGTATTCAGCTATCTCTAATGATTAATTAACTTCATTTTGTAATTATATTTATTCGCTTATTAAAAAGATATCACTAAATGAAGTATTATCTATATATAATATATTTAAAATAGTAGTTAAAAATAAAACAGATATTTTCATACAGTTATGCCTGTACCTTCATATATTCCCCAGGGACAGGCAGAAGTGTATTACACACCTACTTTGCGCCAGATGAGACATTTGGTGAGACGCAATAGAGGCCGAGCCTATAGCCGTCTGGTGGGCACGTTTACCAGACAGTTTCCTAACAGAAAAACCCTGAGACAGTTTGCCTGTCCCGAGAGTCACCCAGGATATCAAAATATAAGCACCAACTTGTACAACGGGACCAACCAGAGAGTCCATGATATCACATTAACCAGCCTGTATTTTCAGTAAAGTGTAATTGAAAGGGCAAGTACCTACCTAAGATTCTCCAATACGGATATACCAGTGACATGAAGGAGGTAACTAAGATATAGCGGGTATTATGCAATAGGCAGATTAATATAATTGCTAGCTCTGTGAGCTAATAATTGTATTTGGATACAGATCTATGATTACGAAAGTTACTAATCACCAACGTGTATAACAACTCGTCTCATATTCGTGTAAACATATGAGACGAGTTTTGTTCAATCACTTTTGCATGGTATTGAAAAATAAATTAATTAAAAAGAAAACTTTTTTAAAAAACAAACTTTTATTGGTCATGGGAAACATTAGAACAGACTATCATAATTTAATTGGTGCCATATAAAGTTGGGTGTCTGTACTGTTGACTGTTGAAGAGTTCCCTCGTTCAAAGCCAATCCTGGGTGTAGAATCAAAAATAATCATCATACAAATCAATCACCACAATACACTCATCACCACAATACACACATACAATCATCAAAAATAAATTGTCATTGAACTGAACCAACGCATAAAATTTTAATTCCATAGGATAGGGGTAAGTGGTTTAATTTAACTTGCTAGATTTAACCCAAACTAACAAACATTGCGAATTAATTAAAAAAAGAAAACTTGTAAACATAAGAATCCCATAAGTTATATTCTCATTTCAATTGTTTCCATTTGATTCCATGTTAATTTCTACATTGAAGCAGTTTTAGTTTGATTTATAGTATTACACTGCCGATAATAATATTCTTTTTGTTCTATTTGTAGACTATTCTAAATATACTCGCGTACTTAATGTTTCCTTCAAATTTATTTATACAATTCTCAAATATCATTTGGATAGCATCATTGCTAGCACACCAAATGAGTTTTGAGGCGACCGACAGCGAGAATTGTCTCAATGTATACAGTCGGGTCGCTACAGACGCGACAACCAAGACAATTTTTTTGTAGAAACTGCTCTTTTAGCCATCCGCAAGATTAGATTCAAGGGGATAAATCTCTCCTCCCCCCACTCATGTCGTACGCTTTGTGTGAAGGCTTTATATAGGATTATTTATACAGAACATTTCACTTGCGACCTGACATACTAAATAACGCCACACCGTCCTTTACCTTGCTAGTATCGCTTGCTAGAAAAACATCAAAATAAAGTAACATAAACTTCCATTTAAGTAACATCAAAAGAGGTTATGTTAAAAACTTACCTCAGTGGGTATAACAGATATATTTCGTCTTTGCAATCCAAGAACGGTTTGTGCCCCATGTACGGGTTGAAGACAAAATTACATTTAGCGCGGCACGTAAGCGAGCAAATCCTGATGTACCATGAAGTTAAATTGGAAAACTTCTCATGCTGCAATGTGCCACTGCTCTGTGCTTGTCCCACTCTAGCTCTCATAATATTAATATAACTAGTAAGCAATACTGTATATATATATATATATATATATACTTTTAAAACATTGCGGAATAAATCACTAAACAAAAGTTACTTGCAAAAATAATAATAACTTCGGATACCGTCTGATCAAAAACTACGCAGAACCTGTACTATGGTAATCAGACTGCTGGTAAACATACCTTTATATTACTAAATACATACATATTATGGATAAATTATACACAACTAGAGATCGCCTGGCGGTCAAATTTCGACCATGGTTTTTTTTGGCTAGTATAACTTGAGGTGTCATTGTTTAGACTTGCTTACCATGACAAGTAATCACATATTCTGAACGCGTGTAATTTCATTAAGCCCGTTTCACGTCATTTTTAAAGTTGTAAGACATTGTTTAAAAATTTTAGCTTTCTGTACTTCTTCTATATAAACTGTAAATATTCAGTTTACTTCGTTCGCGAAATTTTCCTTAAAAGAGGTACAAAGTATTCTCTTCACGTATTAATATAATGATAACAAACACAGAACAAATGAACTTGCTCATCTCACAATAATTTATCCTGGGTGGGACTCCAACCCACAACCTCGGGCTCAGCAGTCAGGATCAATAGACCCATCAATATTTTTTTTTAAATATTATACTAATTCCATGTACATTTTCAATTAAAATAGAGCACCTAGGAATCTATAGCTTTGTCGGTTATAATCGAAGTAAAACATTTAATTTAAAATTATTTTCTTTTGTTTGCCCTAAGTTGAAGGATTAAATAAAATATAGATTACAGGACGACTTCATTTCACTTGATCTGCTAGAATATATTGGAAATAAACTATATTGTACATCAATTATAGAAACAATATGTACAAAGGCCGGCCTTATCGCTTAAAGCGATTTCTTCCACCAAAGCTACGGTCAAACCACCAGATGCGAGTTGCTGTCGTCCCCACAGGACTCAAAATTTTAATTTAGAAGTCATGTAGAAAATATTATAATCCGACCGTGCTAAATTTTTCCCCTAGGTAATATTGCTTCTAGACGTTTGTCGTAAACAGAGGCTTTGTTGCAGCAATTTCCACGATACCACATTTCTGCGAGATTAAATTCGTAATACGGCTTCCGTTTGGCTCAGTTCCGTATTCAGTGCGCCTACTATAGGAATTTGCGTAAACGTTAACAGATATCGAAATATCGCGATAAACCATTAGCTTTCCGATCGTTACTATTTGATTGAAATTGTTTGTTAGCTTCTGTAGCTACAAATCATTTTCAGCAAATTTCAATAGTCGAAAGGACTCCTATATAGGATTAAATACATTAGCGCCCAGTAAACTTTTATTGCAGAACCATTTTAACGAACATTCGTTTCTTGAATGTCTTTTTCATAGCCTCACGTTTGCTCCATAAAAATATAAACTTCACACATTGAATCGATACGATGAACAAAATTAGATTTCTACACGTAATAATAATACATTTAACCGTGTGTAATAGCATTGTACTTCTAAATATTTTAACCTTTATTTTATAAAATAGAACTTAAAATGATTACTTGAACAATGGCATTACTTCAACAAACAAGCAACGAAGACTGTTTTCCAACGATTGTTACTTTGCGTGAAAATAGAACGCTTTCATAGAATTTGTCGACTACATATTAAAGATACAAATTTAATAACGTGAATGGTTGAAATATGTCGCTCATTAATTTGCATTTCGGCGCGATTTTATCCACGTTTCTTTAATTGTTATTAATAGTCGTACCTACGTAGTAGGGGTCTCGGGGAAAATGGGATCTTTTTCAGAATGGCTTATTTGTCAATGTCAGAGCGCCAGTGACGCTTGCGTCTGTTTCTGATAGCCTCGTTGTTTCGTTTTATTGGTTAGGCACGTTCTTTGTAACTGACATATGTATATACGACATAATTATTTACGTAGGCTGAGGTTGAAGATACAGAAATTGAACTCGGAATAAGTTCAATTTCTTAATCGTATCCTATTGTATGAGATATATTTATGTATTCAAGTTTGCATTCACACAAGAGTTTCCAGGAAAGGAACAACGTGTTAGTTTAGCTGTATTTTCAATCCCGACGTAACTTCTTAACCGTGCCCCGTGGTTAAAAATATCGTGAAGTTCCCACATTTCCTCTAACAAACGAAGGTAATAAGTTTTTAATCGTTCAAAAGATAGAATCAAATCATGATGCAAAAATATGAATTTATATATCCATACAACTAAAACTACCTACATTATAACATAAGGTACAGGGACCGCCAGATTAGGTTCCACAGGTAGAACGTATCGATATCCTTACGTCGTTTCAAAATTGAGACGTTTGGATAACGGTCGGCCGATATTGTGAGCTGAGAGCACTTGCACTAAAGATTTGAGCGGCCATCTCCTAATATATCGGTTACACTGAACTACACTTGAATCGAAAATATGCCTCCGATACTCCATATTGCATAAAATATCGTCGTAAATATGGCATGAATACTGTGGGTCGTATATCTTCATTATATATAAATAATAATATAATCAAGCAATAAATCTCGAAACTTCGTTGTCAACGTTCATCTCATTTCATATCTGCATGTCCGTGAGCAGAGCCGTCAGCTATTTGTCATTTTATTAGTCGCGCGCTCCGCAATATTCTGCAAAATAACAGTGTAGCCAGAACGACGAGATTGCTTCCCAGTTTACTGCCTCGACTTGAGACAGCGAAGTGAGAAAAAGTTGTAAATTTGGTCCGAATTGGGCGTTTATACAACTCGACTGACCTCAAGTGCCTTAACCGCTTTCGTAATCCGGACTAAGAAAAATTTACCTTACCTGTTTTAGTTTCACGTTTCACGGTGCTCTCTAGATTGTCTTGTAAATATGCTATGTTGAACAAGTTTCTCGTAACACTATTTGTAGATATACAGTACATACGTGCCCATGCATGTCGCAGATGTGTGGTTGTACTAAGAAAATCGATCAACTCGAGTGATGTTTCTCTAACGCTACACTAACTTCGCACTGTGTGGAGAGACAACAAAGACCAAGCTGCCATCAAAATGTTTATATAATGCGTTCTAGTTTGACTGCATAGAATATTCAAAGGTTTCAGTGTCAAAGACTAGCTTAACTTAAGAACTTTTAAAGGACGTTTAAAAGATTTTATGTATTCATGCAAGGGTTTACTTCATCCCAGAACCTAGTGTTCCACCGATACATCTGACCTACGTCCCTACAAATTGTATACTTATAATAAAGCATCACTTTTTAAGCTTCTACTACATTTAAAAATGTAATCCCCTAAAACAAAATAACATGTAAAAAAATGCAAGTCTCGAAAATCAGTTCTTCTACTGCAAAAAGTTGTGAGATCAAATTGTTACCTGATATATTAATATTAACAACATTGAATAATGATCGTATCAATATTAGACGTCTTTATATAAATACTAGCTTTTGCCCCGCGACCTCTCAAGCTTAAAAGTAATTCTACGATCAGGAACAGTACTTTTTTCTGTATAAAACGGCACTCTTTGTACTTTTCTGTATCCCTGGCAACGTGTTTGCAGAATTTCATGATGATCGAATGAACAGTATTGATTTTTAAAGTTAAAAAAATATATATTAAAAAACACTGCACGTATATGAATACAACATTGTGTAAAAATTTCAAAACGATCAGTAAAGAACTTTAGGAGATTTGCAATTTTGAACAAACGCATATTAAACTTTTAGTATTTATTTAAATCAAAGGCAATAAAATAACACGATTAGGTCTGTAGAAATTATGAAGATTTTGTACATTAGTGCGGGCCTGAATATGTCACCATTCCAGTGTAATACTGCACCTAAGAATATGTTGTGCAGCGCTGGTTTATATATGGCGCATCTAAAATTAAGAAACTTTGACTGACAACAGCTGTTAAACTACAAGTTTAAATAAATGTAATTTTTGAGTATCTAGTTATGTTATGCCCTTTAACTCTCTGAAAATTCATGCTTCTAGCTTTATAAACAACGAAGATACATGGGGTCGAAAATGCTCTGAATGGCTTCGAGAAAATGATGGTACGGTCGTGCCTTTTGTATTAGCGGTTCTGTTTTTTTTTGTTCGACTTGGCGGGGCGGCAGTCCGCCGTGCCCCCAGATTTATAACAAATAAATATATTTAATGACCTAGTTGTTAGTAATAATGTACATAATAATATAAATTATATTAAAGTTTTCTAAAGACCTAAATGAAGCAACGTTCGAGCAAGTTAAACATACTCGTAAATCGGAAATATAAATTTCAATTCACATTAATATCTTTCTCTAGTAATAAAAACCGCTCAACAAATTATTATCCGTGCCATGCCCATTAGCAAATTGTGTAATTTTCCTTTTTCAAGTTTCTGTTGGCCCCGGACAAAATTACTTTACCCTCGCAACCCGCCATTTAGACGAAGGAATGATGAAAATTGACTTTAATAATTACATGAATCAAATTATTCCTTGGTACTGTGGTACATGGGCACGAAACAAATTATATAAAATATTCTGAACTCTTATATAAATTGGATGTCTTATTTAAACATTAAAAAGTTTTAATCACAACTGTCGCTTTTATGTTTTAAGTCTGCGAATTATTTTCACAAACCTTAGTTTTTGAGTCAAGAGTATTTATCATTTAGCACTAACCTTTTTTGTTTACAGATACATAACCTCAACAACTAAACAAAATCCATAAGAACTTAAACGTATATTTTTACAAATGTTTCTTAACAATTTTACCATTAACTAATCATTTCCGCATATGTCATGCCTAGATAATGAGATGAAAGTCTTCTTGCAAAAAGAGACCCATAACTTGTTGCGACCGACGCCTGTAAAATGTGATGAAAACTGACGTATTTGGACAGCTGCCAGGGCCTAGCAGTCTTTCGTTTCTCTTTGCCAGCCATCGAAACTTTTCAACATTTTGATTACAAATATTAGATTTTAATAACATTCTAAGAATGACAGATAAAGCGAATTTATTTTAAATAGTCCTAATCACTGTTAAATTTAATATTTTTCAGATTAATTAAACGCTCTGCTGTTCTGATTTTTAACCGACTTTAAAAAAGGATGACATGCTACGTTTGGCTCTATATATTTTTTTGATGTTTTTTAGCGATATTTCCGTCAAATATGAACCAAAATTAGGATTTTAATTACTTTTGTTTGAAAAACTATGCTTTGGGAGCATGGCCTCATTGTCACCAAGTGAGGATCTGATAATGAAATCACCAGAAAACTAGGGAAACCCTCAGAAATTAGAAGCCCAAGTATTGTTATTATAATTAACCGACTTTAAAAAAGAAGGAAGTTCTACGTTCGCCTGATGTATTATTTTTTTCATAACTAGTTCAATCAAGTGCAGCAAGGTTTTTTGCCGAACTGAGGTAGCTGCAATAGAGAAGAAAGAGAGGCAAGACTCCATTAAAAATTCATGAATAACGCCAAGATGTTCACGTTGCTGTGGAGTTTCGTTACTGTCGTCCACAAATTATATCGAGTCGATGTCCGCGTTGCTCCGGAGTTTCGCACACCAAGCCGAAGTTCGCGTCGTTTTCCAATTTCATGATTTAAACGCTCATGAATGACATCGAGATGTTCGCGCTGTGTAAAGCTTTTGTTACTCAATCGTTTTCGAATAACAATTAAACGATGTTGGTGTTGTTCAGTCGATTCTTATAATAATTGAAAAAGTACACATGTTAATTCTCATCTGAGATAATCTCATTTGAAGAGTAGTGGTGACTCTTAGGATCACAATCGCAAGACACATTCATAATGTTCTTGAATACTTCCCCTAGTCCTGTTTGCTTGCAAGCAGGCTGCACCTTTAACCGTTCTGCCCATGACGCTAGTAAAATGCTATCAATAATATTATTAAATTTCTGCTACAACTCTTGATAATTTTTCAATACTAAAAATATGAAAAAAAAATTTTAACAAATCTATTTCGAAATTAGTGATAATTTCATTAGTAACCTTACCTAAACAAGCCATTTGCCTTACCACCTTATCTAAAAGTTAATAAATTTTTACTTAATGTTCTACCTACTATGGCACCTTCACCTTATACTAAAAATGGAAAACTTTAATTGAATGTCATTGGAGACATGCGGCAACAACATCTCCTCTAATCGCATGTGTCTGCTTGTTTGGGTTGTTGTGTTCAGCGTGAAGCCCAAGGCAGCCGCCGCGGTGGACCTAACCTATCTATCAAATACCTATTTGGATTTTGGCTTAGCCCCGACTTAAAAAAAGACATCTAGTGCCTTTAAAAATTATACCTATTTTATTTAATCGCGATAATATTTAAAAGGTAGAATACCTTTTTGATTACCCGACGTTTTGATCGAATTGCACAGATCGTGCAATGCGATCGAGTCCACGCGCTGACCACGATCATTTGCACTAATATTCACAATAAACAAGAAAAACAAAACGCAGTTTAGACAGCGCCGCTTTGCTTTTATTTTGCATATTTTCCTTGCGTTCTCGGCATTCGTTCACTGTTTTATGCAAACATCCAATTCATACACTTACAACACATTCTATTCCATTGTTTACTAAAAAATGTTTAAATAGACTTGTGCACATGTAGGTACATAAAACACAATGTGGCTTTCATAAGCATTATACCAAAGCGAGCAAAAGCAGTTTGACAATAGAAGCAAAGGAATTCATATTTGCTACTGTTCCCTCTCACGGCCACGGAATTTAAATGAACTTTGGCCAACAACAATGACACTAGAGACTTTTGTTCCATGAACAATACATTTTACCGGTAGAATTAAAAACTGCGGACAAAAGAGTACAAATTCATAATGCAGCCACAGTCGGGTGGCAATTACGTACAGCGTTCAGCAAGTATATATTACGAGAAATAAACGTTTAACACATTTTAATAAATCTATATATATATATATATATATATCTCTTTGTAGTCCAGTAATTTCTCTAAAAAATTATGTCCGTAACCAATCGTCATCGATCTAATTAATGAAAATATTTTTTCCGTCATTCATTTAAACAAAAACATCACTGAAAACCATCTAACTCTTATTAGAATATAAATACAAGCATTTAATTATTGAAATAATAATATAAGTCGGGAATATTTCCTTATCACAATAGACCAGACGTTAATAGGCTTCCAAAAAACAAACGTTCAAGCTTGCGCAATAAAAACAAGATGAAATAACAAGAAACGTCCACAAAGCGATTGGTTCTGTAGACAGACGAGCCGACGACAGCCCCTTATCAGATGAAACATGTTATTTGTCTTGAGGAAAATACAAAAGTCAGCCAAAAGCCTCGACCCGGACAGCTCAAAGCTGGCGAACTGTTTAGGAATACAAAATGTCGCTGGTTCCATGAGAATGCACGCGAAAAACTAGTTAATATAAATACTGTCTAAATATATAGACTTGCTATGAAATTAACAACAAAGTAATATGAGAAGGCTGCCGTAAAAATAAGATTTAATTTGGATAAAATGACCCTTAAGGGTAACATTGCGTATAACAAGACAAGATTGTTTGCTTTCTATTATGCGACGTGTTAACTAATATCCGTCGTTTGAATCAGAGTAATTAAAACGTTCAACAAAAAGGGTGCAGCCCTTTTCTTCCGTCGCTGAAATAATGTTTTTCGAGCGCCTTCGAACGAATTGCGAGTTCTTTTGAAGTCAAACTCTTGACGTCGTCAGATCCACGTTCACTTGAAACTTGCTCTATTCATGTCCAGATGCCCCTTGTTTTTACTAACATTAAGTTACCTTAATTTAAAAAATTGAGATGTTTATTTTACTCCTTTATTAATACCTAATTACAACAAAATCAAATTACTTTGTAAATTTAAGCAAACACACCCAATAAGAATTAATCTGAGTAAACGAATACAGCATGTATTTAACATTAAGAGTGTCTACGTTACTCGTATGCTTTCTTATGTAAAACAGGTAGTGTAGTTATTACCGGAGCTTTCGCAGTCACATTACTTCGTAAGAGAACAGACTCTTATCTCAGAGGCTATGGCTTGTTTATCGTCCGACTCCCATTTATGAGTTCGTTATTTCCCTATTCTTACAACATAAAAATGTCGTCCATAAGAATAAGTTGGAGCTTTTATCTGTCTACGTACATTGATAAGGGGAAATAATGAGAAGACTTATATGGATCGATACCGATTAAGTTGTTATTGTGGTCGAGTTAATAAAGTCAGAAGTGCCGTTTTGTGGCGAGATTGTACCGACACGAATATATTTTGGAATCGTTTCGCCCAGACTTAGCTTAGTCGCATGTCGTAAATTCCGTCTTCTCTGTTTCCAATGTTTCCATTTACATATTTGAGGAAGTTTCACGGTCGACTTCATAGTCGACAGATGAAACCTCGGATGATTTTCATATGAAATGGATTTCTGCCATATTTATTCTCGTACACACATAACCAGACGTCTTCATAAAATTATATTACGGAGAGATATTTACAGTAAATCAAGAAGATTTAGATCTTCATAAAGTCTTATGTCATTAAACTGTTATCGTATAATACAAAAAAGCCTTTTGATGTATAAAAATTTAGAGGTAATTAGCTGCAAAGAATCTAATTTATATTTATAATAGAATTTAATTTCGATGTAAAAAGGAAACGTATCGTGTGCAAATTAGAAAAACAGCCTATTTCGTGTCGTTCAGTCCGATGACCCGTTTTCACTAGGGGCTCTCGCATGGTCTTATTATATTTTATGATGCTCCCATGCATGCCTGAAGGGATTAGTAATGTTCGCCACTCAACAACATTGTCCCCGGATCTTATTACCACCTTTCTACATTACCCTCTGTTGTTAGCATTTATGTTCAAATGTGTCGTGATTTGCGATGTACATACAAGGAAATGTAGGCGAATGAGCTAATGTATTTTGTTCGTTACAATAATATTATAAATAATTATATTGGCATTTGATTTTAAGGTATGTTTATAATTAAATCATGTAGGTACGTCAATTACAAATTTATATAAAACTCTGTAGATATTTAACTTTAATGTGTCAATGGGCGCACGACGTCGGCCTGGTGATAAATGCTCAAAAAACTAAATTTATGTGTATAGAATCATCACATAATAGGAGTAGCTACACTCTTAGTATAATAGCGCACGATCATGAATGTCTTCATGACAACCTCATGTGCAAGCCTAGTAGCACTTGTACTAAGTTAGATCAAGTAAATAAACATATGTACTTAGGCCTCATAATAGACAACCGATTTAACTGGGGTGCCTATATAGAACATGTTTGTAAAAAATTAAGAGCCATTAGTAAACTGTATATTTTAAAGTACAAAATACCGTTCAAAACTTTACGTTTATTGTATATGGCACTAGCTGACTCTGTTATTAGCTACGGTTTATGTAGTTACGGCCGCACCTGCAAAACATACATCGATAAAATATATAAAATGCAAGTAAGATTATTAAAAGCTATTGTGCCGCTTAATGTCAAATCAGAACATGGTGACAATTACAATGAATTATTTAAATACTGCCAGGTATTACCAGTACAATCTAAAATAAAAATTTCCATCATGAAAGAAGAAATTGTAAACATAGACCAGCTTTGTGAACAAACACGTAAAAGTAATTTAAGACAGCTGTCATATTTGAAGAAATATTCTTTGCCAAATTTTAACAATTTATATGGAACTAGAACATGTCGTTACCTACTACCTGACATTGTAAATGGTTTACCAGAACAAATAATTCATAAATATATCACTAATAAACCTTATATAAAAACTCTACAAAAACATTTAATGGAAAATATGTAAACTACTATCTCATAAGCTTGGATGAAAATAATGTAATGTGTAATATTATGTATATAATGTTGTGTGTGTGTGCACGTGTATGTGTACGTGTACGTGTACATGTACATGTGGCTGTACATACATAGACAATAATAATTAATGTGTATCTATAAAATGTGTAACTTTTAATGATTATCATGCGAACTTACGCTCGCATAAAAACCTACGCGATTTAAGCGAGGGGCTTAGTTTTTTAAATAATAATACATTGTAAACGTTTTGGTCAATAAAGAAAAAAAAAAACTATGTATATCAGATTTAACATTACCTATATAGGGTTTATTAAAGGGCATTTATCATTGAATATGGTTTAAATCTCACAACATTTTCCAACAGAGGCATATACGTAACTGAATTTATTGATTGAATTTTAAGTAGACATAATTTTTTCTATTCATGAAATTTTACTTACAAAAACATGCGGGCACAGCTAGTATAATTTAAAAATATGGCTTTGTTTTTATTTTTCTAAAATGTGGCTTTTGCCTCCCACAACACCTTAATAAACGTGACCGGAAAAAAACATGAGGATGGAGAAAAGCCTTTGAAACTAGAGAAATCCCAAAGAAAATCGGAAAAACAAAAGAAGAACATTATAGATCGTTTAGACCATAATGGGTTGAAAAAATGGGTGCACGTGATTTTCGACCTTATTGACTAAATTTTTTTGTTGTCTTCTAGCAGCAAAATACTCAATAAGAACTGAAATATAACACCCATTTTTTGAACCCATATTGCCTAAATGATCTATAATGATCTTCTTTTTTTTCCGATTTTCTTTGGGTTTTCTCTGGGCTTTCTCTTGTGAAACTGTGAAAGGCTTCTCTTGTTCCATAGTCTTGTTTTTTGTTTGTACATATTCACCCCTATTAAATAATTGTTGTTGTTTAAATCTTTTGAATCATATAGGGAAAACAATTTACTCCATCACTGTACAATAACGTCATCAGTTGGAGCACGGGACCCTATATAGACCTGTGTCCGCACCCATATTTAGGTCTATTTTTTGCAATAAGTTGTGAATAAAATAAATAATTGTAGTAATAACAGGTGAAGAGTAAAATATGCAGTATATTTAGAGAAACCAAATAATGATAGGAAAAAATAAAAAATCTTATTTATTTGTACAACGTATACTTACTCATATAGTCATGTCTATTATATTGTCACCTGATGATTAGTTAAAAAACTTTGTCACGTTGTGCCGTTGACAACGGAAGAAGCAACACTTCTTATCGGCCTTGCTACCTTAGGCTAATAATATAAATCTGTCGACACGGGGGTTCTCCATATTTTAAGCCGCTCTGTTTTTCCACCTGTCGTTCCGATTTACAAAGAGTACGGTTTAAAAATGAACAGTTTTCGTACTGGTTCACCTTCTGTATTATTTTTCATGAGCAGCGAATACGGTGTGACACACCATTAAACAAGCACCTTAATCCTGACCCTTGACGGACGGGAACGGCTTTATAAGAACCTGCGTAGGACATGTTGTTTAATAGAAATGCAGGACATACGTTCAAAATCAAATCCAAATGTTTTATTTCGTCATACATATTGATTTGTAAACATAGCCGTTGATCCTTTTAAGCATAGGTAGAAATGTCTGTGTCAGGAGATACCACTCGTTTACAGCTTGAAAGTGTATATTACATATACTAGAGTAGCAATCCACCCCGGCTTCGCACGGGTAGTAGAGACATCTTCAACAATCATCAGAATATTTCAACCAATTTACACAAAACGTTAATAAATTATACACCTAAACCTTCCTCATGAATCACTCTGTCTATTGGTGAAAACTGGATGAACATCCGTTCAGTAGTTTTTCAGTTTTCAGTTAAACGCGGCGGGGGACTTTGTTTTATAATATGTAGTGATTGGGATCAGACGGCCAAGTGTGAAAGATGTTTGAAGACGTGTGTGAAGCTTCAGTATTGCAAGGATTCCCCTTTTAATATGTATTTTGAATAAAAGAAAATAATATAACGTTTTAGAGTCTGTTAATTGTGTGAATGATGTTTGATGACTGTGTGAGTAAATGTGATGTAGGATCAAAAAAAACGTAAGGTAAGTAGGATTAAGTAGCTATATGGGTTACTAAAATACAATAGGTCTAAATTTATTCCCCTCGGTTCTGCCATATGACCGTCAAACGTCATAATCAAATTATTTGTTTAAATTCTCAAGAAAACATTACATCTCAAAGTAAGAAATCCAATTTTACAATTCTTACAGCACGTAATGTGAGCGTATGTCCTAACTGATTGCTAGGAATATTGATGGTTATGAGAGAGGCTGAAAACGGGGATAAAAGCTATTCTTAGTATGTGTAACAAAAAGTCCATGTAATGGCAGCTAATGCATGTGAGTATGGAAAAAGTTTTCGAGCAGCCATTCTCAGCGCAATCTCAAATTAAATCTCCGCCGGCGGGTCCTAGAAGCAATCTGCCAGCCGTCGTTATAAAATATGTATACAATAGTCTTTTTCAGGACTTTTATTAGGTAACGTACAGACCACGAACTTTTTTGTAAGAACACGAAATGTTTTTTAACCTAGAGACCTGCTCGTTTCAGTTAAATCACTAAGGCGAAAAGTTCGCGTAACAAACTCGTCTGTATTTCTTGTGCTTTCTTTTCATTAATAACAAGATGAAAACAAATTCATTATCAAAGGATAGAATAATTGTTGAAGTGAAACTTCTTTAGAATCGTTGTGATTTGAAATTCGATGAAACGAAAAACTCACACTTGAAAAGAGACGAGCAAGACAACCATTCATAAATAGGATTTAGCCTGCGAGAGAATGAGATAGAATTCAAGTATCAGTGTTTTCTATAATCTTTATCTTTGCGCCTGCGTACTACTTCAGAAAATGCGTCAATGTCAACGTGGTGTCATTTTTGTGCATTTGCGTATTAAAATTCTTTGGTAAATTTATGTTAATTATTTAACACATCTGTGATAATTTGACCAATAACTTTAACATAAATTACCTAAAATTAAATTTATTAACATTAGTAAATTATTTTATTTTACTTTTTATTTCTCATTCTCTGGCTACTTTTCTGAAGTTTCACTCCTGCCGTATGTGAATTGCACACACACACTTTTTTATGTTGTTAATACTACAAGTCGTGGGTAATGTGTTAGCTACGTAAAGAGTACTTGTAAATACTTGTAATTTTAAGATTTTTTTTTAAATTACAAGTATTATTTCAACTAAGCTATAGGCTTATTTCAGGAGTGGGTTCCCGTCACTAGTGTCCAAGGGGTGTTGAATCGAACCACTTTGATCAGAAATCGAACCTTACCTTTTATCTTTCGAGTCTCTATCGAGATATAGTATCTATTGATAATATAATACTCCGTTATCCACCGGATTATTTAAATGCAACGACATAACCACGCTGTCGCAAGCGTATAGCGTAAATACAAATTAGGGTGGAGACATTATTAGGATAGATTTTAGGATTGATTTTTCTATTTTTTTTTTATTAATTTAAATGAATGCAGTCGCATAAGACCTCAACATGCACATTAAAGGATTTATGAATAACACGTCAGCAGATTTGAAACTCAAATATTAAACTTAATACTCCGTACTCTAGTCAGTGATAATATCAGGCCCTATTGGTATCATAAAAATAATGAATATACATAATTGTAACTGATAGGGATTTTTCTCTTTTTTAATTGTACTACACAAATAAAAAATATAAACATGTAGGTATAAATATGTAGGATGTACATTTTTATTGGTTAATAAGAAAAACAATTATGTACTTATTCCATCTTATTGTTCAACACGAAGCACCCAAATTTATCAATATAAATATATATTACGAAGATATAAAAAGGATAAAGGAGCATGTAAAAGGCGTCCGATTGACAATATCAAGAAAGGGATACCTATTTATTGCTGTAATTCTAACAAATTATCGTATACAAAGAACTGCTGGAAAATACGGTAAGCTAATTATCATTAAATGAAACAGTTCTATTGTTAATACATCGTTTCTCAAAACGTTTTCACACATTTCTTAAAAACAGATACCTTTATTTTCTCGATACCGTTATAACTAGCGTTTTATTCATTTAACATGGCAACAACTTAAAATAACCATTACATGAGAATCGGCATCTTACAAAGCATTAAATAAACTTGTCCGTTACACAAAAGTCGTTCTAACATCATAACTACAATAAATTGGGACGACTAGTCACTATTAGCTTAATTACTTACAAAACGAAATATATACAAAATCTTATAATAGTCTACAATCTATTCAGTGTATTCGACGAAAGACCTCGTTAAAATCAAAAGTTTACATTCAATGTAGCAGCTAGATATTTTAGTATCAAGAAGTTGGATAAAAATAGTGAATTTGTATGATATTTATCCGTAATTGAACAGGATACCTATCTACATGTGTCATAGTATAAAATTCATAACATAGAGAGGTATATAACACATTTGATGTAATTATCTTTTATTTTTATCAACTCTGTAGTCTTTGTAAAACAAAAAATTACCTTTTCATGTTTTCATACGAACAATATATAATGTATTGCATAAATATTTTCGTTTAAACAGACTTGTAAACTACTACAGCATTGATTTATATGTACAAAATCTTAGTAGAGGTAACAATTTCCTGAAATGGTTGGTATATTTAGTTCATATTATTATACGTACGATGTAGGTACATATATGTCTTGTGCTTTGAAGCCGTCCATTTAATAGAAGCCTAGAGGCTAAGTGTTAACAGGACGTCAGTTGACTGCCAGCTCTGTTATAAAACTGATTGTACTGAATAGATCACACCGACGTTTACAAAGGGAGCGTGTGAATACACGACTACTTCCTTCTGAGGTTTTCGGGTACATAGTTGTCTTTGCCGGGAATTCCTGTCCCACCGGAGTCACCTAGCCAGGGGAATCTGTAAAAATAGATATTATAAAGTAAGTAAATATTTAAGTTATCTATATAATATAACTGATAATAAAGATAAGAAACTCTACTTAACATACGAAGTGTTAATTAGCATAAATCTATTATTGTATTGTATGATTTTTTAAATTTCAGAACCAGATGAAATGGTAACTTTGATATCAGACCTATTGCTAAGAAAGAAATGCTATACATGCAAAATAGTGAATAAGACACCAATGCCCGATGTCCCCTCCTGAGAAGAGCGCATGTGACACAAGTCCGTCGCATTCGCTGACGACGTTCATCGGATACTGGTTTACCCTTTCCGCCACGTTCAAGCCACCTGCGTTATAGCAGTTACGGTCAGAGTAGGTTGACCGGGGGAAATCTTTGAAAAACCCTACCCTCCGAACGAATCCAGGAATAGCCAACAAATTTGCTTTTATTCTACCCACTATTCTCCTTTTTTACAGAGCTTTTCTTCCTCATTGTTAGAAATAATCGGTGTTTTCATCCGATACGGTTATGGAAAACACCGATTATTTCATCGTTTCGTTTCATCTTAACTCCGTGTGTCCATACACACGGAGTTAAGATGAAACGAAACCATATCCACCGCCCCAAAAGAAGGTTCTCTGCCTCAAATTACTACATAAACAGCGCTACCTAAAAAATGCTAACCTACATTTACATGTACGTTTTTTTTAATAATGTATTACTTGTTTTAAAAGTATTCTAAATTTTAAAATGCACAGAGGTATATATTATATCTCTGTAGAAATACAAACATTGCGCATTTGGTGTTTGTATAGTGTTCACATGGCTAGTGTTTTTGAACACGCGTTGTCGCAGTTCAGTTCGAGTTCTGTATTTTGAAAAAGGACGTAAAAGTAGAAAATAAAACAGATTCTTAATTCTCTATCACTTCGGATTAATTTCTTATATTTTTATTTTACATTAAAAAACTACGTGGAATGTGTGAAGTGTCACCTAACTCATGATACATGAAAAATGGTGAGTATTCGGACTTTTATTAAAATAGTCGAATCCTTTTATTAAAATCACATGTTGTCGCGCGTCTTATCAAAACGCGCGGTAGCATGTGAACGACTTGAACAAAATGTGTTGACGCACATTATCAAATTTCAGCGCGCGTTCAGCGCCCGTTGGCCGAACATGGGCCAATTAATATGAATACTGCTCACGAAAGTTTTTATTCTAATAACACATTTATTCCAATTCCATGCAGGTATACCTATTATAAATTGCCCATAACATATTCTCCAGATTGTAGCTAAAATTGTTAATTTTAAAAATGTTGGTTCACATCTTGTATACAAAGTAAGACGACATGGTGGCATCGTAAAAATAAAATAAAAGACGTAATAACGTAAGCTAGGAGCTTTACCACCAGACATTGACGAGCGGTAAATGGTTTTTGTGATTACATAGTAAAGTAGCGAGGTATATAATGTACATATGTATTTTAGATATATTCATTATGTTGACTTGTTAAGTCACCATATAACACGAATATTTATACATCATAAAACAATTTAAAAAGTAAGATCATGGGAGAAAAATATCAAACATGCAGTAGGTGCCTACACAGTGCCTCATGAACATACGTTAAAATATACATGTAATATTTTTTATTACCTTGTACGTTTGAACCTTGGCTATTAAGTTATACATATTTAAACGGTGGTTTCATTTGCTACTCTCAAGATTTTTTTTCAGAAGAAATCACGATATTTAAATTTAATGAAACGTCTACCACCTCAATCCAGAGATCCTATAAGTAATACAACCAAAACACAGACGTGACATTGGAGAAATCGCTTGTGTAGAATATGGAACATGGACCACAACGTGAACAATAGTGAGATTTGTTCCTGCCAGTGATGAATTTAACAAAAAAAAACAATTTAATATAGAGCATGCCAGGCTTTTTCGGACTGTGTGGTATGATTAAATTAATTAAAAGTTACGTCTCTAAATCAGTTAATTACTATTTCCTAGCAAAACCAAAGTTAGATATGGAATTGTATTTTCAATGATAAGTAAAAACTAACTTCATTGAATGGTCAAGTGACAATAACTAAAACCACATGTGGTACTAACGTTTGGTCCACGAATAAAAGGATTCAAATAGAATTAAAGCGTTCTTCCACAATCGTCAAGCGTTATCGAACCATTCTTTAGCGACTTCATAGATTGAGACTATTTGAAATTAAGGTACAACCTTAAATTTTTTTTATCATTCGAAACTCACAATAATACTTACATAATTAAAGCATTACACGAATTGTGTATTTTGCAGAGAATACAAGAAATGTTTTAAACTGGTTCGCTTTTTTTCCATTCGTTCTGGGTACGCTTCTCGTTAAAAAAAATCTTACTCGCTTTTTTCGGTATGAAGCTACGAAGCAAGGTGTTAATGTATTTTTCTTGTTTGGTATGTATATGATATGATCACGAAAAAGTTTGAACTTGAACGCACCGTATTTTATTAAGAAAATCAACTGATACTCTCTGATCTCTCTACTTCTAGGGATTGTAATTGTTGGTTTCAGTACAAGTTTTGACCTACGAGTCAACGTTATGAAGCAGAGCCAACAACTGCCAACTACCTTCTATCCTAACATACATTACGAGCTTCTTCTGTTGTCATAAACCCTGTATACAAGCCCGATAACAAGCAATACGTATCATATCAAAGAATACTTTATATAATAAATGTTACTCACTGATTAGGGCATTCGCTGCAAGTCTCCATGTATCGAGTATCCGTGAAGTTGCTCTCGGCTCGTTTAAATGAGAGCGCACACTTGTTGGGCAGGTTGCAAGGAGCTGCAGGAAGATCCTTGCGGTCACAGCCCCAGGGCTCATAGTCCTTTAACGATTTCACTGGTTTAGGATCTGTCATCCAAGTCAGAGCTTGTGTCACAGTCACAAAATATACATCTGGCCTGAAATAGAAATAGAATAAGTTTAAAAAGACAGGGTTCCAGTGGAATTTTCCAGTAGTTTTAATTTTATATGCAGTTATAGTTCCTTTGCGGAATTATATGGATGATAATTATTTCCTTACTCCTAAAGACATTATCTATGTTTATAGGGGGAAAAATTTTGAAAAATTTAAAGCCTTAAAAAGTACATTTGTATACAAGTAAGTCGTCAAACAAGCATACTAACACCTGAGCAAGTTGATACCTACCGCTAATAGTATTACCTCCAGAGAACCAGAAATACGCAAAATACTCTAGTAGTCCAATTAATACGTTGTGTAATATTTGGCATGTGAGACTAATATTTATTCTAACTGTTATTTATTTAAATTTTAACATTAATCCTGACAACGTAACGCTGCACTACCAATATTAATAAAAACGACCAGTTACCTACACTATTCCACGCATTTCTATGCATATCAAATTGCATTCATCCGAGCTCTGAAGGGTGTGAGTGGCCGTCACAATGTTTCTCTACCTTAATGATCGCTGGACCCGCACGGTGTCACGAACTACGAGGATGACTATATTATATCGTTATGCACGTACAGAATCCATGACCCGTAGGAATATCTTGTCCGATATACAGGCTGCGACGATTCCAGTGTTATAACTTGTTTACTTCAGTTTTCATATTTTAATTTGATTATTGATGAGTTGAAAACGAAGTTGACAATGAAGGAAAAGGGAATTGGATATATTAAGGTAGCGCTGAAGTTCTGTAAATATTTAGCCCTTTGCGTGTAAGGTTCCCATGTATCTATGTATGTGCTGAATTCCGAAAAATTCTCTTCCGCAAATTCCATAATTTTCATTACTACATAGTTTTCATCCGCAGTTTACCAACGCAGATCTTATACCAATGTATTAGATCAACATAGAGACATTTTACGAATATTCAAATTCTTGATTTTTTTCTGTCAAATTCCTGATTTCCATCATGAAAGTAGAAAATCGTTGTAAAGATCCTAAGTTATGTATGAACAACATATTTATGATAAGACTATTTACCGAAACCAGACTCCGTACGCATCTAACATCTAACTATTATTTAACTCTCAGCCGACTCATGTATAAATAATTACCTTACCCCTGTGAAATAATATAGTTAACCCTATACCGTACACTTGTGGTATTCATCAAAGAGGATTCCAATGGGGAAGTAAAGGTCATTATCTTACACAACCGATAACGGTATTTAAAGCTCGGAGCTCGAACCGCTCCCTTTTCGGGTATAATTTTACCACAGGCTATTGTATGGTACCTACTTTGAAATAAACCAATATCGACCCGGAGTATTGAGTGTTTCCTAGAAAATATAGTAGGATTTATATATTAGACTGGCGTTTGCACGAGGTTTGCACGTTTGCTCCGCTCGTTTTGAGGTTGGTTACCGTGATAATAATATCTTCCGGGCGCTTAGGGTTCAAAGACACAGTTCTCAATAGCTTTTGTTTTAGCTCCATGGTCAACAATAAAAGATTGTGGGTTTTGGCTAATCAGAGAGTCACCAATTAAATAAATTGAATTATAAAGAAAGTGTTCACATAAAATACAATAAACTATAATTTTTCCTTTGAAGGGTAGGTATATTGACATTAACTTAATATTGCTGATACGAATACAAAAATACATTGTCATTGATTTTATTGCAGTAAGAGCCCAATTATTTATTACACAACTGACAGTAGTACATTACTAGCTTTAAAAAAAATATTGTATAATCTAGAAGCGTCTTTCATATTCTGACTTTATATACTCACAAATCAGCGGCCCAGTGTAAGAATTTATGAAGTCCACGTTCGAGTGGTTTAATCTGAAACCAGTTCGTATGGAAGGGCATCATGTAAGGTGCTCTATTTTGCTCGTAGTAGCGGCTGAAGTCCTCTTGGAGCCATTCTAACACCTGAAAAATGAAAGTCGCAATAGCAGTGCAGACCAGTAACACAAAAAAAAAGTGTGAACACACCTTAAAGTGTAAACTATTCTTATGAAATACTTGAAAAAAAATTGTGCATGCATCCATTGTGGAGAAATTCGCTAAAAACTGATTCCGCGAGGCGAACGTTGTCCTGGCGGAACTTTTTTTAATCCATGGACTTAGAAGAAAAAAAATGTGTCAAAAAATTTGTGTGTATTTGTGTGTAATTGTGTATGTATGAATAAAATTTGTGCATGCATAAACTTTGGAGAAATTCAAGTTTCCGCTACGCGAACGTTTCGCCATTAGCTAGTTTTCATATAAAGCGCTTATATAGAGAGCTGTAGATTTTTACATACGTTGTTTTGAATTTGTTTATATTTGTTTAAAAACCAGATTTAGAAAAAATCGTAGGGTTTATAAGATAAAAATATAAACGTAAAATACGCTTATTAGATCTTATTTCGTAAAGTATGCACTTTGGGGTCTAGATTTTCACGTTTATACAAACCTTGTAAGTGTCTGCTGTGTGAAAATCTAGACCCCAAAGTGCATACTTTAAGGCATGCCAAAATAAATTGTTGCGATATTGGACCTTGATTCTCCAACTATGTTCCTAGGACACTTTGGCCACGGCACCCTCTGGAATTTCGTCAAAGTAGTTTTCGAGGAGATAAGAAATTTCACTTTTAAAATTCACAAGCTAAGAGCTTGGTTCCTCCGTCAGCATTAATTAAATACAACACACCGATTCACCGACGTTCAATAATTACAAGCAAGCATTATCCATTAATCTGCTGATATACGATATATAGATGAATTTTAGGGATTATCAACAATAGGTACATGTCTCTCAAAAATATTTTGCACCAACTTGTGTTAAATAATTTTAGTTAGTGACGATTGTCGAAAGCGGAAATATTTTAACAATAAAAGCTGCTTGTAATGTTGGTGAGGATTTATTCTTGAAACGCTTAAATTTTCTTTATGCTTCAAGGAATACCAGAAGGCAATCCAGAAAACTACATACCTGATGTTCTTCACGAAATATTGTTTTAAGGGATAACCACGAAAGCCACATTTCCGTGCCGACAACTGAGCAGCCGCATACCGTACTCAGCCGTTTATCGACAAACGTCATTAGTACAAATAAAAACTAAACTCACTACAGTACCTGCAAGTATTTATTATCATTTGATCCTAGTATGTCCGAGGTACAACTGGTACCACGTACGTACGCAGCACATACGTATGTATGTAATACCTACCTTGGACAATTTTCCCTTTTTTTTCTATCAGCTTTTGTTCCTAGCTTTCTACTATCCATAGATTTTACTAATGCATTATATAGTTGAATAACTGCTCTTTAAAAACTGTTTTAAATACAACAGGTTCCCCTACTTTTAGACGCTTGCGTAAAATAACTTAAAATACTTTTTTATATAGAACAGTTAATAATGTTGTACGTGTATGTGGTAGAGTAATGAGAGTAAATTAACATCCATGTGTACTCCTTCAGACAACTCTTTATAATATGTACCATAATGTTAGGTAGTTTTAATATAATAATATGTCCGGAGTACGGACCACAAACTGGCCAACTAGATAATAACTAAATACAAGCTCATAAAAACCGTATACAAATTGCATATTACAATGTTTTTATATCTGTATAACCGGGTTTATATATGATATTAAAACGAGAGATAAACTAAATAGCCTACTCTACCCGTACGTGAGTATATGAAATTATTCTATAAGCCGGCTTCCGTTCTACTTATCGATTCAACTACGCGCAACTATAAACACTCGCTCACCTAGATATTATAAAATGTCTATATATCGTTCCCGTAAATAGTTCCGAGAACGACATATAGAAACTAAAGTACAGAAAGATAGAAGATATTTAATTTAAACATAATTATCTGATGTCTTTAACTCCGCGCTTGACACAAAATTTAAAATAATAACACGTCCATAAAATTTACTGCTAACAAACATCAACAGTACACCAACACCAGACAGACTAGGTAAGGTACCCAGACCAGATCAGACTAGTAGGGTACAGCGGAGCTAACCAACTATCCCACCAATGGACACGAAATAATATGTATTATGCTTGACTGAACACTTTCTAAACCTAAAGTTTAAATGTAAAAGGATCTATGTCAACACTCATCGGCCCTGCAAGAGGTTTACGACATCAAAAAAAAAGTACACGACAGCTAAAGCTTAAATATATATTTTTTACTAGCAGTTGCCCGCGACTTCGTTCGCGTGAAAATTCAAATCTATCCGACGGGAACCGTACGTTTTTCCGGGATGAAAAGTAGCCTATGTGCTATTCCAGACTATAATCTATCTCTGTCCCAAATTTCATCTAGATCAGTTCAGCTGTTATAAAAACTTTCGTATTTATAATGGTAATAGTAGTAAGATTTTAGGTACCACTATTTATCAATTGCTATTAAAATGTATGTAACATACCACTTACACTATGTAACCACATTCACTTTTTTTCTATACAGCCATAAATTCAACTATTTTAAAATAATTATACAACTTTGAAATAGTTATGAATTGTGTAGTTTTTAGTTTAATTAATCTCACAGTTTAATTATCAGGTGTACCTTTTACATAAATCTCCATATAATATAACGCCAATTCCTTATATAACAATCTTATACAACATTTACTTTCAGTTTCATCCAAGTGTCTCCGAGTTTATGTTTCCTTTACAGATGGAAAACATTACCAGGTAATCTGGTTAGAAAGTAGGCGGAAAATAACTTCGAAGTTTATAAATAGATCTAAAATCACGGAATGAAGAAATGTTTACCGTTCTATGTATACAAGCACATACACAGACTTTAACCTGTTTCCTCAAAGATCAAGTTATGAATTACATTATTCTTAATGGGCCTTTATGAACGTATTCTATTATGTAACTTTAAATAAGTTTTTAGTGCCTCGATTCGAAATGTGCTCATTAGGTGAGCAATAAAGATAAATAAATGCGGTATTAGGTCAGTCAGTTTATACATATAAATAAGCATTGATACTCTCTTTCAATCTGTTTAGTGGTGATCATGTATAGAGAATTGTTTTCTTTTTACGTCTTTTACCATTACAGATAAAATACCTAAAAATCTTTTACTGTAAGTAGATACCTATAACAGAAAAGAATATGGTGAAATATTTTGTTTTCAGACTTTTAAGCAAGGTTTTGCGATAAACAAAAACCAACTTCAATGCATGATTGCACATCTTTTGTTCTCTTATTATAAAAGGCACCGTAAAAACTACATAGTATTTCATATTCAACTACTAAGGTAAATATAAATTTCATATTTCTTGGGATCTTATTACCTGCAACTACTGGACCTGACAGTTTTGTATGACCTAAAGTAAATAATTGCTTTAATACAAATATTTTCTTCGCAAAGTACGTACGTAAAGTGGGTAATGTTATGCAAAATATTATCTTTCACCCGACACGGTCAAAGTTTAGTAACAACTTAGGTTTTAATTTCAGTTTACTTAAATAGGCCATTTCTTGATTGATTCCGAATCATCCTTTAAAATGGAAACGGTGGTCTTAAACTGTTGCAATCAAATTGTTGAAGATTGTCACAAGACGTATTTTACTTTTGATTTTTTTACCTACAAAAAATTTCTTATCTAGATATTGTAGACCAAGGTACTGAACTAAATCTACATGTCCAGATCAGAAAATTTACTGATCAGAAAATTATAGAAAAAGCTGTAGGGAATAACACCAATATTACAGAATCAAACCAGATTATTTTTTTCTACTTTATATATTTTTTTCTATAAAACAGATATAAGATCTATAAAAAATATTAATCTAATAAAAAATAATAATCTATTATTATTAAACTTGTGTTTAATAATGGAGGCTCCTGTAGATTTATATTTTTTTATTTCCAGTCTGTTCTCTTAATTTTATCACTAGGTATTTAATTCTTCATTTTGAATGTAGTGAGCTCCATCGTGTGTTGAGTCTTAGAAGATCTTAAGTATGTTACTGAATGATATTGAAGCGATCATGATGAAATAAAGATACATTTTATATCATAATTACAGGATTCGGGATCCCGACCGTATTCCAGTCCCGAAAATTTCGGGTATAATTAGATCAATCCCGGAATTTTCGGAATCAGCAAACATTTTAAAAATTGTTTGTTTTGTATTTGAGATAAAACCCAGTCGTGGTCATATTTTGGAACAGTTAATAAAAAGGCAAAAGAGGCGCTTTCGCTATGCAGATAAAACTAAAAGTTTCTAGTTATTTTAAAAGATAATGTTTTCGAACAAGTGGAATATTGTCTTAATTTTCTCTGTCTACTTCATGACAAATTATTTTACTAACCTTTAATTAACTTCGCAATAAGAAACATAAAAGAAAATCTCTTGAATAGGTGTGTACCATCTTCGTCTTCATTATTACTTTCCATCAGGTGAGTTGGAAGACAAACGCCTATTCCATTACACAATAAAAAAATGACCTGTCGTCTATTTGTAGTCACAATATATTATTTTAGGGACAATAAAGTGCAATGTTTAATTAATGCATTATACACATTATATACATCTTGAATGTATATAATGTGTATGTATATTTTTTTTCAAGACATATCGTTCATTAGTACTCGTTGTGTTAAATGGTAAATTCCAGGCCATCATGTGGACTATTCAATAATTTAATTTAAAAAACCAGAAACTTTTCGCCGCATGAGTATGGTTACCGGAGGCCCTAACCCTTTCCTCTCCCCTATTTCCCTCCTTCCCCTCCTTCCCCTCTCCTTCCCTCTAATCCCTTTCTCCCGCCTTCCCGCTCTTCCCCCCTCTTCCCCTACTTAAACCTTAAAGGGCGGCAACGCACTTGTGACTCTTGAGTTACAGGTGCCCATGGGCGGCGGTAGTCATTTACTACAGGTGACCCGTCTGCTCGTTTGCCCCCTCTACCATAAAAAAAAAAAAAACTATGCAAAAAATTTCTGTAAATCCCCTTTTCATTTCTATTAATTTTCTTTAAAAGTTGGTAGAGACTTACATCATCGGCATCGTGATTGTGTAGGACGCACTGATCGAGATAAGGACAGTGTCCGCCCTCGTAGGTTGCCACGTAGTGAGCGTTGAACGGAACCTCCCACAAACCTATAAATAATGAGACATCTTTACTATACACCTTTTTCCAATCCTGATTTGACTTCAAGAATAGAAAAACAGCTCATTCATTCACAAAAGTAAGCGATATTTGGAAAGTAGTGCACATCATGTGGAAATGGTTTTTATCATTTTCCTGAAACCGTAGAGCTGAGATCACTGTTATGGACGTACAAATAGACCACTTTCACTTCATTTCTTTCTCCACAACTTAATGTCTATTTACTAAAGACAATTTTAAAATGCACTTAACTCAATTATTATTTTATTAGTATTATTCAAATTAATGACGTTTCTAATTGGTTTCTTAAAATTAGGTATACTGTTCTTATTATTAGGATGACATTCGATTTTGATTAACATCATTATAGTAAAGCTTAGTATTTGAAATACGGTAATCAATACAAGTAAATAAAATTGAAGTGTCTGTTTAAATGTCAAAAGAATAGTAGTTTTTAAGCTTAAATACACTTATTTGCACGATACCTATCCCTAAAAAAAGGTTTGAAATTTTTTGTCTGTCTTTTTATCTGTCTGCCTGTCTGTTGCAGCTAATCTGCAGAACGGGTGGACCGATTGACACGGGACATTCACTGGCAGATAGCTGGTGTTATAAGGAGTAACTTAGGCTACTTTCATTTTGGAAAAAGAATTAGGGTTCCGCGCAAAATATATAAATATAGACCCGAGCGAAGCCGTGCGGGAACTGCTAGTATATTATTTTATGAAGAGAACAAACAGGTAACATAATTATTATTACAACAAAGTTAAACATGTCCTTAAAAAATGTTAACAAGCAAACTATCAATAACTGTACTGTGTGTAATGTAGCTTTTAACTGACCTTTGAAGGATTTAGTAGGACAAGTGCCCGACTTGCACTCGTGGGCGATCTTGTAGTCGAGCGTGTAGGGCCACACCGGGATCGGCAGCGGCGGCACGCCCACCGAACTATCGTAGATGTATCCAAAGTCTTCCAACACCTGCCGAATATGTTTTAGATCATGACAACGATGTACTCTACTACTGAGAATGTCCTACTGAAGTCATTTATAACTTGTGATTGTGTTTAACGGTCGAATATTTGAACGCTACTCAATTATAAGATGTGATTCGTGTCGTTGTGCAATTTACAATTTACCAATAGGGACAGTGTTAGATGTACATTTAACGAAGTCTTACATCTGAGTGGAGTTCCAGTTTTGGCCATTTATGCTGCCCTGTACTTTGTACATGTACACATGTTATTGTATTGTTTTGTGATTTGTCCAGTTAATGTAAAATTGTTATCAATACAGATAAATAAAACTGCAGTGTCTGTTTGTAATGTCAAAATAATAGTATTCTTTTTAAGCTCATACAGTTATTTGCACGACACCTGTGCCTAAAAATCAGTATTTAAAATTTTTGTCTTTCTGTCTGTTTGTTCGGGCTAATTAATCTCTGGAACGGGTGAACTGATTTCCACTTGAATTTCACTAGCAGTAACTTAGGCTACTTTTATTTCGGAAAAAAATTAGGTTTCCGCGCAAAATATATAAATATGTACACGAGAGCGAAGTCACACGGGAATTGCTAATTTGTAAATAAGTCCTAACTCACAAGAGCTTTTTTTTCTTAGCATCTGAACAAACTGTTCATACATACAAGAAATATATAAGTTCCAGCCAAGTGCGAGATAAACTCTTGGCGTGGAGAGGGTTCCGTACGATGCATTACAAATGTAAATTTGATCGCACAATATTTAGAGATTTACCATGTTATTGTAAGGTCATGGTCTTTCGTGTAATCTATAAGAAAATAACTATTTTCTGTATCTGTTTTCATAATCTTAGGCTCAGTAGTTTCAAAGGTCAATTTTTAAGATGGAGGAATGGTCAATTTTCATATTTTTTCTTCCATAACTCTAAATTAATTAACCTTTGACCTAACAAGTCTTTTCATGTGATATGTCACACAAATACATGATTTGATGTAAATTTCAACTTGATACCAATACCAATAATTTCAATAAAAGGAGAAGGTGTTGTAACAAATTTAGATTTAACTAAATTGGCTCCATAACACGTTTGCTTTTCAAAACGGAAAATAAAGACTATCGAAATGATCAACCGTACAACCGTAAAAAGGATGTATGTAACCGTAAATCGGATGAAGATATTAAAATTTGTAATCAACATTCGGAATCATACAAGCAGCTTGGAGGTAGTAGATTTTTGCTCGATTCACTTTCCTAACGTGAAACACTACTAGTACAGTAATGGATGTTTACTGTAAATAGGCAGCGGAGGAGGTGTTGCAAGTTATGTCATAGAACCCAGTCGTCGCTCACTATCAGACAAACCATACGCTTACTTCACTTTGTCGGTATAAAAAATTACATCAGTTTACGGAAGCGAAACTGACAGTTCACACAAGTAAGAGCAAAATCAATTTTATCACCAAATGTATTATTTTATAGAATATATATCAAAACTCGATAACCTTGAGTTATTCAGTGTCAGATTGGTTGAAAGCCTGTCTGTGAAATAAAACAGGGAAGGTCCTTACCCTCAATCAACTTTTACGACTGACGTAAAATGAAAACCAACTGAAGGTTCTTTTACTTCCAGATTAGTGCGGAAGCCATTATTCGCTAATTATTATATTGGAGTAATGTAATACATTTAAAATTAAACAATATCTTAACACTGAAATGCTTGTATTTTTCTTAAGAAGGCAGTTTACAGACATCTGCATGGTATTACGTTACCAGTACCTATGTTTAAACATTAACTTTAATTGTTTAACAAACAAGCAATTTGTAATTTAGGATTCTGTCGACTCTCATTCCTGGTTCAACAACGTAAATTATTACCAAGCGAGTTTCAATTTGCGCGCTATATTTATTTTCTGTGTAATTTATTCGACGTTCCATACAGTCATCTCGCAACAAATCCACGTACAAAGTGTACTTCAATCCGTTTTTATTTAGATACGTATATGATCGGTATCTATCAAAACGTCGATACACAACGTACTGGCAGGCTTGTTTGATAACTGACATACGTCCCCCGTGACTTCACAGTGCTACGCATTGCAAAAAATTCTCCACCAATTTCACTTTGTATTGCGTCACTGTGCTGCCGAATATTGATGGAGAATGTCTACGTGACTATCAAAATATGCCGTTAGTAAGGGTATGATATTTATTTGTCATTCTAGTTGCGTAACTTTTGCGGGGCGTATTAAAAAATACACCTACATAATATTCAAAGACATATTTAGAGTACATACATAATGTATGTATCAGAGCTGCCTTAATTGGGAATTTCCTTCTTTCTACAGATGATCACGAAAAAGATTATTATTTATTTATTTATTATATTTAGTTCTATATTGTTTACCATAATACTTCCAGAACAACAAATTTTAGTTGAGTAACAAAATAATGTTATTAGTAACAGTGACAGCTTTTGTTTGGACCATTGTACATTATAATATGAGGCGTAGTGTTTAAGAATTAAATTATTTGTATAAAAAGAAAATTATACACAGGTATACTAAGACGATACATCAGGTTTGTCGTAATTTTTTTTTCGAAGTAAATGTCTATATGGACATATCATATTTATAAACAAAAGAATATTATAGGCATTTTACCACGTACTTAACATCTACAACCTGATTAATTTCACTAGCCTTTTGTTTCAGTCTAAAAAAAATGCTTTATTGGTTCAGGCCTTCCATAGGCAGACATTTTGTGCCATGAGTGGTTTCTTTATAAAATAGAGTGCATCGCATTTTGAGTATCGAGTTTCCTGATGCTCTCACGGACACACCTTGAAAGTGCGTCTTTTGTAACATCTAACAAAGGGGTTTGGTAACGTGCCCTTGTTACGATATGCTAAAACATGGTCATATGATCTTGTACGCGTACCTAAACATAAACTTTTTGTGTTTTCAAGTTTCATGGGATGGCCAATTTGTGTTGTAACCGGTTATTGTAGAGTTGGCCCTTAGCTTGTTTTTTTACTGAGTGTTAATAAAAGTGTTTTTTTTAAAGAACCTGACAATGGAATCAAATATTTTATATATTTTACTACTACGCAAACACCTTTACTAAATATAGTATACTGTGGCGTAGTTATTATATATTAACTACATTGTTGTACATGTCTTATAAACTATGTGTAATAATTTATATATATGTATATATGCATTTGTATTTGTAAATCTGTCACTGTTGCTAATTATCTTATTTTATATTCAAAACAACGGACAAACATATTTTATTGTATGTAGTTAATAGCATCGGCCGATGCAGCGTTCGATCTAGTGTGACGTCACAGCGACCGGTTCGGCGGTGGCTCAGTGCATTCATTCGAACGACACGCGCGGACCAGTCGGATTTCACACTCGACGCGAAACTGCCGCCGCTTGCGCCTCTTATGTTTTCTATGTACAAACAGTCTAATTTACGTATCTATAGTTTTCTACTTCTCCTTCTATGCTTACTTGTTCTTGTGTAAAACTTCTTGTGTGCTACTTTCATTACAACTTACTTCCGAACTATCGAATTGTTTTCTTCTATCTGCTTGTTCCTGCTACCTGCTTGCAAGACCCCTACATATACGTACATTTATCACAATTAACAAACACAATTGACACTAAATCATATTGATATAGAGATCAATTAAAAGTTTTCGATTTAGGTTAGGGAATTATATGATTATTTTAATAATCAAACAATTTACCTTCATTAATATAATAAGCAAGTCCTTAAGAAGTAATAAGCTTATATGTCATTTAATATAAGATCAATATGACTAAGAAAAACAATATGTATTATGTGTCTAGACACATAATACATATTGTACATTTCCGTAATTACATTTAGTCTCTAGAGACTAAATGTAATTACGGAGTAGGAACTGTATTCGGTACACGTAACGCAGGGCACGTCACCGTAACTCTGTCTGTGTCCCGCATCAACGAAACATTCTTTTTTTTTACACAAAACAGTGGACTTCAATATCACAAGTACGTCGTAGCGTGGAGAGTCCAAGAGATAAGGGAGCCGTTGGACAGCGTAGCCGAAGGTTACTCTTTGTGGAAATGTTTAATAAGTGAAGTTATTCAAAAGTGGACGAACAATGGCTGTTTTAAGAGTTGTGTTCTACTTTTAGAAACTACCGGTAACTTAAATACTCTTGCTTTAAAACCCATAAAAGGTTATAAGTCAGTTAATATTAGGCTAATATTAGTTAATATTATTTGAGTATCTCTGCATGGAAATGATTTAAGAGTTCCCTTTAAAAGTAATTGATAGATTTTGTTGGGTTCGAAAAACAAACGATTTCGTTCGCCCCAGTCAGACATTAAACACAAACATTTCAAGGATACTCAGAGTCCACTCTAGCGTCAGATTCTATAGGCCGTCATCTACGTATAATGGATGAAAGTTCAATTCATCGATTGCTATTAATCTCGTTTCACAAAGATGACCAGGAACTTTTCTCGAGTCCATTGACAATTAACGATATGACCGAATATTAATATCATATACCCACTTAAGTTTTTTATCAAATAACTTCGGAATTTAAAAAAATAAACTAATGTGTTTTTTAAATGTGAAGGTCTTGGTTGACGGACGACATTCTTATTACAAGGTCTAAACTTTTTGCCTGTCTACCTAGTGTCTGACAAAATACAGAAAATGTGATGGTTTACTACTGGTAGCCTATCATATTATATAAGGGTTTTAATAATATGATAGGTGTAATAGTAGGTTCCTACGTAACTGTTGGGGAGTTTTTCCTATGATCTTTGAAAAAAGACAAACATATTCATAAATAGGATTTAGCCTGCGAGAGAATGAGATAGAATATAAGTATCAGTGTTTCCTATAATCTTTGTATTTGCGCCTGCGTACTACCAAGCCTTCAGAAAATGTGTCAATGTCAATGTGGTGTCATTTTTCTGCATTTGCGTATTCAAATTCGTTGGTTAAGTTCTCATTCTCTCGGAGGCTACTTTTTTGACACACACGTTTTGCTTATTAATATTTATGAATTTAAAAATATATGTTAATCTTACCTTAAATTGTGTGTTTCTTCCAGGTTTCAAGAAAGGTGCTCTAGTGCCGGTGATCTCGGAGCGGGAAACATTTGCAAACTTTCGGAGAATTTCGCGCATACCGATCATTTCACCCACCCATTCTTCGTAGCCCTTGTCTTGAAGACCTTGCTGCTGTGATACTGTGCCTGTCGCTATCTGTAACGTAATTATTATGTTAGAGATATAATCTAGAAAAATCACCATTGATTTTGACTCATATGATGACCTTAACTCATATAGAAAATCTATTTATGTGTAAACGTGTTTTTCAATAACGCCTAACAGTTTTCGGACCGTGTGGTCTAGGCGCTTGCAATAGCAATGGTGTCACTCGTGACTTTTCTGATCATTGAAAACTGTTTAGGATGTATATGAATAACCTTTTATTATTTTTATATATGTTGTGCTCATACTCTACGTTATCTAATAAAAAATAAGCATACTAGATATTTCTTTATTAGACAGGCCCCCCGTCGGAAACAAAACCTGTTACCCGCCACGCCAAATAGAACAAAAAAGTAAGACCTGATTCGAAAAATCTCTAGAGTGCATTAAAAACTAAATGTTTAATTACTTAATCAAATACAGTTCATATTTAACACAAGATAAACATTAAATTGCAAATTCTTTACACTAAAGTTTTAACTTCTAGGTCAAGGATATTCTATTTCCATAATATTTAAGCTTATTCACTAATTCTCTTGTAAATACATGCATTTGTACACAACAAATACATTGGCCAACAGGTACTATTATTTATTCTGTGCCAACAGCTAGACAGTTGACAACACGTAGCGTACAAACATGACAGTTAGCCTCCAGATAATTAGAAACACGATTATTCCATGTAGAAGTGAGGTCACTACGTAGCTTCAGACATCACAATTTTAATGCACGATCTCTTATTGCCAGTCAAGGTTGCAATCCTAACTAATGTTATAAACGCGAAAGTGAGTTTGTTTGTTTGCTTTCACGTCGTAACTTCTTTACTGATCATCATGAAATTTTGTATACACCTTGCCAGGGTTACAGAAGAGGACATAATTAAACTTTCATCGACAACAAAAGTACTATTGACGAGGGGTAGTCAAATAACTTTTCAGCGAACAAAGCCTCGGGCAAAAGCTAGTTTTGCATAAATAACTGTGTACGATTAATACAAGGTATTAATTTATCACGAAGTTACATCGCTAGCTACCTAAAGCGCAATACACACCAAACCCGCCGACACAACCCGGCGGCCGATATGAAAAGAATCATGTCGGCAACTTGTGCCCGCGCGTGCTGCCCGCCGACATGTTGGCGGCATGTCGACGCAAGCGCTGAGTTAGTTGCCCGGCGACACTAAAAATTGCAATGAGTGAAACCGCTGACTAGCCCGCCGACACAACCCGCTGGCCGATATGAAAATAATCAAGTCGGCAACTTGTGACCGCGCGTGCTACCCGCCGACATGTTGGCGGCATGTCGACGCAAGCGCTCAGTTGCTCGGCAAAAAATTACCGACATAGGGTTTGGTATGTATTGCGCTTAACTCTCTCGTAGAAGGTGATTAGTATTTATACAATAATTTCTTTTCTGTAAACGTAAAATTTATTGCCGTATGAATTTATTTTTACAATAAAGAGAGTTTTTTACTATTATAATTCAGTGTGTTACGGTACGTCAATAATATTAATTAAAATGCGTTATTCATGAAAGAATTTGATTAACTACCTGGAGTCTTTGATTGAGAATCCTATTACGAGACAAGAAAGAAATTTACGTTAATAGGTTATAATCATAGACGCAATATTAAAATATTTCATATATCATATTCAACTAACAAACGCACAAGAGTGTGGTTGTTGTGCGAATGTAGTAGACAGGGTTGGAACAAAGTTCATTTCGCTATGTGTTTAATAGACTTAAATATATTTAATGGATTGAATAAATTATATCAAAATATAGTAAATATTGTAAAAACTCTCCGCCCAGGCGGCGGCGCGGCGGCTAAAGCGTAATGTGTGTTACGGAAAAAAAAAACAAAATCTAAGCTTTACTTTTATGATGTATTTTCTTCCACCTATTCCTATAATAACCTTAAAAAAAGTTCCTCCGATATCAATACTCCTAATAACGGTAAATTATAATATGCTGTTTTATTCATCTTTTAATTTTCCAACCTGTGTGGATTTTATTTTTTCAAATTTTAATGGATCATTTGATTTAAATGTTGAGTATAACACATCCAATTATATAACAAAATTGTTGAAACAGGTTCACAAGGGGCGAAGATATCACGTAACACCACAACACACAACCTACACGAAAATAATTGTCGAATTGAGAACCTCTTCGTTTTTAGAAGACGATTTTAAGTATTAACATTTTTATTTAAATTTTCATTTTTTGGTTCTTACTTTTGAGTGGGTCGGTTTGTAATTGAGCTAAGTTACAACAGTCTAATGTCAATTGCTCATCAGCTTTTACTAAATATTGCTTTGCCCAATGTAGGGTCGTCAGTCGGTCGGTAAAGTATAATCGAATAGAAATACTAATTATTGAGTAATTCCGGTGGCCGTCTGAGGTCTTCATCGTCAATACCACTTCACCGAATGCAAATGCGTGAGTTACTATAATATACCCAAATCGCTATAGCTTTGCTTATAATATTTGAAGAGTGCCCTCGATTTTTCCAGGAACCCATCGTCAGATCCTTACCTGATGAAATGGGATCAATCTTTGGGACTTTTACTCTGTGCAAACACACAGCCACCACCGAGTTTCTTCTACAAAGTATTTAGGTCATAAAATAGACAACATGTTGTTTAAATTGACTTGATTAATTTTCCCTTGAATCTTTATTGTCCAGATATTATGCCCAAACAATTATTTTCTTATTTATTTCGTGTTTAATTGCAAAAAATATCAATTAATATATGCAAAATAAGGGCACGAAATTCAACTTTGCAAAACGCTTCACCATCGGTCGAAACAAAACATGACGTGACATTCCACGTTTTGTCATTTATCGGCGCCTATATTTGTAGTGTTACGGAGAAAGATAGGTGTTCCTGTGGTTTTTGCTCTTAGCTAGTGCAATTTAAGCATTCTAGTAATATTAGAAATCATCTAGGACAATGACTGAATGTTGTTTTGTCAAAGCACAATCGGACAATCTACCGAAAATAGGTGCATTCATGATGACTATATACTTTGCATCAAATCCAGATTTTACGTCCGCTGAGGTCAATTTTGTATCACTATTGCTCACGAGCCCTATTTAATACGTTGCTGATGCTGATGCTCTCGAACTGTGATTGTTTCCATAACACCAATTCGCGCAAGTCGTTCATGTCTACAAATTTCAACACCACAATTTTGCATGCTAAGTTCATACAAATCAGTTCGATGTAACTTCACTAAATGGCAGTGAGCTTTTTTATCAAGTGTAAACAGTTGGAATAGTCCTTTTGCGTCATAAATATGACTTTTCAATCTTAGTTATATAGGTTTGCATTGGTGAATTGAATAGCTAAGCCACTAGGTATACTTTTCGAGCAATCAAATGTATACAATTACATACAACAGCGTTAAATATAAACGCGGCTTCAAATGCTGCTTTACCCATTACTATTTGTATATACTATTTGTATATCCTTTTTTGTATTATTTGCGTGCACTTAGTGTTAGGTTAAGTAAAAACCGAATCTTAATGGTATATTAATAAAATTACATGATATTTTTCACATAAAAGCTAACCTGTTATGTAGGGATACTCTTTGTAACATTAATTTAGCTGTTATAGGACCTTTCCGTATTCATTAAGACATGTCAACAGTTGCCTGCTAAAGTGGGGAAAAAGTGCTTAGAAGAAAACAAAAAAATATTGTTGTAATAAACCTCACTTTCAGCGTAAGGAACTAGATGCTTTTGTCAAATAAATTAGATTTAACTCTTAAAGGAACGCAGGCACTTATAATCTGCTTATTTGGAATTAAGCTTAGAAATCTTCATTGTTTTTTGTTACCGAGTGAAATTCTCCTGCACGGAGTGCAAGCCGCAAGATAATTATTATAATACTTGTTATATTATAATCTAAAGGATAGGTATGAAGTTTTATTGGACTTTTGTTACCTAGTTTAAGTAGACAAGCAAGTTGCCTTCTGCTTGATATTTAAAACAAACATAAATTACTGCTGACTAATTCACACTATACTAGCATTTAAATTGTAATATGCTTACATTAAAGTGATCTCCACAACAATATAAACACGATATTGAAGATACTTCATCTCTTCTCATTAATGTACACCATTGTTTTCGAATTTTACATTATTATTTTGTACAGGAAAAAATAGTGTATTGGGTGTACTTCTTATCGTGTTTTTACACTTAGGGACAAGGCAATACCTATAAAATGGGTTTTTAACTTTATCCATCGTCTATTAATTACAATAAATAGTAATAACAACTGGAAATCGGTATAAAATTACTGTAACACTTCAAGTAAGTTTATGAAACAAACACTGAGCGTGGAACGTGACGTCATCCAAGGCCCGCGAAATATGGCGGCGTTCAAACAGATCAAATTTTATCGATGTTTTCAATGTTATTTTAAAAATTTATTTGAACATTGCCAAGGTTATTTATATTTTTTATTAGGGTAGAATGATGGAACAAGTCAATAAAAGATAAAAAAAAAATACATGAATATTCCCTATTGGTCGCTGTATGTTTTTATTATGTATATCAATGATTTAATTGGTCGCCTTAGAAAACTCATACGAATATTTAATAAGCTCCGGAATTCAGCTGATATAGATACTTTAGTCGTGTCTATTACGCCCTTGTCCAGAGAGTACTTCAATACTGTATTGTAGTATGGGGTGGAATTGGTTCAACACTTCTACTTCCAATTGAACGAGCTTTACGAGCGATATTAAAAGTTATGCTTAGAAAGCCACGTAGATATAGCACTGAGTTCCTGTATAGAGAGTGTTCCGTGCTTACAGTTCGTCACCTATTATTTGTCATGAGTGTCATTTTACGTAAGCATAAAAATATTTACTCTGAACCAGTACTCAGGAGGAACAAAATTAGCGTTTTTCCGAGAAATCGACATTCTTGCCAGGCGTTAATACTTTACCCTTAGCAACTGCTTATATAATTCAATAAATAGACGACACAATATTTTTCCCTTACCCCTTACCCCTTAAGTCTACGCTTTATGCTTGGTTCAAAACATCAAATTATAAGAAAACAGAAGTAGTAAAAGGTTCATTAACCTATTAATACACACACACACACGCATGCATACACACATACACCAACACTGTATAACTTTAATGAAGAAATCTTAAAAATATAATCAGGAGAAGGACATAGAATACTTTTTATCACGTTCCCGTGGGACGTGACATAAAACGTGGTATAACAAAACGCAACTGAAAGCAATTTACTGACGACATATCTTAAAATCGTATATGATTCAGCTCGCGCATCTGAAAAACTACCATAAATAATGTTTTGTAAGGTAGGCCGTTTAAGGTGGAACCACGTTCTACTTCTAAGAGCGGAGTGTATACCACCCACAATACGGCAGTTGACTGTCAAGTCGAATCAGTTACTCTTAATGAAACTTCAAACGTTTAACATAATTTCAAAAGAACAAACTATCAGATCAAAAAAAAAAATATCACTTAAAACTCGCTTATAGCTACTAAACAAAAAACAAATAAGAAAATCGGATGACAAACCTAGGAGAAAATGGTTCTGAAC
Organism: Callimorpha dominula; assembly: GCA_949752705.1. Lineage (NCBI taxonomy): Eukaryota > Metazoa > Arthropoda > Insecta > Lepidoptera > Erebidae > Callimorpha > Callimorpha dominula. Next base: position 15,377,415 of record OX456997.1, read on the forward strand.
TGTTTTGTCTTGTCTATCTTAATATATATATTTCTTCGGTACGTGTGTATATCACTGAACTCCTATTAAACGGCTGGACCGATTTTAATGATTTTTTTTGTGTGGCTTCAGGTGGATTCGAGAACGGTTTCGATTTACATTGACCCGGTAGATGGCGATGCGATAGGGTTACAGGAATAATATTTTTTACGTTTCGGCAGGACAACGTCTGTCGGGTCCGCTAGTATATATATATATATTGTGTATGTTTGTATGTTTATATATGTGTGTATATTTACATTATATTTTTTTTTCTAAATTGAAATTAAAAGTATAGCATGTTTGAAATACTTTAAAAAAAACAACAACTGTAAACATTCAATGTACTACTATCTCTATGGCAGACGCTGACGACTGTAACACAGTAATTACTACTACAGTCGTCAGCGCTAATCTCTTTGTTATTGTAGAACAAATAACATGTAATCATGTTCAAATTAAGAAAATAACAATTTGTAAAAACTTGTATGCATCTATAAACTATTATTATTAATGTGATCAATCCTTTTTTTTTAAGTTGATTCAAAAAGATAACTTCCTCTTAGTGGAAATAAGTATTTGTCAAGGATTAAAATTGCGCAATTTAAAGAAGCAGCAACATGGCCTCTGTAATATATACAATACACTATTAAAGTATATCTCTAGTTAGCCAGCTGTGGAGAAACGGGTATTTTTATTGATAATATATTTGTTGCTTTCATTCTTACCTCATGACCGTCATGTGCAAGAGCCTGCACCTGCACGTAGTTACTGTAAGAGAAAATGTAAAAGTTAATTAAAAACATACTATTTAACGATTATAAACATTTTTAAACTTTCACTACAAACATTACTTAGAGGAAAAGATATACTGATATTTTTTTCTCCCGTCATTGTAAATGCAAAAAATAAATAAATTGTATACTGTTCATATAAAAATTCAATATAAATTGGAGCATATGCTTAGCCGTATTTCACTACAATCACGTTAGAGGCCTAGTCGTACAATATGTGCAAGGGTTGCGAGCATTAGTAGTCATTGGACTATACCATTAACCGGTCGCCATCATCGGCGTCGTGTGCTTGTTTACCAAATGAAACAGTAGTTGAAAACGATTAAAGGAAGTAACGAAAGATATTTCAAATTTTGAAAGCTGACAAAAATATGTATAATGGAAAGAAATCCTATCGATACCCCAATGAATTACTTTAAGAATAGGAAGGAGTGACGATGATGGCAAAATTGGTAGCAAATTGTTGTAGTAAAATAATATCGCGGTAGGTAGGTTACCTACGACCTACTACCGATATCACTATTGAATCTATAATTAACGTTTTTTGATAATTTTGTCTCATATAAAAGTAAGTAATGCTATATTTCGCTTCCTCCATTTAATATACATAGGTAAACATTTTTATAGACTCATAAAAACCTAAAACATTTCTTCTTTATAAGTTACCGTCAAAAATTTCGTAAACCTAAATATATAAATACCATACCCCTTGATTCCCATGTTTACGAGGAAACCCTTCAAGAAGGTAACATTATAAAAGGTATGGTTTACACGGTGACTGCCGAAAATCCAGACTTTTATCATTCACCATTGCCTCAAGGTAGTTTATCCACCACTCAAAAGCAACATGTCATTCTAATTGCATAGCATACAATGTGGTTGTTTGCCGACTGATTAGTATAAAAAAAGAAGCGAATGAACATCATTAAAGTCTTTTCTATTTACATAGGTTTTTAGTAACTTTTTTTTTTCAAATATATTGTTGCATGGTGGCCTAGGGTGGCCGAGGACCGAGAGGAGTGGAAGCGTAAGGGGGGAGGCCTTTGAACAGCAGTGGGACACGTGCGAGGCTAACTAAAAGAAAAAAAAATGTTGCATCGGTACAAAACAGAGTAATGTTATATAAAAACAATAAATACTTAACTTACTTTGATAATATTATCTATACTAATATTATAAAGCTGAAGAATTTTGTGTGCTGTTGCAATAACGCTAAAACAGTAATTAAATTCTCAGAAAAAAAACAAAAAAAAGTGTACACCGCGCGGCAACTGCTAGTCTCAAATATAGGTACAAACACACTACAGGAGACGAAACAGACAGAATTATTTTGTTTATCATGACATTTAAAAAAATGTAGTCTATCTTATATGAAGCTGAAGCTACAATTTTTGCGATCAAAGCTGGTGTAAAAATAAGTCCATACTTTGATGGACAGATGCAAAACAGATTAAGTGGGAAAACATCCAAATGGTGACCTAAAAATTATAAAAGTAATCTCTAAAGCTTTTGTTTAAGAGTTATTTATATTTACTAGAGATCGCGTGGTGGTTGAATTTCGACCATGGTTCTTTCATTGACCAGTCATTGGTGCAGTCAGTATGGGTTATACTGATGAGTATAAGCAATAACCAAAAGTCAGAGTTGCAAACCTGTAACGCGAACTGGCTACCGCCGGTCAGTCCGAGCCTTCTAAGAACTTGTTAACTCCTAAAATACAAATACAAAAGTACACATAAAATTACCTGTATTCGTGCGAAAGGAAGAATGTTCCTTTTATAGGGCAGCCATTGGAGTTCTTAAGTTTCCCATTAAAGACTTTTTTGTAATGGTCGTAGTTGTTCAAATTGACCGCTCCATCGAATGTCAGTAATATCATCTGGGGCGTCTATAAAGGACAATCTCTAGTTATTATATGCAACTCGTCTTATTATTAACATAAACATTTAATTTGGGTAAATTTTCAGTTTTGTGAAATAGACGTATTTGGCCAGATAGCTTATCAATCTATAACTACTTAGCATTTTATATAAGTAAACTATCTGATCTAAAACTTTTCCATCATAACTGTTAAAAGAGACCGTACAGTACCACTGTTTTAACAACAGATTGTTTATGCTTATATAATACCATATTTACTGAATCAGCTACAATAATATTACATGCAGGAACAAATAGTGAGAGATTAAATTGAAAGTCGAATTGCTCACATTGCATGTTGCATTATGAAAGTCATACGCATGTACCTAGTTAAACTCAGCTTAGTAACAAGTAGATGCAATTCACATAGAAAGTTCGCTTCGAGTGTTTTTATGTTGTCTTCACAGGCCGTTAGATAGGTTAAATAATGTGGGAAGAAACACGATTTATTAAATTTGTCCAAGCTACATTGCGTCTCCGTTCTACCTGCGACTAAAACGAGATATTTTTGTTCGACGTATTTTCTGTGTCCGTGTTATTTTTAGAACATAAAACTGTTCCTGGAAATTGATGTTGTTGTCATGAGATGATGGGGTCATGAGAGATGGCCTTACAATACAAAAAATCATAAGAAATGATAATTTACGAGGATTAACTTCATACTCTAGTTATTTAAAAAACCTATTTTCTACTTATCCTTGTCTGCACGTCTGTAACGTTTTATATATTCAATTCGAATAATTTCAAATAACAATACAACATCATATAGTTATACACATCAATAGGCAATTTCCGAGAAAAGACAAAATATCTATTTTTATTGGTAGATTGGTGGAAGAATAAAAAAAACTCTACGTACACAGTTAAGGATGTATAAATACTATACATTGTAGTATACTACCGTTAATTTCGAAGATACAAAAACGTCAACATGCAAAACTTTTCTTATACCAAGATATTTTGTCAACAGAGTGTTCTAAAAGTAAACAAATAAAGTACGTTCTGACATATGACAACGTTAAAATACATGTAGCTTTATATTTAACTCACGTCTTCTGGATCGAGACCGCCTGGGATGAGGGTGCCATCCTTGGAACAGAAGCAGTATGGCAGCTGGCACTCGGCAAGGTCACACTTAGTAGCCAAATCTAGTGGTGTCTCCGTCACGGGAGCAGGAGCTACGCAAAATTTACAATCATTATTATTAAATACTCGTTGAAGTACGTAATTAAGGTAAATGCTTTTCTCCCCTTATACAAAGCAGCACGCCTGAATTCTCGTTACGATCCACATAAACTAAGGGCAACAAAAAAAACTATAATAATCTTTCCAAGAGATCTTCAACATTCTATATCTCATGCTTACAGCAATTCAACTACAGCTAGCTTATATTATTCCGGGATCGGTTTCAGAATTGCTCAGCTATTTAGTGACTGTTGTCGCCAACTCCATCTTTATCACTTCTTATCACTTCAAAAACCTTTTTATCACTTAATTTGTCGTACAAGAACATTGCACTGAGCTTACACTATCATCCACTATAATATTAGTGAAAGATCATGTATTAACACGTCCCGGTGTTTCAATTGGTGGCTTTTTCTATCGGTATTGTATTAACGATTTAAAAGTACCGATTTTTCAAAAAAGGTAGAAAACTGCCTAACTAGATCGGATAAGTTTCAAAAGAGTGTTGTTACTGAAAGGTTTTTCTTGTAATTAGGATAATGATACAATGCAAGGTACATGCAACAGTCTTTCATTATACAAATGAACATCATTAAATATCAAATTAATGTATATTAATACAATAAAAGATGTTTTAACAAAAAACCTATATCGGTTCTTTATATACATGCATATATAGATTTCTTTTTTTATGGTATACGGGTCAGATGGGCAGACTGGTCACCTGATTGACTACCGCCGCCCATGGACAACTCGAAAGTCACAAGTGCGTTGCCGGCCTTTGAGGTGGCAGTACGCTGTTTTATGAAGCTTTGAATGTCGTATCAATCCGGCAATACAGCCAGCGACAATTTGTTCCACAGATTGGCTGTGGCAAAAAGGTTCTTGAGGAGCGCACAGCGGTGGAGTGCCAATTATCCAAGTGAATAATAGTAAATATTTCAATTGCCCAGACTATGCTGTGCACAATTTCAAATCATGTTCATGTTGTTAACTAAATTACTGTATGTATTTGGTCGATATTATTTATTTATACTCGTAAATTTGCATACAGCAATTGCAAATGTGAACAAATTTTTAAGTAATACTTTAAAATGCAGAATATTTAAGCTAAGTGAAGAAGATTTTTGTTTTTTTTTTATTTGTAATACATAGATATTTTAATAATTAATAGTTTTGATAATATAATAAATTCCTGAAGTTATAAAAGTAGTGTACTTACTAGTAGCGAGGGGGCCACATCTGGCTTCGACTTTAAATGTGCAGTACTTGTTGATATCGTCAAAGTATAGTCCGGAGGGACATCTGTTTAAGTACGGAAATCCATCGACGCACTGAAAAACGGAATATAGTGTAATTTACTTAATATTACCAAATTTATTTATAAAGTAAATAGAATATAATAAAAAGTAAGAATTCATAGTGATAGACATAATTATTCAAAGAAGAATTTCCGTCGTCAACCTAAAGGTTTATTGATCATGGTAAAGTTGTTCCTTGCTAAAGAATTTTATCATGTTTAAAAAGTTTCACACAACTAAATCAGTTATTTATGCAATTTTTTTTTGAGGAGCACGAACCACGGGATTATAGAGCATAAATTAGACATTATCATATTACAAGAATAATATTAGAGTGCCGGTGTCCGTAAAAGAGTTATGCAACTCGATGACAAGACACAAGCGGGGTCTCAAAAACTAATTCTACAGTAACATCGTTAAGCAATCGTATCTATAGATGACGTCGCGGCCCGGATGTGTTTTGTAGTGATCACCGCCTACTCTTATACAAATTCACGATACGAACATACAAACTGGATGGGATCCATAATGATTTACGCATTTTTAGATATAAAATTAAAGTTTCGAATTGGTAAGTTTTTGGTTCCCTATTTTCAGCTCTAAGTAATCTGCCTGAAGCGAGTGCTGAAACCTGCTGGAACAATGTCATATATTTTCAAATATCGTATTGGTTTTTTTTTTTGGTCGCGGATCGAAAATCATTACTTGGAGATGTGAAACCCATCACAGAAGAACGTTTAGTTGAACTTCATAAATGCTTGCGAAGATCTAGCAGAAATTTTTATAACTTTAGAAACTCGCTTTTATAGGCTCTGTCTATTTTTGCTCTTTTATCCACTTCGCTAAGAATAGAAATGGATACAAATCCATTTTATAATGGGTTTGTTTAGAATTCCTACAATTTATTCACCGAGTGATTGCTTGGTGTTTTCGCGGGTGGCTGATTCTGACGTATAGGAGTCACATCAGTAGGAGTTTGGGTGTGTGTGTTTTGTGTATAAATCTCTTACGCAAGTGTACCTGATAATTTGTTTTTGCATTCCAACCATCAACATCTCTTACAAATTGGATTTAGGACTCAGAACAAGCATTTATAAGCGGCGGTAGCGTAATGGCTAAGGCGTGGGACTTGCGATCAAGTAGTTGCGGGTTCGAACCCCACCCAGTGCACTACCGACGTGAACCCACTCCTAACACAAGCATTTTAGCTTAGCTGGAGGGGTTAACAAGAATACTAGTAATGTGTGACCCACGTTGCTAGTATTCTTTAAAAAAAAAAAAATTATAAATCTATGTCCTTCTCTAGGTCTTGCCTAATTTTCTTTCTACTGGTTCTAACTTGGTTTCAATTTATAATGTTAATATATGGACTACATAAAATATATGTATGATCCCAACATTTTCTATTACACATGAAGAGTTTTATTATCGTTGTATTTTCTTTTCATTTTAGTATGAACACGCGTTTTCCCCTACGTTTATGTTCAGGTAATATTGTGAAAAATGAATACGTACATATTTTCATTGCTAATTTGGTTGTTGGAAAATGAAATAAAAAGAGTCCTTCGAGTTAATGATGTGTATGTTATGTAGTGTATTCTTTACCAAACATTTCTCCAATGAATTCACCAATTAGGAAGCTTTACGCGTGTTTTTTTAAAATGTCTGTAAATTGTCCTATGATATGATGTCATCGTTTTTGGATATGTGTACCGTAATTTTTTTTTTCATGCAACTATGGATGGTCTCAAACATTAGACGCTAGCAAGAGTATAGATGTCAATGGATGTGAAAAATATGATGATATAAATATGATACGTACGTGAACGGGTGCTGCTTGGGGTGACTGGTCGGCCTAGTCAGCGATGCTTTAGCCTATACTATTATTTTGGTTTGATCAACTGCAACTCTAGCCTCTTAATCCAGTCACGAATTATTTTTAACAGTAGATTTTGCAACTGAATGAAGGTAGATGTGCACCTTGAATGATTTCTATGTTTAATAGGTTCAAACCTTCAACGGTATCACTGAGTGATTTTTATTTTTTAGTACGTTAGCTTTTGGAGCATTTCAATAAAATGAAATTCAGGTGGCATCAGCTTGCATCCTGTTTACCTGTCGTGTAACACTAACACTATTGTACCTGAAGATCTGACTTTTAAAAAGAGTGGCCATGAGTTTCTTTGCCAGTATTCTTCTCATAAGGTCCTTCGCATTTTGGAAACTGGAAGTTATAGATCGACACAAGCAGGCAGTAGATTTTGGTGTTTTTACCTAATTTACCTTGACAATCCAGTACATGCTGTGGCGTCTGTTTATGCCGATCTATGATTTTAACTCTAGCTTCAATTTAACGTTCATAAATGTCACTTAGTGTCTTAATTGAATAAATGATTTTGAATTTTGAATATAAAATTATGACGTTCTGCAATATTAGCCTCGCTTTGATTGTGGCGAGTTAGTGAAAAGAGAAGGACTGTCGAGTGTGAGTGTGATGCATGAGCATAAACTTAGTATACTAGCGTATAGTACTAGTTTATGTGCAATGTCATGCACATAAACTAGTACTGTATAATATAATAACGCTGTCGCGTTGAATAGTATTTTCTTTAACATTTTTACATTTTTTAACATTTCACAAATGATATTGCAAAATTCAATGATACATCTATATCAATCGTACCATACTAAGGAAACTTCTATATTTTTGTTTTACGAAAAGAGTTAAAATACCCCAAACCAGCTTTCGGATATTTTAACCCTCGAGTATCGACAAAATACTATCAATACTTCAGAGTATCAGCATTTGTTGGAAACATTCAACCTTAGGCGTCAAGTAGTTTTCTCCTGACGAAACGATATATCACGAAGAGTATAAAATACGGTAATTTGCTTACTACTTCCCGGCACTTTTAACAGTTTAGCGGGATAACTATCTTCTTACTTTATGCATATGCGAATTTAAAAAACAATGCATGTGTATTTCTTTCTATCAAGCATGTTACATGACGAGCATCATGCAATGTTATATGATACACTTGCCAAGTCACTTTTAACTGCTCGTGTGCGTACGTAGAGCATATATCTACAAAAGAAAGCAATTAGTACAAATTAATGTGAATAAATAATATCTAGCCTCGAACCTCTCAATAAAAATAAACTTAAAATCTAATTCTAAATATCCAGTATTCTAGTTTTGTCTCATAATCGGCCTAAAAAGCATAGTAACAAACGACTAGATAACACATATTACCAAACAACGGTTATGTTATGGGCAGCCATTTTTATTTTTGAATCCGTCCAATTTTGCGGACGTAACATAAACTCAACTGTAATCCCACGAGGGTTAGTCACGCGGGGTTACGTTATTACATACAACGGCATACGAAAAAAGGAATCCAACGTTTTATGCGAAAAATGTTCGGTGTTTGTCCATAAAAATATGAACGTAGCGTTATATGTTCCTTCGCGGGTATCAGAATAGGATAAGAGGTTGGCAATGCATGAAAATGTATATCCACGTCTTACGTGGATAGTCACGCAAGAGGCAGGCAATGCAAAATTAATAGAGTCTGTCTGTGATCTTGGTAACTTAAACACTTACGTAGTGCAGGAAGAACTGATTCGCAGACAAGGAAAAATTAAAAAAAATGTTTAAACTGTAAATAATTCCAAACGATTTAATGATTTTTACACATATTAAAACTAATTCAGTCTAATCTTAGAGTGAATAGCTTTCTCTTAGATAGCCGTGTACTATCTTCGTCTTTATCGTCACTTTCCATCAGGTCAGTTCTAAGACAAACGCCTATGCCATTTCTCAGTTTAAAAAAAAATCTATCGTTTTGGGAATAAGTAAACTACATGTAAATACGATATGTGTTAGTTGATCGAAACATCGGGGAATCGCGTACTTGAGCCAATTCCCCAAAATCGAAAAGCGATTGTATTTTGTAAATAATTTATAACTACCTGCAAGATATCTTAATAACCATCGCCGTCTTTAAATTTAATTTCTAAAAGTTGTTGTAAGATTTAAAAACCGTATACTAATTTTAAAATATAACTTGTTTACTTGGGAGAGGCCTATGTAAAACAGTGGACTAGAATAGGAAAGTGTTAAGAGTTTTCACAAACATGTAGTAACGTTGAGAAAACAAGTAATGGGCTTGTTTAATAACCACTAGTGCGCTATTTTCGACGTCAGGGGAAGCTCTAAACGCACTACTAAGCCTGACTCCATTCAGCATCAATGTGCAAAAAGAAGCTGTCAAAAGCATATTTAGGATATGTACACAGACGAAACCAAAGTGGCAATCACGAACACTAAACTCACTCAAAGAGTCGGTTTTCGGAATAAAATCTATAAACATGGCAGCGATGACATGCAAACGGAGATCGACTTCGTGAGCAGGTACACAGTAGACATACCACAGAGGGATACATGGCTGAAAGGCCTCCGATCCAACAAAAATGGTAGTCATGAGTGGTACACCGATTGGTCTAAAAAGGGCCTTGATGTAGGTTGTGGAATTTACGGAGAGACAATTTATGTTCATCCTAAAATTGGGCAAGAACACAATATGCAGATACTGTCAAGAGACAGAAGAAACTTTAAAGCTAATTTCATGCTATTGTAACCCACTAATGCGGCACCGAAGTATAAACCTAGGGTTGCACATCATGCAACCGCAGGAAATACAAACAATCACTGCTGATAGGATCTGGAGGTTTCTCGAAGCCATAGGTCTGAGCAGTGAACTGTAAATTAGAAGTGCGCCACAAAAGACCAGAAATGGTCGAAGTAGCACTAGGCACTTAAAATAATAATAATAACCTTCAAGTCAGGTGCACCAAATGTTCATCGGATTCTCCTCGACCATTTTAAAGTACAGAAACTTTGCATGATAATGCACTGAGGGAGCAGAGTGCGACTTGGTCTCGTGATATGTTAAAAAAAATTAAGACAGCCGATCTAGCTACGTGAACTCGATTGATACATGTTATTTGATTGTTACGTGTTGATTGAAACCTGGCTATATTATTTCGATGTTCCTACTAAATCCCAGAATAAAGTGTGTTTGAAGATAAACCACCGCCGACGTCGGTGAAAATCCCCCCTCCGTTAAAAAAAGAATGGTTGCTGTATTTTTTACTAAGAGGGGAAGGAAGGTTGGCTACGATTTTGCTTGGTGAAAGGAAGAATGTTACTGCTGCATGGTATTAAAGAGGAATGTTAAAAAATTACGACCTAACTTAAGACTCGATACTTGACCTTTGCATCAAGATAACGGCCCTGCGACTATTTACACCAAACTGGAATCAAATTGCTGGGACACACTCTTCATTAATAGTCTGGATTTAGCGCCATGCGACTTGCACTATGTATGTCAAAAGAACCACTGAAGGGACGCAAACTTTCAAGCTATGAGGAGCCTATTCTTTTGAGGAGATATGCGGCTGTGTTCCACATGGATACTGGAGCAATGTGTTCAGCACCTGGTTTACACGTATGTAGACTGAAGACTGCCAATGGAGACTGCTATGAAAAAAAGTTATATTTAACGAAATATGACAAAACTTATGTAGCGCCCTAGTATTATCTCGATCATGTTCCTGATCAGTCAGCAGGTTAAAAACTGTCACTATATTAATACAGCAATCTAAGTAGACCTATGATAAATTTATTACGGCCTGTTGAAATAAATTTGTAGCTTTTGACGAGCTGTAATGTTATTTTTTTCGTTATTTTCTGGACAATAGTAATCATAATAATTGAAGGTTAAATTTTAACCAGTGCGCGAACACTACTTATCAATAAATACACCTTGTATTTACATTAATTAATTCAGTATTAGGTTTCGTACGTGTCGGTACGTATCGTATTTTATCATTCCGTGACTTAAGTAGATATACTTATAAAAATACGGAAATCAATTCTTAAAAAATATGTTGAAATATCATTCACATTATACACACTGTACTCGTACACACATAATGCGAATACTTTATTCGTCGGCTGATTAACATTCTTCGAACATAGGCAATAAAGGCGCATGAATAACAAAAGAATCTTACAAATCCTACTAGCACGGCACAAAAATACTGATATTTTTCGATTGATATTTACCTTACATACAGAGAAGTAAACTTAAATTGTATTTTTACATTCGAAACGGATACGTAAAATATGGTAAAGTATACGATCAGCATTCTTGTTGAACTGGTTAGTCGGAAACCGGTTCACCCGAATGAAAAAGTATTAAAATAAGTGCCTAAAAGTTATTTCCTCGATATCTGTTGAAACTAATTTTAAATAAATTAGAGCTTTAAACCTAAACCTAACCATAAGCTGCAGAAAATTTGAATACTTTTGCCAAGGTTTGACTGATAAAACTGACATTGCCTTGACATTGTTATTTTAATTGTGACTGTGTGTAGATTAGAGGTAAAAGCTGTTTTAATATTTTCACACACGATATCAAATTTATTTATTTTGGCTTTTCCGTACATTCTATGAATAACGGAAATATTTATACCAATAATTTCATGTTTCTCTTGTCCGTCCGTCACAGCATTTTTTACTAACACTTTTTTTCTGGATTCCGGATAGCCGGATATATGGCAGCCGAATATCCGGCCGAACACTATCGATTGCCTGTCCTGCGTGTCGGAGATAATGCCACGTTGCTGCTTTAAAAAAATAATATAAATGAAACTGAACAAATTACTCCTAAGTAATTCACCAGGCTTGAGGGTATTGTTGAAAGCTGAATTAGAAAGTCCGTTCAACTCCTTTAGTCAATCTAACTATTCGCACATTCTGCGATTAATATAACTAATGAAAATAACAGTATTTAGTCTTACGATCAAGAATAAAACTAATATCATGTGAAATTAATTTTCACTGAAATTGATCGCAAACGTGACCTTTATGGGCAACTAATGTTACACAAATTTAACGGTTTTTTTTAAAGATGCATTTTGGAAGTTTTTATTCTAATAGACAATTTATTTCCTTTTAATGCAGTGAAATGTCATTTCATGTGAATGTGATTGAAACGAAGATTGGCCTTTGAATCATTTTCTCTGAAACCACTGAATAGTTTAATAAAAACGTAGAATATAGAGCCCCGAACATAGTTGCCAGGAGTTCCAAAACGAAAAATACACTATTTAAGTATATGATCCATTCACTCTGGGGCGGGGACCTGGTGATCTGTAGTACAGGATCCGACCTATTTCAGACACCAGCTCCTCACATGTATCTACTAGACAGCACTAAAAACTTAGTTATAGATTGTATGTAACTGTAAAGAGTTTTATGTGAGGAAAATAAATGAAATTATTATTATAGAATAAAAAATACTATGGTGTGTAGAGGGCAAACGCTGTTCATACTTCTTGATATCCACGAACCTCTGTTTGAAATGTAAAACGTTTTAATGAATGGATGTTATTTTATAATTTTTACTTCCATTTTGCTAATTTTCCTGTCCAACAAAATTGCGGATCAGTTGATATATACTACATATTTGTACATTATATATTATAGTACCAATAGAATGAGTACAATTTTGGATTAACCCCTCCAATAAAATTACATTTTCATATCATTTATCATTTCAACCTTTGAATTTTATAATCAAAAGTAAACAGCATTATCTTCGTTTTATATGTATAATATTTATATAGCGAGCAGTTTATTTAATAGGAACGCTGTAAAGGGTTGTTTAAATGTTACAAGGGTACGCGGAAGCTGAGTGATAGCAATTAAGCGGGTGAGTATTTTTTTATGAATTACAACTGGTATTGAATTTCTTTCAAATTCCAAATTCAATTAATTTAAAAGTTAATTTATCCTCAACGATTCATAGCATTTATTTACATAATTGTTTTTTTTTTTATTTGTAAAACCTTATCACTAAACTTGGATTAACGAAAGGCTATGTGACGACTTCCACATACAGCAAAAAAGAAATATACTCCACCATCATCTACAACCTACTAATCCTGCATCGCGCTATGAGAGTTCTCGAGCCGATTAGTATATATACAACTTCTCAACATCAACCGTTGGGCTGCGGCCCGCCAGGCATGATCACCTAGCCTGGTCGGAGGATCCTCCCTTTGTATTAGAGGGACATGACACCCGGTCCCATATTGAATGGTTTATGGTTAGGTGCGCTTGTATGCTTTGGTGTCGGTTTTTCATTCTTATTTCAAAGGATAGTTGACCAGTTACAGCACGCGTCAACATGTACCCCAGTATCTGTTTGAACCTAACCGAGCGTTGACATATGTATGACGAAACAAGTTGTGCACTAACATCGTGTTGATGCATTGTAGCCATTGCTTGGCCATCTCACTGACCGATTGCCGATGGCCATCGTGTAAAGCGTGTTAATAATAAAAACATCTCACACATTGGCGTCTGATTCCAAACTAGGCAGACCCTGTAGGTACTATGGTAACCAGACTGCTGATAAACATACTTATATATTACTAAATACATACAAATTATAGATAAATTACACCTAGATACAACAGCTAGCAGTTAGCAGTCAGGATCACTAACCACTAGACCAACAGGCCAGTCGTATACCATTGCAAAAACAATGCAGAAAATGTACTTCTAATAGGGTCAGACATACTGTCGACCCGAGCCTCTATCTTGGCAACCACAAGTTTATTTATTTACAAAGATAAATAACAGCACTACAATGTTCTTACCTGATAAAACCTCCTACACGTAGCTGGGTCTGCAAAATTTCCATTTCCTTGTGTGCCTTGAGGACATACATACGGTTCATCTTTTTCTTTCTGTTGATAACTTCCTGGAAGACAATAAATCTGTTTTAGTAACGTACACACCAAGGGCCCAAAGGTGGCTCTCCACGAGCCTTGGCCCACTTAAGGGTAGATGGGATGCTATCTGATAATAATAAAATATAGACATTATAAATTTTTAATGATATATAGGTATTATTTAAAAAAAATTATTTATTATTTAATTATTATGTATATACTTACATATATTTATTTAGCAATTTTTATGGATTGGGAACGTATAGTGTAAACACGTTTCTTATGTGAGAAAGAGAAAAAAAAGAATTGCGAGTCCTGCATAAATCCTATTGTTAGACCAATGATGTTCATCCGTTCGTCTGAAACTAGTCTCTATTTTTTTATTTATATTATAAATTAATAAGTCAGTTAATTTGTTGTGGTTAAGGTCACCTAATCATGGATTAAAGATTAAAAAAAGTGATTACCTAAACAACCGCCTTTTGTAAAGACACAATTCTCTAAGACTTAAAGAAATTTTATTAAAAAAATACACTTTCATAAAAAACAAAGCGATAAGCAAAAAAAAATTATATTAAATTATTATTAATCTGCCTGCTGGCCCGAGAAAAATTTGGACGAACATCTGTTGGAACGCGGCCACAAAACCCTGATCGACCAGCAGATCAAGCACCGCAAATAAAACTGGATTGGCCACACTCTCTGAGGGGACCCCGATCACATCCCCAAGCAGGCACTGGATTGGAATTCTCAGGGAAAACGCAAACTTGGTCGTCCCAAGCAAACCTAGCGACGAACAGTAGCACACGAGATGAACAATCGGCAAGGCGTATAATAATAATATATGAATTGTTTTTATTTATTTACCAAGTACATGCCAAACTATAAACCGATTGGTAAGATAGTTTTCGAGAAATCAAATTTCCAATTCGCTTTTTATATATGTACGTAGAAATATTGGAAATGAATAAATTTAGTACGACATCTACTATATCAGTCGCATGATACTTAAAACTCGTGCTAAATTATGCTAAAATTATCGACTCTCTGTTTTTTTATGTACCTACATAAACAGTAAATTCTAATTAATAACTCTAAAATCAACATAAACCTAAATAAAAAATGTATCAAAAACAAGGGAAATTGAGAAGGTAAGTTGGACAGTTTCCATTTCTTTTCTAATATACACAAGCTTCTAGGAGGAATAAAGTAAGAAGTTTAGTATTCTATACCATCTTATTATTTAGATAATGAATAACTTTCGCTGTTATGTTTTTTAGCTAGCTATATATATATATATATATATATATATATATATATATATATAAGTATGAAATGTGTTTGCTAGTATAAGTAAAGTATAGATAGAGACGGACTCACTACTTAGACAGCTAAATCACGGTTGTGATATTAATTTATTTAATCAAGCTTCCTTGTCGGCTAAAGTAGCAAACTCCTTGACCGAAAAATCAAGAATTTTTAAATTTAGAGACGTTACCATGAAATTTAATGTAATTTATACGACGAGAATACGCCAGAATGATTTTATTTAAATAAAGGAAACAAATAAGGCGTAAATACTTTTAAAACGGCTTCTCTGCTACTTTTAAGCATGTTTTACTTAATATTAATGTAACCATGCAGTTAGTTTATCAATAAAGTGAAATTTGAAATCCAAAATTTTTATAACTTAAATTGCTTGAGGTTCTTTTAAAAAAAAAGTATAATGATTACATACATTTTGTTTGAATTTTGTTATATAACATAATTCAGCCAATCTGTCAGAATCATTTTTGAAACATTTTAAAATTCTTTAGTGACAATCCGTATACGCTAGTAATAATAACTCATTGGTACCTGTACTGTTTGGCCACAGACCATTATTAGGTAGATTATTTTTATTATTAAGCTTTTCATTTTAACTTTTTTGTGACATTAGTTTAAACTTAAACAAATAAGAAAATTTGGTTGACAGTGGTAATATGAACGTAAGTAGTAAATGTTTTATTTTATTTCAAAAATAATATTTTTAGCATTATTCTATAAATAAATTTTAGCTTGTAGCACTATTTACCAAATATAAACTTACACTATACCGAAACTCTACTCTGTCCTGCCAAATACACTTAAAATAAGGTACAAGGTTTTCTTCAACTATTAGTGTAGAGATTGCGAATGATATGTCTAGATGAGAGAAATATCTAGAACTTGATTGGTACACAACTATTAAACATAAATGCGGTCGCGGTCATTTTTACGAAACACATCGAGTTCTAGCTCGATATTTTTATCACAAGCAAAATCTATTACGTATTCTTATATAAAACGCATAACAAAAACAATAAGAATTTACAGCTAGAGCATTCAATCATGCTTAATTATGAATTCCAAAATGTTTACAAAAGTGTAAAAATCTTAAAAATAGAATAGTCTCAATTTTAGACTCTGTTGGGCACAGTATAATCTTAAAATAATAATTAGTTTCAACAAATATATTTACTCTAATATAAATATTTAAGTACTCAAAAAAATTACTTATTGTTTGGACATCATTATAAATAAAAGTAACTTTTAACTATATCATAATAAAGTTTTATAAAATGTATATATATAAACAAATCTTTAAATCTATGTTAATATTTAAATTAAAACTTGTCATTTAAATACTCGTCTATGCGTAACATTTATTTACTAGAAAGAGTTTAAGTTTATTCATAAATCTGTTATATTTAATGATTTATTTTATGAATTCTGGAAGCTTACTATATCTTTTGATTCACATAACAAATGCATTGTTAGTCGTGAAGTAGGTAAACTAATACCGCGTTCCAATAAACAAGAAACTTCGTTTTGCTTACGGACGGTTAAATTTCGTTGAAATTTCAACGTAATTTTTACCGTTCGTAAGCAAAACGAATCGTTTTGGTTTATTGGAAAGCGGCATAAGCCTGTTAGTGTGTCTTAATTTTATACTTGTTTAGAAGTCTTCCCTTTTGGTATCAGAGAGATTTTATCCCACTGCAAAATTAAGTATGTGGGGTGCTTGCCAGAAGACCAAGGTAAATACAGGATGTACCTAAATCAGTAAATGACTCTAGCATGCAGTCACAAAAAGAATTTTAGATAAAAAACTATCCATTTAAAAGTTATGACATAAGTTAAAATTAAGATAGATAAATAGAGTTTATCTATCATAAACTCTTTATTGTACAACAAAGAAAGAAATTAATACAAACTTGTATACATATATGTAGATTCTTACTAAGCTAAAGCCTGAGTACAATTGGCGACATTATCGCGATTTGTGATTTCTTCCAGGCAACCATTGGATAGAAAGAGAGATTATGAAAGAGATTAGGAGTTGCAGTGTACAATTAATTAAATTAAATTTAAAGGTACAATTAATTTAAATTTCCAGGTATCATCACCTCCGTTTCTAATAAAAACATATGGCATGTGTAAAGTTCAAAATAAATTCTTTTTTTTTTGGAATTATTCAGTTTATTATTGAGAAAATCCATAAAAATTAACATGCATAATTTTTGAAGTTAGTCGTAATGGATTTTCGTCAAAAAAACTTTTTGTAAATGCGTGCTAGAGTTGTGCCCTTTCAGTGGTTTAAGTAAGTGTTCCATTATCAGGTACACCCTGTATGGTAGAGGTATATTATAAATTATTGACTCTGCCGAAACATATGGACTATGCATATTATCAAATGACCGAAGACGTGGATAAACTGATAACAAGACTGAAGAGGATGTGGGGCAATAGACGAATATGTAGACCATAGAATTCACAAAGTGGTGGTACACGGATAGCAGATGACCAGGGGGCAGACTACCAGCCATTTCAGCCATTGTCTCACAATGGAGTAATAGTTTGACTGATCTGTTTTTGTATTTCCTAAGTTGTACCTTTGTGATGAGAGAAATAAATACAATTTTATTATTATTATTGTCAAGATGGTGGATTTTTGGGTTTACACTGTCAGGATAAGAGCTCCAGAGAAAAAATCTTAATAGCGGGTTGATGTCGGCTGACAATGCTGATGATGGTGACAAGTACTCATTTCACCTATATTAATGAATTTTGGTAAGTTCTTATCTACACGCGTAGGTTATTATCTACATCACCATTTTATAAAGTAGCAACTACTAGAAGGCGTTTTTTTAAACTCTATTTTTGTAAGCTTTGAAAGTAGAACTTGTGACCACATAATTTTATAATATTAAAAATTTACCATTACGATTTAATTATGATTATTTAGAACTAAGCTTATTGTTACATCAGTGAAGCTTTACTAGAAGATGATACTGCACTGCAGATTTCTGCTCAAATTGGAGCACGGATTGGAGGACAATTGGAGGACTACGGTTAGACAGCATTATTAGCAGAATGTTGTTTTCTGCTGGTGAGTGAGATCACCAAAACTTGAAGTAAGTAAGAGGATAGCGTTGGCACAAGTGGCACCACGCGTGGGGCAAGGCTCAATCAGTTAAACAACAACCACAAAAAATAAACAAATGAACATTACCAAAACAACTCACAAATTATCTACTAAATTACAATTAATAACACAAAAATAATCCCAATCTTAACTGTAGTCTGATTAATCCTAATTAATTAACGCAATGAAAATCGTCGACCACATCGAATACAAAATAATTAAACAGACAGTCCTTAAATTATTCACCAGCTATTTCTAACAATTATGTTTATACAATGGCTCTGAGAGTTTTTGAACAGTGAGTGTGTTTCCTGTTAATTGAATAGAAGATTAATCTTTGAGTAATTATCTCACAGTCCATAAGCAAACATACAAACCGCAGCGCATGGCTCATTAATTATTTACTAGTTGATTAGTAAATTTAGGGGGAGGGGTAATTAGAGGCTTGCTGGTGAATTGATTGCCAGTTTTAAGTATCAATAAAATGTTTAGTGGTGACAAGCGTAGGTTTAAAACCTTAATTCAATTGTTTAGTAAGTATCTATTTCTTATAGGTAAAGTTTTGATTTCCAAAGTATATTCTACCTAAATCAATAATAGTACAACTTTGACTGATTTCGGAGCTCGTCGGGAAGAAAGCGATATGTCCCCGTCAACTATGCATTTCCAATTTCTAGAAGAGTGGGCAAAGTATAACCATTTAAAACAATACACACCTTGTATATTCGACTATTTTTTTCGACTAGTTTTTAAAATATTTTTAAAAACACTTCTTGCACTAAATAAACATACATAATAATATACGCGGGTTGCGTTGCTATAGATAAGAACTGCAAACTAATTGAAAGCTATAAAATGAAAGGAAAAATCCGCAAAGCTGTCTATAAACTTAATCCACTGGCAAGCTTCGAGACGTGTGAATTATGTGGAAATAAAATCAAGTACACAGAGTACGTACGTACGTATACATTAAGTGTCAATATCCTCAATCGCAACCGGTCACATGCCTCAGTGTTAGTGAAAGAAAGGACGTGCCAGACGAATTACAATTAGACACAACCAAACTTTCTTATGCTTTTTATTTCAATTACTTATATGAAAGCTAAAAAATTGCTTCTATAATTGACTGCCACACGCTTTCACGTTTAACAATGTTTTGATAAAATACTCAAAATGGTATGCAAACACGATAGATAACTTTCACTATGTATTATTTCGTATAACAGTTACGTTAACGACTAACAAATAGATCGCTGGACCGCTTGCATAAGATTACGAATTACGCATTGCTTGATTTTTAATTCCTTATATGTGGAAACCGATGTAATGCGATTCCAACAATTTTACCACATAAATATAATTTTGAATTAATACACAAAATAAAATATTTTAAAAGCACTAACCGGTAATGAAAATTGCGCAAATAATGAAAATTCGCATATATGATATACTGATGATATTATTCGCGGACCGCGCACTGCTCACTGTGTGTATCGACATGGCGCCTTTCACCGTCGCGCGCGCAATGGCCGACGGTGCCGGCCAGTCGTAGCCATCACCAGCCGACCTCCACTAACGGCTTTCTCCTCAAACCCCCTGACATTCATCAAATAAAGGTAAGGTGATTGCGTATCTCGATGATGTCAAATTAGATTCCGTGTGGTAGAAGCAACCGCATATATTCCGTGTATAACCTTTAACAATAACTGGCTCATAAGTCAGTATATGGGTGTTTATCCTTAACAGGTCTAAAGAAGTAAGCTTTATTAGCTATACAACGTGTGGAACCAGAAATATAGTTGAGGCAATGTAAGTTTATGCCGCGGTTCATTCACTCGGTAATATAATTATAGTATTATATAGATGTGATATTATAAAACCACGCCTTTAGTAATGACCGAAACACTGAAATAGAAGGACTAGATAAGTTGAAAATGAAATGAGTATTTATTGCCAGAATATGGGTGCTAAAAGGGCAGGGTCAATTTGGTCACTAAAATACTATACGTTATTGAGATCATAAGAATAGTAAAGGTGCGATTTTAATTCTCAACCAAATAAATTGACTGTCACTGAAAAATGATAAAGACAGACCTCCCCACTAGGCTTGTTCTTGCTCGGTACTCTCACACATGTACTAGTTCGGACTTCTAGTTCTATTAGTTCAGTTTTAGTACATTGTAACTGCATTGAATTAACATTTGGATCTCCTTCATACTTTGCATGCTTAGGACTGTCATTCTTATACCCGTAAAATGACCATACTATCTTATTTACATTTACATAACAAAAATATATTATATAATAGTATATATATATATAATTAGTAAGTCAATGTATAAGCACTCAAACACCGAATTAAAATAATAACACGCAAAATGGTGTTGTTGTTTTGGTTTCGGTGTTTGTTTGCTAATGTAACAATGTACTAAATTCAAAATGGAAACTAATGAGTACCATTTAAGTAAACTTTTATGCAGACAGCATGCATCTCATTATTATTCGTTCGTTCGCCGCCGTGTCGCGCAGGGACGTAACGTACGACTTTTTAGCTGATACGATTCAATCGTTCCAAATTTCTTGACAGTACTAAATGAACGAAGTCCTATAAAGCTTACAGAATAGTCCGTTCTAGTTCCATGTCAGGAATTAATTCCTAATAGTACTTAGTTCGTGAACTACACAAGCCTACTCCCCACGGTAGGGCACAGTAGTAACACGTTGTTTACACGTTACTTATGTCCGTAAAAACCGACACGTCAAAAAGCAATTAAAAAGCACTACACGCGTGAAATTACTAATTATTCGATTGTTAGACTTTTCGACCAAGATCAGGCCTTACTTATTTTTGACTAGTAAAATGTCTTATTGAGTAGTATTACTAACTTCGTCCGGCGGCCAATTTTCAGAAACCAGATTCTAAAGTCACATAAAATCATTCGTCAAATCAAGACTCAGACTATAAGTTAACTTACGTTATTTTTTCGAACTTGTAAGCTTCAGACAGTTTGGCAATTTTGACAATAACTTTTTTTATGATATTGTGTACTATATATTTTAAAGTCAGTACTTAGAATTTAAGAAAAGTGATCAAATCAAAGTAAAAAGAATCGTTCACTTTCATGGTCGTCTCTGGTGTTTACAACTAATAATATGTCTCTTGAAAGCAGTTTTCGTGGCCATTATACTATTTTCTCACGTAGAACAGTTAATTGTGTTACTAGCAGGGTCGTGGTACAGTTTGGGGTAGTCATTTATCTACGATTGTACAATCCTTTAGGTTGATTTGGGCTTACTTGCCCTCGTTTCCAGCATAAAAATAAATTAAGGTTCTTGTTTATGTCACTTTTAAAATAGCCAACGACTTAAAAAAAACTAAAAACATATGCATGCAAAAGAGTGTTTCCGCTAAAGGTAATGCGACTTAAATCTATGAAGTCCTTTTCAAAAGTACCAGTAAAATTAACCGAATAAGCAAAAACTACATTTGAAAACTACAAAAAAAAAATCCTAATCCTAACTAGCCCTAACTAATTTATTTATAAATACGAATGTGAATTTTATCTTTATATCTTTGAACAGATTGACAAAATCTACATTATCGCTAACGAAACCGCGGGCAAAAGCTAGTTCTTAATAAATTAATAAAAAAGAAAATCAAGATTCGACTCACCATGTAGTATATTTTAGAATTTACAGTAAAATCTATAAACATAAATTTTAAATAGCCAACCCCCCCCACCCCCGACTTGAAAATCCCTTCAACGATTACAAAAAAGCTGGTGATCTTTGAACGGCTGAGCAGATTTTCTTGAATTATATCTAAGAACACTCTCGATCAAGTCACCTATCAAACAAAAAAACGCACTCAAATCGGTTCATCCGTTTGGAGCTACGATGCCCCATACAGACACACAGAAACGTCAAACTTATTTATACCCCTAACACCGGGGATTAAAAAGAAGACAGTACCAGGTTGCAAATATTATGAGCTTAAAATTACGCATGACACAATATTACCCCACTACCAACATCTACACGAATATTATAGCAGTAAAATTTGTTTTTTTTTTTTGTAAGGTCTTTGAGGTAATCTCTGAAACTACTGAATCAATCTGAATGTACATTTTGATTGTGATATTTACATAGTTGATTTACTGTAAATAGCAACCATTTGAACGATGATCTGCAGGCTAAGATTAGCTAGAGGACACCGTTGAGGACAATCCGTCGCAACACCGACGCGACAGGTTCATACATTACATTTCAGGTGCAGTATGGCACACCGTGTGGTTTAAGTTTGACAACAACCTCACCGATTAGGCCATCCCGGTCACCCATGAGGATTTCCACACGAAAAAAAAAGATAGTAAGTTTGGCAAAATAGCAAACACGTTATTGTACTCATTGAACTTGTTTAGTGTAAGTAGATCTCGATAGTAAAAGACACTTAATTACTAAGATTTTTTTATTAACCCTCGACGTAAAAACGAGGGGTGTTATAAATTTAACATGACGTGTATTTGTGTCTGTCGGTTCAAATGCGTTCGCAGCTATGATACCAATCATAGCTCCGAACGCATTTGAACCGATTTGAGTGGTTGTTTTTGGTTTGAATTGTGACTTGATCGAGAGTGTTCTTAGATATAATTCAAGAAAATCTGTTTAGCCGTTCGCAGGTCGTCGGTGTTTTTCTAATTGTTGAAAGGATTTTCAATTTCGTATTTAATTTTTTTATTTAGACTTGATTAATAAAACATATTTTATTTTGACAGCTATACGTTTTCAATGCAAAGTATTTTTTACTTGGGTTGTTGGAATTGCTGTAACATTAAAAAAACACCCAACAAATAGAATAAGTTAATATATACTTATAAGAAGCAAAACTATTCCCGGGATCCAGGGAGAGAAAAATATAGGAATTAACATAATTTCGGTGGTTTTAACCACTCTAGTCTTGTCCTGTTGGCAACTTTAGGTAAATTAGCCTCCTTCATTCCGATCACTATTTCATAGCATAGAGCAGCTTTACTTAACCACAAGCGCCCTTAAGTGCCACTGAAAGCAGTAATAGAGTTTTAGTTTTGAGCTGACATTTTGTTCTAGTATGCATTCAGGTCCTAAAACACTCGACTCGAGTCGTTTCAGTTCTTCAGCTTTTTTGAAATTTTATACTCACTTTTAAAGATGTTTTGTGAATAACTTGCACTTCTGGTATTTAATAAAAATTCGTGCATCATCTTGTATATCCCCGGAGCACCTTCGATACCGACAAAAGGAGCATTTTAGGGAAAATTTGTTTAATTAGATAAGTAGAAGGTAGAACGTTGAAACTTGACGTATTGGGGTTCTATGTTTGGCTAATTGTTTTTTTTTTTAGTCGAGGTAAGAAAAGGTTCGTCACCTTAAAGTCGACATTTGCTTGCACCAAGGCAATTATTAGTCCTGCCAACCCACGTTTCACTTCGTCGTCTCGTTTCGTTTGCTATAACAGGCTAATCGACTAATGGTGACAGGTCAACTAATAAAGATAGAGATGCGGTGAAATCTGTCAACGGAAAACTACGACTAATCCCGAAATGTAAATCAATTATCGTATTAAATTATTGACTTGTTTATGTCTATATTTAGTATTGATTCTTATTGGTGCCGATTTTATTGTACACTCGACTAAACTAAAACCTGACTTAATTTCTTCATATGAAATCAACCTAGTGTTCTTCGTAATAAGGTCTATTTGTTACTAGCATCTATTTCTTAGCGCCGCTAAATTTCACTAAAACCTGTCAACGTATACTCAACTTTATTTCAACGCAGCGAGAGTCTCCATTTATTCAAACGCTGTATAATTGCCGTATTAAAACTTGTTCAAAACGAACAAGGATGACGTGTTTTTAATCTACACCTACGAAGACGCTTACTAATAACACAGAGCAAAAGAGATGGCTTTCAACGGATTCTCGCTACGTGGTATTAAAGTTTATTTAAGCGTATCAGACTTTAGTCGACAAATAAATTGCTTATTTCGATAGCGACATATGTTACCTACTTGTTTCAATTTGAAATAAGACCTTGTTTTGAAGTGTACAAGGTTTACATCTTATATGAAGAAAATTTAGTGAATTTTAATTTAGCGAGTGAAGTAACAGAATTGGGACCATTATGGTAAACTTTATTTAAATAAAACTTAGGTTATCAAAATCGAGTCGTTTGCATCAATTACAGATTGCAGTCACGTAAAGGTGAGAGCATATTTCCGTTCCTCTGAAACCCTCCCAAACATTTCAGCAATGCTCTACAACAGCTGCCTTAGTTCTTTCGTTATTATTTTTCCACCGCTGCATGTTAAAACCCCATAGACTGTCTATAAGCTGATTTCATAGGCCAAGGAATCACCAATACTTTAGGATGCTGATAGCTGAAGCATATTATCCTCCAGCACCGTTACGTAACTTGCTGCGTTTGCTCTAAGTGGAAGGTCAATAACCTCGTCTGCTCCATCAGCTGAGATCCAACCCCAAATGTTGGCAGAACTAAGATTTGGCAATACGTGGTCCTCCAAATACTTCGTTCCGTTTACTTTCCACAAGTTTATTCTCCCATGTTGGGATGATTGGAAGCTCTTTTCATCAGTCAGTATGACTCGTATCAAAATTTAAATATGTCCGTGCAAAATCTAAGCGTGTTGTTTTTTTAAGCCTAATACTCAAAAAACAACACCCTTAGATTATAGCCACTTTCTTGGCAGGACGTCGGTGATGGACTCCCATAGAGTGCAACGCATTTCTTATTATTGTCGGAGATACGGCAAATAATTCGGCGAAATAACTAAGATTTCATGAAACCATTTTTGACTGCCAACCATTGCTGACTCATAAAATTATTTGCCCTTGGGTAAGAGTCGGGCAGCGTCCAGAATTGGACATTGGACATTGGACAGATATCTCCTAATCCAGAACCTTACAGTGTCTCTCGTAATATTGAGATTTGAAGATTTGTCGCCAATGTTATAGTCAGCTTCATGATCTGTAATAATTGCAGCACTTTCATGGATATTTAACTTACTCGGTATTATCAAAATAAATACGACAAAGAGTTATTTTCTTTTTTTTTTTATTTTATATTTGGACTCTATCTCGCGTGTAGAGTCAACGCGACAAAGAGTTATTATTGATCGCAAAAACAATTGACACTGACAAACACTGACAATTAAATAGAATATATTTGATTGAAACTCTCTACGAAGTTTATTTGACTAGGACATTATAAAGGTTTCATGTTGATATGAAACTAAATAGAGGTCAAAGGTGTATACTATTTTGACCCTTGTTATCATATCAAGTAAGTCAAAATTTATATGCACTTGTCTTCTTAGTACTTTGGTTTCAAAATGCACTAAGAGTCTACGACTTTATAAAGGAATGAATTCAAAATCTGACGATCCGACCATTTTGGTTTATGACCCCGACTGTACGTTCACCGGTATTTCGGTCATTTATGGACCTTTTTTAAAAAATATTTTTTGTTTTGAAAGGGTATGTTTCCAAGGTGGTCCCATTGTCACCAAGTCCGGATCTGATAATGGTCTAATCTAAGGGAAAACGACGGAAACCCTCAGAAATTAAGGGCATACGTAGTATATTCGTTGATTTTTCTTGGAATTAAGCAACATTGAAATTTAAAGTCATAAATGTTATTGTTATAAACTGACTTATATAAAGGAGGAGGTTCTACGTTCGGCTGCATGTTTTTTTTTATTTATTCAATCAAGATGATAGACAGATAGTAATAAAGTACGTACCTTACACTAAAAATAGAAAATAAACAATTTAAAATAGTTAAACCGACTTCAAAAAGCAATAATAAAAGGTGAAAAACACTAATTGATTACAAACTTAATTGAAAAGCCCACAATACATGTGACACTTTAAATATAATAGGTAACATTATTAAGACACTAGATACCTACTGGTCCGTTTGAAGTCGGTGCCAAGCTAAACTTAACTTTTTAACTAACTAAATACTAGTTTTGCCAAAAAAATGTAAAGGAAAACCAGTGGTTTATTTGTGTTTTATTAAACTACATAATTATATGCTAAGAAAGGCAACCTGGATTGGTTGCGAATGAGTCGTCCTTGTGCAGTATAAAGATTCGAAAGTATTTCTATCATTACACCTAATTTCATCCTCTTCTCCCCCTACCCGCACTCTCCCTCTTCCCCCCTTCCTCTCCTTCCCCTACTTCTACCTTAAAGGCCGGCAACGCACTTGTGACTCTTGAGTTGCAGGTGCCCATGGGTGGCGGTAGTCGCTTACCATGAGGTGACCCGTCTGCTCGTTTGCGTATCGAATAAAAAAAAAAATTTGAGCCTCTAGGTGTCCACTGTGGGGCGGTGTGTCGGAATCGAACCGACTAAAACCACACGGTATGCCGTACTGCGCCTTAAGTAGGAGGGATCCGGGAACAGCTTTTATTAAGACATCCGGAACCCTCCTAGCGCCTGCCTGCAAAAGCGCGGGCACCACCTTCGCGTAAAAACCTCTCAATTAGGCAACGTCCAGGCACACGCGGACGCCGCCCGCTCGCGGGGGGCCACTACAGCGGGTGAAGGGGAAACCCCGTCCCGTCCATCCGCGGCCACACTCAGGGCGGCATGAGGCGCTGGTAAGCGCGCCTCCGCCGCCCGGTTCGCCGGCGGCGAATTAAGTCCGAGTGGAGGTCGTCCTCCCGGACCCTTTCCGCCGCCTCCTTCTGCGAGATGACTTCCTCGCAGAAGGTTGCGACCGCGGTAAAATTCCTGTCGCTACCGGCCATGGAGCGTATGACAGCCGGCAGCGACAGATCCACTCCGATGACTGTAGTGAGGACCCGACACTGCGCCGCCCAACTGGGGCAAACCGCCAGCGTGTGCTGAGCCGAGTCCTCACTGCAGTCGCAGTGGTGACAGGCGGGACTCAATTCCCTCCTAGCAACCGAGTGCAGGTACTTCCCGAAGCAGCCGTGCCCGGAAAGAACCTGCGTCAGTCGGAAGGAAAGGGTCCCGTGCTGCCGCCCTGCCCACTTGACGATGACCGGCTGGAGCGCCTCCACGGCGGCAAAGCCAGCACGTGGAGCCTCCAGCCGGGACGACCAACGAGCCATGGTGGCTCGGCGAGCGGCCTCACGCCATTCGCGTACCTCTTCGGGCGGGGGCCGACTGCCGCTTCCCGCCCGGAACTGAGCCATTCGCTGATATACTTCGGCGAGCACTTCCGCCTCCAAATCCCACGGGGGAGTCCCGGCCAACGCGCACGCCGCCTCCGTTGACACGGTGCGGTATCCGCGAATGGCTCTAACCGCCATAGCCCTCTGAGGGCGCCAGAGGCGCGCCCTATTCTGGGCGGTCAGAGCCTCCGCCCACACCGGTGCACCATACAGTGCCATTGACCGGACAACCCCCGTGTACAGCCGTCTCGTAGCGACGCTGGGTCCACCCAAATTGGGCAAGAGTCGCCAAGGGCGGACGCAGCGCCAACCAGCCTCGGAGCAAGCTGTTGGAAGTGCTCGTCGAAGCGCCACCTACCGTCAAGGATCAGGCCCAGGTGTTTTATGTGGGTCCGAACCGGTACGAGGACCGAGTTGACCTCGATAGAGGCGCCAGGGGGTGCACCACGACGGGGCCCATGAAATAAAAGGGCCTCCGTCTTATCCAGGGCCACCCGTAAACCCAGCGCCTCAATGCGCCCGACCACCAGAGAGACTCCCCTGGTGGCCAGGCGCGCCGCCTCCTGAAAGTTCACCCCCCGGGCTGTAACCAACGTGTCATCGGCGTAACAGATTACACCGAGCCCGGGGGGGAGGCGTTTCGACCAGCCTACACTGGCCTAAGTTTAGTTGATATGCTTGCTCTTTTGAAATTAATTTTTTTTTCATAATCATTTGAACTTGCTTTTAAATATTATGACCTTTATCACCTTCATTGTAATACACCATTCAGCTGGATTTTGTAATGGAAGTGCTTTAATTGGACAATAGGGTAGTAGCCGTAGTAGGTTAATTAACTTCCAGTTAGGTACCTACGCGCTAAACTGTTGTGACGTAGGTAGGTATAATTAATTGAAATTTCTGATGAGCGTTCCTTTTTAGTTTTTTTTAATCGACTTCAAAAATAACGTTCTAAATTAGTCTAATCTACTACTTTAAGCTCGGTAGTTGATATCCTTGCATTTTAGTGTTCCTTCAATTCAATTTAAAGTCCTACCTCTTTTAGATTTTCGTACTTAAAGTACATAGCTAGCTTTTAGGATAACATTATTGTTTAGAAGTAAATAAATTTTGTTGTCGATCGATCGATAGATGGCGTGTAGCAGAAATCCTGAATCGTGATATGGTTTGGTTCACCTGGCGGCATAAATAGACCAGACATTTATTGTTAATTAAACCCGTCAAGGTACATGTATTGGTTGCTATATTTGTGTAAAAATATACAGTATAGTGTGATACGGTGGTTTTATTCAAATCACCCCAGTGACGCGACAGTGGTGTCATCTAGTGCGCCGTGCGTACAATTATTGTAATCCTAAAAGTTATGTAAAGCTATGACATTTTTTCTTAGGAACGCGAGGACTTATCAAATTCTAATAGATATCAAATACTAAGACCCCGTTACTTTGGCCCTATGAGCATTTTTACACTTTTCAGAAATTAAAACCAATAAGGTAAGTACTTCCCTTAGACGCTTACAGAAAGCAATGGGAAAAATCCTTGGTTTAAAGATTTTGTCCCATGTGGGATTTGAACCCACAACACTCCACAACATCCATTGCACCATCCGTGCCAAATCCATTCATCCAGATCCTTTCAGAAGTTTTTGCGTGAAAGAATAACAAATATCTATCCATTCATCCATCCTCACAAACTTTCACCTTTATAACATCGTAAGATGTATAGTGTATTGTAATACTATAAAAATGTATTGTTCGACTCTGTTCGACTACGATTTTTCGATCCTTTTGGCTTCGCCGTAGTTAGGTAATGGAGCAAGACGCTACTAATGCTCTCTAGCTACCATTTTGTAGTTCTGTACTGATTTTTTTCTGACTGCTTGAATATCTCTTTGATGTATATATGTTATATAGCAACAAATAAATAACTATATTTACCAAAACTTTTGATCTTTTGGTCTCATGCGATGCGAGGGAGGGTTGACAAGATTTAAATAAGCTTTTATACATATGTATAAAACTATTGAGTTAAAAGCAAAAAGCGGTTTCTTAGGCAAACTTCCTTCTCAACCATTAAATCTTGGTGATAGGTACTTATTACTACAAATCGCACCAATTCACACACGAACGGGTTAGTATTTCCTATGGCCACCCCCGGCTCCATCATGGATCGGCTTCATCTTCTTAGTACCGTACTATTTTTCAGTGTAGCCTAAAAGCTACATGCATTTCATCTTTAAACAGTAATTGAGGAGGATAAACCCAGCACTTAGTTTTTCAAAAGCTGAATCAATTGAGGGACCTGGTAAAACAATCATTTGCAAGATCTGATCATATGCTAACAAACCAAGTTAAATAAAAGCTTTTAATAAAATAGCCGACTTTGTATCAAATCAGGCGGCTAAACGCGTTTTATTCACATCGGAGTTGCAGATTGTTCTCAGCAACGGCAGTCGTGCGGAATATAGCAGTTCTGTTTAAGTGCCGATGCATCAGCTACCGTTTATTTTTTGCAGATCCGATAAAACTCAAGCTGAACGGTTGACTTTTTAACTTTTCAGCCTTTAGCTAAGAGAATGAATCTAGGATTAAATAAAATTAAAACTTAATATCACTGCAGCGATAAGAAGTTTAAGGGCCTTGGTTGTACAGTGCCTCTAAACAACTGCCTCGATAACTGTGCTAGCTTCAAAATCGGATTATTAGATTTTTCTTCGATAAATATACTTGCTTATTGTTATATGATATTAAAAGTTGGAAAAATACAGGGATTCAAATTCAGTAACTTTATTTTTTGAAATTTTTCCACAATTTGACAAATTATTGACCCACAGACAAAGAGTCACTGCAACAGTACTTTGAACAACCAACCAACTCCTTACATAAGCATTTAGCTTAGCTGGAGGAGTTAACAAGAGTACTAGTAATGTGAGACTTACGTTGCTAGTATACTGAAAAAAAAAAACAACAGGTTGCTTTGCCAACACCATTTTTTTTCTGCTTGTATCTACAGGTTCTATAACCGCCCGTTTCCAAATGTTTGATCCTTGTGAGAAGAAATCGTGCAAACAAACTCACGGCCACTGTTTTAAATCAAGTAACAAATATTCTATTTGAAAAAAACCTAATTGAAAAGAAAAAAATCTAATAAATAAAGTAATTTTAAAATTCCCGCTAAAACACTCGCATCTGCCATCTATAGTGAAAATTTGTGAAGAATGGATGTATGGATGTTTGTTACTCTTTCAGGCAAAACTACTGCACCAATTGCGATGAAACTTGGTATGTAGATAGCTGGAGACCTGGATGAACACATAGGCTACTTTTTATCACGATATTCCTACACGTTACTTACGCGGGTGAAACAGCGGGCCGCAACTAGTACATAATATTAAGATACCAACTGACAGTTTGTTTATCGGTTAATGACATAATGAATCTGTTCAAACAAAAACTTTCGTGAGTGGTCGTGGTATATTAATTAAGGATATACGGTTTTACTCACGTGTATATTTCGGAAATGTGCAGTAGCACATTTCCGAAATACTAGTTTAGGACCCGATGGGAGTCCTTTTTCGTTTCGGTCTTGGTCGGTTGCAGGTGGATCAATAATGGATCTGGTTGGTGTTTGCAGTCACGTGATAATAGTTACTATTTGAGCCTTTTTAATCAGTTTTACTAAATTTATTTTTATTTGTTTAAATTAATTCATAATTTATAAATTTGTGATTAGAGTCAACAGCCCTGATTGTGTCAGGAAAAAATATTTAATTTTTTTTTAGTACTTAGTAAAAACTAGGCTTTAAAATTTTAAAGTTTTTGTAAAATTCTCTCATTTTAGTAAAAGTTGGATTTGTATCACACTACCTACGCGCTAGATAGATAGAACATTATTTATTTTACACCGTAGTTAGACAGAAATTAAACATAGTTAGTAATAGTTTTTACTAAGCAGCAAGTACAAAATCCGGTCTTATCGCTAAAAGCGATGTCTTCCAGACCACCTTTGTATGGAAGCAACAGAAGAAAATAAGCACTAGCACTGATACTGATAGAATATAATTGAAATGAAATGAGTCTTTTATTTTACTTTATTATGTTTTATACCAATAAACTCTTGAGTATTAAAATAAACATTAAATGACTATTATTTTTTTCCATTGAAGATGATAATTACTTAAGCTTATAAAAAAAAGTCTGTTGGTCGATATACCCTGTACGAAAACTTTGGCTTCGACAAATGTACTACAAAGGTACAGTATGTACAGTAGGTACATAGTACGCCATTTTGTGAGTTTTTGTTCCTAGCGCAACAATAAGGAATAGAAACGTTACTAATTTGAATTATAACTAAGAATTAAATCTCTATTATTTGAATTAAGGAAGGTTATTTAGCAGTCTGGTTACCATAATACAGGCTCTGCCTAGTTTGGGATCAGACGGTCGTGGTGCGGCCGTGTGTGAGATGTGTAGAGTTTATTATTATTATGTTTGTTTAAAATTCATTGTTTAGTTATTATAATACTGTAATGTATTATTATTTTTTTTTTTTTTGTTTTTATTTTTTCCCTTTAATCCCCTTAAAGTAACCCGTCCCGCATCACTCCCGGCGCAAAAGTGCCCATGATGCTGGCAGCGTTGCGTCGCTGGATGGCAATGGACAACCTTTGCACCAGGAAAGACCCGGAACAGGAGTCACCGTTCCTATCCCTAATCCGGCGGCCAATATCCGCGATGAAGCCCTTCGCCTCAGAGCCCCAACTGCCCAAAGTCTCCACTGGGCACAAAATAGTATCGCGCCTCCATTGCGGCGTACTTTACACGCTTTTTATTTGCAGCGTTCTCTGCCGCCGCAGCCGGTGCGTGGACCGTTCGACCAAGGTGTGTGGCCGCGACAGTGCTGACGCATGTAGCATCCCACACCAGGCACTTGCCATTTTTCCACGGCACTAAAGTTAAACCGTCCGGTCGCTTTCCGTCGGACCTGCTGAGACCTGGCGGTTCCAGTACGCAGGGCACATTGGCCGATATTAGGGCCCTCCGGACTATCTCGTTGAGAGCATGGTGTCGCGGAAACCTACCGGCGGACCGACAACAGCTGAGTGCGTGGTGACCATCTGCCTCAACCATGGAACTGCAAGTGCACCGATGGGGTTCACACACCCTGCAGCCCAGGCGAAGAGCCACTGCCACACGCAAGGAGTCGTCATCCAGTAAGGTTCCCAGATTTGGCGAGGGAAGTGCCTGCAACCATGCCCCTGATTCTGGTTGCGACAAAGCCCGGAGTCTAGCCAAATCGGCACCCGTTGCCGAGTCCATCAACAGTTTCAAGGTCCCTTTAACACCAACGTCATCCCATGACCGCTGGACATGTGGGGTCGCCGGAACCGTCATATCTGCGTTGAAAGCCGACCATGCCGACAGTGCCTCAGCCACATAGGGTATGCTTGCCCTATCACCATTAGTAGAAAGGATGACAGCAACAAGGTTTGCATCCCCCATGTGAATGGCCAGGCTAAATACGAGTGGCCCAAGCGGGTCCCCCTGTTGGGCTTCCACCTGCGAAAGTATAAGGTCATTGTTGAAGAAAAGATTTGATGGGAATAGATAGACCTGCTGAAGGAAAGGGAAAAGAGAAGGAATTTTGTCCTTGACAGCGCTCAATAGAACATCTCTTTCTAGGGTGTTAAAAGCGTTGCGAATGTCGAGCTTCAGAACGACGCCCTGCGAGTTGTCTGTGTGGCGACTTCCACATACAGCAACAAGAAACATCTACAACCTACTAATCCTGCATCGCGCTATGAGAGTTCTCGCGCCGATTAGTAGTTAGACAGACATACACATACATATAACACAAAGGGAGGATCCTCCGACCAGGCGAGGTGATCATGCCTGGCGGGCCGGGGCCCAACGGTTGATGTTGGGAAGTTGTATATATACTAATCGGCGCGAGAACTCTCATAGCGCGATGCAGGATTAGTAGGTTGTAGATGTTTCTTGTTGCTGTATGTGGAAGTCGCCACATCTGCATCTGTTACGAAGGCCCGTGTGGTATGGATAGCTGCCTCACACCCTCGGCGCGTTCCAAACCAGAACTGGTGTGGCTGCAGATACTCAGCCATCTCCTCCCTGACCGCGCGACAGGCCAGCTTAGCAGCCAGACGCCGAAAAGTACTACCAACAGCAATCGGTCTGATTCCACCGTCCTTCTTCGTCAAGGCAAAGAGCGAGGTTCCATACATAAACGGGCACACGTCGGGATTTAAATGACCGCCAAGCAAGAAATTCTATTATTAGTCTCAGAATACAGAAGTATTTTGAGACTAATAACCTTTATCCCGAAATAGGGGCCACGATTTCACGACCTTAGGAACAGAGCAAAATTATGTCACGAAGTAGGGTTAAAGTATAAAGTTTACTATTTAATTAATAAAAAATAGAAAACGAATTATAATGGCATAGTTCTTGCATTTATACCCTGTACAAGTTAGCTTGATCTTTTTGACAGATGTAAATTTTTCTGATCGACATAACTTTGCAATGACGAACATATTATTTTCTTAATTTAATGATTTTAAAAATTGTAAAAATATTAAAAAAAAATACATATAACACAAAAGTCCCTAAAGATTCAAGCGTTATCCAAAAATTTTAAGACTTTTTAATGCTTCAAAGTAAAATTTAAATAGGAACACTGAAAATAATAGACGCTTGTACAATGTTACATCGGTCGGACGGATGGAACACGAATAACAGGCAGTAACTGATACAAATATCGATTACAAAAAATCATTATTAAAGATCATTGTTAAGTTATTGTTACGAACGGGGGTTGTCCTTTTGGTTGGGGTCTCTGTGGCTAGTGGTTGGGGTCTCTTTAGCTGGTATAACTCTTTTTAGAAAAATAAGGTAAAAAAAAAATTAATTCTAATTTGAATTACGCATTCCATCGTTCCATCGACTGGCCATATAAGCCGAACGTAGGGGAACACTCGGGGTCAGTAGTGTGGAGTAAAGTCAAGAGGAAAGAAGAGGTTACAGGAAGAAGTTAAGAGGAAGCAAGACTACCTGCCCGTAACATTATTATTGTCGAATTTAAGTTTTTGTTTTGAACTTTTGTTAAACATGCCTAAAAGGGCGAAAAAAACTGTACTCAACAGTGAAACGCGTGAGTTTGTGATTCGCTTACGCGATTATTTTCAGCGTGAGTCACAAAATGGGGGACCATTATTGCCATTGTCTCAAGCGCGGCAACGTGTAGCTGACGCTTTGGGGATTGGATTAGCTACTGTGACACGAATCTCTACGGAAAAATATGGTAAAGAAGGTGATGAGGAGAATAAACTGTCGTCTCCTAATAAAAAACGTAGGCGTATCCAACCTACCGCCAATATTGACGATTTTCAATGTGCGGCCATACGGAACCACATTTATGGTTATTATTCAAGAAAAGAATTGCCCACACTTGACAAGTTGCTGGTGACACTAAGAGAAACTGATTTATATGACGGCGGTCGAACCTCGCTGTCAAAACTATTGCGTAGAATTGGATTTCATTACCAAAAATCCAACAACCGCAAGATTCTTATGGAAAGGAATGACATTGCCCTCAACCGAGTTGATTTCTTAAGAAAAGTAAAAAATATTATCGATTGAGAAAAAGTTGTGTTTTTAGATGAAACTTGGTTGAATGCCAAGCACACTGTTAAAAAAACATGGAACGACGATACTGCCCAATCGTCTACAAAAGTACCAGAAGGAGGAAAAGGGGAGGGACTGATAATTTGCCACGCAGGTACTGCCCAAGGTTTTGTGCCAAACTGTTTACTGGCATTTAAATCCAAAAAAACGAATGAGTATCACGAAGAGATGAACTTCGAAACTTTTTCGGAATGGTTTTATAAAATGATCGACAACCTGGATGGTCCTCATATAATAATAATGAATAATGCGTCCTATCATTCCACGCAATTTGACAAGGCTCCGATGACGGCAAACAAAAAAGCCGATATAATAGAGTGGCTCATAAACAAGGGCGTAAATGCCGACATGACAATGCTCAAGTGCGAACTGCTTAGCCTGGTGGCCACACACAAACCGAGGGAGCCAGTATATTTAGTGGACGAAGCAGCAAAGCAACGCGGTCACACAGTGATCAGATTGCCACCCTATCATTGTCAATATAATGCCATAGAGCTGATATGGGCACAAATCAAAGGTCAGTAAAAAAATCTTTTTTCTTGATAAATTCTTTAACATCTATTTCATTATTAGTATTATTTTAACAATCACTTATTTCATTCACAGGAAACGCAGCACGTACCAGTACATCTCCTCCCTTCACCGCAAACAAAATGCTCCGTTTATTGGAAGAAGCTTGTAGTCAAGTGACCGCTGAAAACTAAACTGGGCGAATGTACTCGTAGTACGACACGTCAAAGAAGCAATATTATCTGACTGGATGCGCGACGTCCACTTCGACAATTTTATTGAACACGAAATAATAATTGAAGTTTGAGATGATAACACAAGCTCCGACGACTCTGGTGATCACGATCTTGGCTGTGCTCCTCTTCCTTAATAAAAACTGTTTTAAAGATAAAACTATTTTATTTTTCAACCTTAATTTGTACATACAGGGCTATTTTTAGACCTCCCACCAAATTTAAATAGGTGGTTCAGACCATGAAAGTAAACAACTTTCCCAAAAAAACACAGGTCGAAAAGTAAAAAAAAAAATTTTGACCTTCGATACGAAATCGACGTGATCGAGCAATTTTCTATGGGAAGGTCGAACTTTTTTTATCACTTTTTGACCCATGTTTCTTTAGAAAATTTGTTTAGTTTCATGGTCTGAACCACCTATTTAAATTTGATGGGAGGTAATATTAAATAGGTACCGAATGTTTTATATGTCTAATGCAATAAAGAATTTCACACATAATCAGTGGCGTAGCTAGGTAACCAAAGGCCCTGGGGCAAAAAATAAACTAGGGCCCAACTAAACTATTTATAATTATTTGTTGCGTATTCATCGTGTTCAGAATTCGACGTACTCCAGATTTGTCGTAATCCAGATTCGTCGTACTCCATATTTAAGTAACAAGCACGCAATTTAATATAAATAGTGGTTTAGTCACAACTGTAGTACAAACCTGATAACTTCTGATAACTTATTTATGTTCCGAATGTGTGAGAAATTTTCACTAGTTCAATTTATAGTTTGTAAGTTAGAATAAGAGGGGCCCCCTGAGCTTGGGGGCCCCGGGGCACAGCCCCGTCTAGCCCTCCGGTAGCTACGCCACTGCACATAATACACACACAGTTACAAGTATTTTAAAACGTTTTTTTTGTACTACTAGATATTTTCTGTTTCCCATCACTAGCCCGTCTGTCAAAAAGATTAAGCTAACTTGTACAGGGTATAGTTAATCACAAAATACACACATTCATTTACCAAAAATATTTAAACCAATATTATGTTTAGAAATATAAAAAAAAAAAATCGTAAAAGTCTCAAGATGCCGAAATAGGGGACATTTACTTAACATCATGAAAATCAATTCTTCTCTTACCTTATGCCACGTAACACGAAAATTTAAGAACCTTATTTTATTCGACATTTGGCTATCCGTCAAATTGCATTTTGAGTTGACGCTGGTCACTTTGTGAAATCTTCTATGTGCTTCAATCTTTTTGGGATCAACAATGACATATTAAGGGATCAAGATCGTCCAGACTCATCGTACCGTCTTCCGAATCAGACTCGACATCAATATCTTCCTCACCCCCGTAATCTACAGGAAACTGCGATAAGTTTCGAACACTTTTATATCTAAGTCAGTGTTGGATTTACTAGCAGGCTAAGTAGTCTTCCAGACTAGGCTCCAGCCTAGGGCGGCAGATTTTAGGGACGGCAAATTTGGGGCCTACATTATTTTTTGTCTTGTCCTGGGGGTATCGAATTAGATAGACCGACCGGTAGGGGCGGCAAAATTTTAATAGCCTACTGGCGGCAAGTGTGTAATTTCGCCGCTGGTCTAAGTAGCTATTTCTTGTATAATGTCCCGGTCTCTAGGGGAAACACAAACTGTGACATGACATAGGATGCCAGAAGGTCAGCCAAAAGAGATAAATTTTCAACTTTTTTACACTCGTCTCTCAAAGCATTATTTCAAATACCTAATTTGGTGACTCATGACATGAAGCAATAATAATATTTTACCAACCCAACGCACGGTGTCATTCCTAATTTTATGAACGTATTTTCATTTTACTGCGACCGTCGCGACGTGTCGATGTTTTAAACGTCAAGTTTGACATAATATGAAATACATTTCACCAGGAAATTATGGTTAAATGTTATTGTTTTACAATTAAGTAATTGTTGAGTCCTGATATTGCCGTTGAAAGATAGAGGAATTATTTTAGTTGATAACAATGAGTACTTTACGTGAACGTCAACTCAGTGCGTATTATTTCTTCTCGTATAATAACGATTACACGTAGTACACTGTAGATTATTTATTTGTAATCAAACTTTACAGATGCTTTAAAGCAAATGCTGAATTTGAATCAGCCTCTCACAAAGAGCGTGGCTTGTGAACCGACATGGAAAGTATTAATCTATGACAGAGTGGGCCAAGATGTTATATCTCCTTTGATATCTATCAAGGAGCTGCGTGAGCTCGGTGTAACATTGCATGTGTAAGTAGTAATCATCAGCAACATTCTCCATACGGCGACATTCTATATACCATAGTCTAATCATCCTATTATATCTTACGTCATTCAGCAGATTTATTATCAAGAAGTACTTAATTAATGATCACTGAAGTACTAGTTCATTGATTGGCTAGGTCTGTTATAAGTTCCCTCTTTAAAGAAACCTTATGATTAAACAATCTTATTTATTAATATTTATTTTTACTATACAATGCAATCGTGTATTTCTGGGTTATATATATATATACAGTAGAACCTCGATAACTCAAACCTCGGCAACTTAAAAACCTTTACAACTTAAAAAAATAATATGTTCCCTTCCCTTCAGAGCCCAAAACCTCTATAACTTAAAATACGCAACCTCTTTAACTTAAATAAGTAATCTCTGTATTGGCCCTCAGTAACTAAAATAAATGTTTCCACAACCTCTATAACATAAAATTGTTTGTCAATGAGTCATTGAAAGAGTGTGCAAAAGAAAAGGTTTCGGTATTTATTGCTTGCACGTGTTCACTAGTTAAATTGTTAACATAAACAATACATATATGTCACCTATTGTTTGCTTCTTCGAAATTCTTTATAGCTCTGCAGCGGTTAGCCTTAAGACAACAGCTTACTTGGATCAGAAGTTTTTGATCATTGTCCTGGAAACATCGCTTTACCTACTGTGTGATAAAACTGGCTTGAAATGAGTAAATTTCTGTATTTTATTGAACCAATCCTTCTGACGCATTTGAGTAAAAATAGGAACAAGGGTACATACTTACATATGTACATAGCTACCTCTATATTAGGGACTCATACAACTGATGACAGCAATGGAGATGCTTACCTAACTTGCTTTGAAAGCCATATCACATATACGTTCATTAAGGTATATATTTGATATCAACCAATTAAAAGTGACCATTTTTCCAACTATGAACTGTGTGCTAATAAAATTAATAAATCTAAAATTTTATGTTTGTTTTTAAACTAAATTGAAATTTATATATTTAAGACCATGAAGCTGAAGGGTTTGAATGTTTGTTTGAAAGTGTTTATCACCACTTTTACAAATTTATTTTAACAAGTTGTTTTTTATCATTTATTATAATTTTTTTTACACATGTTGCTAGGGATACAGAGAAGAACATAGGGTACCTTTAATCCAGAAAAAGGTACTCTTCCCTAGGGATGGAAAAATTGCATTTACCTAGTGTTATATAAAAGTTTAATACCATTCACTGATTAATCAGTAAATCTCAGAAAATGTTAAATAAAATTTAGCTCATACCAAACAGGTATTTACTACAAAAGGATTTTCAAAAGGTAACCCCTAAAGGAGTATAAAATGTGTTGGAATTTTTCCAAAATCAAACTTTGAATTCGGTCATGCTAAGTTGATGGGAATTTCTCAATAGGACGTGAACAATAGATGTTTAAACTACTTTATCCAGATGTAACATAAGCTATATTTCATTTAAATGTGAGCAAAGTCGCGAGCAAAGGTAGTCATCTTATATAGGTAGGGTAAGAACTAAGAATGCAAGTTTCTATTGTGTAAATGGGTGTAAAGATTTTTTTTTTAAATAAATGCTGATTTTATGTTATATCAATCAATCATCTGAAATCGCCTATGTAAAAAATAGTTAGTATGATTTAAAATTATAGGTCACACAGAGTCACCGCAACAATAGTTTGCTTTGTCAAAGTAAAATTATAAAAAAAAGATTCTATTTATTCTAATGAATGAATAGAAAGATAGAATGTATGTATGTAGTAGGTAGGTAGATACTTGTAGGTAGTATCTATCTACTACCTATTAGACTTGGCTTGCGTGACGTGCCTATTTGTGGTTTTGAAGTCAGTTGAATTTTTTTTTATTAAATTTTTTTTTTATAATGTCTATTATTTGATGCAAATTTATTTCAGACAATTACATTCTGACCGTGACCCAATACCAGAAGTACCAGCAGTATACTTTTGTGCTCCAACAGAAGAGAATCTTGGTCGCATATGCCAAGACCTGGATAATGGCATCTATGACCAGTACCATTTAAACTTCATATCGCCCATCACAAGGCAAAAACTTGAAGACCTTGCAGCATCAGCTATACAGTCCAACTCAGCAGTAAACATTCACAAAGTGTATGACCAGTATTTGAACTTCATATGCTTAGAAGATGATCTTTTTATCATGAAACATCAACAGTCAGATTCTTTATCTTATTATTGTAAGTGGCGTTAACATGTTGTTTATTGAGAGTATACACAAAAACATATTATAATAATTTCAAATTGTAGAATGTTATCTTTTATGTTTACTGTACTGCTACAGTTTGAACTCTGAAAAACTTAATCACAACCAACCCCTAGCACTTTATTAAGACACGGCTTCAGGTGCTGTTGGAATACACAACCAAGCTGTTAGTTGTTACCCTTGTTACCCTAGTAAAATTAAAAACCAGTCACTGGCAAACCAGATTTCAAACTGAATTTTATTCTTATACACACATATGTATCATAAAGTTTATTTTATTATTTTTCAGCTATAAACAGAGGTGACACTAAAGACACAGAAATGGAAGCTATAATGGACAGTATAGTTGAGAGCTTATTCTCAGTATTTGTGACATTAGGTAAGTTAACATGACAATGTACAATTATATCCAATTACTATGAAGGTCTTCAGTTGAACTTTAATATGATAATAATTAGGAGTTTACAGAGCTATGATTGTGGATAGATACTGTTACAAAAATTATTACATTCCCTAATTTTAATGAAAATTAAATGTCAAATGGAAGTAATTTTATTTTGCTACAGGTAATGTTCCTATAATAAGAAGCAGTAAAGGCAATGCTGCGGAAATGGTAGCAAAAAAATTGGATAAGAAGTTACGAGAAAATTTATGGGATGCCAGAAATAATCTTTTTCATGGCAATACTGGTCAAGTTGGTTCCTTTAGCTTCACACGACCTATGCTAATATTACTCGACAGGAACCTTGATATGGCAACACCTTTACATCATACATGGACATACCAAGCTTTGGCTCATGATGTACTGGATTTGTCGCTAAACAGGTTTGTTATTCTAAATTTTATTTTATAATTATTATAATTATTTAGCTATTTGATTTCATGTTTTTTCTTTGTGCTGTGTTGTTTTTTTAAGTGAAAACCTTTTTAGGCATGTTGGTCACTTTTTTTATGGGGTAAAAGCACTGAACTCGCGTGACTTGTATATTTGTATATGTAAGTTATATTTTAACTTCTGACTGCATGGTCCTATGTCTGACATTTGTTTTTTTTTGTGTTGAACTCCAGTAAGGACTTTTATCTTAAGCATGTGTTTTTTTATGCTGAACTATAACTAAAGTAGAAAGAAGAGACATATCCTTAAAAATTTATACTGTAATGCATTGACTTAGTAAAATATTTGTTTAGGTAATTAATTTGATCTTACTGTCAATAAGGTAGTGTATACTCGTAAGTGTGGCACATTTTGCAGCATAAAAAGTATAATGAATACAGTAAATGTTTTAAGAATAAAACAATACTTAAAACAACAAATACTTAAAAATAAAACAATACTTACTTTTCTTTTTTTATTTAGAGCAGTGGTACCAGAAAACACAGGAGCGGCACCCATCCCTGGCCAAAAAGCTAAAACACGAGTTTGCGACCTTGACGCTAAAGATCCTTTATGGACAGAGCATAAAGGTAGCCCATTCCCGACAGTGGCTGAAGCTATACAAGAAGATCTCGATAAATATAGGTAAGAGAACTTGAAAACATGTATTGATAAAAATCTATTTAACAACAAATTAAACTGACGAAAAGAACTAAAAAGCAAAAAATAAATAAACTTTAAGTCTTAAGTGATTGAGCTTATTTACATAAACTATCAAATTTTATATAAACTAATTTTGAGTCGGCGCCAAAAAACAAACTGATTAATTATCAAAATTTTACATGTACCTACGTAGGCTCTACGTAGGTACATGTATAGTGTAGTACAATAGTGTGCAAAATTGCGTTAAAATCGGTGAATTAGTTTAGTAGTTTATAGCGGACAAACAACGTGAAACAAAATTTTTATATATAAAGACTAGCAGCGCCCCGCGGTATCGCCCGCGTAAGTCTCGATCCCGTGGTAATATCGGGATAAAAGTAGCCTATGTGTTAATCCAGGTCTCCAGCTATCTACATACCAAGTTTCATCGCAATCTGCTCAGTAGTTTTGGCGTGAAAGAGTAACAAACATCATCTATTCATCCAAACTTTCACATTTATAATATTAGTGGGATAAAGATTTCAACAAGCTTAAATTTAAGCTTAATATTTGTTCAACCCTTAGGAGCTCAGAGGCTGAAGTAAAGAAACTAAAAACCTCCATGGGTTTAGATGGAGAAAGTGATTTAGCCCTCAGCATGGTGAGTGATAATACTCAACGACTGACTAGTGCTGTGAATTCCCTCCCTCAACTAATGGAAAAGAAAAGACTTATCGATATGCATACCACTATCGCAACTGGTAAGTAGTATATGCAACTAAAACTTCTAAACAGAGAAATCAATATTTCGTTAAACTCAAATTGTTTTTATCAGCGTCACACTGTTATAACTACTATTGGGATGAAGTGTTAAAATAACTATACCTACTACTTGCCTGTGTCTCGTATTAAGTAATAAACAGCATCATCCATCTAATAATATTCAGTATGAATTTCGCAATTTTTACTTTAATACCTAGTGAAATTTGCGAAATAACAAATTACACTATTAATAACGGAAACACCAGCGTTTATCAGCGTTTTATAAATACGCCATAGTCGACATATTAGTTACAAAAGTTATGCTTTACTTACAGCCATCTTAAACGCTATCAAATCAAGACGACTAGACTCGTTTTTCGAATTAGAAGAAAAGATAATGAGCAAAAGCAGTAGTGTGGAAAGTAAAGCTGTTATGGACTTAATATCAGACCCAAGTGCTGGGACGGCAGAAGACAAAATGAGATTGTTTGTTATTTATTATCTATGCACATCACAATTACCTGACGACGAATTTAAAAAGTTTGAAGCTGCACTTGCAAGTGCCAATTGCGATATCAACCCCATGGCATACATGAGGAGGTGGAAGTAAGTAATTGATCATTAACTATAAGAGGCACATCACAATTTTTTGCCGCGCACAACCAATCTTTGGAACAAATTGTCGCCTGCGGTATTTTCGGACCGATACGACCTTCAAACCTTCAAGAAAAGAGCGTACTCCTATCTCAAAGGCCGGCAACGCACTTGTGACTCTTGAGTTGCAGCTGTCCATGGGCGACGGTAGTCACTTACCATCAGGTGACCCGTCTGCTCGTTTGCCCCTTATAATATAAAAAAAATAATTAAATCTCTGAACACAGACTCTAATTCAAATCAGAATTCCGTCAAATGCTCAAGTGGCTTCCAATTCGCTCTCACCGGAGTACTCATATCCTCTTCTTGCTTTATAACATCTTATTCAACCCTAAAGCCCCTTTTTACCTTAAA
Organism: Callimorpha dominula; assembly: GCA_949752705.1. NCBI lineage: Eukaryota > Metazoa > Arthropoda > Insecta > Lepidoptera > Erebidae > Callimorpha > Callimorpha dominula. Next base: position 15,421,345 of record OX456997.1, read on the forward strand.
GAACGGTTTGAACTTAAACCGTTCTTTGAGGTAAAAAGGGGCTTTAGGGCTTCATGACACACATGAAAAATGTCTAAGGTCGTCTGAGGATTTGAGACTGGAGATGCCACAGCATTCCACTAAATATTTTGAACAATCTTTCGCTGTTCAAGCTGTACGCTTATGGAATGCGTTACCATTAAATATTAGGCGAGCACAATCAGTAACCATTTTTTAAAAAATGGTTCATGAACACTATCTTTCACCTTAGGATTCATTAATATGTATGTATGTAGTTACTACTGATCGCTTAAGGTATACTGTATAAGGTATATTATATATTGTAAGGTATATTAATTATATATATATATATTGTATATACTATAGTTAGGTTTATGTATGTATAAGTGACTATTGGTATTTAAAGTATGTTAATATTTAATATCTGTATATTTTTATTTATCATATTTATTAGAAATTACTAATAATTAAAATTTTAAATATAACACCAACTGCCACTATCTCTCCGAATCATTTTGATCCATCCTAAGGTTGCCTGGAAGAGATTGCATCTAACAATAAGGCCGCCCTTTGTACATTATCTGTTTACTGTAATTATGAAAATGTATCTTCTACTGTATTGCTAATGTACAAATAAAGTGTTATCTATCTATCTATCTAATCACAGATTAATATTACAGTAGTTAATAGTACAACAGATAACCGACTTTAAAATGCGTTACATAAATAGTGTTACAATTAAGTGTTACATTTATTTTAATAATTCTATTTCAATTATCATTATTTCGACTACTCTATTTACTTGTACTTCGCACTTGTTAACTTGCAGTATCATTCAACTAGAACTAAACTTATACCGCAATGCACATATATACTCTGATCGTTATTTCATAGAGAGATTGTGACATTTCCCGAAAACTTATGCAACAAAACCACAATGTAATCTTCTAATGTAATGTGGGACATTCTATAAATAGAGATGGCATGCATGACTTCCTCTGAGCGTCAATAGATGGCGCCCGCAGGTCAATTTTAAGTTTCCGTAACAATAGCAATTATCGTAATCTATATAAACATATAACAAATTTATGTTCAATTCCCACCCGGGACAAATAATTATGTAATGAGTATGAGCATTTGTTCTGTGTCTGGGTGTAATTTATCTATAATATGTATGTATTTAGAAATATAAAAGTATGTATATCAGCAGTCTGGTTACCAAAGTACCGGCTATGCCTATTTTGGGATCAGACGCCCTTGTTTGAGATGTGTGAAGTTATTATTATTATGTTTCGTTTGTTCCAAATCGCAAATCTAAAGTTCTTTACCTATCGTTTTGAAAGTTTTACACAACGTTATACTCATTCATATACGTGTATGTTTTCTAATATTATTTTTTTTTTTTCTATATATAAAGAAATTACATTCGTTAGTTCAAAATCGCAAATCTCCCTGTACCTACTTTAACGATCTTTTTGAAATTTTTACACAACGTTGTACTCCTTTAAGTCTATTTTCCAACTTGTAGTTGTGTAAGTTGTAAATTAAACTATAATTTAAATACATTGCATAACACTCCAGTTTAAACCTGCATTGACTATACAGGGAAGGCAGCATATTAAATATTTTATTGGACTGCAATTGCCATTGTTCAAAAAACTATTTGTCTTAAATGCGTATAAATCTCTCTGTAATTTTTAACTACTTCTAAATTACAATAACATTTTTAAAGGTCTCTTTAATGTTCTATTATGTTTTGCTGCAGAGGTTTTACGAAAATGTCGAGTCAATACGAGGGTGGCGGTACAAAAACAGTTTCCATGTTCTCCAAGCTGGTCTCTCAAGGATCTTCATTTGTAATGGAAGGGGTTAAGAATTTAGTTGTGAAAAAACACGTAAGTATGGACGAACGTTTTTTATTATTTATATTATAAATCAAATCCTCTAACAAAATCAAATATACAAGGTGTCTCAAAAGAAATGTCATATTTAAAACTATAATTAAAAAAAAAGTAAGGAGTTTATTGAAAAAGTGTTTATTACATATTAAAATACACTGTTTTGGATTGTTTTTTTAAAAATGACATCGTCCAAATGTAAACCGTTGCGTTCACGGCATTCGTTTAATCGAGCACTAAAATTCCGGCCGATAATGCCTCGCGCCGACATTGCGGCCCATACGGTGACTTTAGGCGAATGTTTTTGTTTTGGATTGGTTGCACTCCAGTAGCGGCAATTTTGCTTGTTAACATATCCAGTAAGATGAAAATGAGCTTCATCCGAAAACAAGATGTTGGTAAATGTTGGAAAGCGCTCAATCATCTGGTTTACGTAGTCAAGCCTCTGACCAGCATCCTGAGGCTTTAATTCTTGCACCAACTGAATTTTGTACGGTGCACCCGTACAAAATTCAAAGTTTTAAATCTTTATGCAAAATGCGGCATAATGACGATCTGTTAACGTTTAAGGCCACAGCACGCTTCCGAATTGAAAGATTCGGATCGTCCTGAATAGACTGGGCGACACTGTCTACGTTTTCGACAGTTCTCGAAGATCTTGGACGCCCGGATTTTGGTTTTTCCAGTGTTGAACCGGTCTCTTCAAACTTCTCGACCCATCTTGCAATGAGTCGAGTGGTTGGCGTATCATTCAAGTGACGAATATGTCGAATGCTGCAGAATTTTCTACGCGCTACAGTCGCCGAATTATCGTTTTTATAAAACTCGCGTACGCACAACCCACGGCCCCTCCCCAAAAAACGCTCCATAGCGACTAAATTCCCAAGAGCCAGGCTATCGATTGACACCCCCCCCCCCCCCGCGCCCCTCTGAATAGTTGCGTTCACGCAATAACCAAAACAAATGTGAACTTTCTTTTGAGACATCCAGTCCATCAATCGTATTTATTATCTTCTTGTGCCGTGGCAATTTCTGCTGAATATACTAAAACTACGTTTAGTGATGCTCTGAAGAATCATCTAGAAAGTCGTTGTATACATAATTTTTCTAATAGCACCAATCCAAGCCGTCGCTTGGATTGGTGCCGATCAATGTTTGAAATGTATGACGAAGGAGACTCGAATGCTGTATATGACATCGTCACAGGTGATGTAATCTAGATATATATTGCTATGCACTCGAAATCAAAAGACAATCTACGCAATGTAAATGGATGTTTGCATTTGAAGATTTGCCGGCAAAAGTAAAGAAGGGAAGAAGTCAAGGGAAAAAGATGATTGTCTCATTCTTTGGACGGACGGGTCATTTCGCAACAATTTTCTAGAAATTTAGAAGATAAAGGGACTGTTACTGCAGATTGATATGTCGGTCATTGTCTACCAGTTGTCTTGGAAAATGTTAGACAGCAGCCCATGAAGCAGAATCCTCCTCCACCACGACAACGCTCCAGGTCATCCGCCAGACGGACAATCGAATATTTATCTATTGAAGGTGTGGAGTTAGTTAGTCATCTTCCTTAGAGTTTCGATCTGGCGCCTTATGACTTATTTATTTCCAAAAATAAAAGATAAATTTCCTCGTTCGTTTTATGAATTCTGGAGATGCCGTGGCTGCGTTTGAAATAGGCGTGGAAGAGACTTCTAAAGAAGAGTGGGCTCACTACTTCAGTCAATGGTTCCATCGCATGCGGCGGGCACTAGAAAGGAACGGAGACTACTTCTAAAAACAATAAAAAATATTAACAGGCTTCTATATCATTGTTTTTTATTTTCTAAAAACTTTTAGTGTGACCCCCGTAGCCTAGATAAAAAAAACTCGACAACTGGTACAAAACCAATAGGTAGACTTTTCTTCGAAATCTACCTAATATATATTTTTTTAGTTATAATAAATAATTGACAGAGCGAGGGAACGGTCTCGGTCTGGCCGATTTAGATTTTATCTGTCCATGAAGTTAGTTGTTTATTTTAGTGTTTTGGTGGGGGACCATTTGTACTTGCGAACCTACTCCTCCAATTTTATTACAAAAACCTCCATCGTTTTCGCCTTTCCACTGATCGCTTAGTCCGCGACAGGCATCTCTGGTGGGTAGCTGAAGTGCGCATATCGTGTACAGAAGCTGCCGGTGAGCCGCGCGGTGGAGGCGGCGCTGTGCGGCGAGGCGGCGGAGCTGCGCTGGCTGGACCCGCGCGCCGCGCGCACGGACGCGGCCGCGCGCACCCGCGCCGCGCGCCAGCCGCCGCCCAGCGACGCCGTCGTCTTCGTCGTCGGCGGCGGGAACTACATCGAGTACCACAACCTGCTCGACTTCGCCAAGGTACCGACGATACACTATCCGACTCGACCGGATTTAAGTTAGCGGCGAGTGACTTGCGATCGTCGTGTTTGAAATGAAACACTATAGAGCACATTTGGTGTCAGGTGTTTAACATAAAATCCTTCCATTTGGCCTGCGAGTGACATTAAAATTTATGAATAAATAGTCATGCAAATCATTAAAATTAAGAAATTTGTTATAAAATATCTTAGAACTAATTATTGTGCAGTTAGTTGAAATGTATATACTTTACCCAGATTTAGTTACATTATTATTTTATACTGTAATGTTTTTTTATTAATGCTATATTTTAAGTTGCTTTTTGAACTGAACTATTTGGAAGGTAAAGTAAGAAAGTATTTGGCAAGTTATTAAATATTTGTGGCTATATTTATACTTTGAGTGTGAACGTGGCAAGGGCTCTTGTACCTATTTAGATATGTAGGCGCTGACTGCAGTGAACACGGTAATCGCGGGCAACAGTATCGGTTCATACACTTTCTCAAGCGCTCTTCAGTGACATACAACCGTCCAGCAAATATGCACTACCAGTTATTAATATGCTTTTTTAAAATCTTTCATTAACGATTCTATCAGTAGTGTTTTATAGCAACGCCATTAAAAGTACTCTAGTTCTTTTATCAAATCATTACTGAGAATAGCTAATATCTGATATTAGCCACTAATCCTCCCTTTCCCTTCCCCTCTACATATCTATTCCAATAACCAATTACACAAAAATTGGCTACAGTTGCGGCAGTTTGGAATATTTTATTCAAAAACTCCTTTAGCCATCCTGGTTAATAATTTACGATTTGAATATGTTAATGCTAATGAAAATACTAATTTTTAAGAGTGTTCTTATAAAGTGTTCGTTGACAATAATGTAGAACACATCTTTCATTAATGAAAGTAAAATACAATTTTATTATCTGTAGAAAACTGGTCATTACCTAGGCTGTAGGCAAAACTCGCAGATCGAAGCATTGCAAGGTAGTCTTTTACAACAAGATAAGTCAGTAAGATAATTAATAAAGGCTCTATTAATATTATAAGTAATTACCTGTTTTTTATTGCAGGTTCCTAACTTAAGTACATAGTTATCGTGTAGTTTTTTTGCTTTGCCAGGGTCTTTTAATTCCAAATTTATCCTATATTACAGCAACAAGCGACGAGTGGAACCCCCAGAAAAATAATATACGGCGCGACGACCCTACCCAACGCATCTCAGTTCTTGAAGCAACTCTCACTACTCGGCGAGGAAATCCAGTAGACCTTTTTTGCAATCGTAATCGGAATGTATATTGTAACATAAAGTGAAGATTATAAATAATTTAAATTATATTACTTGGTTTCATATGGTTGGTTGATTGTATTATAGACAATGAAACAAGTGTCTCAACAAGTTGGCATTTTATTTACAATGACATTGAAAATATAGCTAACATCTAAGAATCTACTAATAAATTTTGATTGTTTTAAACAAGAAGTATAAAATCTAAATCACAAGATTTTTCAACATTTATCAGATCTTAGCACAAGTTTTTACAACTTTCCAATGAAATTTCCGTCAACGTTAAAAGGAAAATAATGTCACAACCTAAAAATACACACAGAACAGTAAGATTATGCAGACATTAAAACAAACTTGTTGATTTTACATCCCAGCCCTTAGACTATTGTGCTTAATTAGATATATATAGAAACTAAAACGTGTATGTTCTCTTAAAACATATACATAGTTAATAACTTTCGAAAAATAGTAAATATGTTATAGATAACTCTTACACTAAACATTAATGACAAAGAAAAAAGTAGTATTTGAATGACAAGGAACTTGAAACTCGCTTAGCACAGCGGTCACTGCTGTCTATTGTGATAAAATGTGTTTAAAAGTGTAACAAACAAGTATTCTTACAAGTTACGAGTACAACATTATCACTGATCATGATATGGTTTTGGCACAGTGAAAACTCAACTAACAACAAAAACAGAAAATGTTTAGAGAGCAAACTTACAATGGTAAGTAATTCTAAAACGTGGATATAACTGTGTAACAATGGCAAGATCGCGTAACCGTATATACAATCGCTCGTTTGTATACGTTAAACAACTTCGATGAACATCATAAGTGTTTGTGCTGTAAAAGGAACGGAATATTGACAGTTACCGAACAATTAAATGGACTGTCCAAAACTGAATATTACATTATACATATAGACCTTACAATTTGATCATGAAACGTGATTTGTCATTCAAATTTGGTCAGTCCGTTTATTCCTAACGCCAGTTTGGTATAATTTGCGTAATAAACAACTATTAAATTAGTTCTTACTTACATAAAATATTGTGCGTACTTAAAAAATAATGTAATGGAAATTATGAAATTAACAACACATAAGTGGTAAAAGACACAGTATAAAACATATTAGAATTAAAATCATGGCACACTTTGTATAGGTAGGTATATCAATGAGCCACTCAGATTACACGTTAGTTTTTTTAACTAATAAGTATATCAGATTATAATGGATCTGCCCGTATACATGACTATAAAATCGTCGTACAGATCAATACCAATATTAGGTATGTTTAATACCTAAAAGAGTTACATAAATAAAATATAAATAAGAACAAGACAAATTCCGTCGACAAATAAATGAAGTCTACCTGCGTCTAACGAATGCAACGACGAAACTTTTAACAGTATCTTATTACATAAACTGTAGTAAATACAAAGACCACTGACGAACTACTAAAATTACACAGATTATTAAGGCGCATTTAGACATTTATTGAACATTACTACACTTATAATTATTAAAAACTTTAAAGCAGTGCAATGCTTAACAATCAAGCGATGATTTATTATGACGATAAATTTAAAAAGCATTAACGATTAACATACTTAACCAGTTCGCGCATCACGCGAAACCTTGGCTAATTGTCATAAACAAGTCGCAGTCATTAACAAGCTAACGAACAAAGATATGTTTCTCAACATAAGATTTTTGGAAAGGAAGACCTTTACATGTACAATTATTTGTTCTATTATTTTGCTGTGTGATCTCGTTTTCGTTCACTATCGCACCATGGCATTTTTTGTTTCATTTTAAAAAAGAATACCTATTAGTCATGTGGGTCACACTCACACATTACTAAGTACTCTTGTTAACCCCTCCAGCTAAGCTAGATACTTGTGTTAGAAATGGGCTCACGTCGGTAGTGCGCTGAGCGAGGTTCGAACCCGCAACCGCAAGTCCGATACTTTAGCCAGTACGCTACCGCCGCGCACAGTCGAAATTTAAGTAAAAGTTGGCATAAAAATGTCATAATACCGGTTCTAATTGTTGTATCTGCACAATATAAAGGTTCATTCATGATTCATTGAAGCGGGATAATAATATTGTGCTCTCTCTCCCACTTATGGGTAAGTTATAGCTCTATTGTGTAAGCAGTGGGATAACAATTACTATTTAAACAAATAGTCGATAAATGTTACAGATGATGTTAAATTTTGTTGTAACAGTAAAAAAAAAATGGAAATAATAACACTTCGTGAAATAAATTATAACAAAGCAAATTAAAATTTAATTTAAAGAATTCTACGACAGAATAATCGTCATCGTTCTCTTCAACTTCTCCTTTTATGCCCGGTTCCTATACTCAAGAAACGATTCCTTTGCTTATGGACGGTAAAATTTCGTTGATTTCAACGTTCGTAAGCAAAACGAATCGTTTCTTGATTATAGGAACTGGGCATTAGTCACGTCAATTAATACATTAAACAGGCAATCTTCGGATGTCCTCAGAAAGAGCTCCGATTTTGTTTTTTTTTATTGTTGTTTTTTTTATATTATTCAAATTCAGAAATATTTTGGAGTGGGGACGAAATGATTTATTTTGTTTAAACAATATCTATGATATTAGTGCAGAAAAAAATGAGTTTCGTATCTTTTTTTTTAATATAATACTATAGTATAATATTTAAAAAAAAGATACGAAACTCATGGTATACCATACCATATTTACAGTAAAGATGAGCAAAAAAGATTTTGGGAAATATAGAGAACATTTTTCAAGGAATTTTCCAGGAAAATAGCTACGGAAGACACGTACCATAGACTTATGATATCGCCAGACCATATATAACCAGTTTAAGAACATTAACAACGAATTAATTTAATATTTCTCAGGTTTAGAGATAAGTCTAATTGATAAAAATGTTTCTTAATTGTTTAATATATTTTATGTATATATAACGAATCAAATAGTTTTTATTTTATAGATATCCCTTATCTAATGATAACCTGTTAAACATTTATCAATGACAATAACAACACGGTATGAAACTGAGGTTTATGCCAACTCTTATCGACTTTTAGCCTGTACGTACTTAGACTTGATACATTACCCATGAAAGCAGACTTATAAGTATTATCGGGCCATGGCACGTGTCAATAGACAAGCTCAGTAGCTTGTGATAAGAAGTTTCCAGTGAAAGGTATGGACGGCAGATTTATTAATTCAACAAAAAAAGTAATATAGTATCTTTTCCAAAAATCAATTGCATTGGTTTTCAGAGTGAATACACATTTGACCAGTAGCATGAACATAAATAACAAATACTTCATATTTAAACTTGGAATGTTCAATAAATTTTGTAGCTGTAAAGGCTTGCAAATACGACTAAATAAGATATTCTACTAAGTACCTACTATTGATGTAAAATTACATAAGTACATCAACATAACTAAGTCAAATTATATCAAACAAATGCTCACTGTTTCTTCATATCCTTTAGACAAGACAGCACAATACTTAGATATAAAAATATACTGAAGACATGGAATGTAAAAAGTATAATAGATCGTTCTCCAAATGCCAACAAATTTCCACAAAAGGAATGTCACAATTTTAAAACTTTCGCTTTTGACATAAAGACAAGTAAAATACACTTAAAAATAAAACAGATTACGAATACCTATTCAGATCATGAGAGAGAGAATTAGAAAGAAAAAACTAAGAACATGAGATTCAACTTCAGTTATATCTGTAAATGACTCATTAAGTGATTGTATTGTATTTTATTATAATATATAGCAAGCCAAAAATATTTTTTACAAATTTGATGACATTACGTAATTTATAAAATCGCCTATAAAATCCCACTTTCCCATACTATTATAGAAACACAAAATATTTTAACATCTACGTCGATACTGGAAAAAACTTTTACATATTTTTTAAATGAAATTTTAAAGTAATAAAATCCGTAGGTAATTAGAGATATTAGTTTTACGGGAAATTAACTAGCTATCACTTATACTTCAGTCTTGCACGTACAGATCTTTCACTTTTACCGATGAAAATAAGAAATTGTGTTACTCAAAATAGTAAAGACAGGATAAATGGTAGGAGTTCCTATTAAGTGATAACTGCAAACGACAGCAATATTTTATATATAGGATTTAACGTAGAGTATTATTATGACAACATTGAATTCAACAGTGCGTATAGGTAAGTTATAATAATTCCACTACTTAACAGGTATGTATGTAGTTATTTGACTATGACAGAGGATATATAGGACTTAGCTTTAGAATCACAAAACTTACGCTAGGCATAGCATAGGTGATCATTAACAAACTTTAAAACAACTACATTGAAGGGTTAAATAGAATAATCACAATACATGTCTGAGGAGTGTGGTTCCTCGGACATTCGTGTAACGGCGATTACGGTCCAAACTGGATGTTACATGTTGTAACAGCGGTTCAACATTCTCATTGCCTAAAATACTTTTATCATATCCAACCATTATCATTTAAGTGTAAATATTCGTCACTTTATCAATTTGTAATTCTAATGAATTTTGCAACAGACCTTATTATTATGTGATTTGTCAGTATCACCATACCTAAGTAATAATTATTAAGTCAGTATTTTTTAAAGAGAACATTTTATTATCCTACCTAATTATTTTGTTTCGCTTGAAATTTATTTAATAAATATTTCTTATTATTGGCAAATCTATGAGTGGTCAAGGTTTAACTCAATACATGTTATTACATCTTGTCGTGTTACTATTGAAATAGAATATAATTTTAGTAAGTTGACGTAACTTTATAATTTTAAGAAGAGACAGCGAATATATGTCTCATGAAATGTAAGATAGTTTTAGAAAATAGTTTTTTGAAAGAATTTAGTTTGACTTCATATTAATTTTTTTATCTTTAACTACAGTCATATTAATTATAATGAATCCAATTAAAATGGTATATATATTTTTATGCAAGCAGAAATGATAAAATGACTAGACATAATGTCTTATAAACAGTTCGTTGATTTTCAATAATTATGTAACATGCCTACAATATGTTTTATAAGCACTGCTCCAAGTACACAGTTTATAAAGCGTTGATTTTAATATGTAGTTTATTATATGGCGCAGAGGCGTCGCAAATATAGCGATGACAAATCTCAGACGTACCTCCTAGCAACTGTTTTGACAATGAATACTAATCAATGTAATATATCTATCAATTTAACAAGCTTCAGCCAAATGGCCTTGTCACAAGATCATATCCAACTTAGTAATTTCAAGACTTTTAAGACCTAGGTACCTGTCTAGGCAGATATAACAGTGGCAATTGGAAGATGGACATTCAAACAATATAGCTATTGCTTAGACTGTGCGTTAGCATTGCGACTTGAGCTGCTGCTATTGAGTGCCATCTTCTGCATTTGTCTGATAACAGTAGTAGCATGGTAAGCCTGTTTCCAACGTGACTTCGCGAAGTTCTTCTTGAGTTGTTCAGACACGGTACCATGAATGTTCTTGTTGCTGGCAGCATTTCCTGAAATCCATGGATGAGCCAAAGCTTGTCTGAAACAATAAGATAAAATGTATGTTAATATGAAAAAACCGGACAAGTGCGAGTCTGACTCGCGCACCGAGGGTAAGCAATCAAACTTGTATGTAGATAGTACTTCCATCTTGGGAATCAATTCTCGAAGAGTTTTGCCCGTCTTTTCCGGAAGACAAACTTAACTTTGCAGTTCTAACAATACTCTCCCATACATATACGATATACGACAAAGTCAATTCTCCAACCGCAATATTTTTGTTATCACAAAAACTAATTTCTAAAGTGCGATATAACAACAAAATAACGACTCCCTCTTCTATTATTTGAAAAAAAAAAAAAATATTCTCTATATTTATCAATTTCATCACTCCGAATCTTCAGTGTGCATGTTATTTTATGCCGATGACTTGCAACTATACTATCAAGCCGCTGTTCACAAAATATCCGAGGCTATTTTAATGATTAATCGCAACCTGGAGGCTATTTGTGCCTGGTCAGACAAATTTGGTTTAACAGTAAACCCAACCAAATGCCAGGCCATCATTGTAGGCAGTCAACGCATGATAAGGAAGCTAGTTCTAGAGATACTGCCATCTTACCTTTCAATTGATCGTTACTTTTTACCTTTTAGTCCCTCTGTCAATGATCTATGACTGTTGATTGATACCAACTTTAACTAGCAAACGCAGGTTACTAGTGTCAGCCAAAGAGTTACAGGAACATTGCGGGCGTTATACCGTCTTAAAAACCTCCCATCTAAAATAAAATCCATGTTGGTTCAAACTTTCATTATCCCCAAAATGGATTATTGTGATGTATGCTACTACGACCTGAATGCAGATCTTCTCAACAAATACGATCGTCTTCTCAATAACTGCATTCGATTAATTTTTAATCTTCGAAAGTATGATCACGTTTCCTCTTTTCGCTCTGAATTAAACTGGCTTTCGATTCGACAGCGCCGTCACCTCGCCCTCATTACTCTGTATTCAATTCTCACTTAACCTATTTCTCCTTCATATCTTACGTCCATTCTCCAGTACCTCTGTTCCAATTATAGCCGAAATCTCCACTCTTCAAATAATCTTCTCCTATTGTGTCCTGATCATTCTTCAACATGTGTCAGGTCTTCTTTCATTATTCAGTCTGTCCTCCTCTGGAACGCCCTGCCGCAGGAAAGCAGGATGGCACCTAGTCGCCTATCATTTAAAGCAAAGGTTCGTGCTCTCCTCTTCCATAAATTGGCAGTCATCAGAACAGTAGAAATATATAGGTAAATTTGTATTTATAATATATATATAATCATATTTAAATATTCTTGTATCTATGTATATCTATCTAATACCTTTAAACGAGCAATTCTTGTTCATATGTACATATACATATAATCTGAATCTCGGAAACGGCTCCAACGATTTTCATGAAATTTAGTATGCAGGAGGTTTCGGAGGCGATAAATCGATCTACTTAGGCTAGCATTTTTAGAAAACGTAAAAAAAACGAGCAAAGCTTGGTCATCCAGGTACTGTTTATTTATTTGACCTGTTTTTCCTTATTTCTTCTCTTATATTACTACTTCTTATACTTTTTAATGCACCTACTTCATTCATTTCTACATCACCCTAAGGTAGAATGGCAGAGAATGCCTTTGGCATTAAGTCTGCCTCTGTACACATTGTGCATTAAATTTTTAAAGAAATAAATACTTTCAAGATATGTACTTAAATTATTAAATGCAAAATACATAAAAAATAAATAAATAAGTAAATAAAGAATCTACTTTTATGAACCCTACATTTTAGAATGTTTTTATTTATACCACATTTTTATATTTCTATTGTGTTCATTGTTAGACCGATGTACGATGCAGGCCAAAACGAACAAAACTAAAGCCATGACAAACACACATGAAGACTCTATCATAATAAATTGCGAGTCAATTGAGTATGTAACAGAATACATTTATCTAGTATATATAATAATAAATAATAATAATAATAGCCTTTTATTCCTAAACATAGGGTTACAAGAGGTCCCTAAGTTCGGTGTGCCTTTTGGCATTAGCCTCCTGCAACTCCTTCCAATGGATCCCATCCCTTGCTACTCTCAACCAGAATGGTCCCGCTGTCTGTTTCAAGTAATCTTCCCATCTCCTGACTTGACGACCCCTACCTCTCTTGCCGTCTCTTGGTTCCCAGAGGGTAGTATATATATATATCTAGTATATATATATACAATATAATGTCAAAGGAAATAGGTACCAGAATTGGAATCGTATGGATATGTTAAAGGCGGCTAAAGGAAGTAATGAAGAACTCAGAAACTTGAATTTCCGTCAAATCAAACTATACAATACCTGTGTGCTATCAGTCTTAACATATGGCTCCAAAACCTGGGCGCTTACTAACGAACTTGGAAACCTGTCAGACAACTATGGAGAGGAGCATGCGTAATATACGTAAATTGGACAGAATAAGCAATAGAACTATTAGAAAAGACGTAACAACGAGAATGAAGTGGAAATGGACAGTGCAGGTTATACAATAAGAGGTAGTGAAAAATGGAAATAGGAAAACGCTAAACAGAACAGAGTGGAAAAAATTAATGATGATTTTGACGGTAGCGTGCCAATATATTTATGAAAATCTAATTTACCTTCATAAAAATAAAGATCACTTTTGTAAAAAAAGTGATATACACTCTTTTAACACGCGTAATAAACATAAACTTGTACCTGCCTCTAGGCTAGAAAAAAATTAACAAGTCGTTTCAAGGTCAATGTGTGCGATATTATAATAAAATCCCAGATAATATTCAAATGTTAAGTATAAACAAGTTTAAGTCTACAGTAAAACGACAGCTATGCCTTAAGGGCTATTACTCAGTAGGCGATTATATACAGGATAAAAACGCTTGGGATGTAATTGTATTAGAAATCTAATGTGAGCTAATATGTTTCTTATTTTCTATCTCTCATGTTTTTCTTTTCCTCTTTTTAATTCTTTCCTTAATTTTCAGTTTCCCTAGTGTCATATTCTTTTTCTAGTTTATTCACTTTTAATTTTAAAAACATAATAGCACACAACAAAATGATGTGATATATACTGAATATTGTTGAAACTGTCTGGTTTTTCTTTTTTAAAAGAGTGGCCGTGAGTTTGTTTGCCCGATTTCTTCTCACAAGGCTCACCATTTGGAAACGGGCGGTTTTAGATCGAAACAGGCAGATGTGATATTATGTTATCCATTTTGTTTTCTTTAATCATTTTACATTTGACGAAGCAAACTATTGTTGCGGTGACTGTGTGTGTTGATCTATAATTTTTAATTATAATAATTATTTTTTAAATCGACGATTTCGAATAATTGATGCTCAATTTTATGAAATAAAGTTTTTTTTTGAATTTGAATTTTGATGAGTCCTTTGCCAAAGTTGGGCAAACAGACCAAGTTATCATTGTTGTAGACTCACTAGAGTCGTCAATATAGGATAGTAATTATTGTAAAATACTTTTTTCTGCATAAAGGCTTATATTATTATTTTTATGTTGTTTCTTTTGGACAGAAATGGAACATGATGTAAGAAATTTACAGGTGATACGGCAAGTGTTCAATTTAGTGGCTTTTTGTAGTAAATGTTGTGAATGAGAGGGCATTCAAGATATTTAGGTTTTGAGTGAGTGTTTTAGGTACTAAACGGGTTGAAGATAATACAAATGGTACTATGTGGACTATAGTTGCTTTATATTGGAATTTCAGTTCCATTGCAAAGTCTTGATATTTGGAAAGCTTTTCGGAGATCGTGGATTGGAGGTTGTGATTTATATTACGACTAGAGATTGCCTGGCGGTCGAATTTCGAACATGGTTTTTTCATTGGCCAGTATACTTTAGCTGTCATTGTATAGACTTACTTACCTGTCATGGGACAGGTAATCACATTATACTGGACGTGTGTAATTTCATTAAGCCGTTTTCACGTAATTTTTAAAGCTGTAAAACATATTGTTTAAAAATTTTAGCTTTCTGCACTTCTTCTATATATAAACTGTAAATATTCTAAAATTCATGTTACTACATTTGCAAAGTTTTCTTAAAAAGGGGTACAAAGAATTCTCTTCACTTGTTAATATAATTATCAGATTTAATTTTTTATCAACAGATTTTTTATCTGAAAAGTTATGTTTAGAAATGGTCACATCAAAATTTGGGAAACTTACAAGTGGCATAATTCAAACACATTAAAGTATTTTCTAATTTCTAAAAGGTAATTATGACCACCTCAAATGGGCTTAACCAGGTCACATGCTATGTTGCAAGCAAACAAAATGGAGCAAGTAACCCTTAGGTACCCAAGATACAGAGAAAATGGGAAGACGACATCCGCCTGATGCTGGGCTCACACGGTACTAGGGTTGTAGCTGACAGCGTTTAATGGAAGCAGTTGGCTGGGGCCTATGACCTATTATTATTATCATTAAGATTAAGTATATAGTAAAATCACTAACAACTGCAGTTATATATTTAAATAACAGGCCGCTTCCAACCGGTCTTCTTGGAAGTAATTGAGGGAGGCCGGTCTTGCAGTGGACCTACTATGGCTGGAATGACAATGATGATAATTATCTACAGCTTTCTATGCCACTTCCTAAGACTGTAGACACTAGAACTCGTTTACTAATAAACACATGTTAGCAGCACTTTTGATATGGTATATCCAGTCAGATTAATGTTTGTAAATTTAAATTAATTATATTTTATGCACTTTTACACCATTATACTGTAACAACTGCATGATGTTGAATAAAGCTGCGTCAACTTACTCTACATCAAATACATATTAAGTTAGTTGATACAGCTGCAACTTATTAGGTATAATAATAATATTTAGGTATAAAGAGTGTTCCATAGCTATGATTACTACAGTACCCTATAGATAAGCAGTATTCTAAACATGCTGGATACTAAAACAATAACTAATTTTATAAGACTGTAAACATAAAACATTGTAGAAAATTTAAAATAATCTTGTGATAATCATGTTGAAATGAAAATAAAATAAAGTGCTTATACAGCTTGAATGTAGAATTACAGTTTTGTAGATAGAGCCTTAACTAGGAGTGTGTTGTCAAAATATTTGTGAGAACCAAAAGAATTAAGCTATATAAATACAACATAAAAATTACAAAATATCAAATCATGAACTTAATAATATGACAACAAGTACTTACTTGCAAGTGTATCTCTTGTCCACATCAACACACATTAAATGCCGAATGAAATCCTTAGCAGAATCACTAATATCATCCCAATAAGGTGAGTCAAACTCAAAATCTCCTTTTAGGATCTGAGCAAAGAGATTGGCATCATTCTCATCATAAAAAGGTGGGTAGCCACACAATAGAATGTATGATATTACTCCTATACTCCATACATCAACAGCCTTGCCATATGGTTTCTGTGCAAGTACTTCAGGCGCCACATAACCTGGTGTGCCACAAGCTGTAGCCATAATACCAGAATCTTCAATCTTTGACAAACCAAAATCACTTATCATGATTTTACTGTCCTCATCTGCACTATAATAAAGCAGATTTTCCGGCTTCAGATCCCTGTGCACTACACCCTGAGTGTGCATGTAGTCTACAGCTTCCAATACTTGTCTTATTAGATTGGATGCATCTTTTTCAGTGTAGGAGCCTTTTTCCACTATTCTGTCGAATAATTCGCCACCTGTGACTAGTTCCATCACCAAGTACACTTTATTTTTATCTTCATATGTCTCGAGCAGCTGGACAATATTCGGGTGAGAAAACATCTTCTTTTCAGCACCTTCACCTTTTGCTTGTTCGCTAAACCTTTTCAAGACTCTAATTTCATTTTCTAATGAGTCTTCTTTGCCTTTGAGAGCCTTCTTGTCGATAATTTTACATGCGTATAGCTGCCCATTTTCTTTACTCTCTATCAAACGTACTTCGGAAAATGCTCCTGTCCCGAGCAAATCTTTAACAGTGTATTTGTCTTCAATTGATGGCTGTTTTTCTGATTCTTTACCATCTTTTTTGGACTTTCGTCCGAAATCTTTTTTACCAAAAAGAGGCATCTTCGCGCCCCACGCTTACTGATTTTGAACTACACTACTACTTATCTAATAAATATCTACGTACACACAGTAGATAGGTATAACCAGACTGGCTCGACAGAACAATAATCTTGCTCGGTTGGATTCACGAATGTTGCGCAGGGCGCCCAAGGTCATACGATTTGTCAAAAATTTACTATACGTTTTGTTACATTCGAGCATTCCAAGATGCGAGCCTTTTGACATCTATTGAATTTAATATTTAAATGTAAATAAGTCTATAAGCAATAACACTTCACATACTTGGAATAAATTTTGCATTACATAAAAGAAAGAACAAAATCATGTTCAATATATTAAAACCAAAGATTAAACTATATTATGTGATAACGATCATCAAGAGCTACAACAAAACGTTCAGTTATTGTAGGTACAAGGAAAATGAAACAAACGATTACTTTCGTTTCATTTCTGTAAGTTCTGTTTTTGTTTAAAAAATTCAAAATGTTTACAACTTTGTCAACATGGTATTTTAAATAATATGTAAATTATCGATCGTTTCTTTATACAGCATTGATTAATTTCAACACAAAATCAACATAGTAGCATGCTATGGCATGCGGTAAGATTCGGGGCGGGCGGCGCCGGCGAGCGATTCATTGGCAGAATATTACTATCTAAATAGTAAACATATACCTAGCCACTCTAACAGGTTTTTCTACTTTTTTCATGAGATAGAATAACCGAGATAAAATAAATAGACTTGTATAAAGTCAGGGATACGGTGGTGGAAGTGGTAGGTAGGTCCACCTCATAGCACATCATGTATATATTATTATGCATAGGTAGATGTATCACGTGGGTATGCACAGCTAATTATAGGTAGGTATGTAAACATACCATAATATTTAAATAATATTTTTATGTAAAATGGCATAATATCAACGAGTATCATAATAGGCACGAATCTATACAGGTGTATCATCTGACAATGGAACACTTACTTAAATCACTGAAATGACATGACTCTAGCATACAATTACAAAAATGTAAGGTAATAATACTTACCTGGAAATTGAAATGAACATTTCAGGAAATGTTTAACCACTTTCATAATTACCTCCACTCCAATTTCGTCATCGCAAGTCTAACATTTCTTTGCCACACAAAAACAGCATGGATTTTTCAAACAAACCTTCAAAAAATCTC
Source organism: Callimorpha dominula (assembly GCA_949752705.1). NCBI lineage: Eukaryota > Metazoa > Arthropoda > Insecta > Lepidoptera > Erebidae > Callimorpha > Callimorpha dominula. The sequence continues at coordinate 15,439,782 of OX456997.1, forward strand.
TTCCAGCGTTCTTCATTAACAATTTAACCTCATTAATCTCTTATTACATTCATTCTGTATGTCTGCCTAAAAGAACTATAGGTGTAATTCTATTATATCGGACCCAGATAAAACGGGAGCTCACACAGCCGTACTCCCTCTTACAGTTTGTCATTCACTTGGAAAGTATGATACCTTTGCTGCCATGTTCATAGTCTGAAACACCCGATCAGATCTACGTCAACGAGCACGTATAAGTATCTGTTTACAATTTCGCTTCATCTCATTCATCGCTTACGCAAAATGACAGTCTGCTGTCCTCTCTTCGCCCCTCTTTTTTTGAGTTGCCCTCTAGGCAGAAGGAAAAGGGGATTTTCCGGTACTCCCGTGGGGTACTTGTTAGGGTTCCGTACCTCAAAAGGTAAAAAAAGGAGCCCTTATAAGATCACTCTCTTGTCCGTCTGTCCGTGTGTCACCACCGTTTTTCTCAGGAACGGATGGATAGCAAGTTTGAAATTTATACCAGATAATAAGGTCTATAGTAACTATGAGGTGTATAAAAATCAAGGTCCTGAGTAAACACGATAAAAAGATATGGGCAAGGTCTCACTTATGCTGTAATACCTTGCCTTCAACCAAAATGCACAATTCTAGGTCAACCGGAAGTACCCTATAGGTTTTGGGTCGAAAACCTATAGGGTACTTCTCGTTTACCTAGAATCATGAAATTTGGTAAGAAGCAAGGTCTGACAGCACACGTGAAGGAAAAAATCCGAAAGTCCTTAATTTGTTGTTATATCACATAAAAAAAAGTTTTTATGATTACAATGTTATATTTTGCGGTTGGATTGTTCACTTTGTCGCACACATCGCAACCGCAAAGTTAAGTTTATCTTTCGAAAAAGTCTTTGAAAATTTATTCCCGAGATGGACGTAAACAAGTTTTTTTGCTTAAGGAACCCCCTCGTTGCGCGAGTCAGACTCGCATTTGTCCGGTTTTTTTATTTTGTGTTTATTTTTCGAATTTTTGCATTTTTTGCATGCCTGCATGAACTGTGTACATTGTGTCTGATAAAGGATAGTCCAATGTATTTGTGTATTGCCTGGGTATTTAAACAAATTATAAAATATTACTTAATTTATAATAATTGTAATGTATATTTATTAAAAATTCTGCCGAGTGCACCTGTAAGGCTATAATACCCGGTAATATGAGAATATCTTTCGGAAGCGTACTTATAGGACCTTGCACAGGATGCATAAAATGCTAGTGACGGTAACGGGTAGAGGTATTTAAGGGTTTCGCAATGTCAGGTCTCGCCGTCGCGCTTAGCGTAAATGTTTGTATGCATCAATAAATAAATAAAATGTGAATTGATACGTTAAAATAAAGTTCATCTTTACAATAAATAGATCAACATCTACAAGTTTGATATAAAAACTCCAATTTTTTTTTTATCGCAGATCTGTGTTTAGGTTAAGGTTTCTTGATCTTATCTTAAATTGGGTCATAACAAGAAGCATTTAAAGATTTTCATTTATTTAAACAGGTTTCAAATTATTTAAATTAAGCATTATGTAATCGTTTCTGCCTGAGCAGAGAAGGATTAGTTTTTTTACACGTGGGCTTTTATTAGGTACTTGGAAATTAGTCATTACACTTGAAAACAAGTTGACTGAGCGTGGGAAGTACGGCAGAGAATCAAAGTCCCAAGCTAAGTCATCCTGTTTGAAACCAACATAACATGCAATAGGGTTGGTCCACCCGGTATTGTTTACAATTGTCGACTGAGACGAATTTTCCAACCTTTAGGCATTTCTGCCATTCCTACCTACATAAATACCTACTATTGGAATCAAACATACTTAGCTCACTTCTTATTAGGTACCCATAAACCTTGTTTCACCTTTTTGTCTCCCGCTTTGCTAAGAAGGAAAAGTGGATTTATAATATTACTAATTCCCCCACTATACTTTTAGTTAAATTCGTCGAGGGTTCTATGCTAATTAATCTTCCCCCCAACTCCGGGTCCGGATGAACAGGATACACAGCATTGTGAAAAGGAAGTGGGAATGGACCTAATAAACAGCGAAGACGGTTGCTATAGATATTAGATAGGTATAACGTGGATGCTTGCATGGACATGTCTAGTTCACCAAATTGATATTTTTAACCGACTTCCAATAGGTGGAGGTTCTCAATTCCATTCTGCTTTTTTTATTTGTACTTACGTTACGCGATATTTTTTGCCATTTGTGAACCGATTTGAAAAATATTTTTTTAATTAAATTGGTTGTAGGTAGGTACTCAAGGTAGGTCCCTTTTAAATTTGAAGAAAATATTCCAACTCTAAGAGTGGAAAATTAAGGGATGAAGGTTATAATAATTTATTACGATTTGAGGGCATTGAAGTCGGTGATACTTTTCTAAAAGTTAATTTAAATAACATTAAATAGGTATGTATCTACACAATAAAATTAAATCGATTATTAACTGTACTTTCTCAAAAAACGATGTTACCACAATATTATTAACTTTAAGCGTAGTGTGTGGTATCCCCTACACATTTTTCCCAACCCCTGTCTACGTTTTCCTTTGTCTATGCTACCACCCCCTGACGTCACGCTGAAAATCGACCAATCCCATTGGACGCAGTATTCGATGGCCCTCATAAGCGGCATCACTACCGCGCTTCACTTCGTACCTTATCTTTTAAATGTTTTCGTTGTACGACAAAATGTGCCGTTCGAAAATGATCTTGGCTCTGATCAAAATTGTTTAAAATGATCAGTGTCATTTCATTGTCGCTGTGAAATTTCATTTCCGTTTTATTTTGTCTAAGGTGTATTAGTTTCTAAAATATCGCGAGGGGGTGGTGCCGTGATGCCAGTTCGTAAGCAAGGTGAATTTCGATATTCCAATATCAACGTTTATTGTCTATAGTGGTTGTGTTTGGTTCGTGTTGTCATTGAATTTGTATTTAATTTGTACAAAGGGCTGACAGCGTGTGCCTCGGCACCCTTCTGTTATTCCTATCGATATTATAGGGTTGCCAGGCACCCACATTTAGCTCTTTATGTATACTCTTACGCTTCACCTACATCGTGTTATACTTTTGACCCATATTAAAACTATAAATCGTTCCCAGTTTTCTCTTTTATTACTATTGTATCTCATAAAATACAAGTACAATATTTTAATAATTTAGGTCGGGTATTCGTATGATTTTTATAATTCGAGATTGTCTATCTGTGTGTATACACACAGTAAAATCACATGTTATATTTAGTTAACCAACGAAACATTATTACTAAAGTAATATTTTATCAGTCTAGCTTAAAGCCCTGACAGAAATAATGAAAGCAAAAGGTAAACATGACCTAGTTAAATTACTTGTATTTGTATGTATCTAAAATATATCGTGTGACCTTTACTGATTTATTGTTTACATTGCTGTAACAGAGGCCCATCGAGCATTAGAACTGCTGGAAGACTACCACAGCAAACTGGTGAAGCCGCAGGACCGACAACTGCGACTTGCCATCGAGAGAGTCATTAGAATATTTAAATCTCGTCTTTTTCAAGCACTACTTGGTAAGTTTATTAAAACAATGCCGCTTTTTATAATCATACTGTTATTGCTATTAACCATGCTCGTTAATCTAAGATAACAGGAACTCTGTTCTAGTAATCAATGTGAAATGTTACAAAGTGAATCAGCGAAACGACCATACACTAGCAATACTCGTAAATGCTTTCACTATTATTAGGTTATCTCTAAGAGCACAGATACAGAGTAAGTTTACGCACGAGTCTGCCAATGCATTCTTATGCATTTTATTTTTACAAGTTACTTACAGTCTTACAGAACATTCAGTTATGAAGTACAAGTACTAAGGTAGGTAGTTACTTACAAAAATAAAGAACTGGAATGTTTATATCATCAACCCGTCAGTGACTTGTATGTCCTATCCAAGTCTAGATATTTGTTTATCATAGATAATAAAAAAAAACAAAACATGTTGTTATGGCACTTGTTTTTTTTTGGGTAAGTAGAGCTTTTATAGTCACCATCTTACCATAGAGAGGGTCATAGTTATTTAGTAATTACACTTTTCAAGATGAAAGGACTGAATCTAGCGCTCTGTATTCCTAAATTGAAGATTACAGGATTCAAACATTGCATTAGGCAGTAGGTGAAGGAATAACTGACAAATGCCTGGACACGTGGCTCGGCGAATGGAAAGAGTTCTTAAACCATAGAGAACTATCAAGTTTTCAGGTTTCTCACGCTGCCTTCACCGTAAGAGCAACTGATAACTAATTTGTAATCTTTACTAATACTTTACTGATATTATAGGTACTTAAATGCGAAAATAACTTTGTCTGTCTGTTTTTTTTTCACGACTAAACCGCTTAACCAGTTTTGATGAATTATGGTATACCTAGAGACAGAAGGGACCTTGGAGTAGGACTAGGCCAGGTCCACTCTACAGTGTAGGTATAAAGCTACAAGTACACGACGGGGTCGACTAAACGTGCCAAAATTCAATGGGCTGCCGCGCACCGGCTGTACCGCACGTTAGTTCAATACCCACTCACGCGCTGCGTCGCGTCATCCGTTCGTATCTAGATTATTAAGTTATCAGTATGTAGGTTTATTTGTTCACAAAAATAGAGTAGTAGGCACTTAACTTATTGGTAATGAAATATTCAGATTAATTAATTCTTTAGAAAAATACAACCCTAATTTCGCGGCGTCGTCAGAACCGCGATAGAAAGAGAGGCGATTCTATGTGAATATAGCTCTGTGACCTAAATTGCGACTTTATTGTGTCGGAACAAGAGTCGCTATTTATTTAAATGATTTGGCGGAGTGGGACTTCTGTACTTGTACTATTATGTATTCTGTGGTAGAACATAGTCTACTTTTTGTTCCGAAAATAATACTTAAAATGGGTGAAATGGGGCGTAAAAATGTATACGGGAGATATTCTACGAAATTATGAGCTAGTATTCACATAAAATACCTAGGTAGTGGAAAAGTAAGGATGAAAGCTTATAACACTCCCGTCTACTGTAAGTTTAGTAAATGCCGTGAAATATCAGTAGAAAACTCACTCTAGCATTATTAACACGTATACATAGGTACCTAAGCCTTTTATTTTTATAACATTTAATTTTTTTATTAAAGCTATTGCATACTTAGCTCAGTCCCAGCCAGAGTCAATGGACCATTAATTGTATGTAGGTATATTTTATGAATTGTGTCAGTCAATTAAAATATGCAGTCAACTGATCATAAATTAATAATGTAATGTCCCTATCTTAAACTTTAAAGTGAAAAAAAAATATTTTAAATTTCGTACAGCCACTATCACTGCAATATAGTACAAACAAATTGGATTGCAAAATTACTCCTTGTTTATTCAATTTAGCATTGAAACACCGAAGAAACATATAACCCGTACGTACTACTAACTCATAGACCGATAACGGTAATAGGTTCCAATGTGATAAGGTCCAGGATCGAAGGCAGCGCAATCAACATAAAAGTATTTTATCGACCAGATATAACACAATTCCTGTTAGTGCCGTGCAGTTGTGAATTCACATTAGAATTGAGCAAACTTCAACCTCTTCTTAATGAAAAGTATATAACACTATTTTCTTTACTGATAAACGTAAGGAATGAAAAATAGTTCTATGTGATTGTTGATTGTTGATTTAATATCAAGAGGGGTTTCCTCTAGCACAACTGTCATAACTACAAGGCGGTATTTTGTAATTCCACCCAGTTTAAAGTCCAAAACTTTAAATGTAAATCGAATATAAAAATCCATCTTAAAATTTAAAGCTAAATCATAAAATATGATAAGTATTATTACCTATACTATTGTATTATATATTTATCATATTTTAACATACATATAACTATTGTGCTTTCTCAAAGTTTGTGTAGGTAAAAACCAATCCTTCGTACCAATTTATACTACTAATATTATAAAGCTGAAGAGTTTGTTTGTTTGTTCGGTTGAAAGCGCTAATCTCAGGAACTACTGGTTCAAATTGAAAAAATATTTTGGATAGCCCCTTTATCGAGGAAGTCTATAGGTTAAATAACATCACGCTACGACCAATAGGAGCGGAGTAGTGACCATAAACACAAACTAAAACTGCTGGGACGGCTATCAATGATAAAGTTGCTGTAATCTTTCCTTCGTGACTTTCTAATGTCGATATGGTCCCTCCCTAAAGAAGCAAGCGGGTTAGTGAGGTTCATTTTGAAAGTTCTTTTTTATGATATAGGGGGCAAACTAGCAGACGGGTCACCTGATGGTAAATGACTACCGCCGCCCATGGGCACTTGAACTCAAGAGTCACAAGTGCGTTGCCGCCCTTTAAGGTACGAATAGGTGAAGAAGGGGAGAGGGGGGAAGAGTGGGACGACGGGAGAAGGGGATTAGAGAGGACGAGAGGGGGAAGGACGTTAATAGGGGAGAGGGAAGGGTTAGGGCCTTTTTTTTTTTTTTTTTTTTTTTGTGCGTGTGGAAACCCCCTCGGGCCGTCACCCCACCGGGGTTTTCGGTGGGGCGGTGTGTCGGAATCGAACCGACTAAAACCACACGGTGTGCCGTACTGCGCCTTAAGTAGGAGGGATCCGGGAACAGCTTTTATTAAGACATCCGGACCCCCCCTAGCGCCTGCCTGCAAAAGCGCGGGCACCACCTTCGGGTAAAAACCTCTCAATTAGGCAACGTCCAGGCACACGCGGACGCCGCCTCCTCGCGGGGGGCCACTATAGCGGGTGGAGGGAAAAAACCCGTCCCGTCCACCCGCGGCCACACTCAGGGCGGCATGAGGCGCTGGTAAGCGCGCCTCCGCCGCCCGGTTCGCCGGCGGCGAATTAGGTCCGAGTGGAGATCGTCCTCCCGGACCCTTTCCGCCGCCTCCTTCTGCGAGATGACTTCCTCACAGAAGGTGGCGACCGCGGTAAAATTCCTGTCGCTACCGGCCATGGAGCGTATGACGGCCGGTAGCGAGAGATCCCCTCCGATGACTGCAGTGAGGGCCCGACGCTGCGTCGCCCAGGCGGAGCAAACCGCCAGCGTGTGCTGAGCCGAGTCCTCACTACAGTCGCAGTGGTGACAGGCGGGACTCAATTCCCTCCTAGCGACCGAGTGCAGGCACTTCCCGAAGCAGCCGTGCCCGGAAAGAACCTGCGTCAGTCGGAAGGAAAGGGTCCCGTGCTGCCGCCCTGCCCACTCGACGATGACCGGCTGGAGCGCCTCCACGGCGGCAAAGCCAGCACGTGGAGCCTCCAGCCGGGACGACCAACGAGCCATCGTGGCTCGGCGAGCGGCCTCACGCCACTCGCGTACCTCTTCGGGCGGGGGCCGACTGCCGCTTCCCGCCCGGAACTCAGTCGTCCGCCGATAAACTTCGGCGAGCACTTCCGCCTCCAAATCCCACGGGGGAGTCCCGGCCAACGCGCACGCCGCCTCCGTCGACACGGTGCGGTAGCCGCGTATGGCTCTAACCGCCATAACCCTCTGAGGGCGCAAGAGGCGTGCCCTATTCTGGGCGGTCAAAGCCCCCGCCCACACCGGTGCACCGTAAAGTGCCATTGACCGGACAACCCCCGTGTACAGCCGTCTCGTAGCGACGCTGGGTCCACCCAAATTGGGCAAGAGTCGCCCAAGGGCGGACGCAGCGCCGACCAGCTTCGGAGCAAGCTGTCGGAAGTGCTCGTCGAAGAGCCACCTGCCGTCGAGGATCAGGCCCAGATACCTTATGTGGGCCCGAACCGGTACGAGGACCGAGTTGACCTCGATAGAGGCGCCAGGGGGTGGACCACGACGGGGCCCATGAAATAAAAGGGCCTCCGTCTTATTCAGGGCCACCCGCAAACCCAGCGCCTCGATGCGCCCGACCACCAGAGAGACTCCCCTGGTAGCCAAGCGCGCCGCCTCCTGAAAGTTCACCCCCCGGGCTGTGACTAACGTGTCATCGGCGTAACAGATTACGCCCAGCCCGGCGGGGAAGTCACCTCGAAGGGCCCAGTCGTACCCCATGTTCCACAGGAGTGGTCCAAGGACAGACCCCTGCGGAACACCGCACGACATGGGCCGTCTACTTAAAACTTCATCTCGGTCCTCGTACATGACGGTACGCTCCTCTAAATAGTCTGCCACTAGCCGCCTCAGGTACTGTGGCACCCCATGATAGAGGAGTGCTTCCCTGATGCAGCTGAATGGCAGACTATTGAATGCGTTGGCGATGTCCAACGACACCGCCAACAGCACGCCGCCACAGCTCACTACGTCTTCGGTCACAGCCCTCAGGCGCAACACAGCACCGACCGTCGAACGCCCCGCTCGAAAACCGAATTGAGCGTCCGACAAATCGGGGCCGACCTCGCCAAGGTGCCGAACGATGCGGGCAGAGAGGACTCTCTCAAACAATTTACCCGCCTCGTCCAGCAACACGATGGGCCTGTAGGCTGCGTCCGAGTCGGTAGGCCGTCCCGGCTTCGTTAAAAGCACCAGCTTCCCGCTCTTCCAGCAGTCAGGGAAGCATCCGGACGCCAGGCTAGCGTCGAACACTTCCCTGAGGCGGTCCGACATGTGGTCGAGGGCGAGGGCCAAAGCTCGGGCAGGAATCCCGTCTGGCCCGGGGGCGGTGTTCTTGGAACGGATCCGTAGAACAGCCGCCCCTACCTCCGCCTCTGTGACGGGCGGAACGTCCTCACTTTCGACCTCCCCGTCGTGTCCGGCCAACAGGGCCATCAACGGGGGTGTGTGTTCCGCCCGTTGCGGGAAAAGGCCCTCAACCACTTCCTGCAGGAAGCTGGGCTGGAGAGTCTCCGTAAGGGGGGGGCCCGACGCGCGGAGCTTTCGTTGCGCCGCGCGATATGGGCGACCCCAGGGGTCACGATCGAGACCCTCCAGCATCTCCTTTCTCTTCTCCTCTTTGGCGCGGCTAATGGCCAGCTTCAGAGTTTTCCGCGCCTCTCGGTACTCCTCATGAAGCTGGTCCTCTTCACCCTCCTCGCGGTGACGACGCCGGCTGCGGGTGTAGGACCTCCGGGCACGGGTACAGGCCGCACGGAGGTCCGCCAACTCCTGGGACCACCAGTAGACCTCCTTCCTCCAGCCGACGACCTCGGACGCGGGGCATGGCCGCATCGCAAATCTGCGTAATCGCATCACGAAAGCGGCCTGCCCCCATGTCTACCTCCTCAGTCAGAGGCTGTGGAGACAGCCAAGAGTAGATGATGGCTGCCTCCTCTAGTAGGTCCCTGTCCATCTTCGTAACAGCCCACCGCGGGAAGCGGGAAGAACGCCGCGCCGTGTGACCCCTTCTGGGGTCCTGGGTCCGGGAGAGCTCAAATCGGATATACAGGTGATCCGAGAGCGTCTCAACCTCTTCCAGGACACGCCAGTTCCTTACTCGTGCGGCGAGAGCTGGGGTAGCGAACGAAAGGTCCACTATCGACCCCCCCTGCTGTCGCACGCACGTGTTGGTGGAGCCTCTGTTTAGGAGACAGAGGCCCACCGATGCCGCCCACTCCTCTACGGCATCACCCCGTGCGTCCGTCCTAGGGGAACCCCACGCAACGGACTTGGCGTTGAAGTCCCCCAGCACTAGGACGTGCCCAGACGCTAGTCGCCGGATCGAGGTCTCCAGGTTATTGAGGAAGACCTCGAAGTCGCTCAGACTCCGGTTGGGGGAGAAGTACACACCATATATGGTGATACCCCCCCAGTCGGCAGCAACATATCCAGTACCCTTGTCTCTTAGCGACAAGGGCGGGGAATGAGCCGCCGTGGAACCGACGACTGCCACGGAGCCGTCCCAGTCACCCAGCCAATTTGGACGGGGAGGAACGTAATAGGGCTCCGCGGCTACGGCGACACCTATCGACCACTCCGCCATGGTTTGCAGGAAAAGATCCTGCGCACCGGCAGAGTGGTTCAGGTTCGTCTGGACAAGGAGGTTGGAGACTTGGTCCATTACTGAACTGTCTCTACAACCTCCTCCATGGGCGACGACGACGACGCAGGATTGACGTCGGAGGCAGCCTGGGTCGATTGGCTAGCCCCCGAAGTTTGACGAGAAGTGCGGGGCGGCTTGCAGCCACCCTGCCCCATCTGATGGTTGGCGGGAAGATTTCCCGCCGCACACGCTGGGCAGTGAGGGGAGGCGGAGCAATCCGCCGCCTTGTGCCCCGGTCGACCGCAGCGGAAACATAGTCCACTGCAGTCAAAACAACTGGCGCACTTGACGCGGGTGTGCCCCGTGGCGAGGCATTTAAAACACCTCATCGGTCTCGCCGCCAGGAGTGTGACTCTGGCGTTCACGAAACCGACGAGGATCTTTCCAGCGTCGCTCAAAGTTTTGGCCGACGCCACGGGACAACTGGCCCACACCGCGCCAAGGCCCCCTGGACCGGGGCGGATGGTGCCGATCCTGATGCTGTCCGCGCTGCATACTGTCTTCTCCCGAATTGCAACGCGGACATCCTCGACTGTCACTGAATCGTCCAGGCCCGAAATGCGCAGCTCCGCGCACTTGGTGGGCCTGGCGATCTTGACACCATCCGTGGCCGCGAATACCTCCCGCATCTTCTCGGCAAAGGTGTCCGCCGTCTTGGCGCCTTCAGCCCCAGGGAACTCAAGGACTCGAGCTCCCGTCTGGGCGAGGCGCATCCTGACACCTACTCCACTAAATTCACGGGCGAGACTGTCCCGGGCCTTCTTAAATACGGCTGCGTAGGATAGCCCGCCTTCAGTTGCCGCCGGTGATACGGAAACCACCACAGCCGCCGTTTTAGGTGTCGTCAGTTTCCGCGGCTTGTTCTTGGCGGTCACCGTCGGTGCCTGCGTCGGAGAAGGTGTATCACCCTTCTTGTTCCTCTTCCGGGACCGCTTTTTGCCTCCCCCGACTTTCTGCCACCCGTCACTGGTAGCGGTAGTCGTGGAGGGGGCAGATGCGGACGGACCAGGCACGGGCTCAGCACCGGCGACAACAGCAGCCGCATTCATCCTCCTCGGTGCTGGAGTGGGAAGCGGAGGAAAATCTGCCGCCACTTTTTCCACGGCCTTCGGCGGCTGCCCAGCCTTTGCTGCAGCCGCTTTGGTCACGGATTTAGCCGATCGGCCAGCTTTTGGTGCCGCCGCAGGCGCCGGTGCTGACGTCGCCGCGGCATACGACACCCGGCCACCCGAGACGGGAAGCGGCGTCGTGACTGCTGTGGCAGCAGCCTTTGCGGCAGCGAGTGGCGGCCGAATGATGGTCGCCGGAGGCAGCCTTGCCTCCAGGCCAGCGAGGCGCCCGTCCATCATGCGCCACACTGCGTCAATAACTTGACGCAAGTGGGCATCCGGAACGGGGGATGGGGAGGGGGCAGGTTGCCGGACAACCGGGTCTGGCTGCTCAGGGCAATTCGCCTGAGCCCGAAATTGGGCGAACTGAGCGCTGAGCTCAGTGACCTGCCCCGTCAACACATCATTTGCGGCCTGGAGGCGCGCCACGTCCCCAATGAGGGTCTCGACGACCCCAGAGATGGCGGATGAGGAGTCCTTAAGGGCCCTAACAAAGGAACCCTTAAGGTTCGTGGATTTGGTGGCCACTTTGTGGATAACGGCCACCGCCGCGTTCGCTCTCTCCTGCATGGTCAGTGGTGTTACGGGGACTGAACCCCCTACCACCGGCGCTTGAATTTTAAGCAGGAGATCTGAAATCTCCTCCTCCGCCACGTTCTCGCCCTCCGCTCGAACTCGGACATAGGCCTCCCTCCCAGAAAAGGCGGAGCCCGACGGAGTTGAGACCGGCGTGCGCGACCTCCCTCTATGGCTACTAGCCACTTTGGGAGGTAGCATCTCCTGGGACGTGTCGACATCGTGGTCCATGGAGTGTCCGCGTTTACGACTGTCATTGCGAACCTCCACTTCCATCGTCTCTTGGTTGTCTCCCGTCGTAACGGAATTTCCGTCCGACGATGCAACCGATCTGGAACGCAGGCGTTCCGAATATCTTTTGCTCCCAGAATTCGGATTGACTTCTGGGAGCTCGACCGAGATAGGCGTCTCGAGCAAGACCTCCTCTTCGTTAGACGAGGTGTCCACCTTCTTCTCATTCTTCTCCTTCTGCGACTGTTTTTGTTCCTTCTCCTTCTTTTTTTCGTCGTTTATTTTATTATTTTTATATTTGTTTAATAGTTCCATATCTAAACCCACGAGACGGGGAGAAATAAAGGTCGACCCGGGCAGAGATCCCCAATACCCGGGCAAGCGAAGGTTTATGCCCAACCGAGGAGTCCGCAGGTGCCCCGGCTGGGAGTGCGCTTGCGACTGAACTACCCATCAGCCATGCATCCCCTGGTCACGCACCAGAACACGGGATTCGGGGTGATTTTTTAGAGAGGTTTTCTTCCTCGCAGTCCGGGCGGCTAAGCCAAGACCCTCGTCCCCGATCGGAGTCGCAAAACATGACCACGACTCCTTTCGGGATTACGATATGCCGACGGTGGCAAGGAAACTAAATCTTCCCATGCCTGCTCGGTGGCAGTGTGAGTGCACGCCGAGCCCGCCCTCTTTCTCCACTGACGACAGCGGAGAAACTACGACCCATGGAAGGGTCCCTCCTTCATGATTTTTTACCGAGGTTTTCATCCTCTTAGCTCCGAAGAGCGAAGAGCCAACAGAGGTATCGACAGACACGCCCGCTCTGTTGGGCCAAGCCTCAACCAAGTGGCCGAAGAAAGGTGGCCTCCTCTTCATCCTAGAATATTAGCCGTTGGCGATGACGCTGTCCTCAAAAACTGAGGAACAAAAGGCAGCGACATCGCCAACGTTTCCAGGGTGCACCACGTGGAGGTTTTCTAGACGGCACCCCGAAGGGTTAGGGCCTCCGGTAACCTCACTCACGCGGCGAAAAGCAATGCCAGCATTGTTTCACTACCGATTTTCTGTGAGGCCGTGGTATCGAGCGGAGTCGAGCCGGCCCATACGTGCCGAAGCATATCTCTCCCACGTAAGTTTAAAGGAACTTGCAATAATACCACAGGTATTGATCAAAATAAAACTTGAATATCGATTAAAGACCACCTGGTGCTTTTTATATGCATATTTAATAGGCATGTCGGCATGTGTATGCCTTACGACCACTTGGAGACTAGAGCAAAACAATATAGAGGTAGTGGTAGTAAAAAATTGTATAGGTTGATGATGAGTGATGACATAATATTTGAAAGATAACTTAATGTTAATATGATGCAGGTTAGTTTTACGGCCCAGATTACGGTGTTTTCTTAATCATTGCAAAACTATGCTGCCTTTTATTCGGTATAAAAACTAATTTTATCTAGCATTTTTTGCCCCATATTGTATGCTCAGTGAGTGCAGTGAATGTTCATGGAGGGTATAAAAATAGACCGATAAAAAATTGTCCATCTTTTCGCAGTGTTAGCTGTTATGCTTTGAACTTCACTTCGACTTTGAAGTTCATTGGTCGAAGGTACCGGCTCAGTCAGCTCAACAAGCTATAAATATACGGAACACGCGCGTGACCGCATAGTGACGCGCACTAGCGCTCTTGAGTCTTCCTTGACCACGACACGGCTATTGTGATACACATTATATTTAGCCAGTTGTAATGAACGTTACACTACTACTCAGTTGCAATTACTAATATTGATGTGTTTTCTCGGCCAACACATCTTTTGAAATTGATGTACCTATATTATTTCCTTGTAACAAATCGTTTAGGAGATACGCATCCTACTAGTCCTACTAATATTATAAACGTGAAAGTTTGAGAGGATCTATGGATGTGTGGATGTATGGATGTGTGTTACTCTTTCATGCAAAAACTACTGATCCGATTGCAATGAAACTGGGTATGTAGATAGTTGGAGATATATACGCTAGATTAACACATAGGCTACTTTTTATCCCGATTCCCACGGTACCGGTACTTACGCGGGTGAAACCGCGGGGCGCAGCTAGTACCAAATAAAACAATTGCAATCGAGTACTAAGATTTCAATTTTAAAGGTCACGCCATATCAAGGGTAAGGTCAAGCCATATAGTGTTGTAAACAATATGTAATCAAACTAAATATATGTACGGTAGGTGCCTACCTACTTTTGTCATAATTACCGTACAGCTACGTACCGAGTAGGGAGCTGGCATACCTACCACCATATAACCAAATAAAAATAAATCCGCAAATTGACGTTTAATGTAAATCGTCTCGGTACACAGAAAAAATGAAAGTACGTACAAATACATACTCACTAATACTAATACGAGTAGGTAACTGGATAATTTATTTAATTTACACAAAGCCATGATGGCAACTAACATCGAACAGTTAGCGTGGCTTATCATCACTACATTATTATAAAACAAAGTCCCCCGCCGCGTCAGCTGTCTGTCTGTTTGCGATAAACTGAAAAAAATATATTATACGGTCGAATTGAGAACCTACTTTTTTTTCGTCGGTTAAAAAACTACTGAACGGATTTTCATGTGGTTTTGGCTAATAGACAGTGATTCATGAGAAAGGTTTAGGTGTATAATTTGTTAATATTTTGTGTAAATTGATTGAAATATGTTGATGATTATATTGATTATTGAGGATGTCTCTGCACCCCGTGCGAAGCTGGCGGGTTACTAGTGGATAGATAAAACCACAATTAGACAAGCACTCTGGACATTCCCTTGACATTAGGACCATTAAATTATGTTTTAATGTCCTCGTTTGAATAATTTACACCTTTTACACGATTCGGGATCTTACAAGTTATGAAATATTTAAGATAGAAATAAATTGTTGTAGAATGAGAACGTAGTTTTGCTACGTTGGATCAACCTTGCCCTGGTGTCGATGCGTCGGTACTAGATTGCAGCTGATCCGTATGCGTCATGTGCTCCTAATCAACACGCATAGGCTTCATTGCCTCACACGCGAATGAGGTTCTAGTACAGTTTACGAAGCAGTAAATCTTGTTTTACTATATTATTAGATAATAGGTGCTACCACAAAATACCGTTCTAGTTGACAAAAATTTAACTGCAGCAAGTCTTGTCCTCATAATTTCGGAAAAACCTGTACTAAAAATTAAGTAACTATGTATTATTGTTAAAGATAAGTCCAAAACCTGTTTGTTTTTATAAAACGTATGCATGTGGTTTGGTCTCATATTCAAAGCGAATCATCTAAATAAATTGAATTTATATCGACAGTAAAATTTATCGATTGACGTAATTTCTATCGATGTTCAACACAATTTTTTTGGAACAGTCATGGCTAGAAATATATATTTTTTTTTCTTATTTGCATACATTATTCTATTGAACTATTTAAGTAATGAAATACTATCGCATATCGGTTAGAATGAGGCATGCTATGTTACGTATTTCTATAACATCACATGTATCATTTACGCATGTAGATATTCTGCATTTTATCAACTACAAAACAATATTATTAATACATTATGTTGTTTATTAAGAATAAATGTGATAATTAACTGGACCAGTTATTGTTGACGCAGTGTCAAATGTTGCGGAACTGACCTTATGATAAAATTAATCCTTGGAAGACTTTGTTATGAACTTTATTTTATAATTATTAGCATCTGGGAATACCTTGGAAGAAATGTTTTTATAGGGTTTAGATTATTAAACTGTCGTCATGTACCAAATAGAAGTGAAAGTTGATGTCACATGAATCGTTACTGATAAATTGAAATGATTTTAACCGATCACTCATTTGAGACTTTATGCGAAACAGGCTTTAGGTATAACAGCAGTGAGTTAGCCGCCAAGGAGCTTTCCCGATTAGCTTCTTGTGATAGGAGATGGACTGAGGTAGGCTTACTGTATGTAGACTAGAATATCAAATATTCTGCCGCTAAAACTAAAATGAACTTGCATTTACTTTTTTAAAAATTCAAATAGAAAAACAGTAGGCACGATAAGCAACTATGTATGTAGCAACGAATACCTACATACCTGTTTTATTTTTTACCGGGTGGATTTGTATTCATGCCTTACCAAACGATATGAAATTGTATCATCCTCTTTATTTACTTTGTATGTATTGATTGTCAGGTTGTTCTTTCAAGACAAACTAACCTAACAATCAATAAGAACAATCTGAAACAGATAATATATTAAGCTCTACCCAAAACCAAACAAAGCGAAACTTCTAAAATGGGATCTTAAAACTGATGAACATAAGTATGTTCATCAGTTATGTGTTTACATAAAAAAAACAATGCACTTAAGTAAATGCATTGTTTTTTTATGTAAATACATACACATTATACATAGAAACGTCCAGAAAAATGCAAAGTGCATAAACGTACAGAAACTGTGATTTTCAATGTTAAAGACTTTATTATTTAGTCTTAGATGAGGGTGATTATTATTTGTTTTGGTGATTATTATTTTTTAGTTGTTTTTAAATGTCAATGTATGACAATATATGAAATATTGACATTTAAAAACATGTAATTATTTAGATTTTTATTTATTTAAATATCTTAGAGCTGGTGTAAATTGGAGCTTGAATTGGAGCTTTGGGAACCATTCTTCATTTATACAAACATTGACAGGAAACGGGAATTGATGGTGTGACCCCTGAAGTAGAACTGGAATGCTGCGTTAAAAAAAACTTCTTGTTACATGTAAATGTAAATCATATAATACTATCACATTAGAACTAAAATGAAAAAGAATTAGGTAATAGAGAAGCTAGATCGTATTCGCATTATTTTATCTAACTTTTTCGTGTATATATCCATTACCTTTTAGATTGATATATATATATATATAGCAGAATAATCGGTCTAAATTGTAGTGCAGGAGGCGTATGCGTTCTCAAACTCGACAATATGTGCGATGGACTGTTTAACCCAGATCTCGAGAAATGGGTCAGCGGCTACACCGGAGCCTTTCGCCAACACAATTCGCTCTTCGACATGTTTTAATTGAAATTATTAACTAAATATGTAGATAGCTCACTGTTTTTTATACAACATCTATCTATACAAAACTGCTATGGGAACGTAAAATGGTATGATCCGAACTATGTTTACGTTCATACAATTGTAAAACAAAAACATGAAACTGTTGCTAGTAATTGTTCTTCAAAACTTGTCCGAATACTCTTTGTACCATACACAAATTTTAATACTTACGTGTTGTAAAAATATTTAAAATTTATTGTTTTAAATATGTTTACAGATATTATATCCCTCTAACAGAGGGAGGATCCTTCAACTAGGCTAGGTGATCATGCGTTGCGGACCACGACTCAACGGTTCGTCGTGGTCATCTTCTCGCCCCTTTGTGTGGGTGGGGAAACTATTGGGAGTGCTGGGTTCGTTATAGGTTATCTTCGCGGATCACCGCTGTAAGCCAAAATTTCTCTGAACTTTGGTAACGATCGTATTAGCAAATTTTTTTGTCAATTGAAATGATTAATTCTAAGATCTGGCCACAATATAAACATGAAAGCCGAGGATACTTTTTCTACAGCCCCATACCTATAAATATATTATTATTATGTATCTAATACCAGTTCTGCTGCATATAGGTATTAGTACTGTCCCGTCCCGCAGAAGACGCACCAGGCGCCTGAGAGAGCAAGTCGATCTCCGGCGTCCATGAGCTCTTGCTCGGGGGCGATACGATTACTGACAGGGGATAAAATCTTCCACAACACAGTGGGGTCGCCTGTTGTTTAACAGGCGGCCAAGTCTGCCATGGGCAGTGATGTCCTTGCAAGGGTAGGTACACCTGAGACCCTGGTAATATGGACTGTGACGAAATACCGTGTGGTTTTAGTCGGAGGGGGTTGACGACCCGTGGGAGTTTCCACACGTGTATTTAGAGGTATGTTAGGCAATCAATAACTTTAAAATGATTGTATTTTTAACGGGTATTTTATTTTATGTATGTCAGTATACATAATTACAGTGTGTAGGTAGGTACGTAAATTAATCTCTGTTATGCATTTCAGTTCCAATAAATCTAAGTTTTGCGTCACCGTGTGTGACCAATGGCATACCTACGTTATAACCATAAAGTTATCGCTTATCAATAGTGTAATATTTCTTTGCGGTCATAATGAATGTGTAATACGCAGATTGGGTAACCTATTTTAAGACGATAAAAGAATGAGTAAAAAACAATTTTGAGTGTCTTAACATTTAGATAAACAGATATATCAATAAATATGTTATGTGGCTACTATTACTGCCTTAAAATTAATTAAAAAAATTAGAAAACCGCAAGAGGTTTTCATCCGGTGCAGTGCTAACACACTCTGTAATAGGTGAAGTTTTCTAGAGAATTCACTTACGGAGAATAATGAGAATATTACATAGGCACACTGGCTAACGTTCAGCTAGTATTATTTAATACTAACTTTAGTAATTTTAAATTTTTGGTTGTAAATTTTATTCAAATCTATTCATATAGAGTGAAGAAAAACTGCTATAGTTGCCTACGCTAACTAACATTTTGTTCGTACTTAATTTTATATATATATATATATATATATATATATATATATTATTATTATTATACATATATATATTATTATATATATATTTATAACACCACTTACTCTTTGACCCTGTTTATAAGCGGCCTATATTTGTCACGCAAGTCTCTATTCAGCTAAACGGAGTTATCAGAATATGTAAGTATTCATTTGAAAGGTTTAGCTATTATTCGTATTTACAATTATTATTATACATTTATGGCCCCTCGGGCCGTCACCCCACCGGGGTTTTCAGTGGGGCGGTGTGTCGGAATCGAACCGACTAAAACCACACGGTGTGCTGCGCCTTAAGTAGGAGAGATCCGGGAACAGCTTTTATTAAGACATCCGGCACCCCCCCTAGAGCCTGCCCGCTCTTCTAGGCATAAAATACCTAAAGAAACAGCAGATTCCGCCATCAGATTTTGCTATGTATAATGAGTAGGTATCCCAATTTTACCTAACTTAATAAAACTAAAAGAAACTTTTCCAAATTTCGAAGTTAATACAAGAATAATAATAACAATATATTTCTTTGCTTAATGGTTACCAGTTGTAGTGGAAACTGGTTATATTCATAGCTAAAAATAATAAAAATAAACTTAGGACAACAATTTTTGCTGTTATTATTTTGGCAAAAAAATTTATTATTCACATTTTAAATCTACTTTACAACAGGACCCCAAATTCTTGTGTGCCCAGGGGCCCCGACATGGAGTAAGAGCACAGAACTGAGAATATGTATTCTTTGGCGCGCTTCCATATCGCACTTCTTACTTATTCTCAGTAATGTGAACTTATGTGTGACCAAAACGGTCTTGTCAATATTATACTATCTAATATAATTAATATTATAAAAGCAAAAATGAGTTTGTTTGTACGCTTCCATGACATAACAGGACATCCTAACTAATTAACCGATCACCATGAAAATTTTCACACGTTCTCAGGAGCACAGAAAAGAACATAGAGTATTTTTTAATAATGTGTGCCTGCCTGATTATTATGTGGGAGTGTGCTTATTATAAAGAGTGCAATCGATCTATTTAATGTATGATGTATATTTACAGATAACTTATAAGTTTCTACGTGGTAAGTAAATTACTGATCTTTTTTTTACCTCTTAGGTTTACCTGGGGCTACCTGGGGTAAAATAGTTTAAGTAAGTAGAATATTCTGATTTGTGAAAGAAGTAAGTATCAATGTATTTGATAAAACTACTTCATGTTAATTAATCTTTAGATACAGATGCTTTCTACTACAAATATCAATTCCGAAATTTCTATTCCGGAATTTGTAAAATAGTTGGGCAGAAAGTCCTTATTTCTAATGAGAAATAAGGACTTTCTGCCCAACTATTTTACAAATTTCTCATTAGAAATAAGGACTTTCTGCCCAACTATTTTAGAAATTTCGGAATTGATATATGTAGTAGAAAGCATCTGTATCTAAAGATTAATTAACATGAAGTAGTTTTATCAAATACATTGATACTTACTTCGTTCACAAATCAGAATATTCTACTTACTTAAACTATTTTACCCCAGGTAGCCCCAGGCCTGTATAGCAGTAACTATGGTAACCAGACTGCTGATAAACATACTTATATATAACCAAATAAATACATATTATAGATAAATAACACCCAGACAGAGAACAAATGATCATGCTCATCCCAAAATTATTTGCCCTGGGTGGTAATCGAACCCACGACCAGAGGTCAGAGCTCAGCATTCACGGTCACTAACCACTAGACCAACAGGCCAGTCAATAAATAAATAAAAAACTTGTGCGTCTCGGGACGCCCGACATAAGTGATAACTTAAACGCCAGACAGACTGGCGCCGTAACGCGTTACGTAACGAAGCGGTTTACCCTCCCATAAGAAGTTATCACTTCAATATAAACATTCAATAAATGTATTCTTATGTCTGACCCAGCCTTAATTAAAGTTTTATTTCATGACATGCACTAAGCTAAGTTCAGCTACTCTTTACATAAAACAAAGTGGGGTCGCCGCCCGCACGTTCGATATCGATCTCAACACGACACGACTCACTCACGCTATAGTTTCCATAACCTACCCATTGCTGAGCGGATTGTTTCCGAGTCTTTTCTCGCTGCAACATACTTTTTCAGTAGACATATTAAAGAGGCACCAGTTACCTTTTTCAAAAGATTGAGTCTTAACGTATAAGTTTGGACTAGACATTTCTAAGCAAATGAAGTAAAAGTAAACAAATGTGTAGGTATATTTGTATTTTCATAGAACTTATAAATGTAACGTGATGTAACAATGTCTTGTATTTGCTGTATAGCCATTGTATTATACAAACGAACGCTATGTATACATATCACACAAAGGGACGATTGTCGAACTTCATCGCCATACAACACGTCGCGTCTCGTCGTCATATGAAATTGGAAGAGTATAAAATCTAAATGGCTAACTCAACTCTTGTCGCTAAATTGTAATATACTATACCAACTCTTTCTATTCAGATCCTCTTACCTAAGTCGAATGACAATTACTTGAAAAAATTCTAGGGGTGATCTTTTTACAATAGGCTGACTGAGTAGTTTTTACAGGGTCGCATGTGGTAATAAATGCAATTAGCATTAGTTTATGCATCATCCCAGTACGGGGGTCGAGATCCGATTGTGGCTGGACAACTACAAGTTACAACGTACTTATGTGTTCATTACCGATTGAAATAGCTGTGGCTAAGGGATTCGCTTGAAGAAAGGCGATCTATTTGATTCTTTCGCCTCTCTACTTAATATAAATAAAACAAAAAAAAAAATTATTATTATAGTAACATATTGAATGATCATTCAAGCATTATGAGAATTAGTGCGGGGCGGAGCATCAGTTTTTAAAACTGTGTGATTTATGACCGAGTCTGCAGCTAAATAATTTTACTAGAGTAACTGCATAGCCATTACATTACTACTTCTTAATTTCAACAATGGTTTTGACTATATCTATTACAGAAATTACTAGGTATTACTGTTATTTTTAGTCAAAGCAACTTCTGTAATAGGTAGTTATAGGTAAACCTATACGTACCTATTACAGAAGTTGTCAACAGAAACTATATGTTTATGTGTTGCAACGCATAGCTATCTGAGCATAACCTTAATATACTTTACACTAGTATACTAAGTTCATCTGAGGCTTTTACTAGCATTCAGATTATTATAATGAAGTATGTCAATTTTGTATCACAGATATTCAAGAGTTCTACGAGCTCACACTTCTCGATGAAACTAAGTCGGTTCAGCAGAAGACTGCGGAAACAATACGAATTGCCAATAAATGGGAGGCAGATAACACCCGGCGAGAAGTAAGTGAATAATTACCTACCTACTAAAATATTAACTCATTTTAGAATGACCATATTTAAGACACCGGATAATATAAATAAATTGTACTTATAACTACGGGAAGGACGGTCATGATATTAGTTAAGACACAATATTACAATTCTATTTGAATTAGAAACACCACTGTGTAAATTACATACAATGAAATATACTTAGCTTTCTAAATTCTTGTTTTTGTGATGGAATTCAAGAATGGTAACTGGGTTGTTTACAGTTTACTTTGAACTGCCTGTGTCGGCTGTATTTTGTTGACAGTTTCATCATTACGCAAAGCGCTCAGTTTGTTTCCAATCGGTTATTCTCAGTAATGTACAAATGAATGGCGTAATTTTCATCCATTTATATACCTTTTACCTTAATATTAATTATCGCTACTTAAAATTTGAATTTCGGATTCATGAGGAATACTCAAGAAGAAAGGTAGTTAGTATTTTATAAACGTTGATTTTAATAAGACAGCAAGGGAGGAGGGCTTAATGGTTTGTCGCTTAGTGTTGGAGTGTAGCTCAAAGTATTGAAAATTTTTAATTTTGATACATAAGTACTTATTCTTAGGGCTTTACTTAAAGCGAGATCGGGGAAGTAATTTTTTTCTAACGTTCCCCTTTCAATGACAACTTGCTATTTTAAGCTCTAGATTAGTCTAGATCAATAAAATTAAAGAATTTTCTATAAGTATTTCTTTACTTTCGTTTATTGACTTTAGGCGACAAGTAGAAGAGCCGTTTGATTTCCAAAAAGCATACACATACCATACTTGTTGACAAAATCGTTTTATAATAGATCGCTGCAGAAGAAAGTGACTACAGAAGCGTATCCAATGCCTTTCTTCAGGACAGCAACAAAAAATCGGATTCACGAAATGTCACGCCGGACTCGACGAAGGTTTGTAAGCTTGAAAGACATTTTAACACTATCAGTATAGTTTGAAAATGGCCGCTTTTATAAATAAGTTCAATTTAGAAATTTTGAAAGTATTTGATTGCATTCGATTCAATTATAATGATGATGGTGATACAGCCTAGTTGATGGATTAGTTAATTTAGTTTTGCTTAATACACCGACTAGTCTGTGATTGTTTGGTACTTTCAAAATACTGTAACCTTAAGGTAAGTATACTGTAAGGTATCATAAATCTTAAAAAATAGTATTCATGTAGATAATATTACGAATTCCTTAATTTTAGGTACATTCTGTCGTGCCTCAGAGTGGAGAAACCGAAGTAAAAAAGGTAAAGTGAGCCAGTGTAGTAGAACAGTATTTTCCTTCAATTATTTTCATCGTGTTTTTATTGGCTCTAAAGTAGTAATGGTGAAAAATTTAATTGCATTCATTGAATGTCTTTTCTTGATACACTCATTCCTAAACATTGTTACCACAATTGAAATAACGCCATCTGTTATTGGTTTTTGACAGTAGTAAAAGTTTTCGTTGGGGATCGGGCGGTGGATCGATGCGCTGATTTTTTTTTATTTTGATGACGTGACGTTTACGAAAGTAGCTGAACGAAGCGCTAGGTACAACAAGTGGACGGTAATGGCGGATGGTTGGTGTTTCGCGTCTCGTAGTACTATTTATAACCTAAAATATAGTACAAGTTTTCGGCGATATGTGCGCTAACGTTTCTTCGTTGTGTGGATTGGTGCCGTTAAATTTCACAATTGTGCCAATGACGTACGAACACTACATCGACTGAAAGTATATTACTCTTTTTAAATGATAATCAGTGAAATGATATTGCACACAAAATTTTGACATTCACACTGCCGAGATTTCGTATTCGTTTCAAGTAAGGCCATTTGATAAACACTAATCTATTTTTAAACATTTAGTAATTTCGTTATACTCTGGGAACGTTTTCAATTTTTGGTGAGACTAATGCGACTTCGGAGCTAGTTTTGCTTGTAACAAATCGCAGTTACTCGCTGATGGTTGTTAGGTACAATAAAAGTACTATGATACTACAACTATTATCAAGTGCCCATAAATTGCACACTAATAACGTAACACGGACATTCTAATTAAGGTTCATCGCTTTTGACATTCATACCATCCTATCATCGAACACAAGTTTGTAACACGCCTAATAATTACTTAGCCATACATACATACCTACTAAAATCGCTATCAAAAAGGGCTCGGCAATTTCGTCCATTCATTAGATAAGGACTGCTGCAATTTTAAACTAAGCTAACATGATAAAGAGCTTTGAGTGTTATGGGAGTCCCTGCAAACATTAAAAGTGGATGGGTACCTAGATAAAGGTCACATATTTCTGATGTATTGGTGCAAGTTAGTTGTGGGTTCTAGGTAGAGAATGGTGCATGCTGGACATCATCAAGTAAGCGGAAAGTGCACACAAGTGTGTAACTAACAATGCATGCAGTGTACATAGTGTAGTACGGACAGCAAAATATATTCCCTGAGGGTTATGCACACTTGTTTTCGAAAATGACTGAGAGACGGAAGAAAAAAACACATAATGGATTCCTTCGGAAAGTCTCCTCCTTGTTTAATCTTGACACGGTAAGTAGGTAACATGATGACACACAAAACCAGTAAGAACCAATCAATGAATACTTTAAAATTTTCACCATTATACTACTGCATTATACATAATAATATAAATTATATTTATGAGGAATATCATATACCTAAATAATTTTTTTTAAATATAGGATTTTTTATATTCAAATATAAATATATATAACACAATAATAATAATATTTATTTCATGTCCACAAATTACTTCATGTAAAATATTACAAACTAACATCCTGTGAAGTAAATACTAATGGATTAGAATATAGTAGATTTTTTTTTCATTATATGTTGTCATTAATGACTAATTATATTAAAATCTCAAAAAATATGTTTTAATAGTTTTCCTGCTTGTTATTTGTCACAAATAATAATAATACTAATTTTTGTTGTTTTGATTCAATTATAACTTATGTGATCTAACAACATCCATCAGTATATTAGATGTTTTAAATTCATAGTTTATTTATTTGTAGATTCAGTCTTTCTTGTTCTTCCGCTTCTTTGAATAATGTTCAAAAATACATGTATAACAATATGAATTCTATTACCATGTTGTTCATTAACTCCTTATCAATTTCAGGCTCACGTTACATCACCAGAAATGAAGCAGGTAAATAAAAAATCATTTGGAATCTTCCATGTCATAACAATATATTAATTAAAAAACAATTATGTTGTCGTTTTCTTATAAACTGATTTATCTGAGTGTTCAATATAAGCGGCATGTATATTAGCTGTAGTGTGTTGACTATGCATATAACATTGTAATTACTTCTATTGGTATAGAAAACTTATTGCAGTACTTTGCCTTATTTAATTGAAACTGTACCTAGTATAATTGTTGTATACTGTTGATTTGAATTGGTTGACATACAATAAGGAACTAGTGTATAATAAAATGTGCAGACCTAATGTCAAAACACATAAACAAAAAATGTACATAACATTATTTATAGCAATAGGATCGATTTAAGCAAAAATGATCCAATCCACAACCTCGAAAATTTTTGAGTTTTTGTGACCTATGTAATCCCAATAAGGTATATTTTAACATAACAAAGACTGAGTCTTTGATTGTTACTGAATGCATAGTATGTTTTTCAAATCTGTGATAGTAGAAATGTAGAAGAACAAGGGAAACTTTGAGCTAACATTATCTTTTTCTGACCACAATAAAGTGGTGTTAAACTCTATTTGTTTTCTGTGTGCCCATACACAATGCTGGTTATAAGCATTATCTTAATAGTCAAAAGCTTAAATGAAGACTACTTTTTCAGCCTTTACAGGTGAATGGTATAGAAGGCGGGATTGAACGTACACAAGGAGAAGATGGATTTATTTACATTTCTGTGGTGCTATCGCGCGCGGGTGGTGCCGGTCTTGGCTTCAGCATTGCAGGTGGCTCTGACAATCCCCATGTTGCGGAAGATCCCCATATCTATGTAACCAAACTAATACCTGGAGGAGCAGCGGCCGCCAGCCAGCTGCAGATCAACGACGCAATTTTACAGGTTACAATCAAGATATAACTTTACGATAAAAGAAAGACTAAGTGTTGAACTGCTCATAGGATAGAATGCTGTTTATTATACACCAGTGAAAAAATACAGTTAGTACTAACAAACGGTTTTGTTACAGCTGGTGATCCTTTAAATCATGCTTGGGTTTAATGTATAGATATAGAGTATCTGCACTCATGTGATTACACTACATATGCTTAATAGTAACTAACCCATCTGTTTTATAATTAATAGAGGAACTAGAGGTTGATGGGTATTAAATAATTATTGTGTATTTGTGTACAGGTAAATGATGTTAATGTTGAAACTGTAACGCACGCTGAAGCAGTTGATGCTTTAAAAAAAGCAGGCAATACTGTGAGAATGGTAAGTGTTTACTTATGTATGATTTACAACCTGAATATTAAGTAAATATGTGATTCATAGACATAAGACTAAGGAAATTACTAATGTATGAGCATGACTGGCTCTGACACATTCCATTGCCAAATTATTTGTATCAGGTTATAGTTGTCCACTAGTAACTGCCAATTTCGAATCATAATCGAACTATTCAAGGCACCTTATTCAGTGGCTGGCCTTGGTACAAGGACTCTTTTACAATATACATTACATACCTCGAAAGGCGTGAGTCACATAACGTATGGTAACGAGCCTGTGTTTAGTATCGAAGTGTTTTAATTCATTACAGAAAATACGACGCCGCGTTACGGATGATAATAATACATTAAATGTTTCACAAGTGTCCAAACCAGAAGAGTCTATTGAGATTGAGTTGGTGAAAGGTGGGGCTGGTCTTGGATTCAGTATAGCGGGAGGCCTTGGCAATCAACATATCCCTGGTGATAATGGTATATATGTGACTAAGATAATGGCTGGTGGTGCTGCTCACAGAGATGGTCGTTTAAGAGTTGGAGATAAACTACTTATGGTTAAAAATACTTCAGTAAGAACTTTTATAATGTAATCAATCAGTGCAATGATATTATACTATTACTGTTTCTGTTGTTTTACATTTTAATAATTTTATTCACAGCAAGGTGATATAAATCTAGATAATGTGACTCACGAGGATGCAGTAGCTGCGTTGAAGGCGACAGGGGAGCGAGTAGTACTCGTCTTAGTTCCAGGTCCAAGACACGGCCAACCCTCGCCGCGTACATCACGAGCAAACACACGTAAGTTATATATTTACCGCATCATCAAGTTAGGGGTCGGCTTTCAGCCTAACTATGATACGGCCGAACTTTGATATTTTATGATGATGGGTCTCAATGTGTTAAGAGTGATCACCCATCATAGATTGATCTTTTTTTTTTGTTATATGCTAACCTAGTCGGTTATCACTTAGCCACGAGCCCCTCATGGTTATGTATTTACCTTTTTACAAGTAATCTTGTAAAAAACATGAGGCCTCCCTAACGACCTTCATATCTCGGCCCTAAAACCTAAATTCAAGATGGCCTCTGATTATTAGTAGATCAAACAATTTGGAGCTGTGTTACCTCTAAGTGTGTTAACGTGTTTGTTAACATGCGACCTATTTTGATTATAACTGATTATTGGGTAGTTAGGTTATATTATACAGATTCAGCTCATATATTCATAAATTTGAGGTGCATGTGTATTACTTAGAAGACGCTAAAAAATAGACTTAAAAATGTATAGACACTTTTTGTGCAAAACTATTTTTTTTTAGTAACAGGTAGGTAACAATCTTATTATCAAAAGAAAAAATAAAACAAATATCTAAAATTGTTTTGGGCACAGGTATTGTGATACATGCAGTGACATTCCGGTAGGTAAATAATAAAACTCTTTTGTTGACAGCTTCAAGCACAGCTAATTCTCTTCGCCCCGAAGACGTCACGGATAGTACCGAGGAGACCCGCGTAGTTGAGCTCGAGAAGGGCTCTCAAGGCTTGGGTTTCAACATTGTGGGCGGCGAAGATGGGCATGGTATTTACGTGTCATTCCTATTGGCCGGCGGACCTGCCGAGCGATGTGGCCAGCTGAGACGTGGAGACCGGTTGCTTGCAGTGAATGACGTCGATATCACCCACGCGACGCACGAACAGGCTGCAAAAGCTTTAAAGGTATGTATTTTTAGTTATACACTCTATTCCACTTATATCCCTCTGCCGAGTATCATATATATCCTCAACTACTATAATTGGATACAATCGATCCACTTTTATGTGTGAAGTTATTATTATTATTTATTATCTACCCGATGTCCAATTTAAGTCTTCCACTGTGAGCAGATAGCAATGGTTTAACTGTATGGTCTACTCAGTGTCTCTTCAATCTAGCTAATGACAAGCAATATGTTGGTCACTTTGATTCTCGTTCCAAATAACATCTTGTATAGAAACACTCAGCAGAGACAGCTCTGTAGCTGGTTGTCTGGTCTTATTACAAGGTCTGTAGTTGCAACCATGTCAATGTTATATTCGTAGGTTTTCACTAGCAACACACTTATAAAAGTAAACAGTAATTAGATGTAATCTTCGTCTTGTCCATGTTCATTTTGAGATGCATTCCATGGGACTGTGAATGTTTGAGGGATTCTGCCATCATGACAATCTCATCGGCAAAGTGAAGATAAGTGAGTATATGCCATTGACACATTTCCACCCCACAACCTTGAACAGGTCTTAGGTAAGGTTTACTAGTAGATGATAACATATGGCTTTAGGTTTACCTTGTGCGACATATTATGCGGGCAGATTTAAAACAGGTCTTATTTGAATTCAATAGTAAAGTAAGCCTACCTCTAAAAGTGGGGAAATAGACTAGATCAGAAAGGTTAGAGTGCATACATGCTTCAAAACAAAATATGATATCCATCATAGCTACGAGACTCACATTTTAGCCATCAAATGTGTAAAAGACATAATCATTTTTAATGTATGATAAATAACAATTTAAAGTATCAATATACCAGTAACATTGAGAGCCAGCCAATATTTTGTGATAGTGTAATTTCATAATAACGAATGTAATATCTTATATATTACACATAACATTATAAGTATGTTATACGGGAATCTGATAAGAAGCGATCGAGTTGAATTTATCAACTCGATCGCATCTTATCAGATTCAAGGTTCAGGTTAAAGATTACGTAAAATTACTTAATCTTATTATGTGAGTACATGACGTTACTCTCACGAAATTAGGTAAGGTAAGGTGACGTACCCATGGTTCTTGCTCGGTTGTATCTTCGTGTAAAAAAAGTTTGATTCTGCCTGACACAGATTTCTTGTAAATAATGAGGCTAGTATATCTAAATTTATATACTTAGTTTTTGCCTTCTACCTAATCTATTTTCCAAAAAGTCGTAAGATATAAGTTATCCGTATCGTAAATCCTGTGTTACCTAAACCTTTACGTTTCTTATAAACTTTCTTTCTTTTTTTCAGAGCACAGGTCAACAGGTAAAGCTAACGGTGGTTTACAGGCCTCAGGAGTACAACAAATTTGAAGCGCGTATCAATGAATTAAAACAACATCATACACTTTTAAGGACATCTCAGAAACGATCTTTATATGTGAGGTAAGTTCATTTCAAAATTTAAATATTTTCTGTGCAGAACTGGTTTTTTTATTTACCATGGCAGATTGCATTATAGACTAGCTGTTCCTCGCGCGGCTTCGCTTCGCGTGTACATATTTATATATTTTAGTTACTCCTTATAACACCAGGTACCTGCCCGTAAAAGCCCTGTGGACATCTGTCCACCCGTTCCGGAGATTAGCCGGAACAAACGGACAGACAAATTAAAAAAAATATATTGGTATACCTATGAAGGAACTTGTAAACATTCGGATGCATTTCTTAAAATGCTATTATTATGACATTACAAACAGATACTTAAATTTTATTTATTTGTATAAATATTTTTGTGTATAATGTATAACAGAAAAGGCCATTGCACCCACTGTTATCATCAAGTATAATAGTTTTGGAAAGACTTCGGGGGTAAATAGCGTTTTCTGTCTGATCCACCTCTTATAGAAGATCTAGATAATTCAGAAATACCTATCTTAGAGTAGGTTCCGCTCACAACTGTGCCCAAGATACGCTACTTTGGTTATGTTTTACTTTTATTTACAAACACGTGTCCAACTCAATGACCATTGGCATTACGTTCTCATCTATGACAAGCTGCGACCCGCGGTTACAAAATCGGGATAAAAAGTAGCCTATGTGTCAATCCAGATCTCCAGCTATCTACATACCAAGTTTCATCGCTATCGGTTTAGTTGTTTTTGGCGTGAAAGAGTAACAAACATCCATACATCCTCACAAAGTTTCACGTTTATAATATTACTAGGATAATTTGCTGACCATAACAAATACTCTAAGGGTCAGCTCAAATAGAGCTGAAAATCGTATGTAAGTAGTATAATCTAGTCCAGCGGACAGAGGCACGATTTTCAGCTCTGATTGCTGACCCTAAGGCGCCATGATACATTTGTTAAAAAATTTATGCTTAAATAGGCTCAATAGCATGGTGACCTTTACGTAATTCAACAAAACTAGATAAAGCATATCCTTGTACCAGATAATTCCATTGTTGTAATCCGTTAAATACTTTTTAAACAATAGAAATATTTCAAGTTTATTTAGGCATAAAAGTTATTGACATTCTGGCTCATACTCGAATGAATATGGTAATTGTTTATACATAAAAATATATTAAAAAAAAATCGCCTGGTGGTCGAAATTTAACCATAATTCATTAAGTAATAAATGTTTTATGCTGTAGACTAGTAAAACTTGAACTGTCATTGTATAGTCTTAGTATATAATATATGTTGACTTGTCATGGTATGGACCATGACAGGTCAACATAATATATTATGTATATACTGGACTCATGTAGCTTCTCGCATAATTTTTAAACTTACACATATTGATTCAAAGTTTTAGCTTTCTGAACTTAACATTATATACACTAAGTATTCCAAATGCTTAAAAAAAGGTAGAAAGAATTCTCTTCACGTTTTAATATAGAGATAATTAAGCAAAGTATTTCTTATAATTAATATGCAATAACCTTATTCCAATCCAGCAACTTTTTAAAATATATTATTTTCTATTATATTAACCACTCTACTAATTAGAAAAATAAAATAAATACCCATTTATTTTAGCTGTCTAAACATGAATCTTTGTAATGTTACTAACGATCGAGCATATTCCCGTTTCTATGAATAGAAACAAATCCTTGAGTCTCAATAAAATTTCATTGTCTTATATCATATATCGTTTGACGTAAGCTAATATGAATAATGCTGTGTTCCAGAGCGTTATTCGATTACGATCCCGTGAAGGACGATGGTCTGCCGTCGAGAGGACTGCCATTCAGATATGGTGATATTCTACACGTCACTAACGCTTCTGATGATGAATGGTGGCAAGCTAGGTAATTTACCTTTTTATGTTAAAAGCTTAGAGTATAAATGGGAAAACGGTACGGATAGATTTAACAGTTAGAGTAGCATGTTTTTTTTTAAAGTTGAAACATGATTACAATTTCTTTCCCAAAATTGTACCCATTTGTTGTTGTTCATCAGCAAAACCAATTATTGTTCTTTGGTATGGTTTTTTTTTTTAAAAGAACTCCCGCATTAGGAATTACTCCTGTGTCGCGGCGGACTTTACAAACATACAAACAACGGACACAAAGAACACCCAGACTAGGGTGGGAATCGAACCCACGACCTCTGGCTCAGCAGTCAGGGTCACTAACCACTAGACCAACAGGCCAGTCAATGGTATGGTTGGTTCTTAGGTTATGCTCTAATAATGTTAAATATAGTAATTTTAAATACCATAAATTGTTTCTGGATAAGTGCATACGATTCCAAAAAAAAACGTCATCCATTGAGTGTTAACCTGAACGTGCAGATTCGTAACATGTGACTGCTACACTTTAAAAGAATTAACGGTAATTTTTTTTAAATAAAATAGCTATCCTGTTTATATAAATATTGTATTGAACTGTATTCTATTTACTTATTAAATTCACACCTACTTTATTTTATTTATTTTGCTGGTTGGTATCAGTTGAAAACCAGCGCCAGATACATGTCTGGCATATGCTGAACCAGAACCTTTTCGATAGACACGTGAGATACATACACGGTCATCCAGGTACTGTTTATTAAATGTCATATGTCTTATGTAATAACATCGAATAAATCCATTCTTTCTGATTTTCGGGTAATGTTGGTAGTTCTTGTTTCATTAATGAATACAGCTTAAATACATTATGATTTTTAACTGACTTCCAAAAATGAGGAGATTCTCAATTCGTCGGAATCTTTTTTTTATGTATCGTTATATGTTCACCGATTACTCGAAGGCGCCTGAAGCAATTTTGAAAATTCTTTTTTTGTTTCAAAGGGTATTATACTTCCCAGGTGGTCCCATTAAAATTTTATCGAAATCAGTCGAGCGGTTTCTTAATAACCAACAAATATCTAAAAATTTTATACATCGATGATGTTTTCGGTTGCTCCGAAACATCGCTGTCTCATTGGAGCAGGGCGTTTAGTTGGCCTACCCATATTATATTTAAACCAAATAGATACACCTATTTTCCACTAAAAAGCACATTGAAGTCGGTAATACTTTTTTTAAAAGATAATTATCTTTCTTTTTCAGACGGCTGGACAAAACGGAATCAGACGCGATCGGTATCATCCCGTCAAAACGGCGATGGGAACGTAAACAGCGAGCTCGCGACCGACAGGTCAAGTTTCAGGGACAAGGCACGCCCGTTAGCACTGTTAGTATTTCGCCCGTTAGCATTATCACCGAAGTTATCTTATTGGCACGAAAGTAATTTATTGGACTTCTTGTGGTTGAGATAATCATTTCAAAACTTACTTTATGCTTTTTAAGTGTAACGAAGCCATGATGATATTGCATCATATAACTTTTTTTATACTTGTCCTACATGTGTCAGTTATGAAGTGTTATGGCATTCAGTCTATATCGATTGCCTGTGTTTAACAATATGTAAAAGGGAAAGATAAGCATATGTTTAAACTTTAGAGGATATCTTTACAATGATTTTATACTTTCATGGTTTCAGAGCCAGTCAACTTTGGAGAGAAAAAAGAAAACATTATCATTTAGCAGAAAGTTCCCATTCATGAAGAGTCGAGAAGACGGAAAATCTGAGGATGGTTCAGATCAAGAACGTGAGTACATTACTGTTGTTAGGTACTGCCTGTCACTATACATCACATTCACAGCACACAACCAATTGTCATATATTTAAATATCATTAAATCCAATTCACAAACGTTATAAATAATGTATTATATGGTGCAGTGGTACATGTGTATTATAATGATTGCTTTCAATGAGTTCAAATATTTCCATGAGTATGGTGTGTGCACATGAACCAAAGATTAAAGGGCTGGTCAAACGGGCTGTATTATGCAGGGCATGACAATGAATTCTAATGTATCTTTATACATGTCTTGTAAATTTAATTACTCATCGCTTTGAATAACTACAATAAAAGGAATTAAAATTATACTGTATAATATAACTTAAACAATAAAATGATTAGCACCAAACTAAAACCCTGGGTAGTTTAGTCGAGTATGGCACGCTTTCTATTTTTTGTCACGACGTGTTTGCTCTACGTTGAATCACCTCACGCGGTGTTTGAGCACTGGGCAAGGTATGATGACGTGCTGAATATTTATCAGTTTGAAATTTAGAAAAGTCTGCGGTGAAAAATTTACCTTGCGGAATTCACGATTAGTAGTTAGTTGGAGTGGTTTTCGTTAGATGGCGGTGCGCGTATGCCGCCACAAACTGTTGTGCTATGCGTCTAACATTTGTTCAAGGCATCGTAGCACAATTAAACATGAACTTGTACTTTGATAGTGAGATTTATTTTCTATTTAAATAAGTCTAAAATTTAACTGTAACTGTGCTTTTAATACCTATGATAGTGAAAGTGCAGCCTAAATTTAAGTAAGCCACTGTTAAAGCTATAATTTCAGCTAATCTAACCTAACAAGACAGAAAATAAACGGTTTTTATTCTTTTCTAATAAGTTAAAAAACACTTCTGTGGATTCGTGATTACTTTAGATTTAGACATTCAGGATGCGTATAATTTCTTTTAAACATAATAGTTTTTAAACTGTGGTTGATAATAAAACAGGCCATTTATTCTATTCGTGTTTCAGTATTTCGATACATTCTCAAATTACAAGGCTAAACATTTAAACTTTGGCGACATTTTATTTTTCATAAGACAGGCTTCAACTGTAGGATAGTTGAATATCGGCCACAGAATACATAATAGTACTAGTACAGAAGGACCTCTTCGCAACACCATTTAAATAAATAGCAACTCTTGCTCCGACACAATAAGGTGCAATTCAGATCGCACACCGCTAACTCCAAACGGGCTATATTAACCTAAACCTTGCCTCTCTTTCTATCGCATAACTCTTATCTGTTCTGATGCCGTTAAGGTTGTCTTCTGTAAGAAAAATTAATCTAAATGTTTAATGACCAGTTATGTGCCTATTACTTTACTTCTGTGAACAAATGAAGTTTTAAATAAACCTTGGCTAGGTATTTACTTAGTAGTACCTACGTAGATGAAACTAATATTAAAGAAAACTGTTTTGTTTCACAATCTCTGCATAGATACTTTAATCTCTAGGAAGATAGAAATTTGGCATATGCTTAGTCTCCGTTATTTCTCATTATTTACCTACGTAAATCGGCAAATAAAAAATATGAAACTTGTCTACATCATCAAAATCTTACTACATACCTACCTAAACACTTAAATACAAGTAAAATAGCTACTTATCTATTATTGTATTTATACTTTATAGATTTAAGAAAACAGATTATGTTGGGTCCAAACTTGGGTAGTTTCTTATGTATATATGTAAATGTACCTACTTACTAGGTTTGAACTTAAATTGTCTGTAGTTTTACCTCACTTTTTTTAATGTTATCTTTATGTTTCTTTCGCGGAACCCTAATTCTTATTACAAAATAAAACTATCCTAAGTTACTCCTTATAAAACCAGCTATCTGCCAGTGAAAGTCCCTTGGAAATCGGTCCACCCGTTCCGGATGTTAGCCGGAACAGACAGACAAAAGTGTGAAAAATATTTTTTTTTGTTAAAGCATCGTGAAAACACATTTAGTAAAAAGCTGTCATTATGACATTACAAAGGACACTTCAAATTTATTTATTTTTACAGAAGATGTGTATCAGTTGTTGTGGTCCTAATAAATAAATATACTTTTCAAAGCTAAACTTGACTTAGTTATTCCTTATAACACCAGCTATCTGCCAGTGCAAGTCCCGTGGAAATCGGTCCACCCGTTCCGGAAATTAGTCGAACAAACAGACAGACAAAAATGTAAAATATATTTTTTTGTATAAGTACCGTGTAAACATTCATACGCATTTAGTATAAAACTGTCATTATGACATTACAAACGGACACTTCAAATTTATTTATCTGTTGTTGTGGTCCTAATAAATAAATACACTTATCAAAGCTAAACTTGACCTTGTAAACAGAACTTGTAAGTATCTAACTATTTATAATTAATAATATAATCTAACTACGTAAATACGGAAAACATAATTTAGGACAACAAAAGTTAGCACTTGGTAGTATCTACTAATTACCTATAAGTAGACGTGCATTTATTTACCTTTCGATGTCCCTTGGAAGTGTGAAAAACGTGAGGTTCGGATCCTTGTTATTTTTATAACAGCCAAATACCATGCAATTTGCGTTTGCCTTCATTTTACTTGAGTTATTTTTAGTACTATATTGTGTAATAGCCTAATAGGTAATCGATCGAAAGATAATATTATCGTAATTCCTAAGCGACGAACGGACGAAGCGACGTAGCGCGTGAGTGAGTAGCGAAGTAACGTGCTATCTAGCCGGCGCGTGGCAGCCCACTGAATTTCGTCCGTCTGGACGACGCTGCTAGGTACCTGTAGTTTCATACCTACTGACCGAAGTGGGCCTAGCCTGTATCGGCGAACCATTACAAACGGTCCTATCATCATCAGCCTCCCTCCCCCAACGAGCGCCAACTATCCCGGTCTTGAGCAGTCCGCATCCATCCGCTGCCTACACTACATAAATTATTAAAATGTACAAAGTTATATACTATCGACACTAGCCGCAAGTATGTTCAAACATTTGTACAAAATGACAAAGCCCAGATAATATATCTTTGATCATTCGGCGGCGAATCGTGGGAGTTGGTGTATATTTAAATACAACATGAGCTTGGCCGCACCAACATACTAATATTACAATTTTGTTACAGCTTTCATGCTTTGTTACACTCAGGAGGATGCTAACGCTGACGGTAAGTGCACAATCTCTTCTCCTACTCCTGTTTATTACTTTCGCTACTGTGCTGTTAATCGTATGTAGGTCATTACGCAGTTTTTTTTTTCATGCGGCTGCTAATAACCACTATGTAAAGTTAGGTCGTTTTTACATTGGAGCTATTCGCTTATTCTAACCACAAAAACTTCACGTACAACATTTATGAAAGTGATTACGGCTATCTTAGCTATGTTCGATTTATTGTGATAAGGAGGAACTGTACACTGCTGTTGTGTTGCTTAAGGGTAGTCAAAGCAATTTATATCGTATTTTGTATTAGACTAAATACATTTTTTAGTAAGTCAAAGCAATCTTTGATTGTCCTTAGTATAAGTCACTTTTCTAGATATTTATTATTATATTATATAATATGTTTAGACATATTAATGGTTAAGTTTCTTATCTTGAATATTTTATACTATATGTATTTTATACTACAACAATCTTTACAAACATCATATTGGTAACATTTCGAATGTTATTATTGCAAGAATTCCATAAAGGACACTATCATTGACATCATTTGAGTAGTAATATTTATTATGAAGTACTTTTAATCAAAATGTACCGGATCTATGTGAGTAAATTATCGCTTGTAGTGTGTATGGAGACGCATGGTGATGCCTATATAATTACAATATAGGTCTAGCAATACTTTGCCAGCAGTCGGCATATCGCTTGTCAAGTTACATGATGTTGTGGGCGACCCGGTGACAAGCTATGTACTTATTACTTCTGTGTGTTAGATAGTTTTATTTTTAATATGTCGCTCTGTAGCTGCACAGCTGTGTTTCTATTTCCTAATTGATTACATAGCTACCCCTCATCCCCTTTGAGGGAAAGGTATATGCTTGAAATTACAAGAAAAATGTTTAGTGTATCAGTGTCATAATACACGTTTTACAACTGAGTTGTGACTAAGTCTAGAGGTAACACGGGTGTGTGGTGCGAGCTTCAAGTTACGATTTGGTGTTCCACAAGTAGTTAATGTTGATACTGAGAAGTGGTCCCAGCGAGCACACGGGTTGGCTTGAGACATGTCCGGCCAATGTCCCGTGCTTCTAGTTGCCTAACCGGAGCCAACAAAATAAATGCATCTTAATTATCATCCGGTCGATACGACATACTTTTTTTTGCAATTTATTTTTCGAGCGCTATTCATGAACTAGTAGTATTCTGTTAAACGAGACATCGTCTTACGATTGCGTCGAACAAATCTGACGACAATTCTGTCCGAACGGAGGTTCCCCATCCCTCGTACCGTGCCCCTGTACGGACGCAATTTCTGCGTATATTTTAAATGTATGTAACGTTAATTTTTCTACGTGTAGGGGAAATCTTGTACCGAGTGGAACTTCCCATGATGGAGGAGATAACGCTCATTTATCTCGAGGACGAGAGTAAGTTTTGGGAGTGAGGCGTAGCTTGCGAGTGCCGTAGCCGATACCTTACCTCCCGCATTCTGGTTATGATCATCAATTAGAAATGTAGTTCTCATTTCAATAACACTCCAGTTTTTTTATTATTATTTGTCATATTTTCTTTACGTTCAGTTGGTTTTAATTCATACAACGCGATTACTCTAATAGCCTCTCCGCACTCGAAAATATTACCATCGAGCTCACGAAAGTGTTTGGATCATCGTTTCAAAATTGTTTGATCACGCCGGGAGGGGGGGCCACGTCCCGCTCACGGCACGTCGCCACACGGTAGTGTCGGTTGTGGAGGAGAGGGAGGCACTGGAAGCACACGAGGACACAAGAGCCGCCTCTGTCACTAGCTGACGCTTCAGGCGCCACGCATGCGAGCACCGATACGCGCTTTGCCTTAGTTCCACACACGTCACACGTCACCGGCATGTTCAGATATATCGACGATCTCACGACATTCCATTTGAGCTTGTTTTCTTTTTCAAAATTACGCTGTGCTGGTTTACTTGAGAGTTAGTTTTATCGCTTAAGGCGTCTAGGGATGCTGTAATTATTTTGTTAGCCTAGCAGTCGCCGCCATATTGGCTGTTGTATAGAAATCTGTATATTTGCTTATTATCTGTTTTTGTTTAGGACTGTGTTGATGGGCGTATTTGGGCCAGAAGTAAATAAACCTTGGAACATGCTATAAAGTCATAAGGTCTTATTTAGTTTTGGCTTGTAGTGAACCAGATTCATGTTGTTTTAGAGTTATTAAAAAAAAAAACACAATTCGACACAAGAACAAACCCGAAAAGGTGTATTATAGATATGAAAACTTTATTCAACAACATTCACAATTTCTGGATTCTCATATTAATACTTAAACCTAATGTTCGATACTTGAAGTTAATGTTGTTTCTTGTGTACTGTTGTTTTTTTTTTTTAATAATTATGCTACAGTAGTTGGCAGGTGATTTAATGCATTAATAATTGCGTTAGGCAAAAGCGTACCGAAAATTTCATAATAATTATGTTCTATTTACATCACTGAGTTGTTCGTTTTTTAAATTTATTGAATTACGTTTCGATAGTTCTTATATACTGTTATATGTAGATGTTTATGTTCTGTTACAAAAGAACTCTTTATTATACCAAGATATCGTACTCAAATATTGGACTAATGTGAACGAGATTGATTTCACAGCACTAGTACTGCACTTAATACTATTTTGATACAAGCACGATGCGCACGAATGATGTTCTACACACGTAACTGGAAATCGGTAACACGAAGCTAATCGACACGGGTTTATAAGCATTGCATTTTACAACCACATTGTATATTGAAGACTTTCAGCCCATTGTTAGTTAACAGAATCATGAAAACGAAACACAATCCACTTGGTCAATAGTTAAATCTGTTATCAAAAAGTTAGATATTTAGATTTATAACAATCTTTTATTGAATGTGTTTTTAAAGTGTAACATGTTACAGGTCAAGATGAAACGGTGCTATCGTATGAGACCGTACAACAGTTGACGATAACTTACACGCGGCCTGTCATAATCCTGGGCCCGCTCAAGGATAGAATAAACGATGATCTAATATCTGAGTTCCCTGAGAAGTTCGGTAGCTGCGTACCTCGTAAGTAACTTTTTTATAAATATCTTGTTTTGTAATTGACATGACTCTATCACTATGTTTTTGATAATTATCTTTTAAAAAAAGTATCAATGACTTCAATGTGCCCAAATCCTGATAAATTGAATGTTGTTTAAATATAATATGGGTAGGCCAACTAAACGCACTGCTCCAATGAGACAGCGAGGTTTTGGAGTGAACGAAAATATCATCCATGTAAACAATTTTTAGATATTTGTTGATTTTTCAAAAGCTGCTCAACCGATTTCGATAAAATTAAAATGGGACCACCTGGAAAGTATACCCTTTAAAACAAAAAAATAATTTTCTAAATTGGTTCAAGCGTTTTCGAGTACTCGGTGAACAAAAATAAAAAATAAGATTCCGACGAATTGAGAACCTCCTCCTTTTTTGCAGTCGGTTAAAAACAGTTGTTACAAATTGATACCTTAATCACAGATAAGATAAAAGTTACTTCGTAACAAATTCAAATTCAAAATCATTTATTCAATTAAGACACTAAGTGACATTTATGAACGTTAAATTGAAGCTAGAGTTAAAATCATAGATCGGCACAGACGCCACAGCATGTGCTGGATTGTAGAGGTAAATTAGTGGAAAACACCAAAATCTACTGCCTGCTTGTGTCGATCTATAACTTACAGTTTCCAAAATGCGTAGAGCCTTATGAGAAGAATACTGGCAAAGAAACTCATGACCACTCTTTTTAAAAGTCAGATCTTCAGGTACAATAGTGTTAGTGTTACACGAAAGGTAAACAGGATGCAAGCTGATGCCACCTGAATTTCATTTTATTGAAATGCTCCAATAATACTAAAAAATAAAAATCACTCAGTGATACCATTGAAGGTTTGAACTTATTAAAAATAGAAATCATTCAAGGTGCACATCTACCTTCATTCAATTACAAAATCTACTGTTAAAAATAATTTGTGACTGGATTAAGAGGCTAGAGTTGCAGTTGATCGAACCAAAATAATAGTATAGGCTAAAGCATCGCTGACTAGGCCGACCAGTCACCCCAAGCAGCACCCGTTCACGAGTATGACGCATGGACCAGCCATCATCTCCTTCGCCATATCACAGGGAAAGAAATGACCCGCCCCATGACGACGCCGCAAGCAATGACATTTTAGTGAGCATGACGAACCATAGTCGAGATACTGATAAAAATCACTACTAGTCAAATTACCATAATAAACGTCACGCATTACTTTCAACTGACAATGGTTTGTTAATAATTTAGCTTAATTATAAGACAAAGAAGTTTGTGTGTATATACCTAATGACACCTTAAGCCCAAGGCTGTTTGTCGTTTAGATAATCGTTGATCGTATAGTAGGATTTCCTAATAAGGTGATTTTTACAGTTTGCTTGAATTTATCTACAGGAAGGTCGCTAACATGTATAGGAATTTTGTTATAAAAACGTATACCAAGACCTTCGAACGAGTTGTGTACTTTATGCAAGCGATGATAGATACCAACGAGTTTAGACTTGTTTCTTGTATTAATATTGTGTATATCACTATTTTTCTTAAAGTCATTAATGTTGTGCCTAATAAACATAATAATTGCAAAAATATACTGTGATGCAACAGTTAAAATACCTATATCCTTAAACAACTCTCGAAGAGAGACTCTAGCACCTAAATTGTATATGGAGCGGATGGCTCGTTTTTGGAGAATAAAAATTGTTTCAACATCAGCCGCCTTGCCCCAAAGTAGTATACCATAGGACATGACGCTGTGAAAGGAGCTAAAATAAACTAGCCTAGCTGTGTCCGTATCAGTGAGCTGGCGTACCTTCCATACTGCATAAGCTGCCGAACTAAACCTACCTGCAAGGCTGTCTATCTGGGCTCCCCATTGTAGTTTACTATCTAATGTAATTCCTAAGAATACTGTTGAGTCTACAATACTTAACATTTCATCATTTAGAGTTAAATTAGTACCTAGCTGTTTTACATTTGGCATAGTAAATCTCACACACTTTGTTTTATTTGAATTTAGTTGAAAACCAATACAATACATCATTTAGTGCCCTATTCACATCGTCAAAAACTGTTTTCTTACGATCGACTTTAAAAATAAGTGACGTATCATCAGGCCCTACTCACCTCATTAAATAAAAGGGCCAATCGTTTATATATATGCGAAAAAGTAGAGGACCTAGTATAGAGCCTTGAGGAACGCCCATAGTAACAGGTAATCCAGAAGACCTCGCACCATTGACATCTACATGTTGAATTCTATCTTTCAAGTAGGAAATAATTAGTTCCAAAGCAATACCATTAACACCATAATGTTTAAGTTTAAGAAAAAGTGTGTTATGTTCTACACAGTCAAAAGCTTTTGAGAGATCGAAAATACACCTATCGCATCTTGCGAATTCTCCCATGCATTAAATATATGTCTCAAAAGAGTTGCACCAGCATCAATTGTTGAACGACCCTTTGTAAAGCCATATTGTTCTTTGTGAAATAGATTATTTAGATTAAAATTGCTTTCTAGTTGTTGCAAAATAACTTTTTCAAATATTTTACTAATAGCTGGTAGCATTGAGATTGGCCTAAAGTTACTTGGTTCAGTTGTACAACCCTTCTTGAATAAAGGTATTACTTTACTATACTT
This sequence comes from Callimorpha dominula, assembly GCA_949752705.1. Lineage (NCBI taxonomy): Eukaryota > Metazoa > Arthropoda > Insecta > Lepidoptera > Erebidae > Callimorpha > Callimorpha dominula. Next base: position 15,481,916 of record OX456997.1, read on the forward strand.
CATCAGGTTAGGAAAAACACCAGAATCAACACATCGATTGAATGTTATAGCTAGAAATGGTGCTATATCAATTATAATAGTTTCTATTAATTTAACAGAAATTCCCCATAAATCCCCTGAATTCTTAGAATTAAGAGACTTAAACGTTTTTATAATGTCTGTGGGGTTTATGAATTCAAATTCAAATAAATTCTTACATTTGTTTACATTGGCTCTTAACAACAATTCAGACCTGGACGCACAAGAATTCAAGGTACTGGTTGTACTAACTGGTATACATCACTCCCATATAAAACTCAAAATACCTACGTTATAATAGCCTACAAAATTTAAATAACAATACCTGGCGTTAGCTGCGACCAGAAATATATCTTATTTACGCTTTTCGAAAGTTGAGAACGCCTTGCCCACCGCGCGACCTTCGTCTGTGCGTGTAGTCGAACTGCCGGACACTAGGGTTGTACAAAGTACACAAATAATGAAATAAATTATTTATTTGGAGTAGGTCCCGATATACACTGCGAGCACTGTTCAGTGCTCTTACTGGGGACAATTTCGTTCCGTTATTGACTGACAGTATAATGCCGCACTATCCTAGGAAAGTATATGACGTCATAAATCGTCGCCATTTTTGTACTGTGAGTACTGGCGTTATCGAGGAAAGGTTCTCTCAGTGCTTTGATCATGTGATCAACTACAATTTTTTCCAGTTAAATAATAAACAATTATTTGTCGAAATATGTTCATCACTTTTACCGTACATAGCCCCATTTAAATAATTCGGTTATAAAGTTATTATGCATTCGGTTACTTAAAAAACAATATTTTCTTTTAATAAAAAGTAAACTTACTTTTATTATGCGAGTAATTGTCAATTGACAATTGACTTGAATATTAAATTTTTAAATATAACTACATTCAAACAATTTTTTTTCTTGTTGAACAGATAACTTGTACATATATATGATAATTATTTTTTTGGCAGTATACTGGATTGTGTTCCGTATTAAACAGTAACCAGTAAAGCTAATTATAAAGGAACGGCTTCGCAGTATACTAAATTGAAGTTCTTACAGTGCTCGCAGTGCATATCGGAACACAAACTTGATAATAAAATTTATGGGTGTTGAGTTTTATTTAATGATAAATAAAATTATTTCCCCTATGAAATTTATATCTTTAATTTTTATAGGTAATTAAAATATCCTTAAACCTTCGATAGTAACATAAAAGGTTGATGCTGTAGACATATACATCACTACATTTTACACCGCCGCGTTTGTCTGTCTATCTGTTCACGATAAACTCAAAAAACTACTCAACGGATTTTCATGCGGTTTTCATCAATAGACAGAGCTTTATGAGGAAGGCTTAGGTATGTAATTTGTTAAGGTTTTGTGTAAATTGGTTGAAATATGATTATGATTGTTGAAGATGTCTCTGCTACCCGTGCGAAGCTGGGGCGGGTTGCTAGTAATGGCTGTTGCGTAGACTAGAGAAATATACTCTTATAATTTAATACTTTTGTATTACATAATATTATCTTACACAAAAGTATTAAATAACAAATAACTACCTACTCAAATAAAAACCTCAATCCGTGGCGCTCTCAATATGTTTTACATTTCGCCTTGCCTACAAGTTACAACAAATAAATACGCTGGCAGTCCACACCTACTAAGTTCGTCACCTTTCGTAGAAATTATGGGTTTATTATTGACGGTTTAATAGACTACATTTATTACAACATCACTCTGGCCAATCACTCAAAACCTGATTTAGTACAACATTGTGTAGAATATATATATATATATATATACATAAATGTAACATTTATTTTTTGTTGAGAAGATAACTATTATTTATTATTAGTACAGCCACGCGGCAATGGCGAGTAAAGAATAAACACCTAAAGTATTTTTATATTATATAGACAAAAAAGTAATAGCTAAAATCATTTTTGCAACTTATTTTTAAAGGATTTTACAGATCTCTAACATCTAGCAATAACGCAATTTAACATAATAAATACATTTAGCAATAACAAAACATCTCCACTTCATAATAAGTTCGATTTGACATTTTGTTTTTATTTACGGAGAAAACCGTTCTGCCGTGCGCGCGTGCTCTCAGCCATGCGTTGTCGCCCCTACTGACACTTTTACCGTGAACGGTAAGCTAAATTGGTAGGTATGTAAAAGGTGACCTCGAGCGAGTGATGTAGCCCTGCCTTAATTGGCAAACCCGTTAAATCAAAAGACACAAAACTTTAAAATATTTTTTTTTGTACGACTACTTATCGAAAAATCCGTTGGCGTATAATACAGTTAGCTATTATTTCTATACTCAACAATGCTTCACATCTTTCACACAGTTACAGTAATTTTTGGAGTTACCTGCTTATTATGACTAAAAGTGGAGGAAACTGGTTTGCTAATCAGCAGATAATCACGTATCGGTTTTTTAGAATTGTTTGGCATCGAGTCAGATGTGTATCTGACTCGATGCCAACAGCAAGTAGTTGTACACTATTGATATACGCAGTATGTACAGATACAAATCGGATGGAAAACTTGCCAAAGTTGGAATATCTACTGTTCTGGTAACAAAATAGTGAAAGTCCTGCATACTTCATTTAGAACGTTTAGGGCTAGGATTCCGATCAAACAAAAAAGTCTTTCTAGTGCTTACTTACCGATAAACGGAGAGTACAAGTTCTTGCAAGCTTTTTTTTTTCTTTACTAAGCGTTAACCGCAGTTTCATCTCCATTTATGCTCACTGCTCTCCTAAATGCCGAATGCCTAATTAATCGCAGCTGTTAAAGTTGTAGATTAAAATTATGCTCCCCAAACCTATAAATACAATACTAGTATCTTGATTAATAAAATTTTGACAAAAGATATCCACTCACAACTGACATTTTCAAAAAAGATAGATTGCCGTTTGTGGCAATCTGACTAGACAGGCAAATAACAATTGCCTGAGACTACCTAGGACAAGCTACGGCAAAAGGAGCATCCTATACGAGCGCAAACCTACAATAAGTTGCCTAAAGATATTAAAGAAGCTAAAACATTATTAACTTTTAAGAAGTTACTAAAAAGCCATATTTTAAAGGAATTTTCATTAATAAATGGGTCTTGAAATGTTACAAAATCTACTATTGTTACATAATATATTGTTGTACAATATTCTGAACATATACACAAAATAACATGTAACCCTAAATAAGAACAATGAACATCATGAATACACCTTCGTATTTGTAATTGTATATTTATGCATATGTGTATGTATGTGTGTATGTATATATGTGTATATATATATATAATTTAAATATCGTAACATTTATACATAATTTAATACATGCTCAAAAATACTTAAACATTTAACGTTTATTTAACTGTCCTACTTTGAACATAAAAAGAAGTTCGACATCAGTATTTTGTTGCATGTTACTAAGTGATAGGCCTTAATAAACAAATATTGTTTCTACATGCGTTTCTACAACTTTAATAGACAACTATCTTATACACAAACTATTTCACAACTACCTTACTTACTATGCTGATTGGTTATTATTTTGTGTCTACTATTGTACTTTTCTCTGTAAGTGATTATTGTAATCATATATAAATAAAATTTTTAACCCTAAAATTATGCTGATAATCTCTACCTATCTATTTGGTCTTTACATTATGAAATTGGCGTTTTGTCGAACTGGCTGGCCACTTCGATCACAAATATGTGGCGTTTGGTTAGTAATTCCAAATTCAAATTAATTTCAAATTTAGGCTTGTGTATTTATGTTTCCAATTTTCTTTGTCATCGTTTTGTTCACAATATAGAAAACTTAAAATGTCCGAAACAGTTCGAAAAATTTATGATGTGTATAGGGAAGCTACTGTCTGTAAAAGAAAAACGCGGTACGTTTTTGGTTCCAAAGTTTTTGTTCTGGAAGTTTTAACCTATAGAACAAACCACTTGGACAGCTGCAGATCATAGTTGTCAATGAAGAATTAAAAGGGATCGTAGAAGCGGATTCATCGCAAACCACATCACACTAATTAGTAGCAGGCTTCGGTGTTAAAACAATTATAATGCACTTAAATTAAATTGGAAAATTGAAAAATCTTGAAAAACGGGTACTGCATGAACTGAGTAAAGCACACCAGCAAACACGCGTTGAGTGTTGCGTTACATTACTCAACCCATAATAACGAGGGGATTTTGAGTCGCATGGTTACCTGTGATGAAAAATGAATCCTGTGCGAATATCGAAAACGCTCACCACAATGGAGGATGAACCCAGGACAACCGGCCAAATCTTGCCTCGGCGAAAGTTGACTCAAAAAAAACATACTGGTGAGTGTCTGTTGGACCAGTGCTGGTGTCGTTCTACAGCTTACTAAAATATGACCTGGCTGGAAAAAATGGCAGAACTGTATTGTCAACAAAAGCAAACAATAATGGAAAAGTTAGCCGTTTAACAACCTAAACTACTCAATTGCTCTAGCCCATTGCTACTTCAGGACAACGCTATACCACGCCCTGCACAACAGACGGTCGCAAAATTAGAGGAGCTGTGACAGATTACCATTTATTTCGAAATTCAATTCTGATGAGGCAGTGCAAACCGCCTTCAAAGATTTCATCGATTTTCACTGTAATAATTTTTTCAGCAGTGAATTAATGAACTTAATATGAAATAGCGAAAGTGCATACATAACAATGGTACAAATGTTGATTAATTAAATATATAACTTCATTAAAGTAAAATTACCTTTATTTTACTTTTTCCATATGAAACGCCAATTTCATATTTAAAGACCTAATTCATATTAATATTATAAATGGGAAAGTAACTGTTTATTTATTACCTTTTTACGACTAAACTGCTGAACGGATTGTAATGAAATTTGGCAAGAAGAAAGATTATATCCTAAGGAAGGACATAAGCTACTTATTATCTCGCAAAATGTACGGTTCCCGTTTGATAAATTTGAATTTCCACAGCGCCACGCGAACGAAGTCGCGGGCAACAGCTAGTATTATATAATCATCAGCCTTTCATCATCCACTGCTGGACATAAGGCATCTCCTGTGCGCCCCTGAACTCGATCGTCAGCTCTCATCATCTAGATTTTCCCCGCCGTTTTGCGCAGATCGTCACTCCACCTGACCGCAGGGTGTCCTACCCTACGTTTCCCTAGACGTGGTCTCCACTCCAAAACTCGTCTATCCCAGCGCTTATCGGTTCTGTGGTCAAAGTGGCCAGCCCACTGCCACTTCAGCTTGCTCATTCTTTGAGCTATGTTGGTTACCTACCTTGGTTCAGTTTCGGATCCCTTCATTACCAATTTTGTCCCTCAGAGACACATCAAACATAGCTCTCTCCATAGCTCGCTGAGTGACTGAGCTTGTAGACCACCTTCGCCGTGACTGTCCACGGCTCGGTACCGAAAGACACTACAGGTATCTACCACAGACACAGTGATTAAAGCCTTTTGTATAGAGGCACTGTGGTATGGACGACGTGAAGACCAACGAAGATTACCAAATGCTGCCCATCCCAGCTGAATCCTCCTATTGACTTCCCCCTCGAAGTTGTTCTTACCAGTTGCAAGGACTGCCCAAGGTACACATACTCTTGAACAACTTCGAGAAGGGCCCCACTACAACTGTATATGCATAATTTTCGTCTTATCTAATAGGTCGGGGAAAAGCCTTTTCGTCTTTGATATGTATAAAATAAAAAAAAAATCTCTTTGGTTGTACTTTGTATCTGGCTGGTTTTAATATCAATAAATAAAGGACATTAAGAAAAATGTTTGTGACGTTGCACCTACAGATTTTCACCTGATTCGGTCTCTTCTGAAATAGAGAATATGCATGTATTTTTTTTTTTTTATTTTATATTGACTTGTTCCATCATTCTACCCTAATAAAAAATATAAATAACCTTGGCAACGTTCAAATTAATTTTTAAAATAACATTGAAAACATCAATAAAATTAGATCTGTTTGAACGCCGCCATATTTCGCGGGCCTTGGATGACGTCACGTTCCACGCTTAGTGTTTGTTTCATAAACTTACTTGAAGTGTTACAGTAATTTTATACCGATTTCCAGTTGTAATTACTATTTATTGTAATTAATAGACGATGGATAAAGTTAAAAAACCATTTTATAGGTATTGCCTTGTCCCTAAGTGTAAAAACACTATAAGAAGTACACCCACTACAGTATTTTTTCCTGTACAAAATAATAATGTAAAATACGAAATAATGGTGTACATTAATGAGAAGAGATGTATCTTCAATATCGTGTTTATATTGTTGTGAAGATCACTTTAATGTAAGCATATTACAATTTAATTGCTAGTATACTGTGAATTAGTCAGCAGTAATTTATGTTTGTTTTAAATAGCAAGCAGAAGGCAACTTGCTTGTCTACTTAAACTAGGTAACAAAAGTCCAATAAAACTTCATGAATATAACTAACTATACATATCTTACCTATCCTTTAGATTATAATAACACAAGTATTGTAATAATTACCTTGCGGCTTTCACTCCTTTAACCTCAGCGGACGTAAAACTGGATTTGATGCAAAATATATAGTCATCATGAATGCACCTATTTTCGGTAGATTGTTCGATTGTGCTTTGACAAAACTACATTCAGTCATTGTCCTAGATGATTTCTAATACCACTAGAATGCTTAAATTGCACAAGCTAAGAGCAAAAACCACAGGAACACCTATCTTTCTCCGTAACACTACGAATATAGGCGCCGATAAATGACAGAACGTGGAATGTCACGTCATGTTTTGTTTCGACCAATGGTGAAGCGTTTTGCAAAGTTGAATTTCGCGTCCTTATTTTGCATATTTTAATTAATATTTTTTGCAATTAAACACGAACTAACTAAGAGAATAATTGTTTAGGCATAATATCTGGACAATAAAGATTCAAGGGAAAATTAATAAAGTAAATTTAAACAACATGCATATTCCCTATTGTCTGGGCAGTGTTAGTTAGGTTAACATCAAGAGAGGACTGTCAAAACTACTTGTCGCAGTTTTTTGATAAAAAACCCCAAGATTTATACAGAAACGGGATTATGTCACTACGTACAAGATGGCAACAAGTTATCGAACAAAATTGCATATTTAAACTTTGACAAAAAATGTCTTGAATTTGTATATAAAATACGAAGAAACTTTTTCCCTGACCTTATATGTTAAGTCCGAGGCCGATGACTCTAGGCCACTCGTGAACAATTTCGGGGATATTACATCTCCCTGCGTGATGATATATGTTTAGTATGCTGATTCTGTACATGAACACTCATAGTTACATCTTAAATCTCAACTGAGTCAAAGACTTTCTCACAGTGCACAAAAGACAAGGAACAGGGGCTGATCATTCTCTTCCGTCTTCAGTATAACCTACCTCACTGTGTGTATGTAGTCTATAGTGCCAAACTCTGAACTCTGACCCTTGATTTACACACGTAGCTCAGGAGTGAGATGGGGTGATAGTTTTTAAGAAGCGTATTATCCCCTTTCTTTTAAAGAAAACAGAACTACCACACTCCTGCTCCACTTTTCTGGCTCTTGCTATTCAAGACAGTACTAAATAAATAATAAATTATTTTCTAAACAATTGTCAGATGGGCCCTACTATTCCGTTCAATAGCCTCTAGATTTTGTCACCTCTACAGATACAACCCGCCCCCGCCGAGATTACGAAGTGGACGGACGCGACTATCATTTTGTCGCGAGTCGTGAGCAGATGGAGCGTGACATACAGAACCACCTATTTATCGAGGCAGGGCAGTATAACGACAACCTGTACGGAACCTCAGTCGCCTCTGTCAGAGAAGTTGCGGAGAAGGTACACACTTTAAATTATTGGCCAATCCAAGTTGACTTTCAATAACTAATTATTCTTAGTAATATTTTTTTACTACTTTATCATTTATATCGACACTTAAGTATATTTTTCATTACTCTGTCGTACAAAATGAAAGTAATGAAAAAAAAAACAATGAAAACTTACAGCAATTTGTAATTGTCCTTAAGGATTTTGGCAACGAATATTTTCATATTCAAGTTTCAAATGTCTTGCATTAGTCTGGAAACAGTTTTCGCTAAGTTGTTACTATAATAAAATTTCTACCCACGCTCAAAATTTTGCAAAATATCTACAAATCAAGGTGGCTACACATTATATTATGTTTCAGGGCAAACATTGCATTTTGGATGTTAGCGGCAACGCAATAAAAAGGTTACAAGTCGCGCAACTGTATCCTATTGCCATATTTATAAAACCAAAGAGCGTAGAGTCTATAATGTAAGTATGCGTTCCGTTTCCGTCTTCGTCTATTCAGATTTATTTCGACGCTTTTAACTAAAATGTTAATTTTAGGGAAATGAATAAGCGAATGACTGAGGAACAAGCTAAGAAAACCTACGAGCGCGCCCTCAAAATGGAGCAGGAATTCGCTGAATATTTCACCGGTTGGTATTCACTACATCTCACTTGAATTAATTCTGTGATAGAAATGGTAAAAGAGTATGTTTATGTACAGCCGTAGTGACGGGAGACACGCCGGAGGAGATCTACGCGAAGGTGAAGGCGGTGGTGGCGGCGGAGAGCGGCCCCGCCGTGTGGGTGCCGCGCCGCGAGCCGCTGTGAAGTGCCATAGGCCCGGAGGCCCATAGGCCCATAGGCCCGGAGGCCCGTCCCACGCGCCCACTCGTCCCCAGCACCGCTCCGTTAGTACCTACTATAGTGCCTCGACTCGTTCTGTATCACCGCTTCGTAGATAGACCGTATCGGAGTTCATTTAGCGTTGAGAGGTTATACATTGTTGACCGAGTTTCGCTATTGATAGTATTCACCGTTGTTCACTATATTTACGCTTACGTATTCGTGCAAATATCGTGCTATCGATGCGGACGAGTCGTCGAATGCGACTTTTATGACGAATTATTATTTTAAATTATTTGACAGAGCCCACTGATTGTGCTTCGATTGACCATGTAAATTGTATATTTAATGACATTTAAAAATGGTATTATACATGTTAATTTACTCAGGTTGCTAGATACATTTTGAATTTTCGTCAGTGTTAAGAGTTTACGATTATAAAATTACAATATTCAGATAGTGGATATATCGTACGAGACGAATCACAATGCACAGGTGATTTTAAACCGCTAAAAAGTGTATACTTATTTATTATATAGTTATGGTATAGTAACGCTGTGTAGTTGAACCCACCTCACGCATGGCTAGATTAAGACGTACATAATCAGGATTATTTGCTCAAGTGGCAATCTATATCGTAATCATTGAATCTCATGACATTTCTGCACACCGTTCCTCCTTTACACTTTAGGCGAGGTGCAAAGTTGTTTGTTGATCATTTTTATAGTAAGCAATTGTGTTATATGGTGTGAAATGTCGCACCAATTAAATAGTGTTCGTGACATTTATTTATTGAGAATTTTATTTTCTTACGGAATAATTGATGCTCATCTGCAAATATGGCATTAGAAGCGAGCATGTAAATCTTAACTTTGAATATACATATATGTTTGTTACGTCATGGCGAATATTCTGCTAATTATGGTGTTCTTAATTAAGCAAATAATTATAACATCCGAGTATTGTGTGTGTACCTTAGAGTGAACAGTGATAATGAATATATTTAAAAAAAATTAAAAACACGGTACTTAAATATTTTATTAATAAATGAGAATGTTAAAGTATTACGTAATAAATTCATACATGACAAATGCTGTTGTCGATTGTTATAGACTATTTTAACTTTCTTGGCCGAAAGTAATTACGACAAACTTGTTAGTAAACCAGAACTGATAATTTGTTAAATCTACCAAAAAGATTTGACATTGTGTATATTAGCAATATTCGCGAAGAAGAAATCTTCAAATGGTTAAATTCGTTGTTTGTCGTGATTCCTTTCATTATTATTTTTTTTATTGTAAATAATGATAGATAATTTAATTTATTTTTAAGATTCTGTATCAATGTATTAACACCATAGTCACGAAAATGGTTTATTTTAAAGCTATTTATTTTATCTTGATAAGTAGGTATTTTATTTATAATAAATTGAGTTTGTTCAAATTAAGTGTATAATGTCTTTTAACCTGTAGTTTTAACAATTCACAACCATATTTGCAGATGTACAATGTTTATGAGTTAGTGATGTTCAATAGAATAGTTTGAATAAAATTATTTACGTTGAAAATCTATTGTTGTTTTATTGTACCCATTTAGTGCAAACTTACTTTAGAAAATTTTCACCTTTTATAGTATCAATAAGCCTCCTCGCTCTATACCTCGACTCTAGTAGTCAGTACAGCTCTTTGAATCTTAATATTTAATGTGACTCATTTTGTAATCATGTTCTCTCGGTGCCATCCGTATAAATTACGAGCTGCCAGGTTGAGGACGGAGACGGTGTGATGATCGTTTGGCAACCAAATCCAAAAGAAGGGAAAAATCCTTCAGTCAGGGCAGATATGTTAACGCGTACCTACGTAACGTCACTACCAGGCTATTTTTACAGAAGTTTTCTTCCTGGCAAGTCTAAAGAGCGAGATCAGGATAGTTCTTTGCCAAACGAAATTATTATGTATGATGTTTACCGCTTCGAAAGAATTACGAGCCAAAGACCCCGTCATACTCCTAGCTGTTTCTTTGTACTCGATTAGGTTTGGTTAACAGCGTACTCAAAGCGCGTAGTTTGCGTTGGTGGAAATAAAACTATTCGAGCCACCCTAACTCCCCGACGAATCTCAATAACCCCTTTATGTTATCGAAGACCGATCTTGGTGAGCTAAAGTACTTAGCCCGGTATTCTACAACCAGTACATGGAGTTCATCAGTACATGGGTCGCGGGTGTTTCCTCTGCTTTCATATATGCTTTGCACAGTGGGCTGTTCGTGGCACTCGTGGCAAAAAGGTGCTTGTTAAACGAGCCATGTCCAATAATAACTCCAATTGCCGTACGCAGCTAACGTTTGTCCAGTCCGTGAAGATCCTGAGCTCAAGTGAGTGAAGAGCGTCGAAGCGTTGATCTTGTTATAACTGGATTCTATATTTTTTGTCAAATACAAACCATTTAAGGATCCGGTCAATTTATGGCCATCACAGTTTGTTAGGCCTTTAATAAGTAATCCTCTTCAACTGCCAGAAAATAATCGCCTTCTCTGTCTTGTAGTCTAAGTGGCAGCGCCAGGTCAGCTTGCTGTCAAGGATGTCACTTACGTACTTATAACCTTTGGCGTGAGTTGTGTTAGAACAATGTCGAAGTTACCCAGTTTTTGGTTGGAAAGTGAACCTTATCAGCTAGGTTTTGGATGTATTAATCGAAAGGTCATAATCAGTGCACTATCGCTCCACTAAGCGCAGAGCCGACTGAGTCAGCTCGCAGAACGTACTTGAGATAAGTATGGTCACATAATCCGCGTAGTCAACTGTATAATAGTGGTACGCGTTAAGTTTAGTGAATAGATCGTGTATAACAATATTCCACAGGAGCGGAGAAAGTAAACCACTATGTGAGCAGCCTCTATTTGGCTACCTGTTAACCGTACTATTCATTAGCTGAGCATATTTGTGATCCAGTCTATAAGCACCTGTCTCAACTTGTGCCTCTCGAATGCTAGTGAAAGGTGTTCTGTCGAAGGCTCCCTCTATATCAATGAAAGTCCGACGACCTTATGAAGCTCTATACAAGGGTCGCTTTAGTCTCTGTAAAACATCATCGTCAAGTCGCCAAGCATAAATGATTTTAATTTACAAATAAATATTTTTAGATATTTTAAAACGTCTATTTGTTCTTTAAGATAGTGCCGGCATTTCCTATCTAGTTATAATCCTTGAGAAGAAACACCGAAACAAACTCAAGGATCCAAGTCTACATAACTCAAACCATCAGTCACGACACCAAGTAGACTAGATAAGTCGGTAGGTAATCACGGAACTCGACCACATCTTAGGATGCCCGACTCCATAACGGTCTGCTACCGCAGTCAGACAGTTGAGAAGGCCAATGAAATACTCAAGGTACATAAGGTAGTAGTAACCTTTTGTCTGTTACATTTTTACACATAAACCAATTTTGATAAATGTTGGTATAGAGATAGACTTTTATAAAAAAACAGGTATTGAAGAGTGTCCTTGTAGTTTCTTGTCTTTATTTTCCATAGGATCTACTTTGGAACAGGCAAATGGCTTCACGACCGACTGATTCTGTTTGACTCTAGTCCTGACAATTCAAAAATTATTATAACTGGCTTAATTGAAATAAGTGATTTTAATTTGATTTTGACTGATCCTTGGAGAAAGTTATCTTTTGCCACGACATTTATGTATGCTCATTTACACGTAAATCTCGCCCCCTACACTTTGATTACAAATTCTCCGACATCATAGTAACCAGGGTAATGTAATAAGGACCTTAGAGTCACATTTGATTCAATACTTATTTTTGATTAATACATTAAAAACTGTTAAACCGGTGTCTATTAGACCTGGCGACTCCACTAAGAGAAACAACACTGTTCTATTAATGCTATTGAACTGGGCTGATCCGTTGGCTAGAGAACTTTCCGAGTCAGGTGTACCTATATCTGATTATATAATTTAGACTAGGTCTGCTTTGCTGCTGTCTGAAATGTTTTATAAATATAAAACATATATAACGAAAAACCTGTATTCTGTAAGAGAAAAAATTTTAATGTTTCCATAATTCATTCGCGGTTCACCTAAATTACTTGACCTGTCGTACTGACTGACTAAGCTAGCTGGTCAACATATGCTACATCAAGCTACACCGCTTGATGTAGCAGTTTTTGCGTAATTTTTAATTTTTAACATTATTGTATAAAATTACTTTTAACGTTCCTGCGGACCCCACATTTTCTTAAAAATGTACATTTCGTACAAACATTTCACTCCACGTATTTATATGTAGAAGACAGGTGGAAAAATGTTGGATGTTAATGAAATATCTAGTTTCGTCTGGACATGTCTATACAAATACTGGCAATTTTATTGTTCAACTAGCAGTTTCCGCGCGGCTTCGCTCGCGTGTAAATATTTTTACATTTTGCGCGGAACCCTAATTCTTTTTCCAAAATAAAAGTAGCCAAGTTACTCATAGCACCAGCCAACCACCCGTTCCGGAGATTAGCCGAAACAAACAGACAGACAAAAATGTTTAAAACTGATTTTTAGGTATAGGTATCGTGCAAATAACTGTATGAGCTTAAAAAGAAACTATTATTTTGACATTACAAACAAACACTTAAATTTTATTTATTTGTATTGATATTGTGCAATATTAGTAATTTCCCTAATACTGATACTAATGATTAGCTCTATAGATATGATTCTTCTTAAAAAGAATCCTGTCTTTAACAAATCTGAATAATCATAAAACAAAATAAGGAAATTTAAGCCAGTCCTTGTGCATTCAAGATTGATAGGTATAAGTATGCAAGATCTTACACATTTTTATTTAAAGCAAACTTTCCAATCGCTTTTGCAGAGTCAAAAAGACTGTTTTTCTTCATCACATACAATTTAAACATGAAAAAAATATAATATACATGTATGTATTAAACAAAGCTAGTAAAAAAATGATTCTATTGATATCCAAAAGTTGTGTTGACCTGTGTTTGAACATTGACGGCTAATTAGAAAATGAATCAGAATTAGGAAAGATTTACATGTTTGCTGTCAAACACAAAATTGTTGACTACATCTTAACATGAAAGAACAAGGACTGTAGTGACACTGAATAAATATAAACAATAAAATGTTTTGTCAGATTAATTATATTTAATGTTTTTATATCTCATCCAGTACAACAGTTGTCTTCTCGGACACATAAAGACCATCTAAGAACTTTCTGATATCCTTATTTTTTACTGTGGTAGACTGCTGAATAAGGGCAGCTGAGCTTGAAACATCTTCCAGTGAGTTGCCTTCTATGATCAATTCATCCTTTTGTTTAGGAGAGTTGACAACGGTCACACCAGGTGCCATCTTAACTCTTCTGATGTATTTCTCACCAAGGAAGTTACGGATTTCAATAGTGGTATTGGCTTCAGTAGTGACACAGTTGATGGGGAAGTGAGCGTATACAGCACGCATCTTGTACTGGAATCCCTTGGTAACACCTGTAATATAGGAAATGAATTAGGCTAAAATAAGCTTGAACTATAACATCAGTCTTGTTTTACAAATAATGAATCTGGCTAATCTGTAGAGCCGTATGTGTGTTTTCATCTGATACTATACTTGACAGTCCTTAACCTCAGAACTGAATGTGAATTTATGACCCATAAAAGAATGGATTATTTTAAGTCCTAAATTATTTACTTTTAATATTATTTATATATAGTTCAACAGCACATTTTAAACTATTTATAATAAACAATCATATGATACTCAAACTATAATATCACATATGAGACTAAATATTTATTAGTCTACCTCATAATTGGTCTTGTAGTTCTCACACTTTATTTTTGTTTATTTTTTATATAGAATACTAGCAATGTGGGTCACACATTACTACTATTCTTGTTAACCCCTCGACCTAAGCTAAAATACTTGTGTTAAGAGTGGGTTAACAGATTTGAAAATCTCTGCTTAACTGCCATTACCCATTTTAGGAGATAGATAGATAGGGAAACCTTATTGGATCAGTTTTTGGTCCCTAGGTTATAAGCCATAAACTTTGCATACATGGCATGTGATGGCAGTTCTAGTGAGAAGTATTTATTGAACAACATTCAAATACAAGAAAGAAAATTACAGTTTAACACAATATCCAAAGCAAATATACTTCAAAATTGTTTTGTCTGTCAGTCTGCCCTCTAAAAAAGTATAAATTCACTTGTACACTTGAACAATAACAAGTAAACAAGTTACCTTTAATCATGTTTTCAACGTGTGAGCACACAGTCCTGACTGCGGCAAGTTCTTTCTTTGATCCGAACCATTTCTCAACCTTGAGTAGGCGAGGGTTCATCATGCGAATATCAACAGCCAAGTGCTTGAAGTTCCTTTTCAAAACTCCGCGCGGTCCTTTCACTGTCACCAACCGCGACTTAACGTGTACAGTGAGACCCTCAGGGATCTTCACTTTTTGGTTCGCAACTATTTGCTTCATGGTCAAGCCTAAAACGATAACAAATCCAGTTACTACACCTAACCTACAAGTCGCAAAACTTGTCAACAAGGTGTGTAAATTATATGTATGGTAAATGAAATATTATATTGAACATAAGCTATATATTATTTCTCATCACAGTAGATCACTATCACATGAATATATTGGTTGTTTCGTGAGATTTTAATCGATTTTTGCAATTTAAAACACAATCACCTACTTTCTTTGACACTAGAGCCGGAAAAGGCAGATTCGGCAAGAAAATGTTGCCTATACAAAAAAGTCAAATACTACTACGACTGTCATTCTACTCACGCTTACTTTTTTTAATGGTACAAAAACCAAGTCTTTTATCTGTCATTATTTTAATCAGTATATTACCGATTACAATAATGATAGATAAAAGGATAAAAAAAGAAAGTATGGCGTATGTTACTGAAATTAAAAACAGGAACATTATTGTATGAACTAAAATCATTTTTAACTGGGTTCAATAGTTAACTATATGTTGGAGGGATCGGATTTCCCGGCAACAGCCAGTTCGAAGTACAGGTATGCGACCCTCACCTGCTCGAACTAGTGCTTACACCCCCCAATCCGCCCATATAAGCAATATCCATTTCCTTCTATTGCCTTGCCTTCTTATGTCTGTCTAATGTTTAAGTCATTCAGCATTAAACCAAATCAATTATTCGTTTTATTACTCGAGTTATCTAACAGAACTATTGACATTGTTTTAAAATAAAGTGAAAATATATTATCAGCCTATATTATTTTCTAAAATCATAACCATGTGCATGACAATTATATGAATCAAGGTCTTAATTTGTAATAGGTAGTAGTATTTAAGGCACAGTACGGCACACCGTGTGGTTTTAGTCGGTTCGATTCTGACACACTGCCCGAAAACCCCGGTAGGGTGACGGCCTGAAGGGGTTTCCACACACACAAAAAAAAAGAAAAAAGGTACTAGTAAGGTATCTACTAGTACCTTTTTCTTTCTTTTTCCTTTTTCTTTTTTCTAGTACGTTTATACGTACGTTAGTACGTTTTTTCGCTACAACGCAACGTTGTAGCGAAAAAACGTGGTGACAAAATCACTAGTTAGTTTTTATCTTGAAACTAGTTGTTCGGTTATATGTTACGCAACCAGTTACTATAACTAGTGATGTGAAATGAAACAACGCCCACATCTATATAATATATCTACTTATAGTATTGGCAACCAAGCCACTAAAGTTATTTAGTGTAACAGAGATATTGATAACGACTTTTCTTTCACGACTATGAATAGTTTCGGCATATTTAAGGATAATCTGCAAGAAATAAATACACTGCGGTAGCAACATGAAGCTCTACTAATACTGGAGGCAAAACACCGAACATTTGTTGCACATTTAAACAACCTTTTGTTGGAATTGCATATTTTTCGTACAATACTCTAACTCTTTCAAACTTACGAAATATGACTACAGAGACCGTATATCGTTTATCTGTAAACTAATGAAACATCTTTATTTTTATTATGTAACTACTTTTTGACATTCAAACAACGCTTAAGAAAGATACTTTGAAATTACAAAATACATGTGTAAGACCTATTGGGAATTTAACAATAATTTTTATTGTCTCAAAACATTTCAAAGCTTACACAAATTTTCTTATGTAATAGTAGTTTTATTTGTTGCAACTTTGCAAGTAGTTGTGGCTTCTGGTCCTGAGCTAGGCTGATAGCATCTATTTCAGTACAAAGCGGCTCCCCATACTACTTCACATTGAATACATTTTTTTTTAGTTAGCCTCGCACGTGTCCCACTGCTGGGCAAAGGCCTCCCCCTTACGCTTTCACTAATCTCGGTTCTCGGCCACCCTAGGCCTAATAAATAATACTACTTTAAACATTGAATACATAGTAAATAAATTAGATTGCCCATCACATTCATCATCAGACAAGATTTTCAGAAGAGCTTCTATTGTGGAACAATGGAAAGTTGAGAATATCACTACATTTTATAAAACAAAGCCCCCTGCTGCGTCTGTCTGTAAACTCAATAGCTACAGAAAGAATTTTTCATATGGCTTTCACCAATAGATGGAGTGATTCATGAGGAAGGTTTAAGTGCCATATAATATTTAGCCATATATAATCACGCGTTTATTACTTCCGTTTTTTTTTTTTGGAGGGGCAAACGAGTAAATGGGTAGCCTGAACAAAGGCAATCTTGGTCTATCCTTTTCAAGGGTAAGACCGGTCGGTACAGACTCAGACTGTAACCCTAACAACGTGTATGCAACATTTCATGATGATCGGTTAAAAGTAACTAGTAGTTAGTCGTAAACACGTAACAGAGGGAGTTACTTTTGCATTTGTAACATTAGTATAGATTATTATTACTTAATTATGATTGGTTACAAATATTTATTTTAATTTATGAAGCTTAAATTTTTTCTTGTTTAAAATGGCACATCCTTTAAGAAAAGGATAGAATTCCAATTAATTTATTTCAATTTTCAAGGTAAAACTTTTCGATTCGCAGTAAATGTTCACTGGTCTCCAGTGTCAGTAGAATTTCGTGATGGAGTTAGTAGAATAATGTCAGTATATTTATCGAGGATATAACGAGGATAAGATTAAAACTGTGACAGATTTTTGACAGTGGTTTCTGTAAACATCTGATTGTGACATTGTGAAATTTGTGAATAGTTGGCTTTTTGAATTTTGATGTTTTAAAAGGTTTTAATGACTGAGACTTGGGTATATTAAATGAATTCAGTTAATACAACGCATTTTTATATCACATAATGTTGTTTAAGACAATTATTAAGGCTGAACTTAACGTCAGTCGTATTTTTGCTCGAGGTAAATTACATCTACATAACCTATCTAGAACTTAAAACTATGTAGATAATAATCTACTGTTGGTGAACTTACTGTATTTTTTGAGTGCAGGTTTGGGTACCAAAGCGTCATGGGACATCGTGACAGGAGTCTGTATCGAAAGGTTACCAGTGGTCACTCCACCACTAATTGAAATTCAAAAGAAATACAAAGACCTACTTTATACTTTGGAAGTGGAAAAGAGCATGAAGTCAAACAATGAAATTAGGCATGAAAACGATAAGTAAGTGTTTAAGTAGCTGTATTATATTTGAAGTCTATGATTGCATTTATCGCATCTTATATAAGACAGAGGTCACTGGTTTTTTAATAATCCTACTTGCTACTGATATTATAAACGTGAAAGTTTGTGAGGATGTATAGATGTATGTATGTATATATGGATGTATGTTACTGTTTCACACCAAAACTACTGGACCAATTATGATGAAACTTGGTATGTAGATAGCTGGAGACCTGGATTAACGCATAGGCTACTTTTTTATCCCGACATTTCCACGTGATCGAGACTTACGCGGGTAAAACCGCGAGGCACTGCAAGTATAATATCTAATGCTCTTAATATAACAAACTAGCACCCCCCCGCAGTTTTTGTGTGAAAATATTACAAACATACACACAAATGTTTCCTCTTTAGAATATTAGTTTATATGAAAATATTTAATTATCATTCTTATGTGTTACTAATGCAAAATGCTTAAGCATTGTTACTGAAATATGTTCTATGTAATGTAAATTGAGCATTGCTCTTCGACTGCCTTGCTGTTTGACTATTATTTAAGTTTCGATGTTAATTTATTGATGCTTGATCATGAACTTTACAGATCTAACAGATCATTCTAAAACACTGAACTTCTTTGAAATGTTTAACTGACAGTAGAAAGCCAGGTACTACAATTTGAAATTAACTTTCTTATAATTTTTTTTTTCAAAGAGCGCAAGCTGAGCTTCTCAAGAAAGAGTCAGTTGACGTGGATTTAGATGCAGTAAGCAAAATCACTGCACAGGACTTTGAAGATGCTTCCAATGAAGAGTTCAACCAATTCAAATTTGCCAATATTGAGACAGGTACCTTCAATGTTTTCTGCATTATTATGCAGCAGTTAGTGCAGATACCCACTTGGTCTGTACTGCTAGAGGATTATTGACTGAAGGCCTATTGGGGCTTTAATTATAAAAAATATAATCCTTGGTTGTATATAGAAGATATTGTATTCTAAAATGTAGTTTTTCCTAGATGCTGACAGAAAAGGTGACAAAACCTCAACAGAGAGATGTCTTCAAAAGCACTTGGTACTTGTGACTCCAATAAAACTAGGCTCTGATTTAAAGACATTGCTACCTCAAGGTTTGTGTAAAGACGGAGAGACTTTAAGACAGGTAATTA
This sequence comes from Callimorpha dominula, assembly GCA_949752705.1. NCBI lineage: Eukaryota > Metazoa > Arthropoda > Insecta > Lepidoptera > Erebidae > Callimorpha > Callimorpha dominula. The sequence continues at coordinate 15,501,432 of OX456997.1, forward strand.
TCATATTCCCTTCGTCTTAGACTGTGTCTTAAGGGCCATTTATAGTAGCCATCCCCTGCATTTTCACTGCTGTACACCTAACGTACACAGTGTGATGTTACATAGTCATTAAATTCTTCAATGAATACTCCACCCAGTACAAGAAGTAAAATTATTCTAATGTGACTGACAGTTTCCGAAATTAGCACATTTAAACAAACAAACAAAAAACCTCTTCAGCTTTATTATACTAGTATAGATTTACAAACAAAACTTTCAAACTATAAAACCACTGCTTGGAAACCTCATCTACCCCACTTTGTATGATGTGATGGGTTTAATCTCCATATCTCCATTTATTTATTGAGGTAATTAACACATAGTTTTTTTTTCATTTATGTTAGTTCCCCTTTCATTGACTAGGTATAAAAAGTTTGAAATCGAAATGCATCGTTAACTAGTAAACGAACTAACAGTTGGAGGTAGAGATTGGAGATGGGATGATATACCATGTGTGCAGCAACAAAGTGCAGTGGGTAACCACTATTCTGACGTGATGTTGGTTATAATATTTATAAAGCCACTGTGACGTACATATAATTTCCTTTTAAAATACTTTCAACTCTTGGTACTAAAGTATATTATTCTGTTTTCTATCCATTAGACTGCAGAAAGAATTGTACAAGAACAATGTGGATCTGAGCTGAAAGTGCAATTCCTATCAAATGCGCCATGTGGATTTTATAAGTATAAATATCCCTCTGAAGTCAATGGTAAAGTAGGGGCAAAGGTAAGTAAATTTTTAACTCTTTGGAATAATCAAACATTTGTATATCATCTTCATCACCTCAATCCTAGGAAATCCACAGCAGATGACAACAATGTGGTAGGTAGCCATTGGAGGTCAATAGGATGATGAATTGAAGTCTTTAAGGAGAGGCCTGTATAGTAGTAGACATAATGATGTATGTGGTAAAAAGTATACTTCTGTTGATATACACTGTTATATTTTATTTAGTTGGATCTTACGTCGTCATATAATTTCTTATTCCAATTTCGTACCTTACCTTTTTTTACCTTTTTTTAAGAAATCATATCATGTCGTCGTCATTATGCACACAACAACTTACAACTTACTCTTAACACACTTAATTATGTAACAATTTTTTTTGTTTTTATTTGTAAGATATTAATTTTTGCATACAATGAGTTCAAATTGAACTGTTGTGTTTGGTAAGCGTATGAATTGTGTAAGCGGAACCTATTGATAATTTACGTTTTAAGGTTTCTGTAAAAATACGAATAAGGATATAGAGAAATAAAAATGACAAGGTTGACCGGAATGTCAAATAAAATTAGGCTGAATTGAAAGTACCTTTTCCTATGGGATTAAATCAACAAATTTATTGATATCTGAACTGGACAATGTCTGTTTTGTCAACTATTCAATTAATTACTTAATTAACGCTTTAAGTGTCATGACTAAAGTTATGTCATACTCATGACTAAAGTTAAAACTTTTATTTATATAATATTTAAAGCCCTAATTTGAGCACAACTAAAATAAAAATATTGGATAGCACTCATACCTACACACACACACACAAACACACACACACACACACACACACACACACACACACACACTCACACACACGCACACGCGCACACGCACACGCACACACATTCACACGCACACCGTGTAGAACAACATATAATTCTATTTTAGGTTTTTATTTTTGTAAGTCATTGCATTTTTTTTGTATTTTTGATAAGTCATGCACCCCACTTGGTCCAAGAGGGAGCCTGGTGATCTGTAACTCAGGTCTTCCTACTACGGACACCAGTCTCTCACAATGGAAACTATTGTTGTAAATATTATTTATTGTGTAATATAACTGAACTGTAGTTGCCTTTGTGGAAGAAAAATAAAATACCTTTCATTTCATTTCATTTTAGTATAACCTTAGTTGAACGGTCACTCTTTTGCCCAATCGAAATAGGTAGGTTTGTATTCATAGGATTGGATTATGGATTATAATATCCATGGCCTTAGGAGATCATTTGACTTTATCCCAACAAGTACAAAAACATCTTGCTATTTTATTACTCAGACTTGTTAGGCATCCCATAAGTCATTCAAAGTTATAGGGGTCATAAAATAGTTGGTGGATATTAAAGTATTTTGAGAACAGTCGATGTGAATTAAATAACACTTCAAACGCGCCGAATCTTAAAACTAAAATGATGGCTCAATGTGATAGTTGCGGTTAACCGCAGCTATATTAAAAACGAGTCGGCAACAGCTAAGACTATTGTTGAGGCGATGTATTCGTCAGTGTCTTGTTAACCTTCTGTCGTCGGTTCGAACATCAAGACAGGTTTAGGTACTATCATTGATTTTAATAGGTTTGTTAATGCTGATGACACTTAAGTATATCTATTTTATTAGGACGTTATTAAATAAGGTAGGACACACCTAACTGCTTTTAAATAAACGATCACGTCTAAAGAACTAGTGCGTGGAATTTGAAAAAAAAAAGTACAATTAAAACATTTATGAACAACTTAATTCTTCATATTCAACACAAATTTATAAATAATGCTTAAAGTTATAATATCATAGCTAAGGGGCCATCCATAAATGACGTCACACGTTAAGGGGAGGAGGGTTATAAGTTTGTAAACGTAAGACTAAGTCCATAAGCTACTACACTTTTATTTAGTTCTGGGTGTAAAATTAAAATGCAATATATGTGGCGTCACATCAGGGAGGGAGGGGGTTCCATAACTGTGACTACCTGTGACAAGGACGGGGCGGCGGGGTAAAAAATCATGACATTCGTGTGACGTAATTTATGGATGGCCCCTAATAGAGGTGAATTGTTGGAACGAAGTTCTTTATCGCACGTTACACTTCAGATGCTCGGTGGATGAGGGCTAGCGAGAGAAAAGTGTCAGCGTAACGAAAAATGCTGACCGCGAGTTGATATATTAGTTCGAGCAACTTTCACAGATGGCGCAATTTTAATTTTAAATATTTACTATATTTTGATACATTTTATGGAATCCATTAAATATATTTATATATATATAGCGAAAGGAACTTCGTTCCAATCGGGTGTCCCAAAGACATCCCAAGACATGCGTTTTTTCTTGCAAAAAGATTTATATGCATTGATATTTTTTGTTATGGTATAGGAGGCAAACGAGCAGGCGTACGACGCACCTGATAGTAAATGACTACCGTCGCCCATGGGCACCTGCAACTCAAGAGTCACAAGTGCGTTGCCGGAGTTTAAGGTAGGAGTAGGGGAAAGGTGGAAGAGGGGGAGAGGGGGAAGGGAAGGGTTACCTCACTTACTCGGCGAAAAGCAATGGAAAACTTTGCTTCTCTGCCGGTTTCTTTGAGGCCGTGGTATCACTCCGGTCGTGCCGGCCCATACGTGCCGAAGCATGGCTCTCCCACGGTCACGCCACGATCGATAAGCGCGAATAAGTGATAATTATCTTGTCATCAACACTTATTAGCTGCTGAATATAGAACTTTATTTTACAAAAGGTTAAGTAAATAAATAGCAGCAAGCAACGACTCTCAAACTGATATTATTTTGTCCTGTAAACAATTTTTTCTTACAGGTATTCTTCTACTACGCAAACTACAAAAGTGGTGCTCCTAAGATGAAAGCAAACTGGCTTACTAGAAATGAACTCAAAGACATATTGCCCGACAAATACAACAAGTCAGTCAGGGAGTTCCTAATAGAAGAAACATGTTGATATTTATACTTGTAGTGTACGTAGTAATAAATACATTAAAATGTTATAATTTTATTATTTTAACAGTCCAAAAAATTGTGTTAGTGTTATAGAAATGTATATATCTTCTCTATGTGTCAGAGATATGTAAATAGTTATGAAATTAAATTGAATATAACTTAGTAAATGCTTGGCTTGACAATAAGACTTAAGACATGTGTGTGACACCGTAAGACATGTGTCTGCAATTTCGAGGATACTTAGCCGTGAGGTCATTTTGTTATAAAGCTGCAGAGATTGTTTGTTTGAATGCGCTAATATCACGATCTAACATTCGATTTGAAATATTTTTCAAATCGAATATATCTAGGCATAATGATGAATTCGATAAAATTTAAAAAGACAAGCAGCAAATCAGTTTTAATTAGATACCAGTGTTGCACAATGTATTAAATTGTAATAAGAGGGATATTTTTATCTTATTTTAGAAGTATGCAATAAAATGCAAATACATTTACAGTAGAAAATACGGAATGAGACGGTCCGGGTTTTCTAGTTCCAGGCTATTAGTGATTTCAATTTCCGATAATTAAATAAGCTCGGAATGTAGATAATCTAGTCTATGGTACATCAATAATACAATATTCCCACACAGTGGCGTAACTATGCCATCTGAGACCCGTGGCTAATTCATCGGATGTGTTATTTTACTCTTTTATTTTATTGCGATTATTAAATTACATAACTTATATTGATTAAATAAAAAAGGAATATTTTTTAATACATTTTGTAATTAGTACCTTCTGTGTTTAGGTGCCCAGGGGACCCCTCGAGCCGGTGGCCCGTGGCATTTTGCCCGCTCTGCCACCCTATTGTTACGCCACTGCACCCACATTTGCACCGATTTTCCGTAAACCCAATAAAAAGAAAAAAACTTGATATATGTATACATAAATTTCACCATGTTGACGAACACACATGTCGGCCAAAAGGCAAAACATTTGCTAACCCTTAGAGGAACGGTTCACGTATGAAGACGTCGACGAAAAACTAAACCAAGAACTTTTTTTATGACGATTATATCTGAAGTGATTCAGCTTCAGTTTGGTTCTTTGTATATTTTTTTGTGTTTGATTATAGTAGTTGAATATAGTATCCAATCACACATCGTGTCGGTTGTAAATAAAGGATTCTATCTTACATAACATCCACACAAGGCCACATAAGTGCGAAGGGTATTAATTGGCCTATTTCTTTTTCATGAATTTTGCTTAAGAAATAAGGTCGGATGACAAGTAACTTCGCTTTGCCACAAAAAAAAAATCGCGTCATAATTTGAAACTACTATTTATTTTCTTATCTAAAAAACGAAAATATGTTGAGTTTAAATGATGGAGTAACATAATTAAGGGATTGACGCCGCTATAAGTTCTTGCTTAAGGTTTTATTTATTTAGTCTCGACTCTCAACTCGTATCTATGACGCATATGTATGCTGAGTTACAATCTCGGATTTTTGGTCTCGGACTTACATTAGCGTATACTCAATATTATGATATTATTAAAGGTAATCTACGGATTAAATCACACCGTGATTAGTGAGAATGGATAATGTCGGTGTTGCTTCTCACTCAATAATGAACATTGTCAAGTTTAAAAAGTCGAAAATTGGACAAAAGCGCCTTTACCTACCTACGCCTCAACTGGAATAATTATTTTGCCGCACTATCATACCGTTATAGTCGCATTTAGACACTCATAAAATAATTGTTATGCTACTCTGATCTTGGAAATTGATTTCCCTCTTGGACCAGGTTTTTAGGAGAAGGTTGTGTGCTGCAGTGGACACAGCCATTTTTAAATAAGATGAAGATTAAGTATAAAAATAAATTGACATTACGACGATAACGCCGCGATTACATTATTGTTTTTTGCTATAGGTTAGTAATAATAAATATGCTTAAGAAGAATGCATGAGAAGAATATAAATAATATTCTTCATATTCTCATGCATGAATATTAATGAGAAGTAAGTAGTTACATATTATTATTTTCAAAAGTTTATCTACAATAAAGTAAATCAAATATAAAAGTTTATTTACACATTACTCTCATCGTGCAAATCTTTTAGGCGTCTACAAATCTAAAATGTAACTATTACCTACCTATTTGGTTAGGTACAATTACTTAGTGCGCATTTAGTTTTCGCTTCTTATTGGGTACCTACTAAGAAATATTGTTTAGCGCGAATCTCTTGGCGGCAAGCGGTTCACGGTAAAGCATGGAAATAGAAGTTTACTTAAACAATGAGCGTGGTTTACGAGTAAACAGTTTTTGGTGCCGAACTCCCGAACACTCGAAGCGTAAGCCCTGCTAAATTGAGTTCTGTGTTGTGGGAATAAGATTTTATATTGCAGTATAAATAACGTTCATTTAAAGAGAGAATACAGTACATTCTGTTTATAAGATTTAGCTTCTATATCCTTCAGTTAGAGTAGATTGTCTTTTGTTCCGCTTCAGTTTACTGACTAAAGATGAAACATGTTAACTGCACTTCCCAAGGCTCCCGCTTTTCGTTTACAAACAACAGCGTGCTGTTTTTCGTTTGTGCTGTATAAGATTAAATAATTTCCTATGAAAGTATGTAAATAAATTCTTGATGTTTCTCTTTCGTTGAACTGCTCTATATAGCTACTGAAGTTGGTGGCTTGCTTTGTAACGTTGCAATAAACATCTCTCTCTCTTTGATAAGGGTTATATTTGCTATTGGCACATAATGCGAATAAGGTACCTAAAGCTGCTTATATAAAATTGTTAAGTAACTCGATCATTAGTATAAAGTTTGGTGTTTGTATAGAAAATTATATTAATATTGACCTGGGATATCATACCACCAATAGTAAGGGATTATGGATGAGAAACACTGATTTAAAGTCTGGTTATCTACCGTTTTTTTTTCTCTTGTGGAAACTCTCACGGGTTATCAACCCACTAGCGTTAATGGTGGTATGTCGGAATTAAACCTATTAAAAGCACACGGTGTTTGAGTCATAGGTGGGTCTATTGGAGTGTCTTGGCAAAATGGCTATAGCCTACGAAATAAGTCCCCGCGAACCCTGGCAGACCTTGGCCGTCTCTTAAACAATGGGAGGCCTCAGGCCACACCTTAGAGTGCGAGGGGCATTCTCTCTTCGGTTTAGAGAGGCGCGAGCCGAACACGTCGCTCTACCGTCAGGCCTGCTTCTGCCAATGGAATCGAATGGAACTACCTTATATATGCTTAATGAGACTTTTGTATGTGTTGTTGTCATATAACAAGGCAGTTTTTTATATAAATAATAAAATTCACATTAGTGCCTTCCTGTAATAACGATAAAGGACATCGTTCAAAGTATTACCTCATATTTACATTTTCACAATATTAGATTGTATAGATTACGTTACGTTACGTGTACTGATACATATAATAAAAGTGAAGAGATTTTTGATTATTTGTTTGCTTAAATGGGCTAATCTCTGGAACTATAAGTCAGATTTGAGTAATTATTTTTATATAGGATAGAGTATTTATTGAGGAAGGTTATGGGATATGGAACACGACGCAATGATGCTTAGGAGCGGGGCAGTGAAGATAAACGCAAAAGAAACCGCTTGAAACGGTGGGTCTAACATATATGTAAGTTGCTCTCAATGCATATTCCTCAATGTGAATCTTGTTATTAAGGCCACGTATAGAATATAGGAAGAAATATGCTTCTCTGTGAGTTTTCTTTAGGTAGTAATCGAAACATTAAATCGCACTCTATATATTATGTATCGCACCAAGCGCCTACATTTTAAGAACATGCAACTTGAATCTAATAAAAGAATACAAGTGATAAATCAAGATATAAGATTCAAAGGACTTGAAGGGATATATTATAGATAATGTTCGCCAAAAATTGGGTCATGATCCATTCCTTCTAGTATAGGTACATTTATACCTTGCACGTCAGCTCCCAAGCAGACACCCTTCAAGAACGTACAATCGGAATGTGCTCATTTAACGCACATGCCTCATGCAAATTAACAATATTACATAAACACTTGTATATAGGGATATGACTTGTCGGGCTTTGGTGTAGATGTATATTAGTGTGCACCTACACCAGGTCTATACAATTTAAAGCTTAACTATATACATACCAAAAATATAGCAACAAGCCCCTACTCTTTGAGGAGATGCAACATGGATGCGTGCTGCGTGTGCTGTATTTTATTTCTTAACCGACTTCTTATATAGTAATTAGGTAAATGATGCACAATGGCCTAATCCTGTCTGAACTTAGGTTCGGTCTACAAATTTCTAAGAAAAAGTATTTTGTGGTATTCTCTTTTAGGTTGGAGGAGGAAACTCGTTACGCATGAAAACCTGAGCAAATTGAAGGATGAGGAAGCAAAACGTTGGTACAAAAAAGATCTTAGATGTTAAACATTCTATTAGGTCATCATCACGGGACGCACAATGAAGCGGTATGTCGGAATCCAACTGGTATGGTGGAAGTCCCTGAGAATCCCAGCAGTCGTGGCCCGTCGTGGCTAGACCAGAACTCAAGGAATTTGGATAATGGCCTGGTGAGACTTTTCCTGGACGTGAGAGTACTATCGCTCTCCCGTTCCTTTTCCCAGCCTCTTTAGCGGCCATGACTTCCATTCACAAAATGTAGCGGTTCAATCCCACACACTGTCACTCTGAACAATAGACAGAACCATGGTGTCCAGTGAGAGTGCAGTATCCTTGCGGTAGCCTCCGCAGTGGTGGTATGTAGACGTTGGCTCCTGATCTATACAACACAGGTACTTTACGAAACAGCCGTGGCCGGTCAGCACATGCGTCAGCCGGTTCATCTATAGGTACTAAATTAAAAATTTAAATCGTGCACTCTTATTGAGTCACCCTTTAATATTATAAAGTGGTAAAGTTTGTGAGCTTGAATGTTGGGGGTAATCTCCGGTACTACTGACCCGATTTTGAAAATTGTTTTAGTGTTGGATAGCTCATTTATCGTGGCAGTTATATAACATCATGCTACGACCAATAGAAACGGAGCATCAATGAAAAATGTTGCAAAAACGGGGAAAATTTACAAACGCAGGCGAAGTTGCGCGAGTGAGCTAGTAATATATATTTTAAATTAGGTACAGAACATTACAGGATAATACATACACATTAAGTCTGTGGCTAAGTTAACCAATTGTTCATTCATATTAAAAAAAAAAAAATTAGAAGTATTGTTTTCACTTATTTAATTTTACATTGTTGACAATCAAAGAATTCCTTGAACTGTAACAACATTTCTCTAGAAACCATACGGTTAATTCTTTATTAAAACCTAATAAAATATGGGTTTAGGTATGTGATTGTAGGTTTTTGGCTTTGATTTAGATGATGTGACGCGACATCTCACTGTTGACTGCACGGATGTCGCAATGGTTTAAGTGGTTCCCTCGCCACTACACCGCGCCGAGTCTTGTGGGTTCAAAAATTTGTGTGATCCACAAATAGTTGTTCCGAGTCTGGGTGTTCTTTGTGTCCGTTGTTTTAATGTTTGTGCAGTACCTACTTAATAGTTTATAACGAATTACAATGGCTAGATTCTCATTGATTAAAAGAAATAGTAGGTGCCTAGGTGATCGATTTCCTCTCGGAGTCGATGTAAAACGTCTAAATGTGGACACCAGCAGAGACAATAATTAAATTAACATGCTCTCATCCCGTATGTACTTTGGTTATCAACATATTATACATTATTACAATATTACAAAGTCCCCCGCGCGTCTGTCTGTCTGTTCGCGATAAACTGAAAAACTACTTAACGGATTTTCATGCGCATTCATGAGGAGGATTTTGTGTAAATTGATTTGAAATATGTTGATGATTGTTGAAGATGTAACTGCTACAAGTGCGAAGCCGGGGCGGGTTGCTAGTATGTTATAAAGTGCTACAGATAGAGGTCTAATGATTGTGACGAAAGGTAGCCATTAGACCTATTTCTATTTTTAACAACTTTTTATTAGCTTCACTTTTAGCTCACTAACTAACTATGTAAACAAATCTTGGAAGTTAAGTTTAACATACTTCAAGGTGTCATATCTTCATGAAACTTTGTATGTTTATGAAGTTTGGATAACAGTACTATAATTTGACATCTTGGAGCTGATCTGACGCTCGAGCCAGGAGGTGAATAGTGGAAATCCTCAGTGGCTACTAGTAAACCCCTCGAGTTTAGGCTCATATGATTCATTATGACGAGATTGGGCTTGACCATCGTTAGGGTCTGATGATAATAACTCCACACATCTCACACACGGCCGTCTGATCCCAAACTAGGGAGAGCCTGTACTATTCTAACCAGACTGCTGATAAACATACTTATATTTTTCTAAATACATACATATTATAGATAAATTACACCCAGACGCATAACAAATTATCGTGCTCATCACACAATTATTTGTCCTGGGTGTGAATCGAACTCACGACCTCTGGCTCAGCAGTCAGGGTCACTAGCCACTAGACCAACAGAAAGAAAGAAAGAAAATACATTTATTAGCCACACACAATAAATAATCATGGAAGAAAAAAAAAATATTGTACTAAACTAAAGAAAAGAGTAACTTCCAAAACAACAACATAAAATAAAATGTGTGACTAAAAGGCCACAGCTCAGCCTATGCTATGGCCCCTAAAAGTGACCACAGCGCTGATTTTCAGCTGAAGCCCAAAGACACCTCACGGACGTGTGCACAGTTGTAATTCTATAAACATACATGTGATAATTACATACATTACTACATACAACAGGCCAGTCGAATGTCGGTTATGAAGTCAGGAGGTGGACAGGTTGAAACTCTTTTTTACTTTTTTAATTCGGTTCGCCGTTAAAGCGTTTTTTATAGTTATACTAAACTATAATTTTGTTATTTCAATGGTTATTGTGTTTTTAAATATATATTATTCAATGGTTCAATGGTTACTGTATATAATACGAATAATCAGGTGTAGATCTTACCTCCGACTTCGCGACGTAGATACAAGAATTTGGAAAAAGTTGTAAAAATGTATGATACAAGTAATTTAATTCTATCGTGTAATCTAGGCCTTAGCGAAATAGTGAACGATTCTATAGTAAAGTTCTCTGGTATAATATTATAATAAAAACACAGTTTATGGAACAATTATTGCAAAATACTCACCTGGCTAACTTGTCATGAGTGCCCTCACTCTTATATGAGTCAAGAAAAATTGTTTTCGATAACATCTTGTTAAATAGTTTATGATATAGGTAAAGTGAGATAGTACGTAGATATCAGATAACGTAGTCAACTCCATATAATATTATAAATGTGAAAGTTCCGAAGGATGGATGGATGGATGTTTGTTACTCTTTCACGCCAAAACTACTGAACCGGTTGTGATGAAAATTAGTATGTAGATAGCTGGAGACTTGGATTAACATATAGGCTATTTTTTATCCCGATATTCCAGGGATCGGGACTTACGCTGGTGAAACCGCGGGGCGCTGCTAGTATATCATAAAGGCTTTAGCGTGTACAACTTTTAACTTTTTTTAAAAAAGATTGGACAGTCTCAGGTTTATTTAAGTCTTGGCTTGTAAACAAGCCTCACTTTACTTAACTATCAACTTGACCCTTAAGATTTGTAAATAATGTTTGCACGGATGGCGCAGTGGTTTAAGTAGTGTTATCGCATCAAGGGCGTGGCTTTGATTTCGATATAGGACAATTATTTGTTTAATAGATATATATAAGCTGGTCGGAGATGTCATTACTCGATTAATAGTATGGGTACACTGACTAGAAGTTAAATGCAGTTATATTTTAATTAGGTATTAATTTACATAACTAGTCGCATGCGTAAAAACCGGCCAAGTGCGAGTCGGACTCGCGCATGAAGGGGAAACCTTTCACTATCGTACAAGATGTAATACTATAAGCCAAAAAAATAGGTTTCTAGTAGGGGAGCCCCCTTTAATTTTTTATTTATTAACAGAAATACATTATCTGTGAAAATTTCAACTGTCTAGCTATCACGGTTCATGATATACAGCCTGATGACAGACAGACAGACGGACAGTGGAGTCTTAGTAATAGGGTCCCGTTTTTACCCTTTGGGTACGGAACCCTAAAAAAATATATATATATTATTTTCTTTTGCCTTTTATAATATGAATTAACATCTCCCATTTAAATGCTAAATAATTTTTCTTTATTCCTATTCAATTCTGTAGGTTTTCTTTCATGTTCTAAGGACAGGAGGATTACGAGTTTTGTACGCCGTAACGATGATAGATAAAAAGACCTACACGACTGTAGCCTGATGTAGTTTTGAATGAAAAATATTTAATACAAGCAGCGCCCCGCGGTTTCACCCGTGTAAGTCCCGATCCCGTGGGAATATCAGGATTAAAAGTAGCCTATGCGTTAATTCAGGTCTCCAGCTATTTACATACCGAGTTTTATCGCAATCGGTTCAGTAGTTTTTGCGTGAAAGAGTAACAAACATCCATACATCCATACATCCACACATCCATACATCCTCACAAACTTTCACGTTTATAATATTAGTAGGATATTATATGTTAGTTATTATATATTAGTGGGATATACAAAAACTACTTATGACTTATGACTTTTTGATTTGTATGTGTAGTTAAGTAACGCAAAGTTAGTCAATTCTTCAACTTCAACTTTCAGGGCATTATGTTCCTGTAGTTTTTACGTCTTCGTTTTGGTTTTAATTACATTAGTTGGTGTTTAGCTTGGCCCTGATTTAATTAACTGTATAACTGTATATCTGTTGTGAATAGTCTTTATAAATCCAAAAAATATAGAGGCCTTTGTTACGAAATTAATGAATGAAATGTTACAGGATTAAAAGTTTTCTCAAATTGTAACCATTATTTACGAAATTTGAAAAAGGTGTCATAATGTTCCTTCTGAAGCCTCGGTAAACATCACCCTTAAACATGTTCAAATCGTTGTTGTTTGTGTTCAGTTGTCGTCCCTTTTCAATTATGTAATAGACATTTAGATTGGTTGGTTGTAGGTTAGGTAGGTCTGAAATATTAGTGGATAGGCGACAAAGGTTAAGTAAGATTAATAACTTTGTCAAAATAAAATTATTTTGTGTTCAGCAGTTAATATCGCTATTTGCACAAAAGTTACACGATAACTAACAAGCGCACTAAAGATTATATCGGTATGTGTGTTATGAGCTCGTGAGCCTTGAGTATTGAGCCTTCTAGCATGTCTGCTTGTATTCAGGGGGATATACATCTACGTATGTACGTCCGTTCGGATCTTAAATGACTACTTCGTCTAGCGGCTTTGTGGAATGTAGAAGAAATCGTAAAAGTCCCGAACACACGCGAAGCACTTGCTCTCAGTGGTTTCTGTCCATCGCTAAATAAGGCAAACGCTTTTTGAAAATAGAAAATTAATAAATTTGAAATGTTAAATTATGGGCTTTGGGGTAGGTTCTAGGATTAGAAAAGAAACTGCAGATGCCATGTTGTAGCTCAGTATGTTTCTTTGTTATAAACCAGGAATCTTTGATAACGGTACCAACCCTAGTTAAATGAATGGTATGGTACTTCGCGGTAATTCCAAGGATGTTCTCCTTGGAATTCCCGCGAGAAACGTTTTGATGCACCTCCCATATATTTGTATTGTGATCTTTGCTGTTAGTAGTGGGTTTCTTAAGAAGGGGCTATACTGTTTATCTGTAATACTTTTATCCCTTGTGTTATCAGGGCAGCAACTGGGTCTTCATTTAAAATTTGTTTTCAGTTTTTTTTAAGCGTTTGCTTTCTTTCTTACTGTAGGTACTACGGCTAGAAAACGAATTGAAAACATGCACTCTCATGCTCTTACACACCAGTGGCACTGACGAACGTAACTGACTTCCATGCATAGGTAGGATTGACCCTGGTGGAACCGGGGTTTCGTGCAACTCCCAATATCTTGGTTAGAGTGAATAGGGAACCCCTTCTTAACCCAATTTGGAATAAGATTCAGAATACTTTACCAACTGAAATGCTTCAGACCCATTACGGTTTATTAAAATATAAAAAAGGTGAGCTTCATGAATCTAGGATTATCATCGGTAATCGCATACTATTGAGTGGGACATATGCTTTTGACGATAATATGTGATCTTCGTGGAATCAGAAATACTCGTTTATTTTATTAGTCAATGCGTGCCAATATGTCTAGCAATAAAAATAAGTCACAATGGCCAGTTGGTCTACTGTTTCGCAGGTGTAAGGAGTATTAATATCACTACGAAAATAATTTTTATGTTGTCATAAATTTATAATTTGAACACCTGAGCATTAATTTATCTATCGTATTGCTAATAGCTAGCAGTTTCAACAATATCAAATTACCATCGACACCTACATCTATATTTAATTGATTTGAATTAATTACATTAAATAAAAGAAGCCGTTTCCATGTTAACGTCGCTTAAAGGCTAAAGTTGAGTCTCGGTGGGGGGCGCAGCCCGGGGCTTCGGACCATCTATAATTGATAAAATTCTCAAACACACCACTCAATTTCTTTTCAACATTTCACTATTTTAAGGAGTGAGTCATTTTTCTTTGTATAAAAGTACAATATTATTGATTTCATTGATGATGCCGCATGTTTACACTTTATTATATTACCTATTTATTATACGCTTATATTATAAAAGTGATTTATTTAATTTAACATACCTGTTTGACCCAACCCATCTTTGTTTATATGTAGGTATATGAGTTATTTGATATTTATGGAACATAAGTATCGGTTTTTGATTAATACAGCTACGTGTCATACTTGTTTTCCGTTACTATTTAATAGTGTTACGCCGTATTTAATGTCTAATATTTGTATTAATAATTACTAAATGATTAGAACGATATACAATAGTGATATCAATAAAATTAAACTGCAAGATCATTGCAAACTAATTAGTCATCAACCAGTAATCATCTTTGAGAACACAAAAAAAGTCCCGACGAAATTCACATAATGTGCGTCAAAGTTAGATAAAACGGCAAATAGAACCTGAGTGGGCCATTGTTCCAGAGTTAATGGACCACCGACCGATACGCGGCGGCATCCACGCAAAAACAACTCTGAAATATCGGCATCGGAAAAAAGGAAACGAAAAACAACATATTTCGCCATTGAGGTAGGCAGCCGAAGAATTCGTCAAAGTATTTTATCTCGGGCTTTCACAGTTCGATGGCGGTCCGTGTTAAGTTATTGCCGAGACAAAGTTATCGACGTAATGTGAGACCTCTCAGACAAAATTGAAGACTTCTTTGAACGCCGCCATAACCAGCACTCTTTAAAGAAATGCTTTTGCTAATACTATAAGCAAAAACTATACTTTTAAAACTTAAGTCAAGTTTCATAGCTAATTATCTAAACAGATATAATGTTGACTTGGCTGTTATGATTGGGAATAATGCCTTTCATAGTCAGTTCCGAATTGTTTGTACCTAGACTGCTGACTAGTCAGCTAGGTAGCTGACTGCTACCTAGCTGATTTATAAATGATAAATCATTTGCTAACTTCTGTCAGCTTATTTGAAAACATTGTTGTATAGTCCAGTAGGGAGGATACTTTTACACCATAATATAATGTTTTATGTAAAGTTCCTTGGGTTTGAATTTTGCTTGTAGTGCTGATGAACCAGAAGTATTTAATATTATATTACCATTAAATAAAAATAATACATAAATTAAAAATAAATCTTTAAATAAATACCTCAAAGCTTTATGTTCTATGTCTGACGGGCGGGAGCACTACCGAAGACCCTCATCTAGTTTTACGAAGTAGTTACTGCCAATTTTAAATAGGCGGTTATCGGAAGTCCCGTAAAGTAGTTAAAAACTTTTTAGATAAAATTTGGTATTACACAAAGTAAAAAAGTGGGACAAATGACATATATTATCTTGGATGCTCCTAAGACTCTTTCGTACTGTATTGAAATAATATAAAGAAGTGTTATCAGTTAAACTGTTTCAAAGGAGAACTGTAAACGTTATATCCCAGATTGGCGCCGAATGGAACCGAAAATAAAAGATACTTGAAGCGTCTGGATATTAATTTATCTCACGTAAACAATGGACAATTTTGTTAATAAAACAATTGAACTCTGTGTCCAGTAGCCTATTTGTCTAAATTACCTTCGGGAAAGAATTAGGCCTTCAAAAAGGGAGAACCAAATTCAGTGGCCTAAATATTGACACTTTAAACTTTCACAAACATATTTTGCGTCCTTATAAGAGATTAATTAGCTCGATCACTTGAGGCTCCTTCGGAAAAAATTACATAAAATGGAGCAGTTATTAACAGTTGTAAGTTATAATAATATGTTTTGGGACATTAATAACACAGCGTTATCTACACCAAAACTTAGTTGGGGCATAGCCTAGCTTGTACTATGGTTTCTAGAACACAAATAAACATATCCAGACACCTACTATTTTTTGTAAATAGGTACAGACAAAGGAACACTCAGACTAATGCAAATAGACGAATAATAATCTATAGATGAGAATATTACAAGTACATATTCATGGATATCGATCAGTTGTATATTATGGACTTCAAACTGCAGATATTTTTACTTACAATGCTTTTTATTGGGTGATCACATGGAATCACTTCGTTTATAGACTTGTATAAATAAGATGGATTTACAGAGTTTTTATTTGTTCTGAGTCCCGCGAGTCTTGGTGTACTTTGTATTCGTTAATTGTATGTTTTTGGAGTTCACCCAACACATTCATATGCCTTTAATGCTCAAGTTGTCTTTAAGGAAAAGTAAATAGAGAATCCAATCTTTAGTTATTTACATTTATACTACCACATACTACACAAACGACGTCTTTCGACATATTCTTATCATGACATAAGCGCTAAAAATAACGTAGTTTACCCGTTGATTAAAATTGAAAGTTTCCGCATCAAACTTTCTCTACAGTAAACAGTAATAAGTGTTGAGATTACATAGGCTCGTATCGAGGTATTAATAAAGTCAAGTTCGGAATACACATATGCGACCGCATTAGATATGCCTAAAGATCATCAGATATTACCAGCCGCAATCAAAAACCAATCATGTCTTTATTACTTACTCGTCGAACATGAGCTGGCTGGTCTGTCCGTGTGTCAGTAGGAATGTGGGCACACGGCATGGGTACGTCGGTGTGCGCGGTTACAGATGTATGAGGGCGGAGGGAGCACTCGCAGGCTGCCAGGTGGGCCCCCATTAGCAGCGTCGAGCCTCGAGCGGCCGCTCTTCATCTTTATGATAATTATTTTCTGTTTGTTTTCGTCGAAGAATCGGCCCGCCTCGCCGGCGAACGCTTCTCAGAACCAACTTCCATTGTGGTAAATTAAAGCCGCCCGGACCCCTGCCACGACGAGAGATAATTCGACAGGATGCCACATATTATTAATTGCACTATGACTTGTGGAAATGGAGCTTTGAGTTTAGTGAGTCATTCATTCCGGTGGACCTGACGTTACCCTCTCGCGTGGGAACGCATAACGTACGCGATATACACTCGCTTTAACGACTTTTTAAGTTCGGTTGAAATCTGTCCATTTTAATTTCCATACGATTTTTTTAATTGAATTCTGTTACTAAAATGGCCCACAGGTCAGTTTACAATCGCGTACACCGCGAATCAATTAAGCTCTGTTGGGGTAAAGCGATAAATTTCCAATTAACTGCATCGCAAGAACCGAACTGGTACTGAGCGATCAGTTCGTTAACTAGAGTTTAACAAGGTAATAAATAGAGGGTTCGAAGTAGACACCGGTGACCAGTAAAAAGAGCACCGTAAATAAGCCGAAAGCCTGCAATAAAAAAAGGGAATCTCATAATGTTTACAATCTTGTGGCTTTATTCACTTTGTGTTCCAATTTCATGCTAAATCGAGCGGATAACATCCTCCTTTATCAGGCAGACTCACCGTCTCGGTGGAGTCCGCTCCTCCTCCCGCTGTCGTCCCCTCCCCGTACTCGTCGGCTGACAGAAGGGCGCGGGCGCACGCTCGCGGCGACCTGTCTGCGGGCATAGGCAGCCGCCCTGAGCCGCTATTAAATACAAATCTAACGTCAACCCTGAATGAAGCCTAACACGTTGAAAGGATCAATTTACGATAATTCAATTTGTGAGAAAAGGAAAGATATGTTTTATGTGTACTATAAATTGTATAAACCTTTTAACGCAATATGCATAGAAAGCTTTTACGACTGTATTTAAATCTGTCAGATAAGAAGGTATTCATATTTACTTTATACTTAGTTTTTTATTATTTTGTTGCTACACGAGGTTGAACATATGCATTTAGTGTGGTCAGGTCTGTGGTGTTATTTACTGCGGTCAGTAGCCATACATGGTAGTTTTTCCATTTCAGTAATTTGGACGAACTTTTATGATGAAAATTTTTCTCATAATGGATTAAATTTTACTTACACTTTCGTCCCTTTACATATTTGTTACACATAAAAGGTTTTTGACTAGAATAGAGAATATAATTTTAGTGAAATAAACCCTTAAAAATTTATGCAGTTAGTAGAACAATAAAAAACTCTATTAATCGTTTTCAGCTGGCGTGGTGGTTGCTAAGAGACCATTCATACTATATATATATGTACATAGTTGGACCTACCTATACCTGTATGTATATCTTCTAATAATATATAAAATTCTCGTGTCGCGGTGTTTGTAGTTAAACTCCTCCGAAACGGCTTGACCGATTCTCATGAAATTTTGTGTGCATATTGGGTAGGTCTGAGAATTGTACATCTATTTTTCATCCCCCTAAATGTTAAGGGTAGTCTACCCCTAATATTTTTTTATTTTTAGATAATTTTTTTTTTTTGATACAACATTAGAAAATACATACAACCCTGAATTTTCAACCCTCTACGATCAAACCCTGTTTTTTAATAGCGATATTAGTATTTTTACAAAGGTACAATTTTTTTAAAGTATTTAACCCAGTGAAAATAGAAAGTGCGATTGTTATAATCGATTGTAATAATAGATTGCCGTCAAGTCGATGTCAAACTTTTTTTTTATGAAATAGGGGGTTAACGAGCAGACGGGTCACCTGATGGTAAGTGACTACCGCCACCCATAGGCACTGTGCCTTCCCGGCCTTTAAGGTGGGAGTAGGAGAGGAGGAGAGATGGAGAGATAGGGGGGAAGATAAAGAGAGGGAAGGGTTAGGGCCACCGGTAACCTCACTCGCTTGGCGAAGTACAACGAAGCATTGCTTCACTGCCGGTTTTCTCTGAGGCCATGATATCACTCCTTTCAAGCCGGCCCATACGTGCCGAAGCATGGCTCTCCCACTGTTAAACTTTAAATATGTCAGTTAAGTTAATGAAGTACTTTGAATTAAGAAAATGAATGATTGGTGTTTTGGTATTTTTAAAGGCCGTCAATAGACCACAGCGCTCCATTCTTCTTTCAGTCATAGACCCCATCCCCACAATAAGTTAGTTATTTTTTATTTGACTACTAAAATATTCATTAGAAATAATTAATATGGCAAAACAACGTGTGGTCAGCTAGTACAATAATATACAAGTTTTGAAATAAGAATAGAGAAATAATAATAATTTTTTCATAATGTGCGTGCGTTATTGATGAAAAGGAAATATGTTTTGCCATCGCAAAATATGAAAACCGCAATTACTTACCTAGAACAATAGCTGAATATACAGTTGACCCTCACGCTGCATTAAAGAAATACATTTTTTCATTATGGTCACCGTGCCTGTAAGTGAAGTGCGCATGATTCTCAAGAGTGCATTGGTTAGGAGGCTCGACGGGTTATTAATTTTATGGTGTCGATGGCCGCACGCACCTGGCTGCAGCGGTCACTGCCGCTGTGCCTGCGCATTCCCCACTACACCCCCCTCACTCCTCCCCACCATGCGCCGGGATCAATCACGTAAGTACCCTGGGTAACACATGTTTAGATACCATTAAGAACCTAGATATGTTATTTTTACATTAAAACAATATTTACCTAACAAAAAGTAACAGCAAAAAACAAGTTTTAATAAGACTATTTTTAATAAACATTTAAAATGAATATAAACACATGATAGTTAAAACACTATCGAAAAAAGTAAATATTAAATATTATACAAAGTTAAAACAATAGTCAAAGTCTATCTTTATACCAAAGTATTAGATATGTGATGTGGACAGCATTCCCCTCCTAATCGAACTGGTTGGAAGCAGTGCGCGTGCATTACAATGTAAATGGCACATTCGTCTACAGGTGCCGTAGAGAACCTGAATTGTGTGCTGTATCACGTTGGGCATTTGAATAAAGCATTTCATGTGTCAGGCATACATCGCTGTCTCGCAGTCGGTGGTGTAACCTACACGGTCACAGTTGTACGGCATTATGTAATCACCATTCAAATCATGTCGTGGCGTAGTGAGAGATTTTGACATGTTTTGGTGAAGGTCACAGATGTAAGTAGTACGAGACACGCGGGCGACAACGCTGCTCAGACGATGTGGAAATGCAATTGATACTACTAAGTATACATTATGTACTAAAATTTGGTCCAAATTGTGGATTTTGTTTTAGCGGTAGTATTAATACGGCTTGTGACTCCTTAACATGTCTAACAAGTCTATTGTTTAATTGAATTTATTATGCTAACCCTACTATGCTATGCCTTTTAATAACAGCCTTTTTTGCTCACCGTACAATAATATACTATATAATAAGAATATAGACATACTAATTTTATTTTAAGTATGCTGGAATTTACATCTAATGTTTTGCTCTGCACTCCATAATGTAAGGATCGGGAAGTTGCGTTTAGTTAGATACAATAAGTTTAAGAATGAGTAAAGACACAAAGCTTAAGTATGGATCCAATAACGAAGACGTTGAGACTCGACTAAAATGGTATTGAAATCTGATGAAAAAGGATGTAAAGCACAGTTGTGGGCGAGTACTAAGAATTTGGAAAACCTTAAAAAATATGGATTGATTAAGTAAGTGTTGAAACGATAGCTGACGACAGAATTGTTTGGTGTTAAAAGTCATTGTGCTGATCCCATTTAATTATGACGATCGCCTGGTGGTTGAATTTCGACCTTAAATCATTAAGTTTTAACTGTTTCCTTTAAAATTATGGTCCAGTATAACTTGAGCTGTCATTGTATAGACTTTCCGTTCCATGACAGGTCAACATATATACTGGACTGTTGTAGCTTCTTGTAGCCGTTTTCGCATAATCTTTAAACTTATAACATAATTATATTGATTAAAAATTTTAGCTTCTACGTACAAACTCTAACTATTGAAATCTTTACATTTGTAAATAAAAATCCATACAAAGAAATCTCTTCACGTACTTAATATGTAGAAAATAGATGAGAAGAAAAATGATGACGCATTGCTCTCAATACATTTTCTTTTAAGTGTTTCTAATCAATGAATTTTGTTTATGTTTACCCATAAACATATAAAGGTAATAGGTAGGTAAAAGGGTAAATAAAGTGTATTGAGGAGCTCATTTGTGAGCATTTAAAATTTTATTAGTGTGCAGTAAAGAGACGGAATGTTTGTTTATTACTAATGTTCGGTTTAATGCTGACACCGAACACTTGATTTGAGCCCGGGAGGGACGCTTCATAATTTCAAAACGTTAGTTAAACAATTAGTGTATTGCAAGAAGTCGCCGCGAACAGTTGCATAGCTGTCAGCACCTACCGTCGCAACCGGGTGCACTCACATAAAAACAATTTTATAATATTTAACATAAGATAAGGTGAAAATTTTCACTTAAAATTAACATTTTTAATAGTGAACTAGCTTAGTAGTAATCAATCCATTCTCCTATTGACTTTAAATAACATTTTTATACACGAACTCTTGAACCTAAAGCACTCTCGATCGCATTCAGAATAAAATGGTCCTTCGAGCCAGTGACCTATGGATCACAACTAGAAGTAGGTATTGAAGTAGGTTTCTTAACTGAATAATAAGAAGTGTTTCCAGACACTTTTCTTATAAACGCGGAAATAATTAAAAATAGATTGTGATATAAAGATTTATTTTCTTATTTTATTAAATATTTAATGAAAGCTCTATGCCAGGAGCATTTGTAAGTTACTAATCTGCCTGGTTTGTTAATCCACAGTGATGCCCCGACGTAGTTGGAAGAAGCCTTCAAGGAGCAGATGAGCAGCATCGTCATCACCACTGTCGAATTCACTTCTACAGGAATTAGCGGTAATCAAGTCTCAACTAGCCAGCATGCTCGGTCTCAAGGATACCGCGATGTAGCGACCGATCCAGCCTGGTTACACCTATGGCCTCATCAGCATCAAGGCACAGCACACTGTACCTGCGGTCATTGTAAGCAGAGCATCTCCTCCGAGTCTACGCAGTAGCCAGCCATTAGGCAGCAATAGCCATGACTCACTGGGGACGTCACTGCAGCATCGCATGCAGTCTTAACTTACTGGGACGAGTAGAATTTAGCACCGACTCACTTGGATTAGCGGAATACAGTTCCGACTCACTGGAAATAGCGGAAAATACTGGCACTGGCATGATCCACAAGAGCACAGACAACTGATTCATCAATACTATCGATCTCCGGTCTTGGAGAGGAGTGATGTGGCGGTTTCCACATACAGTGAAAACATACTTGAACGTCATCCAACGGAGATACGCTGAACTACGGAGTAACTACTGATCCTGCATCGCGCAACGAAAATTCTCGCGCTGATTACTTTTTTATTTTACTTTTATTTATTCTTAATTTTTTTTTATTTAAAAAAAAACATGTACTCGTGTGGTCGGCAACGTGGGTCACACATTACTAGTATTCTTGTTAACCCCTCCAGCTGAACTAAAATGCTTGTGTTAGTAGTGGGTTCACGTCGGTAGTGCACTGGGTGGGGTTCGAACCCGCAACCACTTGATCGCAGGTCCGACGCCTTAGCCATTACGCTACCGCCACCCGCTTTATTTTCATTGATTTATGAAAATAAAAGTTATGAAACCTACTTATTATGATTGAAAAGGACAATAAGGCTTATTTTAAATATTGTGTTGTTCATATTTTAGTTAATCTCAGTATGATCAAAACTGTGAATTTTCACATACCGGGAGATGGGAATTTAAGCAAAATATGGTGCAAAGTTCGTTCGTGCCATATTAACTTCTTAATGGTTAAATTTCATAAATTAAATACGATAAAATACCTACATACAATATAAATGTATAAGTTTATTTCTTCAGCAATAAAAACTTAAAATGAGAAAAATATTAAGGCTAGTTTTGAGTCAAGTGTATAATATTCCCTATTGAATAAAACACATATTTTTATTACTCTGTCTAATAGATGGAACACATTATTCATACAGCCCAGTAAATTTGTTTATTTCAGTCGTTTTTATTATACAGGGTGTATTTGAACAAGGAATACTTCCTCGAATCACTGAAAAGGCATGACTCTAGCATGTGGTTACAACCAGAACTTTTAAAAAAAACTAATCGTTTACAAATTATGACCGTTTGAATTTCGAAGTATTTTTACCTCCGTTTCTTATAAAAGCAGCTGAAACGTGTAAAGTTAAAGATTTTTAATCGTACATAGTCTTTTATTTTACAACTATTCACTCAGTTATTAAGAAAATCCATAAAAACTAACTCAATAATCTTACGAAGTTGGTTTTAATGTCATTTCTTAGTAACGGAATGAAAATTTTCAAAATAAAAAATATGTACGATTTAAAATCTTAAACTGTACAAATTCCATCTACTTTTATGGAAAACGGAGGCAAAAATATCTGGAAATTCAAATTTTTTTTTTTCTTCTTACTGTAACTGCATGCTTGAATTTCCTCGCACAACCAATCTTTGGAACAAATTGTCGCCTGCGGTATTTTCCCGGACCGATACGAGCTTCAAACCTTCAAGAAAAGAGCTTACTCCTATCTCAAAGGCCGGCAACGCACCTGTGACTCTTGAGATGACCATCAGGTGACCCGTTTGCTCGTTTGCCCCTTATAATATAAAAAAAAAATACAAAAAAAAATGCTACAATCGTGCCCTTTCCGGAATTTAAGTAAGTGTTTCTTTTTCAAATACACCCTGTATAGACATTTTTTAAACGGTCTAGACACTATGAATAATGCTATATTAATGACTTGGTCCATATGATAAATATATTATTTTTATTGAGTAATGGACTAGGCGTTTGTGTTCGAACTCACCTGCTGGAAAGTGATGATGAAGGCGAAGATGGTACATGTTTATCCCAGAAAAACATATTCACTCTACTCTTGAACGTGTCAGGATTATAATTGTCTGGAAAAATAGACGCAGGCACTTAACTCCAGACTTGGCGGCTCGAAACAAAAAGGAGCTGTCAAAGCGTTTGGTTCTACTTTTTAGTGTTCCAACAATTAAATCATTTAACCTCTGTGTGCGTCTAGTAGTCTGATGAAAGAATGGTGAGGGTTCGCACTCTCACCAAAGTGAATCCTATAGAAACCGAAAAGCAAGTGACTTTACGACGATGCTCATGAGTACGTAGTTTCCTATTCGTGAGCTTACGGGCTTTTCGGTCACCAGAGTCCAGAGCTTCTAGTTGGTATTTAGCTGAGCCATCCCAAAAGTGACTGCAGTACTCTATGCAAGATCAAACTTGGGCTGTATAGAGAACTAGCAGCTGTTCTGAGCTGAAGACCTTCGAATGATTTGCAATTTCTCAGAAGCTGTCTGTGCCATGGACTTGATTTATTAACCGAAGTTAAGTTCGGACATGAAAGTCATGTCCGAAGATGGTCAGTAATCAGTAAGGATATCTTGAAAAGTGGGTGTAAGGTCTAAAGTACTTACTTTCGCAGAGAAGAGACACGCTTCTCTTTTGGAAGGGTTGGAAGTAACAAAATTGGCATCACCCTAATCGGATATCCGCTGCAATGTCAAATTTACCAGTTCAATCATGGACACTCTCCAAGACAGGATTTCTCGTAAAATTGTATGCGCATTAGACTTACATCTCTCTGCAACAGTGCTGTCATCGGCGTATTTAATAATACTCAGTATTAAAAGGTCAGTCATATGGGCCAGCAACAAGGATGCAGAGAGAAGACTTCTCTGATGTGATGATGTACCACGGGATTAATTGCCATTAGCCACGATTTATACAACTTCCCAACATCAACTGTTGGACTGTGGTCTGCCAGGCTTGATTACCTAGCCTGGTTGGAAGATTCTTGCTTTGTGTTGGAGGGAAATAACACCCGCAATCTTTCACAAAGTTTGTCGAAATTTTCGCCCTATTTTAAGATTTACATTTTGGCTTTGAGAAAGACGGTGATTAACCAGCACTCCTAGTGTAGTATTTTTGCTGTCGATTGGGATTACCAGAGAATTCGAGGTCTGCGAGTGTTTTAAGGTACCGGTTACCGCTTACGCTTTGGCGGGCTGATTGTTTTTGCCAAGTTCATCGTAAAAAATCGTCGTCCCGTCTATTATTACCTGCATGGATGGCGATGAAGATCACAAAACATATGTATAAAACAAAGAGTTTCAGCTGAATGATAGCCGAAAGCTAAAAATGACTTTATAAGCTTTGTAGTTTAGAATATTATTAAGTGCTACCTAATACCCCATATTATAAAAT
The DNA here is from genome assembly GCA_949752705.1 of Callimorpha dominula. Taxonomy (NCBI): domain Eukaryota; kingdom Metazoa; phylum Arthropoda; class Insecta; order Lepidoptera; family Erebidae; genus Callimorpha; species Callimorpha dominula. Next base: position 15,526,932 of record OX456997.1, read on the forward strand.
TCTTACGAGTGATATCATAGCTAAACTATGATAATAACCTGCTAACATGTGGAATTAGTGAATCAAAATTTAATGGATTCCTACAAAAAATAGTCTAAACCTTGTAGACATACGTATTGGACTTCTCAATCTATTTTTTTCAAAGATAACGTTCGTATAGGAGCATTATCTCTTTGCCTTTATATAAATAAGTTCAAAATACAAGTAATTATGCCAAATATAAATCGAACCCATAATATTCCACATTCGTCTTTCGATTATGAGAACTATGTACGATGGGTTTTGATTTTACGTGACAACGGCCAAGCTACACGTGTCCAATATGTAGTTCACGTAAGTCTATACAACGACAGTTGAAGTTATACTGGCCGTTGAAATAAACCAAAAAATTAATTATTCGAAATTCGACCACCTGGCAATCTCTAATTTAAATTGCTATGATATTTCTTTTAAATAACATTCGTACATTTGATTTCTTTAATTGATGATTGACAAGCTCGCTGTCAAACAACCAAGACTTGTTAATTGCTCTAGTTCAATTATTTTTTAACGTAAACGTTCCTCTAGTTACTCTTCGCATAACGGACTGTAAAACTACAAATCTAATATAACTGGAGATTCCTCGTCACCCACCACACTCAATAGACGCTCGCTGATTTCGGTTTTTTTTTGTAATTTGTTGAACCTTTTTTATGAAAAGTTTCAAATTCAATAGGGTAGCGAAAAACGCCTTTAAAATGTTAATTGATTCCCATCTCGAGAAAATTGAAGAGTGCATCACTGCATCGACAGTAATAGCAATACGTTGACTTAAATTATATAACATCTAATCCATCTAATAACTACAGAGGCTCTTTAGCCTCTATGGTTCTGGTTATTTTATTTTTAATTAGCAACCCGGCTTCGAACGGGTAGCAGTCATCTTCAACAATCATCAACATATTTCAATCAATTTACACAAAATCTTAACAAATTATACACCTAAACCTTCCTCATGAATCACTCTGTCCATTAGTGAAAACCGAATGAAAATCCGTTCAGTAGTTTATCGCGAACACACAGACAGACAGACGCGGCAGGGGACTTTGTTTTATAATATGTAGTGATGCCGTAGTAAACCATTATGTAAACTAAAATCTACATTCACTATGACATATGACTATGACGTATATGACAATTATGTATATCAATCACTAGGCTATTACTCTGTGTAAGCAGAAGTAGCGACAATAAATTTTATTTAATAAGTCTGTTTGGGTGTTTATTATCTCTCGACAGATGGAATTTGTAATAATAATAATAATATCTGAAGACATATTACATATTATATGAAGAAACAATATAAACAGAAACAATGTAGGGTTAGTTAGTAGGAATAATAAAGTTGTTAATATTTATGTTATCGTTTAACAATACAAACAAGCAAGTACATCACATTTATACGGGATACCGAATATCCGGTCAACCTTGAGGGTGGATAGCCGGATATCCGGCCGCCGGACATCTGTCCAAACCTTGTTAATTGCCTATCCTGGATGTCAAAAGCAATGTCACGTTGCTGTCTTAAAAACTGGACAAAAAGACGAAACTGAGCTAAGAACTCCCTATTTACCATGCATTAGGTTATTTACCTGGTTGGTAACTGAATTAGAAAGTCTTTTCAACTGCTTAAACTTTGCAACTGCTGAGTAGAAATGAGAAGATGGAGTCGGATGTATGCTTTAATGAGGAAGCAAATAAAAACAATAACTACTTAGTCTCACTATCAAGAAAATGACGGAGCTTCGTGTGAAATTGATTTTTATTTATAGTCAATTGAAATTGATAACGATTTTGAACCTTTATCTTATATTTGGTAGTCAACTAATGCTACACAATACAGGAACTTAACACTAAGTTTGTCAGAGTTTATATGAAAAATGCACCCTGCAACAGTGTATACAGTAGATGACTTTCTTCTTAGCTGGCTTTGCCTATGCAGACCACCAAATCCGTTTATTTCCTCTTCGCAGGGAAATTTATTTATTTACTAGCTTTGCCCGCGGCTTCGCTTGTGTTAAATTCATGTATCTATGTTACTATATTCTACTATATTTTTTTTGGATGAGAGGATGAGAAATAGGGTAGATACCTTATCTACACTATTTTTTTTCTGTACCTGACGACCTGTACCTTTGCAAAATTTCATGATGATTGGTTGAATGAATGGTTAAGGCGTGAAAGCTTTATACACAAACAAACTTACATTCGCATTCATAATATTAATTAGTTAAGATGTATTTGTAATTTATTTATATGGGAAAAACAAACAGTTACACACTATTATTTTATATTTATTAACTTTCAGTGTGTTTCGTTTTAAGATATTTGCAGTTTCATAACCAACAGACATTTGTTACCTCTGCAAACAATCTCTCTACTACTCACTACTCACACACACACACAAACAAACTTACTTAAGATAGTCACAAATTTATATTAAATAGTATTTATAATGTAACTATACGTTATGTAACTTTAAAAATATTATTAATTTGGAACTTATTAACCGATACGACTCAATACAGTTTTCAAATAAAGTGATAATTATTTATTAGAAATTGGTATTCTGTAGGAAATACAGTATAAATACTATTAATGTTGTTGTAAATGAAAATATGGTGGTTATATATGTTATGTGATATAAACAAAAATCATTAAATTTACTATCCTGAATCCGGCCAGATAGTAAATTTAGGCCGGATAGTGGATAGTGGCCGGATATTCGTTTCATCTCCAATATCTACCACAGGCAAAAAATATTGCAAATCCTAACAGGACAGTTAACCAAATTGAACTAATGGTACTGTGCAGAATTTTTTCTATTAACTTTTAATATATACACTTAATACACGTAATAACCCTAAAAAACGAAACAACAGAATACTTAACGCTATCAATAAGAATTAAATTATTTAAAAAACAAAAAGAAGTCAAAATGAATTTCAACCACCTTATTGTTTCGTGTGTGTTCTCTGTCACAACATAATTCATATGAGAATCTACGACGTCTGTATTGGGGCCCTGACTCCCACAACATAAATATCATAATAAGGCTTGAACATTTGGATGGGAGGCGCGGGTGAAAAACAAAACAAAGGTAATAATCATTTAGTGAAGGCACAAATTCCAACAGAATCACAGCCCGCTGATAGGTTGCTGTAAAGTTCATTCTTATTGACGATGGCGCATTCGATACGGTTTGTTTTATTATAAATGTATTTATTATTACTGATCTCCGTGAAAAGTATCGGACACAGGTTCGTTTTTGTAACGACCGTGTATTCTATTGAGTCTATTGTGATTATGAGATTTTTCATGTTAGTTTTACATTATTCGTTTTTGTAGTCTCATGCCACTTAGTTATCTTGTTAACATTATATTATATGCAAAAAATGGCTTATCCGTCCGTCAATTGTACAACAAGACCTGAAGTGATTATTTACACATAGTTTAACGGCTAACGAGAGATTTACGCTAATTACAATATTCTGCAAATACACAAATTATGCCTGTTAAAGCTTCGATCATGTATACTATAGATGTTTGATCGGCACTCCAAAAATGGCACCAGCTATCAGACGCTTAACGCATACCTTCTATGCAAAGCCTAAAAAAAATATTAAATTAATTGTTAAACCTTAAAATAAGTATATAATACAGTGCGTGTAACGGGAGATCGCGTGTTAGCTCGGTCCCAGCTGGAACCGCGTTCTTACCCACGCTACAAAACTGTTTATATCATTACGACGGTAAATAGATGGGTCTCTAATTACTTTATCCTAACTTAACTCGTCGTTATATCGAATGCTATGTAGTAATTGGTATCTACAATATTTATACGTATTTATTTATAGTTAATACGGAATACGTTCAAAGAGTTATATGTAGGATATAGTATATAGTTATATGTATTGTATGCACATGAAAAAAGTTGTATGGGGCTTTCATGCAAGTGATAATGTATCCATGTAACTTAAAATACCGTAGGGTTATCCTGGTATTTACAGGGATTTCCTTTCTATTATACACTTGAAGCCCCAGCCATAAGATCCGGTGACGGAACATCGTATGGTTTTAGTCGGTTCGAGTCTGTCATACCAGCCTACCGCTTACGACATTGATACTTTTGAAGCCCAGTTCTAAATAGACTGTCTGAGATAATGTCTTTACCAAAAAAAAAACCATAGATCCAATTTTTTTATATTATTATTACATTATCTCTAGCCGTAAGCAATGTTACCCAATCCTATACAAACGACTCCAATGGCAAACACCAACTCACTCGATCTACTACGAATATCGACAGTAAGCCTTTTATTACTTCTTTTTTGCAGTTTTTCTTTACACCTTTATAATGGACCCTCCACTAATCCAATTAATTACAAAAGGTTTGTTATTTAAATTGGCATCTGCTCTCAGTTTAGTCTAAGCTGGTGGAAGAAATCTTCTGTACATTCCGTTTCTACGTGTATGTACCTGCGTTTGTAAAGTCTCCTACGACTAACAGAATATTGCTTTGAACAGGAATTGTCTTTTTGAAAATGTACATCATTTCCCATCGCGGGAGAGCCAGCACGGGACGTAAGAGCCGGCATGACCGAAGTGATACCACGCCTCACAGAAACCCGGCGCAGCGTGAAGCAATGCTTTCGTTGTATTTCGCCAAGCGAGTGAGGTTACCGGAGGCCGTAACCCTCCTCCCACCCTTCTCCTACCCCCTTAAATACCGGCAACGTACTTTTGACTCTGAGTTGCAGGTGTCCATGGTCGGCGGTAGTCACTTAGCATCAGGTGACCGGTCTGCTTGTTTGCCACCAATCCCATAAAAATATTTAATAATATAAATTTCCATATAATTTATTTTAATGGTTAATTAGGAGTTTCTCTAACAGGTTTGTCAACATATCCCTTTAGAGGAGAGGTAAAGAAATCTCATGAAATCATGTGTAAGGGTTATGTTTGAATCGAATAGTGTAGGCTCCGTCTCACCAAACTTGAATTTAAAATGTTTTATTTTATTCATCCATTGAGTGTTCAAATTCAAACATTCAAAATGTTTTGCACTCTCATTCCAATGCTTAATACAGTACGAATTTGCTGACAAGTAATTTTTTTTGTCAGTTTCAATCAATTGTCGTCCGATATCAATATCGGATTCTGTAACCGCAGTCAGCGACCGTTCTTTACGTATATCGTCATGAAGATGGTCACGTCCATGTCTAAATTCTCCGAAGCATGAATACACAGAGCTGCGACATGGGGTTTCATCACCAAATGCAGGCGTCATAATAAAAAAAACAAATGACAGTCTCACAAATTAAAAGTTGACATGTTCCCACAGAGTTCCATTTGTGAGTTCTGTAATTGCTTTTTTTAATTATAAGTAGATAGTTCCAGAAACTTTCAGTGTGCATCATACTCATATGCTGTCATTTTCTTAATAAAATATCTATATACATATAATAAAACTTTAACAGGTTGAATTCTTTACCTTTAAGATATTTCGAAAAACTTTCTTGGGGAGCAATCTATAAACCGATATTTTAGCCATAACTATAATTTTTTTAATTTTTACTTTTCTGTCTGTATCATGGCCGCATATCACGCTGAAACTATTAAACGGATCTAAATGAAACTTGGCATGATTTGAGTTCATATCATACTACGAGGTAGGATATAGGATACTTTTTATCTCGAAGTTCAGGACGTTTTCCTTGGGAGGGGGATGAAAGTCAAAATGGGTATTTAGTTGTAAATCATTAACACGTAGTCCGATTGCAATCATTCTTCTCTTTTTTGTTGGAAAGGAGGTACTTTTAAGACTGTCACGTAATCTTATTTCTTCTATATCTAATGTTTAATAAATCCGTAGACGTGGAGTTTGTCTGTTGTGTTGCTTCACATAAAAAGAACAAAATGATCACGGAAACGCATTATGCACAAGTATTGTATGTGATTCGGTGTAATTATTTATAACTTTTTAGTATTTATGATTCGGTATTTACTATGAAACGAATCCAAACTCGATGGGGTGGCGTCGTTTCTTTACAGAGTTCCTATGGCCGCCTTCCAACTCCATCTTCAGATCAGGCCCTTGTTATCATAATATTGTATTATCACGCGATATACATATGCGTGCAAAATTTCAGCTCAATCGGAAACCAGGCAGTGTCAAATTTAACTTGCAAGATTCGACCCGGACAAACATACAAACATTCCCTGGTAACCATCTAAAAATAAAGTACTCGCCTAGACGAATCAAACGAGCTGAAACTCGATACGGTTGCGTCGTTTCATTACAGAGTTCCTATGACCACCTTCCAGCTCCATCATCACATCAGCACCATGTCATCATAACATTGCATTGTCACGCAATTGACATATGTATGCAAAACTTCAGCTCAATCGGTAGCCGGGAAGTGGATCAAATTTAATTTGCAAGATTTGATGACAAACATCGGGACAAGTGAAACTAAATAAAAGCATGTAATAAATATATTTACAAAACACATGAAAAAAAGTATAATACTTTATATAATTGCACATAACCTAAAAAGTATTGTGTTTGTGTGCTCTATAGAGGGCTTTGGGGAAATTGTTTGAATTGTGATGTAAAGATTCTTCGCAAAATGATAAATAACCTTTGTTAATTTTTTTTTTTTTTTTTTTTCCTCAAAAAAAAGACAACTCCCGCATTAGGAATTACTCCTGTGTCGTGGGGGACTTTACAAACATACAAAGAACGGACACAAAGAACACCCATACTCGGATGGGAATCGAACCCACGACCTATGGCATAGCAGTCAGGGTCACTAACCACTAGGCCAACAGACCAGTCAATTAAAAAATTACATAAATTTACGTACCTGTGTTTTCTCTTTACAAATTTGAAAATTGTTTGTATGCGGTTACAAAATAGTAAATTCGTTTAGTTACGGCAGATTTTCGATCTTAGGATAGCGTAGGGGAACGCAAAGCGCGGTTATCTGCTGATCGTGAGCGTCACGCGCTGTCACGCGATTCCGAGATTTCGAAAAAGACGTCACACCTAAGTATATACATGGAGTATTCATAATCAATTCACAAATATATTTCAGGGTGTTGATTTATAAATAGATTATATAACAAGAAGATATCACACGACACACACTATCTTCAACAAAATTACATCTGAGCTGAAATATTGAAAGACAGCCGATGAAGTTCTTTTAAATTTCTAGACCATTCGTTTTCCATTCGCTTACATTAGAGGGAAATCCTAGTGACTATAAACAAAGCTCAGAGCCGAACATTAATTTGTTGCTGGGGTGGACCTTTGTAATGGCTGCTAGTAATCTATTAGGTATTCTGATCATAGGTTTTTAACGGCCCTAGGGGCCTATAGGTTTCTAGGAAGCGGCATTAACTTACTAACTACAGCAAATCTCCCAATTAGTCCGACGAATCGAGGCGTTAGGTAACAGTTGTTTTATCGCGACCGCTATGTAAAGCGAGGAGAACTTCTGGCGCAAGGAGCTGCCAGAGTGGAACCGGTAGGAAGGTCGTTGTTTACCCTAACAGTGGCCGGGGTGGATGAGACGAATTTTATGTCCTTTACCCGCAGCAGAATGTCCCGTAAAGGGTGTAAGGGTGCTTGCTACCCGCGGGCTGGTACCATTGAAGGCATAACGTCGCTGCACCGACAGTCCACTCTTTATGGCTACTGTGAGGCACACCGTGTGGTTTTCGTCGGTTTAAGCCTGATATACGGCCTCCAGTACGACCAGTAGCCCGGTGAGGTGAATTCCACCCGAAAAAAAATTGTGTGCTTTTCCTACTTATGTCGTTATTTCGCGTGTAAACAATCAAAACAATATTTTTTGTACACTCCAAGTTGTTTCAAAGCCTATTCTTTTAAAAAAAATCCTGCCTAGACAAATCCCCCCTTTCAGAAAGAAGTGCTACGCCTATTATAAGCGACATATTGTTGTTTTCCGACATAGACGCGAACGAAGTCGCGGGCACAGCTAGTAAGTAAATAAAAATATAATCTTATCAGTTGCATTATCAGTCCATATCCATAAATAATTTCTTTTTTGTTTGCCATATACATTTGCCAAATATTGGCAACATTATGCGATTATTTCGTCAAATATTATGCAAATATTCGCAAATGCGAATGCGAATATTCGTTACATCACTACTCCTTACACAATCAACATTTTTGCATATTGTATTATACACAATCAGCTGTTTTAGAGTAAAACTTTAAATTAATTATTATATAAATAGACACGACAAACCAGTTAAGATCCATTTTTTCCTATGTTTGCAAATTTTCTTTTTTTTAGCAACAATTGACAAGTTTTAGCGATATCAATAAAAAAAATAAAGAAAATCGATATTTTTTTTCTATTTAAATTATATGAAAACGTTTACAAAAAGCTAAACTCGTCTAGTATATATTTTGACCTGTCATGTACCGAAAGTCTAAACAAAGACAGTTCAACTTATATTGGACGTTGAAACAAAACAAAACATTCAAAACTTAATAAATTAAATGAAATCGACCGGCGATAGGCGATTTCTAGTAAAAAGAAATGCTTGTATAAGCGCAACGAAGATACGAAAGATCCACTGATTATTGCGATTGCGTAGTGTACTGCATATTCATTTTCATTATCACTATATCACTACATATTATAAAACAGAGTCCTGTCTGTCTGTCTGTTCGCGAAAAACTCAAAAACTACTGAACGGATTTTCTTGCGCTTTTCACCAATAGATAGAGCTATTCATGAGGAAGGTTGAGGTATATAATTTGTTAAGGTTTTGTGTAAATTGGTTGAGATGATGATTGTTGAAGCCGGGGCGGGTTGATAGTTATATTATGAATCACCCTTTATTGTGATTAAATTATCATATTCAAATTATTTTAAGTAACAAATTACATACACAAGCCATACTATGGAAATGAGTCACAAATTCTTAAAGTACTTTGTATTGTATACTTTCCAAAAGAATAATTTTTTCTTCACTGCCAGTTGTTCTAAATAAGTATTGAATGACGATACAATATTCACCTTATATTGAAACTACATTATTTTATAATAAACAATAGAACAAACTGCGTCATGTCGTAAACAAAAAAGTAAAAACTGTCGTTGCATACAGCCGTATTTACCCACCCACACTAACAAAGGCGAGCGAACGTTTTAGCACCTCCATAAAAACTGAAGCGAAACTATGGTCAATAAATTAATAAGTCATCGTCAACTGCCTCCAATTACTGCACAATATAAAGCGGAGTGAAGCAGGTAAACAAAATAGAGCTGTTATAAATTTTACAAGAGCGGTTGAGTGGCCACACTGCCTCACGACCGCATTATGCAGTTTTTTTCATAAACTTTTTGTTCGTTGGCATTCGCTTTGTGAGTTTACTTCCGTCGGTACATTTTTTATGGTGGCGCTAAGTTTCGACACAAAAGATTTAGTATAACTGGCATAATAGTTCGTAAGCGCTAGCGCAACCCTGCATCACACCCATCACCGCCTCAGCATACAATGCGTCATGCCATAGGTATGTTGTCAAAAGGGGGATGTTGATTCTGTAAATGCAAATTTTAATCGATGAGCATATATACTATATGTATTTAAAATACGTGTTTGAAATACTTTTAGATCAGAATTTACTTAATAATTAAGTGCCTTGTTTGCTATGTGTATGTAAATGTTATCACATGTGTTAGTACATATGGTATTCAAATACACCCAAATTTATAAAACATAATATTATATAACAAAACATAAAATGTGCACCACTTTTTTTTTTCTACGTACATACTTTTCTTAATTTCTATTTTTTTTTAGACGATCTTAGGTTTATGTCAACTTTCAGTAAAAATGCTCCAATTTTTTACATGTGAATACAATACAATATTCTTCACTGTACACCATAGACTAAACATATAGGTACAGTCGGCGATGTTATCGCTAGTTGCGATTGCTACTATATTAGTAGTTAAATACGAAATAAAGATTCTATCATACTTTACTCTATTCCCATAATTATATTTTTAACTATTATTAAAAAGGTTTAGCAATAGGAAAAATATATTTAGGATTGTATTTTACATCACGTTACTACACTCGAGAGTAATTAATTATCTTTATATGACGTGGATTCATTGCTCTCGAGTGTAGGTTGTGACTTGTCGTAACACGCAATATTTCCGTAACATTCAGGTAGTTTAACTTTTTGGGTATACAAGTTGTAATAATGGTTTTGTGGTTGACATAAAAACGAAAATTATTTATGGTGGTTGTGGTTTTAACAGAGATTTGGCTAGTTTTAGGGTTTTTGTAGGATTGGACGAGTAATACCTCTAGTTTTTCAAGCATCAGTATTTTACGATAGCTGTGTTCTCGTCAATCTATTTAAACAAGTCCGGAATGTTCTTTAAAAGTCTTCCATAATGGTAAACCGATCACCACAAATACACCCTAACTTGATGTCGAATGACCACATAAAATGTGTAGATTGGATATCGTATGATTTGTTGTGTAACTTATTATTTGACTATGAACTGGGGATCTGTTAAAATCATCAATACATTTTGTACTGTATTGTTACTTGAAAGTAAAATTCTTAAAATATATTGTAAAATGCACTGCGCTATGATGTCATCGTCGAAAATGTAACAGCACAATATTAAATGACAATAAGTGCAACACAAAAGGATACCGTACACCGCACATTTCAAAAAATGAGTGTTTGCATTATCGCCACAACTTTGTGTGGCTCCGAGTACCTGTTGACTTTCCCTCACTGCCGCTGTCAAATTTTTTTTCACAACAGTGTAATGTCGTGTTTGTATTTCGTCTGAGTTAGATAATCGCCATTGTCCTGCTAGCGCCAGCGGCATCGAATACAAGCTTCTGTACTTAGAACTATTTGCTATTATCAGCCAATTGTTTCACTTTGTTTCACCTGCTATATTGTAGACTTAATTTTAATTCCTTTATTGTAAAAGGGCGGTGTTGTGTCTTTTCAACAATTGACATTCTTGTAACGTTATCGGGTTATCAGTAAAATGTTTAAAAGTAACGGTTATTATAACGTGATTCATTTCGTTCTGTAAAGCAATCTTTTTTAATTTTGTTTAAAGTGACTTCTTTCAACAACAATTGTTATGTTTGCAAATTACTGTAATCTTCACCATATAATGAGACGGGGAACCGTTTGTTAGTTTTGGGAATTCATGATTTCAGTGTATGCAGAAGCAATTAGCAAGCACCTAATCCTTACCCCTGTGATCTTTGCCACTGATAAACGGACCACCGGCAGTGGCCTACCGTTCAACCTGTTAAAATACATGTTCTATTTTGTTACAGCAGAAATATAAATTACAACTACACGTATGTTAGCTATTTCTGTGATACAAATTAATACTTTCAAGAGTAAATAACTTTAATTTTTATTTGTATCCATATCAGTATTAATTATGTCTTACTGCTTTGATTTTGCCTTGCTTTAGGAGGAGATATTAGTATCTCCTCCTAAAGCAAGGTAAAATCAATGTTATAGAAGAATTCTGCTCACTTAGATACCTGAGACTATAGATTAACGATGGTAGGTAAAACTTAAATGATATGGTGAAGCACAATATAGCCTGTTTTTTTTTATATATTATAGAGGACAAACGAGCACACGGGTCACCTGATGGTAAGTGACTACCGTCACCCATGGACACCTGCAACTTAAGAGTCACAAGTGCGTTGCCGGCCTTTGAGATGGCAGTACCACTGGGTATGTGGTGCTAAAATAACTTATAATCCTAGCTTGCTCCGTGAACGCTGCTCCCTATATCTTGAAAGCAAATCAATCTTTACGTTCTTTTATTATGGGTGCCGCGTTTTACGATCCTCAGATTAACCAAAGCAAACTAATTTAGAATTTCTCATAATATGTCCATTACTGCTTTCGAATTAATTGCCATTTCAGAAGAAGCCCTAGCATACATTAATGTTATTTTAATAGATTCAAAAAGCGCGCTTCACCATGTGGATCTGTGTAAGTGTGTACCTCTTAGATAAGGGACTTGGCGATAGCGTAGGACATTATGAAATCCTTTTTTGAATTAACATCGAATTCAAAAGAGGTTATCCTTCAATGGATTCCCTCACATATCGGAATGACAGGTAATGATGTATGTGCGATTGGAATGATAACTTTGGAGTGGGAGCCCTGAAATAAATAAAATTATAGAGTTTGATATATGTCTGGAGTGATTTCAGAGCTTACATCGTTAACTATCTTTCATCCATGCTTCGGGTATTGTAGGTTTGTAGTCCCAATGACTACTTGTGTGATTTACATACAGTTTCAAGGCTGGGTGTAGTCCTTGACTGTCTACAGACAGGTAATTTCCCAGTGTGGGTATAGCCCCATTAAAAAAAAAATTTAAAGTACGTAAGCTGGGTAAACTGTTCATGGATCTAGATTTATCGTCCGAAGTTTAACACAGGGGAACTAAAAGATTTTTTTTTTGGGGCAAACGAGCAGTCGGGTCACCTGATGATAAATGACTACCACCGCCCATAGGCACCTGCAACTCAAGAGACACAAGTTCATCATCATCATCATGGCGTTGTTTCCCGGTTGCAACCGAAACTCTCGCTTCGGTGCCCGGGGTCCGCCTTCCGACTTTTTCTCCTCCACTTCGCACGATCTTCGGCATCCCTAATAGTGAGTCCATTGGCACGCATGTCACCCCTTACGACGTCAAGCCAGCACTTTTTAGGTCTACCCCTCCTGCCGGGACCCGGCGGAGGCGGCATGGCCCGACATTTGTTCCCCACGTAAGTAGCCGGTTGCCGTAAAACGTGGCCATACCAGCGAAGACGACACTCCTGCAATTTATCGCAATGTCACGGACATGAGCAGCCATGGAGGCCGCTCATGTGCATCTCTAATGCTGTTTGACAGAGTCACAAGTTGCCAGCCTTTAAGGTGAGAGTAGGGGAAGGGGGAAAGAGGGTTAGAGGAGGGGAGAGGAGGAAGGGTTAGGGCCTCCGGTAACCTCACACACTCGGTGAAAAACAATGCAATCATTGCTTCACTGCTGATTTCTGTCAGGTCGTGTTATTACTCCGGTCGAGCCGGCCCATACGTGCCGAAGCATGGCTGCTGCAAATTTTCTGCGGCATTAATTTTGTGTATTAGAAATCCGCGAAATGTATTTACTTTTACATTACATTGTGTACGAAACTTTCTATGGATTAACTCTGGTTCTTTAGAACAACGACATGTAAGCAATAATTTAATTAAAACATGACCTACTCTATTAACTTGTTTTGATTTGACTATTCCCAACTAAATTTTGTTTTCTACTCGCTTAGATAGTTATAACAATTTCTCTTAAATTAGATATTAGAAGTTAAGGTTGTACCTATATGTCCCGTGTTAACGATCCCAACAGTTTTTGTTTTATATACGGCAAATGTTGGTAACAAAAACTAAAAAACAAAGTTCCCTGAGTTTATAAAACATACCTACAATGTATACTTTAGGATAATCATAAACTACATCGCTGCCAAATTCATCTTCATAGATCAAATAGTTTGTCAGATTTGGTGATTAGTCAGTAGATGACTGAGTGCGTTTCCATTCGCTTTAATTTCTATAGACTGGTTGATAAAAATATTGAGTATTTTAAACGCTTAGGAGCAAATATGACCATTAAGTTCCATTTGCTAGATAGCTATTAGGACAGATTTCCCGGCGTTCTAGACGATGCCAGTGGAAGAAAGTAAGAATAATTGGAGAAATTGACAGCCATGTGATGGCAGACTATTGTTGTTCTTAATCACAGACACACAACAGCAAAACATGCAAAAAAGGATTTTTGTAATTTAATTATGGTTAGTGTCATAATTATGTACTTAGTTTTTTTTTTAATAATTAATAAGCCGCTTCTAAAATATGTATATATATTGGAATAGTCAGTAGGTTTTATCTTATACTCTCACTAGAGTAAATTTGAAAAATCTGTATTTTTATTTAGCATCCTGGATTCATTTAAGACTATCTACCTTTCCAAAAAAGTGGTATTAAACATTAAAACAGGTCCGAGAAACGGTTAACCATTTGACTACTTAGGAAAGAAACGCCTTGAAAAGCGAGGTTATGTTATAAAAAATACGATCATTTGACTTGACAATCAACTGCCCCAATGATATGGACTTCATTTCGCAACAGCAAATTAGAATCTTAAAACTTTTCGCCTACTCTGATCGAATTTTAAAATAAAAGAAAATCTATTATTTCATACTAATTTAAAATTTAAATTATAGCGTAATATTAAACATCCGTGCGCGTTGAAATCTTTTCCTTGAGCGTACATGTTACGCTATTACAAGGTCACATCTACGGGAAAATGATCAATTATAAACTAAAACGTATTGGGACATAGTTATTTGTAATTATTTTCTTAAGGTTTCGATTCGTAGTATGTGGTACCTACCAATTAGGCACCATGCGGGTGGATTGGCGGTCGTTAGTTCGAAAGTGGATAATTTCTTTATCGACGGTAGAGGGCGCGCGTGAGGTCCGAGCGGGCCTTTGGTCCATGCCGCCGAAGCTCCCAACACCTACCTACCATCTGAGTGTTTTTCAATTAAGGGAAATAAAGTTTATATACGCACACATATACAACACTTAAACGTTAATAGTACAGGAAATAAAACTTAATAAGGGAGCGTTGGGTAATCATTGTCGAATTTTGTGTTTCGTGTTTCCGTATGCCAATGTTTTTAAAACATAATCCATTAATCAAAAAACTAGAAAATTCCTTATTTATTTAGGTTATAAATATTTAGGAATATTAAATTTGTGCCACTACATTTACTACGAGAATCTACAGCTACTTCTATAAATAGAGGTTTCTCGAGATTTTCCTGTATTGCAAAACTATTTTTGTAATACAGAAAAATCTCGAGAAACCTCTATTTAAATTTATATTTCCATACAATAATCCTGATAACAATATGTATCACCAAGTAAGACAAGGCAAGTATAATACCACTAATTTAAAAATAAATGTATTTGTAACAATATTAAAATGTCAATAAGAGTACCTATTAGCCAATTTAACTGACACAAACAAATCTAAGATGCACGTTTTGTAAGGTCGTACAGAATGTGTATTTATTTAAATGATGGGACTCTCCACCACCTTGATCATGTTATAAAGTGAGATCTCGTCAAACCAATCAAAATATTCCTCTACACACGTCCCCTAGTTAAATCCGAGATTACGAGAACTAAAGAAACAACTTGTTATGAAATAAAACCTCTTTTGTTGTACATAAAAGATATACAATGTTGAAAACGGAACCTAATTCTCGTCAAATGACCAGTCATCATCTGTACTTTAACCACTGGTAGTATGAAAACAAGATTTTCAAAATCGTGAGTAAATATTTGCTCGCCTGACCATTCCATAAAGTGAGCTGAGAGGAACAAAAAAATACGTTAACAAGAAAGGTCCTGTGGGAGCGGCCGTGGCCGAGACAAATATATTTATTCGTTACTAGTGCGAAAAGGATGGAATGTGCCACGCCCACAGCCACCCACGTAGTCGTAAACAGTCCAAATCCTTTGCACGCTTTCATGTATCCCAAATCGAAATCGCTCCGAGCATCAAACAGCCAGCCGATAAAAGATACCCGTATCTCATCCTTAGTACATAAGACGTAAAATTGTGTGCACACTTTTTAAATAAGTTATTCTGAGTTGTTGTCCTTTTGTGATCGAGATCATAATGATAAATAACCCGAAGGATAGGATCCAGTTGGAGAATAATAATTGATTTTGATGTCTTAAACATCAAATATTTCTTATTGTATGTTTTGAAATGTTTCCAAAATAGTATTTGGGTATAATGTCATTACTATTTCGTGTAACAAGATATATAGAATGAATGGTTTTGTTATGTAAGTACACACCTTCGAACTGCCAAACAATTTAATGACGTTACGCTGGCTATATTAGAGATAACTAATAATAACTACTATTAAACTATGATTGCGTTAATTCTTGAGACTATAATTGTACTTTTTAGGAAGCGAATCCAAGTGGTACACCTGGATTTGCTTCCTAAAATTACGTGTTATACATGCATGTAAAATATCATATTAGGTATAGCGTATTCTTGCTACATTTATTTCTAGGTGTGTAACTCGTTGCAAAAAATATATAATTTGAATGACTTAATAATAAAAAAAAAGTCCGTCGTAGGACTGCACGTCAGAAGTAAAAACATAATTGACACATCTGTCATCTGACCGTGATAGTCACGCGAGTTCAGTGCTTTTTCCAAATACCAAAAGTGCCGAAGATGTTATAAAGAAGTTTTCACTTCAAAAATTTTTAATAAGTAATTGTGAGTTGCCGATCAGAAGTGTTCATTTTTGAAGAAAGTGATGCCATCTACCACTTAGTGACATCCATCAAACTGACGTACGTTCGGACGGACGAAATTTTGAATAAAGGTTTTCGCTATTGAACACTATAGGTGTTATAAAAATTTACCATAATTACAATTATCTTTTTGTTTATTTTACCATATGAATTGCGCACACAATAAGTACTTTATTGAAATCTAGCTGATCTATATTTGTATTATTAGCGTGACGGTGCGAGTTCAGTGCTTTTTCTCCATAGCAAAAGTGCACAACGTGCCTAAGAAGGTTTCACTTCAAAAATAAATAAAAACTTTCTCCTTTCTAAGACAAGTCTAAATGGAATTTCGTATAAACATAAAACCTTCACAGGTTTCATCTATAAGATAAACGTTCCTATTAGAGAAGTAGTTGTTGTTTTAGCTCGTTCTAATACCATAAAGATGGAGCAAAAAAGGATAGCATTAACACACAAGCGTTAACTAGCAGGCGGCTCAAAGAACACCGTTCCTTTTATTGAGGGTTTCACAGCTCGTGTGCTTATGCCGTAGCTACAATGCTACTTTAATAAAACTTATGACTTTCCTTCTTAAGATGACTTATATGGATTTTTTTTATAGGTTAGGAGGCAAACCAGCAGACGGGTCACCTGATGGTAAATGACTACCGCCGCCCATGGGCACCTGCAACTCAAGAGTCACAAGGGCGTTGCCGGCCTTTAAGGTAGGAATAGGGGAAAGGTGATAGAGGGGAGAGGGGGAGGAGAGGGGGAAGGGACGGGTTAGGGTCTCCGGTATCCTCAATAACTTGGCGAAAAGCAATACAACCATTGCTTCACTGCCAGTTTTCTGTGAGGCCGTGGTATCAATGATATGTATGGTATTATAAGAAGTGATCAGTCTGGGCCCTAAGGCCAACAACTCTGGTAAAGTTACCCATCCTTTTTATCAGTTTTCTGGGATTTAATGTTATAAAACAAGTAGCAGCTATCTTAATATTTACAGATTTGGCCCGACGGACGGTAGTAGGTATCGCTCTGGTCAAGTTCAGATACTCGCTGCGTACCTGAAATGATTGCATATAATATAGATTTCTGATAGGCACCGGGTGCAGTTAACAATAAGAATACACATAGATACATACCTCAGTCTAAATATACATACTATAACATTGTGTTAGTAAATAAAACTTAAAACTAAGTTAGAATTTAAGAACTTGCCCAACACTATTTTCAATATTATAATTAGGCCTATTTATTTTTTAAGTTGGCATTACTGTTTTTGTAACCCTTCAAACCTTCAATACAATATAAAACTAGTATAAATAAAACTAAAACCCATTCAACGATTAGAAAAGGGCTAACTGAAAACATCTAACGGCTGAACAGATTTTCATGAATATGAGATACCCAAGAACACTCAGGATCAAGTCACATTTAAACAAAAAACTAAATGAAATACGGTCCATTCGTTTAGAAGCCATGAAGTGGCAAACAGACACACAGATACCCATACACACAGATACCCATACACACAGATACACGTATAAAACATAAAACACCCCTTCTTTTTGCGTCAAGGGTTAATAATACAGCTCAAATATTTGAATCGTAAATGTTTTTGCCGGTCATTAAATAAAGTTAAGATACGATTCTTCTTCGTTCCATGTATCCCACGAATAAAAAAACTAAATTCTCTTAAAGTAATATCGTAATAAAAAACGAACACCTAAGTGAACCAATAAATCATGTAAAAAATCACTGGTGGTTTCTGTCCCACTATACACAAAATGATTAGGCCAAAATCTTTCAAAGACATTCCAATCGAAATGGTCGGAGCTTGTTCCAGGGCGCATCGACAGCCTATAATTTGTGCATCCACATCGACACGTAATTAGAGGGAACGTGACGCACCATGTTGTGCATTCTCACATGGACACGGCAAGGACAAAACACGTAATTTTGACCCATTACAGTGACCGCAAAATGACTATAGTCACACCGTGTTCAACGCGGAAACGACGCTCTAACGAAATATCGACGGAACGTGATCATCGTTGAGTTAACTCGTTATAGAATGAACTGCAATTGCTCAGGTCTTCTTTAGAAGGAGTATATGTCTACTAGCCATCTGAATGTTGTGTGTGGTAGTCCATGACATAACAATCTTTAACTAGTCAGATGTGAATTTTAGTCTTAGTCTTAGTCAATCAGAAAATAGAAAAGTTTTGCACTGTAAATATTCTTTTTGTATCTTATTTATTATTTTTGCCGTGAAGGTTATCTAAAACATCGTATTAAGGCATTATCTTTCCGAAAATACATACCGTACAGGGTATGTACTTTCGGAAAACAGGACGCCACATATCGGGAACAGTACTTTAATTACCATAGTCTATTGATTGCAAACATAGACTATGACTATAAACGTTCGATTTAATACGTCCAATGACTACTACAGAGAATACTCTGTGTTTTTTTGAAGTGAAAACTTCTTTAGGCACGTTTGTACATTTTTCTATGGGCAAAAAGCACTAAACTTGTGACCGTCACGCTAATAATACATATATAGATCCACTAGAGGGCGTTAATCGAAACATTGAGTCAGATCCTTATTAAATAATGTCACCAATCAGCTAATGTGACCTTTTAAGTTCGTCGTTTCGTTTAAGTTTTCACTTCTGTCGGCAGTCCCATGACTGCCTATTTTTTTAATTAGTCTTAATTAACGTCATCAAATTAAATTTTATAAAGTAAAATTCAGTCTATAACGAGAATATTCCAATCTAGACCTCAATTTTGTTACATTTCGGTGTCACATTCGGCGAATTGATATAATTTTTTTCTAATTTTAACTAAGAGCTTTTCATAATTTTTAACTATTTATTATCCTAATAATTGGTTTTCAATATTTCTAACCCACATTTCAATATTTCTTTCGACCTGCTGTCTGTGATTAAATGAATATCCGGTCCCTTCTAGGATCTAAAATTAAATTCTCGTAACTGTGTGCCCACACGACATTTATCAACCTGTCCATGAGTAAATATTTTTTAAATATACTAAAAAAGTCTGTCGCAGATGTATTTCGTTATTTTAAAATAAGATTTTTATAACCGGCATTAGACACTACCTGTTAAACAAAATTACGAGAAAAACAACTCAAACAAGAGGCCGACGTTTCGTCTGCCTCGCGCGCTCAAAACAAATAAAGTATAAAAAGGTGAGCGATGCATTAAGTGCATATAAACATGTTGCCTTAGTGTCAATATTTGCGGCCGTTTTCCCATGGGAACTCCGACTGCGACTACGACTCTGCGCTAAATCACTTCGGCGACATGTGTAATATACTATTTTTCTTTATCGTTATTGAAATGTCAATTTCGCGGCGTCCCTAAAATCAACTTAAAATATGCGTCCTATTGAAAGATCAATTAGCAGTCTTGTTGGTCATATATGCTACATATTTCGGTCTATAAAAAAGGTCCAAATTGTCTAAGAACGAAGACTATGTATATAAATGCAAGAGGGTCGGAAGATGCCTTGCGATGATCACAAATATTTGTCGAGTGATGTCAGGAGCCGGCATAAACCGAGATAAGGTAATTGTAAATGCGTGTAGCTGTCGCTGGGATATATTGCTACAGGACGACACGGTACCCATTGCTCTCCTCTCTTACATTTTAGCGTCCGAAATATTCTTAGAGATAATAATCTTCATACACGCTCAATAAAAACATATTTCTAAACTGTTTCATTTGCCCTATAGATAAATACCGATAAGGTCAATGACATAAATGAGAACGACGTAGATTAATAAAAAATAGAATATTTGAATAGCTGATTCTAATTAGTGGCAGTTACCGTTTTTTTTTTCATAGTACTATAAGTATGATTTGTGATAAATATTCAATGAAGTATTCAAATAATTATTGGATCCTTTATTGTGATGTGAGATAACAATCAATCGGAATGAGTAAGAGTATGACAGTAATCGATTCATGTATCAGTGTAGACGCGCGACATGTGTACACGACGCACAGCGCGGGCGGCGCAGGCGCACGGTGCCCAGGTACCTGTGATGGAATGCCCGATACGCTTCTATAATGATGTTAAAACAAACTGTTAGGTTGTCATTAACGCGACTCAACGCCCAAATGGGGGAGGCCCATTATAAAAATTTGTCCCATCCGTTTCGGCTCAAATTTATGGTTATCGAGTTGCCCCGTTTTTCTTGGCCCATCGAAATTTTATTGCCTGAAGATTAGAGTGGGAACACTGATAACAAGGTTTTAGGAGTGGATTTGTGTCATTTACGATGTCGCCGATGAATGAGCGCAATCAAATGTCATTTTATTTCTTTTGAACACATACCTAGTTATTATATAGAATCCAATGGCAGTTATTACGGGTCTTTATAAACGGGTTAATCTCAATAAAATTTATATAACATTATCTGAATTAATTTTATAACGGGGTAATATTTCAAGGTGCAAGAGCACTTAGTTCGTTATTTATGAATCGCGATGTAGATAGGTATTATCTCGATACAATGAATCGTAATACGCTCATAAGTTTAGAAATAATCTATGTATTGTGAAGCGTATCCCGCAACAGGTGCGTTCGAGTATCGGCTCAGTGCCGACGTGACATAACTAATGACATACGTTAACAAAGCATAAACAATTACACAACTCTATATTTTATGCAGAAAAAGAAAACCTGAACGGTTGCCCAATTAATAAGAAAGTGTCTAATAGTTATTGATATTCATTGATATTCTTTTAGAAGCACGTATCACGTAACACGGGAGCTACTGGTTCGCTCATAATGTATTGTATTTTATGGTTGTGGCCTGCGGTATGCAAAACTTGCCTTCGATAATCTTGCATTTGCCAATACAAAGTTAACACAGCGCTCCATGTATCATATGTTAGCGACAATATAGACCTTATAGCTTCTGCGTCCGCGCATGTGAGGGAATGTCGATGTTGCCTTTAGCTTATATCAGTATGTATTTATGAGGTAGTGCTGTAGATACTGGTCCGCGTCAATAACTTATTATTTCTGCAAATATTCCAGTGTCACATACAAATGCGTTAGGTTTATGATTTTAAAATAACATTACTTGAGATTCGAATACCAAGTTGAATTAATATTTTACTATTAACATGATTATGACAGGTATGTAATTAAACTTTTCTTCGATCATGTTTATTTTCAGAACAACGTTTAGAACAAAGTTTATATTTTTAATTATTTTAATATTAAAATTAGTATAGAATAAAAATAAATTAAGACAGCGTAAAAGGTAGCGATTTGTTACATGTTATTTTATGCAGAAAAGTGAGCAAAGAAAAGCAGCAACTGATGGTAAGCGGTTACTTACGTATCATTCCCAGTGCCAGTGGTATCATTTTGCGTTACCAACCCATTCCACCCTCTTTTGATGTCACTAGAAATAATAGCACTATGATAGATTTCACAACACTCATAGTTAACGGAAACTGTAAAATTTATACTAAAGGCGGTGTGTCCTACCTTTACAAACATCTGCTGGGTTTAATAAATAAATTTACAATTTTCTTTTTACTCATTTTCGCTGAACACGATAAGTGCTCATTTATCTTAAATTGCAAATTGTGTTAATGGCCGAGGTACCAGCTACTTCAACCATTAACAGATTTGCAATTAACACACAAAATAAACATAGGTAAGGAATTTGTTCAACGGAGAAAATTAACATTAAGACAGGTTTCTAATTATAGAACGGACACTAGACAGAGTATTGCATTTAATTAACACAGAGTTTTAAAAACAAAAGTTTGTAAAACTCTGTGGTATAGGTATATTTAACATCGCATTTAAAGTATTTTTAACAATATAATAGATTGTCTCCTGTAACACAGGTTATCACCTGCCAGAGGAGGCAGGGTTCCAAAGTATTGCAACATTGGCTATGTAAATTAATAAATTATTATTAATTAAATACTATTATTATTAATAGACAGACTATTCAATACCCATTAAATAAAAAAACAACATGCAGAATAGAACATAGATCTTGCAATCTTTTATAATATATGAACTTTTTTAACATTTGTAGTATGTTACCTGTATTCTTGTTAATTCCTCTAATTAATTTGATTTTCTACAATTTTATTAGGCTCACATCGTAATTCAATGGGTGGAGCTAGAAATACACGAATCTGTGGTACGGATACTAATTAATATAAACAATGAAGTTATATTAATTAGTATCCGTACAGTTATAACATTTGTTAGATCTAACAATATCTGCCTTCGCTGTACGGAGCAATGGGAAAGTGTAGAACATCCGTGTCACCAATATCACGCGGTCACTTTGATTGTTTCGATGGTTCCTGTCGCAGTGACAGCATGACGAATGGCTCGATGCAACCCATAGATAATAACAAAAACTCGTCCACTACTAACACTGTCGGTGTCCTGTCAACGTCAAAAAACAAATAAGTCCTAATGATCGATCGTTAGAGCTCTGTTTTGGGGCCTTTAAAACACGAGTTATCTCGAGTTAGCCGATGAAGTACGAGCACCTACCTGTTAAAAGGTGGCTGAATTTGTCAGCCAACGCGATAGATTCCATCGGGCTTACGTGTCACTGAGCGAAGTGAGTTTTTCATGTCCTTACCTGGCAACTTGCGGGCCACGGACAATCTTGTATAACGACATTAATTTCCATTTAGACGAGGAAAAGTTTGCAAACATCAGCTTTAAAGTACATATATCAGTATTATTGTATTAATTCTTATCTTTGTAAACACGCTGGTTAGGAATTTGTTATAATAAAATAATAACGATATTAGAGATTAAAAAGTCTATAACATACTTTTTTACAATAAAAAATCGAAATTCCTTTGCCGAAATCACTTTTGTCATATTTTCAGTATTGTAAACATTATCAAAAGCTTTAACAGAAATTTAATAATATTATTGACAACATTTACCGTATTTTTTTTTTCAATTCGACTCGATGTTATTACACTTATTACTGAACGTCTGAATAACGAAATTCCGGAGCAACACGGATATCGATTTGATGTTATTAGTGAACGGTTAAGTGAAACTCTGGAGCAACACGAACATCAGCTTCGCGTTAATTGTAAATCTTTGTATGGAGTCTTGCCTTTCTTTTTTCTATTGCAGCCACCTCAGCTCATCAAAAATACCTTTACAACGATTTTACCGTCAATTAAGAACCAATTTTGAAAATTCGGTTGTCTATCATTTTCTTATTATTAGCCTCACGAAGATTTTTCAGCCTTTTATATACCTTACTATGGATAGATATGTGTCTCAACGAACCATATCTGGTAATTATAAATAATAATATTTAATATGATCTGTATAGAAATACTTTGATGTAGAATACAAATTACCTACAAGCATTGCATATTCATTAAACAGCCTATGACATTTCAACGATCAACCCCGAGACCAAAGACCCAGGTGGTCGGTTGTTATGCATAAAGTAAATTATTCATACAAGTAAATAATTATGGATATTTAAGATAATATTATAAAAAGTTGATGATCATACATTAAATATTTATAAGAACCACATCTATGCCGAAAGAATTTATAAATCCTTATGTTTTGAATGATAGTAATTAATGTTTAACAAACTTTTTTTTTGTGTTATAGGAGGCAAACGGGCAGACGGGTCACCTGATGATAAGTGACTACCACCGCCAATGGGCACCTGCACCTCAAGAGTCACAAGCGGGAGTAGGAGACGAGGGGGAGAGGGGGTGAGGGAGGGAGAGGGGTAGGGGGGGGGGAGAGGGAAAGATTAGGGCCTCCGGTAACCTCACTCACTCGGCGAAAAACAATGTAAGCCTTGCTTCAATTCCGGATTTCTGTGAGGCCGTGGTATCACTTCGGTTAAGCCGACCCATACGTGCCGAAGCATGGCTCACCCACGAAAAGATAAAAGAGTCAATATATATCTTTTTTTATAAATAAATAATTGATGTTAGTATTTTAACTATTAAAATTTTATAACTTTCGAAGGAGATTATTTTTCTTTCCCACTCTTTTCTTTTGGCTTCAGAAAAAAGTTAACACATTAACAAGTTTAAAGCTATATTTCATGATAGAGAGCAAATGTTAGACAAAACACAGATGTCAATGTTCTTATATAAAAAATCTAAAGTAGGTACATACCTTTTTTCCTCGGCAATGTTATATGTACTTATATAATTGTGTGCTTATTTAACCATTTGTTAAATCGACATTCAGTCAAGGCTCTAATATTTAAAATACCAAAAGGTTTTTAATTTAAAACGGACTAAAATAACGTAGCGTGTTATTTTAGTGTTATATTTGTTTTTTTAAGCATGGCAATTAACTAATTTAGTCTCTTCTAATGCTACTGACGTAAAACAACTCCATTAAATTTAGATATATAGAATATTCTTTATTGTATACCACTAATAACATACAGTTGAAACAAATCTTATGTCACAAAAAAAAAATTAGAGTGCAATGGGCGGTATTATCGCTAATAGAGATCTCCACCAAAAACCCTTTAGTTAGAGATAGTAACAGAAGTATTTAAGGAAAACATACTAGTTGATGGCGCACTGTTGAGGATTCAGACAAATATTTACACATATCGGTGTATCAATCAATATAAATAAATAAAATAAAATCTGTCTGTTTGTAATGTAAAGAAAAATTGTTTTTTTCACCCTCATACAGTTATTTGCACGATAACTATGCCTAAAAATCGGTTTTTTTTTATTTTTGTCTGCCTGTCTGTCTGTCTGTCTATCTATTTGTTCCGGCTAATCTCCGGAACGGGTTGACCAATTTCCACGGGACTTTCACTGATTGTTTTAAGGCATAACTTAAGCTTTTATTTTGGAAAAAGAATTAGGGTTCCGCCCAAAATATATAAATACGTACACGCTAGCGAAGCCGCGCGGGAACTGCTGGCGTATATATATATACGTAGGGCGCTACATAAGTTTTTTCGTAAGCAAAACTTTATATCACATTATCGTAATATGAAGTCATATCCATAAACTCTAAGTATATATAAAAAAAAAATAGAGGCCAATCGTTTGTTCGATTTTTAAATTAATTTTCTAACTGAAAATGCCGGGAAAATGTAATTATTTTGTATAGGTGGCTTAACTAAACACAACTGTTTCGAGGAAATGGGCAGTGCACTGAGGGAAACTTATCCATCTCTAAGGACAGTAGAACGGTGGTATATTCAATATAATCGCGACCATTTTTGACTTGGAGGATGATGCATGGTCCGGTAGGCCGACAGAAGGGATTACCGACACCGAAAATTAATGAAGGAAGACCGACGTGTGACATATCGATAGATCGAGAAAACCCTCTAAACTGATTCGGATTCTTCACGACCATTTGAAAGTACGGTATCTTTGTTCACTCTGGGTACCACACTTGGTGACTTATGCGCTGAGGGAGCTGGGTGTGATCTGGTCTCGTGATAATTAAAAAAATTGAAAGACGGCCGATCTAACTATGTGAACTCGATTGTCACTCGATTGTCGGGTAAATTGTTGGTAAGTGACTACCGCCACCCATGGCCCCTTAAGTAAACCCTAAGTGACCCTTAAATTAGGAGTCATAAGTGCGTGGCCAGACTTTAAGGTGGGAGCAGGGGAAGAGAGAAAGGATACCAGAAACCCAAACCCCCCTCGCTTAGGGCAGCCGGTAACCTCTTTCACTAGGCGAAACACAATGCATGCATTACTGCACGCCGGTTTTTATCTATCCATATATGGCAGCAAGATGACGCTTGAAGTGGTCACAGTGTTGGTATTGTTATATTCGCTAACAAAAGCATTATCGTATTAAATCTTGTACTATGGTGCGGCACCCTTCATGCGCAAGTTCGACTCGCACTTACCCGGTTTTATTTTAGGGTTCTGTTTCTCAATACTAAAAAAAGGAACCTGTCCGTATGTCCATCAAGACTTTTTTTGTCAGGAATCCATGGAGCCATCCAGTTGAAATTATCATCAAATACTTATTTCTGCGAGCCCTTGAAGCTGTAAAATAATCAAGCTTCTAAGTCAACGCTATTAAAAAACACGGCAATTTATATTAGATTTTTAAAAATTTGAACATTTCGCAGGTAAATTAAAACTAGGGTACACTAGGGTTTGACAGTACAAATAGAAGAAAAAATCCGAAAGTCTTTAATTTGTTGTTATATTACATTAAAAAAATATTTTTTGTGACTACAAACTTATATTTTGCCGTTAGAAAAATGACTTTGTCGTATATCGATGCATGGGAGTGTATTATTACGAATTCAAACTTAAGTTTGCCTTTCGAAAAACGGGAAAACATCTTCAAAAATTAGTTATTGAAACAGATCAGTAGGTACCTGGTGCCTTTATAATGTTACCTATTATTTTAAAAGTGTCACATGTATGTAGTCTTTTCAGTTAATTTTGAAATCGATTTATTTTTCACTTTTCAGTGCCCTTAATGCTTTTTAAAGTCGGTTAAACTTTTTTTTAAAGTGTTTTTTTTAATGAATAGGCGTTTGTCTTCCAACTCACCTGGTAGAAAGTGACGATAAAGACGAAGATGGTACACCTACTGTACACACCCTGTACACTTTCCAGGATTATAATTTACTGAAAAAATATGCTAAATGCATATTCCAGACTTTGGCTACCCGAAACTCGAAGCTCGAAAAGGAGTTGTCAAAGCGTTTATTTCGACTTTTTGGTGTTTCGATAATGAAAGGATGGAACCTCTGTATGCGTCTAGTAGTCTAAAAAAGAAATGGTGATGGGTTCAATTAATTCGAAGAGAGCTTTCGCACACTCACTAAGCTGAATCATATAAAAATCAGGCGACTTTACGATGATCCTCAAGAGTACGTAGTTCCCTATTCGTAAGCACATCGTCGTTTATAAGCTTACGGGCTCTTCGGTCACCAGAGTCCAGAGCTTCTAGCTGGTATCCTTCGATTTTGTAATCGTTCTTTTAAATGTAATCACAAAAACTATTATTTTATGTGATATAACAACAAATTACCGACTTTACTTATGGTATCAGGCTTTGCTTCTTTCCAAATTTCATGATTCTAGAAATCTAGGTCAATGAGAAGAACCCTATAGGTTTTGACTTACCTGCGAAAATTTCAAATTTGTTAAAATCTAAGGCTGGCCGTATCTTGTGATTGCGTTGACTTAGAAACTTGATTTTTTTACAGCTTCAAGGGACCGCTAACATAAGTATTTGATGTTAATTTCAATTTGATGCATTTACGGGTTCCTAATGAAAAGGGCCTTGACAGACACACAGACAGACAGACATATATAACTACAAATTAACAATTTTTGGATTTTTTCCTTCACCAAATGCAACCGAACTGCGGTTGCATTTGGTGTGGATTGTTGATTTTTCATACATCGCAACAGCAAAGTTAAGTTTGTCTTTTGGAAAAGGCGGACAAAAGTCTTCCAGAATTTATTCCCGAGATGGACGTACAATCTACATACAAGTTTGTTTGCTTACGGAACCGTCGGTGCGCGAGTCAGACTCGGCCTTGTCCGGTTTTATTGACTATAGGCTTTCAAATTCAAAATTTAATCGGGACTCGGATGTCAAAACACCTAAGCAATGAAATATAAACATAATGTAGTTGGTAAATAGTAGATTCAATTTTGTATTGGTTCCAGTTACGTTACTATGTCGATGCTAATGCTCTATTGTCTATTTGCGTTATTTATGACTCGTGGTTAGGAGTTCGACCAACAATACCGGCTAAAAATAGACTTAGGTTCTCAGAACCAATGCACCACTTAATCCACTTACATTACGCTAAACTTAAATAGTAGGTATATTTATTCGCAATTGTAAATTTTTAATTACATGTAAGAATCTTTTACATCTCTCGCTTTCTTAAAGATCTGTCTTAGCTTTTTAATATTTTATCGTAATCGTATCGAGTACATTTCCATATCCTCTAAATGATGTCATCATCTTCCAATATGAGATAGCTTTGCAAATGTCTCATTCGAAGAAATCCCTTATCACGTAGGGCCAGCTTAACGCTAAAGAGCAATATTGAGGTTATAACAGATACATACTCGTATATCAGAGTTAATAAGAATCACTATAATTGTTTTTAAACTTTCGCGACTTTGATACATATTTGATGTGTAATTCGGGACTTAATCGCGATAATATTTAAAAGGTACAATACCTCTTGGTTACGCTGAGCTCTCATCAGTCCATTCGTGACCACGATCGGTGCAATTCGATCGAAACGTCGGGTAACCAAGAGGTATTGTACCTTTTAAATATTATCGCGATTAAGTCCCGAATTACACATCTAATAAGAATCACTATATATTATAAAACAAAGTCACCCGCCACGTCTGTCTGTCTGTTCGCATAAACTGAAAAACTAGTGAACGGATTTTTATGAGGTTTTCACTAATAGTATAACTTGTTAAGATTTTGTGTAAATTTTTAATTTTTTTTTTTGTAATTAAAAAAGACAACTCCCGCATTAAGAATAATCCTGTGTCGCGGGGGGCTTCACAAACATTCAAACAACGGACACAAAGAACACCCAGACTCGGGACAACTATTTGTGGATCACACAAATTTTTGTCCCGTGTAGGATTCGAACCCACAACACTCGGCGCGGCGTAGTGGCGAGGTGACCACTTAAACCATTGCGCCATCTTGCGCCAAATTGATCGAATTATGTTGATGCTCGTTGAAGACGTCTTTGCTACCCGTGCAAAGCCGGGGCGCGTTGCTAGTAGATATATAAGAAAGCTTCTGAATCTGTATACATTCATAAAACATTGACATTTTATTTTGAAGATGTTTTGTTCGAGTTGCAGTGTTTGTGGACAAGAGTGGATTGACCGCGACCTGCGTATCATATCTTTATAGTAATATTTTAATAATTTATAATAATATTTATTTATTAAAGCTATACGGTCTTACTCACGTGTGTACTTCGGAGATGCCCAACTGATTTCGGACTCGACGGGACTAACGGGACCCTTTAACAAGAGGTTAGGCGACGGTTTCAGGCGTCACACTGGTTTGGCACCACTTCCAACGAATTTGGAGACGTAACAAACGCGCGGAAGTAAACGGCTGCGTTCCCGTTGCGTTGAAGATCGTCCTGCTGCCGTATACCTAGTGAAAAATATGTCTTTAATAAAAATGAACACTAATGAAATGTTTTATTCTGATAATCAGTAAATTACTTTTTTCGGACGATGTCAAAAAACTTATTGACAGAAATCTGTGGAACGGTCTGGGATTTAAAAGTCGAAGTGACTTCGAAAGATGCAGTCCATCACCTGAGTAACGGATCAAAGAGAGTAGCCCGATTATTTCTAGGTGCTATTCGAGTGACGAGCAGGGTGTATTCGCTGCAGTTTAAGGATCACCATAAATGGCCGGCCGCAGTAAAACCGCCTTTCCCAGGGCTCATGTCGGAAAGACTGAGTAGTGTTAGTCATCACATCTTTACACCTCCGAGGACATAGCGGTGTTAGTAGTAACAAGTCCTTTAAAATGTTGCCTGCCCGTTCACACAAATAAACAGGCACATGGTTAAGAACTCGAGTTGTTTAGTAAACTAAGTTAAGAAGACGATGATAAAGAGACGTTATAAGAATATACCAAGTTAAATTGAATGAAACGGAAACATTCGAGTATCTGGAATGGCCTTAAATACTTCATTATGTATATGTTATGGACGAAGTAATTAAACATTGCATTTATAAAGCCCGGGCAATATGAATAATGAACTGTCAAACCCGGCTGTATGATGAATACTTATAGTCTGATCATTATGAATATTGCTACATAACTGTTTGGTAAGGTAATATTTAAGCCAATTAATGAACATTAGGCAGGGCGTTAGGACCAAGAACATAATACGAGTATATGTACATCGAAGAGCATTAGCAAACACACGTTCCTGCAGAGTGCAGTTGTTTTCTATTTAGTTTACGAGTGGAATTAAAAGCTAATACAGGCAGATAAATACTAATACGAAACTTCCGTAAAGTGTACCATAATTATTCATTACCTAAAAAAATTAAATGTATTTAAATGAACGTTGGAATGTCGTCAGAAGAAAGAGATCTACAAGATAACTGATGTGGTCGTAAAGGTCGTAAAATATATTTGATAGATATAGTTATTGCAATAAGTGCAACCCAACTACTTGCATTTTGGTGTGTAATCACCTCTCCAGGCTAACGGTTGAGGGAAATGTGGGCATTGAATCAACTAAACCTACAGGAGTGTTGTAATATTCCGTCACAAGTGTGCAAGTTTTTCTTGTTAAACCGAAGTTTGTCTGAGGTTAACAACGAATACATGTTTTTT
Organism: Callimorpha dominula; assembly: GCA_949752705.1. Classification (NCBI taxonomy): domain Eukaryota; kingdom Metazoa; phylum Arthropoda; class Insecta; order Lepidoptera; family Erebidae; genus Callimorpha; species Callimorpha dominula. The sequence goes on from OX456997.1 coordinate 15,557,827, forward strand.
ATTATTTTTTATACAAATAGTATTCGTTCTCACCTACCAATTTTATTAAAACAATAAGGAATATGCATGTGTTTTTTTATTTTTTCAAACGAATTTATACATATAAATTCGTGTCACTAGCTCACTCACTAGCTTTTGCCCGTGGCAAAATGTGGCTTATACACTTTTGTGTGATTTAAACACCGGCATTTCGGCGTGATTCTTCTGTGACGTCAAGGCCCACGATGTTTTTGATTCTTCATTGATTTATATAAATAAAAGTTATACAACCTACTTCTTATTATTAAAGAGGACAAAAAGCTTTAATAATTATATTGTTCCTATTTTCTATAATATGATCAAAACTGCACGTGTAAAACCGCATGTGTATTTTCATATACCGCGAGATGAGAATTTAAGCAAAAAGTGGTGCACGGTGCGTCATATTTAGGTATTAGCTAGATATTTAAGTTATTAAATTTTACAATTAAAATAATAATACTTTAAAATAATAATTCATTTTAAAATTGTGATTGTAGCTTTACAGTTCGGATGTTACATAATATGTTGTACAACTATTAATTTATATATTTGACAGTGCACATATGCGTAATCTACAACTTGTAGGGGGTTAGTTTGGCTCTCCTAGGTAGGTTACTTGGTAGTCTGTGTTTAGTGTAAAGTACATACCAAATAAATATAAAGGTATATTTCTATAGCAATAAATACTAAAAATAAAAATATTTGGATTATTTCGGAGTCACTTGCATATTCCTCATTAAATAAAACACCTATTTTTATTACACTGCCCAGTACGTGGGACACATTATTTATACAGCCCGGGCAATTTGCTTATTTCAATCGCTTCTATTAAATTGGCTATTCATATTGGGCATTTTATAAACGGTCTGGACATTATGAATGATGCTATATATTATTCACTTGGTCCATAACACATATAATATTGTAATCTATTACATATTATATTTAATTATATTAATAGATATAACTTATGTAATTAATTACGACTGTTTATGGCTGTTCAATAAATTTAATTATCAGTGTAGTATGAATGTGAAGTAATAAAGTCCCTTCCTGACACGTGATGATTACAAGCGTATATCTATTTATTAAAACTTAATTTACAAACTTGTATAAACACATGCCCAGCACCAATATGCCATGCTATTCTTTAATCACTACATATTATAAAACAAAGTCGCCGGCCGCGTCAGTCTGTATGTCTGTCTGTTCGCGATAAACTGAAAAACTACTGAACGGATTTTAATGCGGTTTTCACCAATAGACAGAGTGATTCATGAGGAAGGTTTACGTGTATAATTTGTTAACGTTTTGTGTACATTGGTTGAAATATGATGATGATTTTTGAAGATGAATGTACTACCGGTGCGAAGCCGGGGCGGGTTGCTAGTAATAAAATAAATTACGTAATTAGTAGTTGTAGTCCACTGGTGGACATAGGCGTGTGCCACAGCCCCCGTCCCCCAGTCTATCCCAGTTACCTTCTTCAGAACATTCTAATGGTTCATGCCTGGTTCCTATCCGTCCGTAAGCAAAACGAATCGTTTCTTGATTATAGGAACCGGCAATAAATGAAATCAATAAATAAAAACAGAGTCTAATTGCAAATTCTCATAGGTAGAGCTTACACGAGAAGAAGCCCACAGGGAAGTTATGGTCTACTCTTTTTAAATTACGGATTTCACTGATATGAAGTATAGTGTAAACTAAGTTAAATTATGAAATGAGTAAATAAAGCACAATAGACGTAACGAAATAAATAACACATTATCCACTGTTAGAAACATATTGTTTTCATTAATTTATTCAAAATAGAAAAATAAATAAATATCAAGCTCACAGTCAAATTAAATGCTAAGGTACGGTACCAGTGAAAATAACTCAAGGACTGAGCTCTATGTAATCAATCCAAAACAGGTTTCTTAAACGGTGTTCTTACGATTGATACTGCATTGGATGAGAAGACTTTCTAAGAAAGGCGTGTAGGATCTCAACTATTCTTTACCGTGACACAAAATCAATTGATTCTTGTACAGTTACACTGACTGGATGTACGGCATGTGAGAAATGTCACCGAGAGTATATCAAATGTTAGTCCGAGCTATCGAATGATAGAGGCATTCCGTCGCGGGATTGAACCACACGCGCGGCGATCGGCAGAAATGTGGCCGCAACATGATACGGCGCACCCGCGCCCGCGCCGTCGCAAGGTCGGCTACTGCACTGCGCATGTGTGACCTAGCCGTCGCACCACTCGCACCCACTGCACCACCTTCTGGACTAGATACACATTTCCTTTACTATTCCTTCCAAATCTAGTCCCGACAATTATTACACTTTGAAGACTCTTCATTGAAAATATAATCTCAGAAGTAGGTACGCTTTATATGTAGACAGGAAATTCATCATAGCTGGATGGATGCCAGTTCAGTTGATCCGAGTTGTTGTATACCGGGTTAAGCGTTGTCATGAGTTTGAGCCTTTTACTTCTAAGAGTTGACTTTTACGATGTAGATTTGCGACAAAGTCAACTTACCGACCGCAAGATATGAGTTTGTAATTTGTTAAAAAAAATTGTAGTAAAAACAATTTTTCTATGTGATATAACAATCAATTAACGACTTTCAGTTTTTATAGAAGTGAAGGGAGTGGCCACACAACGGGCAAGTATCGTGCGAGGTCGCTCCTAGAAGCCTGTGAACGCCACAGGAGGCTTCTGTGCTTCTGAAGGAGCTAGCTTGACTCAATCAGTCAGCTTATCCGAACGCATAATGGACCGCCTATGAGTCTAAATGCGGAAACTGAGCCCTATACCAATAGGTTTTTATTTTTTATTAGGTAGGTAGTAGGTAGGTCATGAATATGCTTTGCAAGTTTTGTTTTCTATAATGAGATACATAGCTGCAAAACTTTTTGAGCTTGCAGTATGCAGAAGATACAATTTTATCGCGAGCACAAAAAAAGGGTATCGGACACTCGAAGACACAAAGTACATATGGATTAGGTGTAGCATACAAATCCAGTAGATTCCAATGTAAATATTCACTATTTAAACAATATGTACATAATTTAAACAAGTTATTGTTTTTTAATAATTGAGGAAAATCATTCGAAAATCTCGTCTTCCTCTGTAATATCTGTACCGTAACATTTAGTGATTATATCGACTTAAATAATAAAAAAAAATTGTTTATGTTTTAGAAGTATACAATTTAGGAAACATAATTTTCAACGCAGCATTAGATTACATCTAAAGCATCCTTAAAAATAACAAAGTAATAAAGTAGCACTAAATGTAATATAATATAAATAATGTACTGTAGTTAGATTGCTTGACAAGGAACACAATTGTATTCTACTTAATAAACACAACATAAATCAACTAATGTATCATTTAATGGTGGTTATAGTGGAGCGATTAACTACCATGCCTAATCTGCAATGCGTTAAGTACAAACACATAAACGTGTTGGTTTACCGGGCTCGTAAATACTTATGATAATAAGGTGTGGTATTCATATTATCAATGTTTATTGTATGTATTGCAAAATGTAAACGCACAGCGGAGCACGGCGGAGCACGACCACATTCGCACTGGATATCTACCTCGTAATATTTCCTCCGGTTCGCTTATGCAAATGCGGTATAGTGACAAACAATATACATGGAAATATATGAAGTGGACGTATAAAAGTGACAGCGCCTGGGTGCGTACGGGCATCATGCATAACGTAAGGGTGTAGTCACAGTCGCTTTGCTGAACTACCAGGTTATCGCTTCAATATACCACACTATTTATTGATATTAAAAATCTGACAGCTACACGAAATACAGATAATTAACATTTCACGACGTAGTAAGAAAATGCACCAAAGCTTATAGTGTTAAAATATCGGCGTATATAAAATAAACATGGTAGGACACAACCGTGGCGTCATTAGAATTATGCGTGCTGCTGAATACGGAAACAATTATGAAGGTTTGCCATATTCACCATGCTTGAGAGACAAATTAATGATCGGAATAAAATGGTTCATTACGAAGGACAGTAGCCTTCATCTATGAACTCATGTTCTTTACTGTATATGTAGTCCTTGCTTGACATGGAAGAGGATAACTAGTCGCCCAAGTAGAAGCAGGCTATGCGTCTCAAACCTGCTTCGCCTTTGAATTACAGGGAGCAACAAGGTGACCGTAAAGTGCAATTGACTGTTGTTCAACAGGCATTCAAGTCTGTCTGATTACACAGGGATTTCTTCTGTTGCTTATATGCAAGGCCCGTAAGTTTCCTAGAGAAAACACTGTGTGGTTCGAGTCCGACATAACTACCTTGTCCTTTCTATACATAATAAAACATATGTAACATATAATATAGCCAAATAGCAATAAAATAAATGTTTGCAGTGCGTCATTTGAATTTGTTTATATTTATTGAAAGTGAGCAATGACAGTAAGCGATAATTATAATCGTCGACAACAAGAGTGCCCAAACATTGTGTCAGTTCGCGTTTATCGGCAAGACCTTTGGCTTATTAACGAGGAGCGGCACCTGCGAGCTATGATAATGGCTCTCGTAATGTCCGAGATTTATATCGGTAAATTAAAATGAAATGTCACTTAATTTTATCAACGCTCCCCGCAGTGCCGGTGGACATCTGCTCCGACTGCGGCGAAATAAACTCGGATGAATCACTTTGTTTTGCAGTTTGTTCTTGGAACCGATTAATAATTATATTAATTTATCTCGGCTATAAAACAATAATTAACAGTCAGTAGTCATATGAGCCGTCGTATAAATTTCCTAATGTGAAACCTAATGTAACATGATACTGAGAGCGAACAGGTCGCTATTACATCTGGGCACCTGGCAAGCCTCATGTCAACTATGATAATAGACCAAACCAATTTACTTTTAATATTCCAAAAATATCGATTACTAATGCTTTGGTTGCATTTAGAAAAATAATATAAACTGTAATATTTTCCCGGACAAAGCCAACTTTTTGGTGAAAATGATAATTGGCAACGATTAGATTAGTCGTTTTTAACAATTACCGTTTTCCGGAGAGGCAGTACGTATAAGATATCCAGTGTCGAGATAGCCTGTGTCAATATGCTGTCTTTTCCAAATAAGGGCAGGTCGTTGCTCCGTCTTTTTCTTTGTTTAAAAAAATAACACTTGTCTTGTATGTAGGAACGTACGTGTATTGAAAATCAACTGCGAATTAATCACTTGCAAAAGTCTCGCTTATTGAATTTCTAAACAAAATCGCAGGTTAAATAGTAAAATTTGTCAAATTGTTGTCTCCTATTAAGTTTTTTAGTATTTGTTAAACTAATCACTCGATATTAAACCATCTTATTGTTAATACAACACAAAATTCTAAAGCTTTAGTTAGTCATAAAATCTGTCGTCTCATCCTCATCATATTCATTGCCGGTGCCGGTAAAGGTGATTACCACAGTGACGAATTAGGGTAAATAATTAAGGCTGATTATGTCAGATTCAGTTGTTTAACTAGTTGTTTAATGCCATTGTATTATGAATATGGATTTAATGTTGTATAAACATCAAAAGCTTCATATTACAATGTATCGAGTGTCGTGACAGCACGGGGTCGGACCTGCCAGGTGCGCTGCTTGGGACATTAATCGTGATACACCATCGTATAGATCACAATCAAAACCAGTTTTATTATTTTAAAGTTGTAAATGACGCAAGTGGCGGTGGTGCGCTCGCGCAGGTGGGACCGTGTACGGTAACATGAAGTGCGGCAACATAGACTTGGAAAATGTATAACACGACGTACAACGTGTTATCTAGCTACGCATCGTATTGACTCACTGTAACACTTAGGATTTCTTCGAAATTTAAACAAATTTTTATATGTACAAAAAAAAAAAATTAGATACGTAGCTACAGTTGCATTGAGCACGCTATTGAATATTTTAAATTATACTTCGCGATTAATTATATTTTATCGCCTTTTCAAACTTTACTGAATTATTGAGAAGAAAAAGTGTACTATTGATAAACGCATTGTGAGAGACAAACACAATGTAGCTTAGTTGAAAGTTGAACGACGTTGTGGGCCGTGTGTAGGCGCGCGCGCGACACGGTCAGGCGGCGCGGCGTCACCGCGCGGCGCCCTATCGTCTACCGACCGCCTATCATTATTCCCATCCAAACATTATTTACCACTCGACCTTTTTATCCTGAAGCTTTTTTGGTCTACCTACATTAACTGCAGAACCACTTACCAGGTAAGTAAGACGGGGGGTATTAATGTATTTGGGCAAGATATTAGTGCTCATATCGAGGACCGATGAGCGCTTTTATTCATCGGTTCATTCAAGAAAATAAAAAACTGCTAATAAAAGTTCATTTATAAAAATGGACTGACTTATCCAAATTTCAGATAGTCTTATTTGAAGAGAATTATATTATTATATTCTTGGGTAGAACATACCTAAGATACCGTTTGAATCCTCTAGTAATGGGAGCAAGAAGATGGAATTAATTTGTTATTAATTTATTTATAATGCTTTTTCAATGATCACTAATACCCTTTTTTACAGGGCAAGGAACGCGGATGGGGCTGGAAAGCAATATTTATTTATAAAGTCTGCGCATCGGTTGCAGCAAGTAATCGACGTCGGGATTCCATTTATTCCTATCTGTTGGTTTTTCTGGTTCCAGTAACTCTCGCAAGCGGTTGGCGCATTGCGACCGAGAGGAGCATCGTTCGCGACTTTTATTGCTTGTATAACCTGATATATGTATGTGTCTACTTTAACCTGTTACTTATATCAGTTACAGGTTCTGAGAGCTTTTTTGAAGATGTTATCCGCTAAAGCAAATTTTATATCTGCTCAGCTGGTGATTTGTAAATGCTGATTGTAAAATCTAAAAAAGATGATGACGCAATACTCAAGTAATAGGCCAATAGACCTGTGTAGTTTATTGGTCCCGAATCAATTTACTCTGTTAAGGAAAAAAGCATAGCACCTGTGAAAGAGTTAACTACTTCCACGCTATGCTAACATTTTGATATAGGTTCATTTGGAGCCAAAACAAAAAAAAAAACAATAATGACGGTAGGCGAAATAGCTCTTAAATGGTTTTGTTTTGTGATCCCTCATTTAATTAATCCGTTCCGCTGCCAAATCACCATTATAATAAAGTCTTCATGACGTAAGCTGAGGAACACGCAGACTCGATAAAATATTATTAATTTTGCTACGTAAAAAATAGGTGTAATATTTTATCGATTTTCTACGATATAACAGCAAACAATATTAAAACTATATTAAAACTGGTATCTATATTTTATAATTCGCTTTGGAAATATGATATCGCAATATAAGTAAAAATTATTTTATTATTGACATTTATTGATATGTTATTTATTAAAAAAATATAAAACTATGAATATAAAATCTTTTTTAAAATGTATATGAAGTTAGATCATCACCTGGAGATTTCTAGACAGTGTCTGTAACAAAGGAAACTAATTCAGTTATAATGTTCCGTTGTGTTATGGTGAGGGCGTGCAGTGTGAGGCCTTCGAGGCTTTTCTGAGATGTAGGTGAGGGTTCATGGCAGTATGTAGAGTATATTCTGTGAAGATTCGCGGAAGAGCGGCGAGCGGCGTCCGCGCGTCTGCCCGCGCCGCGCTGCACCTGCCGGCCCGCGGGCTATTTATAAACCAGACCGTACCACCAACATAGAATAACTTATTCGCACACGACACCGACCAACTCACGGTATTGAACCTACAGGGATAAGTACTTCCGATTGTTCTATACTTATGTTACGATAAGATGTTTTAATTTATAACGATAATAGTTAAACTAGATTTATGGTTACGAAGTGTTTATGTATAATTATGTTACATACATTCATTTGTTTTGGTCATACATTCAGGTTGCTTAATCATTTCCTACAGCGATTAGTTGATGTAATACAAAATTATACATATATATATATATATATATATATATATATACAGAGTTTACCTTTCTAGAAAGGAATCCCATTAAAATAGTAATTTTCGCAATACTTTTACTCTTTACTAGATAAAATTGTAAAATAAATTGTATACGTTTATGACGAAGCTACACGGTATTCAATAACTTGTAGAAAATAATCCTTCAGTGAAGTGTCCCTTCTAGACATTACTTTGGTGTGGTATGTACATAACAACTTACCTACAAGTCTATAGTACCCAAGACAGTACTATAGTAGGTCTGTATACTACACTTAGTACGTATACCCAATGATAAATTGTTTACTCGCTTTTTGCGCAGCACCTAACAGAGGTGCTAATAATTTTCCGTAATGTCTTTATTTACCTACATATTAAGAATAGTTACAATTTCCAGCGCAATAGCAAACAAAGCACAGGTGTAAGCTTTTCGGGAAGTCCGTTAGTGATGTGGTACGAGGCAGGCTAACTTGAATAAATATTATTTTTAACGATCAGTGCAGCGGGTATTTGTGCACTATGTGTTCGACATGTTTACGTAACAGTGTTCTGAAGTCGGGAGGCGTTAGCTGCCGCGACCGTCGTTGGTAAACACACCAAACGGTCTTTACCCCACGATAAACCACACCGATATTTGTTCACCGGTCAGTTTCTGTGTACCAAGCTACCAGCCGCAACGTACTAGATTATTAGTCAAATCGCGACCTAATATTCATTTCCTTCTAACTCCGGTTCAGATAGACTGTGAGTTTTCACCTATAAATATACCTATGTATTACCAAGCTGCTTACACATTTTTTAAATATCGTTACCTATTAAATGTCATTGTCCTCGGGAGTATTCAACTTATAATGTGTTATGCATACTTTAAAAACTATGATTTAAGAAACATTTTTGAAGTGAAACTCCTTTAAAATCGTGATTTAAAATTCGATGAAACGAAAAACTCACACTCAAAAGAAAGATAGGATAAAAAAAAAATTATTATTATATAATGATTAACAATAAAAAGAAAAGGATTTAGCCTGCGACAGAATGAGATAGAATACAAGTATACAGTGTTTCCTATAATCTTCGTATGCTAGCACGTGTCATTGCGCTTGCGTACTACGACGCTTTCTGGTGTCATTCACGTGTATCATTTTTCCGTAATAAATCGTTGGTTAATTAGTTTAGAAGTTTCACTTCTGCCGTGTGTGAATTGCACACACACTTTTTTTTCTTTTTGTATATATATATGTATATATTCCATATTAAATATGTATTTTTTTAAATTATGAATACTTACTCACAGATAGCATTTTTTGTTTTCGAATCAGAAAGGGAAGAGACTTTATTGTTTAAAAAGTAGAACGATGAACTTATGACGTAAGTAAAAATTTTATCCTTTATCGACATTCCTCCATAATACGCACGTAAATATCCTCTCTAATTGATCTAGGTAGGAATGCTCGAAATTTAAAGCAGTGAATTCATAGAATATTTTATTCATGCGAAATTAATTACCAAAAACATTGCTTTCATCATTTTGATTTCTTTTATCGCTTTTCTATTATCTTTACTTAAACGAAATGTATATTTTAATATCAAATTAAACTTTTAACCTAATTAGGCTGATATTTTTCATTTACGATCATACCATTGCTTGCGCATCTCTAGTCAGACTCATAATTTACATTGTTTTAAAGACAACAAAAGACAGTGGGTTATATTTATATATATTTATATATACATTATTGCAGTGCTTCTGTCTTCAAGGTCCTACTACTTCCTTGTCTACTTCCTTGTCTGTATACTTTTATAGGCAGATTTTAAGTATAAGATATCTGTCACACGTTACACACAGACAATACACACAAACACCTATACAATAATACATTACAATACACAGTATACACAGTCAAATCCTGATTGATCCTGATTTGACTGTGTATAGTGTGTGTTGTAATAGTTCAAAGTCAATCGTTAGATATAAAAGACTAAGTTAATGTTAACAGATTAAAAATAATACTAATAACGATAGTCTAAGAATAGTAATAAAAAAGTACAGGTTGTGTAATTTTTTTGGCGTAATAAAAAACCTCTGCTCTTCTAAAGGTATAATCGGATACTTCAGGGCCGGCACGGAAAACATCAAAGTTTTCGTACTTCCATTAATCGATTTCGTAAATGCTTTCAAGACTGAACGTCTTTACATTTTACGCTTAATATTATTTTCTCACAGATATCGCTCGATTTGGACCTGCATTTGAATTTATAGGTCTTCGAGAATTTCGACAATCGACATCGATTTTGACATGCGCACCTAAAAATGTGTGTCTTTAATGATAATTTCCGTGCAACCATGTATTTTAAATACCTTCTTCAGTCAATTTTGGATTAGAGGGTGACAGTTAAAAAATGCCTTTAGCACTCAGTCCCCTTGCACACAGTTTTTATTGAGTCATAAAGAAGTATAAATAAATAAAAATTGCTCTACGGTACACGTATCATGTTAGCTGTCCCTTTTTGCAATAAAAAAAATCCATCGTTTGTTACACATGCCTTCTAAAACAGACTAAATGTTTTGAAACTTGGTTTAAAAACATTGTTCTAAAGAACTTTGAAAGCCCGTGATGTGTATCCGTACGTACTATTCCACAATAGATTAAATTGTATTTATGTTACTGATTGGAGTACCACTGGTAACATTATTTATCATCTGATAGATGTCTGTAGAAGTAAAGATTTGTTGTTGAATGTGCTAGAGGTCGAATCTAAGAACACGACAGAAGTAAAAAACTTGACAAGGTGAACTGAACTGTTAGACAAAGGCTCATCACGTTAAACTAATTAGGCCGAACGTTGTGAGGAATGCGCGGGCCACGCCGGTAATTGCAGAGCGCGCGCCGCTCTGCGCCCCCGGCACAAGCGATGGCGCGCACACCTCATTGCGAACGAAGCTTTTGCGCCAAGATTTATTTACATCCGGATTCTATAAGTAGAAACTAACTAATACATTCAATGTTATTGACAAGCATATTTTCTCTACATCACACTTTATTATTTTTCTCTTAAATTCGACAAATTGAAAAGAGTATTTTATCTGCAGATGTATTTGCCAATTTAATTAATGCAAATATAGCAGTAAATAGCATCGTCAAAGCAATTTATTACCACTTCGATAACGGTAGTAGGTAGAAAAAAATTGTTTGTTGGCGGCCTAACACACTGACAGAATGTCGGCCGGTGCGCAAGGTTATTCGGCGATGTGTTTAAGTTTTTAGGCTATTTGCCATTACCGTTTAAGTAGGTAGCTACATAATATTGGTTTAATCAGCCAAAGCCAGCAAATCTGTAGATGTCTCGTGGAAGAATAAGATGTTTCGAATCGGAGACAGGAATCAGAGGGAATATTTGGGAAAAATATAGAAAGAGTGGAAACTTTAACTGACCATGGTACAAATTTCCATATTTTATTGACTGCAGTTGCCATGACGTTAACCTAAACAGATGATTAAAGTCGCAATGTCATACGTAAGTTTGTAAATATGCCAAGTTCGGCCAGTTTCTATCCGTCAGGGTCCTATTTTGTTTTTTGGTAATCTGTGTGCACAAGATTTGAACCTAGTTTTCCATTTATTTGAATGTTTCCTTATGCTGTTACTTAAAGGTAACCACATTTTTGTTAAAAAAAATTAACAATCCGATTTTATGATTTTTTACTTTTGATATCTTTTTGTTATTTTTCATTTAATTTATTGGCTATTTGTATAAAGTTAGTGCAACAGTTTTTGTGTAGATATTATTTACGTCGCACGGTGTGGTCTGGTTGTGGTCGGCCTTCGTTCGCCAAGAGACAAGACGCTAGCTGCCACTTTCACTCGGCCACCGCAACGCGCATCCACTAACACCTGGTTTATTTCCGTGGATATGGCATTTTACCGCAACTTAGTTGTAACATTTGCATTTTACCACATCTATTTACTGAAATGTATTTACTGTAAACTATATTCCACTTCTAATCCTCCTCTTCAAATCAAATCAATACAGGGTGGATGAAGTGGCGGCAGGTAACATTAACCATTTGTGATCCCAAGTTTCCTATTAAGTTAAAGGTGACGCCTGCACGTAGCCGAAATGCGAATGTTGTGATGGATGTGTGGTGTGACTAGGATGGACAAGGTGAGAAATGAATATATTAGGGGAGCCTGAAAGTAGCACCAGTGGATGTAAAGCTGAGGAGCAATAGATTATCGTGGTATGGATATGTGATGCGGAGGGATGAGCAAAATGTGATGAAAAAAGTTTTATGTAAGTATGTTGACGGGTACAAGAGAAGAGGACGACCAAAGAAAAGAGGGATGGACTGTGTGAAAGAAGATATAGCTAGAAAAGGAGTAAACAGTGAAATGACAGACGATAGAGTAGAATGGAAGAATAAAACAAATTGCACCGACCCCAAATAAAATTGGGACAAGGGTAAGCAGATGATGATGTATTCCTCTTCTAAATCTGAATTAATAGGTAATATATTTGTGAATGTAACTTTGTCGGTTTACTACTTTTACTTGAAGAAAACATCTGAACCTTCCATCTGACCTAACGAAGAATATGGGCTGCGTTTCAAAATTTAAACAGATTTAAAGCAACAATTAAACAAATATTTCGACCCTAAAGTAGCAGCTCCTATACTTACTTTGACCCTGCCTGTGACTACGAGCAATGCAACCTTGTCGAAACGTCAGGCAATTCAAACGTATGTAATACTTATTACGTGATCGCGTTAATTCCCGTACGTATCTTATTACTTTAAACGAGCAATTCTTGTATGTTTGTATTTATTTACGTATGTATTTATATTTCTGGTACATACAGATACAGTTTTGCGTTTTAAATTCAAGTGCATAGTTGTATTTCCTGTAAAAAAGCAATTTTACAAAAAAAAAAGAGTCTCCCAGGTACTACATAATTATAGCAGCTGCTTTTTTTGCGATGATCGAAATCGATGAGGTTAAGCTGCGAAAGAAGGTTATGAATATTTTAATAAAGGCTATCGTAATTAAAACAAACATGGTTATAAAAATATTTGCGTAGAGACACAAAATCCTCTCCATTTATTCGTAGATCATGTTTTTCAAGCTTCATACCAGAAAAAAAAACCGAGTTCAAAACAATAAGTGCCAATACAATTTGTTTTCCACCTGTTCGTGCCTGCTAACACCTGGGAACTTGTTTTGATATTTGCCTCATTTCATTACACATGATAAGCGGAATGAACATTTATCATAAATTTAATTACTTAAGTTTACCGATATTTTGGGACAAGTAAATCTAACTTTAAGAAACTTGATACAAATAAATAAGTATACAAAATAAATATTAGTATCGTACTAATATGGGCATTTTCTTCAACATACTAAAATCAGGACACAGACAATCTAACGGCCAAAGATATTAACTTACTAGATTTATTATTATATAACATTTCAACACTATATTTAGTGAAATAGAATATATTGGGTAAAATAGTAGTATTTTGAACATGAATTTGGATCTTGCAATTATATTATTTTTTTAAACTGTATACGTCATTAAGATATTTAGGATCAATTAAAATGTTATGATCAGTTTTAATGAATAAAGAACATACACATAGAGTATGCGTGCGCGCATTTCGAAACCGGTGTTGCGCAATAAGGTCGCCGCCAAGGACGCGGGTTCGTTGCCAGAAATAAATTGATGTTTATGTCTGTCTAGCGTACAGAGTGGACCGCGTACAATGTTCACTACTCTCGACGCCAAACCGTTCGCCTTCTAGCACGGCAACCCATCCTGTTCATGTTTAGGGTCTTGGTGGTTTACGTAATTAACCATTATTAGCGTTTTCTGACCTTATCTATAAGATAATAATAATCGAATCCATACTATCCAAAATCTTAAGATTTGACACATTATTTTCGTCACAGGTTTTAAATTTTAATTTATAAAACTAAACCATATGATTTAATTGAAGACTTTAGACATCGGATTGCATTACTACATTGAAATGAATGACCGGAATAATTTAGATCACTATCTGACCCGTCGTACGTAGTCCTGTCAAAAAAGACATTTTTAGTTTTGCTCCAAATTTCCTCATTTTCCCGGTAACTATTTTTATAGATTTACTTCCTATTAAATTAAATCTCTTTTAGATGCGGACAGATTAAAACCTTGTTTTGCTATGTGGGCTCATTTCTAAATAGTCATGGCTTTCTCAAAAAAAAGTTAATCTATGTACCTATCTATATAAAGTCTTTTAAATCTTTGAATTTGCTTTGTAATGAAAAAAGGTCGCCGTAATTACGTTAAGTTGCTACAAGTGAAGAAAGGAGCAATACGTAGTTGACTGGTCAACTGCTTATTGCTCCTTTCCTAAAAGGAGGTGTTAATTTTCTTTCAACTTGTTGTAGGAATTCGAATTTTCTTAACATAATTGGGTCTTTATTTCAATATTAACTATAGAGCAGAGACCAATAGTCGGTATAACAAGTTTATTGTCTGTTTTCCTTTTAAGGTCTTATAATCGATACATATATTAAATGCAAGTATTTAATGCGCTTTATGACACCATTTTGCAAATTAAGGTTGTAAAACTACTCTTATTTTTTTACATTCCAACGTTACTCTTTACTGCACTAGAGTAACCATGTAAAAAAACGAATTGTTGTATTTTAGTAGGGATTTAATGTGCTATTTTTGTGATCCTATGAGAAAACTCTCTAAATCCCTAGAGTTCAAAATCGCGCGATGTAAAAGACTGTGCTTATTATATACTTTCATGAAAATGTTGTAAGTACAGATGTCTTATAGCTGTTATAGCCGTAAATTGACACGTATTTCGTGTTTCGTTGCATTTATAGTGACAAAATACTCGTTTAGTGGTGTCGAGACGAGTGTGTGAGATGCGTATTATAGCATGCATCGGAGCGGGCGCGCGGGTCGACATCAAGTGGCCGGTTAAATATGTCATCACCGTTATACAGCCACGTGACAAAACACTAGTAGAGGGATTACCATCAATGCTTATTAACTTTATTTTGCTTCACATCTAACTGTTCTCTAATTACAAACTTCTTCTTGATCAATTTTACATTATAATTTAACTGTCTTCTAAGAAGAACTTTAATTATTACCTTGTTTTAAAACGCAATTAGATTCTTATTGCTCCACGCTTAAACATAAAACTAATAACGTCAGTAAACTGGATACACTTCTATAAATTTTGGTTACAATGTTGTAAAGGGATGGAGCATTAAAGTTGTAAAACTATCGAGCGGAGGACTTACCTACTTCCAAAGTTTAGTTGAACGTGGTAGCTTGCGTGACACAAAGACAAAATGCAGTCGTGTGTATAGTTTCATATATAGTACATGTTTGTTACAGCTTTATACTTAAATAACTTCGTAACTATTTAACATGTAGGATTATAAACACCATTCTCCAACTAGTATAGAGATAGGTACGTAATAGTTAACATGACTATGTAGTATCCATGTACCGCTGCCCTTATGGTGAAAGTCGATTGTAATTGAGGTGCGTACGAGACAAACAAAACACGAGGTGTGCGAGTTCCGCGGCACGCGACTGTATAATTTTTTTTATGTAGACAAAATAATTATATTCCTTTTTAAATCGTCAGCATCGGGGGGAAATGTTTCAAATATGACATTCAGACAAATTGAGGGTAGCGAGCCACGCTCAGCTCAAATTCGAAATCCAAACAACTAGCTTACATGTGTTAAACACCGATCGTTTTCGATTAGATGAAAAAGAATTCTAAAAATTCAATCGATGTGACCACAAATACTGTAACAAAACTCTAGTGTATAATTCCAAAATGCTGAAGATTATTGTGTCAAATGAGTTGATTTTTTAAGATTATTGATATTTGTAAGATATATATAAAAAAATTATAATAAGTCATAATAAAGATAAGCTAAATTGTCAAAAAGGATATGCGATGTGCAGTAAAAGTACGCAATTTGATTATGGCAACGTGCGGTCAGATTGCATCTGCATATGTTTAGTATGCTTTTGATAAGATAAGGCATATCTGAGTGGAGTGAGTGAGCCCCGCGGCTCGTCTTGTATTGTATGTGAGGCAGAGTCGCGGGCGCTGCGCGGCGGCCATCGACCGCGCGCCTTCTCTAAAATATTCCAAGCATGCACAAATTAAACTGGTTTTTTCTTCATATTACTTTATTACCTTTGCATAAAAAACATTGTAAACTAAACAATCTCGCGATACCGTGCAATATAGCACACCTGATAACTATTCGATACTACTAGCTTTAAAGTAGTTATTAAAATACTTATTTGGTTTCATTAATATAGCAATCTCTTGGTAAAAAGGAGGTATTATTAAAAGTATCAATAGTTCTTTATATAATAGCACAAATTCCATTGAATAACTTTCCACGGGGCCTCGCAATTAGTTCATAATTGTACGAGTATAAGTAGGTACCTATTGAAATCATACTAATCTCTCGTTAGTTTTTTGCATTATTTTTTATACTGTTTCTGGTATTCGTTTTTTGGAAAAGTTTACATGTCGTGTAGTAGTAATACCTACCATTGTAACATTTTAATATACTTTTTATTTATAGGACCCTAATCAATCAAATCAAATCAAAATCATTTATTTCAACTAAACCATTATGGGTATTTTTGAATTGTCAGGAGTAGTAGTCAGTCAGACTAAGTCAGTCGTGAAGCTAGTTGCCTGTTCCAATTCGTAGATCCAGTGGAGAAAAACAGGCAAGAAACTCCAAGAACACTCTTTTTCAACATGTTTTTTACATATCACTGGTTACATTGCTTACATGCGCAAGTTAAATGTGAGGACAATATAACGTATTGTTCTAAACTATAAACAGTCGCGCAAACTACTACTATAATTATGTAAGTAATAGCAGTTCAGAAATGACCAGTGCCCAGTCCTAAAAATGATTTCATGACTAAGTCTCAATTTTTATTTAAGTTATACGCCTTAACTAAGGATTCAATAATAATTCACCAATTTCTTTTCAAAGGTCAAAAAGAGAACACATAGCCTAGCATATAAATATATTTTTGTAGCAATTAATTACTTCTTCGTATGAAAAAATATGGGAGCATTTGTCCAATTTTTTTTTGTCTCATTCAGAATTGAATATAATGTAGCTGTTATTCTGACAAATTCAATTTATATATTTGAGTCACATATGGATTATGTACATACATATACATGTAAAAAGTGTAGTGACCCAAACAACAGTCCCTGTGTGGATAAGTAGATGCCTAAAACAAAAGCAATCACTTCCCACGTGAGGCTGAGTCGAAAGCTCGCTCCAATTCATTTGTAGCTTTTTGTCTCAAGGGAATGCAAGCCGTCAGACTTTAGTCTGGTCTGCAGGGCAGCAGCGCGGGGGGCCCGTACCTCGCCCTTTTGTTTTTATACCCGTGCAAGAATGCAAAACAATTATAATTCTCTTTGGGAGAAGTCGTAGCGTTCCTTGAGAACCGAGCGTACGCAATCAACAAACGATTTTTGTATCTTATACGACTTGTGGTTTCAAGAACTGTAATTGGATTAAGCCGGATCACACGTCGTGGATTAAGCCGGTCACTGCGGATTGGCCCGACTGGCTGTTGATGAACAGGGAGTGGTCGGCGTGATGGAAACCGTGAGAGGACGCGAGGCGGGCGTTCTCTCACAAGCACCGACACTGACCAATCCATTTACGTTAATTACGGCGAGATGGGGATAAATCGGCGTCCAGCCGTCCACCGCCGAGTTACGAGCAAGCCGACTATAAAATAAATTATACCCACTTCGTTCGCCTCTACTCAGTTTTTTGTTACCGTCCAAAGCGAAGGAAAAAAAAACAAAAGCAAAATCTCGAGAGGACGAAATACGAGGCAAAGACAAAGCTTGAATTTATCTACTGATAATATAGACGTAGGGCGGGTGGCGCGGCAGACGCAGAGTTGCCGGGTGGCCGGCCAAATTATACGGCCGCGCATTCCTGCGTCCAGGCAAAAACATGATATATAGCCGCCTTGTGACGAAATATTTGAAATTCGGAGCTGAACCTGCCCGCAACACTCTAAATGGAATCCACTTTAAATATTATCTCTGACATTCTTTTCAGACGACTTTATAAGTTTTTACATGATACTTATTTAAAGAATGGATGTGAACCATGAAACGATATTGTCATAAACATTATGACAATATCGTTTACGTTACGATTGATGTTTATTTTTTAAAGCCTTAAGTTCCAATGCAGACTAAGAGACGGTTTTATTTGAAGTTAAAGATAGTTGAAGAAAGAGTTAAAAATTAAAGATCTATGTATATGAAATTGTAAAAGTTATATGAATCTATTTGCGAGTCTCAAGGTACAGAGCTAGATCTAAAAATAAAACAAGCTCGTAAGTGCGTTATATCAACAATATAAGCAACAATATTCTTTCTATACTTACACCTGCACATTTAAGATATAGGTAGGTGGAATGCTCACCCATATTTAACCAGCAATGTCTTTAGATTTTAGCATTACAGAGTCTGTCAGATAAATGCCTAATTCAAAAACGGCGGAAGCGTAATGGGTATGTCGTCGGACTTGCGATCAAGTGGCTGCGGGTTCGAACCCCACCGAGTGCACTTCCGATGTGAACCCACTCCTAACACAAGCATTTATCTTAGCTGCAGGGGTTCACAAGAATACCAGTAATGTGTGACCCACGTTGCTAGTATTCTTAAAAAAAAAACATTTTTCTTATCCGGGAAACTGAACCAAGGACTTTATGATCACGTAAATTTATACCAGAAGACCAACGTATGCTAGTCAAATTATGAAAGTATCTAAAATTATATTATATAAACATACACATTACTGAGTGACTTATTTTATCTATACTTATAATAAATCTGTAGCGGGAAGAATTCTGTACATTGAATATATTTTAAAAAAATCGACTGAGGGGTATTAAGATATCGATACTGATGCCGAATATGCGATCCAAACAATTTTTGTCTGTCTGTCTTTCTGTCTGTCTGTTTGTATGTTCACGATAAACTCAGAAGCTACTGAAGGGATATGCTTGAAACTTAGTATGATAATAGTTTGAGTGCCTGCGCAGGTTATAGGGTACTTTTTATCGCGGGTTAAACTTTGGTTCCCACAGGAAAATCAATGAAAGCTGTAATAACATTGTAACGTTAGTAGAATGTATATACTTATTTCGTAACACACTACAGCGAGCGTTTAGCCTATCTGGTGTAGAGTACAAATTCTACTGAGATGGATGCCGGATCGAATCCCTTTTTCACACTTTTTTCTTTTTTTGCACTTTTTTTTAATATGTAAACTAGTTTACTTTTTTAATTAGGTATCGTTTTTAACCGACGAAAAAAAGGAGGTTCTCAATTCGACCGTTTATATACATACATATTTCTGTTTTTCTTTTATGTATGTTCAGCCCTCTCCGTTATTTATGAACCGATTTTGATTATTCTTTTTTGTTAGATAGGGTATACCTCAAGGATGGTCCCATGTCAAGGAAGTCAGGATCTGATGATGGTTTTTTTTTTTTTTTATATTTGAGCTGCCAAAATGACTCTGCCCCGCCTGATGGAAAGCACAAGCAGAATCCAAGAGTGGTGGTCACCATCCTCACTGTGAACAGGGACAGTGCAGCATGGTGACCAGCACTATGGCGGCCTAGTGAGATGCTTTTTCACGCCCCGCTTAAAGGACCCGGGATCATAGTGGGACGGAAACACGTGCGCTGGTAGGGAGTTCCAGGTTTTAACTGCTCGGCACAGGAAGGAAGACCCGAATCGATGGGTGCGAGAGCGTATGTCTTCCACTCTGAAGGGGTGACTTCCGAGGCCGGCACGTGTTGTCCTGTAGAGGAAGGGAGAAGGGGAGACCAGTTGGAAGAGCTCTTCAGAACACTCCCCATGATAAAGACGATAGAGGACTGCCATAGAGGCGATATCTCTACGCATCTGCAGAGGCTCAAGGGACTCGGTGGCCTCAGGACTGCCAACAATGCGGATTGCTCGCCGCTGCAACCGGTCGAGAGCGTCAAACAGATACTGCGTGGCTCCATCGCAAAGGTGAGAACAGTACTCCACGAACGAGCGAACCTGGGGCTTATAAAGAAGACATAGATGCCCAGGCGAGAAGAACCGTCTCACCTTGTTTAAAATATCTAACTTCCGCGAGGCCGCCTTAGTGACGCTCTCAACGTACTCGCGCGGGTTGAGGTCGTGGCAGATATCCATGCCCAGGATATCAAGCCTGCCTTGTAATGGCAGTTGAGTGTTCTGAAAAGTCGGAAGGGAGACTTTTTGGCAGAGAATGCGCACACCTGTGTTTTCTTGGCGTTAAACTCGACCAGATTCTGTACATTCTGATATAATTGAGAGAAACACTCGAAAATTGTAGAAACGAATAGTGTTTCTGTTAGCTTTTTATTACTTTATCAGGTACTTGCCTTTAGAAATCATCACATCATGTAGCCGAGCTGATGATAAAAAAAATCATAAATAATAATCTTTTTAACAAAAACTTAAAACGAAGAAAAAAACTAAAAAGCAAAATATAAATAAATCTTACTGCTAAGTACAACTTAATACTTAAGACTTAAAAGGTTTATTTATTTTTTGCGTTTTAGTTCTTTTCGTCGGTTTAAATTTTTTTTATATTTTTCATAAAACCACTCAATTTAATTAACTTATAAATATTAAGAGTACAAGGAATCGATTTATACCTGTGATTTAAAGAAATATTATTAGTTACATTACATTTTACCTGCAAATAGTCATGTCAGTTTGAAGGATTTCGAGTGCATGTATATTTTTAATCGTAAGATATCATAGGGGAATGTGCTTTTCTGTGGTGATGGCTGAAGCAGCAGGAGTTTTTTTTTTCTTTGTTTAGGGATCCCAGAGTAATCGATAGCTGGTTTTTGACTATGCCAACGAGCTATTTTGCCTCTCGCAGCCATTAAATTCATAAATATAAAAAATAATAACAACTTCACACACCTCATACACGGCCGTCTTATCCTAAACTACGCAAAGCCTGTACTATGGTAACCAGACTGCTGATAAACATACTTATATATTTCTAAATACATACATATTATGAATAAATTACACCCAGACAGAGAATAATTCGTCCTGGGTGGAAATCGAACCCACGACCTCTGGCTTAGCAGTCAGGGTCACTAACCACTAGACCATCAGGCCAGTCCAGTAAATATACATATATTTTTAAATAGAGTTATAGAAAACGAAAATTCAAAATTTTAAACTTTTGCGTTCCATGATAATATAAATATGTTGACGGGAATTCACGCGATCACGTACCTATTTAAAAAGTATTACAGTACCTACAGGCCTGTGATCCCGGCCACGACCACGGCAAAGCACAGGTATGTCATACCTTTTAAATACGTGGTCGCGTTGATTCCCGTCAACATGATTATATTAGAATAGAATAGAATTTTTATTTAAAGCATCTATCGCTTAGTTGTTAGTTTAACTTAACACTTTGTTAGTAGGTATTACAGTATTTTACTATACTAAATGCATGGCAGACACTATCGCTGAAAATTACATCTAAGCTGAAATATTGACCTGTAACCGGTGAAGTTTTTTTAACACTTTCAGACCGTTTATTTTCCGTTTGGTTACAGTAGAGTGAAATCTTATGTTACACCGTGACTAAACAAAGCTCAGAAGCAAACATTTATCTGTTAGGTATACCGAGGGGGCCCATAGTTTCTAGGAAGCGGCATGGACTGACTGACTACAGCAAGAGTCTCCCAATCAACTCCCAATCTCCCAAACAACTGTGACGACCGAACATCTCGATTCCTCAAAATGTTCGGTCGTCATAGATGTTTTATGACGATTTTCTGCGAGGAGAACATCTCGCGCAAGGAGGAGGTGACGGTGTAGATTCGGTAGAAAAACTTCCAGGTGGAACCTTTTCACTCGCGCTTTCATGCATACGCTAAGAGTGGCCGTGGGTGTATGAGACGAGTTTTATGTTCTTCACCCGAAACAGAGTCTTCCGTAAAGAGGGTGTCTGGACATCGCCCAGTTGCCGTCCGCTAGCCAGCGCAGGGTGGATCATTGGAGGCACAACGTTGCCGTACCGACGGTCAACTCATAAACGGTGCTGTGAGGCACACCGTGTGGTTTTAGTTGGTTTGGCCTGATATACGGCCTCGCGAATAGCCCGGTGAGGTGAGCTTGAACACAAAAAACAAATGAGTAATGTTACCACGACCAAATTTGTCGTTATTTTACGTGTAAGGAACCAAAGCCACCTTTTTTGTACGCTCCAGGTTGTTTCACCGCCAATACAGTATAAAAAATCCGGCCTGAAGAAAGAGGTACTATGCAATAAGCGACAAATTGCTGTTTTCCAAAAAAAACGCGAAAGAAGTCGCGGGCACAGCTAGTTAAGTAATATACTTTAAGACATCACTTTTCTACTACTCAACTTTTGGCTTTTAACTATTACGAATGTGTAACATAGCGCAAAAGGAAAGGCTAAGTCGTACATGTCATGTGGCCAGCCAATCTTCTACAATTCAACTAGATGAATTTCCTTAAAGGAATGCGGCGTCGAGCGCACGCTGCATACCGATTATTATACAAGAATAGACTTTACAAATGTCCGATTAAATTCTAATGCATCTGATGTTTAAAGATTACGTACATAAGTACGTACTTACTTATTTATAGACTAGGATATCTAAACAAGAATATTAATGTCCTGACACATTGTTTAAAAAATCAGGAGGTCCTGAATTCAAGAGCCGGCTTCTTTTACAAATTTACATTTTAAATGAATTACTATTCAATTATCACCATGGAATCCCACTAATATTATAAATGTGAAAGTTTGGATGGATGGATGGATGGATGTTTGTTACTGTTTCACGCTAAAACTACTAAACCGATTGCGATGAAAGTTGGTATGTAGATCGCTGGAGACCTGGATTGACATATAGGCTACTTTTTATCTCGATATTCCCACGGGATCAGGACTTACGCGGGTGAAACCGCGGGGCGAAGCCAGTGTTCAATAATTCTAAAAGCTTCATCCATAATATTAACAGTAGTAATAATATGTCATCAAGTCTTGTTCTATCGCTTCAAATCACCTAAAGTCACTAATAGCACGAGACTTGACGGCGTCTTATAACCAAGGTACGTTTAGGACTAAGAAACTAACAGTAGTACTGGCCGAGTAGTCTCAACGTGGGTCCTAATCATAAACCTGATCGACAACAGACGGCAACGGTAGCTTTTTTCGGCTTCGAGAAAGAATCACTTCTCTCTCAGTCTTTCACTTTCAATTTTCCTGTCCAGATTCTTTTGGAAGTAGGTAGTAGACATGGTCTTGTCGTCTTATACCTCTACACTCTCTACCTCTAACGAAAAAAAACGCTCTTTCAAGCTTCGAGTACAAAAATCTCTATAAAAAAATCTAGTCATTCCGCTGGCTGTAGGAAGGGTCAAGGAAGTCGGAATTTGTTGTGCATGAGTCTCGTGTGCGTTTCTGTGGCGGAGACAAAAGTTTGTCCTCTTGCAAGGAGACGCCAGAATTGGTAAGCAAAATCTGTCGGGGGCTGGTAAATGGTAATCTCAACAATAGATCTGATATCTCCACAGATATCAGACTTATTGCTGACATCGCCGACGAAAACCACACGGTACCACCACCGTGTGGTTTTCGTCGATAAGACTACACTATAACCATTTCATTATACCCTTTAAGATTTTACGCGTGGGTTTTTATACTACTACTTTACTTATCCTGAATTGTTGTTGACACTTAGTAGCCTATTTTATTTATTTACTAACATAATAAAATATATAAAGTTTAATGAAAACTTGTATGAAAAGATTTTCTACCAGTGTTTTTCTTGCAGAGCTTGAATTTCTTGCTGCTCTCAGTACTCCAATATACTCTCTACTGACCGTCGGTTTCCTTGTGATTATTTGTTATTGGAGGAAAGTTGCGCGGTACTTACAAACATTGGAACGATGGACACAAAAAACACCGAGACTATAGTTAATTTAGGTTCCTACGTGACACACATTCAAGATTTTTGAAATCATCAGAAAACTGACAACTTCAAATACCAGTGCATAAAACAAAGTTTGCTGATAAATCTTTCACAGTTGAAGCAGCGCGTCTCTGGAATGCCCTACCACTTTCTACCAAGTAAGCACCATCGTTAGGATCTTTCAAAAAAATGTTAAAAGAATACTATCTGCAAAATTATGTCTAAGATAATCTATATATAATCTAATATTATGCACAATTATAATGTATGTATTTAGGTGTATGTGTATATATATATATATATATATATATATATATATGTATTTGTGTATACGTATGTAGTTGTATGTATATGTTTGTGTAAATATGTATGTGATCATACCTATAGTAGTAGTAGGTACATATTAGTTCAATTTGGTACGTATTATATATTTTACACCATAACCGCCCACACTAAATCATTACAGTCCTGTCCATCCAAAGGTTGCCTGGAAGATATTGCTTATTGTGATAAGGCCGCAAATTGTGCATTTTATGTTTAAGTTGTTTTTTTATATGTATATATATCATGTGTTTGGTGTACAATAAAGAGTACTATCTATCTATCTATCTAAATATCTGTCCCGCAACTATTTGTGGATCACACAAATTTTTGTCCCGTGTGGGAATCGAACCAACAACACTCCATTGTCCAATGGCGACCACTTCAACCATTATCCCACCCGTACAGTCAGCGCTCGTCTCTTAAGACATTGCTGTAAACCCTTAGCACATAATCTTCTTTATCGTCTAGCACCGAGACAGATATAAGAGATGTAAAACATCGTTTTTAAGTTGTAAATATAAACAATCTCAGAAATTCAATTTTATTAATTATATCGCATTTTAGTTTTTATCGCATTCATAATAATAACTAAATGTAACATAAAACACAGGATCATCCTCAGAAACAAAGATAACAGAATATCTTTTTCGCCCAGAAGTAAAGAACCCAGTCTTACAGTTTATCTAGACTAAGAGTTAGTAAAATAAACTGCACAAGTTATTATTCAATATTGAGATCGAACCCACAACACAAGATGCAGCTTCCACTGAGCTCTCCGTGCAGCCATTGTAGTTTGCCGTCTTAAGCTAAAGTAAAATTTAATAAATCCTGTGAAATCAATTACCAAAACAATTAATTATTCATTGAGTCCTTGTAAAAGCGAGTTGACGAGTAACTATACATTGACGATATAACAATAGCATTCATTCACGTTGAGGCGGTGACTTTGAAGCGAGGTTAACATAGCACACACCTCCAGACGACCCCTGGTTTAACGTTATTTTGACTGCAGCCTGAAAATGATCTTTGTATCCGGTGTTGGTAGGCATAACAGGGTCTTTGTGACTGCTAAAGTTTGGGGAACAATGCTTTTGAGTTTTAATCGTATGTTTGTAAATTTATAACTAAAGCCAGCCTATTCTTTGTCTAGCTTTAAATATCTTAATATAGGCAAAGGTCTTCCTTTGCCTACTATCGTATGTAAAATACTGATACATATAATTGGATACGTTTAATTTTGAAATACAAACATATCATATTTAGAAACAACACTGAGCGGGAACTGACCAGTTATAGGTCGTTTTAATGCTGCAATAAAGAGCGATTCAGTGAGCATATCAACGAACGATTTTTATTATTTATTATGTAAATGCAGTACCTATTTTTTTTTGGTCTAAATTTAGTAATTTCAGGTCTATGTACTGACATTATATGAGTCAGTGATACTCCTGGTGTAACAATCATTCGTATGGTAAGCTTGTCATCAAACGAGCCATCAAAAAATATTATAACAGCCCTGAAAAGGGTGCTTATCTTATGTACTAGAGGCAATTGTATGTAAGTAACGCCATTATTGGTAGCTGGCCTTTAAAATTACTCAAACAAGTTGTGTTTGATTACAAGTTTTGTGTTTGTGTTCTACAATATTTTTGACTGGCCTGTTGGCCTAGTGGTTAGTGACCCTGACTGCCATGCCATAGGTCATGGGTTCGATTCCCACCCCAGTCTGGGTGTTCTTTGTGTCCGTTGTTTGTATGTTTGTAAAGTCCCCCGCGACTCAGGAGAAATTGCTAATGCGGGAGTTGTCCTTTTATTAAAAAAAAGAAAAGAAAGAATATATCTTTTTATATCATATTTTTTTTTGGAATATAGTCTCATTAACAGTGTTCAGAAAATATTTTTCTGAATTTTCTGAGTAACAATAGCCGGGCGTATATATATAAAGTATTTAAATAATTAAAACATTTTACGATTATTAGATTAAAGTAATTTTCAATATGTTGTATGGACTCGATTATACATTTTCTATCTTTTACAAAACTCAGCATACACACGCTAGATATTAAGGTTTTATCTATGATTTTACACACACAACTGTAATTTTAACAATTGTGTATTGTATATATTGTTTGTATAAGTTATATTCTGAATGTTTGATATATTAAAAATCAATCTTTTCGATTCTTTAAGGGCCAAAGTAAGAGGATATATTTGGGTTTGTCAAGAACTACAAAACTTAAAATTATACTTTGTGGAAAAACCTTTTTAGTCTGCATACACATTGTTTATTATTTTTATTTTTATGTATATACTACATTTCTACTAATTTTTGCTCACGATTTCCCAAAGAACAGTTAGTTTTCGATTTTTGATTTAGTGATGATTTTTTAAGTAAACTCTGCCTCAGTTCTATAAGATGAAGAAAACTTATAGTTTCAGGAATTTAAGACTTAGTTCTAAAAACTCTAATAAAAGTTCGTACTATTTACATTGCATGTATAAAGTGAATAATAAAATGATACAATTTTAAATTACAAATTACATCATTTATTACATCTGCATTTTAATAAAATAATAATTACATGTATATATACACAAATAAGTATGTACAATGTTCGAGGCCGTCACTATATGTACACTGGGTCCACGAGTTATCACTAGTTCGCACTGGGCGTGGGGGGCGCCTTCGTCATCGGCAGCCGCACCCAGTCACCATCATGTCCTGATAGTTTTTGAGCACCACATTATTTTGTTCGTCCATATATAACATGGAAATAGGGGAGAGCTGCGTTGGTACGCAACACGCTTTAGGCACCGCGGCCGGGTTCACTGAATTCACAAGTGTCTGTACAATCGCGTGATTTGTGCCGTTCAGATGATCCGCTAACGGGAACGGACAGTCTCCTTGGCAATAGTACGCGTCATAGCCGTGCGGCGCGACTATCCAGTCGCTCCAGCCGACCTCAGCGAAGTCCACGTACAGTGGTCGTCTCTGACATATTTCGCGCGCCTCCTTACGACGATGATGGGCGCGGTGACCCCGTCGTTGCGTCGCGCGTTTATTTCGCACCAACCGCGTCTCACCGCTCTCTCGAGTGGCCCGCGCTCGCGCATCTTCTGTATATAGCAGCAACAACGGTTGCCGCGTGTTCCACTCTTCCTCTTCCTCCGTAACACGTCTACGCACTCTCACATGAGGTTGCCGAGCATCTACATTATGTTGGCCATCCTCTAAAACACGCACTAATAGTCCATGATTATGTTCAGGCTCTTTGAGCCACCGGCGTGCGGCACCGAGGGCATCTGCTGTAACCGCGCCCTGCGCTGGTGTCAGCGGCACTGAGTCGAGAAGCCTTAGAATAGGCGCACTCTTTCCTTTACGACCTGGTCGCACAATATCATACAGAAGCAATCGTTGGACACCCGTCGCTCCCTCAGCTCGATGGAAATTTAAATCAGCTCCACGTGCTATTTCGTCCACTGGGACTCCACTCAAGTTGAAGAAGAGGCGAAATCTGTGTTCGCCAGGAAATCTGGCATCAAGCTCGGTGGGTGTATGGTGGTAGGAGCGAGCTGTGTTGGCCGCCGCGGCGGGTATGGCGCCGTCGGTTTCGTACAGCAGGCGCATGGCGCGCGGCACGACCGGGGTAGGCGCAGCGCGACGTGCCGGACGCGCGGGCAGCCCCAGCAACGCCAGCAGCTGCCGCTCGGCGGCGCCGCGCGACTCCTCGTCCAGCTCCGCGGCTGCGCACAGCGCCACCAACGCGCACACCACCGCGCATGCGCACGCCACACGCATAATTCTCCTCGACCCACCTGCAACGATACAAAAAATACATATTAAAATTTATTACACTAACTTCATATAATGCAAGGTAGGTGTAACTATAACGCAGTGAAATATAGAAAAACAAAACAATTTATTTAAAAGAAAGAAAATAAAATTTAAAAAGATCGCTTCTGAAGTTTTCTCATAGGTAATTCTTCTAGAAACAAAGATATCTAGTCGTGGAATATGATCCGTCCTGCAGATATCTTACCGTAGAATTCAACATATTATAAATAAACTAATATGTAGAGAAAGAATTTCCAATTAACGCATAACACTCATGCATTTTACTAGTTAACCAACAAAGAGTAACATTGTGATCGACCGGCAGTTGTTTATCTCTAAGTGTACTTCTAATGAATGCACTAACATACATACATTGTAATGTACTCATGCATATTTAATTCAATTGAGTAGGTTACACGCACCCGTCAACAATGGAGCAAGTTTCGAAGCTCTTGTCACATTTATAACGTACAAGCTAAGCACTGGCGACTACCTACCATAGTATTGTAGCATTGGTATCGTGTGCCTATGTCCCGATTATTTCGATATTAGGATTTACATCAGAATAACTGTAATTTGTCTAAATTGAAAAAAAATATAACACAAGTTTTTGTATAGCCGGCAATTATTTGTTAAGTCCGAGCAAAAATTCGCTTACGAAGCGTATTTATTAGCTTGGTATCAGATAATGAAAGCACGCACGTTGTCGACCGGCTCTAAACGATGACTGATAATGGTCAGTGGTGATGAGTATTTTTATGTGATGCCGGTGACCCGCCCCGCGGCCCGGCACTGCCCCAACAGTAACGTCATCCCTTATCACCCAGGTGTCTAGTGACGTATTCATTAATAAACTGACCGCAGTGAAGTGAGAACCATATGCTATCGCATTCATAAACATAACTGCGGAAGCTTCCAAACTAGGATTTTTTTTATTAGCGAATAAATAATTTAAAAATAAATAAATAGAGTGATTGTTAAAAACACACAAAAACTATCCAGATTTTAACAGTGGTATTTTAGACACATCACCTCGATATATCATAAAAGGTTTTAGTAATAGCACGCTGAGTAAGCCACGCAAAAAAAAATATGCGATAAGAAATTACTTTTCTTGGAAAATAATGTTATATAAATGTATGTAGGTATATAATAAATTAAAACAATTCGAAATTTAGTTGTAAAGTTCCGCGGTTAGCCTCGCCACAGCGCTGAGTAACCACAAAATATCTGTTTATGTTCTTATCGTTTGTTTATTTACTTAACACGTTTGGATTTTCTCTATATTCGCGTTTCCCGCAAGCTGTTTTCTCGTCCCGTTAATTTATATGTAAGGCAATTCCGTTCACTGAAAGAAACCAGAGATCACTTCGAAAACAAGTCATACATATACAGTATGTTGGCAAAAGCAATCTGTGTTTGTTTTGCATAACATGAAACGTTTGATGTTTCAACAGCTACATGTCAAATGTTTTATCAAATATCAGATTAGACGATGGCAATCCTATTTTATCTTCATACTACTGTTTTACTTTTATTAACTGTAGGCATGGTCATAAAAATTTTATTATTATCAACACATAGGTATTGAAGCAGCGTGATAACTTTTACGAAATTCCTACCAAAATATAAAAATTAGGAAATTCTGTTCGATAAAACTACTATAAAGTCTTTTTACACAGTGCGGTAATATGACACAAATAACTAGACGATGTGAAAATGTCGAGAGCACACTTTATCGTATTAAAAATACACCTTTCATCTTATACACCATATTAAAATGAAGAGAAACGAAAAACACATGTCATGTTACACAAACACTCGATATAAACATGGTTATATTACTCAAGCACTTTCCAAAAGCGTTCTGTAAAAGACATCAACGGGATGCGTTTCGTCTGGTTACGGCTAACTGTACAGGTTACAGATCGTTATCATGTTTGTTTACGTTCTATATACTAAGTAATCATTGATATCACTTACATTACGGTTACATTTATACGTACTATTTTCCGTCTAGAACTTAACGCACTTACAACGTAACAAATCATCCTACAGAAATAATTTTACTGAAACATTCGAAAATTTGTGAAAGTCTCAAGACTACAAATCGCTGTGATCTGGAAAAATATATGAACGTCACCGAACTTATATGTTTTTGTTATAATGTTTTGATCGTTCTAGCGCGGTCGACCGGATTGCGGCGTACGTATTTCGAAAATAATGCGGTCAAACCGGCCGCGGGCGCACGACCGCTCGCCTCTCTCACTCACCCGAAATTTTAACGCATCCAACGTCGACGGGTACGCAAAATCCGCGATATCCTCGCGAACGAACCACCACTCAACGCTTCGGGAACAGCTGGAGGCGCACTCGCTCACGAACGAACCGATGGCACATAACAACAGAGTCTGGTAACATCACTGGCGGCAGGCGCGCGGGAGTGGTCGCGCGCTCGTAATGCGTGCGGAGCTGAGATGGTGCGCATTGCGTGCTCGCGGCGCTGCGCTCGCGGGTCGAGTGAGCGCTGCGCGCGCGCCAGACGCGGCGGCGTCGCGCCGCCCCGCCCCGCGACCCGCCCGCGCCGCCCCGCCCCGCGCTCCGCCCTCCGCTAGCACGCGTGCGGAACAACCCTCACAGCACCACTACCACCCCCACAAAGCAAGTCAGCCGCTAACGCACCAACAATGCCCCAGATAACATTCAAACACCTCATTAGAGAGCATCATCGCGATATCGTAACGATTCACCCAAACGCGTTTCTTGATATTATCGATAATACAAAACAAATTTCCTCCAAAAGAAAACTACCTGAAATAATTTAACGTAATCGTAGGCAAGGTTTTCTTTCTTTGTGCTACGGCGCTACGAGTGCTACGCAGACTTTTTAACACACTAAAGCTACGTGGCCAAAATTAACCACTTTTGACATATTTTAGTTAAGTTGTAATAGTGTAAAAAAGTAAAGAACTCTCATATAAAACCTCCACGTGCCTTGTGGCAAACGAACCCAGGTAGAAATATTGTTCGCCAATATTTGTACAAACTTGAAATTGTTAAATAACCAAACGAAAGCATTAGTCACTGAACCAATTTTAAGTGAACTGATAACCACCGCCATCCTTTCGCTTATCACTAACCATCCTTCTTTCTAATACCTTCTCTGTTGCATTTTTCACGTATTCCCGATAGCGCGTATTGTTATCATAGCTGCAGCTGTTACAAAAGTTATGACAATGAGATGTTAAGTAAACATTACGAAGATGAGATGCTTACATACGCACCGCGCGTTTCAGTGATGAGTGTGTCGTGAACAATGATGGCTGAAGCTTCAGGTGGGCTTATTCGATGAACGCACGTGCCACAGCAGATGGTGCAACTAAAGTAATCAAACTACAACGCATTTGCATCTAACAGGTGGTATTACGACTGATCGGAGAAGAACTACAATAATGTGTAATAATGTATCTTATTGACTTGTGTTTGTTTATCCAGCCGAGTATCACAAATTTGCAAGATTTTGTGTGTCTATCTGGTATCTCTTCACGACTAAACAAATGAACCGATCTAAATGAAATTTTCAAAGAAGTGGTCTGGAACGTAGTAAAACGTGGGCTGCTTTATTACGGATATTTAAATTATAAGGCTTTTAAAAATTTGCTATTTTGTTCTCAAATTTATACAGGACCACTCTCTACTCGAGGTATAGACAGATAGATAGATAGATGTAGGTACTCTTTATTGTACACAAACAAATAGGGTACAATATTTTACTTATATCTACTTACTAGCTAATGTTATGTAGAATTGGCGATGTATATCGTATATGTATGTATGTATAATACTTGCAATGTTTGTAGATTATAAAGTCGGAATCTGACCTCGTCACATTTAACCGAATTGAGAACCTCCTCTTTCTTAAATTCGTTAAAAAATCAACTCTATTCCTAAAGTGATAAAGACGTGTACGTGTAGTTTTTGTGACGACCAACATCGACGCTATTCGATTTTTTTGAAATTAGTCTAATCGAAAGTTATGCTCTCAAGTAGACTTATCCGTGACTATAGTTTATTTACTCGCATAATCTCCTTTCTAGTACATAGTAAACCTTAAATTGTTATCTGAACGTATTACGTTCAGATAACAAAATTATAAATAGCGGAATTTTGAAATAAAAGCTAATCTTTTCATATTGTCAATCAAATATTTTTAAAAGGAAATATTATTATAGATCACAGATGACGTGTCCGTTTTTGGTATCATATTCCCTAAGTCGTCAAAACATTAACAACATAAGAAATGATACACTTCTAGTGTCAGATTACATTTTTTATTCATTTCGATCCTAAACGAATAGTGCTTGTTTATACATCCTGTATAAACATACCTGTTCATATCTTTAGTTAATTGTTGGTCTTCATCGATTTGCTTGGTCATATTAATTTTACTATTAGCATAGATCACCTAAAAACGGAGGAGGTTCTCAATTCGAATGTTTTTTTTTATTTGTGAACCGATTTCAATTATTCTTTTTTTAATTGAATTGTTTGTACTTAAGGTTACTCCAAGTTAAGTATAAAGAAAATATTCCAACTCTAAACGTGGAAAATTAAATTTAGCTTATTAAACATGATTTAGCCGTATTGAAATCGGTGATTTTTTGGAGTTTACTTCTTAAGAATCGATTTGCATATAAAGCGCCCGGTATGAAAAAAAATATGAAGAGTAAAATTTAGTGATCGGAGGGCAGCGTAACGCTTTATTGTGCTTTTTATGCTTTATTGGAGTTTACTCCTTATTCTCGATGCATGTAAGTAGATATGTGTATACCTTTATGTTATATATATGTGTAAATATATACAGAATATATAGAGGGAGGGAGGGAGGGAGAGGGAGAGAGAGAGAGAGAGAGAGAGAGAGAGAGAGAGAGAGAGACTCCAGAAAGTTGTAAAATCCAGTCGTGTGTCGGAGCTGACACACACATTTTTTTTTAATTTTTTTAAAGTTCATTATTAGCCCAAGTAGTCACACGTTTAACAATTGGAATTTAATCACCATATATATGTATATGTAAAATGGGTTTCTCGATGATAGCTAACTTGTATTCAAGTTGTTCAAGAACCTAATAATATATTTATACATTATATAATGGATTTCGTAATAGAATCTCTAAATACCTGGTCTACACAACGTGCTTAACGTTAAGGACAACAGAACAAAATTAAACCACAACTCAATCATTCTTTCTGATAGGAGTATAGTTCACTTGGCCACCAACATTAGCTGTTTTGAGTCACAAGCTGTAGAATTACTTTCATATTTTTTTAGTCATCTTCCCTATTTCAAGTTTTTAGGTAGCCGTCTAACGCTCTCTTTCAAGAATTAGTGAGGGTTTAGCTTCAAAGCCAGAACCAGCGGGGGTGGTTGATAGATTAGTCGTCATATCACGTGTAAAAAAGATCTTGAAGTGTTAAGAAATACCTATAAGTACTTTTAACTGATAACGTTTTATATCTCCCTAACCATGAATATCTTTTCATTTTTAACCGACTTTAAAAAGGAGAAGGTCGGAAAAACGAGGGAATCTCTCAGAAATTAAGGTCACCATTATTGTGTTTGCTGATTTTTCTTGCAACATTGACGTTTAAAGTGATGAATGTTATTATTATTTACCGAGTTAAAATGATAATAATGAATGATGGGGGCAATTAAAAAAAGTTAGTAGTTACATTAATGTTTCTATGTCTGCAATGCTTAAGACAATTCCCAAAATGTTATAACAATATGAAATACTATAGAAAATGTGTAGTTACATAAACCGAAACCGCAACATTTCATTAAAAATACTGGAAAAGGCGAGTTGAACTCGCGGAGGGTTTCGTGTAATGAAAATGCAAATGTAAGTTTGTACGCACAGTATTGAGAGATAGGTGTACCATGTTATTTTAAAACCATAGACTCCTCACTTTCCCTGTAATCTTTTTGAAGTGAAACTTCTTTATCGACGTATGGGAGAAATTTTGTAGCAATCGTCACGTTTTTCGGTTACGCGCCATGTTGCTTTTTTTATCAAAGTTTAGTATAGTGACGTAAAGAATATAATGTAATATATTATAATAATAACAACAATATATTAGTTTTGAAGTTTGGTTTGAAATAAGAATAACAATATATTAATTTGAAAGTGATAAAATAAAAAGACTTATTCAAATTTAAGTGAATTTACAAGAAAAGTGAGAGTGATTATATATTTCGTTTTATAATTTCTTAAGGCGTAAGCCTTATCTACCCCATTTTCGTGAAGTTGCAAATAGTAGAAAAATGATATGTCGTAAAGAAGTTTCACTTCTTACCTGTGTACTCTGGTACACACACACATTTTTTTTTGTATGGTATAGGCGGCAAACGAGCAGATGGGTCACCTGATGGTAAATGACTACCGCCGCCCATGGGCACCTGTAACTTGAGAGCCACAAGTGCGTTGCCGCCCTTGAAGAAGACGGGAGAAGGGGATTATAGGGGAGGAGAGGGGAGGGGAGAGGGAAGGGTTAGGGCCTCCGGTAACCTCACTCACGCGGCAAAGAGCAATGCAAGCATTGTTTCACTGCCGGTTTTCTGGGAGGCCGTGGTATCGAGCGGAGTCGAGCGGGCCCATACGTGGCGAAGCATGGCTCTCCCACGTAAAAGTAAGGAACAATTTTCTGTATTCCTTTCAAAATATTAGGCTTAGTAGTTTCGGAGATAAGGGGTGTAGTCAATTTTCATGTATTTTCTTAAATAACTTTAAACTATAAATCTTAAAATGTTAAAAAAAATATATACGAGACCCTCTTCCTTTAAATGAAAGGACTTATTCCTTCCATTTAATATGTCACACGGTACAGTTTTTTAATTATTTATTTGAATTTTCTAATAACTTTGTCCCCAAAAGTGACCCTCAACATTAATTTATTTTCGTTGCATATCTGTGTTTGGGTCACAGGAATTGATAGATATGTGTAACCAAAATTTCCGTTCCGTTTCTTTATTCGGACTTACGGAACCCTAAAAAGTCCTCTAATCAGTGAACGGTATATAAATATAATAGGTATAGTATGGTTACAGAAACCTGGAACCTCATATAGTACCTACCTGAACTTTACGACTGGGCTCCAGTTTTCAAATGGAGCCTAAGATAACACAAACTAAAACCTTCACAAATACCCAGAGGCGTAAATTGACAGATACATAAAGAAGTGGAATTGGTGCTTGTGCAAGTGGAATGCTTTCCATGCTTTTTAAACCATTTTTAGCCATTTAAATGTACCATTCAAACAGTGAAATGTTTTTTTTATTGGTGATGTTTAAGTCTAGCTGGTGAACGGGCTTTTGGTGGTATTTTATAACTAAGATTTCAATTTGATCATATTCTAAATTTTCTTTTCTTCAGTTTTATTGTGTTTTGAAATTCGAAGTGATTCTATAGCTCTCATGTGCTAAATAGCTATTAGCACGTAATATATAGCTATATGAGTTCATCGTAATCATTAATATAGGCACATATGCAGATCTGTATAGTTGACTTATAAACTTAAAAAGTAGATGAACTTTGTTTTCGAATACGTGGGAGAGCCATGCTTCGGCACGTATGGACCGGCTCGACTCCACTCGATACCACGACCTCACAGAAAACCGGTAGTGAAACAATGCTTGCATTGCTTTTCGCCGCGTGAGTGAAGTTACCGGAGGCCCTAACCCTTCCCTCTCCCCTATTCCCATCCTTCCCTTATTCCCTCTCTCCTCCCCTCTAATCCCCCTCTCCCGTCTTCCCGCTCGTCCCCCCCTCCCCCTTTCCCCTATACCCACCTTAAAGGGCGGCAATGCACTTGTAACTCTTGAGTTACAGGTGCCCATGGGCGGCGGTAGTCATTTACCATCAGGTGACCCGTCTGCTCGTTTGCCCCCTATATAATAAAAAAAAAAGGATACTGTAGAATACCATTCTATAATAAAGCTACTCAAGAGAATAAGGAAAGATTTGTATTTCCGTCAATAACACATTAACAGCTGGACATGCCTTGCACCTGACCTTCCACAACAAACGACGTTTTTGTGTTAACATCCAACAGCTGTCATAATTGTATCATAAGTTGAACAATGGACTCTAGCGTCATTATAATACTTACTTATATACATTTCAATGTTGTGTAAATTTCGTCGTATCAACTTTGAGAAACTTCGGAGCATGCGTCACCGTCTCTGCTATTAGTCGCGTCCCGGTGCTATAAAATACCCTTAGTTCGACAAATTTACAAACCGAAATTATGTACAAATCAACCGGACTCGGAACAACTGTTACGTATAAACATTGCTTTCAGCAGGAACATGTACACATGTACATGTAACAAATTACTTATTTCTTTCTCTTTTCTCTCTTTCTACTTTCTTTCTTCTTTCCTCTTACCAATATACATAGACATAAGTTTCAGCAGGACGCCGAAAACGATAACAAAAATCATATTATTTGTAGAAATTACTTTTTTGTTTAAACTAAACATAATCAGAGCGGCGAATTTTAATTGAAGCCATCGAATCAGCTGTTGATATGGTGCTCTCAGTCTGTACATTTTGAGAACAATTTTCATATACCATAAATATCGCAAAGTGTTAATAGGTTCGATTAACAGTTTAATTAAGTACAACAACAATTACATCAAACTATATTTGTAAACTACCGATATGAACACACATGAATGATGTTTTCTACATTGGCACATATGTACGTTTGTACAACATTATTTGACTAAAGTAATCAAACGCGGTGATTACCATTAAGTACATAGCTACCAGAGTCTAATGTAAATCAACAAGACAATTATTTACATAGTCAAGACACCACGATTTTTATATAATACGTCGATTACCGTTACATTTTATTGAAGCCTTCCCGTCCCCATTTCCAACTCATAACATAATTCACTATACGTTTTAAAACACCGTAACCTGAATTATATGCAATCTTATATGTATAAATTTTCAACGAAGATTAAAGAAATACCTCAAAAAACGCGCAATAAAAATATACACATTCGCATAAAACGATCCATTAATTGGTAAAGTCAAATGTGTATTTCAGAGACTCATTTATGTCGGATCAAATATTAAAAAAGATACCGGTACAATTGCAGTTTTATTAAAGATAATAAACCTCAATTATTATACAGTATGAGTGTTCATAAATACAAGCTAACCGCAATAAGAGCAATAATGATTGTAAGCATGAAATTTGACAACTCACGAAAGCTACCGTGCACCGCGGTATGGGGCAGGCGCGCGCGCCTCGCTACCGGAGCCGTTACGCGCAAATAACTAATGCTCTGTTCTTTTTTTTGGCGCGTGTCTCTTGGAGCCGTTATATGAGGTATTTTGACGGTAGCGAAAGTTAGAATCGCTTTATACCAGTTTTTATTCCGAACATATAGAATAATAATTGATATTAAATCTACCAGCGACGTATGCCGTTGGAATCGAAACACTTGGAACATTAGGTACTTTAAAGTATTTTTTTGCTTGAAACTGGTTGCGAATTCTTAATGTGATAACATTATATTAGAAATACGATTTATTGCGCCCTGTTTATTAAAATAGTTAATTATTGAAACAGTGTGAGTAGAACAAGAAGTAGTACTGGATTATTTGATTTATATTATGTAGGTAAAATTTGATATTGTGTCGTCCTTTAATCCCAGTAATCGTAAAAAATATACTGTCTGATTTGTTCTGTTACCTAGTTTAATATAAGGTAGTGTTGCATTCCTATGAATATCCTAATACTATTATTAGGAAGATCCTCTAAAGGAGGTGAAGGAAGAAGACCAGAAAATCTAGCGAATCTTAATTTTATTTAGTCAACGTTGTAGATCTATGTGTAGTATTTTAAAAGTTAAGATTGACGAATAAGAATAAGTACAATAATTGGTAAATCTTAATTCTACGAGTGTGACTAATTGTAAACCTCAGTCTCAGTATGTAGTAAAATATGAAGTCGTATGAAGACGTCCTCGTCTAATATGAAGATCTAATACTTAAATAAATAACAGTCGCGTCTTGCTCAGAGTCAATTTCGTATAGCAAGTTAGTCATTCTTCTTAATGAAAAAAATATATTTACTATATTAACTAAATTAAAATTATAAAGGTCTCTTCCATTTCCCTGCTCAATAGAAAATACCTGTATAGAAGTGACTAGTCTAATAATTAAATGATAAAATTTATTCTGTTATACGGTAATGTAATTATTTATAGTTTTTTATGTGAAAGTACCCATTTCAGCAAAATATTATCGGACATGTGGAAGCACAATGAAATTACTCTTTAATTCCCTTTTTATCCTTTGAGGTACGGACCCCAAAAAAACATCTTCCTCAGTCACTTCTTTCTAAGTTCTTATCATTTACACAGGAATAATCTTTCAAATCATGTTGTTTGTCTGCCATACCACCTGAGAGAAGGTGAGCGTCTTGTGATGACCATAAATATATTCTTAAAATATATATATATAGGATAGACACGATATACTGTTTTTTTTTATAAATACCTACTTAGGTTAACAATTATTAATATATAAATAATCGTAGTAATCATATTGTTATATATTATTGTTTTAATATTCTTTCGCGTCGATATAGACTGGTAATAGACCCGAAGCCTGGTTACAGTACCACGTTGAATAGCACACATTTGTGACAAAAGAAGTTAAACTCTGATCACGTGATGCATCAGTTGATCACTGTGTTATTTCCTTATAAGGAATCGCAAACATAAACTTCAACGTTGAAAGGCGACAACTTTAAACATAATAAAATACTACATTATATACTATAATATTTTAATCTATAGATACATCATTCCTTTTTAGGACACATGTTTACAAAATGGAGAAACGTTTGAGTCTAGTCTCAACAACAGTAAATCACGGATACTATGAGTTAGTATAAATCACGTTTTACGATAGCGAGATATGTGAGGCCAGTGTCCACGGAGCCAAGCCGTCTGCCACCCACGACCGTCCTGCTGTTGACTCACCAATTGTACCATGTACGTAATTAGTCCATTAGCACGCACGCACTGCTCAAATGCTCAATTAGATCAACGACCGTCGGGAATAGCTTCAGATTACGTCCCTCCTGTGTTACAATGATACCCAGGATAAAATTCTCGGTGTAATTGACAGTTCTCAGACTTCTATGCGAGATGGGATTAGAGTTATTAACGCTGCTTGTCGTGTTACATCCAAATAGCAGTTAAAACTTTAAATTCCTTGACTTATATCTTGAATATTTCTGTCATGACTACCATCATCCAATATTAATACGAGTATTTTCCACTTTTAAAAGCAAGTGTAATTTGTTATAGGTGTTCTTGTTTCCTGAACTAGGTAGCATTTGTTTGTACTAAATATTAACAGCTCTACACAAAAACAGTTTTCAAACTAGTCAAAAAATGAAGTAGATGTTAATCAAATTATGCATATATTTCCTGCTCATGTAAACAGAAGTATTACGTCTAATACGTGTCTGTTTTTTTTCTTAATTTCAAAAGTCAGACCTTTGAAAGATACGCTAGACTCGTGGTTAGTGCATAGAAACCCAATTTAGACTTCTTACTGACGAAGTACGTCAATGTTATGAAATCCTCAAACAACCACTTTATAAAAATAATATATAAGTAATTTGTTACCTATTGAGTGAGAATTAATTAGCTCCCACACTCCTCAGAATATCGGTTTTCCTCACTCAACTCCTACGGCATTCTTGGACGAATTGCATACCTCAAATTTTCACGCATTACTCACTAAGAAAATAATTAGTGAAATGCAACTCATCAATACTTCCCACAAGTATCTGAATTTACGCAGTTACCTGTTTTGTTAAAGTAGGAATCTGGAACACGTTTCATTATAGATAAAATCTAAATATTATTATAGAACATGATCAAAGAAAAACTTTGTTGAAAACATAGCTTATGAATAGTATTTTACTGTTACCGTTAATTCTATGTGCTTTATCTTATACTTGCTTTATCTTATACTTTGAATGGTACTATACGTCTTTTACTGACCGATAGATCTGAATCATGGTGGCACTCTTCTAGCTCTATATGTTTTGTGTGTTATAGTTTTGAATTTTTGAAGATGTTTATTTGAATTGGAGCTATCCGACAAGGGAGTGCACTATAGGAGACAAACTGTTACCAGCACTTTAGTGTTACTATACTATCTGTTAATATACGCGATAGAACTAACTTTTAAACTTTCGCCTTCCAAGATAATTGTGAAATTATGTTGATGGGTATTAACGCGATTACGTATTTAATAGGTAACTTTGATTTGTCTGACGTTTCGACCAGGTTGCACTGGCCGTGGTCACAAGGTGACTGGCAACGAACAAGCACAAGTGTTTATATCCATATAAATACCATAAACTGTTTCCTATCATAGAGCCATATGCTTGTATGCCTTAGTTTTCTACAAACAATGTCTTCTCTACGACATTTTTTTATTCAGATCTATCAGTTATTTTGAAATTGTAAGACTTTATATGTATATACATTCCTTCATCTTCTTTTTTACAGTAAAGAATTTAACAATTCTACGAATTACGTGTAAGAAATACTAAAACCGGTGACATGAAATAAACACAGAATATATTTATAAACGTACTACATACACACGGTGAATTTTTATTCGTGTAAATCGTTCCAACCATGTATTTCTAATTCCACTTCTTATTAATTTCTAATCACACGTTCACCGCATGATATGTACATTTAACCCAAGAAAGAAAGGAACCACTAGCCAGTATAAAAATATAATTGTGACTTGCGTATCATTACCATCAAAAGTATGGGTATTAGACCTGTATTTTTTTGACAGATTGGTCAGACTAATTGGTCAGAATATCGATCAGGGATATACAGATAGTATATCCCATATCGACGTCATTATTCTTTTCTATCCATCATCCTTTTTTTTGAGATAGCGGTCGCTAAGATAGATTGCATATGAACATATACACGACCGTAATCAAAAGCATTGCATAGGAAATAACATTTTTACGAGAGAAGTAACATAATTTTCTGATATGTGAGGATACAGAGCACGTGTTATCTGCGCGCTTATATTGTAACACGTATAGTTTCAGATTGCATATGCCGAAGTGGATAAAACGCTGCACACTCATATCATAATATAGAATTACCGTGAATGATTGAAGGTCATGACTAAAGAAGCAGTCACACGAGGCACCTGCTCATAGCTGTTTCGTTGTTGACCAACAGTAGTGATAAAACCTTGTTATTATTTCATTCGCATCTTACATTGAGCATGTCGTCTCCTTAAATTTTCTATTTTTCACGAATATAAATACACTTTGATTCAAAAAAAGTCTGCATTTGTGAACTCAAGGGACGTATATCCTGGAGTATCTTTTTAACAAATAGTATGTACAAACTGGTTCACCTTCAATTTTATCAGTCATATTTATGAACAAATAAAGTTATTGAAATTGTAATGTATTCAAAATTTGAAACGATAGTTCATGGCTTCTTTGGCTTTAAAAATTGATAATAAAGCCAAGTCGCCATAAATAGAAAATAATCTAATACAACATTGCTTGATCAAAAAAAAATCGGTGAAGTACGAGTCGGGAAACGAGCAGTGTAGGGAGTAGAGTTCCGTAACGTCAACAACTTCATCTAACAAATTTTCAATTAAATTACTTTTCGAAGTACATTTTAATAAGTTGGTCGACTATTCTTCGTTAACTTGTAAAACCTATTTACTATTTTTTGAAAGACCTATCCAACGAAATCCCCAAACTATGAGATGGACGACAAAATTATTCATCCCTACTTTACTACTTTGTCAGCGACTCATAAAAATGACCTACATACATTACGATTTATGTTTGAAAGTAGTTGAATATCACTTATCCATTTCATTATGATCATAAGACCATACCATGCCAATTTGAAACTTTGACAAATAGTAGTTTGCTTACTAATTTTCTTCATCATATAGTTACCGATTAAATTTGCATTTTTACCCTCAAGTCTAGTCGCAACATATTCTTTTGAAACCTCGGTAAGGTTTATGATAACAACTGTATTTTATATAGAATTGTAGTATAAGCTTACTATATAACATTGTTCATTATATATGTGGTGTTTACCTATTAGAAATTGTTACATTATTATTTGTATATTCGCATTTACTTAGTGTTAGTTTTTAATGTAAACAATTGTTGGTAAACCTAAATAAATAAAAAAATTAAAAAATTATAGCCTGTACTCATTCATGTCCGTTTAGTCACTACAACAAGTAAGCTAAATTATTTTCGATTCAACTGTTTTTCCAATCCAATAAACGACGCCCATCTTTGCCATTAGATATATTTAATAACCGACTTCAAAAAATTGATTGCTGAAAGAATTTTCCAAATTCTTTCTACCAAACTACTCAATAATTCGTATTTGACGGGTTGCGTTTCTATTAATTTAATGTGTTTGTCAAGCAATTTATGCTCGTCACACCACGAGAACTCCTCAACAATTGACATCCCTGCATCGATCAAAGCAATATTTTGTAAAGGGTGATGAGGAGTTGACACTAGGCTATCAGATAAATGGTAAATCAGATACATTATAAACCTAGGTCGGCTTATAATTTATCTGATTTGTTATAAAAACGATCTACGTATAAAAGCCAGAAATAAAAATTAAAAATTACATTTTCAATCATTAACTTAAAAAAACGAGGAGGTTCTGAATTCTAAATTTTTTATTTACCATCACTATCCTACCCCTCACCTTCTAGTTTTATCTACTGATTTTGATAATAGATATTATTATTTGATGCTTATGTAGTTCACAATAACAACAATATGTCTGTATCTGATTTATATGATCCATCTAGAACTAAATGGACAGTGAGTAACTGTCTATTCTTGGTCTTAGTCTGTAATTAATGAAGTCTTATAAAACTATTGAGGGCTATGTCACTGCTTCCAAATAAATAAATACATTTTCAAAACATAACATTTGTAAATAAGCGCAGTCTCGATTTTCGAGAAGAGACCACAAAGCGTAAATGACTAAATTTATCTTCATTTTGTTCCAAGATAGGTAACTCATCACTGTCATCTAGATATGGATAAATAATCACAAATTTGTGGAATTTTATTTAATAGGATTGACTGTCTTTGGAGATTTGTGATAACTGAGAAACTGCATATTATGTACATATATATATTAAAAGAATACTATTAACGTGGGTCACACATTACTAGTATTCTTGTTAACCCCTCCAGCTAAGCTAGATGCTTGTGTTAGAAGTGGGTTCAAAGTGGGAAGTGCAAACCGCAACCACTTGATAGCCATTACACTACCAGCTCTATAATATATTTTTTATCTGGTAACATTGTTTCTGACCTGATGAATACTTATATATAAATGCATACCTTTATTTTGGCCTGTTGGTCTAGTGGTTAGTGATTCTGACTGCTAAGCAAGAGGTCGTGGGTTCGATTCCCACCCGGGACAAATAATTGTGTAATGAGCATGATCATTTGTTCTGTGTCTGGGTGTAATTTACAAACATATATTATACCTATGCCTAAAAATCAGTTTTTAAAATTTTTGTCTGTGTATCTGTCTATTTGTTCTAGTTAATCTGCGGAGCGGGTGGACATATTTCCACATTTTTCACTTGTGTTATAAGGAGTAACTTCGGCTACTTATATTTTGGAAAAAGAATTAGGGTTCCGCGCAAAAAAAAAAATATATATGTACACGCTAGCGAAGCGAAGTGAGCGAGCAGAACTGCTAGTCTATAATATGTATGTATTTAGTAATTATATGAGTATGTTTATCAGCGGTCTGGTTACCATAGTACAGGCTCTGCCTAGTTTTGGGATCAGACGGCCGTGTGTGTGATGTGTGGAGTTATTATCTGCATAAGTCACTATATTCACCTAAAGTTGCTACTTCTGATTTATTTCTCTTTAGTTCTAATATTAAGCAAAAAATCTAAGTCAAAATAGAGTAGTGTCATTCTCTTAGGTTCCACTAAGTCTACCAGGTCCTCGAAATAATTTCCAGCCTCTGTTTAATACCCATATACTATACGTATTTAGAGTTAATTAATACTAGTCCTGTGGATG
Organism: Callimorpha dominula; assembly: GCA_949752705.1. Classification (NCBI taxonomy): domain Eukaryota; kingdom Metazoa; phylum Arthropoda; class Insecta; order Lepidoptera; family Erebidae; genus Callimorpha; species Callimorpha dominula. Next base: position 15,602,304 of record OX456997.1, read on the forward strand.
TTATCCCTCTCCCACACACTCTTCTCTTCTTCCTTTAAGTTATAACACTTATCATTGACGTCATTCTTATCTCATTCTCTTTTCACTCAAAGGTTTGCCGCAAGAAATCTCAGCATTAAGTTTAGGTACCGTTGGAAATTTATGTGATTACAATACAATGCAGATTAGAGGCTAGACTTCAAAAAAAATATCGATTGGTTGAATATTTAAAAAGTAATTTAGAATAGGTGAGATAAAGGTAAATGAGGTTCTTATTTTCTCATTCTTAATTTGGATACACCTGTCTACGATAGTACTATGTTTCTGTTGTTCTTCTGCTGAGTGGCCAGAGCTTCTTGCGGAGATAGGTTAGAGTCAATTAGGTACACGCTCGTAAAATACATTTGTAACCGCTTTCCAACTAGCTAACCACGTTCTTGTTGACTACCTTAGTTGTCTAAGTATAATAATAATATAGAGACATTCTAGGAAGAACCGATCAAACAACTGAATAAAGAATAAAACTATCAGTATATTAGGTATATTTCTTCACGTGACTTGATTTTTAGTAAATCCTCATTTACATGAAAAATTACTTATCGTTTTAGTTTTAAATAAATAAGCCATTTACTAATGATTTTATTTCTATTCCATTATTAATAATACTTCTAAGTATATGCGCATTATTATCTGTCGTCGAAATGGATATAGGAAAAGACACGACACGATACGATCATCTCAATAAAGCCGTCGCGCGTACAAACCGGTTTATACTAAAATTAATTACTATTAGTACTATGTTTACTAAACTATTAATGTTTTCTACATTTATAGTAGGTGTTTTGTAAGCTGTTAATGTCCGTTTGTTAATATAATTTAAAAATTACCTACTTTGCACTAGCGAATTACATCAATTAATATTTCTTGGAAGCTGCCATTGACATCATTAGAGCGATGATACAATACTGTAGATTAGGCGGACGTCAAATGCTCTCGTTCAATTCATTAAACTGTCGTAACACAAAGACAACTGTACAAAATACCCATAATTACTTTCAAAGGGAATCTGTAATTGCCATTATTCGACTTCTTTTGAAATAAAGGTTTCTAATTATGTATCAGGTTGAGTTTCTAAGAACTGCCTGCTTCTGTTGTTACATATTCTACAAAATAAGTTAGATTGAATAGCTACACAGCGTTAATTAGTATAGTTAGGTACGTACATTGCGTTTCCCCAAAGGAATTGTTCGCAATTATTGATGACAAAGCTTAATAATACGGCCTAATAGATTTTTATGTAATAGAAACTTACTAGTCTCTAACGAGAAAGGTTAAGGTTAATAGTACCAAAATAAATAAGGATTTTACAGCTAACAATAAAATTTATGTTGTATGGTTTACGGATTTGACAGAAAAGATTTTTGCTAAATTTTACTTATTCACCAATGGCAGGGAAAACTAGAGTATATTTACTAACTTTTAATTCCCGAATACCTACATAGTTATATAACACAGAGTATTAACTTCGAAAGTAACCTCTTTTGACGATCGCTGAAATTATAGAATAACCTAAAATGGCGCACAAGGCCAATTTTTAATAAAAAGAAAATGGGGTATAAGAATTTTATGGTAGGCTGCTGTTGCTAATAAATTATGCAATGCATGTTTGCTACCTTAATTGTATAAATAAGAATGGATAGTTTTTTCATATAGTTGAGGTACGTATAAACAGCCTGCCCGTGTTTGCTTTATTACAATTAACTGTATTTATTTAGACCATTAATACTCAATTAATGGACACTCACCTTTCATAACTAAAAAGAAAATTGTGAATGAAATCGAAAACTTGGTTCACGAAGACTTAAGAAAGTATTGGTAATTTGTAGTTAGAGGTTAGTTATCCTTTATTGAATAAGTTAATTAAGGATTGCACACTGATTTAAATTTAATACATACCAAGAATAATTTAAATTGAGCTGTGTTACATAATATACTCAAGAAAATAGTCTGCGAGCACTCCTAAACACTTCTTGACATGCCACTCGGGCCAACCAAGTGTCACATGAACCTAGTCAGGTAATATAATACAGTGTTAATATTCTGCTACATTGTATCTCAGTGACGTAGTCAGCCTGACATATACGAGCACCATTAAGTTGACCTCAGTTGACTCTTATAGCCCCTTGTGCCAACTATGAACACCTCTATTTTACGAGCGGTGTACTTACACCTATGCACATACCTTTCATCACAGACTTATAAGATAATGTTTCTTCTGTTTTAAATGAAATCAAAAACTCTTCTACTTTTCTAAAATTTGTTAAGACAAAATGTTCTACAGACAAGAAACAACAATGCAATAAAAAAAGTATATTTGGTCTGAATAACAGGAGGACATTCATATTGTACGTGCGATAATGCGTCTCACCCGTCTCAACCTTGAAAACTTGTTATACTAAAACGTAATAACATGACCAAAAATAAAATCTCATCAATTGAAAAACCAATACTGAGAAATTGGAAAATTAACAATAATAACTAATAATAATAATAACTTCACACATCTCACACACGGCCGTCTGATCCCAAACTAGGCAGAGTCTGTACTATGGTAACCAGACTGCTGATAAAGATACTTATATATTTCTAAATACATACATATTATAGATAAATTACACCCAGACACAGAACAAATTATCGTGCTTATCACACAATTATTTGTCCTGGGTGGGAATCGAACCCACGACCTCTGGCTTAGCAGTCAGGGTCACTAACCACTAGACCAACAGGCCAGTCAAATTATCTACTCTTATCACATTGGATAAGTCCGATCATACGTACATGGAGTCATAATCAACACAGCTCTTGTAAGGTGTTTTGTTCGAAACTAATTTAGTGATTTTTAAAATATTCGTACATAAAATATGTATATAATATAATAGACCGAAAAAATGTAGACAAAAAAAACACTGGTTCCCGGAATCCGCACATTATGATATACCTTCTGTTGCTGATGACAGGTATCAATATGGGGTAGCGTGTGAAACGTACACGATACAGTTGCAGTGATATAGTTCCAAGAAAAACACAAATTACTTTGCTTAACCTCGGATTAAAGCCAATACGCAGAATGCATTCAATCATAACCGCCCTTTAGCGGTACTATTGTTGACACTAAAACAAAACGGGTTATAAGGGTGTCTCAATAAGAGTGCACAATTTAAATTTCACGCCCTTTTTTTTATTTGGAGGTTGGAGCTCTAATATTCGACACCTGGCATCAAAGATTGTTCCGATTATTAAAAAATGAGCGCTACACAACTGAACAACGCGTTATCATTGTGAAAACCCATTACAAAAATGCAGTGACTGTGAATGGCATTCGTTACAGGAACATGCTAACGGACTTCTTGTGGCCTCAATTGGTTGCTATGGATCTGAACGACATGTGGTTTCAGCAGGATGGCGCCACCTGCCACACCGCGCACGGAACAATCGATTTATCGAAGCAACGGTTTCCAGACCGAATCATCTCCCGAAATCCCGATGTCAATTGGCCACCAAAATCTTTTCTTTCTTTGGGTTTTTTTTGAAATCTTAGGTCTACGTGAATAAACCACAAACAATTCCTGAGCTCAAAGCCGAAATCCAACGCGTCATCGGTGAGATAGAGTCACATCTTTGTCAAAATCTCATTTAAAATTTCATGAAAAGAGCAAGAGCCTGTGTTCAGAGCCGAGGGGGCCATATGCGGGATATTTCGGTGGATGAAGAACCTTCTACCTCACGATGTCGACGACGGAGGGCGTGCACCGCTGAGCCAGTCAGCCTGTGACCACGGCCAGTGCAACCTGGTCGAAACGTCAGGCAATTCAGAGTTATGTAATACCTTTTCGTGATCGCGTTAATTCTCGTTAATACGTAGATAATATTATATCATGGAACGCGAAAGTTTAAAAGTTAGCGGAACAAGTCTATTTTACAATCCAATGAAGATATCACCACTCGCTCAAAAAAACATGCGTTTTATTTTTAAATTAAATCGTGCACTCTTATTTGGTCACCCGATAGTTATAATCCTTCTGAAGTTGCAAAGGCCTCTAGCTGCCACTTCAACAGTTTTGTACTTATTTCTTTGAAAATAAACAAAAAGAAACATTAAAAAATATTTCAGACCTTCCTTGAAATTTGTTAATGGCTCTTGTATCTCTTCAATATACAAAATCTTATCAAAATAAAAATAAAATAAACTTCTTGTTAGAAATTTGAATTAGTACTCATACTCATAAGACACTAGTCTAGTTTCTGTCAAGATTTTCTTAAAAAAATTAGATTTATGCTTCATAAAATTAAGCCCGTCAATGAAGATATAGAAATACCAGGCGAATAATAGGTAATAACAATTTTGAGATGCTTGTAGTTTTTCTTTCAACATAGGTAATATGAAATAGTTTATCTTTCTCGACATGCGTGTAATCTATAGTCTAAATGTATTATACTATTTTAATTTAGATAAACCAACTTTTGTCATTTTCATAATAGATGCCGATTTTACAGGTGATAAACTTCTTAAATTTTAAAACCCAAAATCTCACTAAAAATTACTATTATGTATGACCAAATGTTCTACTCAATTATAAGTACTTCTTAAGTGTTATTCTAGGTATGGCTACAATTCACTTTGAAGTTATAGTGATAGTACAAGACTTAACGACATCTTATAACTTATATTTGGTAATCATATCCTGTCACATTACAATCCCGGTTAATTGAAGGTCTAGTCTAGCCGAAAAAGAAAGCTAATTATATTTAGGTATAGCGCTAATACTTGGAATTTATAGTAATTTACATAAGAAAGTACACCCGAACTGAGACCCAGCCCAAATCGTCGTCAAATGTGGGAATCAAACCAGCAACCCAGCAATTAAAAAGTAAAGCGCCCATGTAAACCGCTGTACCTCAAGTGCAGTCAATAGAACTGACATTTAATGTACACGTGAATATTTTATATTCACGAAAGAATTTCCACCTACACACGTTTTAATAGTGGCATCACTTCTCAATGGTTTCTTTTTAAGACTAAGAATTGGTCGGTGAATCGGTAGGTATTAGTTAAAAGAATAGGATCGACAACGTGTACTTCCGCACATAAACACGTGGCCCTTTTATTTCTCACCTTAGTCGTATTAAAAACTCTAAAACTAAACTGTATAGGATTGGGACAAAGCCTTTACGTTTATTTTATTGAGTCACCACTCCGTCACTTGATGCTTTCTAATTATGTAACGGGCAAATGAAATCGTAGCGTTCCGTCGGCCTTAATAGTTTTAATTGTGAAACGCAGCATGAGACTTTATCATTTATTTAAATTATGTGGTTGTATCGAACGGTGGCTCGAAGCCATAGGACCGGTTCGAGCACAAATGAGTATAGCACACACACATTCGTGGCTGAGACGTGTTGTTGCTACACGACCGAGGTCCAAACCTGCCTCCTAAGAACCTGCATGGATCTGTCTTACTGAGACAAAGCTCAACAAAGGGCTATTCTAATGACCTGACGTCAGTTTATTGACATATAACTTGTCGACATTGGTATTATAGACAGCTTTTGCTTATTGCCATTGATTTTTTAATTTTTTAAGTAGAGCTGACTTGACTGAGAAATATATTTATTTTGATATTTATTAGTATTTTGGTTTTGCACATTTTCAACAAACTTTCTATGAATACGGATAACTTAGATACTTAAATGTAATGATTATGTAGTCTATTCGATTTTCTTTAAACAGCCGAACACCAACACATTAGGAATTATTACCAATCATTTATTTTTATTAAAATCATAATATTGTTAAAATAATCTTGATCGCGTATAACAGATGGCGTAATAATTTTAGTTAAGTAAGATCACAACTCGATTCCTATATGAGTTAAGTATTTGTTTGACATTAGACGTTTAGATTATTTAAATACGATATGTATGTCTCGTATGAAACCTTGAGACTTTCTTTAAAAACTTATAGTAGCGACTTAAAGTTTTTACAGTTTGCAACGCGTTGTTGATAATATAAGCGTCCATGTGCTAAGATAAACCATAATGCCCCTTATTTACCACATTACCACTAGAATATGATGTCGGTTAGAGTCTGTGCGGAAAAAGAACTGTCGTAGGATTTGTGGTCATAGCCGTGCTAAATTACCTTTTTTGTTATGTTGACAACACTGTTACGTCATTATAGTTCGACAGTAAACCATACTATAAAATACAGAAAAAAATAATGACATAACAGTGTAAAAAAGTAATTTAGCACTACTGCGACCTCAAATCCTACGACGTGACGGTTCTCTTTCCGCACAGACTGTAGTACTACTAGTTACCCAAATGCTCGCTCGGGGAATTTATATTAGAATACACAGTAATGATGTTATGATGAGTGAGTGATATGAACCCACTTTTAAAGTGTATTTATATCACTAGTGTGCTAGTTAAGATTTGAACTTGCAACGTCACTATTGGAAATCCGATGCATTAAAACCACCGCCGCTTTTATAGTTCTCGGAATAGACCTCAGTTGGTGCTAACTACTCGCCTCGACCCATAATACGTTTAAGTATTCCTTACTAATGTAAGTACTTTTCTAATTAACTGTAAAAAAGAATTCTTGTTTTTGCTAAAAGCAAAAACAAGAATTCTCGGTTCCGTTTCTCAAAAGAAAAAAAAGGAACTCTTATAGGATAACTTTGTTGTCCGTCTGTCTGTCTGTCTGTCTGTCTTTTTAGGACTTTTTAGGGCCCTTGGAGCTGTAAAAAAATTAAGCTTCTATGTCAAAGCAATCAAAAGATACGGTAATTTTTCAAAATTTCAACATTTCGCAAGTAAATCAAAACCTGTAGGGTACTTCCCATTGACCTTGAATTACGAATTTGTCTCTTAGTACCAGTAAAAGCAAAAAATTGAAAGTCTTTAATTTGTTGTTTTAAATATAAATAAATTAAATAGAAGTATTTGTTTGTAATATAAAAATAATAGTTTTTTTTTAAGATAATACAGTTATTTGCACGATCCCTATCCCAATCACTTTTTTAAATATTTGTCTGTCTGTCTATCTGTTTGTTCCAGCTAATCTCCGGAACGTTTAGACAGATTTTCACAAGACTTTCACTGGCAGATAGCTGGTGTTATAGGGAATGACTTGGGCTGCTTTTATTTTGGAAAAATATATTAATATGTACACTAGCCAAAAATAGTTTTTGTGATTACAAACATTTATTTTGCGGTTGGAAAGTTTACTTTGTCCTAACTCGATGAACATGAGTATTTTTAGAACTGCAGAGTAAAGTTTATTTTTCCGAAAAAACGCGCAAACATTTTCGAGAATTGATTCCCGAGCTGGACCTCCTATCTAAATACAAGTTTGTTTGCTAACGGAACCTTCGGGTGCGCGAGTCAGACTCGCACTTGGCCGGTTTCTTTTAGCTATAAATGGCTCACGTTACTTTCAAAGGCGGATCATGCCTTAAAATCAGTCAACGGTCGTCTTTTTAAAGATTATGAATAGCTACTACGTAAGTTATTTCTACGTGTAAGTATACTATTAAGTAAAGTAATCAATGTGGACCGTTATTTAATACTAGCTGCGCCCCGCGGTTTCATCCACGTAAGTCCCGACGCCGTGGAACTACTTATAGGGATAAAAAGTAGCCTATGTGTTAATCAAGGCTCCAGCTATCTACGTACATACATCCATATATCTATACATCCATACATCCTCACAAACTTTCATGTTTATAATATAAGTCGGATAGTCTGAACTCCATCCAGCCTTAAACCATGTGACGAAAAACTGTGTCGTGAGTCGTGACGAAACGCAGTTGAGATGTTTGACCCTCAACATCTCCTCTTCGTGGGAGTGGTTTGTATATCAGAGTGGGCAAATAAGTAAACGGCCGCTCGATCGTTGTGTTACTTATGCATTGCCGAGTTAATTCTTCTTACCGGGGAGCACTGACGGCTCTGCGCACCAGCATATACCCAACACTGTGCAAGTATCACGATTTCATTGATCTTCTGTAGTATGGAGGTACTTCTCCAGTGCCCTAACTTCACACGGAGAAAGGGCCAATCAAGCCTATAACATGGCCCCGTTCTGAGCCTCAATTGTCTATTAATAATTGTAGTGGTCGGTTTCATCACCACCTCACCTGTTGTTAGACAGCTACTGGACTGCTGTAAATGCAACATGTTCCTTTTTTTTTCATAGTTTTTTATAACCATTCAGGGTTTCACCACAACTTATTACACATTTGTGATTATTCTTAATGTATTTATTTACTAGTGTTAACCGCAGAATGTAAATCGTACTTGTAATAATAAAGTTCGATTGGTACTCAGTAGAGCATAGAGTATAAAGGCCTTCGTGTGCACGCTTCGTTGGTCACATTGACGCCTCCTCTTTTACGCAGCCAATTATTATGCTTACTTGGCTCTGTATATTTGTTTTCGTAATACATGGCCGTTTCCTATATATTTATAGTTCAGCATTGAGTTAGAGTGATCAGATTACATGATTACATCAGTTCAGCAGCTATAGCAGCACAGCAAAGGCATCCCCGAAATACACACGTGTGTAAAAAAAAAAAAATTTGATGATTGTATTTTCTTTGATAACGAAGTTTTCGTCATACTATTGGATACATTTTTATTAAGTTTGCTAAGAAATATTTTCTTTAATCTCTTGAATACAATTTGAAAAAATAATGTCTCCCTCGGCGTCATAGCCCCTACCAACTGGGCGCCCCTAAGAAGAGCTTGGTCCCCCCCCCCCCTAAGGCCAGCGCTGTCCTTAATAAATATAAATAAAAGGTTTTATTCTAATTATTTTTATGTTGGAAAGAGTAGTGACCATAAACACAGGATAAACTGCGCGGGACGGCTACTCAGTTTGGTTCTAAAAACGTAGCAACAGAATTGGCCAAGGCAAAGCCCGGTGGTGCTATCTGCTGTGAATGTTCTGTAATTATCGTCTTTGCCTTTTTTTTTGGAGTTTACTCCTTAACAATCGATTTTCATATAAGGCGCCCGGTATGAAAAAAATATGAAAAATAAAATTTTGTTGTCAAAAGGCAGCGTAACGCTTTAACGCTTTGTCGTGCTTTTTGTGCTTTATTGGAGTTTACTTGTTAAGAATCGGTATGCTATATATAGTGAATATATACCTATTTATAATATAGAATATATACTGTACAGCGTCTACAAATGATGAATAAAAGAGAGAGGGGGGATAGAGAGAGAGAGAGGGAGGGGGAGCAAAGCCCAGCTAAGCTAAATGCGTGTGTTAGGAGTGGGTTTACGTCGGTAGTGCACTGGGTAGGTTCGAACCCGCAACCACTTGATCGCGAGTCCGACGCCATAGCTTCTCTCTCATTTATTTAACAACTAACAGTTCCCGCGCGGCTTCGCTCGCGTGTACATATTTTTATATTTTGCGCGGAACCCTATTTCTTTTCCCAAAATAAAAGTAGCTTAAGTTAGTCCTTTTAACACTAGCTATCTGCCAGTGAAAGTCTCGTGGAAATCGGTCCACCCGTTCCGGAGATTAGCCGAAACAAACAGACAGACAGACAAACAAAAATGTTTAAAACGGATTTTTAGGTATAGGTGTGTATGTATGTGTTGATTATTTTGTGTCCATAGTGCAACTAAAATGGAATGTTTCGTTCAGCCTGTCATCATATTCTGTGACAGAGCTCAGCTCTTACAAAAATCGTGTTAGATAATGGCACAATGAATCCATTAAACGCTTCGTTGTGCCCCAATACAAGGAAAAATAGTATACCTACATATGATGTGGTAATTAATCCAAGAACTCGACAGGTTCGATGATTTAATGAACGGAAACCAGACTATGTCCCCCGCTCTAAAATTCAGAAGGTAAACCCGGTATCCATTCGCCCCTTCTCTACCTTGCTAATAAGATTGCAAAAAACAAAGTGGCCTAAAATCTAAGGTACTGCAGAATATTAGGCAGAAACAGCAACGCTTGGGAGAACCATGCTTCAGCACGCATGGGGCGGCTCGACCGGATTGATACCACGGCCACAAAGAAAACCGGCAGTTAAGCAATGGTTGCATTGTTCCCTTTCCTTTCCCTCTCCCCCTCTTCTCTCCCTTCCCGCACTTCCCTCTTCCCCTACTCCCACCTTAAAAGCCAGTAACACAATTGTGACTTTTGAGTTGCAGGTGCCCATGGGCGGCTAAGTCTGGTGGTGCAACGTAGAACTTCTTTTACATTGGTCCTGGGATTCTCAGTCACAATGTATTTTTTTCAATAACTTATTAAATATATATACTTATTAAATAAATAACATATTCTAATTAATAATAAAATAATAATAAATTTAATAAAATAATAAATCTATCGCCTAATATTACATTTCATTTAACGCAATAGCTTTGAATATATAGCCGGGAAGTGCTATCGTAATCCAGTATATTTCTGTGCGCTTTTCAACGAATGAAAGTACTTTATATTTTCGGACAAAACTGCGAGTAAAAGGTTATAGGCTATGCCACAAACACTTCAAACAACAAGATGTCTCTAAGAACCTCTGCTGATCCTAAATACCAGTAAGTTATCAAACTTTGGTTGCTGACGAGCATCACATATTTGAAACTGGAAATCCCGTTACCACATCGCATCGTGACACACACACCCGTGAAAATCGATTTATATTAGAAAATAAGTTTACTTAGTTTAATATTACAGATTAAATATTATTGAATGAAATATATTATTTATACGTGTACTTTACCTGTTTATAATAATAATAACTCCACACATCTCACACACGGCCGTCTGATCCCAAACTAGGCAGAGTCTGTACTATGGTAACCAGACTGCTGATAGAGATACTTATATATTTCTAAATACATACATATTATAGATAAATTACACCCAGAAACAGATGGTCCGCCTATTGGTAACCGGTTACCGGTACCTATCTGATACCCCATAGATCTATATCGACCCCAGGGGTAGACAACGATCAATGTTTGTTTCAGCGTGGTTGCTAATCTTCTAACAAAATAAAAAACCCGACAAGTGCGAGTCTGACTCTCTGAGGGTTCCGCATGCAAACAAACTTGTATTTAGATAGTACGTCAGTCTCGGGAATCAATTCTCGAAGACTTTTGTGAGTCTTTTTCGAAAGACAAACTTAACTTTGCCGTTGCGCTGTATGACCAAGTCAACAATCTAACCGCAAAATATAAGTTTGTAATCACAAAAACAATTTTTTTATGTGGTATAACAACAAATTAACAACTTTTAGATTTTTCCTTTACTTGTGCTATCAGATCTTGCTTCTTATCAAATTTCATGATTCTAGGTCAATGGGAAGTACCCTGTAGGTTTTGATTTACTTGCGAAATGTTCAAATTTGTTAATGGCCATAACTTTAGATTGCGTGGACTTAGGGGCTTAATTTTTCTACAGCGTCAAGGGACTGCTGATATAAATATTTGAGGTTAATTTGAACTTTCACTCACTTTACTCATTTACACAAAACCTTAACAAATTACATACCTAAAGCTTCCTATTGGTAAAAACTTTTGAGTTTATCGTGAACAGACAGACGCGGCGGGGGACTTTGTTTTATAATATGTAGTGAAAATATGTGAAAAGGGCTACTAAAATCTACAAGTATCTAGTATTCGTTTCGCAAACGCTTAACGTGCTCTCCGAGGCATGGCCCTCCCCTCAATCTGTTAAGAATGGTCACCCATCCTAAGACTAACCTAGCTAGTTTTAACCTTGCAATGTGTTAACCTACTCGGTTACCACTTAGCCACGAGCCCCCAAAGTCTATAAATGGCAGTTCAAATTGTACTGGCCCATGAAATAAATAAAAAAAAATTAAAACTTAATGAATTATGGTCAGAATTCGACCACCAGGCGATTTCTAACTATTGTAAATCTACTTCTTTTAAGATGGGGTGGTGTAAGACTAGTATATTATTAACTAAGTAAACACGCCACTATTGTTTGTTTTTCTTTCGTTACTGGGTTAACGTGGAAGCGAACAGTATGTGATGATTAGTCTTATCTTGTCTATTTAAGTCGACGTTGAAGGTGAGTTGTGTGTACAGTATAACATACAATCTAATAAGTTTAAACGAGAAATTCTTGATATATAAATATGTACGAGTGTATTTCGTGTATCTCGGAAACGGGTCCAACGATTTGGATCAAATTTTGTATTTGGATAAAGTTTTGCTTTTAATTTTTTTTATACAAGCAAGACACAAGCATACGGCCCGATTATAAGCGGTGTAGCCTATGGTTGCTTGCAATTCCAGAAGACGACCCTTTAAAAACCTCTAGTCCCTCACTGAAACCTGTTTATCAATATAGGTGCTTTACTGGAAAACTTGATTTTACAAGAAAAACCGCTGAGGGAAGCTCAGTCACCTATGTACTTAGAAATAAAATGTGATTATTTTATGTATCTTGAGATTTCTTTTTTAATTAGACAACTTATGTGACGCGGCATTAGAACATTCAACTGAGGGGTTGCTAGTTCGAGTCCCGCTTAGTAAAAATATTGCAATGTCTATTGGCATTAGTCTATGTTTCTTTGCATATATAATATAACACATATGTTAAAAGGCAATTCAAAGATATTTAATACCTATCTATCGCTTTAATTTCCGTTTAAATAATTAATTAAATAAAATGTACCTATCTAAGTCGATATATTGGTTTTCTGACCATAGTTTGGGTCTGGACAGTGTTAGTTTTACTTATTCCCGTTAAAATAATTATCATGGACCGCGAAAGTTTAAAAGTTAGTTGGCTGTGGGAGAGCCATGCTTCGGCGCGTATGGGCCGGCTTGACCAATACAGCTCGAGTGATACCACGGCCTCAAAGAAATCCAGCAGTGAAACAAGCAATGCTAGTCCCTAACCCTTCCCTCTCCCCCCCTATTATGTGTTTAACCAAGTGATATTTTAATCTCTAACTCCAAAAATCTTAACATTAACAAGTGGGCAAACGAAGGAAGAAGATACTAAGTGAAAACAAGTATAAATACTCATAGATTTTACAATATGTAGATAGTACAATAAAAGCGCCACTAATTTCACCTCACCGGAGCTAACAGTGAAGTTGAAGTGTTATGTCAGAATCGAACTGACTTCCGTCACAAGTGGGTAGGTATACCCTAAAAAGGAAGCCTCAGAGAACCCCTCTGCAGACCTTGGCCTCCTGACAGCGCGGTATGTGTGTGCTAAGATCTAGTAAATAAAAATAAATAGAATTTTAAAGTAGTTAAGTATACACACACTGTCTAATATTAAAATATTTTCTTGAATCTAAACAAGGGACATTAGGAAAACACTTTTTTTTATGGTATAGGCTGCAAACGAGCAGAGGGGTCACCTGATGGTAAATGACTACCGCCGCCCATGGGCACCTGCACCTCAAGAGTCAAAAGTCCGTTGCCGCCCTTTAAGGTGGGAGAGGAAAGGGTTAGGGCCTCAGGTAACCTCACTCCGCGGCGAAAAGCAATGCAACACTGGTTCACTGACGGTTTTCTGTGAGGCCGTGGTCAAGCCGGCCCATACGTGCCGAAGCATGGCTCTCCCACGAACAGACTAGTAAGTATCTCATAGACCACATGGCGTGGTTTCAACGGCTTCATTGCCAGTGTTTCCCCGACAGTACGTGGCTCCTCAATGAAGCATGATAACGTTTTTGCAGGATCCAGGGATCAAGACGCGATGGTGATGACTTCAGATACTCTGTTTTTATATTTACACATCCAAGATGAATAATTAAAAAAAAATATCTCAAAGAGCTACTTTAACTTTATAAGGGTGACATACAAGTAAATAATAGAGCATTTATATTTATATCAATATTTGTTTTCCTGTTGTGCATATAGATTCATTGAATTGTTGTTTACTTTGTGTGGTCAATACGAGAAACAATAGAGAACCGGTAGGCAGAATATGTACCGATGTTGTCCTCATACATCATGCCCAGTTTCGCTGATAACAACTTCACCCAAAAAACGTCACAGATCATACCGACGACCAATGATTTAATTGGAACAAGGTGATAATTTACATACTCGTGTCTAATAACTTATTTGATATCAATACGAATGGACATTGGATCTTCTCAGAATTTTGCCAACTTGCACACTATACGCTACGTGTATGTTCTACATGTTTTAGCTTCGATAGAGTTAAATTTCAATATGTGTGAGTATTCCTAAGTGTCTATAGTTTTAATTTTAATTAGGTAGTTTAGTATCAAGTTCTATCAATGTCGTTATCGTCGTTTTAAAAAATATCGCACGTTAATTTATAAGATATAAGCGCTCCTCAGGATATTCCTACAATCTGAACCTAAATGTTAACTCTCGGTAAGTTACCAGAAGTAAGCTTACAATAATATATCTTAATGATCTAAATGAGTAATACTCATTCAAAAGAGCATATTTGCCCATAGTAGGTAAGATTAAATAAACAATGAGCGAGTGTGTGCTTTACGGTGTTAAGTATGTTGGAGTGAACATACGTAGCTCATCGCACGTCGTGCAGCAGTTGAGTGCGCTGGGGCGGCGGCACCGCGGCGGCCAGCTCGCGGGGCTCACAACTCAGCCGCGAGGTGCGGGCGCAGATCGAAAGTTCGACGCGAGATCGAGCGCGCATATGTAAATATCGGCACATTTACAAGCGAAAGGGTTCACCAGAGCGGCGCACTAACGCAGCGTTGCGCGGGAACCAGTCCGGTGAGATTCCTACGGCGTCCGATAGAAAAATGTCGAATAAGCTTTGGGTCCATCACTCGGTACGGGTGTGATACGTAACGCGGCCGCCGCTCGACTGCCGCCCTCCTCTCACCGCCACTGCTGGTATATTTATCGCTTAATTATTGAACTCGTCTGTGTAACAATTATGAAGCAGCTCGGCGACTGGCAGGCGCTGGCGGAGGGCGCGCGGCGCTACCGCGTCTGCGCGGCACGCTGCTCGCGTTGCGTCACATCGCACCGCCGCAACGCGCCGCACGCGCAGCCTTCAGATTTTATCTTAGCAAGCCGACAGCCAATCCGCTGCTCACCTGTTATATTCATTAAAACATTAACCTCCAACTTACATCATTTAGCGATATCTTCCTGCCTTCTGTTTCCGCGGTGTATTCATCTCAATTATTATAAGTATTGCACCGCTATACAAACAAACAACTCTAACACGTTTTTGCTGTTTTATTGTCTATTGTGTACGTCGTCTATTAAAATATTATTAGTATGTACCTTTATATTTAAACACCTATTTTATCTTATTCATTCTTCTAATTGTCTGTAAGTATAACACATGTTTTAATCCAAAAACATGTATATATTATTTGGTATGAGCTGCTCATGATGAGCAAAATTATAAGTTAGAAAAAACCAATGAACAAAATTTTTAATGCAAATTATAACCTTCATAAGTGTCACTGCGTGACCTAGGTTTACATATTTTTATTTAATAGCTGTACCCGGCGAACTTTGCAATGCCTTCTTTTTATACAGATATTTTGGGAAAGAAACCCTCACGGGCTTTCTCAGAAAACCCTACCAAACTTTCATCACAATCTGATCTACGGTTTAGAAAATGTGCATAGAGGACAAACATAATCACATTGATTTCATTTATATAGATAAATCACTCGCATGCCTAAAATATTGTCATCTCTTTAATTTTGTTTTTCTGAACCCCAGCCGATGTACATAGGTGTGTTTTAAATTCTGACTCTCCCATGCAGCTCTGGTGATTCTAGTCACCAGTAGCAAAACAAGTTAAAAACAGCAATTCGCTGTAGTACGGAACTCCGTCCACCGGTTGGCTCCCATTTGAGCATAAATCTACTCTGGCGTACCTACTTTTGTGGATTCTACATAGTGAATTCTATTAAGTTCTCACCATATTTTAACATGAATAATAAAACATTGATACCAGTAGTAGTTGTAGTATAATTAGGTATATCCATATTTTTAAGTACGAAAAGTTTAATAACGCACATCACAATGCGCCACTGATCTTAATGAATTAAACTTTTAACAATGTACTCGTTTCAATATTTGAATAAATTATTTTACAGAGCTGTAGATAGTTGCTCTCATTTTTCATATGACGGACTATATTAAATAATGTACATGGTCATATATTATAGTTTACCGAAAACGGAAGCCGAACGCAGGCCGCACTGCTTAGATTCAATACAATCTCATGGGTACCACAGGGATCACTCCTAGATCCTTTACATTTTTTTAAATTCATCTATATAATATAAATATATAATATGCAGACGATATGAAAACACGTATAGCTACGTAAGTTTAAATTTATTTAGAAATCAAATGTTAAGGTTAAAGTGTTAATTTTGAACTTCTTTACACAGGTCAAAGGTGAGTTGAAAGAAGTTTAGGCAACGGTTTGGGTAGGTATATAAAGCTATAGGTACTAGTTTTACTGATGTTGTAGACGTCCTTATGGTACGATAGCCATTAACCTAACTAGGGCAATGTATGTCTGTTTGCAGAAATGTATATGATATATGATCGTTCGCGAAGCATTTGAAATAAAAAGGTATAAAACTTCAATGCGGAAAATGTATACAGATTATTAAATACCTCCAAGGGTGCGTTTATTTGAGTTTCATTAAGTTTAGTTGCTCGCGCCAAACCAACACGTTCGCTGCGCGATGACCGTGCGACATCCGTGGTTACAGCAGAATACGTTTTGTTTTTGTGGCAACTACACTTTAAATTAGTGACAATGCGGTTTTCGTGGTCTAGGTACGTGATGCGGCTGCACATCGCCGGCGTTATTATGCGCAAGAACACTTTCGCATCCCTTACTAAGGCCTAATCCCATTTTCAGCCGCATTCGCATAGCCGTCAAATTACCGAACGGTATCAAGCGGTAGTTAGGTTTGTGGCTCGTTTGGATTTTTTATTTTGCAATAGTTGTCTTGATGGAATTGGAAACATAATACGTGGTCCGCTGAGAATATATTTTTTGTAAATAAATGAAAAAGAAAAATTTTGTGATTGAAACAAAATAAAATTATTACTTGAAAACATTAAAATGAATTACTCTGAAACAGTATTTTCGCCAAAAATGCCACAATTTTTTTTATCTAATTTTATTAACTCTATCGCGGACGTGACTGATTTTTAAACGGAGGAAGATATGTAATCTCATGTGTCAAAATGTCAAACTGTCAACTAAATGTCACAATCCTCTGCCTTACCACAATCTACAATTTGAAATAATAGTTCAGGGTCACCAAAAAATGTAGAAATAACCAGAAAGACACTATTTCGGGGTATTTTAATACGCAAATACCTCGACTATAGTTTCAATGTTGTCGTAAAAAATAAAATCGACATGTCTATAGCACTCACAATGTTTTGCAGAACCAAACAGAGGTTAGTATTACGTTAATTAAATGTTTTTGTTTGTTTTCTATTATTTTCTATTGTAATATGTAATAATATTATAAATCCTTTGTATAATTACTAGCGATTATGTTGTATATGGTAACATTGGTATGCTAAAGAGGGAGATCATTTAAAATAATATGGTTACATACAGGTATGGTGGGCCAAGTGGGTTGATATGCAGATTTTTAAGTGCAGCAGAAGTATCTACCGCTTTGCGCCCATTTTACTTCAGTGTCCACCCTGACTTATTTGGAAAATACCCTGAACAAAGAGTAAGTGTATCTTTACCTATAATATTTTGAGTAATTCTAGACATTCTTCTTTTAGTAAAACAAGTGTTAAAGTAGCTTTGCTGATAGCTATACTTTGTTTGCTATTAGCTGCTACAACCACATTGTAAAAATCCATAGTATGTCTAATCTACATAGACATGCATAATAATTAAAAGCATCACTTTTCAGAAAATCAATGAAAATTCATTACAACAATTAAGTGCAGTGCTAGAAGCTCAACAATCCAGTAAAAGAGTAACTATATCATCCCTACCGTTTTATTTGAGACAAAAAGATATGCCTGATGGTAAGTTTCTATTTCTCCCTTATAATACAGTGTTTTGGTTGTGCAAAAGGATACAAGACCCTAGCCACAGATTACTAAGTAGTTACTACGTAACAGATAAATCACTCTCTACAAAAAGGTCCATACCTACCGTTTTTATTACCTACTCTTTCCGAGCGCCGACCACTTCATGCAAAAATGATCTTTAATGTTCTTAAAACACGATTATTATTGCCTCGCAATAACGCATGGTTGCGTTGCCGTAAGTGAGTTTAGGGTTACCTCTTTTTATGTAATATTAAATATCTATATTTAAAAAAAAAAGGCTATGTTAATTAAGTAAAATTTTATTACACAAAAAATCGGGTGTGTTACCTGACTTAGAAAAGTGTAACACTTAATACCACGTCCCTGTAAGTTTACTAATACGAAACACGTAACAACAAATCGCTTCTCTGAAAAACTTATTGCAGAAGCCACGCGACCTTGCTTAACCAAACCTCTAATGAGAAACATCAATAAACTATTCGAGAAAAGAAACTTAAAGAATTTGTCGTAGCGTGATGTTATATAGCATATAGCCTTCCTCTATAAATGGATAGTCCATCCAACACAAAATTTTAAGAATTTTTCAATTGGAACCAGCAGTTCCTGAGATTAGTGCTTGAACCAAACAAACAAACTCTTCAGCTTTATAATATTAGTATAGATGTGATGTAGTAATAAATCTAAAGAACAATGTTGCATATGTATATTGTTGATGCTCCTTAATTAAAGTTGAGTACCTACATCCAAATCTTTTCCCAATTAAACGCGTGGAATTCACTACACGAGTAGATGCGTCGTTGTCCTTGACGACAATAGTGCCGACAAAATCTAAAAACGAAAAGTTTTGGTCGGCTATACGCACCGCTCGCGCGGTGGCGTTTTGCTTTTGGATAAAAAAATAAGGTACCTAGGTACTAAAAATTTTATTTCTTGTAGTTATGGCATTCTTATAAATATAAACTAATAAAGTATCATTTGCTTAAAAATTATAAAGGTATTTAGTACTTACCTAAGTATATATTTTTCCATAAATAGAATCTTAAAACCATTTCAAAATTACGTATTTTTTTTACTATTATAAATATTTAATAAGAATGGTAAACCATTATTAAATACTTTTATTACAGTGTTTGTATTCGAAACAAACACTTGATTCATTAAATAAATTGTATATATATATTGTATATATAGTATAATTCGAATGGTAAACCATTCGAATTATACTATATATATATATATATATATATATATATTACATTTATATATATATGGGGGTGGGCCCCATTAGAAAAAAAAACATTACAATGCATGCTGGGTGCAGCTAGTATCTACAAAATATCTCTTCTGCTTCTTGCATTTTCTACAAGTTACAAGGTTTTCTTAATATGGACAGGTGCCTTTAAGCTGGTCAACATCCCGTTGAATGGTAGCAATATAAGAGATACAGTTGTGAAAGTTTTATGTGCCTGTGAAATGTCAACAACCTATGTTGATAAGATACCTAAAAATACAACACAACTTAATAACAGGTAAGAGCTGACATCACTTGTTTTCATAATATCTTTTATCATATCAGTTAGCTATTCCAGGTTTGAAATATGTTTAATACTTTCAATTTAATATTTCAGCCAGTATAACTTTACAAAAACGTATGATTACTACAGTAATGAATTCGAAATGGCTGCACGTATGAAGAGGAAGGTTCAGGAGAAAAAGGCTATAAATAATTTAGAGTATGTTATTTGGAACTATATAAATTACACTAGAAGTACATGTAATACTTACTTAAAATAACTAACTGCCCTGCGATTTCACCTGCGTTAATTTGACAAAACAAGCTACTAAAATATATTCCATTACTATAAGAGTATAGAGTATATAGTAGTTTAGGTACAACACTCTATGATTAGTAAGAGTTGAACTATAGTTAAAAATGTCACGGGAACAGGAATAATAAAGGAATGCTGGGTAGAGAAGTACTGGGGTCTTATAAAATGGGGGTATGTAATAATATTATGTAGGTATTTATATAATTAGTAGTATTTTTGTAGTAGGTATTTTAAAGTACTTCTGCGTACACATAATTTTTTGGTTTATTTTCTTGCTTAAATACTTAAAAAACAATAAAAAAGAAACGTTAGAATTATCGAATTAATACCCACTAGAAAGTTACTACAAAATCAAATTATGTACTTAGATAAGTACCTATGTTAAACGGTAACTACATATTTACTTAGTTAAGAAATAATAGAAAAAAAATAAACATTAACAAAAACAAAACTTATTACTAATTTATTTATTTAAAAAGTATTATTATACGAGATAAAATAGATAAGATGTCGTCGCAAAAACATATTAAAAAAGCAGTTGGCCAGCGCCCTCCCCCTCATAACCGCGCGCCTTGCACGTCTTAAATACGCGTGGTACCTTTTTTATTAGGCATTTAAATTAGGCCCTATTGTTATAGAGGACAAACAGAACTTTGGCATGTATAATGTTATTATAGCTCATTAAATGTGTTTATTTATTATAAATGTGATATATTGTAACGGTATGTTTGTAAAGGTGCCCAAGAACAGTCACAATTATTCAGTGTAGTTGTTTAAAAAAATCTGTAAAGTTTATGTTCTTTTTTTTTAAATTGATTAAGCAAAACTATTGTTTTGATATTAACAAGGTGTGTATACTTTTTCAGAGAATGGGTATTCACAAACAGTGGACTAGCTAAGGAAAAATATGAATCGGCAAGAGCAACCCGAGACCAGGTGCAGAGTTTGATAGACAAACTTTGCAAAAGCTATGGTATTAAAGAAGTTGGTAACCTATGAATATTGATAATTGTCATTCACTACTGCAGTTGTCATGTCATCAATTGAGAAAATAGTTGGCAATCATCTAAATTATATGTTATTTCTTAGCAAGTATTTAAAAGGGCTGACTGCTGCTGAATACTTTTTTGTCATTCATCAGCCTTTTAGTTATCAGAAGGGGAATTCAGGTAAGTATTCATTTTCCCCTTACCCAAACAAAAAAATTGCCATCAACTATAAATCTCACATTTTCTTTATACGGTTTAGGACCACTCTGCTTCTATTACATAGTAGAATAAAGTAATGGAAATTTATTTCCTTTAGGTTAAATATGACAGCGGTTGGAATATAAGTCATATACGAGGAGCACTTCAGAGCCTCGTGTCATTAGCAATACAGCATCCTGCAGTTATGGTTAATTTGAAAGGTAAAAACTTGATTAAAATTTCGAGTTAATGGAGTAAGGATATTGCGATAACACAATTGCTCACTTTAATTAATGTATTTGCTTTCCCAATTTAACTTTCTGTTGGAATCAAGAGCTTTGTTTTTTTTTTTTTTTAATATAACAAGGGAAAGTTTTTGAATACTTCGAAGTCTAAAACAATGACACTATTAAATTATATCATTTACACACATATCTGTCTTATTATTACAGACAGAACTATAGCACTGGGGCAATTTACAGGCGTCAGTTTAGATGGTGATGTTTTTCTTAACATAATTGATGTTAGAAACGAATGGTTATCGGTGAGTGAAATACAACACATTCTTCGTTTTAATTTATTTTCATAGTGGAGTGCTTATAAGGTGTAGGGCTGATACGAATCATCAATCAATCCTGGAGCCAAGTGTCTCGTTTTGTTTTTATACATAAGTATGCAATGTATTTTATTAAAACTTCTGCAATGTATTTTATTAAAATAACAATTTGTAATTCCTACATATGCGATCTATTTTTTTTATTAGTACAGTGTAGATAAATCCAAATCCATGGGAGATACAGGGAAACCCAGGGATGAAAACATTTCTTTGTTAGAAAAACAGTGTGAAATTGCACATCTATACGTGCAGAGCATTTTTAAGAAAGTTTCGCAAACGGAGGAACGTGAAATTTAAAAATTTAAAAAGTACGTCAAACGGCTACATCAAAGTTATACTGGCCAATTAAATAAACCAAAAAAAATCTAAAATAATGAAATATGGTCGATATTAGACCATCAGGCGATCTATAGTTTTTAATGAAGATTTAATACATTTTTGACCGGTGTTAACCTTTAATTAATTGTTACACTTATGTAAGTAATTTTTCTTTTTAAAAAAAGAATACTAGCAACGTGGGTCACACATTACTAGTATTCTTGTTAACCCCTCCAGCTAAGCTAAAATGCTTGTGTTAGGAGTGGGTTCACGTCGGTTGTGCACTGGATGGGGTTCGAACCCTCAACCACTTGATCGCAAGTCCGACGCCTTAGCCATTACGCTACCGCCGCTTAATTAGTTTGTAAATTATTGTAAGGTGCAGTGGAAGGAATTGTTGGTTAACCATAAGTAAAAAAGACATTTTGTCATTTAAAAGGAAAATGCAATTTAATAAATCATAGTCAAAGTAGTTACCCCTGAATCATAATAAATTCAAAACCCTTACGTACAATTGAGTCAATCCTCACAAAAAAATAGGCCATTTTAATAATATTTTTTATGAACTTGATCAAAAATGTTACAAGACGCTTTGTAAAACGTGCTATGGAATGGACACCATGCCCAACATTTACTAAAGACGTCGTCTCATTTTGGTACCAGATGCCTTACAAACATTAAGA
This sequence comes from Callimorpha dominula, assembly GCA_949752705.1. Taxonomy (NCBI): domain Eukaryota; kingdom Metazoa; phylum Arthropoda; class Insecta; order Lepidoptera; family Erebidae; genus Callimorpha; species Callimorpha dominula. Next base: position 15,625,024 of record OX456997.1, read on the forward strand.
TTTTTTTTTATTTGACTATTCTCTGCTGTGTATTCTGTTTTTCTTTCAATACAATGAAATTATTCTTACATAAAACTGGATCGATAAACACAAAAAAATACTATGGACGATGCGCTCTTGACAAACAAAAAGATCATAATATATAATATCTAAGATTCTCTCTCTGTCTCATAGATTGGGATTTATCCACAATGTCCCAGTTAAACACACTGTAAATTGGTTTGCCTTTTGCAGCTCATTAAAAAAGTAAGCCAAGAAGACAGCGCTCTAGTGAAAATACCAAACTACGAAAAAACCCTGTCTAGTATACTGAGGGACATACATATTTGTAGAAGGTAACATTTCAGAAAAATATATGTACTATATTATGGATGCTTCATATTAACTTGAACTGTATTCCATGTGAAGACCCTTTTGTACCATTGTGTGTTGTGTGGGCACAACGAAGTCGATATTTATCTTGGAAGGTATTTTGTCTATTTCGTTTCAAATTGGTGAATATTCTAATATATCTAAAAAAATTGCATTTTGGGCTCTTGTTCTTCGTTAATTAACAGTCAGCTTACAAGGATTTAAACGTCGGTTGTTTTATTAATTGATCCACTAATAGATACTGAAACAGCTAAAAAGTAAACGCAGCGACAAAAACAAAGCAAAAAAGATTTCTGCAGTAAGTCTAAAGGATCATAGTTGTTCTTAACTTAGCAAACTTTTTTAGCGGACTTCTCCTAACTATAAACTACGTGGTTGCAAAATACTAGTTTTAGCGGACGTGTCCTACTTATAAACTACTTTCTTGCCAAATTTTGATTATAAAAGTTCAAATAAATACCCTAAATAAACAAATATTTTTGATTCGTTATAATTATATAGATAAGGTCCCTGACAAATTTCTTTTAATAAACTTGCGAGAGCCCTTAGATCTCCTTAATCCGGCCCTGTCGAATTATCCGTTTTAACCTGACGTGTCCTACCTATAAACATCCTCCCTGCCAAATTTCAGGCCTCTAGTACCCAAAACCAAACACTTCAATATAAACTTGCGAGAGCCCTTAGACCTCCTTAATTTGGCCCTATCGCATAATCTGTTCTTAGCTGAAGTCTCCTACTCAAACTATTTCCGCTGCCAAATTTCATCTTCATAAGTCAAGTAGTTTTCCAGAATTCGTGTTTAGTCAGTAAATGAGTGAGTGAATATATATATATAATATTAGACGATGTGACGAAATGACTGGGGAGTCGTCATATTTTTTTCTACCATCCACCACCTTAGTGCGCCGCGTTAACAGAGTTTTATGAAAACAATGTATGTAGGTATATTAAAATGTAGCAACGCCATATGTCTATCTTCTAAGATTAACACACAATAACGAAAAAATATTGCTGTGCCCGCGACTTCGTCCGCGTGGAATAGTGTCTTTGGGTAGAATTTTTAATTATTTAGGCTAATTGACAATACTTCCATACAACTTTTCATCCCCACCTTTCAACCCCTTACACCCCTTTTTTCACATTTAAAAGTAGCCTATGTCCTTTCTCAGACTATCTGTGTGCCAAATTACATTTAAATCGCGGTTCAGTAGTTTTGGCGTGAATAGGCGACAGACAGACAGACGGACAGGCAGGCAGACATTACTTTCGCATTTATAATATTAGTAAGGAAGTAAGGATTACGTAAGCGATAGTTTCTGTAATATATATAGATTAAAGTTGACCTTATCCCAAACAATTCGGATCAGGAGTAAAATTTTCACAGGTGTGTTCTCTCTCTCCCTCACTCTTTCTCATACACTGACTGAATTCAGTTTTCAGTATTTATTCAGTAATCTGCTTGCGAATGCCAGGCTATACTTTAGGAAAGATATTTCATATACGTAGAAGTGTACTTGGTTTAAACCCTTTCGCTTTACATGAATTATAAATAATTTCCAGAAAATTTATGCCGAAAGTATCTGCAACGCAATATTGCAATCATTTAAGACAACTTATTACTTCTATTGGCGATTTTTATGGCAAGGGTTGCAAATTTCCTGCAAGCATTCCGGATACGCTCAGCAAATATGAAATAGTCGTTGAACCGTGAGTATCTATACATGTAACTTTATAAAAACACTAATTTGAACGTAGCCGAAATGTGAATGTTGAGATGGATGTGTGGTGTGACTAGGATGGACAAGGTGAGAAATGAATATATTAGAGAGAGCCTGAAAGTAGCACCAGTGGAGGAAAAGCTGAGGAGCAATAGGTTATCGTGGTACGGACATGTGATGCGGAGGGATGAGCGAAATGTGGTGAAAAGTTTTATGTTTGGATGTTGACGGGTACAAGAGAAGAGGACGACCAAAGAAAAGATGGATGGACTGTGTGAGAAAAGATATGGCTAGAAATGGAATAAGCAGTGAAATGACGAACGATAGAGTAGAATAGAAGAATAAAACATATTGCACCGACCCCAATTAAAATTGGGACAAGGGTAGGCAGATGATGATAATGTGAAGCATGCGTGTAACATGCCTCGTGCAATTTTCTATAATTTCTATAATAAAAAAAAAATATTGACCTAATGTTCCCTCCGTAGTAAACCTTTCCCATAATAGAAGTTAAAAATAAATTATATGACACTCCAGGAAACTTTGTGTTTTATAAGACTTTGAAAAATTTGATTCTTTGTTGGTTTTAGATTGTCAATATTATAATTATAATACTAGCTTTTGCCCACGAAATGTCTGCGTCTATTTTTCTAGACAAAATCCTGGAACGTTCAAGAGTAAAATGAATAGGTTTCTCTTGGATAGGCGTGCACCATCATCGTCTTCATCGTCATTTTTCCATCAAATGAGTTGGAAGACAAACGCCTATTCCATTTTATCACGACAAAAATCGGTAATTTAACAAAAAATAAAAGTCCTGAACAGATTAATGACAGCAGGAAACGGTATTTTGTTTCAGCGAAGCTGGGCCGTTAATGGTATCACCGACGGGTCAATTTATTACTCCTTCCTCGTGTCCTGCAGAGGAACTGGTGGCTTTCATAGCTAAGCATCTTGATCTGGCTACACGACTAATGACTGAATATAGCATGTAAGTTTATTTTTAGTGATGTCATGATTCAAATATTGGGAGGGGGCTCTGTCCTGCATTAGACTGCGATAGATGATCGAACAGTTGATAGAATTAACTCCTAAAGTCTGATATATGATATATATCAAATAAATGGTCAGGGAATGCCACCACATTTCTATTACTCTTTTTTGGATAAGTTGATAATTGCAAGCTATGTTGTTATTGTCATCACATTTTAGTGCCGTGATTTTTTTAAAGGTATTTAAGATTATATTCAAATCGTATTAGCCCTTTAGTATCTTGCACATTGTGGCCATTTGATGTCCCTGCTCTAATTTCGCGGATGTTTTTTGTTACCGGTTTTCACCGTAGCCTTTAGGAGGACCATGAGTTCTGTTCCAACTTAAGTATTAAAAAAAAATCCAACTATTTTATGTTTAAACTAGACAACTTCCATCTTTAACACCTTGAAATAAAAATTCCTTCTAGAAACAAACACATTGAAAGAGCACTTTACAATGAAGTAAAAGAAAGATTTGGTCTACTCGATCTGCAAAAAGATGACAGTATAACACCCGGTTTAATGATATCATGTTGTCAGAGACTACTTACTAGAAGTCCAGCAATAAGTGAGGTATGTACAATTATTTATATATTTATTTAAAGATAGGATAGGGCACAGCAGATTTCTGTTAGATTTGAAACCACTTAACCTCCACTGTACAGAAGACTGCAGTTAGATAACTCGCAAGCTAATATGTGACATCACTGGTGGTGCTACTAATCACAGCGGTAAATATAGTAACAGCATTTATAGACAGTACATAACGTTTGTTTGTTTTAACTTAGCTGTATAAAAACAAACTTGACGACGCACCGATTATTTTATTTGGCAACATTATTAATAAAGTGTCGCAACACCGAGCGCTGGCGCGCGACGGTTGACAGTTACGGTTCGGATAGGCCGCTGAAAAGCCAGAATCGATTGGCATCTCGTAGGCGCACCACGTGTTCTGTGGAGTGTAGTGATTTAAAGCTTGATTGAAGATATCTAATGATCATTGAGAGTATATTTTTTTGTTTTAATAAGTGCAGTAAAATTACTATGAAAATTACAACGCAACATTAAACATGAATGCGCCCGATGTTTCCAATAGACGAGGAGTTTCTACAAACTTATATTTTTAATCCCTCACCACCCAAGTACACTATAGCAATCGAGTTTAACTCGTTTAACAAAAGATATTTAACTCTTTAATTTTTGTTGCAGAAGCTTCAAGGCAATCGACTATATATAACTCATTACTATTCAGTGCTATCAGAGGGGATATTGTGTATACCTTGGAATTTCAAATCTTGAGGCCTCATGCTTTGATGTACTTAGCTAATAGTGGTCACGTTAGAAGCTCCTGAGATAGTTATTTAAATTAGATCAATGATTAGTCATAAAAAATCTGTAAGTTGTACTTGTAGTTTTATGCGTTAAAATTATTATTATATATATATAAGGTTCATGTTACCATTATGTAATCTCAATGCATTAAATACATATGTTCACATAACAGCCATGCCTAGCCGCGTATAGTTTTACAAGAAAAACGAAAGGATATATTCAAAATTTACCCATATATATTTTATTTGTACGAAATATAATTTTTAATTGTATGTAAATCACATTTCTAACATTTATTATCGCTTATCTTCAAACGTTCCTGACTTTACTAACAGCAAAAATGTCATAAATTACACACTAATTCACTTCCAGGTTATGTGATGTAACTTCAGGTTGTTTGAACCGTTTTATGTTAAAGTATAACACCATTACTGTAATGACAGGGTAATTTTCATGTCCATCTTAAAAATCGTACAGTGTACTGTTGTTAAAAGTATTTGTAATAATAACAGTACACTGTACGATATGGAGTCATTAACAAGTAAACTTAATATAAAGTTAAGCACAAGAGTCGGAAATAAATAAAAACGATTCTAAAACCATATCATAAAATTTAATTTAAAAAAATTGTAGTATGTGTACATATATAAAATTGTACTTTACCTCATGATCTTTCGTACGCAATATTCCACTAAATATATACACGATTAGTTTGACCAATTGCAACAGGTAGTTGTAAAATGAAACTAAGCAAGAAATCGAAATATTGATAAATATATTTAATGAACGATATTTATTTACAGTAATTTAAGTCTTTATTAGCAAAAATATTTACAAATTTGTGAAAAATATCATTAAAAACTATATACATCATTTTAGTAGAATCATTAAAGTATGTGATAACGTGACTATAGAATATAATACTAAGTCACTACTTGAATAGTAAAAAAAATTGTGTTAAATATTGCAAAAAAATGAGTATAGTCACAAGTGACAATAAAGTGGTAAGCAAGTATCAGTGTTTTTTATTTTGCTGCACAATTATGAGTTTGTTCTTTTCCTTAGTGACCTTTGCGACAGGCAGATTTGTAGCTGGCATCAGCTGGCGTAGATTTTGACTAGGGATTACAGGAGGCTGAAATATAAAATAATGTGAATATAAGTATGCTGTTTACTAAGTAAACCCAAAAAAACAGATGTCAATAAACAGCTTTTTTGGGTACCTAAAAGGACGTACCATTGTCTCTGAACTTAGATCTGCACTAAAAAGTAAAATATATATAATTCCCTATTTTTCCACTCTTAGGGGTAGTATTTTTTCTTCAAATTGAAATGGAATCAAACGAGAATACCCTCCAAAAAAGTAAAAGAATTTTCCAAATCGGTTAAATGCAATTTTGAGGTAACAAACTATACCTAAACCAGAAATATAACCTAACAACCAAACAAATTGGGAATCTCCTCCTTTTTTAAAGTCGGTTCATACAAGGTACATCCTTCGTCCATTTATATTTGAAATGAGCTCTTACTCATCTAGGGCTTCTGCTATTAAGCATATTGCAAGCGTGATCATTATTTCAACATATTCTACTTACCGGTGGATATCTTGCGAGTTGCTTCATACGATCAACGAGTCTCATGGCATCGTCTGAAGTCTCTGAATCAGTCGTCAAACCCAAGGACAGCGCTCTTTCCGCGTTGCTGCCGTCCAAACATCGATGTATTGATTGGAAGTGTCTAAAATATAGAAGGGTGTACTGATAAATACTGTCTACTAAATATAAAAATCTGTAAAATGATTTATTGTGAACAATCAAGTAATACAAACAAGTTTATTAATATTAATGGGAGGTGAAAACGAAAGATGACCATTCTGCAGCACTTACGTTAACTAAGTAAGTTGGGAAAGAATAGAATAGCCCCATTATAACCCTCATAAGTGTACACTAATGATGACTAATGGTAGAGCCAGTGCATTGAAGGTAATGGATTCTCCTCAAAGCTCACTCCTGTTATCGGCCTATGTGTGCTGAGACAGCCTTTGTATAGTTTATGTACCTTGAATGAGCATGCGGTTTGACACGTTGCGCGTGTCTCCAGGCAGCGGCTGCCCGCGCTCGCCATGCGGCTGTCTCCTCGGTAGCTGCAGCCACGCCCGCCTCAAGCGCAGCACAAGCCCCGCGTAGATCCACTACCTTATAAAACAAAATACCATGTTATAAATTCTACCTACATCTGAGATGTATCGAAACTTTTGGAAATATATATTATAACAAAGCAATATCAACAATCAACCATTATCATATCAGCTATGAGAACCATTGTTGAACATAACCCTAAGCTTCGGCCTTACAGAGAACCATGCCTTTCGCGAGACTAGTTATGTTGATAGGCCAACATGTCGCACTGCTATTACGAGACTGTATCAACTCAAAATAGGGTAAATTTGAGATAATTCATTTTTCATACGTAAATATCAATTCCCTACATAATAATAATAAATTATAATAAGCCAAATTTTTCAACAAAACAACTAAAAATAATTCATTTTTTTTTTTAGTTGTTCAGATATTAGAGTATTAACTCAAAAATTGGAAATAACTTGATAACCTGCAATCATTTAAATAATTAATTAATACAGAAATCCCTTAATTTTATCAATAATCTATATTCAGTGTTCACTTTTTATAATCTTTAACAGGAAGCGACTAATCAGTTTTCTGTCGTTTCTGAAAAAAAGCTTCATTTTGAGTTGATACACTCTTGTAATAGCAGTGCGATGTGATTCCATCCTTGGGTGTGCTTAATCATGTTTAGAAGGGATACTATTCACTTCAACACACCATTTTTTGATAGCTTATATTTATTCAATGTTGAATTAAATGGCTAAAAATATTAGCTTATATGCTATAGTCATCTATCAAGTTATTAAATGTGCTTAGCTCCAATAGGTCGGAACATGATTAGTCATAAATCATTATGCTTGGCCAACAAACTTAGGTGCCTCATTGCTTCAAGTTTTGCTAAGGTGGATGTGACCCATGTGAAGCATGGAGTATCCTGTCATCTAATTAGAAGAGGATATACCTTCCTTGGCAGTCAGGTAAAAAAATACCGTCGGCGGACATACAATTGACAACAAACAATAGATTCTTACCTTTTGAAAGTAGCGATAAAGCAATGTCTTCATTTCATCGTGTGATAATTTATCGAGCCGAGCCATTAACATCTGCTCACCCCTGCTTCTCGAGTCCTTATTATCTTGTGAATCAGACAATGATGCAGATGGTGATTTACCACATATCAAGTTATTTTTATACTCTATTGCCGTATCTATAGCTTCTATAGCTTCTTCACATTCAAGTAATTTGCGTTCCTGGAAATGATAAAATAAGGATATATCTTAAAGTGACACAATCATGATACTAAAAGCAATATTGTAACATACCTCAGAATCTGACAGAGATTTGTAAATTTTTCTCTTATGTCCTAAACTGCACCTCTGTTCATGCAAGCACTCTCTAGTTTTTCGTAAGTTTTTAATTTCTTTCCTTAGCATTAACTCCTTTTCTTTAGACATTTCTAAATTCTCCAAATCATTTGTCTTTTCTTTCAAAATACTGTCTAATTGTGTTATTCTATGTGTGAAATGTTTTAATGAATTAGCCTTCCTATCTTTAACATCTATTGAAGTATCTGAAAGTTCATCAAGTTTCAATTTATCTTTCACAAGTTCTACATCTAATGTATTTTTACGCTTTTCGTCTTTTTTTATCTGTCGTTTGATTTGTTCAATTTGCTTTTTATATGTTTTCAGATTTGTTTCATGTCTCTTTATCTCCCTCATAGTATTTTGATCTATTAAACTAGATTCAATTTTTTCAGAGTAAGTTTTACTGTGTGTATGACACATAGACTTTGATAGATCACTAATCAGTCTCTCTTTGGCAATGCACAGATTTATCAGTTCTTTTAGCTGTGTCTGACTGCTACTGATTTCTTTGGATAGTTTTCGTGCCAGAATTTGCTTTTGTGTATATTTTTCTTTTGTTATTTTGTACTTTTTACATATCTCTTCAGTCTTTGGAGAATCAATCATTTTCAGTAATTCTCTCTCTATAAGCTTTGGCTCAGGATCAACATCTTTTTTATGAGATTCTATTAGTATCTTTTGAGATTCAGGTGAAATAGCTTTTGCTGCAACCTTACGCAAAAGCTCTAACTCTGCTCCTGATAGACTTTCTCCAGGTTGTATAGTTCTTCTTCGGCCTGAATTTGATTGGGAAGTCATAACAGGTAATGATTGTGATCCACTTAATTCTGATATTGTTATGTCATCAGAGTCAATATGATTTAAGTATTCCTCACATCTATCAGCAAATAGTTGGTCATTTTTTTCTCTAAAGTAATCCATAAATTTCTCAAGTTTATCTTGAAAAACAGTGTCAGAATGAGTATCTTCCTCCGAGTCTGAATCAACATCTGATTCACTGGGCTCACTTGGTTCTGTGTCTTCAGCTATTCTTGGTAAACCTTGCTTTGTATTGGCATCTTTGTTGTCCACACTTGCATCTCCATTTAAACATTCATCGCATTCTGCCTTTAAAAACAACCATTCACTAACTTGATTAACATCAGCCTCGGACAAAGATTTAGATTGCAGAATTTTATTAAAAAGGCCCTCAGCATTGGAAACTAATTTTATCCACTGTGTTGTAGCAAATTGTAAATTAAAATTATTGTCCATATGTGGTATCACAGATTTTTCAGAGTAAACAGGAGTATTATTATCAGCAAATAAGTTCACAGTGACAAAATTTTTTATGCCTCTGCAGCATAAACATAAGTTGAGGGTTTTTAAGGTATCTTGATAGTCTTCTGGTTCAGTACTAATGCATCCAATAACCCAAGTAAAAGCCCTACCACCAAAAGAGTCTCTAAGCATTGCTGTAAGAATGCATTGATCATAATTTATTTGTTTAGGTGGATTGCCAGCTAATAGTTCTTTAATTATGTTTTCTAAAGCAAATAATCCAGGCTCTGGGTATGCAGCAAGATCACAGAAACTGGCAGTTGACATTCTATGGTTTAGGACACCGTTTGTACTGACCCACTTCTGTTCCACACTCACTGTAAATACAGTATGATTGTTGCCTTGACATCTCTGCCTCCATCCAAGTTGTAAGTATTGGAATGCCTCTTCAACATTACCACACCTCACAAGACCAGAACCCAGCACATCAAATATGCTATTATTGACTACTTGCATCCAAGTTATGTGTAGTATGAATTCTCTTTCAGGCATTTGATTGAGTTTGTGAAATATTTCAGACAAGAACCGAGGCACAATACCTTGGTCACATTCACTATGGATGCACTCAAAACCTGTAAAAAATTACATTTGTTTACAAATTTGATGTCATTATTAAGTCAATGGTTATAATGTTTAGAGTTTAATGCATTATAGACATGTTTACCTGCACCAAACAAAGTGTAAGTTTTTCCTGTCTTAGCCTGTCCGAACACAACTACTGAAGTATCACATCCATCCAAAAAACAGTTGATTTGAGGTATCATGAACGAGTTAAAGAGGTGCGCCTGTGTACAATCCACTGGTAGTGCTCTATTTACGTGAAATGTTTGGCCACTCTCTGTAATGACAATTTGTGTGACAGGATTACTAAAAATGCACTGTGAGGAATCTGCGAGACTTGGAGGCTTTAGCCTTACGGCTATTTGCACTGGGATATCCATTACGGAGTGAAGTTTTTTACAATCACTCAAATATAGAGTCTGACCCTATTGTCAAAGCTGTATATTTACTTCACAATAACAGCGGGACAAAACAAGGTCCGCTACAAAAATAACACGAGTCGCATTTTATAAGAAGATAACAGCTAAACATGTTTCTTTTAAGTAAACTAACAAAACTATTGATTTCGTTGCTAGAATAACGTAAACATGAACTCCTTTCAGAGCTCACTCACGCACACTCACGCACATAATTGATAGGGTAAAATAGGGTTGGCGAAAAATATCGATTTACATCGCCAATATTTTGAGTTGCTTAAATACATTTCAGATATTTATTTTCCTAAAAATTAATCGAATTCGTATTAATTACGATATATTATGTTTAACGCCACTCTTGTTATATGTTTATTGTTATAGGTTGACCAGAAAAACAAAAAACCTGGTGGAAGGGCAGCGGCAGGCACCTCAATTGCGTTTTTTATTGCAACACTACAGCAGCGGCTGCAGCGGCACGCATTATTATATGTGTACGTTCCGATATACACTGAGAGCACTGTAAGGGATGACGTCAATTCAGTATACTGCGAAGGGGCTGTCCTAAGTTGACGGGGAGAAGTCGTTTTTTTATATTTCTTTTTTGCTCTTTCAACTGTTCGTTAACTGTTCGAACAAAATTTTTATTTCTTCGTTCTTAGTTTCTTTTTTAAATAAAATAAAAAAATACCCTCAAGTTGGCGGGGAGAAGTGGTTTTTTTTACATTTTTTTGCTATTTCAATTGTCCGTTAACTTTTCGTCATTGTTCGATCAAAATTTTTATTTGGTAGATCTTTTTTTTTATTATAAATAAAATAAAAAAACTGTTTTCTCAAGTTGCGGCAGGGAGAAGTTTTTTTTAACCTTTTTTTTTGCTATTTCAACTGTTCGTTAGTGCACAGCACAGATACTTACATGGCCAGTTAGGAACAAAAAGAAAATACCTTTATATGTGTACAATTTTAGAAGATCATATTCATAGGAAAATATTGATATATTTAAGCGATACCTACCCGATTATGTATTAAATAGCAAAAATAAATGTAAAGCCACTTGGACTGTAATTAAAAGTGAAACAGGAAGAAGTGATGGTAGAGATGGTGGTTACGGATCCTTTTGCTATGGCAACCATCTTCAATGAACATTTCATTGCATCAACTAATATAAGTAACCATACACTTTGTAACACGAACACAAAATGCAATCAATCAAACTCCATATTTCTGACTCCGGTAGATAAACCATATATTTACAGAGTAGTACAATCTCTTGCAAATACTACATCTGAAGGTTATGATGCCATTTGCACGAGGGTCGTAAAAACATGTTGTGAACAACTCACTCCTATGCTCACATTTTTGATCAGCCTCTCCTTAGAAACAGGTACATTTCCGGATAAACTCAAATACTCAGTTGTTAAACCAGTACATAAGCGTGGTGACAAAACTGATGTGATTAACTATAGGCCCATAACACTCGTACCAGTTCTATCAAAAAATTTTGAAAAAGTTATGCATGAAAAACTTACATCTTTTTTCAACACACACAACATCATAACAAAATATCAATTTGGGTTTCAGAGTTACAAGTCTACTAGAGACGCTACCTTTGACTTGGTAAACGAAACGTTACAAAATGTCAATGCTAAACGATACAACAGTCGTGTTTCTAGATATATCGAGGGCGTTTGATCTAGTATCACATAATTTGCTTTTGACCAAGTTGGAACGCAATGGAGTTAGAGGGCCAGCTCTAAGTTGGTTTAAAACGTACCTCGAAAATAGGCTTCAATGTGTAGATGTCACACAAATAGACATAAACAGCTCGATTCAAGTGTGTAGATCCGATTTTAAAAGAAATGGGTTTGGGGTGCCCCAAGGGAGCATATTGGGCCCGTTATTATTATTTTTGGACATCAATGATTTGCCTGAGGTTACTTAACATAGAACTATATTATTTGCTGATGACATACCTATATAAACACTACCACCGTCAGAACGATAACACTGTCAGAACATGAAATGGAAATTAATAATACTTTAGCAATTATAATAAAATGGTTAAATAATAATAATTTACAAATTAATCTATCAAAAACAAATTATATTAACTTTAATCATTTTAAAACTAATCAAATAAATGTAAATTACGAAGGTCAGTGTTACGTTACTTGGTTTAATTATAAATAGCAAATTTAACTACAAAGAACAAATAATTAAAGTAAGCAATAAAGTTAAGGGGTTTTAGTTCGCATTATATAAACTGGCAAAGGTTTCGAATAGAAAAATATACTAATACTAATACTTCCACTGTCTTGTTTATATATTGTTGAAGTGGGGAAATATGTTAAACAGCACCCAAATTTGTTTAAAGAGGTGAAGGATATTAGAGGCAGAAAAGACATGAGGAATCCAGACCGGCTGGTACTTGACATAATACCCAGAACCACAAAATTTAAAAATAACAGTTACGCAATGTGCATTAAAATTTATAATAAAATTCCGAAACGATTTAAGGACTTGCCATTAAATAAGTTTGTTCCAACCCTAAGCTATTGGCTACTGGAAATTTGTTTCTATTCTGTAGAGGAGTTTTTTACATATCGTGAGCAATGAGCAACACCTATATTGGTTGATCGATATAATTATCATTATTTATTGATCTATTAATCATTATATTACTTACGTTAGTGAGCAATGTTAATATTATGAAATGTAGTTATTGTAAAGTATAATTTAATGGAAATTTAATATAGAATATCACAAATAATGAAATATATGCAATGTAATCATTAATTAATATTTTATAAATAGCAATTATTGAATCATGTTACATTTATTTAAATAACAACCTACCACCACTCTGTATCCTCATTGAAAGCAATTAAAGTGTTTGTTTGTTTGTGTTCGATCAAAATTTTTTTTTGTTTGATCTTAATTTTTTTTTAAATAAAATAAAAAATTACCGTAAAGTTGGCGGTTTGACCAAGTACTTTGTTTGTCATAAAATTCAGTTCTGGGCTCTGGTACAGTTGGTATGATCACAGTTCTTTTTTTTTTTTTTTGTGAAACTACTGTGGAAACCCCCTCGGGCCGTCACCCCACCGGGGTGACTAAAACCACACGGTGTGTTGTACTGCGCCTTAAATAGGGGGGATCCGGGAACAGCTTTTATTAAGACATCCGGACCCCCCCTGACGTCTGCCCGCAAAAGCGCGGGCACCACCTTCGGGTAAAGACCTATCAATTAGGCGACGTCCAGGCACACGCGGACGCCGCCTCCTCGCGGGGGGCCACTATTGCGGGTGGAGGGGAAAACCCGTCCCGTCCACCCGCGGCCACACTCAGGGCGGCATGAGGCGCTGGTAAGCGCGCCTCCGCCTCCCGGTTCGCCGGCGGCGAATTAGGTCCGAGTGGAGATCGTCCTCCCGAACCCGTTCCGCCGCCTCCTTCTGCGAGATGACGTCCTCACAGAAGGTCGCGACCGCGGTAAAATTCCTGTCGCTACCGGCCATGGAGCGTATGACGGCCGGTAGCGAGAGATCCCCTCCAATGACTGCAGTGAGGGCCCGATGCTGCGTCGCCCAGGCGGAGCAGACCGCCAGCGTGTGCTGAGCCGAGTCCTCACTGCAGTCGCAGTGGTGACAGGCGGGACTCAGTTCCCTCCTAGCGACCGAGTGCAGGTACTTCCCGAAGCAGCCGTACCCGGAAAGAACCTGCGTCAGTCGGAAGGAAAGGGTCCCGTGTTGCCGCCCTGCCCACTCGACGATGACCGGCTGGAGCGCCTCCACGGTGGCAAAGCCAGCACGTGGAGCCTCCAGCCGGGACGACCAACGAGCCATGGTGGCTCGGCGAGCGGCCTCACGCCATTCGCGTACCTCTTCGGGCGGGGGCTGACTGCCGCTTCCCGCCCGGAACTCAGCCGTTCGCCGATATACTTCGGCGAGCACTTCCGCATGATCACAGTTCTAACCTAACCTAAACCTAGCCATTTCTTTTCAATTGACCTATCCTACTTGTGTTCAATCGTCTCTAACTTAATATTAAAGTCTACTCTTTGATGTCGCCCGCTCTCGCGTGAAACGTATAAACCATTTTGGATATTAAAATTTTAGGCGTGCGACTGAATTACTAAGTGAGCGACAGAAATGGCTAGGTTTAGGTTAACGAACAGTTGAAATAGCAAAAAAAAAGGTTAAAAAACGATTTCTCCCCGCCAGTTTGTGAGGATGTATGGATGTTTGTTACTCTAAACTTGGTATGTAGATAGCTGGAGACCTATATTAACTCATAGGCTGCTTTTTATCCCGATATTACCACGGCACCGGGACTTACGTGGGTGAAACCGCGGGGCGCAGCAAGTCGAAAATAAACTCCGTAGAACGCTTTGCAGATGCTTGACAGATAAACTTTGCAAGCCGAAAATGGCAATGGCGTCTTGTCACAAAAGTGAGTTCAAGGCGGAGCTTTTTATAAATTACGAAAAAAGAGTAATAAAAATATAATGTAATTATCATTATATAGGTACTGATCTCTTTTTACAAACGTTAATTATTATCAGGAGTAAAAAGGTATTAGGTTTTTATTTGCAGGATATTTGTATAATTAGAAATTATATGTAAATAAGGTCGCAAGTACTCCCAAGTCGCAAACTCTCTCCGAGTCTCTCCTTTTTATTTAGGCTATGCATAAAACTAAAGTGGTCCACTATTTAAATTTATCTATTTCAGTTTGTTTCTGATTATTGATAATAATAGAATTTATTTAAAGTTAGTGAATATTGAAACTTGATTATACTAAATAATTCTAAAAAAAAGAATCGCTATATTAAAATCAATGACATATGGACAACCCTATTTGACAGCTAAAAGGCTAAAAGCGATTTCCCATGGCAATATTGGCAATTATTTGTTAATAGTCCACAGTGGTGTTCGCTTATGAGTAGTGTTCGTGAATTTTGATTAAGACATACACTCCGACATTACTCACCTAATAGTCTATTCAATTTGGTTGTCATTATAATAAAAAAATAGACCTATAATTTTATAAAAATCTATTAGACCACTGCTTACTACTACCTATATAATTTTAGTTTGACGTGCATTATGGTAGGTAATAGATGTTTGGAAGTGATATTGTGATAAAGTGAAAAAATTATTTAGATAAATTAACGAAACATAAGCTTCGAGACATTGATTCAGGACTATCCTGTAAATTTCATTTAGTAATGGAAATGGAGACAGTTGGTGACATCGACCTGGGCCAGCACGAACCTTCTAAATACGGCTTAAAATTACTTTTAAACCATGAATATCCCATACAAAGTAAGCAGAAAATCATGCCGAAACCTAAACAAGCAATTGAAATGATGCCTCTAACTGCCAGGTGAGTGTATAGTTAAATGACTATACTACTATACTATTATACTATATATATAAAATACTCATAATTTTCCATGTCACACAAGACAGGTATTTAACCATTTAAAACTGTTTATTTGTAGCTTTAAACCTACAAGCTTCAAATAATTGGTTTGCAACTAGGTATAATAATGACCTCTTGCAAGTCATTACGTATAGAATTCTACTGATTCTACTGACAAGTTAACCTAAGCATATGCCTTATATACCTGATGTTTTAGGCAATGGAATGCAACGGAATAATCAGCTTAGTGAGAATAGCTAAAAATAACCATTTATGCTGCAGTTAAAAGTTCTCTAGTGCCTTCCATCCTATACAAAAATAGATAAAGAAATTTAGTGATACTTAAAAATGTAATTAATTTTATTTTAAGTGTAATTTAAAGTAGAAATATTGTTTTTTTTATCTTAGAAGGGGTCATTCCTCTTTCACACCAAGAAATATTTGGACTATGATGTGAATCGCAGAATGGCCTCTTTTGAATTGACTGTTTGACACCAAGATGAAAACATGGTCCGAATCAGGACTTTAAAAAGAGACGTCCGCGATTCACACCACACTATGTAACAAGTAGCTCCTATAAAAAATATTTGTGTGTCTTGTGTTCTATCGCGTAGAGAATTGGTAATAAAACAAATAATTAGATATAACAAAATGTTTACTGGAATCTTTGTTACAATATTAAATAATCTATATATTAAGGCTCTGCAAGAAAATTTAAAAATAAATATCTTTTCACTTAATTATAATCATAAAAATCACAAGTTGAATGAATATTCGATGTCCATCTTAATCATAGGTATAGTAACCTCTTGTTTGAAAATATAAGATATATTTTCAATCAAGACAAGCATTTCAGTTTCATTTCCGTTACTTTAAAGAGTTGCACTCCTCTTGTGTTGGTCAATCTGGAGCCCCAGTGTAAATGTTTTGAACTCCAATTGCATTCCAGTTCTTTAGTTATTTGTGAAATGTCTTCTGATGAGTTCAGTCCTAGTAAGACTACTCTTTATGCTCTCTCACATTTTACCTGATATGTACGGGCGGGGGTCACACTGAAAGTTTTTTTTTTTATGGTCTATGGGCAAACGAGAGGGGGAAGAGGGGAAGGACGGGAATAGGGGAAACTGACGCGGTGAAAAGTTTTTAGAAAATAAAATAGATAAATGATATAGAAGCCTGTTAATATTTTTATTGCTTTTCGAAGTAGTTTTCGTTCCATTCTAAGCACCTTCGCATGCGATGGAACTGGGCTGAAGCAGTGATCCCACTCTTCTTTAGGCTTCTTTTCCACACCTTTTTTAAACGCAGCCACGGCATCTTCAGGGTTCATAAAACGAATTCCTCTAAGTTCTTTTATTCATATATCTTTTATTATTTATATATATTAATTATAAAAATAAAAGTCACAACAACCAGGTCGGTCCCGACCTGGCTATTGTGACTTTTTATTTTTTATTGTGACTTGTAAGGTGGGTGACTCACTAGCTCCACACCTTCGATAGACAAATACTCGATAGTCCGTCTGGCGGAATGAACTGGAGCGTTGTCATGGTGGAGGAGGATTCTGCTTCTTGGGCGCAGCTAACATTTTACAAGACTACTGGTAGACAATGACTGATATAACAATCTGCAGTAACAGTCCTTATTGTTATATATGTTATGTATATTATCTCCTACAATGATTATTGCGAAATTAGCTGTTCGTCCAAAGAATGAGGCAATCACCTTTTTCCCTTTACTTCAGCCCCAGCCCTTCTTTACTTTTGTCGGCAAATGTTCGAATGGAAACTTCCATTGCGCAGATTGTCTTTTGGTTTCGGGATCGTAACAATATATCCAGCTTTGCAGAATTGGTAAGGCTTGGTCTTGCCCGGAATGCACCAAAAATAAACAAAGAAATAATGGCTCCGATATGCCAGTTAAGGGAGATACGGACTCACGGACCGTTATACATTCTTCAACCACTTTGGAGCAGACTGGATTCGACTTGGCGCATGAAGTTCGTCTTTTCCGGGAAGAATTGAAGTGAAGATGATGCGTGAGGATATGAGGGAGTTGCGTGGCACTTTGTCACTAAATAATTCGCGCCTTGATTCGCTAGAAGATTGGGTCGGGGCATTGGAGTGAGGCGCCTCGCACAAGACTGACGGGGCGATTCAATTTGAAAATGTCATAGCGCAACTACGACTCGAACTCGACCAGAAGGAGCAAGAGATGCTAGCCAATGACATAGAAATTACGAATCTACCGGAGATGCCTGTTGAAAATCCAACTCATCTTGTTACTCTGATTGGCACTAAGTTAGGAATGTCACTTGAGGAACGAGACATTGTCAGTGCCGAGTGGGTGGGGCCTAGATATCCGCGCGGAGTCTACGCGTCAACTGAGAGTAGACATGTGTAGTTCCGTAGCAATAGTTCCTGGAACTATGTCCGCAGTCGGAACTGTGTTAGTTCCTTTCGACTTGCTCAACCTAATAGTTCCACAGTTCCTCGGAACGATCACGCGGATTGGAGGAGTGGCCGGAGCGGTATGGAATGGTGGAACGACTAACGATTACGAACTGCCCGCTCCGGGCCGTTCACCGCTACTTCAGTTCCGTTCCGTTCCGTGTATTTTGAAAGACGAACTTACTTTAACGGACAACGATTGAAGGAATCAAGGTAGCCTGAGCTGCTTTTTATGTTAGCAATTATAAATAAATACCTAGTATATTATGTATGTACCATTAATGTAAATATTCCTTAATTATGTATATACGAGTATACTATCAATTGATTTTTAAAGACCCAGTCAATACATTAATTTAAAATATTTTAAGTTTTATTTAAGGAAAATCAATGGATATTGTTTACAACCACCATGTATGTCCGAGGAACTGTCTGAACCGAAATAAAACTGTTAACTACAATTTCCTGATAAAACTAAGGAACTAGATAGTTCCTCGGACATGTTTCCTGGAATTAGTTCCGACAAGGAAAGGAACCATTCCAGGTTCAATCCCATGTCGGACATGGTTTGCGCATGTCTAACTGAGAGCGAGGGCACTGCAGCGCGTGGTGGGAGATCCGACCGTTGGTAGTGCGGTTCGCTCGCCGCATCGCGACAACATGCTACGGAATATGCGCGTGCGACGGAGTGCTAACACGGCGGACTTTGGTATGCCAGGTGACACACGCCCGTTTTATATTAATGAACGTCTCACAAAAACGAATAGGCAGTTGTTACATAAGGTTCGCGAAGCGCGAAAGCGCTTACAATGGAAATTTGTATGGGTAAAACGTGGACGAATATTTGTTAAACATGATGGCAAAATGTCTTACCATATCCAAACGGAAAATGACATAATCCGTGTTTTTGGGTCGGATACCGTTACCTTGCCATAATATTTCTTTGTCATTTTCAATGTTAAAATTTTCTATTTTATTTTATTTTTTATACACTTACACCTTGGTTTATATTAGTTTGTGTTCGTCGTAATTTTAATGCATATTGCGTATTATATGATAATTTTAGCAATACTATAGTACCCTCAGTTATATATTCTGTGTTCAGCTCTGAGCTGTTATTATTGTATTTTTGTTTGACCTGTTATACGCCAATAATATTGTTTGTGTTTTATACAATATATTATTTTGTATACTTTTTCTATTTACCGATTTGTAAAAGATTGAACTGTTCATTAGGCATAAAAAACGAGTACTTATTGTGTGTACTGGGTAATCGGGTTACTATTTATTTAGTACTAAAGGATATTTGGCTGAAGCCCTTAGGTCTAACCTACAGAAATGTTGTAGTAACTGTTATTTATGTATTCATTTATTTGTCTACTCTGCAATCTTTCCTTATTTATTACGTATGTGTAAAAAATATATTTTATTTATTTGATATTGTATTTTTGAGGAATGCTTTATTTAATATTTTACTCCATGGCTTCTAAATATTTTAAAGTTGGTCTTTTAAACGCCGGATCCTTAGGTACCAATCATGACAACTTTATAGTTACAATGCAGCGCAAAGCAGCTGATATAGTCGCCATAAATGAAACTTGGTTGCGAAGTGGTGAAGAGGCACGTGCGCCAACCGTTTCAGAGTATAGGTTGAGGCATACTCCTAGACCTTCATGGATTCGTGAGGGGCGTGGCGGTGGTGTAGGCCTTTTTATTAGACGCGGCTTCACCGTAACCACATTTGCCCATCCAGTTAACCGGTCTGTTGAACAGTTGTGGTAAAAAAAGTTAAAGTAAACCATAGCAGAGTGGTTATAGGTGCAGCCTATAGACCGCCATGGCTCGATTCGAATATTTTTCTTAATGCTATTATGGATTTCATTGCTGCTTTATCAAATTACGACTTTTTAATATTGTTAGGCGATTTTAATATTGATTTAAATAATAAAACTGATTCAAAAACGAAATTATTTAATACATTTTTAAATTGCACTGGATTGACGCAAATAGTTTCTGAACCAACTCTTCTACGAATAGTAGTAGCTCCTTAATTGATGTTATATGTTCTAGCGCACATGTACGTAGTGTTTCTGTGGACTCTGTCGGCATGATTACTGGACACGCATTCATTACTGCAGAATTTACTTTTCGTAAGCCTAAAATTGCACCCAAAATAATTTCCTATCGACCGTTTAAAGACATTAATTTAGTTCAATTTGAAAAAGATGTTGCTGCTGTTAGATGGGACAGCCTATCAGGATTGGATGACATAGATCTCATGGTTAATGACTTCACTAGAGCCGTAAATATTATATTTGATATTCATGCACCAATAAAGATTACAATCATCCGAGAAAAGCCTGCACCATGGCTGACTGAAAACCTGAAACTCATGATGAGGCTTCGTGATGCTGCTTTAAATAGAGCTCGAGCTAGTCAAATTACTGCGCATCGATCTAAAAAAAATTGTAGAACAGGCTCTTGAAAATGAGAAGAAATGTTATTTTAAGTTACACATCAATAATAATATAAGAAATCCCAGAAAACTATGGAAGAACTTAAAAAGTAATTTGATACCCTCAAAATCGTCAGACATTCTATTGTACGTTGGTACTGCCAACCAAAGCGGTTAAACATTCCCGGTAACCCAATTGCTCCCATATCTCAGTTAACATTTTTCGAGTTTAACCGCTTTGGTAGTAGTACATTTGTTCTCGATACGGTTCACACATCTGACATAATTAACATACTTAAGGGTTCAAAATCTAATGCTAAAGGTATTGATGGCCTGACATTGGATATATGATAAATTTAACAGTGCCACACACCTTAGATTTGCTTACCACTATAGTGAACAAGTCAATTATGACATCCAAATTCCCCTCCCTGTAGAAAACCGCCATTGTAAGACCAATACCAAAGAAAAACGACGTATCATCGGTTCAGGACCTCCGTCCTATAAGCATTTAACCGTGTCTTTCCAAGGTTTTGGAAAAAGCCGTGGCCTCGCAATTAACAAAATATCTGGAATCTAACAACATTTTACCTGACAAACAATCAGGCTTCAGAATGAATAGGGGAACAGCGACCGCGTTGCTGGATGTTACGGACAATATCTTAGCAGCACAGGACACGGGACAGGGATCGATTTTGGTATTGTTGGACTTTTCCAGGGCCTTTGATGCTCTAAATACGTCATTGCTATTATCTAAGTTGTTGTTTTGATAATTCTACTGTGCGTTGGTTTGATTCTTATTTAAGTAATCGCTCTCAATACGTAGAGCTTCATTGTGAAGATGGATCAAGCTCCCGCTCTGCTGTGCAATCAGTAACGCGAGGAGTTCCTCAAGGTTCAGTCTTGGGACCACTTTTGTTTATTATTTTTAGTGCTGACATAGTTAAGGTTATCAAATATTGCAAATTTCATATTTATGCTGATGATGTTCAACTATATTTATCATTGAAACCTAACGAAACTCTAAATGCAGTGAATAGAATTAATGAGGATCTAAATAATATATATAACTGGGCTTTGAACAATTCTCTGTTACTTAATTCAAGCAAGACTAAATTCATGATTCTGGGTTCGAGGGACCAAGTTGAAAAAATAGGTAGCTTAGACCCCCAAAATACAAATTAACGGGTCCCGTATAAACCGTGTGCTGGAAGCGCAAAACTTAGGGTTAGTTATGGACGAAGAGCTTAGGTTCGAACATTATATCTCTGACGTAGTACGAGACTGTTTTTACCGGCTCAAACTATTATATAGAATTCGAAATTATATAAGTACTAACCTGCGTATACAATTATGTGACTCACTTGTGTTGTCCAAGTTTAATTATGTTGATGTGGTGTATGGTCCTAGGCTATTGGCTAAGACTTCTGGTTTGGTACAAAGAGTGCAGAACGCGTGTGCGCGTTACTGCTTTAATATTCCTAGACAAGCCCATGTTACACCATTTTTAAACGCAGCTGGTATTTTAAAGATGCAGCGGCGGAGGGAGCTGCACTTGGCTACACTCTTATTTGGCGTTTTTAAATACAAAGCTTCACAATATTTGCTCACCAAACTGGCCTGGATGGCTGAGCGCAAAAGGTACATGAGTAGAGAAGGGTCTGTTCCACTACACATACCTAGACACAGAACTACAGCGTTTAGGGGTGGTTTCCGATATAGTGCAACAAAATGCTGGAATAATTTGCCGCCGCCGCTTCGTAACCTTGTTAGTTTTACCACTTTTAAATTAAAAGTAAAGATGTTGTTTTTAACCATGCAAAAATCCAGCATTTTTTATTAAATATTAAATTACACCTCTTAATCTATGTTAATTTTAAATTAATATTATTTATTAAATTGAATATGTTCTCTCTTCCTATTTGTTAAATTGGCACAATTGGCAATTTGATACTAGTCGTTCCTACAAATTGCATATTTTATTTGATGTTATCATTTTATGTACAGGCTATATGTTATGTAACTAATGTATGTATGTAATTATCACATGTATGTTTATAGAATTACAACTGTGCACACGTCCGTATCTTTTGGGCTTCAGCTGAAAATCAGCGCTGTGGTCACTTTTAGGGGCCACAGCATAGGCTGAGCTGTGGCCTTTTAGTCACACATTTTATTTTATGTTGTTGTTTTGGAAGTAACTCTTTTCTTAAGTTTAGTACAATTTTTTTTTTCTTCCATGATTATTTATTGTGTGTGGCCAATAAATGTATTTTCTTTCTTTCTTTCATCACCTGTAACGATGTTATACAGCATACCAGTCACCTCCGTCATACTTTATTTAAATGCATACCGTTTTCGTTTTGCGCAAAACAAAAAAACGCATGGGTCTTAGAAACTATAAACTTAAACAGATTAGCATCGCTTCTTTTGTTATAGTTGTAACTCTACAATGTACTGTCAAACTAATGTAAGGTTTTTGATATGTAGCAAGCAATGGTTGCCGAGCCGAGACACTTGATAGAGTAGATGCCGTCTAGATGTTATAAGCGTCCCTTGTTCGGTGACATCCTATAACAACTCCAGCTGAGTAACATTTCGATAACCTTTAGACAGTCAATTGAGAGACAGAAGCTCATTAAGGACTTCAAGTTTAGAGCATCGAATATGATTGTCGCGGCCACACGGCCTAGAAATATAATTAACGACGCGTGGCCGCGTGGAATGTAACAAAGTGAATCTAGACGCAGTAGTACAACGTCGTTGTCAACTCGTCAATAAAATCGTCCTATGTGGGAATCGGCCCTAAACCCAACATAACAACTCCAGCTGATTAACATTCCTATAGTAATCTATAGACTCGTTCGGTAATTATATTTTCAGGCCACGTGGTCGCGTGGAATGTACAAAGTGTACGCACACGTACAATGTCTTTTTGAGTATCACAAATAATGGTCCAATGTGGGAATCAAACCCAAACCTCAACGCGGTAGCAGCTGGCTAGTAGACGGCCACGCAAACCACTGCACCGTTTGTGCAGTCAAGACATATAATATTGAATTCATTGCAGTAGTCGATTGCAATAAATCGGTAACCGCAAAAAATGATTCATATTTTATTGAGTATCAAAGTACAACTTTCTTTTGTTGCGATAAGAGATTGCTTTTGGCTACAGATTTGACGTTTATATAAATATTTTTATAGTTTTAGGCGTCTCATTATTTTACTAGTTAGGTGAAGTAAACTATTTTAAGTATTTCATACAATAAAACACTGAAATGTGTCTGTATAATGTACACATACATATAATATGTACATAAATATTTTCGGATATTACATAACTTTTCTGTAATGGCTAATATGGAACGCGTTTTTATACCAAAAGTCCCCACGAATGCAGAATCGACGATATTTATCTACCTACAATTATCATATTCAGATAATAATGATAAATAATGGAAGTATAGTAGATAACAAACAAACAAATAGCTGTCTATTTATTTATATTCTCAACCTAGAGTTTGTAAATGTAGTTCTAGTACGTAATATAAAGTATCACATTAATTATTAAAAAGTCTTTTAAAAGTCTAATCATCATTTTGTTAGATATGGTCGAGTTATCTTGTAAAACACCTGTATTTGATAAGTTGGATTAGTATAAGTTATTGATTATATTTACCGTAGTAGCCCGGATTATTTGCGGAAGAATGCAATAGCGATTCTCGCTCCCCCGATCATAGGCAAGTAGCGGAACACCGGGGTGGTTTTTAGTCGGTAAGAGTTCGACAGACCCCTTCACCTCCCCAAGGGCGGAGGACATCGATGTAGGATCTTCCACCTCGTCAACAAAAAAAAAAGCCCGGATTATATTATTTTCCAAAAAAGTTTCCAAAAAATTAGTTTTAAAATAAGTGAAACAAATCATTCATAATAACATGTAACTCATAACAAAAAAAAACATACAACTACGCAATCACCTTGCACTATCGAGTATAAGAACGTACTATGAATAAAAATATACATTTACTAAAATTGAGAAGACCACAATTACATAATATCTAAACGTCCTAAATATCTTAAAGAAGGGAACCAATAGGAAAATCTATGCTTAGTTCGGGTCAAGGAAGCACTGTTTAATATATCCCAGAATATTATTATTTGAGTTACTATTATTTCACGTCACATGGAATATTTAAATCTGGCTGTTCCCCCCGCGGCTTCGCTCGCATGTTCATATTTATATATTTTGCGCGGAGCCCTAATTCTTTTACCAAAATAAAATTATAACACTATCTATTTGTCAGTGAAAGTCCCGTCTAAATCGGTCCACCCGTTCGATTAGTCTGAACAAGCAGACAGAAAGACAAAAAAAAATTAGGGTTCCGCGCAAAATATATAAATATGCACACGCGAGCGAAGCTGTGCGGGAACTGCTAGTTAGTCCTAACCATAATACATGCCAAAGTGACTTTGTTTATTACGCTTTCACGCTTTAACTATTCAACCGATCGTCATGAAATTTTGCACATATGTTGTCACGGGCACTGAAAAGGATATAGGGTGGGGGGTATCCTTTCATCCATAAAAATACTGTTCCCGAGGTATACCTTAATTGATTGACAAAATTCACACGAGCAAAGCCTCGGGCACAAGTTCCTGTTACATATAAGAACGCAGATACCGGGAATTTTTGGTTACGAATTACGATACGTTACGAGACCCTTCGGCAGCGTTTCCACCAGAGATGTGCGGGGATGCGTAGCGAGGGATGTGTTTGTTAAGAACCAATAGAATCGCTTCATTTACTTAGCGTCTCAGCGCAGGTCCTGTGGAAACGGCTTAGCGGAGCGAGGTTTTTGTACGTACAAAACAAGCGAGGGGTAGGTGCGAGGGATGTGTAAGAGAGATGTGTGCTAGGGATGGACGCGAGCCAGACACTACTAGCAGTCACTAGACGGTATTTGTTAGAGGTCGATGTGTTTTGTACGGAACCATCTGCCAATATCTGGACACCAGGTAGCGTTTTGTGTTGTCAATAAAAAAAACAGAGCTGCCTGTCTATCCTACTAATATTATAAACGTGAAAGTTTGTGAGGATGTATGGATGTATGAATGTATGGATGTATGGATGTTTGTTACTCTTTCACGCCTAAACCAGTAAACCGATTACGATGAAACTTGGTATGTAGATAGCTGGAGACCTGGATTAACATATAGGCTATTTTTTATCCTGATATTTCCACGGGATCGGGACTTACGCGGGTGAAACCGCGGGGCGCTGCTAATATCGTATATACTATTGTAGTCTTTGAACTGAACTGAGACGCAAGCATCGGGCAGTGGCGAACGCACTCCTCTCCCACCACACCTTACCCCGCTCGCTCTCTTCTGAAAAGAGCCCGCCACACATCCTCGCACCGCTCATTTGCGCACCGTTTCATACATAGCGTTGCTACGCATCCTCGCATCGGTCAGCGGCCTAGCACATCTCTGGTGGAAACGCTCACATCGTTTGACAGCTTCGTTACGCATCCTCGCACAGCTCAGCTACCTCGCACATCTCTGGTGGAAGGGTTGTCTCCTAACGTATTTTTAGTTTTTACCCAATATTGTACACTACTGTTACAATTACGACTGTTTATTGTGTCATTCATTACATTTCTTTTTCGAGATAAACCATGTTGTTGTAAAGGGAATCTATCCTTCCATCCATCTAGCTGTAAAAATATACGGTAGTTGACCGTCAAGTCAAATAAGTTACTCGTTAACACTACATATTATAAAACAAAGTTCCCCGCCGCGTCTGTCTATCTGTCTGTCTGTTCGCGATAAACTGAAAAAGTAGTGAACGGATTTTCATGTGGTTTTCACTAATAGACAGAGTGACTCAATCATGAGGAAGGTTTAGGTGTATAATTTGTTAAGATTTTGTGTAAATTGATTGAAATATGTTGATGATTGTTGATAATGTCTCTGCTAACCGTGCGAAGCCGGGGCGGGTTGCTAGTTAAATGATAAAACGTTACGTTCTACAGAAATTTGTATGAAAAAACAATTTTGAAGTCATACTTAGCTATTGCAACATTTTGTTTTAATGTTTGGTCTAACATTTAAAAATAATTACAAACGTGAAAATATCAATTAAACAAATTTAAAAAATTCTCATATAAGACTTTCATGAATAAAGATCATGATGACTATGAAATAATTTATTTTAATTTGCAACTTAACCATCCAATCATGATGATCACTTATATTTATTCTATCATTAATAGGTACCTGAAATACTACATTGGCAAGAAGTGGAATAAAAAACGTCCCATTATGGATTATCTGCACTTGATTTCAGCTCAAAGAATGTATGGTAAGTTATTATACAATTTAATTAATACTCATATTTTCTGTAAAATTGCGGAGTGTAACTGATAATGGAATATTTATATAATCGAACATATTTGTTTTATTTTGGAATTATTCATTCCGTTTTTTATAAAATATATATATAAAATCCATAGTAACTATCATAATTGTCCTCATAGTTAGTCACTGACAATGTTGGATATATGTATATACATATTTATTTAATATTGGAATGTGTATATGTATGTGTTTATAGCTATTTTATATTTATTTGTGTTTGAACTTATAAAATGTATTTAAGGTATATATGATTATTATGTATCAATTTTCGCTAACATTCGTATAGTTCAGTAAGCTACTGAACTGAGTTTGTACACCTGCAAACTGCCCTATGTCACCTATGCATTAATCCATCACATTTGTCCATCTTAGGGTTGTCTGGAAAAAATCGCAACTAGCGATAAGACCGCCGATTGTACCATTATTCAATGTTTTTAATTTATGTTGTATCTTTTCTATGGTGTACAATAAAGAATATTGTATGGTATTGTATTGTATGCCTATTTTTTGAAGTTAGTTTTTATGGATTTTACGGAATGAATAATTACAAAATAAAAAAATATGTTTGATTTAATATCTTTAACGTTACACATTCCACCTGTTTTCATGTGAAACGGAGGTAATAAATACCTGGAAATAACTTACGGTCATAACTTTACCTGGAGATTGTTTTTTCAAAAAATATTTTTGTTACTGCATGTTTTTTTGGCGATTGACACAAATAAAGTATAATAGATGACTGGTTTATGTTCCTATAATCAAGAAACGATTCGTTATGCTTACAGACGGTAAAATTTCGTTGAATTTTCAACGAAAATTTTACCGAACGCGGCATTAATGATTTTAAAAATTGTTGTATGTTGACTAGCATAATACAGAACGTGATTAAATTACCTACAGTTTAAAGTAGTAAAAATGTTGATTGTTAAATACGATACTTAATTTTGATGTTTCTGCTTCATGGCAATCTGTTTACCAACAATAAGCCACTTCTCTGTTTGATTTCTCAGTTTATGTTTTCCTCAAGAGCCATACTTGTATGAAAATTATTTTCACACGACTCTCTTGATGTCAAGTGGTAAATCTTTTATCTAGGCTCGGTATGTCTCTTCTTTTTACCCGGGTATGCTGAAGAGCGCCTTCTCCACTCAGAGCGTGTGCCAGTTTGTTTACATGGACGGTCAGTTTCTCCTGGTATTTCAGGCTGTTTTGAACTATTTCCTGTCGAACTGTTTTTAGGCCGAGGTCGAGGTATATGTATCTATTACTTATACAATGAGGGATACAAAACATTGTTCTCAGAGCTTGGTCTGGAATCTCTCGAGGATATCTATATTACTGTTGCTGGCCGTACCCCACAGTTGTATTCCGTAAGTCCAGATTGGTTTTATGGTAGTTTTGTACACTTGCATCTTGCTGTTAGGATTTAGTTGTGATTGGGGTCCCAATAACTAGTTCAGTGACCGTAGTTTTCATCTAGTTGTTTGCGTTTTGTCCAAATATGCTTTTGCCATGTAAGTTTCCTGTCTAGGTGCATTCCCAAGTATTTTACGTTATTATCTTGAATGATAACTTTGCAGTTTAGCGTTACCGGTGGACATGTTTCTCTCCTAAGTGTAAGTGTTACATGTACCGATTTGCTCTCATTGGATTTTATTCTCCAGCGCTTCAGCCACATCTCCACTTCTGTCAGGTGGTTTTGCAACCGTGATGATGCCGGTTCTGGGTTGCTATGAGCCGCCAGTAGCGCCGTATATATTTTATTTCGTGTACTTCTGAGAGATCATCGCTGTGCTTTACTTGGTAGCATCTTTTATCTAAATAGGATTTAAGTATTTGGAATAGACATTGCGGGAGATGCTTCTTTAGCTTGAACAGGAGGCCATCATGCCATACCTTATCAAACGCTTGGCTGATATCCAAAAAGACTGCAGAGCAATATAATTTGTTTTCAAGGCATCTGCTAATGGTATCAACTATACGATGTACCTGTTCAATTGTCCCGCGGTTTTCCCGGAATCCAAATCGGTGGTTCGGTAATACTGTACTTAGATGTTCTTTTATCCTGTTAAGCAGTATCTAAGTTCCTTACCTTAAGTGGTTCTATGTTTTGGTACTTACTGTCTATGTTCTTCACAATAAAAAAGTCCAATAAGTCTGGGATTCTTTGTCTGTCGGTAGGCCAATAGGTAGGTTCTCTGCCGGAATGACATTCTAATTTCATCTCTTCTGTGGCTTTACAAAGTTGTCTTCCTCTAGTATTGGTCAGCCTAGATGCCCATTTTAAATGTTTAGAATTCCAGTCGCCAGCGCATATGAATCTGTTACCCAGCGTAGAAAAGTATTTTGCAAAGTCGTAGGCAGATATAGTATGTTTTGGAGGGCAATACACAGCGGAGAATGTGGTTTCTAGTTTGCTGTCTACAAGTTTAATAGATGTTGCTTGTATTTTTTCTGTTCGGTATTCCTCTATAGGGTAGCGTTTAAGGTTACTTT
This sequence comes from Callimorpha dominula, assembly GCA_949752705.1. NCBI lineage: Eukaryota > Metazoa > Arthropoda > Insecta > Lepidoptera > Erebidae > Callimorpha > Callimorpha dominula. The sequence goes on from OX456997.1 coordinate 15,654,512, forward strand.
TAATAATTACTGCTGTTCCTCCATGGCTGTTACCAGTTGGGTGATTGGTTGTATAAACTGTATAATTATTAAAGTTTATGTGTGTCTTCGGTGTGAAACTTGTTTCAGGGATTAGTGCTATGTCAATCATCTCTGTTCTGAGAAAAGATTGTAATTCTTGACGTCGTTCCGTCAAGCCGTTGGCGTTCCAAGTAACTACTTGGAAGTTTCGGGTCATTTTTTCACCAGGCTGCTGACTAGCTGGACCATGCGGTCCATCATTTTGTCTATAATTTTTTCCATTATTGTCAACATTGAATTTTGTAGTTTTTCGAACATTATGTCCATTAGGTCAGTAAGGTCGGCCAAGTCGTTCTTTGTGTCTTGCTGAGTATATTGTTCTTTGGTTTTCGTTGCTTTTGCATAGGTTTTAATTAAGTTTTGAGTGCGGTTAAACTTAGAACCCGGGTGGGGATTCGGGTTCTAAGTTAGGCATTGGTTTTTCTTTTGGCTTAGAGTCTAATTTAAGAATTCTTTCTCTATACTGTTTGTACATTTTGCATCCTTTGTAGCTGGCGGGGTGCTTTTCGTCACAGTTCGCGCAAGTAGCCTCAGTGTCTGGTTTTTTAGTACATGTTGTTGTAGGGTGAGCGCTACCGCATTTAACACAGCGATAGGGCCTAAAACATTGGTTCTTGGAGTGCCCAAATCTCTGACATCTCTTGCATTGAATGATTTCCTTTTTCTTATATGGGGCTTCAAAAGTAATCTTCATGTTATGCAAGTATTTCACATCGAAAATGGCTTTGTGGTTTGGCTTTGGTTCTAAATCGACATAAAATACAGGCAACGGTTCCTTTCTAGCTCGATGTCTGATATTAATTATTGGTCTCACTTCATGTCCAATGTCATACAATTCTTTTGAGATTTCTGTAGTATTTTCTGATGCATGGAGTCCGCGTAGTACTACTCTGTATGCTCTCTCACTTTTAAGCTGGTAGGTATAGTGTGAGATATTATTGGCAATGAAGTTCTCTCGAATCATTTTGTATGTCTGGATGTCTTCAGGTATAATTTTTATAACGTGTCCAGATCTAAGCGTGGTCATGAGGTAAAGTTCGCTCTTTACAAATTTGTTTAGTACATCCTTAAGAGAATTTACATTAATTACGCCAGTAACAAAGATGGGTTCTGGCTTTTGTACATAGACTTTTTCTGTTTTGTTGGTTTTATCCGTAGGCTCCGTATCAAGTAGTTCAAAACTATTGCGTGTAGAGATCACAAAGTCTGGGGAATTTTTCTGTTTTTTATTCCCGTCGTTGTGAATTGGACTTGTTTCTTTCCTTTTCTTTCTCCTGATGGGAATTTCATCCCTTTGCCATTCTTCATGATCTGAGGTTATGTTAACACTGTCTAATTGGGTCTCGGTCTGTGAGTCCAACTTGTCTTTCTCCTTATTTTGTTGGTTGGAGTTATAGTCATTAACCTTCGTTGGCAGAGACGATGTCGAGTTGCTTCTGTTCTGAATAAACATGCTTTCATGAATAGTTTGTTGGATCATGTTGTTAGGGTTGGTCGGTTTTTTAAGGTTTGGTAGAGTTTGTTGATTATTTGTATTTAATTGGTTCATTTTAGTTCCACGAGTAAGGCCGATATAACAGGTCGCTAGGAAGGTGACGCCTATTCTCCCTAGAAGGCTAATACAACGACGTTTGCCAGGTCCGTCGAAGTGGATTGTTTGCGACTGGTCTCCCACCAGCCATGCAGTCCCTTGGCACGAATCTCACCGTAGACTTAGGGTGATTTTTTATAGAAATTGCCTTCTTCATAGTCCGGGCAATTAAGCCAAGACTACGGATCCTGTAGGCAGCGTTCACAGGGTTGCGGTTTGTGGGAGTCATTTCCTACTCTCACTGTAAGACCAAGCTGGTTAGGCTGGTTTGGTCAGGTTAATTAACCGCCGCCTGAGACCCGGCGTTGTTATTCATTTAGCACCACCCAGGGGGCACGTGTAGGGTAGTGGATAGGTGGTTCCTACGGACGCGAATAACTCTACCCCCTGGTTATCTTATCTACTATTATATTATTATATTAAAGTATATAATATAACAAACAATATGAAATGGAAGTGGTAGTCATGATATAAGCATGTCTACTTTTTATCATGGAGAAATTCAGTTTTGAGTTATACCTAGCTTTAATAAAAATGAGCGTCGAAGCATCGCTCGCCATGGTTTTTTTTTGTAAAATCGTTTTTTTTTTCAGGAATGACACCTAATATTTTAATAAACTTAAAAACAAAACCTTATCCAAACTTGATCCTAATCGTTAGAGCCGTTTCCTGTATACACGAAATATACATATACATACATAATATTATATACAATTGCTCGTTTAAAGTTATGAGATAGATTGATGAAGTCGTAGTTGAGGAACTTCTGGTTTTCACTGTTTTTGGTTTTCTTAGTAGTTGCATGATTATTAAGATGTTGTTTTAGACATAGTATTTCTATAGTCATAGTCACCTATAGTCATAGTCACATATAGTCATAGTCACATATAGTCATAGTCACATATAGTCATAGTCACCTATAGTCATAGTCACCTATAGTCATAGTCACCTATAGTCATAGTCATCTGTAATCATATTCACTTATAGTCATAGTCACCTATAGCACAGATTACTAAGTAGTTACTGCGTAACAGATAAATCACTCCCTACTAAAACATCCATACCTACCGTTTTAATTACCTACTCTTTCCGAGCGCCGACCCCTGTATGCGAAAATGATCTTTAATGTTCTTAAAACACGATTATTATTGCCTCGCAATAACGCATGGTTGCGTTGCCGTAAGTGAGTTTAGGGTTACCTCTTTTTATGTAATATTAAATATCTATATTTTCATAAAAAAAGGTTATGTTAGTTAAGTAAAGTTTTATTACACAAAAAATCGGGTGTGTTACCTGACTTAGAAAAGTGTAACACTTAATACCACGTCACCGAAAATTTCCTAATACGAAACACTTAACAACAAATCGCTTCTCTGAAAAACTTATTGCCACGCGAACCTTTAACGAGAAACATCAATAAACTATTCGAGAAAATAAACTTAAAGAATTTGTCGTAGCGTGATGTTATATAGCCTTCCTCTATAAATGGATAGTCCATCCAAGACAAAATTTTAAGAATTTTTCAATTCGAACCAGCAGTTCCTGAGATTAGGGCTTCAACCAAACAAACGAACTCTTCAGCTTTATAATATTAGTATAGATGTGATGTAGTGATAAATATAAAGAACAATGTTGCGTATGTATATTGTGGATGCTCCTTAATTAAAGTTGAGTACCTACATCCAAATCTTTTCCCAATCAAACGCGTGGAATTCACTACACGAGTAGATGCGTCGTTGTCCTTGACGACAATAGTGCCGACAAAATCTAAAAACGAAAAGTTTTGGTCGGCTGGTCGCACCGCTAGAGCGGTGGCGTTTTGCTTTTGGATAAAAAAATAAGGTACCTAGGTACTAAAGATTTTATTTCTTGTAGTTATGGCATTCTTATAAATATAAAATAATAAAGTATCATTTACTTAAAAATTATAAAGATAAGGTATTTAGTACTTACCTAAGTATATATTTTTTCCATAAATAGAATCTTAAAACCATTTCAAAATTACGTATTTTCTTTACTATTATAAATATTTAATAAGAATGGTAAACCATTATTAATTATTTTTATTACAGAATTAACTATTTGTATTCGAAACAAACATTTGATTAATTAAAAATTATAATTCGAATGGTTTACCATTCGGATCAAGTAGGTATTTGTATACTAAAGAAATTGCATAAAAATCCTTATCTAAAAAACAACTCCATGTGACAGTGAAAACCGTATTAACTCTTGTTTATTTGTAACAGAAACCAAAACATCAAAATAGAACAAAATATATTTGAAAACAAAAACAATTACAAAATTTGTTAATTTTTTCTCTTACTGGATCTACGTCCATGTACAGCACATAAACTATCAGAAGCCATGTCAATTTGTCTGTATTTAAAGTATATAAAAGTATAAAAATACGATTTCGAATTACGTAAAAATTCAAAAATAAAAGCGTGAGCGCGCGGTACAACTGTCGGCAACCCAGTTCAACCCACTGCGCGAGACTGCGTATAGGGGCCGCCAGCGGCCATGCGGCCGGTAGTTGTTTAGCGCACGTAAGTACATCGAGTGGCATAGGCCTGCCTATAGTCATCTTACTGCCGCACGCTCAGACGTTTATAAGCTATTCCTTACCAGTATAGGTTTAAAAAAATCGATAATAAGCCAAACGTTTTATGTAATTGTGAGTATGTTTAATTTTTAAGCACTTTGTCTGTGGTAGATGTAGTTGACACATAGTTTTTAATCCTCAGGGTGTCCTATTGGTGGTATTGGTGGCGGGACCATTGGAAGAGGGTTCAAGGGCGAATTTTGTCGCTTTCAACTAACTCCTGGCCTATATGAATATGTCACGGTGCCTGAGTGCCAGTTCATTGTGAACATTAGAAATGCAAGCAATGAAACTATTTTCCAGTCTGTTTTGTCTACTTATAAGTAAGTTTTAAAATAAATTAGGAATTATATGTAGTACCTACCTACACCTAATGACCTAACGCGAGTTTGAAATTGCATTATTAGTAGTAGTTTTATTTGCTTATTTTATGTGACATCTTCCGTGCACTAAGGAAATAGTATCTATTTATGGGGATTTAAAGCATAAAATTTACTTACACCTTGAAAATACATCCAGATTTAGAATAACCAGCTCTGAATTTATAAACTAACTATATAATACTTTTAATATCCATACACGTAAAGGAAAAATTATAATTTTATACTGGCTGGCCTGTAGATCTAGTGGTTAGTGACCCTGACTGCTGAGTCAGAGGTAGTTTGTTTGATTCCCACCCATGACAAATAATTGTGTGATGAACAAGATCATTTGTTTTGTGTCTGGGTTTAATTTATCTATAGTATGTATGTTTTTAGAAATATATCAGTATGTTTATCAGCAGTCTGGTTATCGTAGTACAGGCTATGCCTTCTTGGGATGTGTGAAATGTCTCAAGTTATTATTAGTTATTATTATTATTACATGCTATGTAATGATAAGAACCTTATCTATAATGAGCTTCCTATCACCATGTCATACTATTACTGAGTGGTATTATATCGTTGTCAAATTAAGATTTAAAGTTTTTTAATTACAATTTTAATGATGATTTCATTTTAGCAAACCAAAGAAAGCGCCGTCCACCTGGGAATGGAACTTGAATGGCGGTGAGTGTGAATATACAGCGCTTTACCCTCGCGCATGGACTACCTACGACCTTTCTAAATATGGAGTGAAGCTTGTCTGCAGACAAATTTCACCCGTAATACCGCACAACTACAAGGTATATTTTTAAACTTAAGAGTTAATTTACAAATCAATAATGTTTGTTTACAAGTAGATTAAGTAATCATTCTGGCGTAGTTCTATTTTTAAGCTGCCTGTTATCAGATTGTCCGAAGCTGTAAGTGGAAGTAGAGTAATAGTGTAGCAACTTAGAAGTGTAATAGTAGTAGCTCATAGGTTAATAAAGTGTTGGGCAAGGATCAGTTATCCCTACCCTAGTTATAGAGCGACTCATTTTGTAGGCACCTTATAAATGATTTATGTTGTGATTTTATTCTCGTACCAGCAGCCGCGTGTCCCCTCTCGCGTTATGTACACGCGAGTGAGGACGCGCGGGAACTGCTACACTTTATATATTTTGAGCGGAACCCTAATTCTTTTTCCAAAATAAAAGGAGCCTAAGTTACTCTTTATAACACCAACTATATGCCAGTGAAAGTCCAGTGGAAACGCTCCACCCGTTCCGGTGATGAGCCGGAACAAACATACAGACAGACAAAAATTTTAAAAACTGATTTCTAGACATAGATATCGTGCAAATAACTGTATGAACTTAAAAAAACTATTATTTTGACATTACATTGACTTCAATTTTATTTATTTGTATTGATAAATAGTAACTACAAATTCATTTGGTTTCAGGACAGCAGCTTGCCATGTGCCGTATTTGTTTTCACTGCAATAAACCTTACCAATGAACCCAGAAACGTGAGCATTACTTTCACATGGACTGAAGTCCTTGGAGGTCCAAACAAAAAGAAAAATATTGGTAAATACTTATCTCTTGTTCAACATTTTATTTAGTTTTAACACTCGTGTATTGATAATTTTTCTTGTGTTGTAGCCAAATTAGATATGGAGAGATACTCCGAGGAACATACATGTGGTGTAACTCTTGAACAGAAGGTTATCGAAACTCCATGCACATTCACCATAGCTAAGAATAAGACCACAAATGAAACAATCCACGAGGGATACTGTCTATGGAACTCGGCGAAAACATCGAGTTACGTATGGGAATGCCTTAAGAAGCACGGGAAGTTGACACCAGACCCCAGCCTTACGCCCCCACCACCTAAGGTTCCTGACAAGGATAAACAAAAGGAAGAAAAGGAGAAGAATGATAAACAAAAGAAGCTTTACAAATGTAATTACTATCCATATATAAAAATTAATCCCTATTTTCCTTGGTCACGGCATCACGCGTGAACGGCTGGATCGATTTCGCTAATTCTTTTATTACGTGTTTGTTATTGTCAGAAGAAGGTTCTTATGAAAGAAAAAATTAAGAAAGTTGTGCGAAAAATTAGAAAATTTAAGAAAACTTAAATAGGTTAATAAAAAATAAGGTAATCAATATCGAAAAGGCACTTCTAACCCGTTTCCAACGAGTTAAACATTGACTTATTTGCGCTGTTATTTGGGGCTATTATGAATATTGCCAAGCTATTAGTACTAAGATTGTTTCATACTAAATGGCACGTAATAATAACGTCATAGTATAAAAGATTCTGTTGTGGTTTCATACATATAAAATTCGCTGTTGTCATAAGGTTACTCCATTCGTGTTATCTTGTTTTTTTACGTAAGTATGAGGGTTCATTAATTTATTTTATTTATATACTTTTGATGTTTTGCAGGTGATTCGGTAGCGTTGTCGAGTGTTATATCTTTGGATCCCGGGGGAACAGGACATACAGAGTTCTGTCTTGCTTGGGATATGCCTATTATTAAATATAAGAAAGATACTAAAATACATAAAAGGTAAGGGTTGCCTTATATTTTATTCACTTTAACGCCAAAGGATGTTTATAGGTGATCCTCAGAAGATGACGTTATTCAAGTCTTTTACAACAGACTACGCTTGGGAATAGGAAAATTATTTTGTTAAACTTGCATTGCTGTTTATACCTTAGTTGCAATAATCTTTACTAGATTAGGTTTAGTAAAACCTTTTTTTGACTATTCCGATACATAGTCAAAAAATATATTAGTTTTATTTTGTAAAATGTAACATTGATTAGAGTTTGCTTGTTACAGATATTACACTAAATTCTTTGGTAGCGATGGTATCGCCGGCGCCAGCATAGCTGCGTACGCGCTTAGGAATTATAAGAATTGGGAGAAACAACTCGCAGAGTGGCAAGATCCTATTTTGAATAATAGGCAAGTATTCAGTCATGGACTTATCAGTCCTAGAATAATTCTCCCGAAATCGAACCTACTACCCCCTCCCCCCACCCGCCCTTTGGGAATGTCCCACAATATTCCTGCAGTGAGTAAAGCTAAAAGAGATTCTTAAAGAGATGCTGTCAGTGGGAAAATTGCCACAAGGTTTTCTTGCTGCTAATGTAGCTGATCTCGTTTCTTTTTGAGTGCTCGGTCTCGATGTTTGTTACTACAACTGTAGTGGTATAAAAATGAATGAGAATTTGGTTTAATCTATACTAATATTATAAAGCTGAAGAGTTTGTTTGTTTGTTTGGTTGACCGCGGTAATCTCAGGAACTACTCGTTCGAATTGAAAAATTATTTTAATGTTGGATAGCCCATTTATCCAGGAAGGCTATAGACTGTATAACATTACGCTACGACCAATAGAAGTGAAACAGTGACTATAAACGCAGGTGAAACTGCTGGGTCGGCTAGTGGTCATTACGCCAATTAAATAGCTCTTTTGTTCAGTGTTGTGAGCGCAATTCCCATGTCAGACAAATCAAGGATGGGCTGTGCTTATTTTGGGTCTAGGTCGGTGCAAAGTGTCCCAGAAAAATATATCTTTCTTGTTTTACAGCAATATACCAGACTGGTTAAAAAGTGCCTTAATGAATGAGCTTTACTTTGTTGCTGACGGCGGTACGATATGGATAGACGTCCATGATGAATATCCAGAAACCGACCCTAGGTAATTACTCTATACCAACTAATTACATTATCGACCCGCAGTTTTATTTTCATTATAATGAAGTGCTGGCCTTGACAAAGCCTTTACTAATTCGTTAATTTGTTTCTAGGCACGATTTTGGAATGTTTGGGTACTTAGAAGGTCACGAATATAGGATGTATAACACATATGATGTTCATTTTTACGCTTCTTTCGCTTTAGCACAATTGTGGCCTAATTTACAAGTAAGTTTTTTTTTTAAAAAGGTTTATCGGCTTGAGACGTATCTATAGGCGTTGATAGTATCTCAGTGTGAGGTAAATACAGCATGATTTATTCCTAGGGTATACCCGAGTCCCTTGCGATATAATCACTTGTGACGGAACACCGTGTGGTTTAAGTCGGTTCGATTCCGACATACCACTTCACCAATAACCATGGTGAGGTGATGACTCGTAGGGGTTTCCACACGAATAAAAGAAAAATACAGCATGATAACATTAATTGATTGCGCGGATCTGATATCGCTTTCTGTTCCCCTGACAACGTATATGCAAAATTTTATGATGTTCGGTTGAGTAGTTAAGGGATCGTCCATTAATCCCGTGATGTTTTTTTTAGCAACTTTTTAACCCCCCCCCTCCTCCCTAGTGATACGTGGTAAGGTGTTAGACCATTCCCCCCCTAGTCAAAATCACGTGTATTTTAAAATATTATCTTTAAATAGGTACTCGTGATATCTCACTATACCCCCCTCCCCCTTGTGATATTTCGTGTTTTTTTCCGAAACCCCTCCCCCCCCTTTTGAGTCTCGATCCCCAAGGCGTGAAAGCGTAATAAACAAACAAACTCACTTTCACTTGTTGCTCGTGACTTCGTTCGTGTGGAAATTTTTACGAAATTCACAACAACATTTTTCCGGGATAAAAAGTAGGCTATGTGCCTGGTGTAGTTCGGAATGGAGTATAATCTATCTCTGTGCTGAATTTCATCCCGATCCGTTGAGCCGTTTTTTAAGCAATCAAACATCTATCCATCTATCCTCACAAACGTTCGCTTTTTTAATATTATATAGTAAGATTAGTTACGATTTATAACGTAACTTTATACATGTATTATATAAATTATTATACATATTTTTTGCCAATGCAACAAATATGTATTACAATTTATATAATACATTTATAAAATCAATAATTTATAGATGTTTTCTTTAAAGTTCACACCATTTTGAGGTAAGTTACAATAAACTTAAAATTTCCAGGTAGTACTACAATATATGTTCCGTGACACCATTGAATTAGAAACTGAAAAATGTAGGCAGTCACTTTATGATGGGAAAAGTGTGAAGTTTAAAATTAAAGATTCGATACCCCACGACCTCGGTGATCCAGGTACAATAATATGTATATTAATGTTATATTTTATTCCAGTCCAGGTATGCATGCTTGTACATATAATTGCATACATTAGTTCTATTTCAGCGCCTCAACTGTGGTCAATCGATTTCTTGGGTTCGCAGTTTTTTTGGTAACGTATTGATATTGGGGATCATCATCCTCCGCGCCTTTTCCCAACTAAGTTGGGGTCGGCTTTCAGTCTAACTACGATACGGCCGAACTTTGATATTTTACGTGAGGCCACTGCCGTCAGACCTCCACAACCCAAGTACTAGGCGATATCGAAGTTTCTGTAGTTAGATCAGGTCGTCGGAATTTTTAGGGATGTTCGGGACCGACGGCTTAACGTGCTCTCCGAGGCACGAAGGGGTCTCAATGTGTTAAGAATGGTCACCCATCTTAAGGCTGACTTGGCTAGCATTACTTAACTCTGTAATGTGCTAATCTACTTGGTTACCACTTCGCCACGAGCCTGTATTAGTATTGGGGATGTCAAATGAAATAATAGAAAATTCAATAAATAAATACACTTAGTCCTTTTTCTAAGATTTTTTTTAAATATATATTATTGTTGCGTATGGATAGAACAATATTTTTGATGCAGCTATGTAAATGTATCATCATCAATTTTTCTAAGAAATTTTTTAAATATATATTATTGTTGCGTATGGATAGAACAATATTTTTGATGCAGCTATGTAAATGTATCATCATCAATTAGCCCTTACTAAATAAAGATAACTGACTAAACATAGCGTGTTATTAAGGCATTAACACAAGTTGCTAATTTACCTAGAAAAATAGGTATTTTAGCATAATCTTGTGTTAATGTTAATCGCTATGACACTGTTGCAGCGGACGCCCCATTCAGTAACATAAACGCTTATAACATTCACGACGTGAGCGACTGGAAGGACTTGAACCTCAAGTTCATATTGCAAGTGATCCGGGACTACCGACTGTTGCGCGGACACACGGCGCCATTCGGCAACGAAAGGTACCGCTCTATGGCCTACATCGACGACGTGAGGGAAGGCACTGAAGACGATTTGTACTCCCGCAGTACCGGCCAGGCCGACGACGGCGACACCACCCTCGAAGACTCGCCCGCGTCCACCGAACACTCCACACCTGTGGCCACACCCGCGAAGCCTTGTGGCGTCGGCGATATATTAGATCTGTTGTACAGGTAAAATAGCTATCATGTTAAAGAGAAAAAATAAATTATTTAATTTTTTTAGTATACTCCAGTATTTATACAGATTCTTTTCTATACGTTTAATTTTACCAGAAACTATTTTGAGTTTATCATATTTTAAACCAGTAGCGAACAACTTTAGTTAATTGGTATTAACCCTACACAACGAGTCATTATAAAATGTATTTTTCTGACCATTAATAACTTGTAGTCATGCCTGTAGTCACCTGTCATCATCACTTCATATTATAAAACAAAGTTCCCCGCCGCGTCTGTCTGTCTGTTCGCGATATACTGAAAAACTACTGAACGAATTTTCATGCGGTTTTCACTAATAGACAGTCAGTCAGATTCATTAGGAAGGTTTAGGTGTATATGTGAACCCGTGCGAAGCCGGGGCGGGTTGCTTGCTAGTAATACATATTTTATGTCACAGTGAAGTTATTAAATTAGCTTTTTAATCTTTAACTCCAGTCTCGTTATACACAGGAGTGCAGAGACTGAGGCGGAAGAATCTGAGAGTCATCCACCGCCCGAGCGTGCAACAGCGGTGTGGGAAGCGAAGCGATACATCGCAGACATGTACCCCGCTTGCATGGTGCTGCTGCGACAGGCTCTGCGCTGGGACGTGGACGGCGATGGTCTTATCGAAAATAGCGGGTTTCCTGACCAAACATTCGATGCTTGGGTCATGTCGGGACCGAGGTAGGTCCATTTACAGATTTTAGTGTTCTAAGTATGCTAATATTCTTGTTTAATACCATTACTTGGAGTAATTGACGTTGAAAGGGAATGAGTGTTAATGTGCGATAATGAATAAGTCAAAAGTTGTAGTGGTATCTAACTATGCGAGATTTTTTCTTTGACGAAGTAATACTCGTCAAAATAAAATTTTGGCATTTGCATCCAACATTAAGTATTACATTATTACAGAATTACTTAATTATAAAATGCTTTTAGCAATATATTTGAAACAGGTTATAAAAAATAATGAAATGTGATAATACCGTTACGGAGTTGGGGTTCAAGATTAGATAAACAACAATTTATAACAAAATGGACACAATTTAATGAAATAATTCGCAAATAACACAAGACATAGAAATTCTCATTATAATCCAGTTGTACTATTCTTCTCACTTGTAAACTCGTAGTATCGCTTAACTGGATGTTCATCCTCATATAGTTCGAAAAACATCTCATAAATAGTTCGTGAACTTTCCTGAAATATCTCGTACTATCTATCTGACTTGACCGCTTTTGGAACTTCTAGAACTCAGTAGAACTCAATATTAGTTAGAAGGTATTCGTTGAAAGATGACGCTAAAGATGTGCCACGTCACAATTTAGTTCCGCTACTCGTTAACAGATGGCGGCTGCGTTTATGCGGCTCAATTTAGGCTTCCACCATACGATATGAATATTAATTATTACTAGACATCGCCTGGTGGTTAAATTTTGACCATAACTATTTAATTTTCATTTCATTCTATAGATTTTCTGTACCATTATTGGTCACCATATATACTGCTCATAATATATGAAGCTTGATGTTCTCACATAATTTTTAAATATATACTGCACTTCTACATATAAACCTTAAGAATTCCAAATTTTACATTGGTACAAAGAAATCTGTGTATAGATTATAGTATAATCTAATCATACATATTTTTTAGCAATTATCATTTAAGTACTACTATTGAGTAGTAAGTCCTGTAAGTTAAATAATCGAATAATGGTTTTTTGTATACATGTATACCCTCTGCCAGGCCAGGTCCACTCCGCAGAGTAGGTACAAAGTTACAAGTACACGGAGGTCGATTAAACGTGCCAAAATTCAGTGGGATTCAGTTTGCTGCTCATTCGCACGCTACGTCCCGTCATCCGTTCGTATCTAGAATATCGAGTTATTAGTACCTAGCCTAGATTTATTTGTTCGCAAAAATAGAGCAATAGTCATATAACTGACTGGTAATTAAATATTCACATTACTTAATTATTTAAAAAAAGACAACCCTAACGTCGAGGTGTCGTCGAACAGATAAAGAGTTACTCTATAGAAAGAGGAAACTTCTAGGTGAATATAAACTGTAGGTAAGGGCCGTGCGACCTAAATAATGACTTTATTGTATCGAAACAAGAGTCGCTATTTATTTAAATGATATAGAGAAGTGCAACTTCTGAATCTGTACTATTATGTATTCTGTGACAACTAACTTCTTTTTATTATTAAATGAATGCAAACCAAGAATATCATTAAAATGTCTAAAGAATATTTTGAATTTCATTTTGGGCTCTTTATTACACATACACACAGTTATTTGATACGAACATTCGGTTAGTTATAACTAATCGGATATCTAGCCATATCGAGGTATTAAAAATTTCAACCTTCTCGTTAAACGTAATACTCTTCACTTACTACATATTTAAATATGATTTTCAGTGCGTACTGTGGCGGCCTATGGGTGGCATCAATAAGCGCACTGTGTGCCATGGCCCGTATTCTCGGCCATGAAGAAGATGAAAGAGAGTTTTCGAAATTGTTAGACCAGGCTCGTCACTCATTTGAAGAGAAACTCTGGAACGGATCTTACTACCTGTTCGATACAAAACCGTCCAATAGTCGCGTAGTGATGGCTGATCAGTTGGCAGGACACTGGTAAGAATAGATAACGATATAAAACGCTTACAGAAAATTATTGGAATTTAGGTTTACTAAAAGTTTTCTAAAAGCGTTCTGTACTTTAATGAACTCTGGTTGATAATAGAATGTTGTCATCGTTAAATAAATCTATTTTTAGTACACATAAATAAAGATGTGACTGAATATTAAATATGTTTCAGTCTACAAAACGATGAAATAAATCGATTACTGTTCTAGTGCATCTTCGTATTCATTTTGATATTATTATATTCGCCGATGTGGCCATAAGAAGGAAATAATAAAACTAAATTTGTTATTTTAATTCAGTTTCAGACTTTTCTCCTGGATCTTATTGTTGTACTATGCATAATGGTTTTGATTTAAAGGTTCCTACGTGCATCAGGGTGGACTGAGCAAATATTCCCAGAAGCACATGTCCGCAAAGCGTTATCGAGTATCTTCGCACACAACGTGCAGCAGTTCAACGGAGGGAAAATGGGAGCCGTCAACGGTTACGTGGTGGGCGCGCGCGGGCATATCGACACCACTGCCATTCAGAGCATGGAGGTCTGGATTGGTGTTACGTATGGACTTGCAGCGCTTATGATATATGAAGGTATATGGGGCTATTTAAACTACTACTACTAGTAATGACCATAACACAAGTAGAGAAGCAGCCTACAGTTAAAATATCTTTTTAAAAATCCTGCTTAATCACACTTAAAAAAATTAAAAGAAAGAAAGAAAAGAAAGAAACTCTAAAATCAAATATTTAAAGTATTTCTTGAACTATTTTAATCAAACATAGAATTGACGGTAGCAAAATGTTGTTGCAAAATACTTGTAAGTAACCGCAGCTAATAATTTATAATAAGCTATAACCTGAATAGCCCTCTTCTCCTCTCCTGATTTGTGTGCCCGACAGGGTCCATATTGACCATAATTGTATATTTATACCACCTTTGTAACATATGGAATGCAATCCTACTATCCTACTAATATTATAAACGTGAAAGTTTGTGAGGATGTATGGATGTTTGTTATTCTTTCACGCCAAAACTACTGAACCGATTGCGTTGAAACTTTGTATGTAGATAGCTGGAGAACTGGATTAACACATAGGCTATTTTTTATTCGGATATTCCCACGGTATCGGGACTTACGCGTGAAACCGCGGGGCGCAGCTAGTAAAGAATACATGAATACACGAAATATTACGTCACAAGTTGTTATTTCTTGCCAGTTTTTACAGAACCCACGGCTTGTTTTGTATATTATTGTATTGTTATACATATGTATAATGTATATAGATGCACCAAATGTATACAAGTATACAATACAAGGTTTATTGTGTACACCTAGACGGACGCTTTGGTTCCAACCAGTTGTAAAATTTTTGAGGATTTTCGAGATATAACAAAAAAATATTTGGTAGGGTCAAAACTTATGGGATCAAGTCACCGACATGCTAATGTGACATATTGCGCCAGATTGGCGACGCGCGTTACAAAAACAGTTGTTTTTCCACAGTTTTAAATTTTCACTTCTGTCAACAGTCCCCATGACTCACTCTTTGTTATTCTCACAGTCAATAATGATTGTTTCAGGAATGCACGAGGAAGCATTCGCTACTGCTGGAGGGTTGCACAAAACGCTAACTGAAATGGGCCTGTCTTTTGAAACACCGGAGGCACTCTACGAGAACGGCAACCATCGCTCCATAGCGTACATGCGTCCGTTAGCGGTGTGGGCGATGTACCAAGCTATCATAGCGAGGCCGCCGCCCACACATCCCATGGCAAATGGCCACACACATCATAGCAAAGAAAAAACTACATTATAGTCACTTAATATAAAATTTCTGTTGGTGGATAACATCGAAATAACGCAAAATGAGAACTTCTCTAAATTATTTTTTTAAGAAAATATGAAATCTTTAGATTTTTTAAATTTATTATTTTAATTATGTTGATCACATTATGACGCTTATCAATGTTATATTTTTTTTTTAGAAGAGCAACAATTACGTGGTCATACTTGTCTAATTGCCAAATTACAATTATTTTTTGTATTTTTTTTCTAGAGGGTGAATATGAAGGTCATTATTATACGATTTATTCATAAAATGACCTAAATTTCATTTTTAAATACGAAGGGTTCATGGATATTAATTTTTATATTTTTGGTCACAAGATAATATATTTTTTATTATGTATACCTATTAACACTATTTTCTCAGATTATTTTTTATATTTTGACTTATGCACAAAAATATGAAAGTACAGTAACACGATTATATCAAAGTGCTCGTTTTGTGTCTAAAATATTAAGATTCTGAAATATTTTTTTACCCTTTGGTACAACAATATGAACTGAATATACAATAGTAATGTATTTTTGCCATTCGCTAAGCGGCTAAGTTGGCTCGTTATATACCTACTTTTGTAAATTGATAATTATGAGCGGATGAGTTTTAAGATAGGCAATTGATATGACGTGATATGCTATCATCGAATACTGCTTGTTCAAATTGAAACTTTTATAAAAACCTTTTTAAACAAGTGGACCTCTAACGGTAGGATGGAAGAAAACTAACGTGAAAATTACATGAGTTAATTGCTTCCATTAACGACGACGGCATACAACACAAATACAAAGCCACCATTTATCTTAGCAAGCGTATTTGTCTGGTACTGGCCAACATTAAAAGGTTGGGTGGTTGTTTTCCACTATCAATTATGTGAATAAAACCAAATATAAATAGGGGCATCAAACAAGGGCCTGTTTCCTCCAATGCTTTGTTTAACGAAAAAGAAGAGATTCTACTTCTGTTGATCAGTGGCAGTACGAGGAGGTTTTAATCAAAGAGGAAGGTTTGTGTTTTTATTGCGCTACACATGTGAGCAAAGCTCGAGTGACACGTCGTGTATCTGTTGTAGTATGCATTCTTAAAAATAAAAATACATTCATCACGTTGTATAATGTATACTTATATTGAAACTCACCCATATACTTTAGCTAAATTCGATGTAGACCTCTAGTAAAACGAAATATAAAGATTAGCACCGATTAAATCCGCTACGATACGTCTTCTTTGCGAGAATTACTTGTATTTAAAGCTAAGATGTTGATTTATTCCAGAGAAAAACGTTTACTGTAAGATTGTAGTATGGCTTATATAAAGCTTTTTACTTCTCTTAGTTGTGTAGGTAACGAATTATTATCTCTGGAAATAGACTGACTCCGCTGCTGGTCACTATACATTTTCCATCGATTTTAGCTCTAGTATATTTTAAGTATTTGTATTAAATTTAATCGAACTAATATGCAACCTAACCCTAAATAAATCTGTAGATTTCGGTTTGGTTGGGTATTAGTTTCAGATGTGCAAGAGCACATGCAATAAAATTGTGAAATTGTTGAAGCTCGACAAATATAAAGCCCTAGAGGCGCATGTGTCGTATGAACGACATAAGCATTAAAGTAATACTAGGATATACAGTAAAATAATTAGGTTTCTGAATTATTAACTGCAACTACAAGGCAATAATAATATAAATTAGGGTTATGTAATTTCTGAATAGCCAGTGGAGTAGATATTTTAATTTTTTATATTTTAAATACGCGTTCATTTAACTTCGACTGCATTGAGCTAGTTAGGTAAGTTGTCACCCCTTCAACTACTACCTTGTCCATAAAGGAGTATTAATTCTGTGATTCACAGATACTTTTACTGAATATGAAATTTCGGTACTAGAAACTTATTAAGTATAAATATTTAAAAATATGTCAGTCAGTTTGGACATAGCTAAGGCCTTCGATCGGGTCTGGCACAAAGCGCTTCTCTCGAAGCTTCCTTCCTATGGGCTTCCCGAGAAATTATGCAACTGGATCACTTTCTCGCAGACAGAAGCATCAAGGTCGTTGTCGACGGTGCATGCTCCGACTTCAAGTCTGTGAATGCTGGTGTCCCACAAGGCTGTGTGCTGTCAGCCACGCTGTTTCTTCTGCATATCAATGATATGCTGCAAATCAGCAGCATTCATTGCTATGCCGATGATAGCACGAGTGATGTCTTGTATACAGGCCGCGCTAACATTTCTCGGGAAAACGTCACTGAGAGTCGGTCCAAACTTGTGTGTTGGAGGGTAAGGCTAAATTAGCCTCGAAGAAGCTTGGTGATCGAGACAGTATTTCACCCTGGCCCACCGCCTACAACTTTATAAGGCGCAGGTTCGGCCGCATATGGCATACTGTCCTCATGTCTATGCAGGAGCCCCCCAGTACCAGCTTCTCTCTCTTGACCGCATTCAACGGAGAGCGACTCGAATCATCGATTGCCAAGATATTTCAAATCGGCTTGACCCCTTGGCGTTGCGTAGAGATGTAGCCTCACTCTGCATTCTCTATCGCATGTATCATGGGGAGAGCTCCGAGGAATTGTTCGGACTTATACCGGCCGCAACGTTTCGCCATCGTTCAACGCTACAAAACTTTCATCCCCATCACCTGGATAATTGGCAATCCACCACTGTGCGGTTTTCCAGAATTTTTTTGCCTCGCACAATCAACCTTTGGAACAAATTGTCGCCTGCGGTGTTTCCGGACCGATACGACCTTCAAACCTTCAAGAAAAGAGCGTACTCCTTTCTCAAAGACCGGCAACGCACTTGTGACTCTTGAGTTGCAGGTGTCCATGGGCGACGGTATTCACTTACCATCAGGTGACCCGTCTGCTCGTTTGCCCCCTATAATATAAAAAAAAAAAATTAAAAACATGTTTTAACGATTACAAACATTTTTGAATCGATATTCCTATTTTAGGAACCACAGAATAAACATGCATCCTTACATTTTTTTAACACTATGATTATGGGTACAGGTGTGATAGTGATAAGTTTTTCTTTAGAACCGTTATTGCAATAAGGAATTATTCCGGTGTCGAGGAGTAGGTACTTTGCAAACATACAATGAATGCACACTAAGTAAACCCAGACTAGGAACAATCATTAGGTCCATGCCATTCATTACCAGGCTCCAACTAATTTGCATTTTGCAATTTGTATAACTTTATACAGTAAAAAATTGCAAATCTGAAAAGGCCGTGAAATACGCCTTTAAACGTTTCCTGTCCCCAACATTTCTATAGCAGATGCATTATTTAACTTCCATTAAAGTAGAAAAAGTACATCGACAATAATGGCCAATACTTTAACTAATATTACTAATGAATGAATATAATTATTAATCATGAATGAAATATAAGTTTTAGCTAAAGACGTTACATAGGTCCCAATATCTGTGAGCCACACAATCCTACTAATATTATAAACGTGAAAGTTTGTGAGGATGCATGGATGTATGGATGGATGTTTGTTACTCTTTCACGCAAAAACCACTAAACCGATTGCGATGAAACTTGGTATGTAAATAGCTGGAGACCTGGATTAACATATAGGCTACTTTTTATCCCGATATTTCCACGGGATCGGGACTTACGAGGTCGAAACCTCGGGGTGCTGCTAGTAAATTATAATTCTATGGGCAATCCAACCCACAACACTCGAACGTTAATGTCGACGAGGTGACCAAATTAGAGCTACACATTACTTTTAGCTATTTCTAAGTTAATAAATATGTATTCATAAGATTCTGATTTCGCTTTCAAACCAATGAAATTGTGAACGAGTAATATTATTTTTCTGTCTTTTGTAACTTTAGCTAAATTTATGTCCTTTTCTGTTTTGTTATGACAAATATTGTCTAAAATTATTAATTTATTTTCTTTTCATGTATTTTATGTCGTGTTTTTAATAATTTACAATTGTTGGCTTACCTATTGTTTAAAAAGTAGGTGCCAAAATAAAATAATTACAAATACACAATTTTTTTTTTCTGTGCTATAGATTTGGGTTTATACTTTATTATATTCCTACTGTATTTATACCCACAAACCACGTTTTAACGTAGAAAAGTTTTTAATTACATTTCCAAAAAAAAATAATATAGGTAGGTAGGTAGGTAGGTCTGTTGTTCTACGTACTCAAATATATTAAGCGATTCAATACTATTTAAATACGGGTTTTTTTTTTACGTGATACGTAGTATAGTCACATAATTATATCAAACGAAACCGCCTTACTTATTAAAGTTGTTTAATAAGGTGATCAAATCATCATCGGAATATGCATGGTAGCAACTATGCATATTCCGATGATAAATGAAGATAGGCGAGAAATTAAAGGAAAAAATAGCATTTTCAATTTATTTTCATAATACACAGTAGGTATACATAAATTCAATAAATGCATCTTGGAGATGATTTAATACAAAAGTATCAATAAAAAAATATGGATACAAGCAGACCTCTCGATTCGACCTCTCAGTTCCGGACTCCTTAATTTATTTACCCTAAGTTATGTTGAATGCTTAAAACAATAACTTCATTTTGAAAAATTATACTAAAAAGAATATGTTTGTACTATTCATAATATTACGTATCTGCTTTAAAGGTCGGCGACGTCAATAAATAAAAGTAAGTGGTTAAAAATTATTTACAATATTTACATTCAGCAATTCAGTCTTCATTAATTTTAGTGGAAAATTCATACTCCGTACGGTACTTTTAAAAGCGAATAATCCTGTCGTCACAATTAAATGTTCAATCTCAATATAATGTACCTCACATCTGTTCGTGTGGTTTACGATTACCTCTATTATCTGAAACGATTATACGATTCTATTATTTGGCACAGTCACTAACTATATCCGAAAATAATGCGTAAATTTATATTTACGCCACACCCACGAGAAAGTGCTCACGTCTATTTTTAAATGTCAACATTTCACCGTGTTATTGTGTGCTTAGTGGTTCATATAATTATAAAATAAAAAACTACGTTTTACGAGACAATTATTCACGTATGAGTCGCAGATATATTCATGTACATGTGAGCACCATCCCTGTCATCGCAGCGACCTGTCGCACTAGACCTGTCGCGTGGTCCAAAGTTTAGTCGCAAATGTGTGCCATTGTGCATGTCTGCGTCGCTATCGAGAGTTTCACGAGAAGCTGACGTTTCACGCTCCACAATAGTTGCCATATGTTGGTTTCTGAAATGTCGGAAACGGGTTAGTAGGCATTTATGAGTGGTTTGGCACGTTTTAAACTTGTTTATGGCTCTATTTGTAGGATTATTGCTCACCTATGGTCGTTCTTAGGGTGACCGAAAGTAGTGAATTGTGGGCATGCACCGTTGAGTGGTCGGGGAGGCGGCGGTATCAAGTAATCGTCCATTCGGTTTTCTCCTTCACATGCCGAATGCATTGTTAATGTGCTAGACGATATCTGGAAAATCAAATATTTGTATTTGTCCGGATTTCTTACTTTAGGTCAAGTAGGAGGCGACTTTAATAGTGAGTATGTACTTACAATAGACCTCGCTTTGTCATCATTTTCAGATAGAACGCTGTTGGTTTCAGCCATACTCCCTCCACTGACTGTGCTTAGACGGCCAGATGAAGATGAACCTAGGAAAGTATTTTGGATTTTAATAAAGTTCCTTATAGAATTTTAAGAAAGTACGACTTTTTATGCCTTTTTTTTTATTTCTAAGGCATAGTTTTAGCGTTTTCCGACTACACATGAAGAAACGTCACAAAAAAGCGCAAAAGCGCGGGCGCGAAGCGTCTGAACAACTTCATTCAACTTCAACTTATAACTGCAATTAAGTACAGTTTTGATGGTGTAATTTTTTAAACCAAATATATGGTAGAATTTGATCAAAGCATTGTCATGATTAAGCAAAAATTGCTAATGAATCAAATATTATCGAATTAGTAATTACTTACTTTCACTTAGGCTGCTGTTAGGTCTAGTGCTCCCGTTACGTTTTTCAATGGTGCCGCTATTGTTGTCATGGTGGTGATCTAAAAGAGATCAACATATTCGTGAACATCAGATCAACATGTAACAAGATTTAATTAAAGGTTTGTAATTTTTTTTGGAATAAAACTTACGTTTATTCTTGCTCTTTGAGAACATTTTCTTTACTCTCTCAAACGGTGTCGGTCTTTTCATATGATCCTTAATTTTCTGTTGTATTCTATCATATTCATCTCTCATTTTGTTTAGCTGTTCTTGTTTCTCTTTTAACGACTGTTGCGTCTCGTTCCTGTTTTTCCATTCCATGACCAATTTTTCAACTTCAGATATTGTAAATACATTATTTTTGAAGTCTGTAATTATTTCAGCTAATTCCTCTTGACCTGTTAAAGGACAAATTTCTTTTCCTGATTTAACACTACCACTACTTCGAATATCTTTGGTATTTAAGTTTATTTGGCTTATATCACTAGTAGGAGTGTCAATGGTAAAAGTCTTTGATTCTTCGGTGGGTGAATACAAGAAAATATCCGACTGTTGAGGCATGAGTCGTGAACTATTAGCATATAAATTGCTTGGTCTAAACTTAGGGCTTTCTACTTTAATATTGGAAGGTTGGACTAAGTAATCGTGTTCCAGTGCTTGTTGAATTCTATCAACAGTATTGTCATGATGCGGGAATTCGTTCTGGTAGAATTGTTCTTTAATTTTTGGCAATTTCAGACTCGGTCGTTGTTTTTTCTCTAGCGTATCGACATTTTTCTCTAAGTTTTGAGTGCAGGCTTCACTGAATGGGTCAATAGATTCAGTCACATCTTGATGATCATGTGTAGGTGAATCAACTGTGTCACAAGTTTCCTCAATCCGTAGCTCGTTATGTTTCCCTTCGTCTTGGCTTTCATCTTTATCATTGTCAGACATATTTTTAAGATAATAATACATATTGGAGAACTCGTTTATTTTCTGGAAAACATTAAAGAAATTAATGTACCTACTGGGTGAACTTGATAAACGCGCTGTATGTAAATGAGTACTTACAAGATGATCGGCAAGTACATCTGCAAGAGCATAATGTTTGTGGTCTTTAGCAAGGTCTGCGGGTGTTCTTTGTCGGACATTCCGTAGAGCAACAGCCGCACCACCTCCAGGACACTCTAAGAGCTGCCAACACAATCTCTCCAAACCAAAACGCGCTGCCCAGTGTAGTAAAGTTGGATATTCTTCTCCACCTAAACATTTTATTTTGTAAATTTAATCGTACTTTGGTTAATTTAATATGTCCCAGAATATAATTAAAAAAGAAAACAATAATAGGGGAGAAGGAAGTGGTCCTACTTACTTGTCATATTATCAGATTTAGGGTTAAACTGTTCCGTAGAAGCAAGAAGGTTGAAATGTGGTGGAATATTCTTTTGGAAGGCGTTCAGCATCCAACTATCCAATTGTTCCTTACTGGTTGTTTTGAAACCCAAAGTCTGAAAAAGACGTGAGCATGATACTTATATGACAAAAAAAGGCATTTTACTTTAATGTCAGATTGAAACTTACCTGGCACATGAATTCTAGAGGATGATCTGAAGCTCTAAGCAACTGATCCAGTTCTCGCAGTCGGCTTTCACATTTGATTTGTCTTCGGCCCAGGGACTGGCCGTTCTTGCTGACGCGTACCCAAACGAGCATTGAAACTTCAAGACAGGATTCTGTTGAAACGTAAATCTTGCTTAATTTGAATATGTATTGGCAGTCGTGACCATTTTCGTATTCATGTGTAATTTCAATACCAAAAATATTGCCGAAATGAGATAATATTGTTTTTTTATTTCTTCTGCCTTCTGGTGAATAAATATAATATTTATTTATCAGCGCTGCCTCACCGTTTCACCCGCGCTAAATTTTGAGTATGTTTTTCTTAAGTTCTTACCTGCAATTTATCAGATAGGCCAGATATATGGAGGCATACATTTTTTTGTACTACTGGATAATCCACTTAAAGATTCTAAGGGCTAAACAGCATTACGTAGAATCTGTACGAGCTCAACAGTATCCATACAAATTCAACGACCGGGTGAAACTACAGCGTAAGCTTAGTGCATAAAAAATGCAATCTTTCTTACCGGGAATATCAAATTGAAGAGTGTAAGGATTCCTTTTTTTGAAGCTGTTTATATGGATGACCTCGCCTTTCTTGTCCACCATAATCTTTATGCTATCCTCTTCTCTAATGGGGTCGTTGAGGAGCGCTATGACCCGGCTTTGTCCCTGTGTAAGAATGCATTAATGAAATCATGATTTGTTTTGGAACATAGAATCTTAATTTGGCACATTTGTATATAATATACGGTTCATTATTATTTTTACGTTTTACTGTTACATATAAAAGAAAAAAATAAGTTTAATTTGACCATATTCACATAGCTGTTACATAAATTATTATACATATTACTGTTATAGAAAACGGAAAAGTTAAAAAAAATTACTTACGATTTTAACTTTCTTAGGCACAATAGAAAAGCTAGTTCTGTCGGTAGCTGTGTCTTTACAGTCTTTTGTTCGAAGTATCCCGACGGCAGCCGTGAGAAAGGTATCTACGAAAGATGTGTCTTTTTCTCGCACACACATCATCTGCCATTGGTCTATTGTTGGGTAGTCTGTGGAAAAAAAAAACATGTGAATCTGTTAAGTTTTTGGCGTTACATTTTGTATTTAGGTAAAACGAAAGTAAATTTGAAGGTATTAATTGGAATCGAACAATCTCGGTTACTGTGAAACGAACACCCCTTGAAAATTTACAACTTCGGTCTATAAAACTTTTTAATAATGCTGTTGGTTTAATTAGACCTATATAGAGAAAAAACGGATTTTCAAACATTTCTTTACTCACTTATCTAGATGGAACATTGCTTTCTCTGTGCATAAATCTCGACTTATTAAAGACTAGCAGCCTGCCCCGGCTTCGCACGGGCAGCAGAGGCATTTTCAATAATCATCAACATTTTTCAATCAATTTACACAAAATCTTATATAGCTAAACCTTCCTCATGAATCACTCTGTCTATTAGTGAAAACCGCATGAAAAACCATTCAGTAGTTTTTTTTTCAGTTTATCGCGAACAGACAGACAGACGGGCGGGGGACATTCTTTTATAATATGTAGTGATAATAAGGATCATTATTCTCAATAAACTCATTCACATTACCTACAAATTAAGCAACTTCATAATGGGAAAGGAGTTACAAGTTTCTTTCGTTGTTTTAAAAGGCAAGATAATTATTTTTTTTAATTTAGGTACCTTTTAATTGAATACTAACCTTCACAGTTACTTGAAATGACTTGATTCTTCTCCACACCAAGCAACATGACCAAAACTTTGTCGACTTTAAACAAATTCTCACCGTTCAACTCTTTCTTTAACTCCGCCATCTTTGCGGCAAGCATTGGACATACGATTACTATTTGTAACTGTGCCTTAGCCAACTTATCTAGTTTTTCTTGTGAGTTTGTGGCTAAAAGTTCTTCTGCAACTATTGGAGTTACTCTGAAAAAATACACAAATGTGCACGTTCAAAATATAAGTAGGTAGGTACCTTGTCTCTTTTAAATCTCCTGGCATAGCTTTATCCTTTTTCATAAATACTTATATCGTTTGAAAAGAAAAAACAAAGCATATTTAAAAAATAATCTCAATGAAACTAAAAGTGGAACACATACCGAATTTTGCTAAGGAATGTTATATACTAAAGCGTTCCCAGTCTGCGTCAAAAGTAATGACAATTTATGTTTTAGGACCCGTTGTCCTAATTAAAAGGCTAATAGTTAATATTAACTGCAACGTTTAATGAACCTTCTATGTGCTATGTAGTGTATAATATGTTTATTTGACGAAGTACGTAGTAGTAGTAAACTGTAGATATGTACCTATAGTGATGTCTGGCTCTCTGAGACATAATCTTATCAAAGCTAGCGACCAAGTAGTCGGACCACAGCGCACTCTCCGGGGACCCGGAGCTCCACAATATTGCAATATCTTCCATTTCTGAAACAAAGACTTGAAATTACTACTGGGAATGGTATCACAGAAAATACTTAAGTTTCAACTAGAAGCTGACTAGGCAACTAGGTATTATAAATATTTGACTTGAAATACGGCATGATTATTTAGATGGATGATTAATCAAGATAATGTTATTGTTAAAAAGGTAAAATATATACCTAGTTCAGTATGGTCTAAGGACTTTATACTTCACTTTTATTAATCAGCTGTACCTACACAGATGCGTGCTTTTAATAGTTTTTAGGGTTCCGTACCACAAAAAGGAAAACGGAACAGTTAGGTATAGGATTACTTCGTTGTTCGTCTGTCTGTCAATACCCTTTTTCTTTGGAATGCGTAGAAGTATCAAGTTGAAATTAACATAAAATGCTTGTCTGCGGTCCCTTTACAGCTTCAAGCGTCAAGTCAACGCAATCAACAGATACGGACATTTAAATCTTACATGCAGATAAATCAAAATCTATAGGGCACTTCCCATTGACTTAGAATAATTAAATTTGTCGAGAAGCAAGGTCTTTTAGCACAAGTAAAGGAAAAAATCCGAAAGTCGTAAATTTCTCATCCCATAAAAAAAAAATGGCGATTACAAACTTATATTTTGCGCTTAGAAACTTTATTGTGAAACGTCACAGTAAATTTTCCAATAGCAAGCATATCGATGTATGCGGAGTATATTTAGAACGGCTAAGTTAAGTTTGTCTTTTAATCCGACTTAAAAGATACCAATATTGTAGTTATACTTTTCGGGGGCTAATTTGGTGGCAAGATATCTCGGGAAAAAACGGGGAAAAAGTCTTCGAGAACCGATGCCCGCCATTATCGATTACTTGCCTGTACCACAATCCTTTAAAAGGGAGATTTCCAATTAAGTAAAATTGTAAAGATATTACGGACCTACAATAAGTCTCCATTTAGCTATTTTAGTGATAATACAACTATGGACATGTTGGAAATCTTGGTGCCGACATCAATAAGTCTCAGTAGGAGGGATCAAATATAACGCTTAAGATTGAAAGGAAGTGTTGTGTGTCAAAGGATAATCGAGGCATGAACGATGTCGTTCACTTAATATCGGATGGGGGTCATTGGCTGGAGCGAAGTTCATGGATAACGCTCGAACGCTACACAAATCTCTCTGTACCAGTTGCTGAATTTATGTCCAAATAAAGAATTTACTTACAAATTAGGCATTATGTTTTCGCCAGAGCATTAGTCATTCTGCCTTTAAAGAAGCGCTCAGGGGGTAAAAACAACTACAAACTAACTACTAAATATTAAACACGCAAATCGTGCATGTAATATTAATTAACATTGAGTGCTCGTCTTTAGTTTATTTGTAAAGACACTTGAAATCAATCAATCGATATTGATTAATGAGTGTAATGTATTTGAGTTTCGATATACTTAGAACAGAAAAGCTCGAACAAGACTGATCGTTGCAGACAACTTTATGGAATAAATTTATCTTTTAAGTGCTGTTTGAACTAAGAGCCCTGAAACATCGCAATACAATTATTACGATACGTCAATATTTACTCCCATTACACATTGTGTTAGTTTGGTTTAAAAGCTTTGAACTATTCAACGCCGTCCTCAAAACACATTTATTCCTTTCTTAACTCGCATGAATGAAAACATACGTTCGCTGTTAAAAATTTTATTGCATCCAGTGGCACGCATACGCATTGGCTGCTTACAAAATATGCTATGCACTGCGCGCGCGCGCCGGAAACTCGTACGGGTTTTATACTTACCCACCTCTGCCGCCAAATGAAGACCCGACTAAATGTAATATCCGTTTCCTAAATAGACAAACGCCTATCAGCGTCGCCCGGAATAACTATAGCCGATTAAATGCAGCGAGTAACAGAACACGAGGGCTGAATATGACTCCCGCAATATGCAGTTGTGCGTTGCTATGCGACTATTTTCTGCTCAAGTAGAACGGAAGTACTTCAAGTTCCGAATTAGAGCTGCATTTTCTCTTTGAATTGTTTCATTGATAAGCAAATAGAGATACTTAAATAGAATTGGAAGTACAAAATTCTGTTTCAGCAATAGGTATATCCATAAGGATCAAACTACATAATATTATGTACTTCATTGCTTTTAAAATTTTATCTCTTAGCTTATTCAAGTAGGCATGAGCACTTGGTTGGTTTTAACCCTGTCCAATGTGGCTTCCGTCAGGATACACTTAAAACCCTATTTTTATCATTATAGAATGGACGTTACGCAAGTTGTAAAGTGGAACAAAACAGGTACATATAAAGCATTTGGGGCACAGTCGGCTGTGCTCACAGCTTTCAGTTTTCAGTTCAATGGCCGCCGCGGACGTCTTTGATGTGCCGGGTGAATTGTAGCTCCCTATAACGGCTCCCAGACCGCCAGGTATCTTTTTGATATACTGTTTCCCTTGTGTACGATTTAACGAAAGTATGTAAAGAAGAAAATACATAATTAATTTGTAATGCTAAGCCATTAAGCTGTAATAGGCTACTTGGCACTCGTAATCACCCATATAAATTCTTTACGTAGGTAATTTATTTCTGACTGATATATTCGTTTAGTTACGAATTGCAGTTTGTAACATTCGTAATAGTAGTGATAGGTTCGAATGTAATTATTGTATTCCTGTTATCGAACATTGTTGCAAAATAGGATATTCTTAACATAGCACTACGAATGGACGCGGACAACTATAGGTATGTCATTATAAGAATTTCCAAGAAATTCGCGGAAACACGAAATATTTTCAGCATTCGACTAGTATGAGATCACATTATAAGGAATTACAATATGCAAGATGTTTTACTGATCATATTAGTAGGCGTTGTTCGCTGAATCTGTATGAGTAACAAAACCAGACTGCTTCATCCATATTTTGTTCCGAAGTTATTTAATTTTAGTATCTAACAAATCTGTGTTTATATTTTTATAGATGTGTTTATAACCCATTTATAACAGGATATTATTGTTTGACCAAAAAGGGGTTAATTTAAAACATACTAACCAAATAATATGTTAGAATGAGTGTTGGTTTCCAGCCGACAACGGATGATTCATGAAATAAAAATATATGTTATTTTTCGTCGAGACAGTCCTGACAAGTTCTTCGATGCTAAATCATACTTTCTGCTTCAATTATAAGAAAACATTTAGAAATATTTAATTATATTGTTGACTCATCGTGGACTACTAAGTACCATTAAGCTCCAGGACCTCTATGGACCATTCAGAGTCAGACACGTGTTGGCTTAAATAACAAATTCCGCTTACTGACTCATTAAAAAATTGGTTAAATTTATAGTACTTCCCTTTGGGCCCTTTTAGATGGCACAGCAAACGTTTATTATGATTTGAGAACGTTTAGAGAAGTTTTCTTGTTATCTGTTTAATGCGAAATCTTATTACTAAACTGCTACGTGTATTTACAGAGACTGACAAGATTTCACGACGATCTTTTAAGCTCATTGGTTGTAAAAGGGGTTGTAAAAATTAGAAGTGTTGCTATCGTTTGAATAATGACTCTTAAAATTATAAATAAACAACTTCGTAGTAGAAACTAATTACAGCCTTGCATGCGGTCGTTTTGATAAGAGCCAGCTTCGTCTCCTGCGTGTCACAATGACTATAGACGTCACAAACAAAGTTATAATTCAATACTCTCGCTGATAACGTGACAGCTTGTAAGACAAAAGAAGAACTACATACGTATCTACTAAATAATAATATTGAAAATTAATTTTCACATCATTTCTGGTAATTATTTTATTTACAGATAGGTCCACTACTTAAACACGATAATTAGGACAGTTTACGAGTAAACATTTAAATCTTAGACGTGAGAAAAGTTTAGAACCGAAGTTTCTAAGAGTATTGAAATCAAAGTCTCGTTCTAACAAAGGTTTTACTAAAACTAATATCTATCTAATGTAGATTCTTTCTCTATTTTACTTGGAATTGTAAAGTTGCCTAAGTGACATATATTTCAGGCGCCGAAACTAAGTTTATTTCCTTTGTATGAATGTAAAACTGCGTAAACAGCCTTACTCAGTCAACAGTCTTTTGTCTCCTAACAATTGTTAGTAGCTTGTACATCAGTTAAACACAATCTGTGGGAGCGATCCTGTACAGATGATATAGTTAACTTATACAAGACGTTTACACATTTACATTCCCAATGCGAGTACATTACGGGAGTTGCTTCGATGCATGTGAATTACACTATGTTTATTCAGCCATACATGCCACCCTGCATATTTAATGTGCACAAGTGACTTCGGTTACAATCTTGTTTAATAGTTTCTCCTCTAACAACTTAACCATAAAACTCATAGTTGTGTAAACTTGTATGTGACAACGGTGAATCTAATTTGGTGATGTTGTACGGTGTTTCTTTGACATTGATTTTGGATTGAGCTGGACGTTTTCGATCAGTATGACATTCTCGAGTTCAGTAAAGTGAAGGCCGCTGAAGCCGTCTATAGCGAAGACAATGGCTTATTATCTAGGCATTTTAAGAAACCTGCGTGTGTTGCCATGCTACGTACGTCATGGTATGAGTAATGTAAATGTCACTGATAAACCTTACATAAAAATAATTATAAAAAGCTGGAAACAAAACTAGACAGTACCGTTATACATAATTTCCGTCTATATAGTCGTTTTTCCATTGAGGTAGAATGTTACAAAGTTAAGGTTTTTTAGGTTAATTGCATCAGCAAATCATGCAAATAATATCAGTTTAATCTGGTACGTATCGCTTCACTACTTAATGGCAATTAATGCTGTAATCTCTTGCAAGTACGTATCTACCTAGTGTACCTACCAAATAGTTCAAGGAGCTTACGAATTAGTGTAATAATTGGGTAGTATTCCGTGATACTCAATGTATGTGCTTGTTACTTGTATATTGTCATTGAATAGAAATTCACTTATTACCGAAGTATAATTAACTTTACAGATATGTAGGTATACTTAATCAAAGCTATCTACATTCACAATTGACTGCATTTAAAAACTGTTACTTTAAAATTGTTTATCAAACTTTAAAAATTTTGCACAGTAACACAAAAATTTATAATTTATTTAAAATAAATTAAACTCACTTGCATCGGCCATTGTTTCTATGCCTATATCCTCCATATTAATACGAGTGAAAGACGACGTTAGTTCCGAGAGATCCAAACTAAGCGCCTGTCATTGCACTGGACTGCAGACGAGCACTAGAAAGCGCACAAAACTAATACAAGAGCCCTCAGAACTGTGACAGGGAGTAGTGTCGGTTCGCGAGCATGTGCCGCACGGCCGGCGACTGCGCTGGCGTCAGACGGCGGCGTAGGCGCACGCACTTCGCATACTAAAACTTTGGCGCGACAACGATAATCGCAAGGCGCAACGCCATTGCCATCCCTCGCGCCTAATCTTGCCAAACAAATTTGGGCCTATGTGTAAATATTACCCAAGCGTTATCGACGACCAAATACGAGAAAGTAAACACAAAACACGTTTTATTATATTCCATTCGCGTTTGGCAGATACGGATAATCGGTGAACAATTACGATTCTTGAAAACTGATAAGCAAGCACTGATAACGAAGATGAATGATATAGCTTTTCAACAAGTAGTTTACACAATTTTTATCTCGTCGAGTTTTTTATGGTCTGATCAAGTAATATAATTGCATTGCTTTATTGTTGTAGATAGTTGGTAGTAAAGGGCAAGTTAGATATTAAAAGTACCGCTGAAGGTTTGGATTTCGGAGATGGTATTGTATCATGTAGCGCAAGTATTGTAGAGGTCGAAGGGCGGCTCGGGTGCAATGTTCTCTGGTATCAGGCGTCGGTACCGATTGACATGTTTACGATCATTTATCATTATTATTCACTTCAAGATACCTCCTTTATTGTTATCTAATAATAGAGTTTACTGCTGACGCTTCCTTTAAGATATATGTAGAAGTTATAGAAGTTTATAATATTTATAAAAATAATATATTCATACAATAATTAGTGTTTTTCACTGATAAGTATTGCAAACAAAGCCCGAAGAAATCTGACTAATTGTAAAATTATTCTAGTGCAAAAAGCGTCTGTAAGTTATACTTGAAAGTTGAATACCTATTACATAATAAATATACGGATCGTGAAACCTAGTCATAGATGCATCCTCTTTAAGGCGTCTGCTTTTGTCTGCATTTGAGTATTTTGTTTTTACAATTTGGGATTAACTGGTTAGTTAATCCCAAATTGTTGCTGCCATCTATTCAACTTAACAAAACAATTTCAAACGATTCCTAGTGGTATATGAAGTTTTATTACTTAAGAATAATCAGAGCATTGCAGAGAATATTTTTCAGAGTTGTGTTGTATCACAGTGGCTATGTTTTTTATCACAGTTACAGTTTGGTCTACAATCAGCGTTTCTGGATTCATTATATGTATTTAGGCCCGTAAAAAGCACATTATAACAAATGAACGTGTCACAAGGTTAAGGCACGTAAAGCAGTATCTCTTAACACATCATAGCCCTTTCGTTTCTAAATCATGTATATTTCACACACAAACACAAACTGCACACAAAGTGCAAAATTTCATTAAAATCAGTTACGTGACGCGAAATTTTTATCACTAATTACATATTATAAAACAAAGTCCCCCGCCGCGTCTGTCTGTCTGTTCGCGATTACCTGAAAAACTACTAAACGAATTTTCATGCTGTTTTCACTATATAATTGGTGTATAATTTGTTAAGATTTTGTGTAAATTGATTGAAATATGTTGATGATTGTTGAAGATGTCTCTGCTACCCGTGCGAAGCCAGGGCAGGTTGCTAGTATACAATAAAGAAGATATACATACAACTGTTATTAATTTCAAAAGTAAATTCGAATGTGTTGAAGTAGACCACAACAATTTCCATTTTACCTACTACTATTATGTATAATATTATTTATGTATTAACGGGAATTAACGCGATCACTAAAAGGCATTTCATAAAATTATATCTTATATCTAATATTATATCATGGAACGCGAAAGTTTAAAAGTTACTATTATGTAGTAGCAGAAATTATTCCCTACCTTATTGGTATTTAATTACTGATCCTCAGAGTTTTTTAGGAGAGCACCTAAGCTACTATTTATTAAATCATTTGATGACATTTTATAGGAAAGCAGTAGTAGTGCGGTTGCAAGCCTACACCTTCGTCTTACTTTTTTACCACGTAATGTAAAATATGTTGTTATATATATTTACGCAGATTTAGTTGATATGACTGAAAACATATGGAATTGTTGATTTTATTGTAGTAAAAACTTTATATTTTTGAAGTTAAAACTTCTTTAGGCACGTTTGTGCACCTTTGCTATGGGGAAAAAAGCACTGAACGCGTGACCGTTACGATAATAATACATATATAGATCCACTAGAGGGCGCTAATCTAAACATTGAGTTCTGTCAGCTCCTTATTAACTAATGTCACCAACCTGCTAATGTGACGTATTAAGTTCGTCGTTTTCTTTAAGTTTTCACTTTTGTCGGCAGTCCCTGCCTTTTTTTTAATAAGCAGACCTACCTTCATAGGAATAGAAATATTATTACTCAGTACTAAGGAAATGTGGGAACATGGGGAGAGATCTTTTTAAAAGCTTTTATTTAACTTGCAATGTTTGTATATATGTATGTTTGTATGTGTGTTCAGCACGAATCTTGGAAGCTAAATTAGAACCACTTCCCGGTGTACGATTGGGCTTAAATTTGGTGTACATATATATCTTTGGTGACAATACAATAATATGGCATCATAGAGATGTTCTGATGATGGAGCCGGAAGACGGCCATAGGAACTTCTTAACTAAACATTATAAGCGCATCGAGTTTGGGCTAATTTATTTTGTCTTGGTGAGTAATTTGGTGCTACACGATATCCAGGGTATGATGATGGAGTCGGAAGGTGGCCATAGGAACTTCTGAACTAAACAAGATAAACCAATTAAGTTTGGGCTCTATTGATTTGTAGAGGAGTACATTTTTAAACATCAAATCTACACTAAAATAAAACTTAGTTTGTAAACAAGCTTGTATTTTTTCTCTGTACAGCAAGTAATATACCGTTTTAAATTATTAACCTTTTTTAATATTTCTTGAATCAAATCCGAAACTCATGAGAAAGGACTCTCATTCCCCGCACATAGTAATGATAAAAACACCACATATAGGTATTTTGTTTTCATAAAAAGTGGGTTATCTCTTCTAAGAAATTTTAAACTGATGACGTTATAGTTAATAAATAGCTTAACCCGACTAATGACAATTCCTTGCTTGAAGAAACAGTAGTTAAGTGCCTATGCAATTTTGAAGTCTCAGTTAAGCATTAAAAATCAAAGTACAGGCGAAAGTTTGTGAGAATGGATGGATGGATCTCTGTTTATTACTCTTTAACGCAAAAACGGCTGAATGGATTTGGGTGAACTTTGGCACAATGATACATTATAGCCTGAAATAGCATATAGGTTTTGTATCCCGGAAAAATTTACGGTTCCCTTGGGATAGATTTCACCAAAATTTATTATATACATATATTTATATGTAATATATTTTTTATTTTATATAATTAATTTGTAGGCTAGTTTAAAAACAGAATAATTTTAATCAATTTTTTTTTTCTTCGTTGTCATACTAGGAAATTATAATTACTAGCAGTTCCCGCGCGGTTTCGCTCGCGTATACATGTTTATATATTTTGCGCGGAACCCTAATTATTTTTCCAAAATAAAAGTAGCCTAAGTTACTCCTTATAACACCAGCTATCTGCCAGTGAAAGTCCCGTGCAAATCGGTCCACCCGTTCCGGAGATTAGCCGGCACAAACAGACAGACAGACAAAAATAAAAACGGTTTTTGAAACTATTATTTTGACATTACAAACAGACACTTCAATTTTATTTATTTGTATTGATGATGATTAAATCCGTAGACACCAAAGTGTGAAAAATAATTGTAACTATGGATTGTTTGTACAAAATGTATGAAAACAGTTACTAGCACTACGTGTGTTTTATGGCTTTTAACCATTAACTTAGTAGGTATACTTTACGCTAGTATACTAAGTTTATGGTAAAAGCCTAAACCAACAGTTTAATAGCAAATCACCTTTAAAGTAATAAGCATATTGATCTTAGAATCTCAAAGCTTCCCAAATAAATCATCGCAAACAACTTTCGACGGCAGTTTACTTTAGATGTTGAAGTAATCTTTAGTCAAATCTATTAGATGTTTGATAGATTGCAAATAACCTAAGTAAATATACATTCGTCAAATAAATCACACTTTATAAAGATATAACGTGACTAGCAGATAAATATATTTTCAGTTACATTTACAATGTGATTATGTTCTTCTCTCTTTGACAAGTAGATCTACTTTAAATGTAAATATTTTACCTTTAAAAGAAAAGTTCTTCGGCCTTCTTCGCTTGATGGTATCTTCTTCTTTATGGTTGAACCTTGGTGGAGGCATACGCGGTACTTCACTAGGAACTGTGGTAACTTCTCCCGCTTCTCCCGCCCCCGCGGCACCAGTAGCCAGGTAGCCTCCAACAGAATGCCTTCTTCTACCTTGAAGAGGAATTGTGTAAAACACCTCCTCACGCTCCTGAGGACCATCTGATGTAGCCACTGTTGTACTTATTTTACCCTTTCTGTAAATAAAAAAATGGATTAACATAGGAGATAGATTGGGTATGAACACCATTTATTAAGTAGATAACTCACTTAATACGCGGAGCAGTAAAAGTATGTCTCATGTCACCAGGAGCACAATCCCCAGGTCTTGGTTGCCCTTTCAAAAATCCTTCCGCTTGTTCTGGCTCCCTCGCAGATAAAGACCTCAGTAGGGCTCTAAACTCTTTTCTTCTGGGACTTTCTGGTTCCCTTCGTCTCGGTGAGCATAAGGGCCGTCCGGCATCTGGCCAGACTCGACCCGGCGCTGACCGAGAACATGGTTCTGACGTAGCTTGTGACTCTGCGCTATCAGTCACATCTTTGTTCGGCAACGCGAAATATGATGGGTTATCTGTAAGGACAAAACAGACAATATAACAATTTGGGGTTTTATGGAAACATAATGAACAATAATGATAAGAGCATGATAGTACCGATAGCGAGTATCATGGAAGTGTTTGATGCGACGTCGTGCGATGGCCAGTGCTCTACGACTGCGGCACACGGGAATTATTCAATAACCCCAATGAACTAACGGCTCTCCATTACGTCCAGTGCGGGCCGAGTATATGGCAACCTACTTTTCGAAGCCGGAAAATGTGAATTGAAGGCAATTTTTGCCCGTTGTCTACCCTACCTAGATAGCTCGCTAGATGGCTTAAATGATAAGACGTTTGATTAGAACAGAAAATACTTAGAGAGGGATATTTTCTCATCATATACCTACTATATTAGTTCTACTAAACAAATCTATCTTCGTTTCTAACACAATATATTATGTAGATATATGAAAAAAGTTTTTAAATATTTTACTATTTAATAATTCAGTGTCCTTTTTCATAATAGTGATTGGAAATGTCTCTTGGAGGCTTATCATAGTACTTGAGCTAGTTACTACGAGTCCCAGCGAAATATAAATATACTTAGTATTAAATTATAATAAAATTAGTCCTAGAAATATATGTATACGGTACGTTTAAATGATTGTTCCTACATGTAGGCCATTTCGGTACCTTTGTAACTAAGTATTGGTCATTACCATTTTAACTTACCTGACATTTAAAAAAAAGTTTATCGTTAAGAAATTTGCCAGCAAAAATTTTGATTGAAACAGTAAATATATTATTAAATCACATGTTATTATAATGAGTAAATTAAAATATACCTACATAATATATTACATATCTTACAGCCCTACTATTTTCGCAGAGTGATTAGTCGTATAAATATATGTAGTTAATGTACAACATATTTATGTTAATGACTACACGTACAAATATAACTCAGATAAAAGCAATACAAAATTGATATTTTATCTGTATTTACAAGGAAAGAACTCTCAAATGACAACAATCCAAAAAGTATTTGTTACCAACCTCAACAAAAATATAAATTATATTAAATCAGGATAAATGATCATAAATGAAGATTTATAAATCCCGGATTCACGGACGTACGTTGCTGCGGGGTAGGAGAGCAGTTTTTATATATTTTTGTAGTTTTTGTATGGCCCGCATGTGCGGAGTTTTTGGATCTATTCAGGACCGCAGGGTGGTATAGAAATGTCCCTAAGCACATGTGGCTAAGTAAAAACAAGTGACTGACAATAGCGGGCCCACTCCTAAATAAGACGCACAATGCTATTCACTATTATTGTTGCATTATTGGCCAGTAATGACGTATTTGACACAAATTAATGCGTTTTAGTTGTGCATTTGCAACAAAAGAATCAATTTGTGAAGTAAAAATTGATGAATTATGGGTGGGAAGAACATCTATTATATACCCTATACTTAGGTTGCTATTTATGAGTATAGTACTCTTATAGTAGTTTTATAATAATCACAAGTCTTTTTAAGACACATTTTTTGTAAACATAGGTACTGACAAATTATACACAGAAACGTCAACACAAACAGCATAGCTTGTATGAGATTTAGAACAAGGATAAGCACAATACGTTAATAGTTTGGGTCTAAATGGCGATGTGTAATATGTTGCAGAATATCATAATATTATTATTGGATCTTCTGAAAGATGGTACTTTCTCAACTACATATGTATTTTAATTAAGAATAAGAATAACTTCATTTTTAAACTTCTTGGGTTGACTTGGCAAACATATCTTTAAATTCAGTCTCACTAAACAGGGATAATGATTAGTTATAAAGTTGACCCTATATAGCCTTAATTAATAGAGTTAATAATTTTCAGTAATTAGTAAATAGAGTTAATAAGTTCAATAAAAAAAAGTAATGAAAATTGTTTTACAATCAGTGAAGATGTCAATGACATACCTATGTAGACATAAAATACAGTTAAATTGAAAATTTCCTCCGTTTTGAAGTCGGTTAAAAATGAAACTTACATTAGCATTTTTTCTTTTTATAGCTTTATTTTTTTTAATTTATACGTTGGCACCAATGACACAATCTCATCTCAATAACACAGCAGAATTGAGAGACCTCTTCCTTTTTGAAATCGGTTTATAGGTAGATACCGCTATGATCAATAAATCAATCCTAATTCTCAGAAAACATTAACAGACGATATCTCCAAACACGTTCCAAGAAATACAATGCTTCAGTCTTTTCCAGAAAAGCTACAGAGCTGAAATGTTATTTCGAATCACCGTTAATTACAATCGCAGTGGATACTCCCTTGAATACTGATTGGCCGCTACAGTATCTACTTTATCACTAATAGTTATCATCGATACCTAATAATGAACGCGGATGCCTGATTAGGAAACAATGCAACTTAAGTTGACGAACAAAACCACTGACGAATATGTTTGTTTGTAAATACGCACCTCTCTATAGCAATACATTTACAACATTTGCCTCACTTACTTAAATAAGCTACATAATAGATAATAGATAACATATTTTCATTTCACATCAAATACTTTATATAAGTTAAAGTATCGAAAGAAAATTAAAAAAGTTTTTAATAGGGCGCTTGACATCGGAGCGAGTACTGGCGGTTCGCAAATCATCAACTTCTTTAATAAGATTGACACAACAAAGTATGAAAATTAAGTATCGAGAACTCACTGGTGGCGCGTAGGCAATAGTCGAACTGGGGTCCCATGGTTGGAGATCACCAATTGTACACACTATACACGACACATCTGGCCGGGCGCGCGACTGGCTCTGTGCCTGTTGTTCGTATCTCGTTGATCCGACGCGGGCGCAGGTGGAACCGAACGCGGGTTTTAGGCGCACAACGCACACGTGTGCCCTTTCACGAGGAAGCGGAGCTTTCTTAGCACGCGCGCACAGGAAATGTACCATGTATACAAGCTTTAAGATGCGCTGTAACGCCTGTAACCATGGATTCATGAATATTGAAATAGCTGTCGTTATCATTATACCTATTTCCATTGGTTATTTTATACATATACATAATATAGCGCTTGACACTGATGGATTTTCAATTTACCTACTGGGCAAAAACCGTTTTAATTATATTATTTATCAACACGATTGTGATCTTATCGCACGATGACTATCTATTACGTATACAATAAATTTGGGATACTAGATGGATCCCGAATGCCTTGTGTTGTGTTTAACATATTTTTATGATGAATCCTTGTAAGTATGATACCTATGATGATACCCATGTCTTAATTTAGATTATTAGAATAGGCCGTAGTAGTGGCTCATAAACAATAAATCACAAAAAATCTTGATTTTTCATCTAACGAAACGTTACTTAAATTGACATACTTAATATAATTATTCCAATCCACCTATTCCTAAGCTGCGAGTTCTGTTAGACTTTAAGATCAACAATAGAAACACATGAAAACACAGAGTATGGCACTTACAACGATTTTAATCACAAGTAGTTAGTAATTATAAATCCACGTCCTTAGCAAAACGGGACACAAATGAGCAAAAGTTGGTGAAAGATCTAAAAAAAAAGAAAGCAATTCATTGAGCACA
The DNA here is from genome assembly GCA_949752705.1 of Callimorpha dominula. Taxonomy (NCBI): domain Eukaryota; kingdom Metazoa; phylum Arthropoda; class Insecta; order Lepidoptera; family Erebidae; genus Callimorpha; species Callimorpha dominula. The sequence continues at coordinate 15,693,682 of OX456997.1, forward strand.
CGTCAGCCGCTTAACCGCGGACAGACAATTTTACCCGGTATTGCCGTCAACTTTGTAATAACTATCATAGATATTGTCCACTATAGTTACCGTGCTTATTGTAGACATTTTCGTAAAAGTATACCCAAATCCATCAGGACTATCCGGACAAATAAAAAAAAAATATGGCAACATTAAATACGCCTTCACGAAAAGGGGAGTTGTGAAGCCAGTATAACATTTAAGTGTTTATGTGTGTGCTGCGTCCGCCACCAAAGCCCGTACCTACCCGGCGCGCCTAAGCGTCACTGTTTGTAAACACGCATCCCATTCATGACCGGAGACGTGGAGCCCTCGCACAGGGTACACTAGTAGCACTGTATCAACGATAATTATAACTACTTCTAATAATAGCAGCAGGCCCTATAGAAAGGAAGGAAGGGTGAGGAAGTTCGTGCCTAATATTGTCAGATAAACAAATCTGTTAGGCACTTTTTTCGACTACATAAAGTTCCGAATGTGTTATTTACATCCGCTTAGACCATAGAGGTATTCATACAATAAATAAAATATAAAAAAGCAGTTCCTAAATCTGAAATGAACGTGAAGAGGCAGTAGTGCATGACGCGAACGTACACAATTTACGAACGTATTACAATTTCAATCGCGACTCCTCTGTCGGGCCATTCGAAAAATGAGAATTGTGACGTGGGAGGCTATTATCTAGATACTCGTTAACAGTTATTGTAGCAGACTATATAATCCATAATGTGACCTAAATAATTCCTATGATAATGTGTATTACATCATATATATTTTTGTAATTTTAATTAACGACAAAAATTCAAGATGAAACTAAAGAGATAAAAATGCTTGAAGATTAAGAGTCTCAAAATTCAGATGTAATTGATTATTTACATTATTTATAGTACAGATTTGTTTCTAACAAGTGGGAAACAATAACACTATTCTTTTCAAATAAAAATAGGGTGAATGCTGGTGTAATGTCTCAATTATCGATTACATTGTTTCACGAAACAACTTACAGTTTTGAGACCGGTATTCTAATGGGAAATTTGATTCCTCAGTTATCAATAAGCACAGACGCCCCAAAGGAGGTTTATAAGCTTCGTGACATCGCTCTATCTGTTGTCTAGTTGACTAATGCAAGATAGTGATGGATTCGTTGTGGAATTTAGTCGACATTTACTTTCATAACCAAAAATAGAAAATTAAGGTCTTGAAATTCCTATAGTAAGTACAGGGAATATCCAAACATGTTATGGGTATGTAAGTACTCGTATTTTAAAACACAAATAGTTTCTATATTTATGAATCGACCAATATATTGTGTACGAAGTTGCTAAAACATTACCCATATGCGTCTGCTTATTTTCGTGTCAAAAATCATCAAAAAAGAACTTTATCGGCACACACCGAAATTGGACCCTTGAGTAGTGGAAATAAAAAAATACACCAGATGTCGGGTCGCTGTGTTTACTTGCATCTGCTGTAAAACAAGGCTCGTTCTGTGTGTGCCGCAAGGATTTAGAGAGGGCATAGAGATAATATTGCTACATTTAAATAAAATATTGATTCATAACTTGATAGCAACACGTTTCAGTAATTTTGCTTGAAATAATAGTGTCAAAGTTAAGGTATTAAGAGACTTCTGTTGATATAATAACTAAAATTATTTTGTTGCCCAATACTCTTGGAATGTCTTAATTTACTAGCTTCTCATCTCACAATTTATAATAAAAAAGGTAACATAGCATTAGATAATGCTACTTTTATATTCAGAGTTTAAAAAAGTGGAAATACCTAATATTATAAATGTCTAACATACATGGACATACTTCATGTCCAAGTAGTAACTTAAATGATTAAAACTGGACTTCAAACATTATTCTATTAATAGGGTAATAGAGTAAAGAAGAATATTACTCGTCTTATTCCCCAAATCACTTTCTGTAACTGTGATTATCATAATAATACACGACATACCAAGCAATCTATATTTTAATACATAGCTTGTCAAAACGTCTCACCATCAGCGTTTTGAATTTCATCATTATCAACTTTGGTTTATCTTCAGTAAACCTTAGTACTTAGATTAATATTTATATTATACTAGCGGCGCCCCGCGGTTTCACCCGCGTAAGTCCCGATCCCGTGGGAATATCGGGTTAAAAAGGCTATATGTTAATCCAGGCCTCCACCTATCTACATACCAAGTTTCATCGCAATCGGTTCAGTAGTTTTGGCATAAAAGAGTAACAAATATCCATACATCCATCCATCCATTTCAACACTTCACATTTATAATATTAGTGGGACTCATAAATTGATTTATTTTCAACATAATTGTTATTAAAACGAATGCTCCAACTATGGTAAAAGCTCTCTGTTATGGGGTTTCTAACAAACTATAAACCTGTTTAAATCAGTTTTAGTCAGTTAGTTCCTAGCTTAATTTCATGAAATCATAAAAAAACTAATATGAATACCGATATGAAGTCAAACAAATATAAAATTAACTACAGTCACATTCAGTTATAAACCGTACATTTTATAAACCATTAAGAATTAAAAAAATATTACAACACTTAATAAAAAAAGAAAATACTGAACAACTTTAATTTTCATCATATAAAATTATCCAATGACTAAACTCCCTATTCTAAAATGTCACAAACTTAATTTTGTTGTAAGATTTCCAGGAATGGCAAAATATTCTGGTACTTAGTTACAGATATTATGCGAAGTTCAAAATCCGAGGTACAAGTACGTTCGGGAATGCAAACCAGTTTATTTTTGTGAAGCGCCTACTCACCGCTCTGAAATCTTACCATGTGATTAAAATCCCTCATTAGTCACCACGTTGCGATGATTAGTATTTTATATATTTTCGTTAACCCAAGAATATGTTTGTGTTATCGTTTTATTGGACATTTTGTTACTTGCAATGGTGTTTAGCAGAGTATGCATTAAGAAATCCACCCACAAGAAAAACGTTTTGGTGTACTTACATATCAGAATCACTATGTAGTATTCTGAAGGGCTATTACTCAGTTACTCACTATGTTAAATGTAGTATTCTGAAGGGTTATTACTCAGTTGCTGACTTTATGAGTCGGAGACAATAATAATAATTTGATGTAATTTCTTATCAGCCGAATCTACTTAATACACAAATCAAAAAAGTCTATGCAACACGCATCATTTACAGATACTGTATTTTATTTTAGGTAGATTTTTCGATGAAAAGGCTTTTTTTTTAGCAAAATAGATTGGTATACAATCTTTTTTGTTCTCGGAAACATATATTATACTGGCTGATTTTAAACATAGAATCTTTTCGATTGTGTTTTGTTTTCAAAAAAGCTAATTATTTTTTTCCGATTTAATGTGTTTTCGTTGCTTGATAAATTTGGTATTTATCTCACTTTTATCATATTGAGTTATACAGTTTTTGAAAAAAATTAGGGGTGAGTAATTTTTTATGTCAAGGAACGACGCCATTTGACTGCTAATGAAATGCAGAGAGCTGTAGGAATGCTACAACCGGGAAGAAATCAGTCCCAAGTATCTCGGCATTTTGGTGTCAATAGGAGCGTGATTTGTCTTCTTTGGCAGCGTTATGTTAATACAGGGGATCCTGCTGAGCAGCATCCAGGACGTAGAAGGAGTACAACCGCTCGACAGGACCGATACATACAATTGATTGCAAGACGTCAGCCGATGGTAACCGCCCGGGAGATAGGTTTAAAGCTACGATTCTCAAGCGGTGTCGTTGTTAGCTACCAAACAGTGAGAAATAGGCTGCATGAGCACGTCGCCCAATTAGGTGCCCACCTATATAGGCCATGGAAATCACGCCCATCGAAACGATTGGTGTAGGGAACACTTGATAGGGACCCTGGAGCAATGGGATAAAATTTTATTTCGTCCCATTCCAGAGTCCGAGTCCCGGTTTAGATTTAGGCCTGATACGAGAATGATAAGAGTGTATCGTGTGTGTGTCGTTCCGGAAATGCTGAACGGCTGAGATGCGTCTAAGAAGTGCACCCTTAGAGTGGCTCCACAGTGATGGTATGGGCGGGTATTATGAAGAACATACGAACTGAGCTCGTTTTTGTAGATGGCAGTATGAACGCTGAAACTTACGTTGAAGATATCCTCGGGCCTTATGTTCACCCATTTGCACAAAGTCTTGGCTCAGATTTCACGCTGATACATGACAATGCGCGTTCGCACATAGCTCGGGGGACGAGAGAGGCAATTTGGCAATGGAAAATATCCGGGTATTGCCGTGGCCTGCACAATCGCCGGCCCTTAATCATATCGAGCTCGCATGGGACATGCTCCAGAGACGTGTTCTAGAGAACCTGGATGGAGTGTCGACAACCCAACAACTGAAAGACTTGTTAAAATTCCATTGGGAGCGATTGCCGCAGGATCAGATAAACAATCTTATAAATTCAATGAAAAATCGTTGCCGATTATTTTAACCAGCAGAGGCGGTCACACTTTGTATTGTATTACCAAGAATAAAAAAAATGTCGTTATTTAATTTTGTAAAACATTAAATGTTTGATTTCGTTTTAACTTTATTTTCTACTAAGTATGTTACGGTACAGATATTGTTAATTATTGTGATTAAATTAAGGATTTTGATGCTTAAGTCTTAAGTATATTACGCAATTGTAAAGTATTTGTTCAAAAACGATGGCTTCCATTTTAACTGACCGTTGAGATAATTATGAGATATACCTAATAGATTTGAATATATTGATAAGTATTTCATATAACACAGTAAGATTAGGTATACATAAATGTAATTAGGTAGTTATAATAAATTATATTTGCATGTGAAATCAAGTTGGACTAAAGTTGTTTGCACTAAAATGTTTAAGCACGTAAGATCTATTGTACTATCAAATCTATCTACTTGCAAATAAATTTTGAATTGAATTAAATTGTTTATTGGATATACCTATTTCAACGGTACTCAAAAATCATCACTATTTATTCTTACAATTAATTTGAATAGATGAGTCATTCTTTTACTGCTTTCTTTTTCAAAAGACGAACTGAACTGAACCAACGAATTATCCCACAAAGTGTATGTACCCAGATTCTAATGAGAATCTGTCATCTTAGCTGTGGATATAAGAAATGCGACTGATACTCGAGTGCCGCCGACCCTGTAAAAAACTATTCTGTTAAAGGCCATTTTGTTGTACCTAGTTATCAAGAGCCCATCTATGTATAGTATATAAAAATGAATCCCTATTTCCCTTAGTCACGGCATCACACGTGAACGGCTGGACCGATTTCGGTAATTCTATTTTTTTGTGTTTGTTATTGTCAGGAGAAGGTTCTTATGAAAGAAAAAATTAAGAAAGCAGCGCGGAAAATTAGACAATTTTAGAAAACTTAACGAGGGACTTATGCGGGTGAAACTGCGGGGCGCAGCTAGTATAAGCTAAATCACAATGGTAGGTTGTATATATTTTTGAAAGTAATCAAGGTAATTTATATTTGATGTTTTACATGATTAATCTCGGAACGAATTTGACGCAAATTAAATTCCAAGCTGAAGTTAATTTCACGAACGCCGCCGCCGCGCCGGATTGCTCGTTATTTTTTATTAAAAATAATCTTGTAGGTATTTCTTATCTGTATTTTTCTAATTGAAATGATTTTCAAAGCCGTGAATATTATACAAAGTACCATATCCACAATCTTGAAAGGGTCCACCTCTTGGCACAGGAGTAAAAGTAATTCGGTAGTGTGTAGTGTGTTCATCAATCACGAAGGGTAGGATCCTCCGATCAGGCTAGGTGATCAAGCCTGGTGGACCGCGGCCCAACAGTTAATGTTGGAAGTTGTATATTAAGGGATAACTCTAACAATCAGTTACAAAAGAGACCCCTCATGAGTCCCTGTTAATAAGAATCAGTGTCCTTTTACTACCTTTAGTAGTTCCTATTGAAGTATGTATTTAGAAATATATAAGTATGTTTATCAGCAGTCTGGTTACCATAGTACAGGCTCTGCCTAGTTTGGGATCAGACGGCCGTGTGTGAGATTTGTGGAGTTATTTATAGTATGTTATTGTTCGATTTTCTTACTGTGATTCTAGACTACGTTATGTCTCGTCGTTTTAAGTTACATTACGTTTAATGTTTACTAATCCCACTAATATAATAAATGTGAAAGTTTTAATGGATGGATGGATGGATGGATGTTTGTTTGTTACTCTTTCACACCAAAACCACTGAACCGATTGCGATGAAACTTGGTATGTAGACTTTTTATCCCGATATTACCACGGCACCGGGACTTACGCAGGTGAAACCGCAGGGCGCAGCTAGTATGTAATATATTTTGCTTAATTGCTTTTATTTAAGACACGCGGTTTCACCCGCGTAAGTAACGATCCCGTGGGAATATCGGGATAAAAAGTAGTCTATGTGTTAATCCAGGTCTCCAGCTATCTACATACCAAGTTTCTTCGCAGTCGGTTCAGTAGGTTTTGCGTGAAAGAGTAACAAACATCAATACATCCATACATCCTCACAAACTTTGACGTTTATAATATTAGTAGGATCTTGTATATACCTATTTACCTACACTAAAATACGCAATTAAAAAATTCTCACGTGAGATTGGCGCGCTGTCAAAATCGATCCAAATCTGCATAACTCACTATAAAAGTGAATTTCGTGTATCTAGATCGTTTTAATTTAATTATGTGCTATGTAAGTATAATTAATATAATTATTCCTCGTTATGGGGAGCCTACAAAAGTTGCAAGGAAGGCATTTTACAAAAAAAAAAAAAAACTACTTTCTTTCGTTCTCTAAAAGGTGTTGGCGTTAATTCGTTAAGTAGAACGAACGCTTTATAACATAAACTTAGTATACTTACTAGAAAAACAAATTAACAAAGATTTGTTCCTTATAAAAATACCATCAACATTTCCGAAATTTTTCGTTGATTATCCAAAAAAAATTCTACCATACAAACTTTTCCCTGGCAATTACGAACACAAAAAAAGTGATGTTCCGACATACATGTGGCAAATGTGGCAATTGATTTTTATATAAAGTATACCTAATATCTGTCTCTATCTCTGTGATGACGGATGTAGTAGTTGGCGAGGTCATAGTTAGTCAAGTTCGGCATAAACAACCCAAATAACAGTATTTATCAATCTTGGTTGAAGAATGAATTGAGGAAGTGTCTATGTATCTCTTATCTTTTGATTATTTTAATATTGTGGTGCCCTAGAATGAAAGTGTACTTACATACTCGTAAATAGAATATATATATACATACTAGCTGACCCGATAGACGTTATCGTGTCTTAACTATGAATAATAAACAACCGTGCCAACCTAAGAACAATAACTGTCAAACGACGGACTGTTATGTCAAAAGCGCTAAGGTTACATTAGAAAAGTTAATATGGTGGTTAAGTTTTCTTAAATTTTCTAATTTTCTTAATTTTTTCATTCAAAAGAACCTTCTCCTGACAATAACAAACACAAAAAAAAAATTACCGAAATCCGTCGAGCCGTTTACGCGTGATGCCGTGACCAAGGGAAATAGGGATTCATTTATATATATATATATAGATTAAACAACAGGCTTGTCATCCCACGCCGAGCTCTCAACTGGGGAAAATTGTTACAGATCGTCGCCTACTGCCCTACCTACACTATTGTAGTTTTAAAACCTGTTTCGTTGCTGTATCAGAACTGTACTATATTTATTAATACGTATAAATATTACAGTGGTTGTTTGTTTGTGGGCATCGCCAATAATGTTGATTTCTTATTGCACGTTTAGGGTCGAAATTAAACAGGGCTGAGTATTTTAAAGCAGTAACTAACAATAACGGTAAGATTATATAATATAAAAGATGTTTAAATTGTTGTTGTGGTACAAATTACTTTGTCCCACAACATACTCCTGCACAGCACAACATATTATTGTTTGTATCTTTGCCGCCTTACTAGGGAAATGACCGCCCATTACAGTTTGTTGTTTTTCCTGGTCACTGAAGTCGCCAGAACTTAATGAGGAGTTGGTTGGACTTTACCAAGCACAAGTGACACCGTTTTTAGGGTTCCGTACCCAAACGGGATCCGTCTGTCTGTCCGTTTGTCACCAGGCTGTATCTCATGAACCGTGATAGTAAGACAGTTGAAATTTTCACAGATGATGTATTTCTGTTACCGCTATAACAAGAAATACTAAAAAACATACCATACAACTGACATGATTTTTTTGCCGTTTTTATAGATGTATATAATGGTACAGAACCCTTCGTGCGCGAGTTCGACTCGCACTTAGCCGGTTTTTTTATTGAAAATGATCATATTATATGATATGTAAATGATGATACTCCTGCTTGATAGTAACCGCCAACTTCGCAGGAGTATTTATTTGACCCCGTCGACTAAAAACTAAAAAACATTTCACTTTTATTTATGGTCATCACTTATTTGGACTACCACGTACACTAAACACAGTGGGAATAACTGAAGACGTTACCAACTTTTAAATGGTTTATAGAAAATTCTCGAACAAGTTTCCTCAAGAACTTAAGTTTCTTAACGTAGAATATTCGAGAAGTTTGTCGAGAAAAACATTCTATAAAGAAATTATCTGCTACACGACAGCGTTATTAAGTAAACTCATTAAAAACGCTTTTAATGGATGTCGTGTATTAAGCTGGTATTCAAAGAGAAAATACGTTGTTTATCGTCCTAAGGGAATAATTTTAAAATGTATGTCGTAACTTATTAATATCCCACGTTAGGGCAAAGTTTATAAAGTAAGGCGGTCTGCTTCTGCGGTAGCCACGTGCCGATAAATTTTTATATGACAAAACTTTTATGTGCTATGTGTAAAGTAAACATTATATAAACACCATTAAAATTAAAACTAAACAGGATGAAAATAGATATTTGTTGGAAAACATTTAGGTATTAGTACTACGTATATAATAATAATAATAACTCTACACATCTCACACACGGCCGTCTGATCCCAAACTAGGCAAAGCCTTTACTATGGTAACCAGAATGCTGATAAACATACTTATATATATCTAAAGACATACATATTATAGATAAATTACACCCAGTACAGAACAAATTATCGTGCTCATCACACAATTATTTGTCCTGGATGGGAATCGATCCCACGACCTCTGGTTCAATAATCAGGGTCACTAACCACTAGACCAACAGGCTAGTATGTACATAAACACCGCAAACTAAAATGTTGCGATAGGAGTCCAATAAAAACTACCAAATGTAATCGTTTGCTTTGGAACTACCTACATAACTAAAATTCATTATTGTTACGAATAACCCGCCATCTATTGGCGACTATGGGAAGGTGTAGAGAGCTACAAAATAAAGATACACGCCATCTGTTGAGACAACACGGAACTAAGTAGTTATCCATTAATGGAAGTTGTCCTAGTATGTATTAGACTGTTCTATTGTTTTGTAGAATTAACCAGAGGTGTCGCAATGTTTCTAGAAATACCGTTTTGCTATATAAAGCGTGGCATTGCGGAGTAGTTAGTTAGTTATCAAGTGAGTGTCAAGTGAGTTAGTTTCAAGTGAGTGTCAAGTGAATAACAACGAGTAAAGTGTAAAGTAGAAGTGAATTAAGTTTAATAGTGATAATAAATTATTGTAATTGTGTTGTTGCTAGTTTCCCTGTGTATTTTGTGATCTATTAAAATAAATTGTGTCTATTTCGGTAACAATCTGGTATAATTTTCTAATTGTTTGGTTTGGGGATGCTCCGCAACCAGTGGACGGTCGGCAGCCGACGGCAGAACCTGCTGACGGTTCATTAGCGGCTCCCTCGACCTCGGCGGCTACGGACCTCGCCGCATTAATGATGATGCTGCAGGAGCAGAGTCGTCGCCAGGAGGAGCAGAGCCGTCGCCAGGAGGAGCAGGCTCGTCAGCTGCAGGACCAGTTGCGGCGGGACAAGGAAGAGCAGACCCGTCGCCAGGAGGAGCAGGCTCGTCAGCTGCAAGACCAGTTGCGGCGGGACAAGGAGGAGCAGATGTTCCTTATGAAGGATCTCCAGGTTGCACTAGGTAAGGACCTCAAGGTGATGAAGGAGACGGTCCACCAGCACGAGGCCCGCATTACGGACACTGAGCATTAGATTGTGGATATGCAGAAGGCCCTAGGAGACCTGAAGCTTGGAACTGCTCCTGTGGGGAATGCTCCTGCGGCGCGCGGATTTAAGGTGCCTCCATTTTTATTATTTTTTTATTTTATATATTCGATGGAACGTCCTCATGGTCTGCTTATAAGATCCAGTTTGAGGCCGTTATGAAGGCGAACGGGTAGACTGAGGCGCAGGCCATGACAGCGCTCACCCTGGGTCTCCGCGATCAGGCGTTGACTGTGCTGGAGGCTCTCGGCAAGAACCTCACCTACGACCAGCTCGTTGAGGCGTTGGAGTCAAGGTACGGTGACGCGCACCTGGAGCACGTATTCCCGTATTCCGTGCCCAGTTAAAGGAGCGCGTGCAGCGTGGAGGTGAGAATTTACAGCAGTGGGCCTTGGAAATTGAGAAGCTCGTCCGGAAGGCATATCAGTCAGCGCCTACATTGATCGAGGGCAATCTGGTGCAAGCCTTCGTCGATGGCATCCGTGACCTGGAGGTCAGCGCTGCTGTTAGGCTGGGGCACCACGACACGCTTAAGGCTGCCCTTGCCCACGCATTGGAGGTGGAAGCGGTGAGGCAAGACCACCGAGCCCACCGCGTTAGGGAAGTAACTACACCCACCGCCCGTGACCGTCCCCAATACAGCCGATGCTTCACCTGCGGAGAGACGGGCCACCTTCGGGCGAATTGCCCAAGGCAAAGAGATGGACGACCACAGAAGAGAAGGGTGGTTGATGCTGCTGCCCAACAGCAGGGAAACGAATAGAAGCCAGGACTGCGGGGCAGGTGCTGGCTGGTGGTCAAAGAGCCCCACAGGGGAGGAATTTTGAGTCCCAGTTGTTCCAGAAAACGTGCCGCGTGATGGGTGCTTTTAAAACCCGAACCACCTCTTACCACCCTCAGTCTGATGGAATGGTGGAACGGTTTAATCAGACATTAAAGAGGTACTTGGCAAAAGTTGTGGAAGGCAGACATAGAGACTGGGATAAACACATCCAGCCGTTCCTCCTCTCGTACCGAAGTGCGGTCCACGAGAGCACGTCAGTAACACCAGCCTTTGCGAACTTCGGTCGAGAACTGCGGTGGCCTGCAGATTTAATCACGGGCACTCCTCCTGACACTCCGCGCAGTATTACGGATTACGCCAACGATTTACGCAGCAAGATGAATGACGTTTATGAGCACGTCTGACAATCAGGACAGCAGACGTCGGAGAGAATGAAAACCCGGTACGACCGAAAGATAAATGACAGAAGCTTTGAGGAAGGATCACTGGTCTGGCTGCATAACCCGGTTCGCAGAAAAGGCAAATCTCCGAAGCTGCAAGTGAAATGGGACGGACCGTACAAAGTAGTGACCAGACTCAATGACGTAACGTACCGCATTCAGAAAGGACCGCGGGGCACTCCCAAGATCGTCCATGTGGATCGGTTGGCGCGTTATCATGGGGATAATCATGCTCGGGACCAGCATGTCTAAGAAGGGGGCAGTGTTACGAATAACCCGCCATCTATTAGCGACTGAGAAGGTGTAGAGAGCTACAAAATAAAGATACACGCCATCTGTTGAGACAACACGGAACTAAGTAGTTATCCATTAATGGAAGTTGTCCTAGTATGTATTAGACTGTTCTATTGTTTTGTAGAATTAACCAGAGGTGTCGCAATGTTTCTAGAAATACCGTTTTGCTATATAAAGCGTGGCATTGCGGAGTAGTTAGTTAGTTATCAAGTGAGTGTCAAGTGAGTTAGTTTCAAGTGAGTGTCAAGTGAATAACAACGAGTAAAGTGTAAAGTAGAAGTGAATTAAGTTTAATAGTGATAATAAATTATTGTAATTGTGTTGTTGCTAGTTTCCCTGTGTATTTTGTGATCTATTAAAATAAATTGTGTCTATTTCGGTAACAATCTGGTATAATTCTCTAATCCCGAACCTCAGCTCGTAACATTATTTTATGTGGGAATGACAAAGAACTTAACTTGTATGTTGTTAGATTTCTGTGTACTGTACTGTATAGTCATCTCGACATCTGCTATCGTGTCATGTGTTGTGGGTTTGATTCCCATAACTATCAGGGGTTCGTTGTTCATAAATCTTCAAAAACAATGATTTTGATATGTGATTTTTTCTTTTGAAATAATAAATAAACTTTTATCTATGTTCAACTACTAGGAAGGAATGGAATGAAAATTCTGAAGCGCGATAATATAGGAAGTCAATGAAACAATGTGTTAATTCTACTAATATTATAAATGTGAAAGTTTGTGAGGATGTATGGATGTATGGATGTATTTTACTCTTTCCGAAACCGCGGGGCGCAGCTAGTATATTATAAAGCTGAATTGTTTCTTTGTTTCGCTAATCTCAGGAAATACTGGGTCGAATTGTAAAATTATGTTAGTGTTGGATAACCCATTTATCGAGGAAGGCTTTATACTATATAACATCACGCTACGACCAGTAGGAGCGCAGCATCTATGAAACATGTTGCAAAAACGTGGAAAATTTACAAACGCAGACACCGGGACTTACGCGGGTGAAACCGCAGGTCACAGCTGGTTTTATATAAATGAACTAGCTTTTGAACTTTTCCCTCCCTCGGAACAGCACTCTCTTCTTCTTCTTCGGGATGAAAGGATATAGGGTTTCCTTCTCTGTATCACTAACAATGTATATGCAGAATTTCATGAACAAACATATTCTTACATCGATTTTTATATGCTAAAAAATATAAAAAAGATTAGAAAACAATTAAAAATATATATTAAAAAACAAGCGCGTGTATGAAGGTACAAGGTTGTGTACTTAAACATTTCAAAACGACCAATAAAGACATTTGTGAGATTTGCGACTTTGAATAAAAGAAAATTAATTTTTTATACATAGGGGATAGGGGACATCAAGTCCCCTCAGTTGGTTGCGAGATCCTCACGGCAAACATTTTTTTATAGTACTAATAATTTATATATGTCTTTTGACAGTTCTTAATCCCGTACTTTAGCAATTCAACACCACCAATGGAAAAATAAATAAAAGAAACAATAAATAAAATTTCATGAAATACAGAACATCTACGCAGATACTTACAAGTCCTCACTTCTCCACCAAATCTAGTTATCCGATTTGAATAAACAGTCTCGTACACTACACATGATATTGATTTAAGACAGTTAAGTAGGTACCTACACAGTACACAGTAAATTGATTCAAGAGAAACGGAAACATCCAATTGTACCTAAGCCATCAGTCGTCGCGAGGGCGATGGTACCCATGCAGACGCCACCTAATTCGTGACGGTCACTTTATTTAGAACTTATAGATAGACTTATTTTGTTAAGGAAACGATTCGAATTAATATTATAAATATGGGTATACTCAGTCTTGTTACATTTTAATGACTAAATTTCTCAACCGAGTCTGATCGAGTCCATCTATGCCCGGTTCTTATAATCGAGAAACGATTCGTTTCTTGATTATAAGAGAACCGGGCAATAGACTGCTGAAAGGAGACGGGAAGTTTTGGGCCCAGAATTAACTATTAACTTTATATTCATATATCTTGATTCCTGGGTAGCCAAATTTCACCAAATTTTGTGTAAAGACTTGTAATTATATCTTTTTCAAATGATGCTATTTTAAGTTTACACGTGGGCCCAGGAATGTATAAAGTCCTTCCTTTCTCTTTTCTGTGCGTTTTTTTAGACCAAGAAAAGGAGAAGGAACAGTTTCTGACTCTAACACGTATATTTTCCATAAGGACTTCCATAAGGAAGAGGTTGTCAATTCGATCCAACATTTTTTTAGTGTATCTGTATGTTACGCTATATCTTTGCCATTTGTGAACCGATTACAATAGTTATTTTTTTAATGAATTGATTATACTAAAGGTTGGTTCCATTTAAATTTGAAGAAAATATTTCAGCTCTAAGGGTGGAAATGAATGGATGAAGAATACAGCTTATTACAATTTATCATGATTTATTCGTATTGAACTTTGTGATACTTTCAAAAAGAGTTAATTATGTTATGCTTAGAGCATTTATATGTTAAATGGTTTAACATGTTATGTATGATCGGGCATAACTTTTTTACGGACTTTCATTTTCCTATGTCGCCTACATAATTAGTTACTTACATCAGTTTGGATAGCTTGGTTAATTCAATGACGCCTGCGTACATCAATACAAGATGCCTACAACCCATCTGTAGTAGTGGACACCGGGAACAAATTACATCATCACTGATTTTACCAGAATAAACCTACGCGTTACTAGCACCCACTTGCGTGATGTATCCTGCTGCATTGGTGACATAACCCTGTTTAAGTAGGTCATACTTAGACAAAGAACAGCTCTCAGTAGGTCGATACTACATTAATTCAAGCGAACCCAGCCACATTAAATACTAATCTTACTCTTGTAAACCAGTTTCAATGCGGATGATGAGTCTGTTCGAGGCTGAGGTAACTTTTTACGAAGCTTTCCTTGGAAACCTTTGCAACATCTCTACAACAATAAGGTTTAGGTGTCAATAAAATCTTTAATTACATATTTTAATAAAACATCCAACAGTCTTTATTTACTTAAATCAATTTTCTATCAATTCTCATTCTCTCTTCTTTCAAATTTCATTAAATTCCATCCAGAATCGAATTGAACACCTCTGGCACCCCTACTATGTAGCATTTTGTTTGCGATTCTTAAACAAACGTTCATTACTTTCTTGAATACCTACTTTCCTTTCAAGCAGACTGTACCTTAAATAATTGTTCTGAAATAGTATTAATAAATCTTTTCTATATTAATATGTGAGTTGTGAAGAGGCTAATAAGCCACAACACAAAAAAAAATAATAAAAAAAAAAAATATTGGACTAAACTAAAGAAAATAATTACTTACGAAACAACAACATACAATAAAATTAACTAAATATGTGACTAAAAGGCCACAGTTCAGCCCATGCAATGGCCCCTAAAAGTGAATTTCAGCCCAATTAAATAGTAGTAAACAATCGAATAAAGGTAGTAATATTATTACATATAATTATATTTGAAGTCTCACTCGTACATTCTATAGTCTTTTAATTAAGTTTGTAATCAATTATATTTCGATTTTTAGTGCATTTTAGTTTTTTTGGTTTAATTTTTTCATTAAAAAGGTTATTCATTTCTTAAGTTTTATAAAATATCAATATGTTCCGAGAACAATTTTTCTTGCAAAAATATCTCACCGCTTTAGTTTTTCTTATAAATTGAAAAGGTTCTTAGAAAATCTATTCTGTAGAAACTTATTAATAAAGACAATACCTTG
This sequence comes from Callimorpha dominula, assembly GCA_949752705.1. Taxonomy (NCBI): domain Eukaryota; kingdom Metazoa; phylum Arthropoda; class Insecta; order Lepidoptera; family Erebidae; genus Callimorpha; species Callimorpha dominula. The sequence goes on from OX456997.1 coordinate 15,709,194, forward strand.
TGTTTAACTTAATGACGATAATAGAAGAAAACTATTCGAAATATAAATTTATAACTAATCTGTTCCTGATTGACCATTACATTGATAATGAAAGAAGCGAAAATAGCCATAAACATCAATTTGAGGTATAAATAACTCTTTCATTTTCCATCGTTAGCATATACAATATTACACCAACAGAGCTCAACTCAATTTTGAGCTTTGACCTAGTTCACTATATTTCTGCAAATTCTGGTTTCCGAAATTATTCTAAACAGAATTATGATATAAGCCAGACATTCGATAATGAAGTCCGCGCTCTACTAACAGAAAGTTCATCGACCAATGTGTCTGAACTCTGAACGCACTGCAGGTACTCCAATGATTTAGAATATAGACTCGCTTATACAAATACATATGTAACATTTTATTAGACCGCAATAACGCTACAAAGATGGTTGTAACGAGACGTAGGTTAAACTGAATAATCTTCTAGTATATCGTTAATCGTGAATTATGGACATAATACAAACACAAAGTTGGACATCTGATGAGAAAATCCATTTAGAAGCTTGCAAGGCGTTGCGTCGTGCTAAAAATATCATTTAGGTTTTAAGCGTGATTGACTATATTATTGCTTACCAAAAATATTTTTTACTGCTTTGATTCGTATTGAGAGTAATGAAATGTTAGTCTCTATTTTATTGACAGTACATTCGTGCTGAAAAGTGCCAAGAAAATCAGACATAGGTCTTTTGTCTTTTGTTGTTAACTTATTCTAAAGCATCATTGTTATCAATGCTTGTATCTAGGGTATATAGAGTTTTTTGTTCAGTTATGCTTTTTATGAATAAAGTAATTGCGTACTACACATCACATACACGAGCTACATATGCTCTATGCCCTTTGAACCCCAAGATATGTTTAAAGATATATCCATATATTACTACTGGTAAATATCTAGCTATACGTTATTATATCTGATCTCGTTTCTGACAAAATAACGCCAGTATAGATACTTGGAACAGAATGATTTTTACTTCTTTTGAACAGGGAGTGAACTTACGTTCAATTATATTCCCACGAACCACCAATACCCTGCGGTTAGTGCACTTCCGTTCCAGATCATCATCATCAGACTTGTCACCTGTCAAAATATGCCCTAGGTATCTACATTCAGTTCATTTTTGATAATTCTTTAATAAATAATATAATTTGGAGTTGGCGCCAAACATCAAACAAAAAATTTAATTAGAAAATTATTTAATTTATTTGTGTATTTAGCTTCGATTCATAATTATTTAGGTATTTACATTAGTCTAGTTTAGTTAGGCTAACAAGTTTATTTTTCGCTTTTTAGTTCATTTCTTTTTTCGTCAATTTAATTTTTTGTTAAAACGTTTTTATAGCGGGGAAAATTTAGCATTTAAGTTTAACGTATACCTGTTTTAAAAGCAACTTTATTCCCCACTGATATTATTAGATAATATTTATATTAGATAACCTAGACATAAACTAAAATATAAATATTATAATTACATCGACCAGGCGACCGCAAGAACCTGCGGTTCGAGACTGTTAATAATGACAAACGTGATATGTTTTGCAAATGACTCGTTCTTAGCTTTTTATTACGATAACTCTATTAATACAAACGAGAGTAATTAAAACTCGAAAGAAAGTAGGAGTTAGTAGGCAGCATAATGTTGTCTAATAAAATACAGCTAATATATAGACAGCTTCTCTAATAAAATACTTGCTAAACAAAAATGTATTATTGTAACCGAGGCAGGTTCTACACCATCAGTAGAGTACAAGCCGACTAGAATAAAAATAAAATAGAAATAAACTGTATTGTACATTAACAAAAATGTTTTTACAATACATCATTTGAATATGTGTGGGGGCTGCCTTATCACGTCACTGAAAGCAATTTCTTCCAGGCTACCTTTGGATGGACAATAGTACATATATACAGTCTGTTTAAACATATACACATAGATAGTATATACAAACATACGTATATAAACATATAATATTGACATACAAATTATAGATGTAGGTACACAATAATAGACGGAATATGTTTTTGGTAAATCATTTTATTAATACGCGAAGAGAATTCTTTGTACCGCTTTTTATGAAAATTTCGCGAACGTAGTAACGTGAATTTTGGAATATTTTGCAGTTTATATAAGTATAGAAGAAGTACAGAAAGCTAAAGTGTTTAAACAATATGTCTTACAAATTTAAAAATTACGTGAAAACGGCTTAATGAAATTTCAAGCGTCCAGTATATGCGTTGACCTGTCCATGGTAAGTAAGTCTATACAATGACAGGTCAAGTTACACTGGCCAAAGAAAAAAAAATGGTCGAAATTCGAAAACCACGACGCGATCTCTAGTAATAGATTAAGAAGTCAGATATGTTCTTTGAATATGTTCTTAAAGACAAGCAATGTTTTGGCACGTCTAATAGCTATTGGCAGAGCATTCCATAACCGGACAGCCTGCACAGTAAATGACTTATCGTAGAACTTGGTACAGTGAGTTGATACTGCCAGTTCCAGAGATTCGGACGAACTCAAGAATCTTGAATGTGTGTCATTTTCAATTTTCAAGCGTTCCTTTAAATAAGTTGAAGAACAGCGATGAAATACTATACGAATTGGGAGCCACTTGAGCTGGTTTCAAAATTCAGAATCATGTTCATATTTGCGGAATCCAAATATAAAATTAATACAAAAGTTTTGAAGGCGCTCAAGTTTATCGAATTGCTCTTAAGTGGTATCGAGATAACTGACATCAGTATAGTCGAGTATAGGAAGGAGGGATTGCGATAGTGCAATTTTAGTGACCGTTGCCAGAAAATTGCGTTCCTTCGCAAGGAGCCTGCCGATGCAAACAATTTCCGACTGACCTCACGCAATCCTAGACTTTTAACGTAAGTACTCATTGGTAATGCAGTACCGTTAAACATGACGTTCGGTAGTTAAGCCCAATCAATTATATTGATATCATCCTGGGACTGTCTATAACAATAAGTTGAGTCGTAGAAGGGTTCACTACCAGTCCATATTGATTGCTCTATTTAACTAATAGTAGTCAAAGCTTCACGCCAAAACTACTGAACCGATAGAGATGAAACTTGGTATGTAGATAGCTGGAGACCTGGATTAACATATAGGCTACTTTTTATCCCGATATTCCATCGGGATCGGTACTTACGCGGGTGAAACTACTGAACAAAGAAATAAATTGTATTGCTCGCTTTAAGTGTTTATTTATACTTTAGACACCAGCACGTCTTAATCTTTCGCTCGAGGGCAGGAAAACGTTCCCTGCCATTCCACTCAACTGAAAGTAGCTAAAACTGTTGGTGATGTCTTAAGTGGCAAATATATCGTGTGGGGATAAAAAACGTCAGAAACATACAAATCTCCCTTTTCTATTAGTGTTCCCAATTCAATTAGTTGATTGAAAATACATTCCACGAAGGATTGATCAATGGGAGTTCCCTTTCACTACTACTTCATGGAATTATTTCATTATGTTACTCCGTAACTATATTAAACATACTATATTAAACAAAAGTATATAAACAAATTGCGCGTACGAAAATAAATATAAATTAGGTAGCGTATTTCTAAACGTGAATCGTTATCAGAGCTCGTTAAAGTTCTCCCGGCAACATACAATGAATAATAAACTTTTAATTGATACCTTATTTGAATATGGTATGGCGTAGTCCGTAAGTTGGTACTCATGGAGATACCTATTTGGCACACATAACAGTACATCTACACTGTCAATGTAACACATATTCTACGTTCAGTAGCCTCATTATTTGTGAAATTACAACAAGGATTTCATCATTAGATTATTTATGCAAATTGTTCTAAATGTTTTCATGGTTCTCCTGTAAGATTATTAATTCACGAATACGAAGTTGGATGTTAAACATTCAGAGATAGTTAAAAAGGGCTATTATTTGTTATTAGTAATCCTCTGGTCCAGATTAGAGCATTTTCACTTTCACTTACAAGAAAGTTTTTCAGTACAGATATCTACTTTCAACATATATTTATATCTTTATTACACATAACTGCAATAGTTTACTTTTTGACACTAAAGTCAATGGTAATAGTTATTTACTTAATAGTGTGATAAAAAACTAAGCCCCAACTTTTGTTAACGTTGTGGACATTTTACTTTCACAAAATGGACACATTAACAACCATACCCTCGTCAGTTTATAGTTATAAATCTAATTTATAGTCTGTAAACACTGAGCTATTAGCCGAAGGTTACCGAGGACAAGAGGATTTTATAAAATCTATGTACGTATAAATACAAGCTATAAGCAAACACAAACAAAAAATAAAGGTTGACAAACTTTCGGCAGGGACACGGATGGCATAGAAAATATGGGAACGAAGCTGCGAGCATTGTTGTTAAGCATTCATATGCTACCGCTCACCCATTGCCGGGACATCCGCCGCTACTTCCGCTGCCAAAGATGGAAGATCTTCAAGCGATAGTTCGTTGACAGCGCCTACCAACAGCTCTGACACCAAAACATAATATTATTTGTGATTTATAATTGATAACTCGCGATAGCACTACACGAAATCTCACACACGTTTTGTGATCTATATTAAATGTGTGGGGAGCGAGACGCACGGCCGCGGCGGCCGGTGAGCCGCGTAAACTTACGTTAGCGCGTCTTCAGTGGCTATTTTTGATGCAAAAGCGCGTTGGGACGCCAATGTCTAGAGCATGCACGGAATATGCAATGTCGTCAGCCTTCACGATTACACTAGCGCATACATTTCAATGGACATTTATAATTGTACCTGCGATATGATAAATTAATCATAAATGTTTATATTCACCCTATCCATCTAAATAGGTAATTTAGGTTGTTGGTGTACGTCAATAATGCCTAAATTCTAACAATATATGTAATAACAATTCTCTGACTACATACCTATCTGTTTTAGAGTTTCTGCATCGTATTTCATATACCTAACAACAGAATAAATAGGTTAGCTTAAAAATAGACCTATCTCATCGTTACCTGATATTACTCATCTCAGAATAAATGGCATTTATACGAGTTTGATATTCTCTTCGAGCGTGTTAATAAAATCGTGAGACTACGATAAGGTATTCACTAAAAGGCCTTTACGAGATTGGCCTTCACTGGTATTACGACCGAGATTATTGTAATATGGATCCCATTACTCGACCAAGTAGATTAAATATTGTGTGTATAGGTTGCTATCATATAAGAAGGGATTAAGGGACCGCGAGTAGGTAGTTGTCATAAACCTGGACAACAAAGGTAGTTTTAAAGTAGTAGGTGTGCGCTACATAAGTTTTGTCGTACTTTGTAGTTTTTTTTTCCAAATAATCTCCACTGTCAGTAATACAAGTCTTTAGACGTGTAAACTATGTGCTGAGCACATTGCTCCATCCCTCTGGAACACAGCCGTAGGTATATTTTCTCAAAATCTCCTTTAAGATCCTCATCGCTCTAAAACTTTCGTACTTTCAGTTGATTTTTTCCCTACGTAGGGTGAAACAGCAATTTCATTTCAGCTTGGTGCAAAAAGTCCGTAGTTTTGTCGGCATGTAGGGGCGTTATCTTGATGCAAAAGTCAAGTATCGAGTCTTGAGTTTGGTCGTAAATTTTTTAGGGCTCTAATACTTGAGGTAAACATTCAAACTTTCCTCTGTATACCATGGAGTAGTAACAATCTTACCATAGCCAATATTAATCTCTTAGTTAAAAAGAAATACAGGAATCATTATTTCTTTACGGATCGGGACATTTCAGACATCGGCGGATGTTTATCTTCAACCACCCACACTTCACTAGAGGATTTAGAAGGAACGTCGAAATAATACAGCCAGGTTTCATCATATTATGTAACAATTGAGTTCACGTAGTTAGATCGGCCGTCTTAATTTTTTCTTAATGTTAATCACCAAGTCAAACGCTACTCCCTCAGCGCGTCAGTCAGTTGTTCTTTTCGGTAACTAGTAACTCTTATCGGCCTGTATCATTCAATAAGTCAAAATTGTGTTACCGGTCCGTTCTTAGAGATGGACAAGTTTCCCTCAGAGCGCTACTAATTGCCTCGAAACATTTTTGTTTAGTTAAGCCACTTAAACGTCAGCGAGTACATTCTCAACTCGACATCAGTCAGGGGACGTCGTAAGTGTAGTGTGTCGAAGTACCGACAGTACGAATAAATAAAAAATATAATTAGTGAAGACCAAGTGCGGGTAGTTGCCGAAATTCGCACTTCACGGAGGCGACGCTGAGCTCTCATCAGTCCACTCGTGACCACGATCGGTGCAATTCGATCGAAACGTGTAACCAAGGTAGGTAAGGTAACGTGGTAACCAAGAGGTATTGTACCTTTTAAATATTATCGCGATTAAGTCCCGAATTACACATTTAATAAGCCGCTTAAAGTTGTACAAAATACTTAGGTACACGAAAGTCAAAACAAGAGAAGCCCGCCATTTTTATTTATAAAATAAACATAAAAATCAAACAAACGATTCCTTGCCTAAAGATTTTGTTAAGTGACTTTGGTTTATCCTTAGCTGTTGACATCGTTAAGGATGACAAACCGAGCTTGAAAACCCACCACGGTTTTCCTTCTCAATAATTGTTTCAACTAAATGACAGGTGATGCGGCAACTGGAAATGTAAGCTTGTAATAACAAAATGTTTCAAATCAAGTTAGAATAGTAGACTTAGTAGATATACTAACTTAACTCTAGGATCATAAACCTTTTGTTCTAAGATCTTGGTTCTTGCAAATTTCTTTCTCTATAGAAATACTGACCTTCATTTTATTTTATACTTGATTGAAGCATAGCAAGACGATGACAAGTGCGAAGGAAAAAGTTGGCCAATTTGTAGTTATTCTTAAGGCGTAAACTCAAATTTAAAATGGTGTTAATAGTTTTGAACTCAGTTAGTGCTATTTTCGAATATATTTTACATTAGCGATTGCTGATAGGACATCACCTTTAATATTTAGTTCAGGCCCAAATAGGCAGTAAAGTTGCTTTTCATTAAAATGTCAGTTTGGATGAAATGCGTTTTCTGATCCGTTATCACAGTTTATAGTTTTATTGCATTCTTGAAAAAAAAAGTTTTTTGTATGCTTGCATATTGTGTTTGAACATGGCTACCTATTTCTTGTGTAACCTTCATTGTATTCGATTGATTTGAAATTTAGAGATTAATCAAAACTTCAAAGCGAACGAACGAGTCGCGTTCAACAGCTAGTTATGAAATAAAAATGGCATAACTATCTCTGATGATTTAATTCTTATAAATATTTAAATATTGATTTATAAAGTTTGTTTTTATTCTTATTTATTTTAATTTAATTTGTTCAATTTACCAAACATTTGCACGCCGAATGGTAACTACTTAATACCTTGAAACTGTAAATAATCTTGTACCATCTGTAAATTGACCTGTGTTATGTAAATAAATTAATCCTATTCTCTTCTCATTGAAAAATTATATATATATTATGATTGTTTGGCTTACTTATGTAGCAATCGCAACATAAAATTATTTTCACTCCAACAAATATGACACATCCATACCACATGTAGGTACACGTACAGACAGCTAATGATGTAAGTATATATAAAACATTTAGGTATATAATTGAATAAAGTAAATAATTAGGTACACTCGGAGACATCTGTTTTGTTTTTGCAGCATCTGGCATTCGTTTTTCCCTTTTTTAGTTTTATTTTAGCGTTAATTTAAAGATCCATTTAGATTAGCCGCTCAATGTGTACTAAAACAAAATAAATAGATGAAATAATAATGTTGGTTATTTATTAATAAAATATGAATTAAAACCCTTATATACTTAGAATAGTAACTCTCCTTTACCTATGGTTTTTATTTGTTATGAATTTATGTAAGTACTTAAAATTTACCTATATACTTACTTTTAAAATTCAAACTATTAAAAGAAATGATTTAAATCGAAATAGAAAGATTTATATTACTTTATTTGTACTTTATGCACCATTCGTCCGATCATCATGATTTTTGGCATAGGTACACGTTGCCAGCGATACAAAGAAGGATATATGGTATCTAGTATAGAAAAAAGTCATTACTTTTAGGAAGGACCATTGTCCTGAGAGATGAAAAAAATATTATACTATACGCGAGCGAAAGCTAATATCTAAATATTCCAAAGTAAATTCAAGGCAATTAAGAAATAAGAGAAATAATAGACATAATTGATTTTGATATGGCCCAGGTGAATCAATCCTCGGCACAGTTTTAGAATCAGGGCATATAGTGTGACCCTGCATGACCTTTCCCTCTGAATCCGTCGCTGTATCTACGAATGAAAATCGATATCAGCGAGGGCATAATGTTGCCATAGAAAAATCATACCGTTCGGATCTTTGTACACATAACTTGCTAATCCAAACAATTTCCTCTATATTTTATTACCTTTTTATCGTTTCGCCACTAGTACTCTTCACACATCATGTAGGTACATAATAGCATATATCGTTCATTTAAATGTTGAAATTGTTAAATTAAATAAGGACGGTGAAGTAACATTTAAGAACCACTCAGTTGACCCACATTGCGAATCTAGCACATGCAAAACAGTTTATAACTTAGTTATTGAACATCAAACGTACTTAAGTACAACTGTTAATTTAGTTATAAGCAAGTACTTAGGTAGGTAGTTTAGTAGGTAGGTATGTAATAATTACTACAATTAAGTATCATCATGGTTGTTTTGTTTTTTATTATTGATAGGTAACAGGTAACTCTGCAGCTTTATAATAAAAATTAATGTTTAGAGCGTCTGTAGACAGTCGGGTATGTCTAAGGATCCATAATATTTCACAATTAATTTTTATATTAAAAAATGTAAACTTTAATAACAATACTGAACTAAATTATTTTTTTAGATATAAAACATTTTTTCGGTACTGGCAACATTGGCTACAATCTGTAAACAATGCACTAATCTCAGATTTGTTTGTGTACATAGCTAGTGTTTGTATACTCTTTGTACATAGCTATTAACCGTGCACCGTAGCTGTGTGAGTGAAAAGATGAACTTCGAATGTGTTTGTCTGAGGTTTATGTGTGTGAATGAAGTAGTGCTTTCAATGAAAGTATTGGTTACCATTATGCGATTTGCTTGTAGGTTAGTCGATTTATAATTCAATTGATACATAGGTTTTCAACAGGTATGTAATTTTTAAAAATATTTTGTGTTTCCATGATTTAATACAGAGCTTGTATAGAAAAAAGCACCAAATGTAGAAAAATAGATAATATAATTAAGAAAGAACAAAATTACATGCCTTTAATTATTTACTTGTGATAATCATACTGGGGTAAATATATTTAAACTTTATTTTACATAATTTTTAAAGTAAAAAGACAGAATGTTACTGAAAGGTGTGGACATATTTTATGGTGGTATAGTAGACCTCGTAAATAAAGTAAAACGTTTAGAATTTTATTTTAAAATTATCGAATTAAACTTGAAAATTGACCTACAAAGCTAATATTTCGTAAGAGAGAAAGCTGACATGAATTAAACTTAGCTGTGGTATTTAATACCAAGGGTGTTGATCGAATGTCCAGATTTTTCTGAAAATGTCTTAAGAATAAAATAAAAAATCAAATCGTTGAAATTATTATAAAGATACATAATAATATAATGTTTAGAAATGTGCACCTTTATAAGACACAGGTTTGACCGCATATGGAATACTGTTCTCATATCTATGCAGGAGCACCCCAGTACCAGCTCCTCTTTTTAGACCGCATTCAACGGAGAGCGACTCGAATCATCGATTGCCAGGATATTTCAGATCGGCTGCATTCTCTATCGCATGTATCATGGGGAGTGCTCCAAGGAATTGTTCGGACTTATACCGGCCACAACGTTTCGCCATCGTTTAACGCGACAAAACTTTCATCGCCATCACCTGGATAATTGGCAATCCACCACTGTGCGGTTCTTCAGAATTTTTTTGCCTCGCTCAACCAATTTTTGGAACAAATTGTCACCTGCGGTATTTCCGGATCGATACGACCTTCAAGAAAAGAGAGTACTTCTATCTCAAAGGCCGGCAACGCACTTGTGACTCTTGAGTTGCAACTTACAGGTGTCCATGGGCAACTTTAGTCAATTACCAACAGGTGACCCGTCTGCTCGTTTGCCCTTTATTGTATAAAAAAACCTAGAAAAAGCAATTCCCTAAGAAAGAAAAATAAAGTTTATTTCAAAATCCATTTTATAACATTCTGTATTCTGTACACTTAGATTAAATCCTTTAACCTTCAAAAACATACTTTCACAGAAAAAGAAAGATATAGGTCATGAAACAAAATAAAATACTTGAAAAGAAGACAACTACTGTTTGAAAACATTAAGTCAATGTAATTTAAAGAACAAGGAAGGTTCCTTAAATAACATTGACTAAAACCATATAAATACTATTTACTTTAGAAGCCAATTTTGGTAGGTAAGGATTCGGATTTAAGCCAACATTAATTTTTAAAACAGTGCAGGAAATTCATAACTATTAAGTTATATTACATACTTATGATATCATGTTAAAATTATGTAATGATAGATGTTTAATTAGAAATAAATAAATAAAAATAAACTATGTATGATCTTAGATTAATATTACAAAAATTGATATGACTGAACTTAAAAGATTTGTGGGCACAAATCTTGTGCACAACAACCTCTCGTGTCTCGAGACAGCGAGCTTTATTCTTAATCGATACAACTCGACTAAAGCTCCTATTTTATTTAGTGTAACTTTCGCAACCAGCGCTAGTTAAATTTTAGTATCTACTTGGGAAGCGCGAGGGAGGGACGTGAAAATGACGGGCGTCGATGAAATATTAAATTATCAAAGTAATCCTGACGACGACTACTACGCCTTGTTAAGGTGTGATGAAAACTCAACCGTAAGTAGTTAAAACCATGGTTTTTCATTTTATTAATTTATTTAGTATCTGATGTATTGTGGACTCGGAGTTCTACTGTATTGATTGCACAATTCTGCTCAATGACCTTAATTTTCGCAAGGACACAGAGTTGACCTAGATCTGATAAATATTATAGTTTGTTTATGTGGATATCTATAAAGCTTCAAGAATTCAATTACAATACGTAATAACGTACTTAAGGTACGTAATGAACTGATAGTTATATATTTGTAAATATATGTGACGTCAATGTTATGTTTGGTTTTTCCAGTTCCCCTTTGTGGTGAAATGAAATATTCTTACCTGTTGACTTCTAAGAAGTCTAGTCATACGCCAAATTATTTTTTAATAGAAAGAGACCCCTAATGACTAAAATTATTAAGTGAATGAGTTTTATTTATTAAAAAACATTGTAGGTCGAGCAAATAACTACGGAATATAAAGTTCTCGCTCTACAATATCATCCCGACAAGAATGATGGTGACAAGGATGCTGAAGCTAAGTTCCAGAAACTGAAGGTGAGATTTTTTCATATGATGAAGGTGCCAAACAAGTAGCTTTCTTACTTTAAGCAGTTATTTATGTCTTTACAGAGCTGTGATATTAGTGGTGTCACATTATGAAATCGAGATATTTTCCCGGACACCATTTTTTATGAAATTAAATAGCTTGTTCAATAATTATAAGTTATCCCTGGCACAGTGTCCTATTTGAAAACCCCGTCCAGGCGGTCCCCGGACGCCTTCTAAGCAAGGATAAATCTGGGGAAACCCAGACAGATGGCAGCCCTGTCACATGTGCAGTGGCAAATTCATTCCATCAGGCTTTAAGTATGGGCGACTGGACTTAGATAGATAGAATATTCTTTATTGTACACCGTTAAATAAACTTACTTATCTATACTAAATATTAATAAAATAAAGTTGAAGAGTTTGTTTGTTTAAATGCGCTAATCTCTAGAACTATCAGTCAAATTCAATAATTATTTTTGTACTGGAGTGGAGTATTTATTGAGGTTGGTTATAGGCCATGTAAAACTACACTACAACCCTTAGGTGCGGAGCAGTGACATTAAACATAGGCGAAACTGTAGGGAGGACCTAGTTAAAGATATATATACTCACACATATATTTTGGGCAATGCCCGAACAGTTTTGGACCCCATGAGAGGCCTGTTGGTTAGTAACCCTGACTGTTGCGCCATAGGTAGTGGGTTCGATTCCCGCTCGAGTCTGGGTGTTCTTTGTGTCTGTTGTTTGTATGTATGTATGTAAAGGCCTCCATGACACAGGAGTCATTCCTAATGTGGGATTTGCATCATTTTTAATCATGATTTAATTTTAATTATCTGTGTCATAAAATATATTGTTGAAGTGAAAGATTCTAAAGGTGCTCTAGTTTATCTCCATAAAAGCTTTAGATAGTAAAATGTGTAATTTTTATAGAAGTTTTTATGCACAAAGCTAAAAAATTAAAAAGTGATTAAAAAATTATTTACAAAGATTCATAATAACAAATAACTTTAAAAGCAATCTCAAATAACTTTGGCTGTAAGTAATCAAAATATTTATTATTCAAAAGTATAAATAATTGTATTTTGAAGTGATGTATTCAGAGATATTTTATGAAAATATCCCAAACAAAGAGTGATTTATAAATTTTATGAAAGGAATAATGTTCAATATCATTGCTTTATCACAAATTATCATGCAATTAATTGAAATGTTATTGGAATTAAGATATCCTATAAGATATATAATTTTAGTGATGAGTTAGACCTGTTGACTAGGTCACTGCTAATATTTGAATTTGCTAAAGTATAGTTGGTAAGTATTTAAGTATCACTACAATCACTGAATATTAGTCATGTCGTTGTTAATTGTTGCCACCTTTGCGATCTTTCTCCATCGGTCTCGGTTAGCTGCTTAGCGAGCGCATTGGGCGATGGGGGCTTTGGTCAGAGTTTGAACGATGTCGGTCCATCTAAAAGGTGAGCGACCTCTGGATCTTTTGCTTTCCACTCGGCGTTCCTCCAATCACGATTCTTTCCATAGCGTCGTAATTTCGTGTAATGTGCCCAAAAAACTTAAAATTCGTAGTTCGAAAGCCTTTGTTTGACACCAATTTCTTTAAGAATGGACACGTTAGTCCGATAAGCGGTCGAAGAAACTCTAAGCAGGCGTGGCCAGTACCACATTTCTAAGGTGTCAATCTTGCGTCTATCCTTCAATCGCAGTGTCCACGTTTCTGCTCCGTTAAGAAAGATAGGAAAGGCCAAGGTGTTTTGAGACGAACTTTAGTGTTTTTAGTTATCGGTCGATCCTTCCAAATCTTTTCCAACTTCTACCCTGCTGAACGCGTTATGGTTTCGTCAGTATGTCAATAGCTCGATCCACGATCATCATTTTAGTTTTTTTTGTGGATAATGCCTAGTCCGAATTCAAGGTTGGTAGTTTCTAGCATTGTGAGAAGAGTGGGTATGTCTTCTTTGGAAGATGTAAAAAGAGTGGTATTGTCAGCATAGCGAAGGTTAGATGGGCGCCTACCTCCAATAGAAACTCCTTTCTCCCACCGTTCCAGTAGTATCGTATAACGTACTCAGTGTAAATGTTGAATAGGATTGGCGATGGTATACGTCCTTGTTCGACTGCTACTTGGGTTTTAAAGGATTCAGAGTCAACACCATTCAAACGTAAGCTGACAGTTCCATCCTCGTTAAGTTTTCTGGTGAGATGTACCAGATGTTGTGTTACACCCATCGTATAGAACTTTTTTTTTTTTTATTTATTTATTTATTTTGACATTTTATAAGCCTTATTTTAGTACAAAGGTCCACAAAACTGCTTTAAACAGTTTGACTGACTTTCCACAGCTTAGTCCAGTTGACGGTGTAAAATTTAAATAAATAGCGACTCTTGCTCCGACACAATAAGGAGCAATTCAGATCGCACACCGCTAATTCCAAACGGCTTATATTAACCTAAAACTTGCTTCTCTTTCTATCGCATAACTCTTATCTGTTCTGATGCCGTTAAGGTTGTTTTCTGTAAGAAGAATTAATCTAAATATTTAATAACCAGTTATGTGCCTATTACTTTACTTCTGTAAACAAATGAAGTTTTAAATAAACCTAGGCTAGGTATTTACTCAGTAGTACCTACGTAGATGTAACTTATATTAAAGAAAACTATTTTATTTCACAATCCTTGCATAGATACTTTAATCTCTAAGAAGATAGGCATTTGCCATACGTTAGTGTGTACCTTGGAATGAAACTATCTCTTTTAGCTGTTTAGCTAGGTAGGTATATGCAAATCAAATCGCGGAACCCTACTCCTTATAACACCAGCTATTTGCCATTGAAAGTCCCATGGAAATCGGTCCACCCGTTGCGGAGATTAGCCGAACAAACAGACAAAAATTGTAAAACATATTGTTTTGGTATATGTACCGTATATACATCCAAATGCACTTAGTAAAAAGCGGTTATTTTAATATTACAAACAGACACTCAGATGTATAGATAGAAGATGTGTATCAGTTGTTGTGGTCCTAATAAATAAATATACTTATCAAAGCTAAACTTGACCTTTTAAACAGAACTTGTAAGTATCTAACTATACTGATTATAATTAATAATATAATTTAACTACGTAAATACGGGAAACGTAATTCGTAAGCGACGAACGGACGAAGCGACGTAGCGCGTGAGTGAGTATCGAAGTAACGTGCTACCTGGCCGGCACGTGGCAGCCCACTGAGTTTCGCTCGACTCATTGACGCTGCTAGGTACCTGTAGCTTAATACCTACTGCCCGGAGTGGGCCTAGCCTGGTATAAGCCTGAATGATGTCTGAGGGATATGGTGATGCATCGACCTTTACAGATATTAGACGCTCATTGATGGCTTCATATCCTAGTACACACTTGCTCCATTGTTTTGCAATGACAATAGCTACGCCTGCAATGCAGTTGTTTTTATTTCCTGAATAAAACATTTTGATTACCAGTTTCAAAATAGGCAAGTGGCTATTTTTAACTTCCAGTGAGTCTCGCTAATGCTTGCTATTATTACGTGGTTACGCTCGAGTTCATGACCAAGGACGTTAAGTTTGCCCTCCATGACGTGACGTTCCATGTTCCAATGCGGATCATCTTGCGTAGTTGCAAACGTCGCAAACCAGTTGCATTCATCCAATGGAAGGCCTGGTTCGCCTACACTCCCATAAGCGGTCGCCAATTTCACACCTTGATTCCCAGAAAAGCCAATACGCCGGTCGCGACACGGGTCGCATTGCACTCTCACATTATTATTACTTGACATTCCATGACTTTCTTTCTTTCTTTCTTTTAAAAAGACAACTCCCCGCATTAGGAATTACTCCTGTGTCGCGGGGGACTTTACAAACATACAAATAACGGACACAAAGAACACCCAGACTCAGGTGGGAATCTAACCCACGACCTCTGGCTTAGCAGTCAGGGTCACTAACCACTAGACCAACAGGCCAGTCAAACTCTCATTAGAGTAGTACTCATACTACTATGAATGGTTTTCCGTTGCCTTCTACCCCAAATATTATGGAGTTATTTGGACTCCAAGGTCATTGCAGCCTCTTCCTCCCAGTTCCTTGATTAGGTGCACGGTAACACGCGTGCTGGTGAGGTCGACATTAGGATTTTCCCTTATCTCCTTTAGATCCATTGTAATGGTTAGCTATGCTGGAAGGGCAAAAATAACTTAATGTGGGGGCTATCTTACAGGAGAGCAATTTGAATTTTCGAAGTATAGGAAATATCTAAGTATCTTTTGTAGACTTTATAAACACTAGTCTAAATATTTAAGAACTATAACTAGCCGTCCCCCCCAGTTTCAAGCGTGTTTATTGTCATTGTTCTGCTCCTAAATGTCATAGCATTATGTTAAATATCCTATAATCCACCTTAAGAAGAATTGACTATTAATAATATGCTACTTGTGGGCCCCAGATTATCATACTCAATAAAACAACAATCTCTGCAGCCTTATTATAGTAGTTATATAAAACTATCGCACACTTCCTAACAAAAATAATTATGAAAGGCGTTTAAGGCCTTCCTTAATCATTAACCTCTAAACTAACCTTCATGTTGCTTTGTATTTTAAACCTTTCTAGCTTCACAATGTATTAGTAAATATTATTTAAATACAAAAATGACCAGTATTTTGAATCAATATTGTTATCTCATCCATTATCCGAGGAATGAGCCACTCCTTATCACCATAAAATAAAATTATAAATTTTATTTAACAGGAGGCTAAGGAGACGCTCTGTGATCCATCCAAGCGCGCTCTCTACGACAAGTGGCGCCTCAGCGGCATCTCCATGGGCTACAAACAGTGGTTGGGCATGAAGGATCATGTGCAGCAATCTATGCACTGGTCTAAGCCCAAAACTAAAGATCGCATGTTGGAGGGCGAATGCGGCCGCGCCTCTGGCCCTTCAAGCCTGGGTCCGAGTAACCCCTCGGCACGTCGCGCATCTGAGGGTGGTACAGCACTCTGGGGCCGCTGGGGCACTGGTAACCAGGAACCCCCTTCGGAGGTCATCAATAAATTCCGCAATTATGAAATCTAAACCATAAATAGGTTTGGATGAAAATAGCCTGAAAGTTATTTTGAAGTACCTACCTTATTTAGTCTTGTGTTATAATTTTTTTGCAAAGAGGTTACTTGTGCCCTAATCTCTTTTTTAATAAATGTACTTAGTTTAAAAAAATACATCACGTTATTTGTGATATTTTTGTAACCAGGTTGTTTATTAATTATAACTTGCCATTACAATCTTACAAGTTAAGTCATGTTGTATTTGAAGATTTATAAGTGTATTTAAAATTAAGGATAATTAATTAATATAAGTTATAATAAAGGCACAATATTCATCAAGTCAGCTCGCGGTACGTTTCTCGAATGTTCCTCGATATTCTAGATAATTACTGTTTTGAGTGTTCGATGTGCAAAATAAATGTATCTGTATTCTGTTGTATGTAGAAACAAGTTACAAGTTTAAAACCCCCAAATCCAGAGTGACGTAGTGTAAGACACTCTTAGCTGTTACCCCTAGATATAAGCTGTGCACATTCCTGATAAACTTATGAGTCTGATTTATTACATTTCTGCTCTAAAACAATATATAATGTCTACTTAAAGAATCTCGATATTTTGAAGATTTATATTTTTGATCCTCTTTATCTTACTATAAGTATGATATTATTTTTAATGAGAATGAGAGTTAGCGGACGTTGTTGTGAGATGTATAACTATACAGGGTATCGTTGCGAGACAGGACTTTATTTATTTTACCTTCTGCAACCTTGACAATTCTACTTTCTATTAATATTATAATGATCTACACAAATTATATATAAGTACTCGTATTTGTTCCAACATAAATGTTGTGTTACTCGTTAGTTACGTAGATTTTAAATGGTATTATGTGTTAAATGTTTGATCAGTATTTACTTTATGTATTTAAAATATATAATTAAATGTTAAATGGGTAGCTGAATTTTAAAATTAAATGTTTTGTCTCGGTAAGAATTATGACAAATTAAATGAAGCCAAATGTATTTTATTTTTGATGTATTTCTTCTTAAAACAATAAATGTTTACTGAAAAGACTTTCGTTTCTATGTTATTCTAGCCCTTGCATTATTCTGTATGCACTAGACTACCTACTCTTTGTCATAATACTTAACTCCTTTAATTTTATTTCCTTCATCGGTTAGGATCGCCATTCAATAATCGAGAAATTTGCAACTCTAGAATCAAGAGCAGAAGTTCGGTCGTGCATCAGGTAGGCCATCCAGGATTGGGTATCCATGTTTGACCACTGAACCTAGGAAACTTAAATGTCAGCATAAATACGCTATGAACAGGCCTTAACAGATTCTTAACGCCGTGACACTTAAGTGTTCAATCTATAGCTGCAAGATTAAATATGTATATAGCAATTATAGATTTAACTTTTTAACCATCCATCCTCATCATTATTACAAAACGTAAGCCAACGATATTATCTACTAGATTTGAACCATTCTAAAACGACGTTTTATCGTTTGGTTATCAGTGCAAGGAAACGCAAATGAAATAAGCTACGCAAAGTCAAATCAGCTGGTCTATAGTGTAATTATTAACTTAGGTTATATGAGCTATATACATGATACTACCAAATTAAATTTAATGCAGATCTATTCTAAACTGACTTAATGTGTCCTCCGTGTCCCTGTGGACTACTTAGTAGGTTCGTTTAAAAAAACTTGCTAACGCACACACATCTTTACACTGGCTGGCCTGTTGGTCTAGTGGTTAGTGACCCTGACTGCTAAGCCAGAGGTCGTGGGTTCGATTCCCACCCAGGACAAATAATTGTGTGATGAGCATTTGTTCTGTGTCTGGGTGTAATTTATCTATAATATGTATGTATTTAGAAATATATAAGTATGTTTATGAGCAGTCTGGTTACCATAGTACAGGCTCTGCCTAGTTTGGGATCAGACGGCCGTGTGTGAGATGTGTGGAGTTATTATTATTATATTTCTCTTTATTTACTTAATATACATATAAATTTATGTTTTAACGTTAACAAGACCTTTATAAGCCAGGACCTCAGTCAAGGCAAAGCAGTATCATTGACATGCATCCAATTGCTATTCTTATAACAACAGGAGATTTCAGCAAATTTATACAAATTTAATCAATTATACACCTAAATCTTCCTCATTTATCACTCTATCCGTTGGTGAAAACCGTATGAAAATATAGGTACTTTTAGAGTTTATTGTCATGCTATTATTTCTATGCAAATCACCACGTGCGGATGACTAATGCCGCGTTCCAATAAACAAAAAACGATTCGTTTTGCTTACGGACGGTAAAATTTTCGTTGAAAATTCAAGGACAATTTTACCGTCCGTAAGCAAAACGAATCGTTTCTTGTTTATTGGAACGCTGCATTACTGACGTATTGATTGCGTTTGTGCTTGCGCGATGACCCAGAGTGCATACTGTGCGCATAAGGGCTCACCGCTGAGTCCGTTTAAACAGCTAGGCATCTCAATATACTTACATAGGTATATGTAGGAATTACGAATTAATTGTTGAAGTTACAAAACTGCACTCAGTGTTGTTGGTAATGGACTTAGCCTTAAAATTTTAAAAGGACTCGGATATTGTAGGACTAATTAGGGACTTTAAAAATTTTAATCATATTTCAAGTTGATCGTAAACAACAGATAAACTTCATAGATTAATCATTGAAAAGGATAATAGGTTGTTAGTGTGTTCCAGGAACGCTTGAAGTGTCCAGTCAGTATTGATAATGACATTTTTTTTTAGTAGGTACCTACTACTATGTATGGGCCGCCTTGAGCGGAGTGATACCACGCCCTCACAGATAACCGACGTGAAGCAATGCTTCATGAAGCTGGTCTGATGGTAGGTAACCAGTTATTGGATGCCTGTAAAAGCGAAGTAGGTAAATGAAAATCGATTTTATTATAGAGACTGAGGTAAGGCAGAAGATTTCTCTTCGATTAGGAAGCATCTCAAGTGTATAGAAGGAGGAGTGGATTAGTTAGACTTCTGGTGATGGCGTATTGGTTGGTTACAGTGACAGCACTGGTACCTATTGGTATTTTCAAGCATCACTATTCGCTTACGACTGATAGTAAGCGATCATGCTTGTAAAACTCTGAGCGCGTCATATACTGATCTGCCAAACTTCGTAGAGTCACAGAATACATAATAGTACAGGTAGAGTATATAAAGAAAATAAAATAGATTCTGTATAAAATAGAGCGATGCTTATCAATTACTGACAGTTTGTTTACCGGCCTGTTGGTTGCTGTATGCGTACTTATTAAGTTAATTAAAGTAACGTTTTAAGTAAATTTTTTCCTAAGCCCCCGGTACGGGAGATTGAGCTTGAGAAATTGTTAAGAATTTTCAGAAAATAATAAAAAACATGTTGGAAAAGAGTGTCCTTGAAGTTTCTTCTCCATAGGATCTACGTTTTGGAACAAGCAATTAGCAACGACGTACTTATTCTGACCGACTTCTACTCCTTACAATTCAAAAATACCTACACCTAATTGGTTTAGGTAATTGAAATAAATGATTTTAATTGGTGAAGTGAAGGTGACGAAACGCCACCCTGCGGTACACCAGCACATAGATTACACCAGGAAGAGTTCTATATCGCATACACGCTGTTAAAAGTATGTCAATCGTAACTGATGAAATTCATTTCGGTCAGTAGGTATAAGTAGGACCTGCCAAAAGTGTTCATTTTAAAAGCAAATAAAAATAAATCACGTTCTATTTTTGACGGTGTTTTCCTTGAATGGTAGACACTTAAAAAGAAACCACACAAAGAAGTAAAAATATGTAGCTGAAAAAGTCTTAACCATAGTCCCTAGTGCAAACTTTCACACTGCAAAGAAAAAACTCTTAGAAGTTAATTTCTTTTGATATGAGCAGTTAGAGAATTAACCAATGAAGAGCTAGAGACTAGATACATCAAATGCCAATAGCAACTTATGGCTATGCTACAGCCCATGATCATCTTGTCCATACCCTAAGGATCATCCGGGACACAGAAGTGTACCCGGTACGTACGTAATACACTTGACGTCCCACTAAAATGATTTACACTTTCCTGGGACGTCAAGGGTTGGGTCAGCTTGGATAATATGTTTATTTTCTTCGATTATAGTGTCAAATAAGTAAAATCCATTTTTAGATGCCAACTTTAGATGAATCGATATGTTAATGCCGAGCTCATTTTTAATATTTAACGTTATGTCCTGTCCGTAGTATTACAGAACACCTACTCGGAGTGACAGTATTCTGATAGGTAAGTTAGTAGAAAATTTATAAAAGCTATACCAAATCGTGGAAACGCCAATCGGTTCGCAGTTCAGCAGTCAACAAAGCATTTTTCAAAGAAAATATTTTGTAAACACGTCGCGTGACATGCCAACATGCTACCTTCAAACATGAGAAAAGAAACAACAAGCTTACACAGACACACACCATCCTGTTTAATCATTCCTTGGATTTTTGTGTTGGAAAATATGTACAGCGCGTGCTGTATTCATAACACATACCTACTTATCATTTCCTTACATCCTATCCTTAAATAAATTTTACACTATAATTAAATTTCATTGTATTTATTGTATACAATATTTGTGTTTTATAAAAAAATAATAAGCATGTTTAGAAAAAGTTACAAATAAAAATTATTTATTCTGGGGGATTAGTCCCTGAAACAGCTCTACAAACTACGCGGTGAAATCACTTAACTATTCTTGATTATTTTATGATTTTTTTTTTTATATTATTATATTTTTTTTCTATTCTATTATAATTACACGCCAATAGATTTTTTACCGTCACATATCTACAGTAGAAAGAAGAAACAGCAGAAACATTAAAAAACTGAGTGAACTTCTGTCCTTTATTTCTGTTTTTTATTTTGTCATTTGCTTTTTTTCTTGTATAGGTACATGTTTTTTGTTTAAATATGTCTTGTGTGCGTCAAATGTTTGTGCAAAATAAAAGGATTTTCTTTCTTTCTTCCTTATTTGGGCACGGGCGGCGGGTGTAAATGGATTAAATATGTAGCATGTTAGGCAACGATCGCAGCACAACGCTTTTTTTGTATAACTAATAACTATGTCGTACTCGAGCCAACTAAAAATACAATTTAGTAGTTAGAGTAAATAAAAGCCTAAGTGCTCTACTATCCCCTGTTAACGCGGTCGCAAACCTAAAAGTATTGTTTTGCTTAGGTATTCTTAAACCTCGATATATAACAAACAAAATACACAAATAAAACTCAAATTAGAAATTGTACCACTACTTCATTTTGAGCCATAAGAGTTATCTGATGATGGTGCTAACCGATTACACAATTCAGCTATAGTTATGTTAATTTTTTTTTTTAAAATACCCGGTTCTTGAATTACACACTTCCTTATTACCAAAAACACATACTTTTAAAACTAGGTTCGCGAAGAAAGCTCTTTTGCGTTTTCAAACATATTGCAGAAAACTGTTGCTTTCCTAGTAACTACTTCTGAAGTTTTACTCCTTACAAAATTGATGACTAGTATCTCTTTGTTGGCCAAGAAATATTTAGTAAGTAATTATTTTAACTTATTGATTAATTAATACATATTTTTAAATCCACAAATATCGTTCACCGCGGACTAGCTTTGTTGTTTGTTAGATATACCTATATACAGACTACATCTCCTTCTCGCCTGATAGGTACATAACTTGGTGCCGTTACTAGTTTTAAAAATAAAAAACTACACACGCTTACATACTGCTCAATGTGAAACCTATACAGAAGGAGTAAAGATTTCAAAGGAACTAGAATCAAATTTCAGCATTCAAAAGATACCAGTCTCAGTATACTGTAAATACTTATTATATCTTTGGAATACTCATATTTAAGAGCTCCTATAGTCAAATTAGACTTTTTGAAAAAAGTAATAATAATAATCTTGAGAGATACTACTACTTAACTACTACTAGATAATACTTTTTACCAGAGATGTGACTTATCTTAGATACAAGTATTCTATAGTAACAAATAACAAATCTTGTAATTTTTATTATGATGTAAAATCGAAGTTCAAAAACAAGACTTGGTTCGTTCAAGATGAGGAATAGCCGACGACTAAACAGTGTCGATCCGAACGAGAAAATTATTGTAGCCTCCCTTGGCCAAAAGTGGTATAACTTAAGAGCATAAATCTTGATGATCACTAAAAGTAATACAGTAGTCTGCTCTTAAACTCTTTTACAAAATGCAGTAACCGTCTGATCCCAGAAGTTCCGTTAATAGCCTGAATTACCATTGGAAAGCAGATGCTGGAATCAGAACCAACCCACTAAATTGAAGTACCTACCTATTTACGTACTTTTTCGTTTGATGATTGACACAACTTTATCGCTTCTCGGTACTCGGTAAAGCGGTCTAGTAATTCCAAAATTTCTAGGCAACCTATTGTCAGTGAATGCAATCGTTTCTATTAAGATCCGTTTCTATATTATTGTACCACAATAGAGATCACGAGTGAACTGATATTAGCGATGGCCTCCTGGAAGTACAAATTTTGGTCACTAACCGCGCTTTACTAAGTAAGGTACAAGGTTTGGTCATTATCAATACCTACTCCAGACAGGTAGGATCTGACCCTATAAGATTAATGGTGTTATTCCATTTAAAGTCGGTCAAATAAAATATCATATCTTATTGTTATCGCCATTAAGGCGTGACGTATATATGTATGTACCCAAGTCTCAAAATTGTACCTTAATTTTTTTAAACTAACTTTAATTGAAACTAAATTATTTAACACCAAAAAAATACACATTATCTTAACTTTTTTGTGTTGTTTCTAATATAAACCTTCTTTTTAATTACATTAAATTGGCTGTCAATAAAATGTAGGTAAGAAATAACTAACACGTTTTCATAGCAAACCAAATAAAAAAGTAAAAAGAGTTCCACTATCCACCGCCTCTCTCCATCACCAGAGCATCGTAACTAAGACCAATCATATGATAAACTCGAGGGGTTTACGAGTAGCCACTGACGAGTTCCTCTATCTACCTCCAAGGTCAGATCAGCTCCAAGATGCCAAATTATAGTATTATCATTCGAAGTACAGATACCTACAAAGTTTCAATTTGATATGACACTTTATTAAAAGGAAGTTACATTTTACATTCTAAATTTGTGTAGGTACACGGTTAGTTACAAATCAAGGTAAAAAAAGTAAGTGCTATTATGAGTACATTAATAAGCTATTGGCAAAAAAAGAGACAAGCTAAACCTCTTTACATCTATAACGTAATAACGTGGGAGAGCCATGCTTCGGCACGTATGGGCCGGTTCGACCGGAGTGATACCACGGCCTCACAGAAAACCGTCAGTGAAGCAATGAATTGCTTTTCGCCCAGTGAGTGAGGTTCCCGGAGGCCCTAATCCTTCCCTCTCCCCGTCTCTCCTCCCCTAACCCTCTTCCCCCTGCCTCTACTAAATCCTTAAAGGCTGGCAACGTATTTGTGACTCTTGAGTTTGAGGTGCTCATGGGCGGCGGTAGTAATTTACCATCAGGTGACTCGTCTGCTCGTTTGCCCCTTATACCATAAATAAAAACGTTCATTAGAAAATAAATTAACAGTATTTATACTTTGAACACAGCTGGAAACTAGCTATTTCAAAACTATTCTTTAATTCTGGAATACATTACGCTGAAGACCTTGCGTATAGAGCGCAAAAGGCGTGCAATATTCTCACTTAATCCTGTAGTCTCGGTATCGGTTGCTTCGATACAGACTTAACATGTTCTAATTACGTATAATAGGAGTAGAATCGCACAATAATCAATTACAGATGTATCCTCGAGCTATTCTGAAATTGTATTTAAATTTCAATTGACTTTATATTACCTATCACAAAGTCATGTTCACCTTTGGCATTCACTAATACCTTTGGAGTAGGTAATTGGCTTAAAAGTGAAATGCTTGTTGATAAACAAATTATATTACTACCTTACACGAATTTCAATATATGATAAGACTTTCTGCTAAAAAAAATGTTTAAGTTTAAGACTGAATGTGTTTTGAGCTCTGGAAAGATTACATATGGAATTCTCAGTATCTAAATTCTAAAATTGTATGTCCCGGTGGTCCAGCAGCTATCTTAATGTGATATTACAATATTATTAATGTTGAGGCTTACGCGCGAATGTCGTCGGCGCGTCGTGTGTTGCCCGCGAGGATTCCAGTCAGTGGATGTTTACAGTCCAGAGCTCCGGTTTCATCATTAGCATCGACGACCGACTCCACTAGCCATCAGTTTGTTGCCAGCACTTGGCTGATTCGAAAGTGTAGTGTTAAGTATCTTAACAGTCATTGAACACCCTCATACATCTTTCGACTTTGATAAATTGATTACTAATATAAAGAAAAGACAATAGTTGATCACCGTTTTTATTTGGAATCATTTCTCCAATTAGTAGGATTACGTATACTGCGATCCGCTTCGAGAGGGTGAGTTTTATTACTTTAGAGTCGACGTGGAAGTTTTTTGTATTCGTATAAAAGACGTTTTCGTATTTATGGAACCCTGGTTTAATACGTACATAAAGACAAAAACAGTAAAGAAGGAAACTATACATTGATTTTTTTATTAAAATTAGGACGTCCTTTGTGTTTAGACCTGTGCAGCTGTGTGAGCATTTTACCTTGCTTGTCTGAGGCTAGTAAGTGGTAGTGGATTAATTATGCGCAAGCTACATTTGTTTCTGCTATGTGAAGCCTTTTCAAATAGCCGTACTTTGATAAATGAGTCGATATTTAAGAGTTAATACAAAAATTATGAGATGTTTTTATTATTCTTCAATCGGGATATTAATTTCTGAATAAAGATATTCTTACAAATTATTAATATCATTTAAAGATACTCAAGATAAACCAAGTTTGACCGTTTTAAAAAGCAAACCCTTTCGTATGTTGTACATGGGTCTGGATGGAACCACACTGGAGATGTATCAATTATAATATAAATTATTAAGATGTCCCATTAATGGAAAATAATTCAGACAACAGGAGCTTCAAGCCGTTGATGATGTTCCTTAAGAGAACTACTAACTACCTAATCGAAATGGCAGGATATTCTGTATGCTTTCCAATCTCTTCAGAGAAATGGTTGTATTACTTTATTCCCGTTACGCATATCTCGTCTATCGCCTCTTATCACATGTGTCACCCTAACAGTACTCTTGTACTAGATCTCTATTAAATATCCAAGGACACAATCCGGCATTTAATGTATAATTATATATGTATATCACGACTAATTTTGATAGTCCCTTAGTGGCCATGGTCCGTTCATGCGATGGAGTAACAAACATCTTTGCAAACTTACACCTCTTATTAATAATTTTTTATAAGGCAGTCTATATTTTCTTAATATAAAATAAACCTTTGCTCAATGGAGATCAACAATGGATTTGGGTGATCATGTACTCGTGTAGAATGATGGTAAATTAAATTCGTAATTTCATTAAGCCACATGGTCTGTTGCTGACATTGAACTGCCATGGCCGATGTTCTATCAGATTTGTGTTTATTCAGTAAAAGAGTTTCATTGAAGGAAGGAAGGAAGGGTTCATTAAAGAAAAATATCCACAAGTTATTTATTTTTCAATCATTTGTTTAGCTGTTTATTTTAAGAGGCAAATTGTAAAAGTAACTGGTAATAGGTAGTGTTATCTTAATCCTGTTTTATTATGTAACGTGAATAAACATGATGATAGATGGAGGAAATATAGATGGAGAAACATGAATTACGGAATTCAATTGCAACAATTTTAACTTGGAGGATGATGCAAGTTCCGTCAGACTGATAAAAGTGATAAGATTGTACGAATATTATTGGAGGAAGACCAACGTGTGACATATCGACAGATCGAGGAAACTCTCAAGTGAAGTACACCAACTGTCCATCGGATTCTTCCCGACCATTTGAAAGTACGGAAACTTTGTTCACTCTGGTGACCTCACTTGATGACTGATCGACTTTGCACTATTCCCGTAAGTAAAAAAACAACTGGACGGGAGTTTTCGAGCAATGAGAGGCTGATGGGAGCTTTTAGGGAGATATGCGGCTGTATTACTGCCAGTGGAGAGTACTTCGAAATAAAATATATTTCACATAAAAATCTTTTTAACAAAAAATTAAACCGACGAAAAGAACTAAAAAGCAAAAAATAAATGAACCTTAAATCTTAAGTATTGAGCTTATTTACATAACCTATCAAATTTGTTATAAACTTATTTTGAGACGGCGCCAAACAACAAACTGATTAATTTTCAAAATTTTATATGTACTTACGTAAGTAATTAATCATTTTATTATTTGGCGCCGACTCAAAATAAGTTTATAATATAATACTTAAGGTTCATTTATTTTTTGCTTTTTAGTTCTTTTTGTCGGTTTAATTTTTTGTTAAAAGATTTTTATTTTATGATTTTTTTTCATCATCACCTCAGCTACATGATGTGATGATTTCTAAACGCAAATACCTGATAAAGTAATGAAAAGTAAACAGAAACACTATTCGTTCCTACAATTTTCGAGGGCTCCTCTCAATTTTATCAGGATCCCATCATCAGATCCTGACTTTCTTGACATGGGACCACCCTGGAGGTATACCCTAACAAAAAAAGAATAATCAAAATCGGTTCATAAATAACGGAGTGAGGGCTGAACAGACATGAAAATAAAAAAATAAAAATATAATACGGTCGAATTGAGAACCACCTTTTTTTTCGTCGGTTAAAAATAAGACAAAACTTTTGTAGCACCCTTGTAAATATAATGTTGTTGTTGTAAATGAAAAAAATTGTGACACTATTTTGTTATGTGACCGAAATAAAGTACTTAAATTTGATATCCGGTATTCGGCCGGGTACTTGGTTATTATCATATGTGGCGACTTCGCGTACTTCAAAATTATTTAGCGAAGACGATCTGAACTACGTATTACATCTGGTCTACGGTCGGATAGGCCGGATACCGGATAGTGATTGGATATCCTTTTCATCTCTTCTTGTAACACTAACACACCACCCGATCCATCCGACTGAGCTTTGGCAACGCTCAGCATTTTGTGCAGGGAGGTAGAGACTTTACAGTCGAGCAAATTCAATTCTAGATAAAGTTTGTACCTAATATTTGCTTCATTTCTTGACGCAAGTGTTCCAGGACCACTTTGTAAACTAATATATAGTTAATGGATAATAGTATTTAATTATAGTTAGGAAAACAGAACCGCAAGCTCAAGTTTGTTCATGTTTTTCATTATATACCTGGAAATATTTACTAAAACTATTTATTTGATTATATAGGCGTTCATACTATACTGTAATAGATATAGGACTACCCAATCCAATAAATTTTCTATACCAATATCGTTGTAAGTAAACTATTGGTACACAAAGTATCTATAATTTTCTTGATACAATTAATTATAATTAATATTCCGCCTTTAGTAAAATAATGCATTGATGTGTGTGTGTGTGTGTGTGGCATTATTAATAATTATAATTACGTATTTATGCCTATATGTATTTAGACCTATAACTAAACATGGAAATTAGAAAATAATCGAGTTTAGATAAAAGTATACTAACGTTTAATCACCATTTAGAGTCCAGTGATAGACTAGTAAATGTTAACAGTTAATCGAGTTTGATGTTGGTTTTAAATTTGATTTGGTTTGGGGCCTTTTAATTTACCTAAGTTCAAATGAAAGTTAACGTTAAAAAAAAAACATTTAAATGCATGTAGAAAAGAAAATAAATTATGGGATGTTAAAAGAGTAGGTAGTGCTTCAGTCATCATTTCAAACCTAGTTAGGGTTCGGGTCTTAGGTATTTATTTTCCCGAAAATATATCCATATTAGCAGCGGCTTTCATGCGAAGCTCAAGCATTAGGTATTACGTAAGCTATATCAACTACCTTTAAGCTAATGATTATAGTGCAAGTATAAGCATATTGATATGGAGTATAGAAGTCGTAGTGCGTGTGGTGTATGCGGGTTTATACCTTGTGTGTTGTATGAGTGTGTTAGTGGATTCGATATTGTTCAAATTTATTAATTTTTCATTTCTTCCTATTACTGTGTATTAAAATTACACCTATTAAATAATATCTACTAGGAACCCGCCCCGGCTTCGCACGGGTAGCAGAGATATCTTTAACAATCATCAACATATTACAATCAATTTACACATAATCTTAACAAATTATACACCTAAACCTTCCTCATGAATCACTCTGTCTATTAGTGAAAACCGCATGAAAATCCGTTCAGTGGTTTTTCAGTTTATCGCGAACAGACAGACAGACAGACAGATGCGGCGGGGGACTTTGTTTTATAATAATTACAATAATGTAGTAGGTATATGTGGCGCAATCGTTAGTTCTAAAGAAGCCCTAACCGACAACTGCAATCCAGGTTTAATTTCATTGAATAAAAAACGACATTTACAATTATTATAACGGTACTCACTAATAATGAGCACGACTGATTGACATAATTATTGATAAAGTTATTAGTAAAAACAATACCCCTCGTACTTTTTGATTGTTTATTTTTAATTTCAGAACCCATCACGATGAATAAAAAGATGCGGAGTGATCAAATTTTAATGACAGTAACATTTCCATAACCAATGTTAGTGAAGAAACATTAACGTTTCCGTGAAAGTGGAATCCGCAGAAGCAACCCGAGAACCTATTTTCCAGTCATTACACTATTGACCTTAAAACAAAGAGCCATTATACAATGACAATGAAATGCAACGCGGAAGCTTAAGTCGATGGGAATTCGATTTTATTTGTAGACGAATATTGACTGAAATATAACTGGAATTAAAAATTAAAGAAATGTTTTATAACGAAAATACAGACAAATTAACCTTTGGACAGAAGTAAGACATTACACTTGAAAATAATATAAACACAATTGAAAAGAATATATTAATTACATGAAGTTGGAATGAACCAGCACCTACGAGTATACCTACTTCAGAAAACCAAAATCGTTAGAATATAAAAAACACGATTACCAAAACATTAATATCTATGTAAATTCTAAAAAAGTAATAAACTGGAAAGCACTTCAATTTATATTGCTTTGATTAAAAAAATCAAAGTGTCTTTCCTCTCCGTTAGTCGAAAGGGACAACAGTCTATTTTAAGTGATAATAGCATTAAAGGCAGCGCCAGAAGATTTGTTTTCCGTGTAAACTCTGGAAACTAATTACTTTACGTCAAAAGAACTAATTTCAATTTGCCTAGTTGTTATACACAGTCTGTAAATAGAATTTTAACATAAGAAATGATGAGGAATGTCTATAAAAATCCGTATTTCAACAAAAAATATCATATTTACGCTACGCTTATAAATAGTACACAAAGCCTCGAAAACAATACAAATTCCAGCAACTTTAATTGATATAAAAAAAAATATTCAATTTTGTTCTGAATCATTTGAAAACCCTACAAGTGGAGGTCAATTAATGATATATTACTAGACCGTAATTATTGATACTATTGTGAGCGGAAATAAAATAACTTATACAAATATATATATATATATATTTTAGTAACTGTTACTGCGCAGTGACAAGTTCGACTTACCGACTAGCGTGCTGTTAAGTATTCTGAGTATAACTGAAGGAATTTTTAGCAGTTTAAACTAAAAACAAACTCCTTTAAACTTGTTAACTTAAATAGGTCAACCAGCAGTACAAATACATGACGTCATTACAATTACTCGAAGAACATTCGTAAAACTCAGCTTAAAATTATACAGCTAAAAACAAAAGAAAAACTACGATTACACTGATAGATGCACAGATGAGAAAGGTGAAAACGATTTCAGTAGTTTTTATTTCAGACTGAAAAATTTGAACGTATTTAATGTATGTTTATTTTCGATTGCGGGGCGTTGCTTTCAACGGAAGACTCCAAGCAGTATGAAGAAAACAGGAGTGTTTTAAAGCAAACACAGTAGTGTGCAATGCTAAAGTCTAACCATGCATGTACTTACTTTGTTTGTTCTGAAATATTCTCACTTCCACCAGTTCCTAGCCTCGTCTGGAATGACTGCATTGTTATGAAGTCAAGAAGCCTTAGGGTAATGTATAAACAACAGGAATGTTATGTACAGTATACGTTTAATTCTATATGTAACGTTTTTGTTGTCTTAAATTGCTCTCCGCACATCTGAACAAGAGTGAAGAAAACTTGTAGCGAGGTGAAGTTTTTAGCAGTTTATTCATGGATTTACTAGTCGTATATATACATAGTTACGGACTATGATTGATGCTAAAAAGAACACAAACTTATTGTGTAAAAAACAGACACCGGTAAGTCGAAAAACACTAAGTTGTTTAAAATCTTGTCCTGTCACCGTTGTAATTTGATTAAAATCATGAATATTGTATCATTTTCAGGCACGGAGCACGGATGTCGCAATGGTTATGGGTCCGATTCCCACACGGGACATAAGTTTGTGTGATCCACATATACTTGTCCCGAGTCTGGATGTTCTTTCTGTCCGTTGTTTGAATGTTTATAAAGTTCCTTTTGACATAGGTATAATTTCTAGAGTGGGAGTTGTCTTTGTTTAAAACAAAACAATAGGTGCTTTGACCCAGTCATGCACCGACTGTGGTACGGACTCCACGCGGAGTGACGTAACTTACTGACTACACTAACATGGCTACTTACAAAGTATCGACGTTTCAGAATGTCCCGGCACGTTCCAGTCCTGGCCCGATGTTACACGAATCATGCCTAATTTGGTATATTTTTTGACAAGTAAATGTACACACGGTTAAAAGCTAGATGGAGATAGGTAATTTAGAATAATTGTTTCTCAAAGTAACTGATAGCTACTATTGTTTGTAACACTATCCATAATTATAATATCTTAGGAAATATTACTCATCGCTATCTAGGTCCTGTTCTAGAATACGGACGAACGGATAAAAATACATAGATACATTTTTAACACTGGTAACATTGATCTCAGTTTTAATTTTGAGCCGACCAAGCAGGTTGGGTTTAACGGCAGTTTTTTTTTTCAGAAATTGAATATGGGCATGAGAAAACATTGACAAGCGATATAACATGTACTGTTTTAATGTCTGCTCTTCCTCAGTCAATAAGTCCACTTGGAACAATCACTGACAATATTAATACTATATTATTAATAATGAAAGTGATCTTAGAAAAGATCTTGCATGTGTAACGATATAGTAACTGTAGTATTGATTTCTTTAAACCGAAACCAATTAATAGCTTATAATTTTCTTTTCAGACAAGAATATCAGAAGCCGTTTTACTGATTGATGGGAGCTTTTTCCAACGACGACAGTGTAACAAAATTATAGAACTTGGTTTGGTAAAGTTTTACATTTATACTTCTATATCATTAAAATAATCGTGTTACGAAATTAGTAATAACAGTAAATTGGCAATTAGTAAAAGGTAACATGCATTTCTAGTATACTCATTAATACTTTGAACTAAGTTAATTGCCTATATTAAATAGTAGGTAAAAATGTACTTAACTAAAAGACCGACGTCATAGTCATTATACTACAGGTACAAATTTTGTATTGTAAAATCAATTCAAAATAAATATTATACAATAAGTCAAAATATACAGATATTAAGTATGTTACAAAAAGGTGTGATTAAATTTTAGGAATATAATGTGTAGTCGACAAATATTTGATAAGTATAAGCTTGAAAAAAAAAAACGGATTTTGAAAAAAAGTGAAATTTATTTTCTTTGAAAAGTGTTTTTCCTAGCGTAGGTACAAAATACAATTTCAATGATTTTGTTGTTAATTTTTTTATTCAGACATTTTCAGACAAATCTGAATTTCATACCATCAACATCCTTGGTATTAAATAAGTACCCATAGTTTCATTTATGTCAGGCCTCTCTCTTACGAAATATTAGCTTTATCGGTCAATTTTCAAGTTCAATTTGTCAGTTTCAAAATAAGATTTCTGCATAATAAATTACGCATTTTCCTAAAATTATTAGCATTTTACGTTATTTACAGAGTGGACCCCGTATATAACGTCAACTATATGACCCTAAAATATGACCGCACCTTTCTGTACCACCCTGTAATATTAAGTAGAAGCATAAGGTTTTGATATTTTATTAAAACATAAGATACAAATAGAACTTTAGATAAAACAAATTCATAAAAAAAATTGCTTCTAACGGTTTTTAAAGATTAAATATTTGTATACTTGATTAAATTCGTTGCGGGATCCAAGACAGTTTAAGTTTCAATGGTACTCATTGAAAATTTTGCTCAGTTTTTCGTGGATCAGTGCTGCTAATCTTGACTGGCTTGATCTTTAATAGTTTTAAATATTGCTAGGTAATCACTGTTAACGTTTGCTTTCATAGTAGATGAATACTAATTTCTAAATAAAGTTTTTTTTTCTTTTGGTATCCTTGGATTTCTTTTTGATCAATTCCACTCACATTTCTGTGTTTTTGCTGTGTTTTATCCAAAAGTAACCCAAAAATGCACATAGAATGTGAGTACGAGAGAAAGTTAAACTGTCTTGAAGTTAATTGGAGGAGTCACTTACCAGAGCGGGAAAGAAAAAAGCAAATACAGTTGGAAGATCTATAGAAATGTAAAGGCACACTCTATATCTGTATATTTTAAGTACTCAATATTTGATTTCCTTAATAATATGTAATCGTGAAATGTTCAATCGTACGGATAATCAAACTACTTAGTTTAAATTAGATTCGCCACTTTAGAGGTGAAGTATTAAGTATTACGTAAAGTATTAAAAACAGGAACACTCCCTAGGTTTATGTTGTGTTGACTGTTCACACTTTGACCGAGTATTTGGCCATGTACATTTATATATTTGGCCGTATGCGAGATGTGTCAAGTTATTATCATTATTTAGGCTCTCAGCGCTGGGTGTTGACTTTGCGACGAACATTTTGCGAGGCACAGCACTAATAGTTACCCCGTTGGCCGAAAAAGGTGCGCAGTAGCAAATTGAAGGAATATATGTGGCGATTCCTTATATTATTTTTTAATGTGTTGAACTACTCCATGTCGCATTTGTCAAACGTAAAATCTCATTTTCATTTACTATAGATTTTCCACTTACTGACTCGACACATTTGGGTTCTGATACAAAATCACGACTAGGTTGCTTCTAGCACCTTATATAGGTTGATAAGTTCATATACACATATACCTAAATCATGTAATTCAATTATGATGTTATTATATAGTTTTTACATCAATTCTAAATAAAGTTAATGTCGAAGCCTATTTTGTAAGGTTAATTAAATAATAAACGAGTTTTAAAACTTGCACGGCTTTTATTTAGTTCTTTCAATTATGTTATATTTCAATTTGTTGACGGTGCTATGTTTGTCTTGTTACTTTTGAATGAGTCGTATATTCTTGAAATAATTCTCGGTCCCTTTAATATTAGAAGTTACTAAAGATATTGGAGAATATTTAATACATATTATTTCTTAAAAATATTTTTAACCTAGAATATAAAATAATTGAATTTCATTCGCTCAAATATATCCTTTGTAATAAGAAACATAGTTTTAGCTAGACTGGGGATTCTTTTAGAAGAAATACATTAATTAGCTTGGAAATGTTATAAGTTGTCGTCAAATCTATCGTATAGCTTGAAAATGCCATTTTAGTCAAGTAATTAAACCTTAAATAAAAATTAAATCACGGAATTACTGTTGGAACCCCAAAGAACATTTGCACAATGTTTAAAAAATGTGTAATATTTATGTGCCTTGCTGCTTGCTGATCAAGAGGCGACTAAAGTCTACTAGTTCCCGGAGGCAGTATTTCCAGGGGATGCCAGGGGATGCCAGCATTTTTTATCGTTCGAACGATAAAAATTGGTCGGGAACTCGTTAAAAAACGGTCGTATCTAGAGCCACTCTACAAGCGACCGAAGGTATAATCCGATCATCGGAGAAGTATCTGGTTATAATCTGATGAGAAATATGTTGTAAACTTCACCATCGTCTTCTTATTTTCTACAAAAAATTTGGTGCCAATAGTGTACTCGTTTATGATTACTTATTTAAAAATTTAATAAACTGACAAATGGGTAACGATTAATATGCCAAATACATTTACGATGCTTCTGTGTGTTGCTATATTTTACCACAAATCTTTTATAGGTAGACTTTTACATGTTACGAGAATGTTCGAAGAAAAACTATAAATAAATACCTACCTAGTGTAAATATGTCTAAATTCGCATTGGTTTTGAATAGCCTGAGTGCCGAGTGTTTTTAGTTCAGATGGAATTATAGGAAAAGTACTAGATTTAGTTTATATTCTTTTCAAATCGTAATTAACGTTTTACAAATAAATACACGCGCGGCAGACATACTGATCGATCGACAAATCTCTTGTAAATGTACACATTCAATTACTGGTTTACACAGATTCAATTATCTTTTAATTTAGACTGTATTATTTGCCCATTATGAAGCCGGATCCCTTAATTTATTTTTTATGTTAATAGAAAAATAAATGAATTACGTAATAATTTTAATCTCAGTAAAAACAATCGTAACTTGTAGCCGGCTTTTATGAAAGGTTTGATAAATGTAGAAGAGGCTCTATCATATCTAAATAGAGGCGATAGGGCCTGTTCCACAATTGTAAGACCTTTATTTATAAGTATCCGAGTAAGTACTCCGGATGGGAATAGGGGGTAAGCCTGTGTAGGTATGTGTATTATCTCAGTAAAAATGACGACCTATTCAAGCGCTATTATATACCTTAGATTTAGCATTTGTGTTGATAACCATTAATGCCATGTTTACAAAGCTTGAAGTCATATTGATCATATTGGTAAATCTATTTGTTGCAAACTGCTAAAACATTAACATGATGCCCACGGCCGCACTATACCACCGCACTGCTCGCCGCCTCCAGGGTGCTCATCCTCAGACCTAGGAACCTAAATGGTTGCGCACGGTACAGTTCCGAATGCTCCGGCTGTGGGATGAGCGCCCTGCCAAGGTTTTCCCGAGTGACTACAGTTTGGGGTTCTTCAAGAAAGGCGTGTACAGGTTTTTCAAAAAGGTCGGCAATGTACGAGTCTCCTGGGCGTTCATAGGCTACGGTAACCTGTAACAGGTTACCTTAGTCTATGAATGCCTTACGTGGTGTAAATTATATGTATTACACCTACATGGTGTAAAAAAATATAGTGATTTTTTTTAGTCATTAATCCTGATACTGTCGAAGTTTAATAATTTTGTATAATCTGATGTTTCTACCTGGATATCTTGGTGACAGGGTGGGGAATCCTACGCCCCATTTGGTAACCATGTTTACAAGGCTTGAAGTCGTCTTGACCATATTGGTGAAACCATTTGTTGCAAACTGCACAAATCATTAACGCATTAGCTTATTAATATCGTAATTTTTAACCCGCAACGCAAGAAGGAGGGGTGTTATAAGTTTAACGTGTGTACGTGTGTCTGTGTGTCTGTCTGTGGCATCATAGTTCCTAAAGAGATGAAATGGTTCCTAAGCAGATTACACCAACCGTACACCACATCACACACACACCCACACACTCTCACACAAACGCACACACACACACACACACACACACACACACACACACATACACACGCACACACACACACACACACACGCACACAAACATACACAGGTATTCGCATACACAGACATGCATACTAAACTCTCTCTCTCGGGATGAGGCCTGGAGATCTGTCACATAGATGTAACCCTAGTATAGTCAGTCTCTCACAAAGAAACCGGTTTTGTATACATTGCATTCTAATTGTTTGTACCAATAGCTTTTGTGAAGAGAGAAATAAATTAACTTTATTATTATTAGTTGCCATTTTATTTTTTATTTTTTTATTTTGTTAAGAGAGGAGTAGATATTAAAAATCTTACATTACGTTAAGAAGTTAAATTTATTTTAAGGTTCTTACCCCATTTTGAGCCCAGGAGCACTGGGCAACCGGCATGTAGCGTGGCGGTATCTAACTCTCCCGCACCATCCAAGTTGGGCCAGTAAACGGCGGCACCCTTCACTGGGGAGACACTCACACCAAGCTCGGGAAATACTGTAGCACCACCTCGGGCTACGTCCGACATCTAGAACAAAGGCAGATTGATAGATAAGATATACTTCGAAGCCAAGCAACAGACACATGTGTGAGTGGTTGTGTGGATAATTTTAATAATAATAATAACTTCACACATCTCACACACGGCTGTCTGATCCCAAACTAGGCAGAGCCTGTACTATGGTAACCAGACTGCTGATAAACATACATATATATTTCTAAATACATACATATTATAGATAAATTACACCCAGACACAGCACAAATGATCGTGCTCATCACACAATTATTTGTCCTGGGTGGGAATCGAACCCACGACCTCTGGCTTAGCAGTCAGGGTCATTAACCACTAGACCAACAGGCCAGTCATTTGGGAATGAGTTACTTACGTAAAACAATATAGTTGCAATTCTGTCACCGCCGGATTTGTTTTTTATTGGTAAATTAAAATGGCGATTGTCTTCCATCTCACCTAAGAGAAATGGCTATGAGGACGACGATCTTATACGCCTATACAAGAGATCTATTTACTCTAATCTTGAACATTCCAGGGTGTTACAGAAAAGTGTGGTCAAATTTTAGGAGCATTATGTGTAGCCGACAAACAGTAGATTTAGCTTTAAAAAAAAGAATTTTGAATTATTTTTTTGGAAAAAGGTTAGAATGGAATAGTCTTTATTTTACCAACGACATATTGTTTAAAAAAATACACAAAGTGGATATGTACAATAGGCGGCCTTATCGCTAAGAGCGATCTCTTACCTTTGCATGGACAAAATCGATAATAGATAAAAGAATAACGTGTAGTTTTGGCGTAAGATACAAGTAAAATAAAGCCATATAGTTATTTTTTCGGTAAATGCTTTTTCTAGTGTAGGTGCATATTTTCAAACAACACATTATAAATTTTCCTGTCAATTTCAATGATTTTGTTTTACATTTTTTATGCAGACATTATTAGAAAAGTCTGGACATTCCATAATTATTTTTGGTATTAGATATCTACAGTTTCATTTATGTCAGCCCTCTCTCATTCGCAATATTAAGTTTATCAGTAAATTTTCAAGTAAAATTTTTCAGTTTCAATATAAGATTTCGCCATTAAAAATCACGAGTTTTCTTAAATTGTTAGCGCTTAACGTTACTCACGGGGTCTACAATACGACCCCTAATATATGACTCAGGCAGTTCATTCCAGGCTTTGAACGGCAAAAAGAAGCTATCAAAGCGTTCTGTTCGACTGTTTGATGTGTCTAGAACATTCCGTAAGTTTTCGCACTTAAAAGTAAAAAAAGTCCTATATGCGATTTCATATATACAAAAGTTTGGTAAAAGAAATGTTTGTAATGTTACTTCATACACATGAAGTAACATTACAAACATTTCTTTTACTAAACTTTACAGAGGTAACGCTAAAAAAGTGACTAAAAGGAGGCAACTAAAGAGCGATTACACTAGGCAGTATGCTAAAATAGTCCAGTTTACATTACTTCGAAATTAATCAATATATGAGAGCAAACGTGTACTTTTTCTTTTTACATACTTTACTTTACTAGTCTTGACCTTGATATATATATATATATATAAATGACATTGGGCACATCCTTTTTAAAATCAATTCAATTACAGTTGGAATGTCACCACCGGTTTTACAGGCAGTATGCTAAAACAGTTTAGGTTACATTACTTCGAAGCCAACCAACAGACATAACATGTGTCCAAGTCATACTATATATTTTTGGAATTGTACATACTTACTCCTACGCCTGTATCCCTGAAGTAGTAGGCACAATTTACACTACTACTTACGTAATAGAGGGTTAGCCTATTGCCGTCAAACGGGCACTTTAGGAATTTAAAGAAGAAAGAAGACTGTAAGCAATAGCTAGAGTAGGTCAGGGTCAGGTCAAGTGGGATAGACGGCAAACGAGTAGACGGGTCACCTGATGGTAAATGACAACCGCCGCTCATGGGCACCTGCAACTCGAGAGTCACAAGTGCCTTTAAGGTGGGAGTAGGGTAAGGGAGGGAAGAGGGGGAGAGGGGAGGGTAGAGGAGAGAAGTTGGGGAGAAGCAAAGGTTAGAGCCTCCGGTAAGCTCACTTGCTCGGCGAAATACAACACAATCATTGCTTCACTACCAGTTTTCTGTGAGGCCGTGTTATCATTCCGGTCGAGCCGGCCCATACGTGCCGTAGCATGGCTCCCCCCTGTAACTCGCACTGGCTGTACTGGCTGCCTAGAAGGCTAAGATTTCTCGGCAACAGCCGGCTGTTGGAGTTAGTTACTTACATAAAACATTACAGTTGCAATCCTGTCACCGCCGGTTTTTGCGTATCTTACATCCTGTAAACAATGTAATTTTAAATACAGTTTCAAAATTTGTATTGAATTGTAAACATGAAAATAAGTAGGTATTTTAATGCAGAATTTAGTTAGTCAGTGGATAATTATTATTATACTTATTTTATAATTTATTTCAAAATAATATTTTGCTATGCTTTTTTATAGAAATCTAAGATTTCTATATGAGTGCTCTTTATAGAATTATTTTGTTGAAATGTTATTTAACGATTTTATTATGTCTGTAATATGGTATTGAACCTGGGTACGGTTTTATCACGAATGAAGTAAAACTTCTTCACGTATAGCACGAAATATTCTAACGTACAATAGCTTAGGGAAAGACACTTAAAGGTAAACCTAAAAGGAAAAACTTTACCTAAATACACAAATTTGATAGAAATCGTTAAAGCCGTTTCCGAGATACAAGAAATATACTTAGTTATAATATAACACAAGAATTATGAAGTTGTTAGATTATAAGTTTTAATTAAATTTAGTCGTACATACCTTACGAACATTGGACCAAAGCTGTTGGTAAAAAAATATAAATTAGATAAGATAAGATAAGATAACTTTATTTGTCTCAACATGTGTACAGATGGTGTTACAGTAGGTATAAAATTTGTTTCAACATGCTTGGTCCATTAATTTTAGACATACAAATATAATTGTTTTACATCTATTTGAATAAAATTATAGTAGCTTTATTAGTTAGCAAAGTTGTTTGGATCCCGGTTGTTTAAAATCAAAGAGGATTTACCAATTGTAGTGAGAGTGGGATTGTCCTTGTAAGAAGTTTAATTCCCAACTCACTTTATTTATCTATCAACGACTTCTTGAAAGACTAGGTATACTTTCGTGGACCTGACAAGAAGTCGTCGATGATGAAAGGTTAAGAAAGAAGGATGGATGATGGACAGGATTTGCGTACGCTTATCATCTTTTATAACATAGATATAACAAAAGATAATGCATAGAATTTCCTGGATGTATATAGATAGACAGAATATTCTTTGAAAATACGCGATGCGCAACAAAAATAACGCAGTTGAAGTTATTATGCGAAAAGTGGAAATTACTTACTGGAGGGAAGTCACAGTGAGGTGCAAAATGTCCTCCTATTCCGTAATTAACGACTTGTAGTGGTTCTGCTCTGGCGATATTCAAGTTGGTTATATGCATCACTCGGCGTGATATGCGGGCGATAGCATCAGATTCTGTATCGAGGATCCAGGTATATTTACTGATACGTTCTTCTAAAAAATGGGAATTACCGGTCTCTGGGTCATGTGCTTTAGATCTATTCAACTGCGTAAAAATGAAAAAAGATCTATGATTGAACTATTATTTACATGCGTTTTTACGGGAAAGTAGGTTTTCGTGGGGGAAGGTATAGTTATTTATTAAGGACTAGCTGACCCATTCAACTTCGTATACTTTTGTAAATTTACCCCGTTTTTGCACGTTATATTTATCTTTGATGCTCCTCTCCTATTGGTCGCAGCGTGATGTTACATAGCCTTTGGCCTTCCTCGATAAATGGGCTATCCAACACTAAAAGAATTTTCAAAATCAGATCTGTAGTACCGGAGATTAACCTGAACATCCAAATTCGCAATCTTTACCTCATTATAATATTAGTATAGATACTGTATAAGGTTTCACTCAAGTGTAATATACACACACACACGTGTAATATACATATAATATATCGGGGATGTCCGACTAGTCGTAGGAAGGAATTGTGATAGGTAGGTAAATGTTACGTCTGTAGGCGGTAGCAAATTACCATTAGGAGTTCAGTGTGCATGTTTACGACGTTGGCAGCAATATACCGTAGACCTTAGTGTTATATGAAATATCTTACAGCCAACAAAAAGAGACTGAATAGTACCAATAGTAATATGCGTCATATTAGGTGTATGCCAATAGTAGGTATAGACTCCTCGTTATAGTTGGTAACAAATTTTATTATTACTATGGTAATTGTAAAAAAATATCTATATATTATCTACTAATATAATAAAGCTGAAGAGTTTATTTTCAATTTAAAGCGCTAATCTTTTAAAATCAAAATTATTATTTTAAGTTAACCCATTGTAGGTATTTTTGAATTGTTAAGAGTAGGAGTCAGTCAGTATATGTCGGTCATAAAGCTAGTTGCCTGTTCCAATACGTACATCCTATGGAGAAGAACAGGCAAGAAACTCCAAGGACACTCTTTTTCAACATGCTTTTTTTACAAGGTACTTGTTACATTGCTTATAATTTTAGAGCTACATGTCGGATTCGAAAAAATCTTTTTGTATTTGATAGCCAGATTCATGAGGAATAGTATAGGCCGTGTAACATCACGCTACGACCCCTTAGGAGTTGAGCAGTGACCATAAACGCGGGTGAAACTGCAGGTAACGGCTAGTAGTTTATATAAACTAATAAAACGCTATTAAATAGCAAACCGAACTAAAAAGTAGAAAATGATTTTTGATAGTAAAAAGCGTGGTGTACAAATTTTCAAGTTGATCGAACGTGTTCAAGTTGGTAAAAACTACGTTGGAAGATCACGTTACATACTTAAATATGTAGATACATGTCAATTAATATAAGCGTGTAATAACTCAAAAATAATTCTTCGTTTTCAGGAAATAAATAGTGTGTAGCTTTAAAATAGTTTCTCAACAGACTTACTCTAGGTTTAGCGATTTCTTTAATAAGCTCCATTTCGCTCTCACTTAATATTTCGTAAAATAAAATTATATCAGGATTAAGGTACATGACTTCCATCTTGATAGGCGCTATTTTAAAAAACGCATGATTCTCCGTTAGGTAACGACATGAAAATCTATGAAAAAAAACTTAAAAAGACTTAAAAGTTAACTGATAAGATAACACTTAGTGAAGGGAAGGAGTTAAAGGAAAACAAAGAAGCGTTGAGGTAACACCTCCTTGTTTTCCTCTACCTCAATTGCTCAAAGGAATAGTCTATGGTTAGATCAGTGTGTAAAAATACGTGATGTTGATTAGGCAGCCTGCCACACGCAGTATTTAAGTAAAGCATTCTGCTAAAGGCTGCTCGTCGCACGTAATCTTCCTACGGCAGGGGCTGACTACCCCT
The DNA here is from genome assembly GCA_949752705.1 of Callimorpha dominula. NCBI lineage: Eukaryota > Metazoa > Arthropoda > Insecta > Lepidoptera > Erebidae > Callimorpha > Callimorpha dominula. Next base: position 15,751,489 of record OX456997.1, read on the forward strand.
TTTTAAGCCTATTACTACTACGAGCACTTGTATCTCCATAGCATGGAATGTTCTGAGAATACAATTTGGAGTTCATTCATGGTATTGACGACCATAACTCAAATAGCCGTACACATAACAGCGTACTGGTGGTGCGCCGTCAATCAAACAGCAATGATGGCATTTTCAAGGATGTAGGTAACATCAGGATCACAGGACTCAGATACTTCGATTTAAGACTCTTTCAGCGGACAGTGGTTATGTCATACATGTTATATACCTGCTAGATGTTTTTATTGGTACAACCAGGTCACCGCGACAAAGAGCCTCGTATGTTTCCAATTCTTTTTCCATGTTTGTGTTTTGCATTGGTTTTTTATTTGTGTTCTTTATCCCATTAACCTGTATTATGGTAAAACAAAATACTAAATATTAATTGTTATAATTAAAAATACTAATACAGTCTCATTTCTTCAAAGAAATGTATTGCTTTTTGATAATTCTCAAGACTAACATAGAAACACGTAATAGTGATTTGATTTTACCATTCTTTTCTTTGCCCCATCATCAGCTATGATTTTTTCGAAATACGCTACCTTTTTCTTAGCTTTCAAATTTTGAGGATGTAGGTCTACTAACTTTTGGATCCACTGTAGTGCACTTTTCTTATCTCCTGTAAATTTACAAACTTAATAATTGCTTTGGAGCTATCAAAAGCAAGCTGTAGCTATCTTAATCTGAGGTGACCGTCATAAAATATATACTGAGTTAAATTTTAATGAGTTCGGTTTAGGTTGCATCACTAGCATAAGGTTTATATATAGAAAACTGGCAGCGCCCCGCGGTTTCACCCGCGTAAGTCCCGATCCCGTAGGAATATCAGGATAAACAGTAGCCCATATGTTAATCCAGGTCTCCAGCTATCTACATACCAAATTTCTTCGCAATCGATTCAGTAGTATTAGTTATCCTCACAAACTTTCACGTTTATAATATTAGTAGGATAGTCATCTGAATGTCCTCTGAATCACCTTGCATTTGTTGACAACGGATCAAGAGGTGTATTTGACATTAAGTGACAATCCTTATTCAGGAAAAGGTACCTCATCGAAATGGGTTGTCAGAAAAGGTGTCAGTACCTAGACAAAAATAGCTATACCTATCTAATAAACACAAAAAGAAAATTCTAACAAAGTGAGACTTTACCTAGAATATGATACCCTTTGCTTATGTACTGGATAATATCAACCTCGTTAAAGGAATAGATCTTTTCTTCGGTATAATACTTGCGTAAAGATTCAATCATCCACGGAAGTGCTTTCACGATGTCTATCTCTTCGTTCAATAGTACCTGGCCTAGTACATAGCAATCGCCAGCAGTCATTGGTGGCCTATAAAAGAAAGAATCACGAAATTAACCTATATGAGAACTTTGGAGTTCATTATGAAAATGTATCCTAAAATTTATGGATGTTGTGAGTGTTTATACGCACAGGCAGCACAGGTAACTTAATAGGACACATGCTTTTCGAGTCAGCATTGGCACCACTACTGAACTCTCTCTCAAAGATAAATTATAGGACTGAAGTTTCTTATCACACGTTTTTTCGTTTTGGCTCGGCTACCGGCGAGTTGATTTATTTATTTTTACGACACCTGTGGTAATATCTTGTATACTAATTATCCGTATATTAGTTAGGGCAACTTTTACAGATGGCGCAATTTTAATTTCGAGTTTTACAATTACTACGTCTGTCTGTTTGTTAGCGATAAACTGAAAAACTAGTGAACAGATTTTCATGAGATTTTAACTAATAGACAGTGATTCATGAGAAAGGTTTAGTTGTATAATTTGTTAAGATTATGTGTAAATTGATTGAAATATGTTGATGATTGTTGAAGATGTCTATCTTTGCTGCTTATGCAGTTTCACGTCGCTTCCACTCAGTGGTTTTCTTCTGATGCGACTGGTCATCGTCAAATAAAATAATATCTTTGAAAAATAACGTCTAAAAATAATGTTGTTAGAAAGGGAATCAGATTGTAGCACAGAGCCTTTATGAAAATGAAATTAAACAACTTCCAGAAACTCACTCGTGATTGCCTCTTATGTAATACCGTCATTCGTCAATTGTAAGAACCTCGTATGTTATGGGTAGCGTGTATCGCGGACAGGTAAGGTTGACGAGGCGAATCTTCTCTCGAATAATAATTTGATATACAAAGTAAGATGTTACATACCTATAAACAGTATTACTTAGATTTCCTTTTGATAGGTCTTTTACGGTCAACTGATAAGTTTTTTGCAACCGAGCGATAGCTGCTGCAGTGCCTATTAAATCCTTTTGTAGAGGATATTTTAAACCATCATGATTTTTAATTTCTAAAAAGAACGAAAATTGTATTGAAATCTTTTCTGTGAAAACATAAGTATGTAGCATCGCATCGCATCCCTGCGAATTCGATGGCGCGGATCCAGTAAATAAGCTGGCCACTTCGAAGGAGGTCGTACGATACCCCTTATCACTATGACGGCTAACGCGCGTTGCGGCCTTCGCAGAATCGCGATACACCGGGCCGTCAGACTTCCCAGGTCCCGCCCGCAAGTTGTTTAGTACCTACTGTTCTACTGTATATGTAAGACTGGTTTTGTTACCTGTTCCCGCCTTAATTATAATTTTTAAGTTATCTAGATCAGATGTTAATTGCTTTATAAGGGTGAAAGCTTTAATAGGGTTCTCTAAATAGTTCTGAATATTTTCCATTGCCTTGTCATGTTCTGTTTTGAATCGATGTATATACCTACAATTAAAAACAATATTAAAGGTCTATCAGGAAATATATTTGATCAAAAATTAATGGATTCGTAATTCATACTTACCTATTAACAGCGTGAAGTTTTCTCTCTTGCATGTTAATATGACTGTCTAGGTCATCTATTGCCTTTTTTAATGTTTGTGGCAAGTTTTCGAGGCCAACTAGAGATGTGAACATGTCTGTATTTGCCATTTTAATCAGATCATTTAATACCGCGAACCATATAACATGTAACATTTTGACACTGCTAACAAACCAACTAGGTAAAAAACCATTACCGTGAACTGGTTAATACATGTCTATAGAGTATTAATTTCTTAAGATACTTCTTGTATAGATATGTTACAGTTTCACTAATAATAACTCAGTCAGTCAATCTTAAGAAAGCCTAGCGACGAGCACCACCTTTTCTAATGGAGTACTGGCTAAAACATTTTCAGTGAAATATATATTTAAATTTTATGACAACGGTTCTAATAAAATAAGTTTAAGTGGATATTAAGAAGCGGTTAATTATTCACGAATTGTTAAAAATATACTTATAAAAATGAAAACGAAGAACAATTTTATTTATTAAACAGAGAATTGAAAATAAACAGTTGCATTTTATAAATATTTTGCTTTTTTGCAGGGTGCCTCATAATGTTTCAAAACCACGCTAATATAGCTGGTAAATTACTTTTTTTTTAACTACCATTAAAGCACTTATGCATGTTTGGAGCTGTATAGAGCTGGCAACGAGTAATAATAAGTGCTGTAGGCCTCTATAGAGCAAGTAGCTTCTAATAGTAAGCTGCGACATGCATAGACGCTTAAATTTTTTGACATGTTAACTGACTGAAGACTTAGTATGCACAAGTAAGAAAAGTATGCACGTATTGATTCAATAGTCGGTGACAGTTATCATCATTATCATCATACAAAGTCAACCAAGCTGCGGTTATTTCACAGTCGCATATATACTGCATGTTATTAATCGTGTAAAATAAACAATATTCTATCTATATATATATACACGACCAAAAAGACGGTCAAAAGGCGATAATTTACTAAATATTATCCTGCCTGGTGATTTAAAAGAGTGGCCGTGAGTTAGTTTGCCGAATTTCCTCTCACAAGGCTCAGCCATTTGGAAACGGGCGGTTATAGATCAACCCTGTCAGATACGGTAGTAACTATAATTATCTGTTATTTTTAATAATTTTAAATTTGACAAAGCAACCTATTGACAAGTAATTCTGTGTGTTGATATATAATGTTTAATAATATATTTTTTTACTTGGACAAATTTGAATAACTGTTAAGCAATTTTATGAAGTAATGATATATTAAATTAGATTTTATTTAAATTCTGAATCACGCTCTGGGTCTAAAAACCGACAAAAGATGTGTGTCTTAAGCACATTTACAAAGACTCGACGAGCCACTTGCACTGATAACTTAGCCGCAGCTTAATGAAGACAGAAGACAAATTTACAAAGCGTTTTTATATGAGAAGTGCAACTGAAATCGTTAATATTTAGGCAAAAGCGTCTGTCAAAATAAAACAAATTAGTATTACTTTAACACAGTGTAGAGTGAAATTACTTTTTTTGTATTATGAAATAACCTTTACACGACTACTTTTTTTTATTATTTGAGTGATACAGTCTACTCTAAAACTTAACAGCTACAGTCAGACATTGCACTATCTTCGCATAAATGTATTTTAATATTAAACTTCTTGGTGGATGTTTAGAATGAGCAGATTTTTACGAACTATTTTGCAACTTTTGATTGAATTGAATTGAGTGTAGAAACAACAAAATGGAACTGAATACCAGCAAGTGTTACAATGTAAAGTTCACAAGATTTACAATATTTCATCAGAATACCTAATTGATTATATCAAAATTCAAGAGGTGGAAACAATTAGGGACCTAGGAGTTATGTTTGACAAAAAAGCTACCTTCTTGCCACATCTTGATACCATAACTAAGAAAGCGTCTAGAATGTTAGGATTTATACTGCGTAATTCTAGAAGTTTTAAGATTAGCAAAACAAAGATTATGTTATACAATAGTCTTGTGCGGAGCATCTTGGAGTATTGTAGTGTTGTATGACGACCTCACTATGCTGTACATATGCTGCGCCTGGAGCGCGTTCAGAAACGTTTTCTTTGGCACCTTGCATTCTGCGAGGGGAAAACTAAACAGCTGCCGTCGTACAACACACGTCTGCGATACTTCAGGATGCAATCACTGTCCGTGCACTCCCTGTGCACGGACAGTGATTAACGGATGCATTGTTTGGTTTCAAACTTCTTCGTAACCAAATTAATTGCCCTCGCTTGCTTGCTTTAATTAGATTTCGGGCTCCAACTAGATCTCCGAGAAACGCTCTTACACCCTTACGTAGAACAGTTTTGGGTGCTAACTCGCCAGTTCCCAGACTTTGCAAAGTAATAAACGGCTGCAGTGACATAGTAGATATTCATAACGATAACCTTGGGAAATTTTACAATGCAATTATCAACTCTTATAATAGGAATAATTAATTTATAAATTGAATAATAATATAATTAATATTACTTTTTATTGTACTTTATTTTTAATTTATTTATTGTCATTATTATTTTTTAAATTATTATCATTGTTATCACTATTTGCTCTAATTTTAAGATTTAATATTTTTTAACTGTATACCTACGAGTTCATAATATTATATGCATGCAGTGTTAACCTTTAATTAATTGTTACACTTATGTAAGTAACTAATTTGTAAATAATTGTAAGGTGCAGTGTAAACAATTGTTGGTTAACCATAAATAAATAAATAAAACTTTTCTACGCCTTTCTCAACTTTAAGCCGTACATCCTGCTATGTATTGTCAGTGCATACTACAGCTGTATCGTCGGTATACGAGTCGGTAAACTTTGGTATTTTTAACTTACTCGAACAGTGTAGTACCTAATGAACCTAAATCTAACGCTTCTTTTGGAAACTCCAAATGAAACCTCTGCATCTCCACTACTTTAACTCTTTTTTTAGATCTATGAACGCAGTTAGGCACTTCTTACCGCTATCAAGTATTGTGACTGCGTCGTTGGTGGAAATGCCTTGACGGAAACGAAACTGCGATGCGGATAATATGTTAAATTGCTGTAAGTATTTCAGTAGCCGTAATTTAATGAGTTTTCTTAATTTATTTTCTGAATTGCGACTAAAAGAGATATGGGCCTGTAATTGCCAACTTCGTCTCCGTAATGTTGGCTTGCTTTAGCGCTGTCAAGAATATGCCTTTGCTAAAACAGAGATTAGTAAGATGAGTTAAAATAGGAACAGCATCATTTGTTTTATACCTTAGAAAGCCTGTTGGTATGTTATTCCAACCTGGTGCACTGTCAGAATTGAGGCTCATTAGGATACTGTCCACTTCATTGTACAAATGAATTGACTTCTTCTGATGTTAAGCCGTCGCTAACGTTCTTAGTCATAAACTTTGAAAGGCAATAATAAACTTTGAAGATAAAATTTACATTATGTTTTTACGTCAGATGACGGAATCTAATATTATTTTGACGGTGTCCAAAAGCTGCCGCTCAGATCGAGAAGCAACCAAAGACATTTACTGCGCGTCGAGGTCTCACCTGCCACGACTATTGGCACGTTATTACTTAAAAAATTAAATCATAATCCCTTTTTGATTCCACTAACTACATATTCTATTTAAACTAACTTCATTTCCCACTCACGTTCGGCGCTATTGTGCATCACACTGGCATATGAGTGTGATTGTACTGGGTTTTTCATTAAGAGCACTAGAATATTGAAATAAAACAAAACAAGCTATCTGAGTAATAATGACAAGAATCTATTATTTTATTTTGTAAAATATATTTCTTGCTATGATACATGCGATATAATTTTGCGGTAAATAGCTGCCGCGGCTCCGCTGTAGGTGACGATGTCCCTAAATCAATTTTGTCGACAACGTGGCATCAATAGGACCAATTTCTTGAAGAACGCATGTTCTCGGTCGGTCGGCATTGATGGCAGCAATAGTTTGTACATTTGCACAGAAATTAATCTAATGGTATTAAGACGATCGATGATAGGCTAGTTGATGATCGCCTCTATGCACCATAGGGGTGACATACACCATGTCCATAGCGTACCTTCGAGACACGTGATGAACGTTCTTAGGCGAATAGAACACTGATTTATATAATAAATATATACAAAGATAGAAAGCGCTAAACAATAAAAAAAAAAGTGATTTTTAATACAAAAATCTTATTTTCAACTGACAAATTGAAGTGAAAATTGACCGATAAAGCTAATACTTCGTATGAGAGGGCCGACATGATTACATGAATTAAACCATGGGTATTTAATACCAAGGATGTTGATGGAATATCCAGATTTTTTGGAAAATGTCTGCATAAAGAAATACATTCCGAATAAAAAAATAAAAAAATCTAAATCTATTTTTTTTTCAAGCTAAATCAACTATTTGTCGCCTACACACAACGCTTCCAAAATTTTACCACAGCTTTCTGTAATACCCGTACATACCGTGTAGTGTTCCATGGTCAAATGTCAAATGTCAAAATAACATTCCTGTCAATTTTGACATCTCCGCCAGCCTTCTTGACGCACCAAAAGATGCCGGTTTACATTATAAGTGTCCAATCGCCGCCGCTGCTATTGGAGAATCCATATAAAGGAAGATGAAAGGAGATAAGAGGATGAAATATTTTTTTAAAGGTATCTTATCGGGAGAGGAAGTAGTTTTATTTCTACTATGAGATTGAATAGGTTAGCACAAAATAATAAGATGAAAGTTTTATTTTTAATTTATGTTTGTCTGCGTAAAATGTCATCAGGCATAGTGGTGAAGTATGCTGAAGTCGTTGGTATCAGTTTCTCTTTGGGCCACAAGGTTACATGGTTTGAGAAACTCCTGACCGCAGTGGCGAATAAATTTGTTGCACACTAAAAAAAAAACGGTTTCTTAAAAATTATAACAATAGAGAGTTGAGCCCCACTTACAGAGCTGACGGTTAATTTGGTATGTACTAAGTTACTTTGGCTGGCCTGTTGGTCTAGTGGTTAGTGACCCTGACTGCTGAGCCAGAGGTCGTGGGTTCGATTCCCACCTAAGTCTGGGTGTTCTTTGTGTCCGTTGCTTGTATGTTTGTAAAGTCCCCCGCGACACAGGAGTAATTCCTAATGCGGGAGTTGTCTGTAAAAAAAAAAAAACTTGAATTCTCAAATCCGGTAACGACTCCATAGATCGAATGGATATAATTAGGAAACTGTATGCTAGATAACTTTTAAAATTTTAAATTATTTCGTCTCCAAATATATGTTTGAAATATTAGTAAGTCATAATGACTGATGACATGACTGGCTTGTTGGCCTAGTGGTTAGTGACCCTGACTGCTATGCTACAGGTCGTGGGTTCGATTCCCACCTGAGTCTGGGTGTTCTTTGTGTCCGTTGTTTGTATGTTTGTAAAGTCCCCCGTGACACAGGAATAATTCCTAATGCGGGAGTTGTCTTATTTAAAAAAAAAAAATATTGCCATATGGATACGGATCATTAAAACAATGATCCGTATCCATATGGCAATACAAGCAGTCACTGGAATAATGGATACTGTAGCGGCTTGATTGCGTTTAGTTCACTGACATAATGTCGTTTGGGGACGGATCAAGGTAGATGATAAAGTTGTATAAGTGCTTATCTTTATCCAGATGCACTAGATGAGGTAAGCACTACAATATTTTAGATACAAATTAACCGGGACACAAGGATACACAAGTTATGTAATTGGGTGTCAGTAAAATTTACCGACGAGACTGGTACGATTCTTCAGTAAGGGGAAAGGTTTAAGAACAGTTTTCCAGAATAAACGTACGCCTAAACAGACCATTTAGGGATTCAAAGAGATAATTATATATATATATATATATATATAGTTTATGAAGGTATTGCAAAGTATACAAAAGTAATATATCTCTTAGTATACCCTCAAAAAACAACTTCAAACTTTTATCGATAGTATATAAATAATATATAATAATAGCTTTTTTGACATAGGTACTTACCCCACTTAGAGCCGAGTAGTACAGGATAACCAGCATGTATCATATCAAGATTACGCTCTCCTGAAGGGTGCATGTTAAACCAGAAAATGGCGGCACCTTTTACCGGGTGTACACTAAGACCAAGTTTAGTAAACACTGTGGCGCCTCCTAAAGGTACTTCTGACATCTACAAATGAATAAGGTCCACTTAGATCCTGATATTTGGTCCCCTCCAACAATTTTAGGCTTTAGTGAACCATATACAAACTAAATACTTCTGAGGCTTGAGAGTCTACTCTGATAGAATACTCGTTAAACATTGGCTTGCGACTTTGATGAGGTCATTAACCTTGTATGTGGGAGATTGGGAAAGAGAGGAAAACATTCCTATCTATGCTTGCCATTTGAAAGCAACTAAGTATCTATGAAATAGTGACTTCAACCGTCAATGCATTGTAAAGGTCAGATCTTATTGCATTTTTAACCAGAGAGGGTAAATAATGTATTATGAAGTAGAGGAAGGATGTGAGTATTTCAAGCCGTTCAAGCTTATCGAGTTACACCTTACCATTGAACATTATTTGAGACAGTTGTGAAAAATCCATGTGAGAAAACATCCTGGGACTACCCCCGTGATTTCCTGAGTTTTTTCAGGGTTTATCTGAAGACTACACCAGCCTATCACTCTCTGACACTTTTGACGTCATCTTCTCTCTCATTTTCTCAATAATTAACAGTTATACGAAGTTGCGTCACCAATTGTTAACAATATTAATCCACTAGTGAATGTGGCTTTTACTATAATACTCTAAACTTCTTAATATTAGGTCTACCTAGGTCTCCCCTACACCGCAGGCTGCCAGAGAGTGGGGACCTCTGGTGGCAGATTAATTGCTGCGGTGGGCTATAGGATGGCGGCCCGATCGCTTTTTTGCGATCGGGCCGCAACACACATTGATAAGGCCGATAGGCGTGGGGCTGGGGAAGCCTGCTTTCCCCGGGATAGGGCTTGGCTAGGCGCAGCGTCGATCCGGGGGGGGGCCTGAAATAATATGGTCCGGGTCCTCCCCCGAGCAGGGCGCCTCAGACCGGCTGTCAGGGTGGTTTTTAGTGGAAACACTACTTCTGGCTTCTGTGTCCCCGAGGAGCCGGAGATCCGAAGGGATTTTCCACACATCAACAAAAAAAAAGTGTCCCCTACACATAACTCTTAAATTTTAGTTTTAAATATTTTTTTCGGCTCTAAGTCATTTTTTATTTGAGATAATGGTCGTGAAAACAAAATAACGGTAATAACTCTAGTTAGTAATTGAGAATGATTAATACTTACTGAAGGAGTATCACAGCGTAGTTCGTAATGCCCTCCTATACCGTAATTGACAACTTGCAATGGTTCAGCTGATTCTACATTCAAGCAAGTCATATCAGCAGCAATACGAGCAGCAATTTCAAATTCTGTATCATTCAGTCACGAAGATTTAGCCATTACTGAAGTTATTTCACGTACCTGACTAAGGACCCAGGTGCGTTTGAACTGTTAAATAACATATTTTAAGGTAAATTATCGTAGTTAGCATGTGGCCTATAAAATAGATAGAGAAAGGAGAGATAATAGTAGGAGAAGGGGCATCCTCGCTTATATACATATATTCAAATCCCTCCTTAGTGCCTTGAACCTCTCCTTAACTAAAGCTGAGAGGATGCTCTTTTCTTTCACGAGAAGAGACCTCTTGGTACCACGCTGAAATGTAAATGTTGGATTTGAACCAACTATGACCACACACTGTCTATATACGACTTATGGCCAGAACAAGCAATATACTCGGAAACTAAGAAATTATCTCTTGGTTACCATTTCTGACAACCGCATCAATGAGGACTAGAGCGAGTCTTCCTGACCCAGTAACGCCTGCCTAATTTGTACAGAAGTTATTTTCCTCGCACACCCAACGAGACACTGTCCCCGACCGTTGACAGACGTGGTTTAGGATTGCATCAAACAGTTGTCTGTGTGGTCATGTCTATCACTTCGAAAGAATCCAAAGACGATTGACCCGTCCGTCTTCTCACCTTTTTCCACCCTGTTTTCCCATATCCTGTAGTGCAACAGCAATGCCTCCCCCAAAGAAAAGAGCAGAGGCGTTTCTATTTCCCTTGTCTAGGTAGGTACCCAACTAGAAAGTTTTCTACCAAAAATCCTAAATGGATGTTCTTGTAAGGCATTAACTGTATTAATGTACCTAATTAAATATGGCTGATTTTATTAATTTCATATATTGTTTTTAATTATTTTCATATTAGTATTGTTTTTGTTATGTATTAATATGTTTCTTGTGTAACGGCTGTAGTGCCTTATTTGCTGAAACCTTTTGTTAAATGGACCATTATAATAAACGTCAATTGAAAAGAGTGGTCGTAAGTTTTTATTGCCAGATTTTATGGTTCTTGCTATTGACTTACAAAACTTGCCGTAAATGTAGGAGTGTAGGTTTAGTATTTATAAGTGCTACATCACAATCGTGGCTGTAAAACCTGTCGTGAAGGATTGACTGGAGAGAGACTGGAGAGATTATACCTAGCTTTTCATGAATGTTACTTAACGACGTAATTGATTAAATAATTATTCTTTTCCATTTGTCCTTTTTACTATTTCCATCATAAATAAGACCATCTCTAGGGTTTAAGCAGGCGGTGTTTTGTCAATAGTGAAATACTCGTTTGTCTCTTTCGATAATTAAGGCTGTTTTAGGGATGACACCATTGTAATATGAGTAGGAGTGCTATAAACGTCTCACGACTCCCGTACCTAATATTAACTGAGCAACTAGTACAAAAATAAAACATGGAGAGTATTGAATTTAAAACTGTGTTTTGCCAAAGTACAGCAAACTAATATTTTGTAATAATAGTTATTGTCCTTATTTACATAATATATTTAGTTTGAAAGTAAATTGAGGTCTCTTTATAAGTGCTTCTCCTGTTCGTTTTTGGTAAAGACTACAACTACCGCAATTTGTACTTAACTAATTTACCCAATAACTTTATAATACTGACCTTAAGCTTCGCAATTTGTTTAAGAGCTTCGAGTCAGTTGTCACTTAAAACATCGCGGAACAAAATAATGTCAGGATTGATGAACATTGTCTCCATCTTTATGGGCGCTATTTTTAAATACGCATGATTCTCCGATAAATAACGACATATTAATCTAAAAAAAATATCTTTTTTAAAATACTGGTACATTTAAAAGTAATGACTGTTATATAACTGCATTGTAGTCGCAACGTTCAATGTAAATTCTAATTCTTTGTGCAAAGAAAAAGCCTGGGAGCTGGAGAGAAACGAAGGGATCCAATTAGGCAACTGACTATCTGCCTATGAACACTGTAGAGACAACAATACTCTAGGGCCTAGGCGTTTATATAAGATTAGTCTCGTCATAAGTGAGAGTAAACATAGATTACTTTGATTGGTGATGATATAATTCACTAACTTATATTTGTAATAATGATTGATTTGATTACTTACCGACACTCACAAAATAATGAAATCACAGTTTGACAGTGAAGTTTGTCTAAGAGATCAAAGTCTCATTTGATTTGCGCCAAACATGATATTACAAATTCTCGTGATACACATCATACCTGCGATATATTTCAATAGGTACGACCGTCTCACCGCGACACTGCGCTTCGTAAGCTGTTTGGGCCTTGTTGTAGATTGCCACAATTTCAGGTTCACTCCTGGTTTTCTGTGAAGAATCACTTTTCATATTAAATTTCGAAATTTAAAATTTTGTCGAATTCATATCTAATTAAATGATCTACTTAATCTAATAAAAAACGGACATGCCAAGAACATCTATGTTGCTGATCGTTTTATTTATCCACGATATTTTAGATTAGATTAGCTAATATTATATTTCAGTCATGAATTTAGATTGCTATATCATTAATTGAATGTGAAAGGTTTTTAATTTAATGTTGGAACCGATTTGCATATTTTACCTGCTCCAACTATCTCAAATTCATATGTTTCATTTAAGCGGTTTCATTCGCGTAGGTCCCGATGCCGTATTAGATATATTAATAGGTGAAGAGATTTCTTTGTAAAGATTTTTAAACAAATTACGCGCACTGTGGAACACTTGAAGTTAGCTAAAATTTTAATCAACATATGTTATAAGTTTAAAAATTATACGAAAACGGCTACAAGAAGCTACATGCGTCCAGTATGTATGTTGACTTGTCATGTCTAAAGTCTACACACTCACACACACACACACACACACATTCTTATAAAAAAATTTGCCGGGTGTTCAAAGTTAATTTTACTGTTTTATTCCTGAGCACAATAATGAAAATATTTAAAAACTTCGATGTCGTTGCTAATCTTAAAATCTACAAGTGATTAATGTACCATAAAAACCGCAATACATGCAACAAATTAGTGTAACCAATAGTAAATAAATTATTACCCAACGAAAAATATGCGAATATAATATATTCCACTATATCAACTGCAGTAAAATGGTAGTCAATTTTTTCTTTGTAATATTTGTGAAAAGCTTCAATCATCCATGCGTATACGTTCACATAATCTGAGCCTTTGTGTAACAGCCGCCCTATTTCATAACAGTCGCCTGCAGTCATCGGCATGCTGACAATTATAAATAAAAATAAATTATAGTGTGGCACAACCACATGCAACAAAAATATACCTCGACATCATCTAGCGAAGACAAGGAGAACTACGCGGTAACTATTGATCCTGCATCACGCAATAACAATTTCCTACACCTAACGTGATAAAGTGGTTCTACAACATGACCCTTCAAATTCAAATGGCAGAGGAGATGTAATACATCTACATGATTGCAATGTTCAGTTCTAATGTCACTATATTCAATATATGTATGGCGAGCTAAATTGTCAATGCTCCATCATATTCAAACCGATACTCTGCTATCTTTAATGGGTTAGAGAAAACTGATAAAGTACTACGCTCACACCACAACGGCCTGTTCCAGTAGTAACACTTAATGTGCTGTATAGAGAAACTATTGTCAGAACATATTATTTAAACAAGTATCTTTTTCAAAAAAATATCACCGACTTCAATGTGCTTTTTAGTGGAAAGTAGATGTAGTCTGTTTAAATATAATATGGGTAGGCCAACTAAATGTAGATGTTTCGGAGTAAACGAAAATATCATCCATGTATACAATTTTTAGATATTTGTTGATTTTTCAACAACCGCTCGACTGGGACCTGGGAAGCATACCATTTGAAACAAAAAAGAATTTTCCAAATTGATTCAAGCGTCTTCGAGTAATCGGTTAACATACATAAAAAAAAATTCCGACGAATTGAGAACCTCCTCCTTTTTGAAGTCGGTTAAAAACGGTTTGAAATGCAGCCTTACTTTTTCATGCAAGCAAGTCTCTTCTCTTCTTTATGAAAGTAAAAATCCAAATTGTCTATCAGTCTCTTATGAGTTTTTAATAAATATTCGATTTCAGCAATTGCAGAGAAGATTTCTCCGTGTACTTTAATGTAAAGATTGGATAGCAGTAAGAAACATATGGTGTACATTATATGCAAAATAGAGAGCATATTTACTAGCTAATTCCGCTTTAAAGGTAGCACTTAAAAATATCTTGTTACGAAATGAAAGAAGCTACGTAGAAGCCTTGACACATTTAAAAAATTTCCGTTGGTACTATGTCGTGGAGGTTACGTCATCGAAATTCCGTTTTAGGTTATGTTTTAAAAAGGATAAGCACAGAACATCTTTGTTTGCATATTATAACCAAGATTATTATTGTGTTTAAAGCTTTTACAAAACTTGTCATGAATATATAATTAGAAATGACATAAAAAATCGTAATTGGATTTTTATGTCACGATTAATTAAGTTTTTTCATGGACTGTATTTATGCGATTGGTATTAATTTTAACTACGGGCTATAAAATTCGTGACGATAAAATGTATGTACCTACTAAGAAAATACAAATGTTACTTTCTATAAAGATCCAAATGTACCGAATAGATAATTCAATGTAGTCTTGTAAAGTCTGGCAACACCTACCACTATCCTTAGTAAGAGTTGTTATACTTTACATGTACGATAACCGCAAATGCTCTCTATATGCACACAGCGCCCCTGGTGATAACTGTGGCAAATGAATGCGAATCGACGAAGTTCACAGTACTCGTAAATTGTAAAAATATTTTAGGATTCGTATTGATTAATTAATTTAATTTTAGTTTAAAAAAAAAAGACAACTCCTGCATTAGGAATTACTCCTGTGTCGCGGGGGACTTTACAAACATACAAACAACGGACACAAAGAACACCCAGACTCGGGTGGGAATCGAACCCAAGACCTATGGCATAGTCACTAACCACTAGGCCAACATTCATTCACTACTAATTTCTAGAATGAGTAGAAAAAAAACAAAATGTTTTATTTAAGTACCGACGTGCAATCAATTTTACTATACATAATGCACAGCTAGAAGGGTTAACAAGACTAATTATTATATGTAACAAAAATTATTAATAAAATAAAAGATTTAATAATAATTTTCTTATATATTTTCTTATAATTCTTGTCATATATAGTATTATAGATAGTATAGTATCATATATCAGTAGACCGCATTGAATATATAGTCCGGGATATACTCGGGTAAACTGGTATCTTCATACTTCAAGTTACAGGGCCTGAGACGCTCCTGCCCTTCTTGGTGAAGCCATTTGTTAGACACTGTAAGTGTTCATAATGACATGATCTGTCAAGCATCTCCATCTTCGAAAATATAATATCTTTTTGAAATAATAATATTCGGATCGTATACACAGCAGTAGTATTTGAGTTTACAAGACTCGGGCCCCGGCCACACTGCTAAGGCGACTGATATTTCGTGAAAACCAACTTATATAAATGTATGTCGGTGGCCTCAATGCAGAAGCGACATACAGTGTGGCTGCGGCCTTTGAACTACGTATAGCTTGTACTTTGGTTTCTAGAACACAGTACGTTGCAGTCGTTATGGAGGGCTCGGATTTCGCAGTGTGGGATCCTTTTTACTAACTAACCCTACGCTTTTGCAGTTAACATTTTGCTCTAAAAGCAATACTTTTCTAGATTTTTAATGAAAACCGAAAAAAAACCCTCATTTTCAAGTTATTTTACAATAATAAACAATGACGCATATCTCCGTCGAAGTAGACACTTTAGTATGTTATTCTACGTATTTTTCTTCAAATTTTAAGCCAAGTATAGTATTGTTATAAAAGACCACCACCCTCTAATGCTCTGGTGCCCGGACTAATATATGTATACTGATTTTTCGTGTCTCGTGTAGGACAATTACCTTATTGGTGAAATTAATTTGAACTGCTATGTGCTTGAACTAATTATAATAATAATGCGGAATCCTTACATCCCACTAATATTAGAAATGTGAAAGTATGGATGGATGGATGGATGAATGTTTGTTACTCTTTCACACCAAAACTACTAAACCGATTGCGATGAAACTTGGTATGTAGATAGCTGGAGACCTGGATTAACATATAGGCTACTTTTCATCCCGATCGGGACACAGGATTGGGACTTACGCGGGTGAAACCGCGGGCCACTGCTAGTTAATTATACATATTCCAGTCTGTCACTCTCACAGCGCTATAAATTTGTCTATATAAAACATTTAATGAGTAGACAGTTAATGTACATACCCCACTTGGAACCCTGAAGTACCGGGCAAGCTGCGTGCAGCGTATATAGGTTACCCTCTCCCGAAGCATGCAAATTTAGCCAAAAAAGAGCTGCACCTTTAACCGGGTATACTGTCAGACCAAGCCAAGGAAATACAGTAGCACCTCCTTGAGCCACATCTGACATCTACACAAAATAAAATAATATACTTGACTTTAACTGTTTCCATGTTTAAATTAGTAATTCTTGTGAATTATTAGGCTACTGAGTTTAATTAATAGTGCAAAGAGATTATCAGAAGTACAATTGCTTGAGAGCCTGTAATTGCTGTTCGAGTACACGATTACTGACAAATAAAAAATGACAAAATAGTAAGTATACTTACATAAAACATCACAGTAGCAATTCTGTTCCCATTGCGCAATTTAATGCCCTCATCATCCTGTAGGTGAAAGATATGATCTTTCCAAATTTTGTTTACAAAAGTACTAGCGAGCTATACAATTTTTTTATGCCGCGTTCCAATAAACAAAAAACGATTTGTTTTGCTTACGGACGGTAAATTTTTTGTAGAAAAATTCAACAAAATTTTACCGTCCGTAAGCAAAACGAACCGTTTTTTGTTTATTGTTACGCGGCAATAGTTAGTAACTCCTATACTACAATTTTACATTATCCAGTGATTTTCTTTTGATTCTTGGGTATGTTACAATAGGTCTAAAACCTTATTCGCTTTAAGTATACGAGACCACCCTGGTTTACGATACGGCCCTCGTAACATGAATAATCACATTTATAATTATGTATGTGTGTATAGCATGGCCGTTATCAAACTATTTAATTTTGGCGGTTCGAAGTCAATACTGACAAAAGGGATTACTTTTTTTGGATTACTTTAGTTGAATTGAAATGTTTGTTTTTTTTTCTATGTGAAAATCTATTGTGTGATTTACAGAATATAATTATATATAGTATATAGTATATTTTTTAAGTCCTTGCAACACAATTAACTATATTAGCAATGTGTGAGGGTATCTTTTATAAGAAACATGAAAAGACCTTTATTGATGAAATTCGTGCCTGATTATATTATTCCTTTTTTGTTGACATTTCACTTTCACGGCCACGATAACAAAAAAAAATAGTTGGTACTTTATGCAAGTTTTAAATTCTTTTGTCTTATCAGCCCTTTTAGATGTTTAATCCTCGAAAAAGTAACCTCACTCATCAGTTATTGTAGGTACTAAGTTCTTAGGTCGCGTATGTGATTTGACTAAATATATACCTACATAAACAGGACTGAAAGGTAGCCAAAGCCATTGAAGTATACATAAAGGGCGTATTAAAGATATATGTAAATAAATAGTTCTTTTTAATTTTTAACTAATTTTGCCGTTATATTGAGATTGTTATTAGTATTGGCTGTTCTGAATAGCGATATCAAAAAAACCAGGCCCCCAGCAGGCCCGCAGAGGTAGATTTCGTGTTTCTTTTTACTTTTTTAAAAATCTGCCCCCCAGTCCCCCCCTTCGGGGGAATATCTCCCATTCACGAACTTAACCTTCGTTTTTGCCCTGTTGATTTGTCGTCCAAGTTTGAAAGCAATCGGTGCATAATTGCGTATAATTTTAAATATAGATTGAGGTACATATATAAACTTTTTAACTGGAGGTTGTTTTGGGGTCAAGGGACCATAATTAGACCTCCTGTGAAAATTTTCTTCGAAATCTACCTAAAATTAAAAACGAGTTCCTACAAAGCTTCGTGGCTACAAAGCAAAACAAACAGCAACTTTAGAAACGTCACTGCTATCAGGTTCTGGAAATTTTGATCTCAACATCATCTAATATTCAACAGTGTCGTATAGACCAAATTGATCTTTAAATAACTACGTTAATGATTAATTAGCAAAAATCTACTTTATTACCCCAACAAAGTCATAATGTGGTTCATAATGTCCTCCAACTCCATAGTTAATAACTTGTAGTGGTGCAGCCGTTTCTATGCTCAAACCAGTCATATGCATAACCCGGCGTGAAAGTTGTGCAATAACGTCAGATTCTTGGTCAAACAGCCATGATACTTTGTTGCTGCGATAATCCATGACATTGGAGTTACTCTGGTCAGAGAAGACTGCAGCACGCTCGAACTGCAATATTGCAAATATTTATTTAGCATTTAAAGCCGTCGTCGTTGGCAAAAGTTAATAAATGCAGAGCTAATTGTCGATTGAACTAGCAATGGAGTAAAGCATGAACTTTGTTAAACCAATAAATTGCTGTCTTGTAAAAATCACTAATTTTGCTAAATAACCACCGCTTTACCTTTTGAAATATACGACTCTAAAACATGACGACACTTTTTTTGTAATCCCCTCTCCTTCCTGATTTTATAATGAATTTGTCAAGCTTAAATATTATACGAGAAGAAAATAAATAATTTAACGTAGATAGTCATAACCACATTGTATATCTACCGTATAAGTAAAATAATTGCATGTAAAGCTCACCCTAGACCCGGATATTTGTTTTATAGTTTCAATTTCAACGTCATCCAACACATCGTGAAATAAAACCAAATCAGGATCAAGATATAACGTCTCCATCTTAATAGGAGCTATTTTCAAAAACGGATGATTTTCTGTCAAATATCGACATGTCAGCCTGTGAATAATAGACAGACAAACAGACCTTTACAATAATTAATACTCATAGCCTCATAGGTACACCTCCCGTGATATCAAGAACCTTATACTCAAGTAGATAAATGAAAAATTACTTTCAAAGTATTATATTTGAGTCGGTCAGATTAAGGGAGAAAAACACGAGAAAAGAAAAATATTGTGTTGCTACAGCAATTAATTTAATTAGTGTTTTTTGTAAGACAGATTTAAAAAAAAATCTTCCTCGAATAAATACTTATACCTCTTAGATATTTCCGGTGGTATACCAATTTCGCCTCGACAAAGATGCTCGTAAACCTTCATCAGTAAGTTTTCATTAGAAGTAAAGGGTTCATCGTCATCGTCATAATCTTTATCCTGTTGTAATTAAACTTTAAATTACACAGCTTCAGTCAAAGACTAATAAGGAATCTGTTTGTTAATATCGGTATCAATTCATAAAAAAACAACCAAGTAATTTTTGCGATACTAGAATATAGTACAAGCAAAGGGTTAGCCAGGGGTTTAAATAGAGGTCCAGTTCTGAGTACTGCGTACCTAAGTTCGACTCTCTAAATAGCTTTAAAGTATCCTTAAATAAGAAACCGCTTAAACTCTTCAACTGTTCTTTGTTCGTTCTAAGTAATAAAAAACGGGTAATTCTTGTACATATAAATATGTATATATGTCGTGTATCTCGGAAAAGGCTCTAACGATTGGGATAAGGTTTTATATTTAGAAAAGGAGGAAAGGAGCGAAACTTGGTCGCCCAAGTACATACTCGTATTTATTACAAGAACGAGCACACAATCATTTGGTTATTATCAAACGTGTATGCTCACTCACGTGTTAAAAACTCTATTTATCAGCAGCAGAAATACAACACTATACTAGTTCTGGTTGAACGCGGTTGCTTCCCAGACGGGCAGTTTCAATACGAATAGAAATCTGCCGACCTAGAAATCGAGCATAGAAATTTAGTTCGATTAAGAAGAAAAGGTATAATATCTGCCGAGGAATACGACTTTCAATTAAAGCAATTAAATAAGCCTTAATAACAAATATTAAAATCGATTGAAATTAGTTTGGTTCGTAGGTATACACAGGTTCTGTTGTTAAAGGTGCTTCATAAAATATTCAAAATATATGTTAATATTAAGGAAAATTATTTGACCTCTTCACGGATAACTCGAACCTCCGCTTCGGAGAAAGTGTCTTTGTAGCGTAGGTTGTCTTTAGCTGCGGGATATTCATAATCTAGTTCTAATAGCTTCTGTGTCCATTGAAAAGAATTTTCCATATCTCCTGTAAATATTTATTTTATGATTTATTCATTTTGCAAAGGCTATAGAAAAACGTACAGTTAAGTAGCTGAACTTGATTCTCTGTATTTTTTTATTATTTGTCGTTGTGTGGCAACTGAACATATTTACTACTATGTATATATTATGTTAAACAGAACGTTATAAAAGTAATATTAGTGAATTATTTTACGCAAACTAATTACAAGAAATAAAACTGCCTTTAATGAATGTGGTCTTCAACTGCATTTCGAATTGAAATCGTTTTTATATGTATAGCCCATAAAAAGATTTCATTAAAACTAGAGTGATGAAACGTTTAGAGAAATATCCTGCCAAAGTTTTGTGATTTATATTTATGTATATAATAATAATATGCATTTCAATTTAATAATATTTAATTTAGGTAGGTTTTAAATCTGAACAGTATGCTTTTCAGACTTAAAACCTACCTACCTGAATTGGCCATTATGCCAAAAATATGTAGGCAATGACATAGAATATAAGTAATGAATAACCTGATAAATAATATGCAAGACTTATGTAATCCATTATATCAACATCATTAAACGGATAAGTGATCCTTTTTTCTTTGTATTTCCGAAGCGCTTCAATCATCCATTCACGTGCTAATTCTGGCTGTTTGAACATTAATGCATGGCTTAACTCGTAACAGTCGCTTGCTGTCATTGGGGTACTGAAAGGTGGTGTTTAACATTCTAAAGAAATCGAAATGTCAGATGTATTTTCATTGTATTTAAAGTAATTTTCTTAATAAATAATTGGAACCAATAATATGTGTTATAGAGGGCAAACGAGCAGACGGTAGTCGTTTACCTTCAGGTGATGGTAAATGACTACCGCCGCCCATGGACACCTGGAACTCAAGAGTCACAAGTGCGTTGCCGGCCTTTAAGGTGGGAGTAGGGGAAGGGGGGAAGAGGGGGAGAGGGAAGGGTTAGGGCCTCCGGAATTATAATAAATCACTTCAATTCATAGTTTACTGAAAAATTGCATTTACTTGTGCATAATAAGTTGAAAATAATGTATGAGACATAGTATCACTCACCTATATGAAACACTGTTCAATTTACCTTCGGCTAGCTGGTGTGTATCCAAATTGTACACTTTTTGTATCCTTGCGAGCGCAAGTGCAGCGCCTTCTAAGTCATCCAGAGAAGGATACTTAAGATCTTTACGATTCAGTGTTACTTTATTAATATTTTCTGAAAGTATAATCTATAAAAATGTTTTTCTACAACTAAGTTGTCAAAAAAGGCTACGGCGGACCGGCTCACTCACGTGTTAAAAACTCTATTTATCAGCAGCAGAAATACAACACTATACTAGTTCTGGTTGAACGCGGTTGCTTCCCAGACGGGCAGTTTCAATACGAATAGAAATCTGCCGACCTACTTTAAAGTCCTAATATAAAACCTCAATCAACGCACTTTTAACTTTTGAAAATAACTCGTGTATATAAGAAAATAATTATAATATTTTTCCAATTCTCAATTTTTTCCATATCAACGACTCTTATGATTATATTGGTTTATATATTTATTTATATTGGTTTGCTAACAAATGTAACAATAATACAATCACATTTATATCATTGCATAACAGTTATTAGTACAAAAGTTACATTCAATTACAAGCAAACTCTGCATGCATATAGCATGTACAATAATACAGAAAACAAGTTTACAAAAAAGTGACTCACAGAAAAATAATAATTACAAAGTGTTACTATTACGGAAGCGAGTTAAAGAATCTGCAAACACGTCTACAGAAACACTACTGTGGTTTAGTATCTTGCATAATATAGGGATAGGAGAAGCAGAACCAAAAGCTGTTCTTCTGTACGTGTTAAAGTAAAGTTAGTTATAGACATGTTTATAATACAAAGGTAAATTGTTGCTCTGCAAATATATGTCCGTTTACAGTAGATAAGACATGGCCTAGATGTAGTGCATATGCATTCTAGTAAAAAAAAAACGAAATAAAACCTACAAACCTACTGTATGCTGTAGTTTTATATGCTGTATAGCTGTAGTAGACATAATGTGTTTTATATAGTCGGTACTAGGCACTATATAGATATACCTCTTCATAACAGGTAACTTAAACAAATAAAAATATGCAATATTATATTTTTTTAAAGAGAAAAACTGCATTTTTTGGTACAGGACTGCATTAAAAGTTATGTTGTTTTTAAGATTACCTGATGCTCTTTCTATGTTATATTTTATATCCTTGAGATCGACAGTTAAACTCTTTACAAGCGTGAAAGCATTGATGGGGTTACCCAAGTAGTTAGGAATGTCTTTTATCGCTTTAACGTTCTCTGTCTTAAAAATATTTAAATACCTGAAACGTAATACTTCTTAAAAAAAAAAGTAGTAAAAAATCGTAGCGTAAATACTCATTTTACGATTCTTTTCTATATTCCTTTTTATTTACGTACTTAATGGATTGATGAAAGGTTGTTGGGTACTTGGATCCTCTGTTCATATTTTTTTTCTTAATGTGTGGAGATCCCTATCGTAGAGGCCGTCGGGAGGAGTATGTAATCAAAATCATAAAATGAGTTTACCGTCTGCGATGATAATCTCTTAGGAGGCCACCCATCAATTCTTCGACTAACTTTAAATTTTGACAAGGGTTTGAAGTAGGTCAGTAGGAATATAGTAAAACAGTCAATATAGTAAAATTTTGAGCGATACAAATCGTTTGGTTTGTATCCCTCTAAATTAGAGGTATCTCAAATAAGTTTTTTTAATTTTAATAGTATAATTCCAGAGAATTCTATCCATCTCTCTCGTCTTCTCCATAATACGTATATATACCACAGAACAATAACTAACTTAAATTGAATCTTACCTCTTCAAATTAGAAATTCTTTCATCTTCTCTGTCAATATAAGACCCTAGGTCGTCGAAAACTTTTCTATGGGTTTCTATTAAATATTCCAGTTTTGTTAGTGCCGTGAAGATCTCTGCTTGTATACTTATATAAAGGTTGAAGAGTAACGTTAAGTATATTGTGTACAACATACTTCTTACAGTGTAACAATTACGGTATGATTACGGTAACGTAACCTTGAATTTGTATAAACAAAAAGTTTTATAAGCACCTGTTTTAAATACTAACTATACAAATATACCGAGGCTTGTCAAGTGGTTGTTAAAGGTTAAGACAAGTACAATGTCGTAGTAAAAAATAACATATGCATTTCTTCTTTGTCAACTAAATTGAAAGAAAATATAATCAGTGTGCAAAAATCCACATTAATGTTTGAAATGCTGAGTGACTTCAGTAATTATGCATTTTATAGTACAATGTTAATAAAGTCATGATTACAATTAGAAATCATTTTATAAATCGTCGTTCTTGATCGCCAATAAGGCAAGGAAAAGGAAGAACACGAAGGGACTAAATGATAAGATGTTTTATTATCACAGTTCACAAAACACTTATAACATAACATTTGAATACATCGAGATATCGATGTTTGAATACATGCTCCGAGAAATACTTTAACAACACGGTAACTGTGTCATTGGACGAATGGAGAGATTTTGTAGGCATACACGCTACGCTAACGCATCAAATCATACATTTGGTGAATCCTAAGTTCTATTTGTAAATCTTTAGATAAAACATCATAAGTTGGAAATGTATAAGGTTTTATAAATAGTTAATATCTAGGTCAGTGCAGATATTAACAAGGCAAAATATTAAAAAAATTAAGAACAGCATGAAAACTGTTGAAAAGGGAAGAAAATATATATATAACTAACAGAAAAAATAAATTAAAATATTCGAGTTACTAGGGTGAAATGGGGTAAAATTTTAGAGGAAAACATGAAAGTTGTAGATAATAAGATCTATAAGTTTTGTATAAACCATTTTTTCACATAAAATCAAATTTTCCTAATTAAAAAAAAAAGTGTTAAGGTTTTTATTTTTAACTGCGTTTTTTTTTGTTTAGATCCCAAACACACTGTAATTATTTGTAATAAAAAAATAGTTTGTGTAACTACAAACTTATAATGGTTTTTTGTATTCAACGGTTCTCTAGCACTTGTATTATTTGTTTGTGAATCTGTTATGGTATCCGGTATACAGTAAAACTTACTTTAAAAAATTGTGTTAGTATTAAACCAGATAGCTAAATCTAAGTTTTGCTTACCTTACCTGTATCTATCAAGACGTAAAAAGAAAAATGTTTTACATAATAATATACGTAACAGTAAACTTCGTAAGCAGCAATGGATGAAATCCAATCCAATACCCAAATCACATACCGGGATGGTACTTATTGAATGAGCGTACACTAATGAACCCATTCATGCAAAAAAAAATATTCAATCAAGATATTTCATCTGATTTCAACATAAAATACCTTATAATGTTAGGAAAGTTTTGAAAGAGCTTCTTTACAAAGTTTCACGTTTTATTGTATAAACTAATAGTATACTATTGGGATGGTACATAAATATATGTCTTATTTAACCTTTTCCGGGGCAATCTGTATAAAATGTGTTCTAGCAGTTATTATCGCTAAGTACATACTCATATGCGTAGGGTTGAGAAATTAGAAAATTAATTAAATAAAATACAATTCCATGATATTCCTTTATTTATAGGTCTCTATTTCATTGTGATTTGACATTAGGCTTTGTTTCATCCAAATTATTACCATTGTCATTTATTGAACGTGATTCCCTCCCTGTCACTTATTCCGCATTCATGTAAACATTTTTGTATTCTTCATGAAATTGTTTTTCCCTTTAAAACGAGTAAGAATATTATTTCACGTAGCATTTATGAAGCAATATTTAGGCAAGTACCTATATTTTAGTTCAATGGGTCATTGGATCTCAAGGCGTCATCTAAACCGATGCGATTTAAGATGTTTTAAGTAGGCAAGCATATACATATATTTAAGAGTTTATTATTAGTAATGTTACGAATAACCCGCCATCTATTGGCGACTGGAGAAGTCGTATAGAGCTACAAAATAAAGATACACGCCATCTGTTGAGGCAACACGGAACTAAGTAGTTAGTAACCCATTAATAGAAATTACTAGTTCGTTTTAGAGGCTTCTATTTTTTTGTGTAGAATTTACAAGAGGTGTCGCGATGTTTCTAGAAATACCGTTTTGCTATATAAAGCGTGGCATTGCGGAGTAGTGAGTTAGTTTTCAAGTGAGTGTCAAGTGAGTTTAGTTTCAAGTGAATGTCAAGTGAGTTAGTTTTCAAGTGAGTGTCAAGTGAGTGTCAAGTGAATTAACAGCGACTTAAGTGTAAGTGAATTAAGAAGTTAGTTATAATAAATTATTGTAATTGTGTTGTTGCTAGTTTCCCTGGGTATTTTGTGATCTATTAAAATAAAGTGTGTCTATTTCGGTAACAATCTGGTATAATTCTCTAATCCTGAACCTCAGCTCGTAACAAATTGGTGTCAGAAGTGTGATTAAATGATGCCGGTTTTAAAGAAGGAGGACACGGAAGGCGTTCATACTAGGGGACAGCGACAGTAAGAGATGGACCAGAGACGGTTTGGGGATGCTCCGCAACAACCAGCGGACGGTTGGCAGCCGACGGCAGAACCTGCTGACGGTTCAATAGCGGCTCCCTTGACCTCGGCAGCTACGGACCTCGCCGCATTAATGATAATGCTGCAGGAGCAGAGCCGTCGCCAGGAGGAGCAGGCTCGTCAGCTGCAGGACCAGTTGCGGCGGCACAAGGAGGAGCAGATGTTCCTTATGAAGGATCTCCAGGTTGCACTAGGTAAGGACCTCAAGGTGATGAAGGAGACGGTCCACCAGCACGAGGCCCGCAACACGGACACTGAGCATAAGATTGTGGATATGCAGAAGGTCCTAGGAGACCTGAAGCTTGGAACTGCTCCTGCGGCGCGCGGATTTAAAGTGCCTCCATTCGATAGAACGTCCTCATGGTCTGCTTATAAGATCCAGTTCGAGGCCGTTATGAAAGCGAACGGGTGGACTGAGGCGCAGGCCATGACAGCGCTGACCCTGGGTCTCCGCGACCAGGCGTTGACTGTGCTGGAGGCTCTCGGCAAGAACTTCACCTACGACCAGCTCGTTGAGGCGTTGGAGTCGAGGTACGGTGACGCGCACCTAGAGCACACACACAGCAGTGGGCCCTGGAAATTGAGAAGCTCGTCCGGAAGGCATATCAGTCAGCGCCTACATTGATCGAGGGCAATCTGGTGCAAGCCTTCGTCGACGGCATCCGTGACCTGGAGGTCAGGGCTGCTGTTAGGCTGGGGCACCACGACACGCTTAAGGCTGCTCTTGCCTACGCATTGGAGGTAGAAGCGGTGAGGCAAGACCACTAAGCCCACCGCGTTAGGGAAGTAACTACACCCACCACCCGTGACCGTCCCCAATACAGCCCCCGATGCTACACCTGCGGAGAGAAGGGCCACCTTCGGGCGAATTGCCCAAGGCAAAGAGATGGACGACCACAGGAGAGAAGGGTGGTTGATGCTGCCGCCCAACAGCAGGAAAACGAATAGAAGCCAGGACTGCGGGGCAGGTGCTGGCTGGTGGTCAAAGAGCCCCAAGAATTTCGATCTCGCAAGCTCATGACGGGAATAGCCTGATCATCAGAGGCGAGGTCAACGGGATGCCGTGCAGTATGACTCTAGATACGGGAGCCTCTCGGACAGTAGTTAGTTCCCAGCTCGCGAATCGGTTTCTTGGGGACAACATCGGTGACCGCGAGCAAATACAGCTGGTAACAGCTACCGGTCAGCGGATAGCCGTCCGAGGAGAGAAAACGGTGGAGTTGAAGCTGAACATCATCGTGGCAGATATTCTTGATGATTGCATTCTGGGCTTGGACTTTTTGCGTAAACATCGTTGTGAGATAGCTGTAAATCAGGGATTATTGAGGTGTGGTTTAGAGGAGCTCTTCGTGGAAGGAGCGTCACCTGGAAAAGTGTACTGCCTGGAGAAGACTGTGCTTCCTCCTAGATCAGAAGCAGTCGTACCGGTTGCTCTGCCGCGGTCGTCACCCAGAAAGAATCGGTGTGTACTAATAGAAAGCACGAATGATGACTTTCCGTGGAGGGTGGCGAGGACTCTGGTGAGGACGACTGGTGATCCAGTGGTTCGTGTGATGAATCCTTGTGACAAGGAGCAGGTGATCAGGAAGGACACTCTGTTAGGCACCTGTGAGGAAGTTACTTGGTTGCGTAGATGCCAGGACGGTTCTACTAGCGTATCGAGCTTTGATGTCTCAACGCTATTAGAGGAATGTCGTAGTGAACTCACGAAGGAAGAGTTCGACATGGCTAAGAAGGTGCTCCTTCGATACGGCGATGTTTTCTCTTCAAGTGATACGGACATAGGAAAGACCGGACTAGTTCAGCACAAGATTAACACGGGCAACGAACTTCCGATCCGTCAGCGTCCAAAAAGATTACCGGTGGCACGAGAAGGAAAGGTAGACGCCATGATTGAAGGAATGGTAAAGGATGGAATTATAGAGCCTTCATCCAGTCCGTGGTGTTCTCCTGTGGTCCTTGTGAAGAAGAAGGATGGTAGTATGCGGTTTTGTGTTGACTACCGTCGGTTAAATGACATCACGAAGAAGGACAGCTATCCTCTACCACGTATCGACGATACACTGGACACGCTTACGCGAATGAAGTGGTTCACGACGTTAGACCTGAAAAGTGGTTACTGGCAAGTAGAAATCGATTCAAGGGATAAGGAGAAAACCGCTTTCTCTACAGGAAAGGGTCTGTGGCAATTTACAGTTATGCCGTTTGGTCTGTGCAATGCCCCAGCGACTTTTGAGAGATTGATGGAGTTAGTGCTCGCCGGCCTAATCGAGGACGCCTGTCTGGTGTATTTAGATGACATCATTATAGTAGGACGTACCCTTAAGAAACACCTGCAGAACCTTGAGCATGTGCTTTCAAAAATCCGGGGGGCTAACCTTAAGCTGAGTCCTAAGAAGTGCTCGTTCTTTAGACGGCAAGTACACTTTTTAGGACATGTTGTGTCGGAAGAAGGTGTGCGGACGGACCCGGAGAAGGTAGCTGCTGTCAAGGACTGGCCTGTTCCAAGGGACAAGACGCAAGTAAGAGCATTCCTGGGTTTATGCTCATACTACCGGCGGTTTGTCAAAAGCTTTGCGGACATTGCAAAACCGTTACACCGGCTCACTGAAGAAAAACGAACTTTCTGTTGGGACGAAAGCTGTGACATTGCATTCCGGGAGCTAAAGACGCGTCTGTGTTATACGCTTGTATTGGGTTATCCTGAAATGAATGATGAAAAATGAATTTATAGTCGACACAGACGCGAGTAACACGGGTATCGGCGGTGTGTTGTCGCAACGGAAAGGCGATCAGGAAATTGTGATAGCGTACTTCAGTCTCTATCTAGACCGGAAATAAATTACTGTGTCACGAGAAGAGAGCTGGTCGCCGTGGTAAAAACATTGCAGCACTTCAATAAGTATTTGCTAGGACGAAGGTTCCACCTGCGTACTGACCATGCTGCATTGAAGTGGCTGTTACAATTCAAGAACCCGGAAGGACAAGTAGCAAGGTGGATAGAACTGCTGCAGGAGTACGATTTCGAGATCCAGCATCGTAGTGACAAATCCCATGGCAACGCTGACGCCCTGTCAAGGAGGCCTTGCACAGAGGACTGTAAACACTGCGTCAGGCAAGAGACCAGGGAAACTGTGCCCGTCCGCATGTTAAGAACGGACCTGAGTGACGAATGGAAGGAAACCTTACGGAAAGCTCAAGAAGAGGACACAGATGTCAAGCTAATTCTCGAGTGGGTCAAAGCCAATGCTCCGAGGCCCAAGTGGACGTTGCAGCTATGAGCACAATAACGAAGGGGTATGGGGCGCAGTGGAATAGCTTGATAGTCCAGGACGGAGTATTGTACCGTAAGTGGGAGAATGCTCGAGGGGACACCTGTCACCTCCAAATGGTTGTTGCGAAGGCCAAGGTACCGGAGATTTTACAGCTTTACCACGATGGATGTTCAGGAGGCCATTTGGGTGTGAAAAGGACTTTATTGAAGATTCGAGAGCGGTTTTATTGGATCCACTGCCGTGACGATGTGGAAGACTGGTGTCGAAAATGCATCAGTTGTGCAGCAGTGAAGGGACCTCACACACGCAGCAGGGGTGCATTGCAGCTGTATAATGTGGAAGCTCCGTGGGAACGTATTGCCGTGGATGTAGCAGGTCCATTTCCGGAGAGTGAAGATGGCAACAAGTATTTCATGGTTGTCATGGATTATTTTACGAAGTAGCCAGAAGTATTTGCGATACCGAACCAAGAGGCGGCCACGGTAGCTGATAAGCTGGTCCATGAAGTCTTCTGCCGTTTTGGGGTACCTTTAGAGATTCACAGCTGATCGCTGTGAATCTCTATAGGAATGAACTTTGAGTCCCAGTTGTTCCAGGAAACGTGCCGCGTGATGGGTGCTTTTAAAACCCGAACCACCTCTTACCACCCTCAGTCTGATGGAATGGTGGAACGATTTAGTCAGACATTAGAGAGGTACTTGGCAAAAGTTGTGGAAGGCAGACAAAGAGACTGGGATAAACACATCCAGCCGTTCCTCCTCTCGTACCGAAGTGCAGACCACGAGAGCACGTCAGTAACACCAGCCTTTGCGAACTTCGGTCGAGAACTGCGGTTGCCTGCAAATTTAATCACGGGCACTCCCCCGGACACCCCGCGCAGTATTACGGATTACGCCAATGATTTACGCAGCAAGATGAATGACGTTTATGAGCACGTCAGACAATCAGGACAGCAGACGTCGGAGAGAATGAAAACCCGGTACGACCGAAAGATAAATGACAGGAGCTTTGAGGAAGGATCACTGGTCTGGCTGCATAACCTGGTTCGCAGAAAAGGCAAATCTCCGAAGCTGCAGGTGAAATGGGACGGACCGTACAAATTAGTGACCAGACTCAATGACGTAACGTACCGCATTCAGAAAGGACCGCGGGGCACTCTAAAGATCGTCTATGTGGATCGGTTGGCGCGATATACAATGTGACAACTAATAGAAAATACTAGTTCGTTTTAGAGGCTTCTATTTTTTTGTGTAGAATTTACAAGAGGTGTCGCGATGTTTCTAGAAATACCGTTTTGCTATATAAAGCGTGGCATTGCGGAGTAGTGAGTTAGTTTTCAAGTGAGTGTCAAGTGAGTTTAGTTTCAAGTGAATGTCAAGTGAGTTAGTTTTCAAGTGAGTGTCAAGTGAGTTTAGTTTCAAGTGAGTGTCAAGTGAATTAACAGCGACTTAAGTGTAAGTGAATTAAGAAGTTAGTGATAATAAATTATTGTAATTGTGTTGTTGCTAGTTTCCCTGTGTATTTTGTGATCTATTAAAATAAAGTGTGTCTATTTCGGTAACAATCTGGTATAATTCTCTAATCCCGAACCTCAGCTCGTAACAGTAATAATATTATTAATCACGTTAACTTATTCTTGAGTAGGCTTTCAATCAATTAGTAAGTAAAATAGTGTTACGTGATGAAAACATGTCACATGTTTCTTTCACTTATTTGATCCAATTAATTGCACATTCATTCATTGCACGCTCGGCAAGGTTAACTTCGAAGTCGTGGCAAAATATGCAATGATCAAAAGAAGTCAAGGGCCTACTTAAAACTATTATTTAAAGCATTACTCACATTAATTAACTTTTTACCTGAATGCTAAAGATATCGGCCGAGAGAACTTATGAACAGGACTCTGCCTGTCACCATCGCAGGGTGTCAATAATTCTTGATCACATTCGTAAATCCATTTGGAAGCCACTACAAAATTTAATTTGAATGAATATTCATTAGAATTACTTTTACTACATAAATGATGTAGTGAAGTACTTTTAAATTAGTCTACGACATTTTGAGGTCAAAACAATACTCGGACAAAAGGTTTTTCGTGACCATAGGGGTCGATTTTTAAATTCCCTTTGCAGCCTTCATCCTGATGTAAATTTTGAACCAACTTTCATGTATATGGACCCACAAATTCGGGTTGTGCGTCAGTCAATGTTCACGTGCTATCCGTAATATTGATGAATTACAATATTGTTCATTTTTGCCATAGGCCTCCTTAAGTGCATTTTTTTTTATTTATTAAATTAAAATACAACTGTTAACGCACTATACGCATAGTAAAGCAATTTTAGGTAATTTATCATAGGTACTACATAAAGTTTCAAAACTCAAATGATCTCTAGTCAAAGAATCTCGGTATAACGTCTCTGAAATATTATGATATTCTATACCCAGTTAGCACAATTCTATATTTTTTAACATAGCATCTGTGACATACCTACTTGTTGTCATCCATTTCACGCAGTTTATTTTTGGGATAAAATAAAAATTTGAAATACCAGAAATGAATTAGAATTAATAGGTAAATACGAAGGTACGTATAACAGCAACACCCTCTAAGGGAGGAACGGACGTCATCGTGACAAATCACTATAATCACGTCTGAGCGTGTATGCTTTGTATGCGGACCCTTTTATATATATGCTATCATGAGTTGTAGCTGTTTTTTCTTTGTCGCTAACTTGTGGTACCATGTCAAAAAAAACGAAGAAGATTGTTACAGGGTAAAGTACCTTTTACCCTTTAACAATCTTCTTCGTTTTTTTATTCGTTTCGCGTAACGCGGGAACAAGATATTGGAGGAAGCAATATTGACAAGTGTGTTGGATATTTGAAGGTTAGACAACCTCTCTCGAATCACTCGGGAAACGTAATATGGCGTTTCTTTCACTGGAAATAATATTAGCTATCGACCTCAAACAGGAAGTAGTTCAAAAAAAGCATCGGTATCTCATGTGGATATTTTTGAAGGCTTTTCTGCGGCATGACTTACCGACTACTTGCCCAATTGATAATAAAAAAAATATATAAATCTGTTTTATTTTAGTGCCGAAAATCTATTTCTTTTTTAACATAAATGAAATAATTTAGATTCAATCGATATTTTTAGTTCCTTTTTGTGACAACTAATTATATCTCTGGTAACTTCAAATACCAAACGTGCTATAGCATGGTGACTATCCTATTAACTATACTACATACTAAAGCCGATTCATGTCAGTTGAATGACTCACATTCAAAACGAACTTTCATGATTGTCTCGTTAAGAGCAGGCTCCCTAAATTATTTTAGAGTGCCTGGTCTTAAATGCAATGATGGACCATGAAAAGCTCAATCAACTTTTAGCTCTGAGGTCGCAAGAACATCTATTGCACTTAGTAAACATTGAAAAGCTGATCTAATTTCAAACAAGCATTGCGAGTCAATACTGTCCTATGTTTAAGACCCCGTTCACGGAGACGCGGGGTGAAAACGCTTCTATGTGAACGCTCTTATATAATAGGCAGTGTTTGATTTGATCGCACGACTCAAAGCCAAGTGCCTCACTCAACGCACCGCGTCTCCGTGAACGAGGCCTCAATTTGCTCGAGAATCGGCCAAGGTTTAAATATAGTTACCCCATTTGGAGCCGTGGACTATCGGACAATCTGCGTGTAGCGTGGCGAAGTCACCCTCTCCTGAAGCGTGCATGTTGAGCCAGAATACTGCTCCTCCTTTCTCAGGGAACACACTTAGACCTAGGGCGGGAAATACGGTAGCACCTCCTAGAGCTACATTCGACATCTGCGCAAATATAAGAGTAGTAAGTAATAAAAAACGTGATAAAAGCGTACAGTACTTTTAATGTTGGTTCGTCAGGAACATAATTATTGGTAAAGTGCCTTACTAGTTTAAAAAATCATAATAAATAATTCCATATAGCTAGTCATTTGCTCATTTTAGTTGGAAGTTTGTTTTTGGAGTTTACTCCTTAAGAATCGATTTGCATATAAGGCGCCCGGTATGAAAAAAAAAATATGAAGAGTAAAATTTAGTGATCGGAGGGCAGCGTATCGATTTATTGTGCTTTTTATGCTTTATTGGAGTTTACTCCTTATTCTCGACGCATGTAAGTAGATATGTGTATAATATATACATTTATGTTATATATATGTGTAAATATATACAGAATATATAGAGGGACGGAGGGAGGGAGGGAGAGAGAGAGACTCCAGTAAATTGTAAACTCCAGTCGTGCGTCGGAGCTGACACACACATTTTTTATTGAAGTGAAAACTTCTTTAGGCACGTTGGGCACTTTTGGTCTGGGGAAAAGGCACTGAACTCGCGTGACCGTCACGCTCAGATGACATTTATATCGTCTTGATGATATATAGATGTGTGTATATACATATATCTGTGTTTTCACTTGTGACGTACAGTCCCACGACTGACAGTTTTTTATTTATTTAAGACTAGCAGTTCCCACGCGGCTTCACTCGCGTGTACATATTTTTTACCCTGATTCTTTTTCCAAAATAAAAATAGCTTCATTAACTCCTTATAATACCAGCTATCTGCCAGTGAAAATCCCGTGGAAATCGGTCGACCCGTGCCGAAGATTAGCCGGAACAAACAGACTACGTATGGACCCTTACTTTGACTATTTTAGATATTTCATGTTCCTTTATGTGACTATGGCGGCAATTGGAATGTTTAAAAACAATCTAGTATTAAATAATAATAATTCTAGTAGAGTATATAGTAATAATTGTAGTTTTTGTGTTGTCTCAGCTATATGTAATATCTACTTGTTGCATAATTCTTAAATTATTTAGTATATGTATCTTTTAAAATATTTATACTTGCAAATGAACGAAAACATTTCACTCGGTTTCTGAAAGAGCGATCAAAGTAATGTTGTTACATAAAATAACCAACTAACTTAACAGTTGGAAAGAGAAATTAACTCAGTCTGTGCCACTGAAACGTTGCTCTGAGATATAAGTAATAATGCCGTGCGCTCAGAAATATGCATAATGCAGCTGATTTACCAACTTACTGTACTTAAATTAAATAAATTTAATTAAAAAGTTATTTTGGTCCTAATTGATTGATGAGAATAGTAATTCATAATTTATTTTCTAATTAATTTATTTTACAATGCCCAATTCTAAAACTTTTATAATAATGTAATAATGGTTTATTTTAGGTAGATTTCAGTTGTCGAGTTTTCCAAAAATTTCTTCACAGGAGGTCTAGTTATGATCCCTAGACCCCAAAACAACCGCCAGTTAAAAAGTTTTATATATATGTGTATGTATGTATGTACCTCAATTTTACCGGCACGATAGAGGTCGCAATTATGCACCGACTGCTTTCAAACTTGGACGAAAAATCAACAGGGCAGAAATGAAGCTTAAGTTCGTGAATGGGTGATATTCCCAGTCAGGGGGGACTGGGGGGCAGATTTTCAAAAATCTGCTGTTTTTTCAGCATAACTTTTTTCCTATGGAAATTTTTTCGACCGTTTAACTTAATTAGCATGCCCATAGTAAATACGAACATTTTTTTATTTGAACCCTAAATTACTTGTTTGAATTTGTTGGAAAATATTCATTCAATGTAAACCTTTTTACAATCGGTAATATATTTTTAATAAATAATAATATTTTTAAATGAAAGCTATTTTTTTGTTTTACTCTACAATGTAGACATTTAAAGTTTTTAATGCTACTTATATTTTTGGAGATAAAAATTTAAAAAACACAAAATCTACCTCTGCCTACCTTTTTTTTTTCGTGTGGAAACCCCCCCGGGTCATCACCTCACCGGAGCTATCGGTGAAGTGGTATGTCGGAAATATATGCCTCTTGAAATGGCGGCCACACCGTGGTCTCACCGGGGGGCCTCTGCCAGGGTAACGGATAGTCCCATCCGTCACCCCCAGGCCAGCGCTCATGGAGGCCGGAGGCGTCTACTGTGGGACGGGAGAGTACTCGTTCTCTCCCGTTCCCTTTCCACCGCCTCTTTAGCCATCATCACGTCCTCGCAAAATGAGGCAGCGGAATTCCACGCACTCTCGCTTCGGACCATGGACAAAACCATGGTCTCAAGCGAAAGGCTTCCCGCAGCAATAGCCGTCGTGAGGGTGAGGCGCTGCTGCGTTCACGCTTGGCACTCTCTTAAGGTGTGGAGTGCAGTGTCCTCGCGACAGCCTCCGCAGTGGTCCTCTGCCTACCTAATTTTTTTTTATTTCATTTTTTTCTATAATAAACTTTTTGGATCTTAATTATAATTGACTATGTAAATTCATATATATTTTATGATATTTTCTATTAAATTTTGACATTGTGTTATCAGGGATGTGTAATTATTTGATAGATATGTAAGTAATGTTAGACAGTCTTAGTTTTAGACCAATGTCCTATGTTGCATACCGATTGTACGGTGAGACATGTTGTGCCATCATTATTATTGTAACATCTTATTGTACCATGTTTCAAGCACATTAATTATTCTTATTCTTAGTTGATAATGGTTTTGACATAAGTTTAATCTCAAATCAAATAATCTGAAATGATCAAGGAGTAACTACCTTATCAACACCCTAAAATAGCGTGTAACATGATTATATAATTAAGCAGTTATTGACATCTCTGTTAAATGACGGAATGTTTGAATCAAAGTGTCTAATCATGCTCTAAGTAACTACTTTGATTACGCATCAAGGGATTTGACATAATTATTATTAATTATATATCGTCCGGTTAATTCATACTTCGCTTATGACGTTACAGGGGCGCGGGGGATCGCGTAGTGTGAGTGCGCGACAGGTGCAATTATGACTCTATAATAGATCAATAATTCGCTAGCCGCGTAGCTAGCGGTCGTACGTCTTGATTATTACGGACACTCTGTGTAACATTAACACGAGATTAAATCCCCGAGATGAACCGGTCTATCTTCGGACAGAAAATTGGAAGTCAGGCCAAACAAACAGAAGTGACTGTAAAAATATTTTTACATATTTATGTATTAATATTGTCTCTCCGTCTTTTTTTATAATAATTTCTTTTACCTTTAATATTATTTATTAAAATACGTGTTCAGTTTCGTATTATTTCTTTCATAACACAGTATGAAAGTAATTAATAGTGTGCTAATGACATTGTGTGTCATTAGCACACTATTAATTGTAACACAACCTTGACGTATATAATGTATCGTAAGATCCGTCCTTAAATACTGTCACCACTTGCGATCGCACCCCTGTCACGTCGCAGGCGAGGACAATAAAATTACTTGGTTAGTCTATAGTACTGAGCCTGAGCCTGAGCCTGAGATTATTTTGAAATTCGAGATTTTTCATTAAAGACACCTTCTTACATAAACTTAAGAATGAAAACTTTTACGAGATACACAAAAAAAAATATATATATATACAAGAATTGCTCGTTTAAAGTTATTAGATTAGACATTAGCGTCGATCAGCCTTTCAGAAACCGGGCGTAAGAGTTTAGGGAGATAATACTACCTATGTCTGAAAATACGCTTAGTCACTATTAGTAACAATGATATGGCTACATTTTATCCGAGTAATACGAACTGCAGTATAAGTAAGTGTGTTGTGTGTGTTATTATTCCTTTGAAGGAAATCAATAGTTATCATATATGAGAATAATTATGATACATTACCGTGACATAAGTTGCTCCCTAGTTGTATTTGTAAATCATTTACTTTTGTATATTGGTTCGTATGCTTACATAAAATAATACAGTCCCAATCTTGTTACCGCAGGTATCAGAAGTATTCTCAACTCTATTCTGCTGCAAACAGAAGTGATATTAATAAAATCCTTAACAATAAATTATGATTATGTTGAAAGGACAGTGAATGACAGGAGTTTATTGAAAGGACAGGGTTTGTTACCAACTCTCTTCTCTATATGGCGATGTAACTTTGTTTCAATCGAACAGTCCAACAATTAGCCCGGAGAGTCAGTTTTGTCGAGGCACAGAATAAACTTTTAACTTGGACGAAAAATCAACAGGGCAAAAATGAAGGTTAAGTTGAATATTCCCTGTTAGGGGGGATTGGGGGGCAGATTTTCAAAAATCAGTTTTTTCAGCATAACTTTTTTCTATGGAATTTTTTTGGACCGTTTAACTTAATTAGCATGCCCATAGTACTTACGAACATTTTTTTATTTGAACCATAAATTATTCCATCCTTAACTTGGGGAGGGGGGGGGAACCAAAATTTGTTGGGAAAATATTCATTTAATGTAAACCTTTTTTCAATGGGTAATAATTATTTTTAAATGAAAGCTATTTTTTTATTTTACTCTACAGTGTAGGCATTTAAAGTTTTTAATGCGACTTATATTTTTTTGGACATAAAAATTTGAAAACACAAAATCTACCTCTGCGGGCCTGCTGCGGGCCCTAATTTTTTTCATTCCATTTTTTTCTATAATAAACTTATTGGATCTTAATTATAATTTGTCTATGTGAATTCATATATATTTTATAGTAATTTATATTCAATTTTGACATTGTGTTATCAGGAATGTGTAATTATTCGCAGTTATGAAGTTTGAAGTGAACTTTAGGATTTATAGTTAATAAATCCACTGTGCCGAATTAGCATAGAGTATGTAATAGTTCAGTTCTGTGAATTTGCCAGATCGGTTGAAGTTTATTCTCAGTTAGGGCTCCACTTATAGGGATCATATTATGGATATAAATGTATAAATCTATCACGCACGCTATGTAGTGCCTTTTTTTTATTCCATTTCACAAATAAGATCAAAATTACTTTAGAATTTACTATGTAATCTTTAACGAATAGCTGGTAATGGAAAAGCTAATTTTTACACTTATATATATATTCATATTCGTGTAAATACTTGTCTGTATTTTCTAAATAGTACGCCATCAACTATTGCTTTTATTTAATACTTCTATTATTATCTCCATCTAAAGGTTGTCTGGTAGAGATCGCTATTAGCGATAAGGCCGCCCATTGTACTCTATTTTTAAGCTATGACCTGTTTCAATTAATTTCAATGAAAGGTGTAAAGAATATTCTATCTATCTATCTATAAATGTTGAAATATGTAAATAAAGAAACAAACAGACCCTTCAATTTGTATCACTTTAAAAATGGTTTACGAAAACCAGTTTTATTAATTTCATAATATTAGTTAAAAAGTCGCATCCTGCTGGTTTCTCTACTTTATAACATTTTATTTCTAAATTCAGTATAGGGGTATTTAAAATTTTGTTACATTATATCACTTACGCTATCGAAATCGTAGTGTGGCATATAGTCTTCACCGAATCCATATTTGATAACATTCAACTTTTTTACTGTTTCATCATAAAGCCCAGTCATGTCTATTACTCGGCGTGAGATGCGAGCGATGGTGTCAGATTCCGTATCACGAAACCAAATTGATATATTGCGCTCATGATGATACGAGGATGCTTGGTCGCTGGCCGCAGATGACTGTTCTGTGTTGCGTGTGAACTATAACGTACGGGTTTTATATTTACTTATTACTCATTAGGCTGATGATATTATCTACATATACATATAAACAGATAAAGACAAAACTGTTCAGTCAGTTCGTTATTTTCCTCTATTTGTCACCCTTTTGTTGTTTAGTAACTAATAATGAGCTTTTTCTATGTTCGACGGAGTTTTATTTATTATCAATAATTAAATGAACTATAGTTGAATGTCGATACGAGGCGACCACTAGTTCAAATCAAATGAACTTCATTGCACAGTGTCTACACTATACTTTGGTAGCCTTAGGTGGGTAGTAGCCAAGTTTGGTAGCCTTAGTAGATGGTGACTCATTGGATTACTAGATTTACAGTGGTCACCAGGGGCATACCAGCTAGCCAAAAACAGAAATCAATCACTTAGGTAAGAACATCCCACTTTCGGACACAGGGATTTAGTGCTACTTACCTTAAGCCTGGCTATATTTTTGATTTCTTCGATTTCACCATTACTTAAGACATCGTGGAAGAAAACTATATCAGGATTGAGATACATCATTTCTATTTTAAAAGGTGCTAGTTTTAAAAATGGGTGATTTTTACTTAAGTAATGACATGTCAACCTGTAAAAAACATTATTACTTATTTAAAGATTAACAAACTTAGCTACATTGAAAGGCAATACCAATTGTATGTGAAAAGAAATGGTCAGTCTTGGTTACGGGCGACGCGCCGATCAGTTGCTTCGAAAAAGTTTTTGTTCTCGATTTAGCACTTGGATCCGACGAAAACTTCAATTGTGCCGTTTGATACTATTCGTACAAGAATGGCGCAAATAGGTTCAAGAATAACTGGAACGCCTGCGGTAATGAGAAGTTTGAGAACCCGATTGATAGACCGTGGTGACCAAGGCGGTCGACTTGTAAAAATCCTAGTATGTAATTCGGGATTACCTACGTTAACGACACCCTGTCATTTTATGGGAATTATGTCATTAAATATATTTTTATTGAAATATATATATATAGATTTATCCTAAAACAATATTTACAAAACCTCCATCCGATGACTTTGTCACTGTTTTTGTTGTTACCGTACGATTTTTATTTAGTTATACGAATAATAATGTCTGTTCGAGTATACCTGTTAGACACTTCTGCAGGTATATCCATGTTTCCACGACACAGTGCTTTGTATGTTGTCTGTAACCCAGTAGAAATTTCCTGGTTTTCGTCACTACTTACCTGTAAAATATATGTAAGAAATGTAATTACTCCAATTAATTTATTTAATTAATATCTTCTTTTTATATATAAGTACCTTACCTGTCCACCAGATTCAACAAGTTTTTTTTCTGTAGCTAATATTCTTTGGAAATATGCGATGATTTCCATAGCCTGGGAGTGATCTGGATCTACCACTAATAGGACTTTCGTCCAGTGTAGAGCGCTTTCAATGTCTCCTGTAACAATCCGCATTAGGTTACAATTACTAATAGATTTGCTAAATAAGCTTAGCATAACATAGCAATTTCTGATTTCCCATCCCCATTTTTGGAAGTATGTATGTTGTCGCCACATCAAGAACTCGTATTTATTTTATCAAAAATAGGGGCAACCTATAATAGATGATGAAACAGTTCACTGTTTAATGAAAATGAGTTAATAAATATTATTTTGTCTAGTTATACCGTTAGTGTTACGGTATTGGTCGGTTGACCATATAAGTGCTGGCTGAGGTACGAACAACATTGCAGTTACTGTGATTTAGTGATTTTAATAGTTTATAGCAATAGTGGGGACTTGTTTGTAATATGTACCTTCCTAAGTATATTAGTTCAAGAAATTGTAATGAAATATTTTCTACAATATATAATGTAATTAATTAACAAGAATTAATAGTCTAAGAGATAGGAATGAATTATTGGTCCAAAAAACTCTCATTGCTCTATTTGTATGTTTAAAATATTAAATTAACGTAAATTGCCTCACAATATTCGTCACTTGGCACCTGACGTAGGTACAGAGCAGCGTCGTATAGAGTTAAAACCTACATGAGATTACCATTATGGTAATTAAGTATGGCATGAAAAATAAGTGTCCTTACTAATTAGAACATAATTTATATATAATAATGTAACCCTTTGGTTACAATAATAAAAATATTAGTGTGCGAATAAGGGATTAATTATTTTTCTGCTTAAACGATTTTTACTCAATTCTAATAAATAATATAAAATATTACAAAGCTCACCCATTTTCGAACAAGCCATGCTAATATGTTCTATAATGTCCACTTCAGTGAACGAGTAAAACATATCTTCTTCGTTATATTTTCTGTAAGCTTCGACTAGAAATTCACGTGCGTACTTTATGTTGCCGTAACTGGACTGTTTAAACAAAAGCCGCCCAAGCTCGAAGCAGTCGCCTGCTGTCATTGTGGTACTATATTTCGGAAAAAAAATTATACTTACATCAATATTTAATTTTTATCTGAATAACCTTTTTTCTTTACTGTATATTCATTAATTGGTAGCGATTCATAACTTTTTTTTTAAAGTGATTTAATTATATTTTTTGAGAACGCACTTTACTTCACCTGCTATAAAATAATAATTTTTGTGCCTTCAATCTCACATATTACCTACTTTTTTAATAAAATACTTTACCTATAAGAAACGCCTTTCACTTTTCCTTCAACAAGGTCCTTCACATCCAATTCGTATGTTCCAAGCACCTTTCCAAGATTTTGGGCTGCGCCACTCAAATCCTCCTGAGAAGGGTACTTAACGTCCGCACGTTTAATGTTTGCTGAAGAGAATTAAATATGTAAGCTTCCCTACATACATAGATATAAACAGCAGTTTATCTTTAAATACAACTTTTACACTAAGTTACACAGTTAAATTCATAACTTGGACTTAACGACACACAAAGGATTGTCCACGAGCGAAACAAAAACGTTCAACGTGGCTGTTGAGGTGACTCAAATACTAAAAAGTCCATAATACAAAAAACAACATAATGAATCTAAAGTATCTTTACTACT
The DNA here is from genome assembly GCA_949752705.1 of Callimorpha dominula. Lineage (NCBI taxonomy): Eukaryota > Metazoa > Arthropoda > Insecta > Lepidoptera > Erebidae > Callimorpha > Callimorpha dominula. Next base: position 15,793,528 of record OX456997.1, read on the forward strand.
GAACCCCTGGACTTAAGTCTCTACTAAAGGCTTTCACAAAGAGAAGAAGAGAACACAAATATTATATCTAAGTCCACATTGATTGATTAGAGACAGATTAATTAATTAAATTTGCTTCGATTTATGTTGAATTCAACTTACATAATTCAACTTACATAATTTGGGTTATCACGTTACTTTACCTTTTTGTATTTTAACATTATCCCTTAAATATTTTAGATCACTTGTTAGCCGTTTTATTAGGGTAAAAGCATTGATGGGATTTCCTAAGTAAGCGGGGATATCTTTCATCGCTCTTTCATGTTCCCTTTTAAAAATATCTAAATTCCTGAAATGGGGCATTCAAGTATCAATCGTACGTATGTACAATCTTAGCAAAAAATAACTACACTATAGTATACCATGTTTACCTTTTAACAAAGGAAAGTCTTTGCTCTTCCTTCTGAATATACAAAGCTAGGTCGTCTTTTACTCTTTGGTGAATTTCTAATAAGTTTTCGAGCTTTGTTATTGTTGCATGTGTTCTTACACAAATGATACATAGTACCAAGCATACTGTTTGCAACATACTCAAATAGGTAATATTTTATTAAATAATTTAACGAGCCTGTAAAAGGAAAAAGACATTTTGCAGCCTCGTTCGTCTGTGCTCTATTTAAGTGTAAGTAAGTAAATAAGTAAGATAGTGGAAAATTAAGTGTGAAACTGTAAACAGTTATAATCTTGGAGTGAGACTTAAATATAGAACTTGGGTGCTATTTTAAAGTTGATGCTTTTTGAATAAATTTGCTGGAATTGAAACCACTTAACTGAAGAAATAAGCCCATACAGGCGACCCTGATGAACCAGCTCTATGGGACATTATTGACAAAGGATCAGTAACGCTATTGGTTTAGCATAAGTATGTGACAATGTTTGTATCAATGTGTCAAAAGGTTAAAGCCGTCAGTACGTGCTTAGTATCGGGTGAGTCACTGTGCTTCTTCGCCAAAGTTATTGTAAAAATAGTTAGATGTTCGTACTTACGAGGCGCGATAATAAAAATTAACACAACATTTCAATACAATATAAAAAAAAAACAATTTTTAACAATCATCTAAAAAGAACTTTAACTACGAGTAACTACATAAAAAATATTTTTTATTTTAAGTGCAAGCAATCATGAATTTTACGGATGGAACTTAATCGACTCGATCGATTAAATGTTGGACTATAAAAGTAGTTTTAAGCTACTTATCAAATAGATTTAATCACCGAACGCAATGAATTAAATAGTTTATAATCACAACATTATATATCCAATAGATAAAAACCTAACCTTAATTGAAATTTTCGGGTACATATTTTCCGCGCCGTAAAATATTTTGATAGCATTTTCGATTTTAACAAGAACATAACAAGGATATATTTTGACTTTCTTTTAACAGACTTATATTAGCTTCACTTGTAACTATGTAAACAAATCTTGGAAGTAAATTTGGAAGAAAAGAAACTTTGTATGTATACATAGTTTGGATGACAATATTAGAAACTAGCTGTGCCCGCGACTTCGTCCGCGTGGAATAGTGTCTTTGGGTAGAATTTTTAATTATTTAGGCTAATTGACAATACTTCCATACAACTTTTCATCCCCACTTTTCAACCCCTTTCGCATTAAAAAGTAGCCTATGTCCTTTCTCTAGACTACCTGTGCACCAAATTTCATTTAAATCGGTTCAGTAGTTTTGGCGTGAAAAGGCGACAGACAGACAGACAGACAGACGGACAGACAGACAGTTACTTTCGCATTTATAATATTAGTAAGAATTGGCATCTAAGGGCAGGTCTAATATAGTCAGTCGAGTTTGGGCTCATATGATTCATTTTGACGAGTTGATTGGGCTTAGTAACGATGGTCTGATAATGAAGCCATGAGATGGATAGTGGAACTCTTTTTTACTTTTAATTCAGTTCGCCATTGATGCGTGTTTTCTTTTACTAAACTATATTGATTATGAAGGTAAAAGTAAGTGAAGTACTTTGGTTAGATAATCTTTTAATATTCAGTATGTACCAAATTAGATATACGTAAGAACGAAGAAGAAGATATAGAGAACAGAAGGTATGGTACACTAAGCAAACGTCTTACAATATGGTATACAAATATTTAATCTTATAAAGTTCATCTTATAAACAATCAGTGGATTTCTAACTGATGGTTTTGGGCACGGGGTGAGCAATCTTGTTGAAGAAGCCTTCTTCTTGGTATTCGAGGTTGCACGGCTTGATGAACATCTGATCATCTTTACTGATAAATTTACTGCATACTGTTAAAATAAATAATTATCTTATTAATAATATAGTTTTCCGACATGTTTTTAAGGAGCAGTATGTGGGTAGCGTTCACAATCACCGACACCTAAAATATTCTGTAGACACCGTATCAGGTACTATTTATAATAGAAAAAACTTGTACAGGTACTTTCTAAACATTCCTCGCAGCATGAACATGATAATACTATAACTGAGTAGGTACTTCTCACTTCTTGGAGATTATACTGACAGGTACAAGAGCAAGCAACGTTTTGAGAAATAATTTCATAACGGTTGGTTTTTTGATACATTATTCTCTATTGAATGTAGAGGATGACGTACTACGTCTGGCACCTTAGAGCGGTTGCGTTTACCAGTGCGCATCCGCTTCCGGTAGATAAAAATATCAAATTTTAAAATCATTTTAAGACGTTTCTTTTCTTTTGCATCTTTTTGAAACCTCTTTAGGAATATCAATTCAGAGAGACAGTTTTGCTGCAAAGCTGAAATTTAACACTAGTGAGTATTTAACTTTTTGATTGTTTTCGGCAACTCTTTAGTTGCATTATAATAATAATTTATCTATAAAATGTATGTATTTAGAAATATATACGTATCGTTTATCAGCATTCTGGTTACCATAGTACAGCCTATTTTTTTTTTATAACAATTACAATCTAGACCTTGGCTAATAAGTAATTTAAATTTAACTTAATTTGCTAAAAACTTACAAAGTTAAGAATGTGTCCATTGGCACTTTTCTCATGGCCTCTATTATCATGGAAAGACACTTTGTTCTTGTGTTCTTTAAGAGTAACACTCATTGCACTACTTAACACTAACTTCACTAAACTAACGCAAAGGGATTAGTTCTTTTTAGTCTTCTAACTATGCCCGGGGTGTCAAGGAGCTGGATAGCCTCAACGTTCACATGTTGAAGAAGCATTTGTTCATGTGCTTCGCCGTATTATTTTATTACTTCACTAACAAGATCTACTCCTAAGTCTCGGTGGATGTCATCATTTCTAACGTAACAGGGAGCATTTACTATACTCCGAAGTACCTTATTTTGGAATTCTGTGACAAAACAAATGATTGTGCTCATCACACAATTATTTGTCCTAGATGGGAATCGAACCCACGACCTCTGCCTCAGCAGTCAGGTTCACTAACCACTGACCAGTAGGCCCGTCAAATTTCCGGAAGTAGCTACTTCCGAGTAGCTTTGCAGAGTTTACAGATCAATGTAAAAACTTTGAACTATGGATTTAAAATCGTGTAATTTAAAAAAAAAACAAATCTTTATACTTAATATCTTTTGTATATTTTATCTTTATTAACGTTATAACGTAAAATATAATTAAATAATAGGTCTAGTTACTTAAATTGTTCTTAAGTACAGAGAAATAGGTTCTCAAACAACTAATATATAGTACAAAACAAGTGCTCACTTTGTGAACAAGTATTATTACCCTTAGTGACTTAACAACTTATATGTATAAACAAATGTGCTTAGAAAATAGACGTACCCCATTTGTCACCCTGTAGTACAGGGCAGGCTGCGTGTCGCATGGCGTAATTACCCTCTAGCGAAGGGTGTAAGTTGAACCAGAAAGCGGCCGTACCCTTTACTGGAAGCAACCTGACACCTAGCTCAGGAAAGACTGTAGCACCTCCTTGAGCGACATCCGACATCTATACAAAACAAATGGGGAATTATATTAAGTAAATTTCAATTATTCAGTGGTTATACTCAATACTTTATTGCATTTTACAATGTTTTCTTAAGTGGTAGGAATTAAATTAGGTATCATTTTGAACCCTGTCCTAAAATCCTTTTGTTTTTACAATGCAATTAGGTGTAATGTTAATTGTAAAAGAAACAATCGGTAAATGGTTGTTTATGTGTTTTGAAAAATTTAAGCGTACTGCTTTATCTGCTTATTGTACAGGACAAAGTATGTTTGTCTATCGGTCGTGTTAAAAATAAATTTTTTTTTGAATGCATAATAATAAATAATAACTTTACACATCTCACACACGGTCGTCTAATCCCAAACTAGGCAGAGCCTGTACTATGGTAACTAGACCGCTGATAAGCATACTTATATATTTCCAAATACATACATATTATAGATAAATTACACCCAGACACAGAACAATTATCGTGCTCATCACACAATTATTTGTCCTGGGTGGGAATCGAATCCACGACCTCTGGCTCAGCAGTAAGAGTCACTAAACACAAGACCAATGGGCCAGAACCAACTACAGAGTATATCTGACAATGCGACACTTGCTTAAATCATTGAAAGGGCGTCACTTTAGAAATAAAAAAAATAACTATCCGTTCAAAAATGATGACCTTTTGAGATGAGTTACTTGTAAAACTTCAAAAAATTTACCTGGGTCATTAATTATCAATTCCTGTTCATTGCTGGTCATTATTAAGGGCTGATTCGTAGAACTTTGTATTATACTCACGTAAAATAAAACAGTTGCCAGTTTTTTTGCTAGACTTGATATGAACTTTTCTTCATTCTGTAACAATATCCATCAAGGTCAATTTGCTGTTTGAGCCATAGTAAGAAAATAATTAATAACAACAAACCAAAACATTAATTTTATAAATAAAATTTCATTGTATTATGACACAATTTAGAGATGCAATCTCTATCGTACGTAGAATTGGATACAATATACAATAGATAAATAGGCAAAATTATACGTGGGAGAGCCATGCTTCGGCACGTATGGGCCGGCTCGACTCCGCTCGATACCACGGCCTCACAAAAAACCGGTAGTGAAGCAATGCTTGCATTGCATTTCACCGCGTGAGTGAGGTTACCGGAAGCCCTAACCCTTCCCTCTCCCCTATTCCTGTCCTTCCCCTCTCCCCTCTTCCCACTCTTCCCCTCTCCCCCTCTTTTCCTACCCCCACCTTAAAGGGCGGCGACGCACTTGTGACTGAGTTATAGGTGCCCATGGGCGGCGGTAGTCATTTACCATCAGCTGACCCGTCTGCTCGTTTGCCCCCTACACCATAAAAAAAAAGAAAACTGTTTAGTAAATTTTTTTAACTACTGTATTTGTCATCCGGTTTTCTTTGAATTTTTTGTTGTGTAGCTGATTAGCCTGTTTGAAAAACGTTTAAGTGTTATAAATAAAAAGAAATTAAAAGGTTTTATCCAGTTGGCGAATACTATTATTAAATTTCTGATAATGCTATTATTATTTCTTACCTTAGCAAAATCAAAGTGTGGCTCATAATGTCCACCGATTCCGTAGTTAACCACTTGACACTCTTTGGGTGGGCCCATTATCAAACCGGTCATATGAGCTATTCGTTGTGTGATTCGATCACTTATGTCAGGATCATCAGAATCTAATAACCAAGCTACTTTACTGATACGGCTACTAGCCGCTTGTAGGTAACCTGTTTTCAGGTCATTAATTTGAGCACGTGTGAGCTGTATTATACGAGTATATGCAAAAAAGAGATAGAATTAATCCTACTTATATTATAAAGGTGAAAGTTTGTGAGGAATTATGGATGTTTGTTACTCTTTCACGCCAAATCTACTGAACCGATTGCGATGAAACTTGGTATGTAGATAGCTGGAGACCTAGATTAACATATAGGCTACTTTCTATTCCGATATTCAGACGGGATCGGGACTTACGCGGGTGAAACCGCAGGGCGCTGCTAGTGTATAAAATGAAAGTATTTTAATAGTAATTTTGTAATAATTTTATAGATTATAGCAGAGCAAACCACCACCGAAACTAAGTGTAAGAAATAAATAATTTGGTAGGCACTACATATTATTCAAAACACTGTTAGGTTTGAATATACGAGAATACTGTAGTTTGACGGTATAGAGTTATATACCATTTTAAAACATTGTCATTAGAGCTACTAATAGGCTAATGTCAGAAAAATAGTTTGGATATCAATTTAAGAGATACATGGTAGTTCGTTATTTGAATAAAAATGATTTCAAGTCCCACCTTAGGTCTAGAAACTTTTTTAATTGTCTCAATTTCACTGTCAGTCAACACATCGTGAAATAACACCAAGTCTGGGTTGAGGTACATCGTTTCTACCTTAAAGGGTGCTATTTTTAAAAAAGCATGAGTCTCAGTCCAGTAATGACATGTTAATCTGTAAACATAATAAAAATTAAAAAAATACGTCCAGGTAAATAAAATTAAAGTTTTAATTTTGTATTTTTAAACTGTTCTTTTATTATATTAATTTAATACCTCTTGGATATTATCGGTGGTACAACTAAGTCACCACGACACACTTCCTCATAATTCTTAAAATCTTTTGCGTCTTTCTTAGGGTTAGTTTCCTGTATGTACAGAAAACAGAATACATATCTATCGGTATAATACTACATTATCTTACGCCTGGACAGCAAACATTTTTAAAGAAAGGAATTTTGTGCAAAATACGAAGTTTTGTGCAAAGTAAGTATACGTTTTCTAAACGATGTAATATTTCTAATCGAATAAACATTTATTAGATTCTAATGTTTTAGTGCACATACCCGTACCTTCTTTTTCTTTTTAAAAAAACGGTGAGGCTTCTTGCTCAATTCACCTTCAAAATCGTGTAGATCTGATGTTTGCAGTGTTGATAGCAGTACGGTGGTTGGATTTCCTACACATTATATTTGAAAAATTGCAATTTAAGTTCATTGTCAATTTTAAAAATTTTAGGTAATCTCACAAGACTACTTTCTAAAATATTATAAGACAATTATACCAAAAAAAACCAGTAAATTATGAATTGACGCGATACCTGTTACATGTAGGAACCGAAAATTTTACATTAGTTTGGTACTCTTAGTGCAAATGTACAGGACATTGCAGGTTGCAAAACCCCTATACTTTTGAGAGCACCGTTGGTGCCTGGGGTAAATGTTCTATTTAATTGCAATTGGTTCATTTTACTGTTCTGCGCGTGTGATCACAAGAGGCAAAGTGGAAAAATCATGATATGGTTTCCGCGTTACGTTATGTTAAACTAAGAAGTTTCATTCTCTTTCAGAATCTTTAAATTATCTGGTGATGTTGAAGGCTTGTATTAGGCCCTATCAGAGATCAGTGTCCATGTCTTGGCTCTATCGACTTCTCTGAAGGAATTAAAAAAGATGAACTGATTGCATCCAAAGCATGAGAAGGTTTTGTAGGATCCTACAGAGCTAAAACGGTACAAGCTAAAAAGAGCTACAAAACTTGTCCGAATGTTTCATTCTGTACTTTGTACCTACACATAACACTACTACATACAAGCAGATATATTTGTTCATATTTCGTCATTAATATGTCTTAAAATTTGTTTAAAACAATCTGGATAGATAGTAATACTGACAGTAATACACTTTACCAGACATGTCATTCAACATGCTTAGATATTTGTGTATTTCGACTTCAGTAAATGGGTATGAGACATTTTCTTCATAATATTTTTGCTTGGCCTCCATCATCCATGCACGTCCAGCCTTGAAATCTTTTCTCTTAGTCACCAATGCTTGGCTCATAACGTAGCAGTCTCCTGCCGTCATTGGCGTACTGAAAATAGTATTATTATGATGTTGAATAAATCAAAATTACTATTTTACAGATATTGAACTGAAACTTGAAATGTTTATTTCGGCGTAACGATATTCTGATTAAGGAGATTAAAGAACTCCTGTTCCTGCCCCTTCAAGGTACCAAAGTGAACCAATGTAAGACCTAAAAATAATTCATGTCGTCCTGACATGAATTATTTTATATTCACAAATTCAGAAAGCAATGTTTTAGTTTGGGCGTACTCATTACAAATGTACTTTTTTAGTTTGGGCGTACTCATTACAAATGTACTTTTTTAGTTTGGGCGTACTCATTACAAATGTACTTTTTTAGTTTGGGCGTACTCATTACAAATGTACTTTTTTAGTTTGGGCGTACTCATTACAAATGTACTTTTTTAGTTTGGGCGTACTCATTACAAATGTACTTTTTTAGTTTGGGCGTACTCATTACAAATGTACTTTTTTTCAGAAATGAAAAGTTTGACTATTACAACAAAATGATTGGCTCCGTTCTTAAACAGCTATGCTACTGAACGTTACTAAAATAAGTACAAAGTTTCTTACGTATAGGCAAGATTGTTCAGATTTCCTTCAGCAAGATCCTTAATATTTAAATTGTAAATCTTTTGCAACCTAGCCAGTCCTTCTACAGCTCCTACAAGATCCTCTTGTTTAGGGTACAAGATATCAGTCTGTTTCTTCAATAATGATGGTATGAATTCTAAAAATATTTTTGAGTATATTTTTCATGGAGTTTAAATAATAAAGGGTGCAATTTCATCTTTATATATTCATCGATTTTGGTTCAATCCATTAACTTAAATAATAAAAAAAGCGAGCTAAGTTAAGTTTCAGCTACGAGACTGGAATTATATAAATTAATGAAATATTTAAAACTTTTTACGGTCTACTTATATTTAAAAAGTTTTCTTGACATGAAATAAAATAATAAAAAAATACGAAAACTGAGGGCAAAATCTCCCTAATCCCTTTACACTAGTAGAAATACATAGTTTACAGAAAGAGGAATGATAGCGAAAGAAAAAGAAAAAAATATATATATATATTTACCTGAACCCCGTTTCAATATTGTTGGTAAGTAGTCCAAATCACATACTAATCTTTTTATAAGGATGAAAGTATTTAATGGATTATTCAAAAAGTCATCTTCTGTGACCTTTTTATGATGTCTTATATAAAGATCCAAATATCTAAAAAAAATATGTGACCCCGAAAAAATACAGTTTTATGAATTGAACTTCAATAATTATTTAATATTGGAGGAAAAAGAATTTCTAGTCTTGACGTAGTTAACACTGATAACGTATTCAAGCACCAGCGTATTAAGCCCAATAGTAGGTGTAAAAGAAAATTCTAGTAATTAGTATGGGTTACCAGTACTTTAATTAATAACAGATTCTTACCTTTTCAGCAATAAAAGTTTTTCCTCCTGCATATAAACATAAGCGTCTAAATTGGTAATTATTCTCATTTGCGGTTGTAGCAAATACTCAAGTTCTGTTACTGCCGTAAAAAAAACTGCATATATCTGCATATAATTAAAAAGTAGAACTAAGTATGTTACTTGCAGTTTATTCAAATTATAAACCATTTTATTTTGCAAGACAATTACGTTTCTGTAAAAATATTTAATAGAGAGACATCATTTTGATCTAATTAACTTAAAAAAGAAAGAAAAACAGATTATAAAAGCAAACTCAGGATATAAGTAAGTGGTTTCATAGCTCAGTTTCATGTATTAGTTCTGAGATAAGATCTTACTCGGCATCGACGCTTTTAGGCGGATAACAATTTGTTTGATTGGCCCTTTTTTTACTGTCTCACCAACAACGATTCCTGAAATGCACTTAAAGTTCCCAGCAATAATGATAGGACATTTAATTTTTGAGTGCATTAAAACTAAAATATTATTAAACAGAACAAGAAAATAATGAAGAAATAGCTACAATTTAAAGAAGTAAGTTATGTCAACGATTTATCTGTAAGTATAAGATTTATTCGGTATAAAAAATTGTAAATAAATTGTTTTAGAATCCTGAAGTTTTGCTTATTTTGACGTAAAGAGCATGAAGGAAATTGAAGTAATAATCGATTCTAATAATTCTAATCAGGTGGAAAATTAACAATTATACAGGTGGAACATTAACAATTATACCCAGATAATCTGTAAATGTCCTATACCTACTCGTTTCACCAAAGTATGTGCTTTGCTAGTTTTAGCTAGTAAAGAACATATATTTAATACTTCGCTACCTCCCAAAAATTTGGTACTCCTAAGTTCAATCTTCTGTGTTCAAAGGGAGTCCAATATCAGTTCATGAAGTTGTTATGCAGTAGTTAGTATTATTCAATTTAGTAATATTTGCTATAAAGACTGTTGAATATATTAATATAAGCGGAATAATAAATACATGAGCGGAAATATTATTGCATGGATTGTCTTTAACTTTTTAACTAACCAAGCCTAACTGTATTCTAATAAACGAGGCAGATGGCTATATCCCATTAAAAAAAAAATACTTTCAATACCATCAGCTTTACCCTAAGATAAAATTCTTAGAAAGTAACAGTAAAGAACTAATCTATCTGCGTTAATATCAGTAAAATCCCAAACCTTTTCAGCCCGCAAGGCAAATTGCAATAGAAGTTTAACAAATTGAAGCGTAACGCGGACGTAAAATTGATCATATTGAGTTTTCCAGTTGCCATACTTGTTGTATGACATTAGGAAAACTCAAAGAAGTCAATCAATGAATGAAATCTAAAGAAGTGAATTCGTTGAAATAAAAGTTTAAGCATACTGTTTTCAGGAAGCTCTATTTTTTTTTCTTATATTATAGGAGGCAAACGAGCAGACGGGTCATCTGATGGTAATTGACTACCGTCGCGAATGGACACCTGCAACCTGCAAGAGTCACAAGTGCGTCGTGCGCCGGCCTTTGAGATAGGAGTGCAATCTTTTCTTAAAGGTTTGAAGGTCGTATCGGTCCAGAAATACCGCAGGCGACAATTTGTTCCAGAGATTGGTTGTGCTAGGCAAAAAAAATCTGGAGAACCGCACAGTGGTGGAATTATCCAGGTGATGGGGATGAAAGTTTTGTCGCGTTGAACGATAGCGAAACATTTAGAAAGAAGAGTCTGAAAATGTGATTTTTAGGGGAACACTGAAGATATAGTTGGCGAAGTATAAGTGAGACTCTATACCCTGACATTGGCAGTACTACTATTTAATATTTTTAACATTATCAATGTTTTTAAAATAAAAAGTGAAATCATTATCGTTAATAATAATTTAGAGCACACCGGCAAGTAATGTATTTCGAAACCGCAAATGAAAATTATATATAGTATGATTCCTGTTCGAGGGGCAAACTTCTGATTCCATAGGTAGCTCCAAACTACGCTATGGAATCAGTAGGATCGCTGTTAAACTTCATAAATAAATAATATAAAATAGGTCAGGGCGCGTATAAAGGATAGTTAATCCTTCTTAAACAAAATGAAAACTGCAGTAGCTGTGTCATTAATATTGTATTAAGAGTTAAGCCCAATTTAATACATAGTTTACATTTAGTACTAAGTACCGATAGTTTTTAAAATTTGGCTCTTTCTAAATTTGCGCTTAAAAAAGCTAAGCTCAGTTCAAATTCAACGTATGGTTCCTAACTGGCGCGCTTGGGAACAGGGCGGGGTATCTTATCGATGAAGCCTTCTTCTTGGTACTCTAGGTTACAGGATTTTAGAAATTGCTGACCTCTTATCTGAATAAACTTGCTGACCACTGTGGATATAGGAAATAGATCAAAGTTAAAACTGTTCATAGAAATTATGTAATCCTTGTTATTAGCAGAACAAATAGGTTTATCTGGAACTTAGGAATATCCAATATTCTAAAGAAGACTTTGTTGTTCTCTTTCATCTTTGTACCTATTTTAATCGCTAGGTACACTAACAAAGTCATTCTTGACGTTGTGAAGGTAAACCAAATATACATACCCCACTTGTTGCCTTGTAATAAGGGACAGGCTGCGTGTCGCATAGCGTAATTACCCTCTCCTGAAGGGTGTAAGTTATACCAGAAGAGCGCCGAACCTTTAATTGGGCGCACTCTCACACCTAGCTCAGTGAAAACTGTAGCACCTTCTTGAGCGACATCCGTCATCTACAGAAAAAAATATGAACTTGCTATTGTATAAAAATTTTCGGCTAAAAAATTGTAGTGTTCAATTGTTAAAGATTAACTGTTAGCTATTTTTTTAAATGGGTTTTATATGGGGTCAGACTGTCAGACTGCAATTTAAGATGCAGATTTTATTACCGTTGTGTTCGATTTATGGTTTTTGGGTAGGAGTATCCTACTAATATTATAAACTTGAAAGTTTGTGAGGACGTATAATTGTATGGATGTTTGTTACTCTTTCACGCAAAAACTACTGAACCGATTGCATTGAAACTTGGTATGTAGATAGCTGGAGACCTGGATTAACATATAGGCTGCTCGACTACTACGACGACGACCTTCGCGGGTGAAACCGCGGGGCGCAGCTATTTAAAAATAAATAATAGCATAAGACTAGGATCATTTTGATTGAAACAGAAAATATTCTTTTGTGTATAAATTCGAATTGTTGTTTTTAAGAAAATTCTTATACTTACCTATTTTATATCATTTAATACACTTCTAACTACATACCAGGATTTTTCCATAAAACTTTTTAGGACACAGTTAAGTTGTAGGAAGAAGTTAGTTTCAGTTGGCACATAAGTAGTCTCTTACATAAAATAATATAGTGGCAAAATTCTGATGCTCTCCTAACCCTTCCGTTTTCTGTAAACAAAATTCACACTATATCCACTGTGTATCCATTCACAATGGATAATAATCTATTATTAATAATTGTTTCGACAGTGACCTAACTTGTCAAAGACTTTAGAAAGCAGCGTTTGATTGTACTTTTAAGAGGCTGAGAAATTATTTTAATAAAGTCTAGTGAGTCCTACTGAATTGTTTTTTTTTACACTAGTATTAACCATTAACTCTTAATGCTGCGATCACTGAATCATTAGTTCGTGCCCTACGACTCGGTTCCGTCGTTTGGAACGTTCATTCTATTTGATTTATTTGTAGTTCGTTTATTTTTAAGATCGCTTATAAGAATGCTGTGCCTTCTATGTTCAAGTATTGGTTCATATCACGACTCGGGTCATTTAAGTCAATTATTTTTTTGGTTCAAACATTCACATAGCTCATATATTACTCATCAGGTACAAAGATTTTTGGTGTCATAAAATCCAATACTGATTAAATGGACTCTTCTCAAACGCTGTCAAATGACTGAATCACCCATGTCATATTAAAAGTACTCTACGTGTCTGGATGCTTATTTGCATTCTTTTCGCTTCTTGGTTTAAAATGTTATTATTTTTAAGCTCTATATTAAATTCACCACAACACCTATTCCATTTGAGAGAAAAACTAAGGCAAGCATCCTCAATGTTTGACCCTGATCAGGAGTGGAAATTTAAACATCTTTTATTTGAAAATGAATATGTCATTTTCTTTCAGTAAAATACTACTACTACTACTCCATGTGACACATATTACTAGTATTTTGTATATATCTTCTATAGAAAGTAATTTGTAACCTTAATAAAATCAAAGTGCGGATGGTAATGTCCTCCAATTCCGTAGTTAACTACTTGCAACTCCTTACTGCTCTCAGTACTCAAACCAGTCATATAAGATATTCGGCGTCCAATTCGCGCAATGGTGGCATATTCCTCGTCGAAAATAAAACCCACTTTGCAGATACGGTAACTTGCGATTTTTCGGATACCGGTTTTAGGGTCATTAATTACTCCACGTTCTAGCTGTGGGGTGAATGTGATTGTGAAGAAAACAAAAAACACATTCTGTCAATATTTTTTATTCAACAATTACACGAAGTAAAAGATTATGCTGGTGGTAATGATAAAGATTAAACTCAAAGATTTATTAGAAGAGTTAGAATTTGTTTTTTGGATTAATATTTCCGTGTTTGGATTGAAATGGATTTGGAGGCAACATTGTTAGGACTAGGAACGGACTATGACAATTTGGGTGAATAGGTAGATAATTTTAAACAAAAAGACATAGAAACATACGAAGTAGTTAAATAGAGGTTACATCACCTGATAATAAATCTAATCTAACCTTTACTGTTAAAATAAATTCTAATGACACTCACCACAGGGCTAGCCCATTTCTTGATTTTTTTAATTTCAACATCATTTAATACATCGTAAAATAAAACCACGTCGGGGTTGAGGTACCTCATTTCTATTTTATAGGGTGCTAACTTAAGAAACGGATGGTTTTCAGTCAAATAGCGACATGTTAATCTGTAAAAAGAGCAAACTTATCTTGTGTAGTTTATGCGAACTTGCGTTAATTACACTTCATTTTATACCTGTTCGATATTTTTTTTGGTATGACTAAGTCGCCGCGGCACAGTGCTTCGTAGCGCATCTTCTGCAGCTTTTCAGCAATTTCCTGCATAGTTGTAAAACATAGTTTTTCCTTAATAGTAGGATTATAGTAAGATCCAGATAAAAGTAGTGGTAAGGAGTAGGAACTTAGGGAATAAAATAACTAAATCAGTTTAGAATTTTGATTTTTTTTTCAATTAACACCTACGCAATAAGATTCTAAGAACATTAAATTTAATACAATAATTATGAAAACTACTTTCTTCTAATATTTTTCAAAATCACTAAATAAATAGTTACGGTAAATATAAAATGACTTAATATTTTATTCATGTTACTTGTGAATCGTCATTATTAAAGCGCAGATGAGCGGAGGAAAAGAATTTAACGTTTTCGGATATTTATTTCACTTACCTCCTCGACTTGAGATTCGTGCTCTGTGGTATTCTTTTGTTGCTTGACTGGAGTAAAATCCAATATTAATTCTAGATTATTGTTTGAAAATTATTACAAGTTTAATGTACCTACTACTACATTACTGCCTTACTCATACATAAAATTAGATTAGTGTTAGCTTCCATGCATCTACATACATCCAACACTAGTAATATAAAAGGATAGATAAATAATTGTTGTATTTTATTAAAAATAGTAATACGTAGTAGTACGCTAGTTTCGTTAAAGTAAATTTTACCTTCACTCCTACAAGAAACAGTGTTACAGCCAGCTATGAAATCAAATTTCGGTAGTTTCTCTATGGCAAAAAAACTTAGTACAACAGAATTTCACTACATTACAGAAATTTACAAAGTTAAAGTTTTAAAGTTTACGTCGCATTGGGTTTCCTGTAAGAATTGTGTGGGATGTGTTTGTAATAAATAAACTGAAGGTTTAAAGATTCTCTATAATACTATAAAAATATTTCTGAATAGAAATTAGGTAGATTAAACTTTACCTAACAAATTGTTTGCAGAGCTAATCTGATTAATTATATCGACTTTAGTGAATGGATAAGAGGTATTTTCTTCACTATATTTTCGATTGGCTTCAGTCATCCATGCTAATGCTGGTCTTATTTCTTGTTTAGTAGATAATAGAGCACGTGCTAGCTCGTAACAGTCGCTCGCAGTCATTGGTATACTGAAAACGATACACAAGATTTTAAAGAAAGATGTATATATTAAAATAAATTAGGTAGTTTTTTGAGAAGACCAATAAAGAAGATTATGCCAACTGCGGCGAAATCTCATTGTCTCAAATAATGATGAGAGATAAAAAACTGTGGGTTCTGAAAAACCGTAAATACTTATAGCATTAAAGCATGTTTTTGTCTATTTAGCTATAATGGTTCTTGTCTCGACCAAAGGAAAGTTATTATAGTGGAGAGGTCGATAACGATACAACGGTTGTTGGCACACTGATGGCATTCTAACCAAACTGTCTGATTTCAAATCCTGCGCTACTTGAATTATTTAGTTACACACGCATATTTTTTATGTTCTTTTAGTGTTACTGATTACTTTTAAATCTAATTCTAAAGTAAAGCACCTGTAGGCAACATAGTTCAGATTTCCGTTGGCGAGATCCTTCACATCCAAGTTGTAAAATTGTTGTAATGTAGCAATACCTTGTGCAGCACCTATTAGATCCTCATCTTTAGGACTCTGGATTTTAAACGGAGTGTATTCTGTAATTTTTTTCATTCTTATTAATATTGTTTTAATATTTTACAGATTTCAAAGAGGGGCTCATGGCTAACTGGTAACCGAGTAGGTTAACACATTACAAAGTTAAGTAATACTAGCCAGGTCAGTCTAGGATGGGTGACCATTCTTAACAAATTGAGACCCCTCCGTGCCTCGGAGAGCACGTTAAGCTGTCGGTCCCGGGTGCCATACAAACATCTGTGGCATTCGTTACGGGTAGTTGGAGCCCTAAAAAAGAAGTCCGACAACCTGGTCTAACTACAGAACTTCGATATCGCCTAGTACTTGGTTGTGGAGGTATGATGGCAGTCGCTTCACGTAAAATATCAAAGTTCGGCCGTGTCGTAGTTAGATTGAAAGCCGACCCCAACTTAGTTCGGAAAAGGCGCGGAGGATGATGATTTTACAGATTTCAAAAACCGATAGGATATACGGTAAACTATATGTAATAGAGTTATACTATGTTTTCCCACTAATCAGACTAATATTATAAATGTGAAAGTTTAAATGGATGGATCGATGGATGGATGGATGTTTGTTACTCTTTCACGGCAAAACTATTAACCTGATTGCGATGAAACTTGGTATGTAGATAGCTTAAGACCTGGATTAACATATAGGCTACTTTTTATTCTGATATTCCCACGGGATCGGGACTTACGTGGTTGAAACCTCGGGGCACTGCTAGTGATATTTATAATGCATGCTTTTGTTTATGTAGATTTTTCTATCTATTTCCCGGGATCAGTACTTTAAGCTGGATGAAAGGTATCCTGTCCTATTCTGTACCCTTGATGTGTAAGCAAAATTTCATGTTCATCGGTGAAAAGTTACAAACAAAGAAACTAATATTCGCATTTATAATAATACTATTTGGTAGACAAAGTCGCGGGGACTTTGTCTGCTAGAATTAGTACTTCGGGTACTTTATTATTTTTTCCAAGCTTTCCTAAATCAACATTAGCATTCTTATTTCTTACGAAATTCTCTATTACTATATATTATATCTATCATTTAAATTGATTGAGTTGATTTGAAGCGAGGTGTGACCATTCATTGTAAACTGATTGCTCCTCTCTTTCCTTTAAATTAACTTTAAATGTTTTGTTTATATTGTTCATATTTAGTATAACTTGAATTGTCATTGTATAGGCTTTCCATTCAATGACAGGTTAACATTATACACGGGACCCCTGTAGCTTTTTGTAACTGTTCTCGTAGTTAATCCATAACTGACTATTGTTACTAATGGTTCTGAGTCCATTACCACATCTACTGGGCACAATTCAGGCCTTTGCATCTTAATTGTATGATTAAAAAACCAACGTTTTTATTTAATACTTTCTGCATTTTACATTGCACGGGGCGGGCTTTAGAATGACAATAAATGTTTGACTATAATGCCATGAAAATCAAACGGTTTGAGCTTTTGCGTTCCATTACTAACAACTCAAAGTACTGGATACATTACTTTCTGCAATGCTTTAAGAAAATTGTAATAATATTTTAGTTACCTGCTCCCTTTGTCATTATTTCGACTAAATTATCCAGGTCAGATACCAGTCTCCTTAAAAGGATAAAGAGATTTATAGGTGTACTTAAAAAATCTGATATATCTTTCACTGCTTTTTTGTGTTCACTTACGTAGAGACGCAAATAACTAAAACATCAAAGAACAAAATGCTTCATTAGTGAATCTAAAATTCACAAACTTTTATTCATAACTGACACTTACGTCCTTAATATAGACAGTCTCTTCTCTTGCATAGCAATGTATGAACTTAAGTCCTTTATTACACTCTCATGAGGTCGTAGCAATTTTTCAAGTTCTGATACTGAAGTGAAAAACTCTGCATATACCGCCAGGAAAAGACTAAAGAAGATCGGCCAGTACATAAAGTTCAGCTTGTTATCTTGTAAAAACATTGTGTTGTAACCTTGAAATTGAGATGAAAAATATTGTGTTAATGAATATAGGGTTATACTACCTTTTAAACTTTCGCGTTGTATGAAACGTCAGGCAATTCAGAGGTATATAATACCTTTTCGTGATCGCCTTAATTCCCGTGGAAATACATAATTATATCATAGAAAGCGAAAGTTAGTAGGTATAGCAAACCGTTACGGGTCGGAAAGTAGTCAGCCTGTGACCACGGCCTACCTGAGTGCTACCTGATAGAAACGTCAGGCAATTCAGAGGTATGTAATACCTTTTCGTGATCGCGTTAATTCCCGTGGAAATACATAATTAAGTATAGGGTTATTATCGCATACTACATAGTTGTGAACTCTTGGTCCTTTAGAGGTGATGAATGTCATGGAAGCAATATTTGATACAATTATCCATTAAATCTATTCATTTTAAGCTTACATCTATCAATACAATGGGACGAAGTAATTATTATCTTAATTATATTAATTATACATACATAGATATATATATATATATATTTTTATACATATACAAATAAAGACCCAGATTAAGTGGCTGACACTCAGAGATATTTGCACTGAGCGGAAAATTAACCCACGACCCCCAGGGTGGCAGTCGAATGCACTACCGCCGCGCTACAGAGGTCGTTGTTAAGACAATCAGTATTATTTTTGACCAAGTAAAGGATACCAAATTATTAATCATAATATGTACAATTATATACAATATTTCATATACATAGGTACAAGAATAAAATAGCTTTAAAACATATTATTGCTATTAAGTACATACTTCCCCATTAATGGTAGTCTCCGCCTAGTAGTTAGCAATGTGTAAAGAAATAATATTGAAAATAACTTTTTATGTAATCTAGCAGTTAATTTATTTATACTCTGCAAAGCTGTTAAAACAAAGTTTTAATTCATTTGTAATCTTTGTTTCATTATTATTGATCTAACGGCCGCACATTAACCGGACGGAATAAATTGATTAATTAATTTTAATTAATTATTTATTAATTATATAACCCATTACACGAACAAACATAAGTGTATTTGCTTAATTTTCAGTTGCTCCAAAACAATATTTTTATCTATGTAAAACTTTACAATGTTGGTGTGATTAGATATAATACGTACTACATTGAGCCGACATATTATCTACCTACACGAAAATCAATGTAGTACTGATACCTTACTTAGAATTAAACTAACATTAGTCCTTTAAAGAAAAATGTTGGCCAACCTGTAAGATGATTAACAGCCATGGCTAGAAAAAAAAAGTTATTGTGTCCCTCATTGTGGGATAAAAGAATATTGCCTAAACGAAAAAAATCCCGCGACTTCGATCGTGTAAAAGTTATTTTGTCCACCACTCGGAAATAGTACTTTTTTCACGATGAGAGGGACACATAAAAGGGCATAGGGTCCCTATGTCTTTTCCTGTGCCCCTGAGAACGTTTATGCAAAATTTAATGATGATCGGTCGAGTACTTAAGGCGTGAAAGCGTAATAAACAATCTCACTTTCGCATTTATAATATTACGCCGCCATCACTTAATTGGCCGCGCCGTCGGCGTCGCTGCTACTGAGAAACATCAGCGCGCGTGCGAGAGGAGAGTTATCAAATTAGAACTAACGAGCGAGAGATATTGAACTTGTTGATATAGTAGTACGCATTATGAGAATAAGGAAAGTATATACTCGTACAAGGTGTACACACTTTCATAACTAAGCAAAAGGGGTCGTCGTCATCAGAATCGGAATACAATGTAAACATTTATAAAATAAAAGTCGATATAATTACCGTGACTCCGTTTTCAAAATTAAAGCTATTTGACGACATGGCTCTAAATCATCAGGACTAGACGTACTAAAATGCTTCCAGCGCTCGTTTTCTGTCTTTATTTCCCATCAGTTTTCACAACAATGTGGAAAAACTAGTTCCAGCGGTAGTGTGTTTATTGAAAAGATTGAGGAATTTCATTTTCTTGCTTATTATCACTTGTCCGTGCAATATTGTTCATCCTAGCAACAAGCACCAATAGCGAAAGGGTATTTTAGAACAAGTAATATTACAGCAAAGCAGTCACGATTAAACCCAATTAGGATCAATCTCAATTTGTTTATACATTAGAACCAACGACATTGTAAAAACACAGACACTTAAAATGTATGTTCGAAATTTAATCTGCGTGCATTGTAATGAAGTCGCAGTAGATAACGGACTCACTCCGCTCGCTCTGGCACAAACTTGTACTAATGATCGCAGGGAGGTATGGAACGGTTAAGAACTCCATTGTCATTTTTATCGGGCCCTAAATGGGCCTGTTATAGACTTAAAGCATCTACATCTTACGGTTTGGTGATATTTTTGGAGAAACCGAAGGTTTTGTCTTTGTAATTGTGAACGTAGTTGTTATGTCGAATAACTATCAGAAATATACCCTGAAAAATGGTACTGTTGACATTTGTCGGGCATGTCACCATCCCGGTGAATCTATTAGGCATATTATTTCTGGTTGTACTCGTCTTGCCAACGGTGAATATTTATACAGACACAACCAACTGGCCCGGATTTGATAATCATCACCAACTTACACTTCAATACAATCTTGTAAATTCAGAGATGCCATATTACAGAATGCAAACCTGCGTGGAAAATATTCAAATGGTTCAAACCATTATATGATTATGATATTTATTAATTTCTGTTGCCCTATTAACATTAGATTTTTGACTATAATGTTGTAGTCAAAAATCTAATCTATCTTTAAGTGTTAAATTATTATCAGAATACTTTGAGTATATTTGTTGATTCTTTTTACTCTAACCAAAAATGTTTAAGTTATAAGAACGAAAAAAAGATGTATGTCGGCGTCGACGCCGCCCGACGCCGCCCGCCGCCGCTGACCTTAAAAACTCGGAGTGCCGCCGCCGACCGTAAATACAACCAGGATTGCCCTAAATAAACGTCTAACAATATAAAGTAGTTTCCTGTACTATTTAATAGCAGTCAAAAACATGTTCAATTGGTAGTTTTTTTAAGAAAAATACCGACACTTATATCACGTAATTTGGTAACCTGGTTGGTGGAATAAAATAAATGTATGAACTAGGTACATACATATATTGATTAAACTCCATAGAATAATAATTTAGCAGACTAACTCAATAATGCAAAAAGCTTATAAAGAGCACCCAGTTACTATTTTAGTTACGTTATTACTAATCGGATAAATACATACATACGTATTGGATACAACACCTGCATATTTTGCTTGTTTTCGAGAATGACATGAAAATAGACCTTCCCTATTGCTAAACGTACTTATTTTATGCTTGCTACTAGCAACGTAAGTTTTTTACGTTGTAGGTGGTCAGCAAATACACAAGCATTACGAAAATGAAGCATTTCCACACAAAATTAATAAAACAAGTGCACTTATGAGTACCTTTATGCATTCAATGTCTCTTGTGAAAGATGGATATTTAGTATTTACCATTTGCCACAAGTTTGTTATTATTTATCTTCTTCAGTGTCAGGATTGATCAAGTATAAATGTAACTCTATGATTGAATTTTTAATAGATTTGAATGTTAAATTTTTTTAACTCTTGCACTCATGTCATCTTACTCACAAATACAATAAAACACAATAATACTATATTATTGATATTTCAATCTTGTGTCAATTCTTGGGTACGGGTTGGGGAATCTTCTTGATGAAGCCTTCTTCTTGGTACTTAAGGCCGCAGGGCTTGATAAATACCTGAGGTTCCCTGTAGATAAATTTACTGGCCACTGCAAAAAACGTAGTAAAAAATTGTTATAATTTTATTTCCTAAACCTTCCTAGTAACATGTCCATAGATTTTAACGATACATATTTGAAAACATTTCGATCTTTTAATTCAAGATTTAATTAAAAAAAAAATTAAATACGCATATTTAAATAATCTTATGGACGGCCTACTACAATCCAAAATAGGCTATTACATTTTATTTTAGTTTGGCGATTAAACTATATCTCTTTAGTTTACAACCACCTACTATCATATTCATTGCTGTCGGTCATACGTCTTATGCAATATTAGCTTTACCAGTGAATTTTAAATTCCCGAGGCAAAAAGGATGGGTGTTATAGTTGGTTTAACGTGTGCAGCCGCCGTTCGAAGATCTTCAGCTCTTTTCTAATTGTTGAAGGGATTTCTGGAGTCAGAGGGGCATTTTAAAATTTTCAATTTATACTTAACTTTTTAATTTATAATGTTTCCGTTTTAAAAATTAAGAATTTTGCTTAGAATGGTTGTTAGCAACTATAATATGACACCAACTTTTTAGAACACTTTATATTATAAACTGGATACTAATAATGTAATAAATCTTTTTTACTTTAATTTAAGAGACGTACCCCATTTGTCACCCTGTAGTACAGGACAGGCTGCGTGTCGCATGGCGTAATTACCCTCTAGCGAAGGGTGCAGGTTGAACCAGAAAGCGGCCGTACCCTTTGCTGGAAGCAACCTGACGCCTAACTCAGGAAAGACTGTAGCACCTCCTTGAGCGACATCCGATAGCTGTACAAAACAAATGTATTGTATACAATACAACATACAAATGTACAAATAACATGTTTTATTTTTTTGCTATTGTTGGTCGTAAGTAAAAAATAGCTCATAATAGTTGTTCTTTGTGGTTCAAATTGTCTTCTTAATGTTTCTCTTCAAATAAGTTCTTCTTTCCTCCCTATCTTTTATTAACACATATTCCTTTTAGTAACAATAGTTTGCACTTTTATATTTGTCCCGCATTAAAAATTACTTGGAAGATTGCCTGGTTTTAGGTCTACCTACGTACGCAATTGAATTTATTAAGACTTTTTTTAGATAAAGATGAAAGCAAGTTTTAAATGAACTAGAATAATTCTTTGAATCTTAACTAGTTCGTTATTTCCGAATCATGACAATCACAATGTTCATTAAAGTTCAGGCTAGTCTTTTTTTATACTTACATAGAATAGTACCGTGGCGATTCTGTTAATAAACAAGGATGAGAACTTCTCTGCTTTCTGAAACCAAAATCCATGGATAACGTGAATTCCAATATATACTAAATTTGACATGAACTAACAATTTATTTTGTAGTATGTGAAAATGCTTTTGTTTCGAAAAAGAAAAAAGAAAAAGATCTCCCGGAAACTCTTGGGCCACTCTTTTTTAGGGTTCCGTTCCGCAAAAGTAAAAAAGGAACCCTTAGGGCAGAGATCGGCAAGTAATTTTAATTGAGGTCCGGATACTGTAATTTTTTTTAATCGAGGTCCAGAAAACAAGTTATAAAACGCACTGGTTGAATTGCTTTATTTAGCTTTAGCTTAGCGGTGATTCCACGCTACCCAAAGTATTGTTTGTGAATACGAGTGTCTGCGAAGAGAAAAAAATAGTTTGAACTTCTGGTGAATTCATAAAAATGGCAACAGTTTTGTTACAATGTAAAATATTATTATTTGTTCCATTTAGTGATGATGATGGATGGAAAGGTGGAGACTGTTTTACTTTTTAATCTGGTTTTCTATTCAAACGTGTTTTTTTAGTTTTGCCGAACTTTAATATATATTATTAAAGAACATGTATTATGGAGGTGGGTAGGTCACATGATCAGGCTTAAAGATAGTTGGACGGGAAGAGTAGTAAAATGGACTGGACCACGAGGCACTAGAAGCATAGGTAGGTCTAACGCTAGATGAGATTGTGAAGGTGGTGGGACATTTTGTATATTTTTTAAGATATTAGTATGTGTTTTGCACAGAACTAAATAAATCTTTATCACTATAAAAGTAGACCTCTAGTTATTCCATATACAAAATTCACATTCCTGATTCACATTAATGTCATTTGCTATAAAGCTTTTGGATTTACAGAAATACGGTTACAAATGGACAGGAAACTCACAATTGTCATTTAAGTTCTTTGATATTGTTTCTCACCTTAGTAAAATCATAGTGTGGTTCATAATGTCCTCCAATCCCATAGTTGACCACTTGATGTTGATTAGTGAGCTCCATACTTAAGCCGGTCATTTGAGCCATTCGTCTTGTGATTTGAGCAACGATCTTAGAATCGTTGTCATATACCCAGCCTACTTTACTGATGCGGTAACTTGCGTTTGCTAAGTAACCCGTTTTAGGGTCATTAATTTGGGCACGTGTAAGCTGTGTAATAAATGCGAAAAATAGATATCATTAATATATAAAATTTATTAGATAATTTCATAGGGATAGCCTGTGGCAAACTTAACGGTGAAATTGGATTTGATGAAGTTAGTGTTATGATGTAATAGGAAGCTGTAAGTTGGAGTCACCTGTAGCAACTACACTCGAGAGCAATGAATCCGGATCACATAAAGATACGAATCCAGGTCATATAAAGATACTTAAAATTCTCGGAAGCTAAAAACATTAGCGTGGTAGTGAAATAAATTGTGTTTAATGTACAATTAAATACTCCATAAATGAAAGAAATTAAAGTATGTAGCAAAAATAGGCTTTTCTATTTAAATCGGAATGTATGGGAGATACGTTAAGACATATTTCATTACAAATTTTTTGCCATAGTCATCGTTTTAGATGGCGTGAGTGTCTATAATAAATTAGTCCAGAAAATGAAAATAAGTAGTTCATGCATATCGACCTCCTTGCGTGTTAAGGTGATGCCATTGTATTTTAAGAATAAAGTCATTTATTTCTTCAAAATTGGATTCAACACCGTAGCAAGCGACAACAATCGCAATAGATAAAGCAAAATGGAACGAGGTTAAAAAAGCGTTTGCCCTACCATGACACGACACAGATCAATATAATGATAATAAACTTTTTCGAATTTCATTATTCGGACATGATATTAAACTTCGAAAAGGTAGAGCAGTTAAAATCCAGGTCTCGTTGCTGTTACTCTTTCAAATTCATTGTGATTCGTGAACGTTGAAGGAATAATCGTGAGGAAACCTTCACACCTGAGTTTTCCGTAAGTTTCTCGATTTTTTGTGATATTTGTCTTCTTGTTGTCTTTTGTTTCTCAAGGTCAGCAAGGTCGACAAAGGCATAACCCTCTCAAATCTGAAGGTGACCCGGGCCAATCAGTAGTAAAAGTCATGAAATGGACTGATATTGATTGACTGAGATGATAGCCAACATAATTATATTCTAAACACTTAATTAAATGATAAGACTCACCATAGGTTTAGCCATTTGTTTAATAGTTTCAATTTCAATATCACTTAAAACATCATGAAATAAAATCAAATCAGGATTGAGGTACATCATTTCTATTTTAAAGGGTGCTAATTTCAAAAAAGGATGATTTTCCGTTAAGTAACGACATGTTAACCTGTAACAATATTTTTTTAAAGACTACTGCCAACATGGGTCATATTCATATGTTACTAGTGTTCTTGTTAACCCTTCCAGCTAAGCTAAATGCTAAATTAGATTTTTATTGTTTCTAAGGAAGCAAATAAAATTTGTGTATATTCGTTTATTGTATTGAAATATATACCTGTTAGATATCTTAGCAGGTACCACTAAGTCACCGCGACATAGTGCTTCGTAATTCTTAAGCTCTTTTTCGTCTTTCTCGGACGGAATTTCCTGTAGTCACAAAATAACTAAAATAATTAAAATCCAACAAAGCGTTCCCATTGGTAGCCGCCTTCAATGTTTGATTTGTATAAAAATTTGTAGAAATATTTACTAAATAAACGTTACATTTATACTACAGCCGTGAAAAACATGGACGTAATATATAAAAGTTAAAAGGAAACTTATTACGGCTAAGTTAACAGTTACAAATTCACGATTAAATATAATATTATTAATAATAGTCCATCAACCTTAAAAGGAAAAGCAAAAAGTAAAATTTCGTGCAAATTTCATTGAAAATTTCCTAAATGAAGACTGACCTGAAACGCCCTTGGCATATTGTATCACATATGTCATTCTGTTCTAGCTAAGTGGAAAGAAAGATGATCTTAAGTGTTATAGCTCCGTCTTTTTTAATCAATACATACCCGTTCTGTATTTTGATATAATTTATCAAACTCAGACTCAATAAGCTGCTGACGCTGCTGAATGTCTCGCACTTCATTTAACAGTTCCGGTATTTCTTCTGAAATTCCCGGATGATGAACCTGAAACAAGCAAAATATTTTTACACGACATTCGGTAACATTACTTCTTTTATCTGCAGTCTAGATATAGGCCCCCATGAAAGTTTTATTTAATTCTGACTCTCATATAACAGCGGTTTCGTACAGCACAGTCTTGCACTTGTCCAGTTTTAGTTTAGAATATAGGTAGCGTCTACACCAACGCCGTATACTAATGGATTTTATTAATTTTAAGTTTAAAGTATTTTCATCCAATTATTTTCTTTCTTATAAGGCTTCACATTTTATATAAGAAATAAAACAATTTCATACGCCTACCTTAAATCTCGTAAACTTATTTATTGAAAAGGTTGGAGATTGAAAGAACTACAGATTCACTCACTTTCATTTTCTGTCTACCACTCTCTACCTTAACGTAATCAATGATGCTTTTAGTGCTCTGAAATTTCTGTCAGTTGTAGAACTGCACGTCAGAAGTGAAAACACATACTAACACACATATACTTACTTAACTTAGCACACACACCTCGGAATATATGTCACCTGAGCGTGATGGTCACGCGATTTCAACGCTTTTTCCATATACCAAAAGTGTCCAAAATGCCTAAAGAAGTTTTCACTTAAAAAATCGTAATCATTCTTAAAGATACTAGTGGTTCAATCAGCATACCTTTTGCACGTGCCTAGAGTCTTCTCCAGTAATACACTTCTTCAACTCTTCATCATAGATATTAAATATGTGTGACGGCAGTGAACTCTTCATGTCGCCTATTTAATATATTTTCGAAAAGGGTGATTTTCGTGTACTCTGCTAATACTTAAAAAGTAGATGATAGTTTTTTTTGGAAGGAGTAGCCGCCCTAAGCTCTGGTGACTCTACTCATCAGGAGAAAAAAATAGCACTACACTAGCAGTGCTCTCTAGCTACGATCTTTTATGCAGTGGAGGAGTACATAGTCGGACCAGTTACGAATTTAAGAATGGTGCAAGGATCCGACTCTCCTTTATACCCTGGCATGCCTCTTTGTGAGAGTAGATCAAACAATTTGTGACTGCACTCCAATTAATCAGCAGACACTGAGAATAACACAGTTTATATTTTGCCATATAAGTAATAAAATTTAAAAAAAATTGTCCATTTTAAATTTCAATATTTCGGTACGTGAAGGTAGGTACAGATTACTTGGTAGTATTTTAAAAGTGCAACGAACTTATAAATATATAGGTATATATTTACTATAAATAAGCCTTTACCTGATTTACTATTCGCTTTGTTTAGATACTTCATTATGTCGAGTTCCGTAAATGGATAAGAAATATTTTCTTCTTTATATTTTCGCTGAGCTGCAATCATCCATGCTCGCCCAGGTTTGAAATCTTTATTTTCTGACACTAATGCTTGACTCAACTCATAGCAGTCACTTGCTGTCATTGGTGTACTAAAAATAGTACATTCTGTCGTTTTATTAATCAAAGTTATTATTATTTCATAAGTGTAGGTACGAGTATAGTGTGACCCAGCGCTCCCACAATTTACCCAGAGTTCTGGTTTCAGTAGACAGACGTGTTTGTTTTGTTTGTATTCATCTGTTTTGCTCATCAGCGGACAACGTTAATATGGTGCTAAACAAGTAATTTCATTGATTCAGAAAACTATTCTGTTACCAAAAATAACCACAATGTTACTTCTCAGGAACTGAGAAATATATATAAAATAACACCTTAATTCTTGTAATACATTGTGTGCTAATTGTGTGCATTGAATTTATAATATGTCAGAGGTTGTGTGTGTGTTAATAATAATAAAAATTAAAATGGTTGAGGGACAACTTTACCTGTACAACATTTGACAATGACCCAACTAAGTGAAATGTGTATACTTCGTATTCGTTATACACGAAGGGATGACACGTGTAATATTTAACTGAAATTCCCTGAAACTTCATTCACCACAGGGCCTTTTAACTTATCTATAGAATCTAATATTACGTAGACATTAAAATTACTTAATTTAGGCGTACATAAACCAACGTGTTTGCTTTGCTACATAAAATACCTCTCACCTAATTATATTTAGGCTACTTGTAAAATTGGCTCATTGTTACTTACGTGTAAGCGATGTTATTCAAGTTCCCCTCGGCAAGATCCTGTACATCTAAATTGTAAATGTTTGCCAATCTAGCAACTCCTTGTGCAGCTCCTATTAAATCCTCTTGTTCAGGGTACGAAAAATTTACAGGTTTCAGAAATAAATGTGGTATGAATTCTGAAAATATTTTAAAACGTATTCTTTTTTATAATTCTTCTCAACTGTTTTGTCTTTCTAGTTCTTGTCTTAACTTCCGATTTATATATCGCACACCCAGATCTAAAGTGACCTAACTCAAAAAAACACTTTTTTTCAGAAAAGGGAAACACTAATTACTGTGTGTGTCGATTTATTTCTTTTTTTATGCAGCTAGAAGAAAGATACTGTAGGAATCATGTGTTTTAATGATGTTTTGGGGATGAAATTGTAATTTTTGTAGTTGTTTTCCTGATGCTTAACAATGTATGTATTTTAGTTTTATTATTTTGAGTTGAGCCCATGTCTAGTCTAGCGTCGAATAGTGGTGATATTTTAAAATCTGGTTTATTAGTCGGTAGGTACTGAGATAAGGAATTCGAAGGTATGCATAAAATTTGAGCTAAGTGTGCGATATAGACTAGCCGTTCCCCGCAATTTCACCTGCTTTTATGGTCACTGCTCCGCTCCTAAGGATTGTAGCGTGATGGTATATATAGCCTATAACCTTCCTAAATAAATACTTTTTCCAATACAAAAAGAATTATTCAAATCCGATTGACTGGCCTATTGGCCTAGTGGTTTGTGACCCCTGACTGCTATGCCATAGGTCGTGGGTTCGATTCCCACCCTAGTCTGGGTGTTCTTTGTGTCCGTTGTTTGTAAGTTTGTAAAGTCCCCCGTGACGCAGGAGTAATTCCTAATGCGGGAGTTGTTTTTTGTAAAAAAAAGTTTTACTGATTAAACGCGTTTAAACAAACAATCAAACAAAAAACTCTTTAGATTTATTAGTATAGATCCTAATTTACTCCTGGTAACTCTAAAAATATAATTAGGTACATTCAATTATATATCAACGATGTTCCTTATAAAGATAATGAAGAAATATAACTATGATTTACCTGCTCCAATTTTAATTATATCAGGTAAGCTTTTCAAGTCCGATACTAGTCTTTTTATAAGTATAAAAACATTAAATGGATTATGCAAATAGCTGGACATGTTTTCCTTTGCTTTTTTATTTTCCCTTATGTAAAGATCCAAATAACTAAAAAAATGGGTTGTTTTAAAAAAAGGCTTTAGGAAATATTTTCATAAATTTTAAAAATTTCTTGAATTTTATTAAAATAAACATTTAATTTCAAAATGTAAGGGTAAGATATTCATATTTTTAAAACCGCCAAGCAAAGATGTTTAACTGGATGGATAGTGAACAATTATATTAGTAATTACTAATATTTACACTAAGCCTTTTGATCAAAGTTACTTTTTTTATGGTATAGGGACCAAAGAAGCAGACGGGTCACCTGATGGTAAGTGATTACCGCCGCCCATTGACATTTGCAACTCAAGAGTCACAAGTACGTTGCCGGCCTTTAAGGTGGGAGTAAGGGAAGGGGGAACAGGGAGAGTGCGGGAAGGGGGAGAGGAAGGGTTAGAGCCTCCAGTAACCTCACTCACTCGGCGAAATACAATGAAATCATTGCTTTACTACCGGTTTTCTGAGAGGCCGTGGTATCACTCTATTAAATAAACTCTTACCTCTTTAATAACGAAATTTTTTTCTGTTGCATACCAACGTAAGACTCTAATTCAGTTATTGTCCTCGCTTGAGGTATTAACAAAATTTCCAGTTCTGTTACAGCTGTAAAATACTCTGCATACGCCCTTATGTACATTTTAATGAGTAATAGGAAACATATTGTACACACTTTATTAAAATTATAAAGCATTTCAGA
Organism: Callimorpha dominula; assembly: GCA_949752705.1. NCBI lineage: Eukaryota > Metazoa > Arthropoda > Insecta > Lepidoptera > Erebidae > Callimorpha > Callimorpha dominula. Next base: position 15,823,720 of record OX456997.1, read on the forward strand.
TAAGCCTAAAAAAATTTATAACGCTGCAAAAATATTTCATAAAAACGACATTAAACCTCCTAAATCATAAATCGTGTATAATATAAAGATATTTTAATTTGTCCACAGGTAATAAAGGCAAAGTGTTTTTAACCGACTCCAAAAAAGGAGGGGAACTCATGGAGCGATTTTGAGGCGCATTGAAGTCGGTGATACTTTTTTTAAAAGATAATTATTACAAGTTCAGTTCGCGTATCAACAGGGATAATTTGAGTTGAATTTACTTATTTCAATGTTGTTAGCTTCCTGTATTTGATAATGTTATCAACTTTATCAAATACTAACGTAGGGAAAAGCATTTTATTTTAAACCAGAAACCATATATATAGCTGTTGAAATTTATCCCATAGGAATCGTACATTTTTACGGGATGAAAGTAGCCTGTGTGCTTTTCCAGACTATAATCTATCTCTGTGCCTAATTTCATTCAGAACCGTTCAGCCGTTTTTGCGTGAAATAGTAAAAAACATTCATCCATCCATCCACGCATTCATCCTCACAAACTTTCGCCTTTATAATATTAGTAAGATGAAACATTACATCTTTAAAATCCTTTAAAACTTTCATAATCCGACCTGCTACCACCAAATCAGACTACTTACGCTAAGGTTCATGACAATCAGAAACGAACTCCTCAATATTTACCAAAGCAGTTTATTTAAAGTAAAAAAAAAATACTGTGGTTATTTACTCCTACTTAAGAGCACAACTAATTTTCACGACTTAAAAATGTAAGATACTTTAATGCAATAAAATAACGTAAATAATGTATGTTATGTACTTGTATTTTTATGTTAATTTGTTTTTCTTTAACGGGGTCGTTAAGAACAAAACCGAAATAAATGTAATAAAATACTAATCACGTGTTTAAACAAGCGGAAAATTACCCATTACCTATATAATAGTCTCAACATGTGTATTTTCAACACTGTTTATTCTAAACGCTTAGTTAGTTTAAGACTGCAAATGTTACACTCATAACACAAATTCAGACACTCGCAGGTTTAATATCTTCAGTGTTTACCAATGATGATATACTGCGTGAAGGGGAGACATCACAAACTGAAAGCTTGCGTTGAGTGTTGGAGTCAATTGATTTTTCCTCATTTAGTCACTGCCGAGAACTTTAAGCAACGTGTGACACATTTGTAAAAAGGAATTTAAGCTGTATACGCGAGATGGCTTCATAAAGCTTGCTTTAAAGGAACAGAGATAGCTTTTAGAAAGTTTCAATAATACATAAGAATTTTTTACTTGCAAAATTAGTCCGTCCGTCTTTACATAATTTATTTAGTCTAATTGTAACTCAGTTACAACCGTATATTGTATTGATTTATTTTTTGGAAACTTAAAAGAAAATTTATTAAACAGTTATTAAATGAAATTATCTAAATAGAACCAATAAGTACTCTCTAAAGAAACAGCAATGTTGACTGACTAGAGAAAATTAATCCTACAAGGGAATTATTTTTATATGTTTGACCATAATGCACAATAACTAAAATCTTAATGTCCTGAACTTCTTATTAATAATAATAGTGAGGAGGTTCCTGTCTTTGGAGCCCTAGCCACCGGTATCTTGTACCTGTACCCGATGTCGGTGGTCTACTACTTTTTTATATTTTTAAATATATTTTTTTATGTACATATTTAAAAATGTAATTTATATGGTAAAAGATGAATAAAGAGAATAATAATAACTTTACACATCTCACACGCGGCCGTCTGATCCCAAACTAGGCAGAGCCTGTACTATGGTGACCAGACTGCTGATAAACATACTTTTATACTTATTTTTTTATATTGGTGGTTTTATATGATTTATTTGATATTTATTAATGAATTAACTAAAGTCATCTTCCATTGTTGAATATTACCAACAGTGCCTAAAAAAAGTAGTAAGGTTGGTAAAAAGTATTATTTTATTAGCCTTATTGCTATTGAGTAAGTTATCGGTGTTTTATGGAAAATACTAAACTTACAGGAAAACAAATAAAATGAATTAATTAAAAAAAAATACCAATTTATTACTCGTAATGTAGCTTTAATGTAAATCATTGGACATGTTCCTGACTGACGCTTTTGGGCACAGGATGGGGATTTTTGTTGATAGAACCTATTTGGTGTTTCAGGTTACAGGGCCTAAGAAATTCTTGGCCGTACTGGTGAATCCATTTAGTGGCCACTGTAAAAAAATAAATACAAAAATAGTTTTTTATTCGTTGTCAAAAGTTATCGCCACTTCTGTGACACCAAGTAAACTCTAAGATATTGGCAATTCTGTACTTACACAACAATATTTTTTATGTACCTGAATATCCCCAAAGGCATTGAGATTTTTAGATATTTTTTATATTACATATGGATACTGCGAGTATCCTAACAAAAAAACCATTAACCATTTTACCCTACCCGGGAGTGGAATTCTAGTATCATCAATCTTTTAAGAACAAAGAAGAGTGACTATCCATTAGTACGTCAACATGGGTTGCCTATTGTATTAGATAAAGTTTTTAAAAATAATTTTCGCAGTATAATCGATGACGTGTTGTCGTACTATGACGAAGGCGTTTTAAAGCCTGGCATAAAATGTTCATCTATCTCACATACCATGTGGTCCTTGCGCCCTTGTTAAATCTTATTAATTACAGAAATTGAGCAAAAGTTAATATGACTTATTACAGATACCCTTGAAGGCGGTTTATAGCTTCAAACTCAGTATTGATAGATATGCGCCACAACGTTTCTTAATCCCACTGGTTTGACAAGTGTTACAATAAAGAATAACTTTACATAATAAGATACATACCCCATTTGTCACCTTGAAGCACGGGGCAGGCAGCATGACGTGTGGCCAAGTCACCAGCTCCAGAAGGGTGCAAATTGTACCAAAAAATGGCTGCACCTTTCTTTGGGTAACAGGTCAACCCTAACGCCGGAAAAACAGTTGCACCCCCTTGCTCTACGTCTGACATCTACACAAGAAATGTCAAATAAAGAAATAAACTAAAAACAAAAAAATATAAGTAATTGTTAATCCGAAAAGCACAGAAAAAACGTAAAAAAGCTTGTGCGATAAGGCCGCCAATTGTACAAATCACTTAGTTTTAAGTTATCTATTGTATTATTTACCAGGTGTATAATACAGATAAATAATAATAATAAAAATCTTTTTAACAAAAAATTCAACCAACGAAAGGGAAAAGGAACTGAAAAGCGAAAAATAAACTTAAACTCCTACACAAATGTAAATACATAAATAATTTTGAGCCGGCACTAAACATATAAACAAAAAAAAGTTTGCAAAATTGTTTAAAGCACTTACATAAAATAATGTGGTGGCAATCCTTTCGTCATCCGGTGTTGAGCAGTTTTCCAACTTCTGGTAACAAAATATTTCAGAAACGTACAGAAAAAAACTGTTTTTCTTTTCATTACATAATTAAAATTAAAAAAATATTGAAGTCACAAATCTCAAACAACAAAATTAGCTGCAGAATCTTTCTTTTTTTTTCAGCTTGCATTAAATATTACATAGAACGTCAAACTAAATGCCGTGGTCTCTTCTCCCTTTTTCTCTCCCTCTGTTTTTATTGTAATTTCTTACCGTAGAAAAATCAAAGTGCGGCTCATAATGTCCTCCAATCCCGTAGTTACACAATTGCAGTGGTTCAGCATCTTCAATACTCAAACCAGTCATGTCGGAGACTCGTTGTGAGATGCGAGTAATGAAATCAGAATCTTCATCGTATAACCAAGCCAATTTGCTGATACGGTAACTTACAACAATGTTCTTGTTAGTTGCATCGTCAACTGCTTCAGCACGTTCAAGCTAGAATAAAACCAATCGAAAAATGTTTTGACAAATTCAAGTAAGTGAAAAAATCCTCGTACATTTACTTGTCAAACATTAGATATATCTGCCTCATTAATAAGGTGTCCAATAGATGGCCAAATACCTCCTGCTAGTATTGACAGGTGTTGACGGTAGTCTACTTAAAAATCGAAATTGAATTATCTTGTCTTATAATGTTCAAACAAATGATAATATAAATTTCTGACATAATACTGATCTGAGGAGTAATCAATCTGGTAGAAGTATTAAAGTCTATATATTTTAAACAAAGCTTACCACAGGCCTTCCCATTTGCTTAATGTCTTCAATTTCACTATCAGTTAAAACATCGTGGAATAAAATAATTTCAGGATTGGGATACAGTATTTCTACTTTAAATGGAGCTAATTTTAAAAATGGATGATTCTCGGTCATGTAGCGACACGTTAATCTGTAAAAAAATATTTATTGTTTTAATAATAATATTGCTGACGTTTGTTTTGCATTTTTTTTTATGGTATAGGGGGCAAATGAGCAGACGGATCACCTGATTGTAAATGACTATCGCCGCCCATGGGCACCTGTAACTCAAGAGTCACAAGTACGTTGCCGCCCTTTAGGGTAGGGCGGCAACGCACTTGTGACTCTAGTAGGGAACTCGAGTAGGGTAAGGACGGGAATAGGGGAGAGGGAAGGGTTAGGGCCTCCGGTAACCTCACTCACGAGGCGAAAAGCAATGCAAGCATTGCTTCACTGCTGGTTTTCACATCTAGCGGAGTCGAGCCGGCCCACACGTGCCGAAGCATGGCTCTCTCACGCATTGGAACTAGGTGAAGAAAGACGAAGAATCATGGCATTTTTTTATAAACTAAGGTTTTTTATGCGCTCTCACTCCGTGCTAAGGCACAGTCTAGCACTATGGTCTTAAGCGATAGGCCTCCCATACCTATAACTGCCATGTGGGCGTGGCGCTGCTGGATCAACGCTGAACACTCCACTAGCGTGTGGAGCGCAATATCATCAAGACAGCCCCCGCAGCAATGTCATGCAGGCGTTAGCTTCCAGCCTATGCGACACGCAACACAGGTACTTCTTGAAGCAGCTGGAGAGGCTGCCGTGACGCTTCTCTAGCTAATCCTCTATGACGTGTCTTCCCGCCAAAATTCTGGCGTTTCCTGTTCTCCGTCACCGTCATTCCTTACACTCAGGCATGCTCACCTGGCGTAATTTGAGCTTGATCTCTTCAGACAAAAGCATCAGATCCTGGTTCAACTTTTCCTAGATCCACTGATATAGATAAAGACGCAAGGGCTAAAAAACTGTACCTGGATATATTTAGTTAAAAACGCTGAACTCGAAGAAAAATATGAGTGTACTTAGAATGTAGGACTACCCGAACAACCATAATTATTTATTTACACAAATATAACACAAATACTGATTTTTATACCTGTTAGATACTTTATTAGATATGACGAACTCGCCGCGACACAGGGCCTCGTAATTTGTGAATTCTTCAGTTTTTCCTACATCCATAGTGTCCTGTACACACGAAACTTCTATATTAAGCTAAGATGTAACTGTAATTTTCTAAATTTTACATATTGCAAATATTAACGGTACATGTCTTTTATTCTTCTGTAATGATTATTTTTAATTAATTTACAAGCCAATCTATGAGCTTCAGACTGTAGATGCCTTTTCCATATAAAAAATGTAAATAAGCATTATATCTTTACAAAATAGAGATATCACAGAGTTCCAACTTCCTAACTAGAGCATTATCCTTGTCGCAAGAACGTTTACTTTTTATTTCATTGTTAAACGTATGGTAGAAAATAATAGGTATTCGAAGAGTTTATATACAAATGTATATTGAATATAATAATATTTTATGCAAATAAACAGGTTAAGTCATTATGTACATGTTAAATCTTTTCCAACATCTTAAATGCATATACCTACAAAACAACTGCTGCTAAATGGGTTAGAAAAGTACTGAATGTTTTAAAAAAGAATCTATAGATATCAGTGAATCTAGAAAACATACCTCCTCCGACTCCTCTTCAAGTGAAGAATCTTCATCAGTATTAACGCTTTCTTCTTCGTCTTCTTCATCTTCATATTCATCGTTATTTTCTGTGCTTCCTGAAAATTGTTGATATTAGTGACTTAACTCTATTATTTTCTGATTTATGTCACTATTACTTTCATTAATATTAGAGACATACAAATTGAAATAAATTGTGTAATATGGACGCATTTGTAATTCTTTGATGTTTTATCATTGATTGTTAGAATGTTTATGCCTTTGCGGTGTGTGGGAATAAATAGAAATACATTTTTAAATATTTATATTTAAATAAGGTCTATACACGTACTATCTAGTGTTACCTGGAATATTTGGAGACGAAGAGTTCGAGTTCTTTCATGGTATTAAGAATTATTAGGTGTATAATATCCGTGACTTCTTTACTACTTATACGTTACACTACCTACCCATGGGCATACACATTGATCCTTAAACTTAGGAAGGTTACGTACTGTGATAAGAACTTCTTTTCGTAAACCCACAAATAGTGAAATGAGGTCCCTGCCATGGTCTTCCCAAAACATTACAATAAGTGTGTTAAAACAGGTTTGCTTCATTACTGTTACGGAAATGTAAACCGCGGACGCCATCTATTGTCGAGTAGAGGAAGTCATAGACGGATAGGATTACCTAAATTGAGATTCTCGCCATCTTTTGTCATTAAGCGGAACTAGTAGCCAATTATAGAATGTCCCACATTATATCACGATCACTCTACGAAATAACTTTCAGATATAAAAGAGCAGTTGCATTGCGGCATTAATAGAGTTTTAGTTGAGCGATACTGTGAGTAACAACGAATAATACGAGTAAACAAATGGAAATATAAATGCCAATTACAAGTGATTATTTAAATAGTGATAATTAATTGTTGTGTTAATTGCGAATCATTGAAATAAATTGTGTCTACTTTGGTAATAAACAGTACAATAAATGTTCTAACTTTTTTTTGTATGTATGTATGTTTTTAAATGTGTAGATAATTCAAAATTTACTTGCATTACATTACCTAAAATATGATGGGCGTGCCTAATATAGTTCATTATATCGACTTCAGTGAATGGATAGGAAATATTTTCTAGGCTATATTTGCGAAGCGCTTCCACCATCCACGCGCGTCCAGCTTCCAAATAATTACTTTCGACCATCAACGCTTGGCTTAAATCGTAGCAGTCACTTGCTGTCATTGGTGAACTGGAAATGTAACAATTAACATTATTGTTATATCAACAATAGATTATTTACTAAAGAACACGGGTCTTTAAAAAATAATCCTAAAATGGGTCGTTTTCCTCGTCCCCTAATGGCTGACTTGCGGTGATACAGTGTAAAAAAAATCCCTCCGGACTCGTGGTCCCCCTGTAATCTTCCCCTGGGGGGACCACGAGTAAATCGCATTCGCTCGTGGTCCCTCCGATTCAATCTTGACCAATTTTAACGGATAAGAAGTAATATGGTATGTTACCGGCAGACTTTTTCCCCCCGGACTCTTGGTTCCCCTTGTCAGTTTTATTTCAATAAAAGTAAATAGATAGGTAATAAAATTAAAAACTATAGTATAGTAGGTATGATAAAAAAATTCGAAATTCATCGTACTGTTTCTAGAAAATGTCCTACGGTGATTTCATTATGTACGAGTTGCATTTGTAAATCCAATAATTCCTCATCTTTATCAATTTGTATTTTCCTTCACGCCGTTTGAGAGTTCCAATTTTTATTTAGTGATCCATTGTTTTTTGGTTATTTTAATAATTTGCAATGGTAACATAGTTTTTGTTGATTGACCTATTTACTAGGGAATGCCAATTTTCCATAATGTTATTAGTTCTGTGTCTCTCATTAATCCCACACAACACTTTTAGATGTAACTATTGTTTCTTAGCCATGTTTTTTCATGTATTTCATAAACAATTTTAATTTTTCATCATGTTTATTTTTACAACGCTGCTCAATATAATACCATCCTTCAGGGACCTTATCCAATGGTAGAAGCGGTAAAACAGCACATAAACCAACTGTGCGAAGGTACAGCTTTGATTTAATTCCGAGTGCCTTCGATTTTCTCCAAATGCTGTTGTTGTAGTGGTAGTAACATTTATTTATAACAAGGTCAGAAAAAAATTGCTTTAAAGCGTTTGATGTTGCAAATTCGAAATCAATATGAATTTTAACTGGCTTCCATTCTTTAAACCTATTATTTAAAATATCAAATATTGCATGATATGAACTCTCTTTTTGTCGCTCATGAGACCATAAAAAATGGGAGCGACATGACATGTCCCAGATGTGCTTCCAATATCTCCGTGAATAGATAATGGTGCCGATTCTATTGTACACTCGACTAAACTAAAACCTGACTTAATTTCTTCATATGAAATCAACCTAGTGGTCTTCGTAATAAGGTCTATTTGTTACTAGCATCTATTTTACTAACACCTGTCAACGTATACTCAACTTTATTTCCATGCTTCGAGTCTCCATTTATTCAAACGTTGTATAATTGCCGTATAAAAACTTGTTCAAAACGAACAAGGATGACGTATTTTTAATCTACACCTACGAAGACCCTTACTAAAAACACAGAGCAAAAGAGATGGCATTCAACGGATACCGGCTCTCGCTACGTGGTATTAAAGTTTATTTAAGCGTATCAGACTTTAGTCGACAAATAAATTGCTTATTTCGATAGCGACATATGTTACCTACTTGTTTCAATTTGAAAAAAAGACCTTGTTTTGAAGTGCACAAGGTTTACATCTTATATGAAGAAAATTTAGTGAATTTTAATTTAGCGAGTGAAGTAACAGAATTGGGACAGATAGCTGATAGAATGGACGAGGCGTACTTTTAAAGGTTGAGTCAACAAAATATTCCTCTATTTTCGGTAGTAGACATAATGCTTGTTCACTGCAAAACATTATGTTCCTGGTGTGTTCATAAATATAATCAGCAACAAGCATTGTCCGAAATTGCACCGGTACTTCTACCTCGCACAAACATTTAAACACAGTCTTCTTGACCTCCATTGCATTCTTTCTACATTTATACAAACAACACTTGACATTTTCAAATTTGGGTATTTTTGTTTCTAGTTTTTTATTTTTCAATGGAGTAATATATTTGTCATAGATTCTAGGCATCGGTTCAAATGACGTCGATGCCTCTTTTTTCTGCTATCCATTTTCATTGCCAACTAATTTTTTGCGTTATCAACGACACATTTCGTTTCTGACAGTGTTTTGTGTTCGACCATCCGCACAATTTCGTCTCCCTGCATGAAAATAATTAGTATTTACCTATACATTTAAAATGGCCTGCTTTTAGCACTTGTCTGTTAGGTGTTTTTGGTCCCTAAAATGCCGAACAGTAGCACAACTCGGAATCGGCACGGCATTGCCGCAGCAACAACCAGACTTCAAAATGTAATGTATAAAAACGTGTACCTATCTATGTAAAAATGTCTACCTATCGCAAGGTAAAAACTGTTTTCGACTTTAATGACATTTTTACAAATAGCGTAAAAAATATAATAGTACGAATGATTTTGTGTATGTATATCTGTAATACAATAAGGTTGAAAACCGCTTAAAAATAAAAAAAAAAACAGGCGCACACCTATGTAAGTACGTTTATTGTTAATCTTAATGTAATCCAGTTTGGACTGATGGCATAATCAGATCAAACCTAGCAAATCATCCATTATTCTGGAATTGACTTGCTTGAGTTACTTAAATTTAAAGATCCCGAACATTTTTTCTTAGTCTTATTGCAACACGTCCAATTCACCATTTTATTTTTGTATATCTTGTGTCGGTAATACTGATGTCCACCAAATAATAATACCAAACCATTTTTCCGCTGAAGTACTGTAACTTTTTCCTCCATAATTTTAATTAATTTATATACTCATGTTCAACCACAACTATGTAGTTCAATAATAAGAAATTCCATATTCAATACTGACAGTTGACAATTACAATTATGAAATAGATAAATTTAGTGAGGTTTTCATTGTGATAAGTGGTCATCATGGACGTAGGTACTATTTTCTCATATTATGCACAAATAACGAGTACGTGACGTGTTTATCCAATTACATACCATATGCTTTTCAAGTGTTTATGGTCAAGAGTGAATCGGAGGGACCACGAGCGAATGCGATTTACTCGTGGTCCCCCAGGGGAACATCACAGGGGAACCACGAGTCCGGAGGGAAAAAATATTATCACATTCCTAAGCCAATAAATTTAAAAAAAAATTTAAATCATTTTTGCTTGAAAATTGCTTCTACAAATATGTGGAATATTTTAATTATAAAAAACAGCAAAGATAAATAGCCGCTGTTTTTAAGATATATGTATAAAACAAAATAAATTAATATTTGCACCCATTATATGGTTATACATACTGAACTGTTACATATTTAAACGCAAATAATTCTATTAACATGGGATATTTTGTATTGAGTCCGCAAGTAAAGCCAATTATCGTAGTAACTTGTAAGCCATGTCAACTTTTAGATTTATCCGGGTGATAATACCTAACCAATGTCGGGTATTTTTATAGAAGAAATTATTTATATATGTGGGTTTCACCCGCGTAGGTTCCGATCCCGTTGGAATATCAAGATAAAAATCTACATAATAAGTTTCATTGCAATCGGTTTTGTAGTTTTTGCGTGAAAGAGTTACAAACATCCATATCCTCACAAACTTTCACTTTTAAAATATTAGTAGGAAGTATGTTTCTACAAGAGAGAGAAAGAGAGATTCTAATCGTGTTTTCCCATTATCCATGGGGTAGGGGTATTTTAAAGGATTCTAGAAACTAAATCTCTAATTTTGTTATATTTACCTGTAAGCCAGGTTATTCAGATTTCCGTTGGCGAAATCCCTGACATTCAAATTATATGTTTTTTGTAATCTACCGAGCGCTTCCGCAGCACCTATTAGATCATTTTGATCAGGGTAAACGTTTCTCTCGTTATCCACTATTACGTTTAATACATACTCTGAAAATATTTTAAAAGCAGTTCAATCTTCGTAATAAGTGAATAGAGGAAGTCTTGAAGATAATTAATATTCCTCAATGTTGTTTAGTATAGCTTTATATGCGTTTAGATACATACATCGGTATCATAATTTCGTTACGTGGTCACAGTCATCACAGTAATGGTACTATTAAATATAGTGCAATCTATAAAAGGCTCTGTCCTGACTGACTGGCTACAGATCAACGTACAGCTTAAACCACTGGTCGTAGAGACGTGAAATTTATAGAACGTATTCTTTATATCATGTAGGCATCCGATAAGAAAGGATTTTCCGAAAATTCCACCCCAAAGAGGTTGAAAAGAGGTGGCAAAGTTAATGTGACAAGTGAGGTACATGGCGTTAAAATATAAGACTTTCATAATAGATGGCGTTATAAGAAACTATACTACTATAAACACCTGATAATTTCATGACTTTCATTTCAGAACTTTGTGAAAAAATATTGCAAGATAATAAAAAAAATGACTGCAAATTGTTTTATAGCATAAAAATTATTTAATACTGAAAACATAATGAAGGAATGGAAAATATTTTTACTCAAAACTGCAAAGGTATAAATTATAAATACAAGTAAGGTATAATGCCATAATAGATGGCATTATAATAAATGAAAAAAAATGTTTGACAATTTTATATTATTTTATTATCTTCGGTTTTTCAGGTAATATTAATTTGGAGGACATATTTCTTACATGATGTAGGCGTTCATCCCTTAAAAAGTCAAGATAAGAGATGAAAGTTTGCATGAAACTTTATCATTTTTGAATTTAGAAATGTAAAATTGATATATGAGCCAATGGTTAGAAAGAAAAGTTTGTGTAAAGTTTTTTTTCAGAAAAATATCCCTTAAAAGTTATAAAGGGGATGAAAGTTTTTAAGAAACTTACATTTTGATTGCATCTCGCATCTATTTTAACCAACTTAAAAAAGGATTTGCTCAATTTGACGCTCATGTAGGTTTTTTTCAGGTGTACCCTAAATTAGATTACCTACACTCTCCCCACCCAGAGGAAGTCGCGGGCAAAAGCTAGTAACAAGTAAAAGCATACCAAATAATTTCCCCATCGAACGGTGACTCCTTCATATTACTCATATTATGAAGAAACTTTTTGTTGATGACTAGATTTCATTCAGAAAAGCTAAATCGCCAACATAAACAGGTTTTTAATTATTTTTAATTTTAGACTGGGTGACGCCTTTTGTCTGCATGCTGGCGCTGCAACGAGCTTGCAGAAACCAATCACAGACTTTTTTTTGTTACTTGTGAAATAGTTTATTTTTTTATGGAATATAACTTTATGAACCACCGCTCTGTTGTTTTAATTTATTTTAATGTTAAAGTTTTCTGTTCATTTTTTACATAGTTTATGATCATTAATATAATGTTTTTTGTAACTTTATGTTTTTTATACGGGAGGGTTGATGTAGGCACACAGTAGCGCTTAATAAAAAAAGCTGTTCTTGAATCCGGACGAACATACCGGTACACGACACCGGCCTATTCTATATACTGCAGTCTCATTCCCGTTTCCCCATCCGAAACTTGCGGCATCCCTTACCCAAGCTGCCTGGCTTTATCCGTTTTCTTATGACAATTTACATTCTTCCTTTGTCTCGTCTGAAAACGAATACATTTCCAAAAAGGTTTTGGTGTCAGGCAGGCGGCCGGCCACAAAAGAAACTAGCGAAAACCTCTTGCACATTGCAATTATTACATATTGCGCCGACCCTAAATAAAATTGGGAAAGGGCAGGAAGATGATGGTGATCATGTTATTAGTACATATTATTTGAATCAAAACAAGACAAAACCAATAACATCTCAATTACCTGATCCTTTCCAAGCTATTCGGTTTATATAATTGAGGTCGGATACCAATCGTTTTATAAGGATAAAGGCATTGATAGGGTTACCCAAAAAGTTGGGAATGTCCGTCATCGCTCTTATGTGTTCTCTTGAGTAGAGATCCAAATACCTGAAATCACAACAACCGAATATGTTAAAGAATAAACACCAGATTTAGAAGTTAACAAAACATAACTTTGAATGTGATTTACTCACCCCTTCAGTATAAAGAGTTTTTTCTGTTGCATATCAACATATGGATCTAAGTCATCTATTAACTGTTTATGACTATCTAATAATTTTTCGATATCTGCTACGGCCGTAAAAATGTCTGCGTAGGACATTTGCAAACATATCACGCAAAGATTGAAAAATTGTTGAAAGAGCATCGTGTCGACTTTGCGGTACGAGTGAAGAAACAGAATATACAGAGGGTTACAGAAATGTGTGGCCAAATTTTAGAAGTTATATGTGTAGCCGAAAAATTGTTGTAGTAATTTGAAAAAAAAATGTTTTGATTTTTCTTTCTTCTGAAAATGCTTATCCTGGTGAAGGCGCATTTCTAAACAACATATTATAAATTTTCATATCAATTTCGACTATTTCAGAAAAATCCGGACATTCTAATAATAATTTATTTTAACAAAAGTACAAATAAGTCTAATTGTACAAAATGATTCCTTAGCTGGGTAGACTGCAAAACAATCAACATCCTTGGTATGAAATACCCATGTTTTCATTCATGTCAACCCTCCCTCATACGAAATATTGGCTTTATCGGTCAGTTTCTAATTTCAATTTGTCAGTTTCAAAATCAATTTTTTTTATTAAATATCCTAATTTTAAATTTAAAAAATATTACTTGTTAATGTTAAATGTACGTTATTCACGAACACCCTAAAATATAACCACCTTTCTGTAATACTCTGAAAATTCAAAAATATTGGCTACCTTCAAAACGTTTTAACACACAATTTCTTTAAACACTTCACTATAATAACGTCACTTAAAAGTTTTCCTCGAGAGACATACAGGCCTGATGAGATTACCAAAAGACAATATTTACCGATTTTAAATTATAACTACACACTTTGATTTTTATTGGATATCGTATTAAATTGACATATCGTGAACCTTAGTCAATGCTAATAAAGGATATTTTTGTTATTCATCTATCAAAAGTCTTAATTAATCCCAATTCAAGAAAAATCAAAATATTAGAATTAGGTGTATTGTTGAATTACTATTCGAAGTGTTTACAAGCGCTGTCGGAATATAAAAATATAACTGGAAGTAACTAATTTATTTTCGCTTTTAGAAGGCCATTAAAATCATGATAAGCAATAATGATACAATTTTAACGATTGCATTTAAAATGAACAATAGGTAGAAATTTCGTAATACCTACTTTCGTAGTTCCTAAAGAAAAAGTTGGATAACCGATGTAGGTTAAATTTAATTACTTATTATTTCATATGATTTGTGATTAGTCGTACAAGAGTATTTTTAAAACATGAATTGAAATACTTCAATAAGTGTCTAACATAGGCTCGATCTTGCTGTATTCGACAAAGCGCTCGTTTCAGAATACTAAGAAGATAGAACATTGGCTGGAAGCAACTATGTCTTCCCATATATGTGTACTACATTGTTGCTTCCAGCCAATGTTCTACCGATGGGAATGAATATCATATATGTATTTATTTTATCTAAGTATTTAGACCCATTGTCCAATCATCATTCTTGTAAAAAATAAAACTTGGACTTTCGTGGGGCTACTAATGACACAATAAAAAAACGTAAAATTTTGCAACATGTTATTTTAAAAAATATAATAAACTAAAACCACTTAGAAAGGTGTATGTTTATTCCTCTTTTGTACACAAAGTATTTTTTTTAAATACTCGCTGTCTATGTAGATTTCTGATGATAAAATAAAGTATTTGTGCATAACTAAACTAAGTAGCTATTTAATTAGAAACAAACACGCTTACTGAGATAAAAAACGGATTGCTTAGTGGGTTTAGATATTTATTCTCATTAAGAATTATAATACAATTCACTTAGCATGAGAACATAATTATTACTAATACACAATAATATTACTTGAGAGCATAGATACATATTGGCGGTGGCAAAATAATAATGTTTTAACTGCTACCCATACTGTCACAACTTCGAGCGTAGACGGAAATCGCACTCCGAAGATGTAAGATTGTAGTGCGTTTAACTAGAAGCGACATTTTAATTTTTGTATATTAATTTTCGTATATGATGCTGCTAATAGTTTAGTAATTAAATACAATGTTTGTGAATGTGTTTGACTTTGTTAAATATATACTTATTACTTATATTTTGTGTATTGTTAGTATAACTCTACACGTGAAGACTTGTAATTGGCTTTCAGGTGACTATTGAAGTTTGTATCGTATTTAACATTTGTAGCTGTAAGTCTTCCATGTTCTAAATAAATAAATAAACTTCTTTAGGCACGTTGGGCACTTTTAGTATGGGGAAAAGCAATGAACTCACGTGATCGTTACGCTCAGATACATATATACATATGTGTATGACTGTGTGTGTGTGTGTGTGTTTGTGTGTGTGTTTTTTTTACCTCTGACGTACAGTCCTACGACTAACAGTTGATTCAACCACCATTAATTACAGTTTTTGATTACATGATGTTTAAACAATTTTTTTAAAGTAGAGATCGACCGCAATTCTTTCTTAAGGAATCTTAAGGAAGCCTGTTATATAACTGCGCGCCTTCGTACATAAGATTCTTTTTACCATAGTTAGTGCGGGGTGGTTTTAAAACTATGTTTTTAGCATTCCTTAGTTGAATCTTTTGAACGTCTTTTTTCTTGGTGAAACATATTTGTGTATGTATGTTTTCTGTTAGTATTTTCCGTACTAATAAACAGGTATAGTATACATAAGTCTGGGTTACATTAAGTATTTTTGTGTTTCTATATATATTTTCAGTAGGCGTTAGATAAGCAAAGTGAAAAAGGACCTTTATTAGCTTATTTTGTGCTCTTTGTAGCTCTTAGTTTCAATTTGTTTAGGACATTTTAAATGTATCTTGCTCCTCAGCGCCCTCTAAGGTCTAACTTTGAGCAAGTGGGAGTTGACCCCACAATACTCACACTCAGTACGGTCGTGGTTGGCGAGGTGATAAAGTATATGCAGGTACGTCTTGTACCTTCGTTCTACCGTCCTTGTATCAAACACATACGAGTATATCAAATCCGAACAAAAACATTATTTGCTTATTAAATGACATCATGTATTATGTCGTGGCTAGATCTTAGAAGGACCACTTCATGATGTGTCCGACCATTTCATGAAATGATAATAATAATAACTTGACACATCTCACACACGGCCGTCTGATCCCAATACCAAAAACTGCTGATAATGATATGTATGTATTTAGAAATGTAAGTATCAGTAAGTATAAACATACTTATATACAATAACTCATACTTACATTTCTAAATACATACATATTACAAATTTACAATTATTCACAACTATTTGTCCTGGGTGGGAATCGAACCCACGACCTCTGACTCAGCAGTCAGGGTCACTAACCACTAGTCCAACAGGCCAGAAGTGGTCACATTTCATGATATAGCCAGCTAAAAGTAACCGTATCGTTAAAACATTCAAACGTTGATTTATTTATTGATCTGACCAGACAATATCATATTATGACCGACCATTTCATGAAATACGAGGATGTGTCCGACCATTGCTTTTTTTTTATGGTATAGGGGCAAACGAGCAGACGGGTCACATGATGGTAAATGACTACCGCCGCCCATGGGCACCTGTAACTCAATGAGTCACAAGTGCGTTGCCGCCCTTTAAGGTGGGAGTAGGAGAAGAGGGGGAGGGGGGAAGAGGGGAGAAGGGAAGGTCTCGGAATAATCTCGAATGTTTATAGATTTCAGTTGTCTCTACAAAAATGGCCATGTATAAGCATTTTCCAAGGTTTAGTAGTGCTTTAGCACTGTTTTCTTTGTTGTCAGTTAGGACGATCAGCAATCGAGGGGGAAGAAAGATGTAGACAAAATGAAAATAAAAATATATACATGTCGTTTAATATTACAGTTAAGGTACTTTTTAAACTAACTGATTACATACGTCATTCCCATTAGATAATTAAATTGAAACTAATATTGTATGTCAACTATACATATAATTTAATACTTAAAACTTCTAACGTCGTCTTTAATCCTTAACAATGGCGGGGTGTAGGCCGTTTTATAATTAATGGCCACTGCTCGGTACTCGACATCAAAGGTTTTGAAAAATGCTGAGCCTTTCTTGTAAACACTGTAAAGATGAAGTACAATCTGAATAACATAAAGAAAGTTCATTGAATAATGTTACAAGCTACCTAGCTTGTACCTACACATATACAAAGAGTAGTGAAAGTTTCTATTCTATTCTAGTTTTTTAAATATTGCAAGCGCTGCCGATGTTGACAATTCTGCCAATGTGAAACGTGAGCTGTCAAACTCTTTTTTTGTCAAAATTGGACTCGTTCTGAATCTTGTTTTGAAGTTAGTACTAGTATTATCGGCCTAATCGGCTACTTTCATACTATACCGTAGTATTTGGCTGAACACCAAATACTACGGTTTTTTTTTGTTAGTGTCTCCTGTGAGTGGGTGAGTCAGTGTGGGTAGGCCTCGAATGACGTATACTGTCCAGATCGGCTGTATACTGAAGAAGGGCTAACAAAGGTCTGATGACAGTAATAAGACGGGAGAGTATGTTTATATATTTTTTTATTTGTTTTAGTCTTATAATTGGTGAAAAAAAAAACAATTAATTGTATTTTATATTATTGTACTTTTTTTTTATACTCTCAATAAAATACTCATACATAACTAACTTTCATAATGTGAACAAACAATATCTGTCCATGCATTTGAATCGTAATAAAAAATTAGCAGTGGGAGATTGTGTTGCAGAGAACAAATATTTCTGAATTTTCCGGCAATAGTTGCAACTGAGTTTTATTTTTCGATGTATCGATATGACCTATGCTTTCTCTGCAGAATAATCCTCGTAGCAATCCATAAAAAAAGATAGATGCGCTTGGGTGGGTTACTGTGGGAGGCGTTAAAATAGTGGAAAATAGAAACAAGAAACAAAAATTTCGATAAAAGTTTTTTGCTACGCGTCAGCCGAATACTTTTGCCTATTAATATAATATCCGAATAATCGGCTATTCGGCCAGGAAGCCTGCAGAATATTCGGTATTCACATGTCACATGTGATCGAATACACTATTCGTTGCAAGTCTATCGTTATCGAATAAATTTAGCTGAGTAAAGCATTTCTTAGACATTTAAGGCCATACAAATGTAGACTTATTTTCCTGAAGCCGAAGATATTAATCTGGAACTACCAGTTGAATTAAAAACAATTTATTTGCATTTAACATCACGCTACGTCCTTCAGGAGCAGAACAGTGACCATAAAACGCGGATGACGCTACGGGAAACTGCTAGTAAATAAATAAAATGGAGCACAGATTTTGTTACTGCGGAGAACGAATACCACTTCTTCCTGGCAATAAGTTTTACATCAAAGACATGTTCACCTTCGACTAAAGTACTATCGTGTTCTTTATGAATCTTTGCCTTGGATTCGAATTCAACTCAGAATGGAATATTTCTACCTACAGAATATGTATTGGGACTAATATAAAAAGAATAAATATTGGAACTAAAATAAATACATAAATTAATTATTTATAAACAGATATAGCCAAATGTATTTTTACAGACTTTAAATTTTAACTCCCGACGTAAAAAGGAAGGGTGTCATAAGTTTAAGGTGTGTCGGTTTACCTGTGTGTCTGTCTGTGGCATTGAAACTCCTAAACGAATAGACCGATTTTGAGGTTTATTTTTGTTTGATAGGTGACTCGATCAAGGGTGTTCTTAGTCATTATTCAAGATAATCGGTTTAGCCATTCGGAGATGGAAGGAGAATGGATTTATTTTTGAGTCAGGGGTATTTGAAATGTTATATTTATACTTGTTAACGAAACTGTACTCGTGTTTAATTATAATCTACTTACAAATATTATGGTGGTATTGGCTTTTAGAGACGTATCACAGGACCCTATATCACAGGACAGGCAGATTGCATCATTCCGGTAAACCTAAGAACGTCTGTGTTCTTCCATTGACCTGGCTCAGGGAAATCTGTTGCACCTCCTATAGATACGTTCGCCATCTAAACAAATATAGGTGAGATTACCAAATGTGAACGAAATTGCATAATTACTTTTGCATATGTAGGCCTACTACAGACGCAAAACTAATTAAAAAGGTTGTCAATAACTGCTAAACAAAATAAAAGAATATAGATGTGAGTTATTATTATTCTCTTTATTTACTTAATATACATATAAATTACATTTTTAAATACATTCACTATAAAAAAATAAAAACAAATATATTTAAAAATATAAAAAATAGTGTCCCACCGGTATCGGGTACAGGGACCAAGCTACCGGTGGTTAGGGTTCCAGAGATAGAAACCTCCTCACAATGCGTGCCGTATCAAGGAGGACTGCCTTCTGCATCAGGCTCTTAATCCAGCTGCCTAACGTGAGCCTCTGAAGGTGTTGGTCGAGGCTCTTAGCAATTAACCCATGGGCCGAAATGACTATCGGCACAATGATTGCTGAATCCACATCCCACATGTCGACAATCTCGTGAGCTAGGTCAAAATATTTTATTTCTTTATCTTTTTCGGCTTTTAAGAGATTGTCGTCATGGGGAATGGTGATGTCAATAATCATTGCTCGGCGCTCTAATCGGTCTATCACCACTATATCAGGCTTATTGGCAACAATAGTCCTGTCAGTGATGATAGATCGATCCCAGTACAATGTTGCACGACTATTTTCGAGAACTGGGTCGGGCACATACCTGTAGTACGGTAACTCGACAGCCACAAGATTATATTTAACAGCAAGTTGCTGATGGACTATCCTGGCCACTTGGTTATGTCTGTGCAAGTACTCGCCGTTGGCAAGACGAGAACAACCAGAAATTATATGCCTGAGGGTTTCTCCGGGACGATGACACGCCCGACAAATGTCAATTGTGCCGTCCTTCAGGATATATCTCCGATAGTTATTCGTCATAACAACTTCATCTGTAATTGCACAGACAAAACCTTCAGTTTCTCCAAAGAGGTCACCGAACCGTAGCCAGGATACTGATGCTAATAAATCTATATCGGGGTCATTTAAGGCCCGATAAAAACGTCCATGCAACGCCTTGCTCTTCCATATCTCCCTGCGGTCTGTAATAGTAAGTACTGCTGGTTTGCGCCAGTTCTCTTTTCCTAGAGCAAGCGGAGTGAGTCCGTTGTCAACTGCCACCACATCCCGATACACATCCAGGTCAACGGAGAGGAAGTAATCTCTAAGGTTGCATACCTCGCGGTTATGGAGGGTCTTGGCATTTAAAAAACCACGACCCCCACATTTCCGCGGGATATACAATCTCATGACCGATGAACGTGGATGATGCATTCGGTACGCGGTAAGCAGTGTACGAACTCTTCTATCCAGGGCATCTAGTTCAGTCTGAGTCCATCTAAGTATGCCAAAGGAGTAGGTTAGGACTGGTATGACCCAATCATTATAGGCCCGCACCTTATTACCACCTGACAAAAGACTTTTCAATACTTTTTTCAGGCGGCCAAAGAAACGTTCCTGTAACGATTGCTTCATAGTCAATT
The DNA here is from genome assembly GCA_949752705.1 of Callimorpha dominula. Taxonomy (NCBI): domain Eukaryota; kingdom Metazoa; phylum Arthropoda; class Insecta; order Lepidoptera; family Erebidae; genus Callimorpha; species Callimorpha dominula. Next base: position 15,844,370 of record OX456997.1, read on the forward strand.
CATTTACACCTAACGCCTGTGTCATACCTAGATACTTGTAAGTTTCGTTGGCGGAAAGACATCTAAGGTGTGTGGAATCTGTTCCATCCCCTCAGATTCCACAATCCTGCCTCTTTTTACATGCATGACTGCACATTTATCCACACCAAATTCCATCCTGATACATTTACTAAAGGTTTCAGTTACCTCAAGTAATTTTATCAATTGGAAATTGTTGCAGGCAAACAGTTTCAAATCATCCATGAAAAGGAGATGGGATATAACCTGACCTTCTTTCCGTAAACGATAGCCTAGCCCTGAACTCTCCAGTAAAGTGCTGAGAGGATTCAAAGCTAAGCAAAACCACAAGGGACTCAAACTGTCACCCTGAAATATACCCCGCCTGATCTTAATATACTCGCCGTAACCCTGAGACCGCCGACATCCTGGATAGTAGAGTACCGTTCTCCATTGCCGCATACATGCCTTCAAGAAAGTGCATAGAGTTGTATCTACCTTGAACAACTCCATCACTCTCAAGAGCCACGTATGCGGCACAGAGTCATAGGCTTTTTTGTAATCTATCCAACATGTCGCCAAATCCTTTCGATTACGACGAACTTGTTGGTTAATGGTCGTGTCAATAATAAGGAGCTCTTTAGTGCCACGGGCCCCACTTTTACATCAATTCTGAGAGTAAGCCATAATAGTATTGTTAGTTATATGAGATGTTATCTTCACTCTCAGAATAGACGTAAGTAATTTATAAAGTGTGGGTAAACACGTTATAGGTCTATAATTTTTGGGATCTGTGGCACTACCAGACTTAAAGAGTAGGTGAGTTACGCCTGTGGTCATAAAAGTCGGAAGCGAACCTGATTCTAAGCATGATTGCAATTGAGATGCCAATCGTACATGTGAACTACGGAGCCACTTTAACCAAAAGTTATGCAGTCCGTCCGGTCCCGCTGATTTCCAGTTCGGCAGCGAACGAACTGCATAAGCTATATCAGTATTCGATATTGTTATTGGCTCCATGGTATCAATCGACTCACACGAACGTTCGACATCTCGCATCCAATCACCCTCTGTGTGAGTGACAGGCATCGCCCAGATGTCACGCCAAAAGGTATTCGTAATTTCAGCATCTGGGAAATGTGTGTCACTCACTAAATCAGGCTGCTCCCACCTTCTATAAACCCACCTCTCATCCCTTTGGAATGAACGATTCTGAGTATATCGGTCCACTCGTTTTTTGTACCTTCGTATACGGTTTGCCCATGCATAAACTTTCTGTTTCAGGAAGTCAATGCGCTCTGTGACCCGCGCTGCATAATTACAGGAACTGATATCAGTTCCCGAAAAAGCCCGGTTCACAAAACGCATTACTCTCGGGCGTGTGTTACCCGATCTGAAACAGATAAGCTTGCCAATGAGTGCCCTCGCCTCAGCGATACGACGTTCAATCCTGCACTGCCACGCCGGAGCAGCAAGCTTTGACCGAGTAGCGGTATCATTTTCTGGAAATTTAACACCAGCTACTCGACATGCTGCAACAGCCGCGCAGTACAGAATTGAGTGTGTATCACTGAGATCTGTGCTTTCTTCTAAATAAATACCTAATATAGAATCAAGGGCACACACTAGCGCTTTATTTCGTTTATGCATTGGCAAACGCGGTAAACGAGGTCTGTTGTCATAACTCATGGTCCGATATTCTCGAATAGCACCATCCAAAATGTTCCTTATTTGTTCATTGTACTGAGTACTTACAGATGAAGTACCACTGTCCTCTCCACCCTCAGCTGGGTAAGGTCGTAGCAACCCAGAAATTGATTGTGACACTGTTTGTTCGTGACACTGGGGAGAAGTAACAATGCTATTCTGCAAGTCCAAGCGTAGCCTATCAAGCACGGAGTTATCCAACAAATGACATCGTTGAATAGCCCGTACTTGATCCGATAGCCTTTGTGCCGTAACGTTAACAGCTGGTTCAAGTTCCTGAAACAGAGACAACATACGATTACGATACGCAGTGAGGTTAGTTCCTCCCTCTGTAACCACAAAATATGCTCGCATGACGTTCTCGTTTATCGAGGATGTCCATTTCATGCGATGCACATTACCACCGGTAGCGGGGGCCCTATTCGAAGCCGGTGGGCCTCGGGGTCCCAAGCAGGTCGGTGGCCGGCCTCTCCCCTGCCGACGTACAGGTGTTGGCGACGTCGGCGGAGAGAAAAACTCGTCACTCGATGTTGAGCTCGACGCATCCACAGCGGCCGGTATGCTTGATGCCGTTTCCGGGGGCCGGGCGGCGGAGCTGAGCGACGAGTCCGGGGATGTTAAGGGTGCAGTCCTTGCTCTGGATCTTGTTAACATCAGCAGTCATATTCTTCTTCTTTTAATTCAATGGCTCCATCGTTTATCGATGATTTCAATTATATTAGACATGACGTTATAAACGTCATGTCGTACTCATATATTTTTGGTTTTTTACATATTTAAAACTTCCTTTTCATATGAATATTTATTTATGGTATTAATTTTTATAAATACTATTGAAAATATATATAATTGGATTTGTAAATACAGAAAAATAAAAATATTGGATAAGAGGTGAAAATTTTACGACTGCCATATTATAGTGTTGCCAGTTATTATTATTATTATTATTATTATAGGTTGACCAATTTTACCTGTTTTAATTTTTTTAACTCAGTTTTAAATCGGTTGACAAACAGTGGACAAAAAGGTACTGCACTGTTGTCTTTAGCTATCTACATAAAAAAAAGTATCAGATCCAATTTTTTTATGATATCACTAAAGTCTGTCAGTAGCAAACAAAAAAAAAATTAGAAAATCGGTTGATAACCATAGGAGAAAATGGTTCCTAACTGTTTTGTCATTGCCCTTACATATTTACGTGGGCGCCTGGGGGTACAAGAGAGTGCACTTACACCCCCCTGCCATGAAAAAAAATCTGTCTGTAGTCGGCCCCTACGACTAAGGATCGAGTCATCATCGGTTGGTCTCCGGGAGTGGATTATCTGTCTCCACCGGCTTATGTCCATTACATCTCTGATGATCTTGTGGAGCTTGGTGGTAGACGAGTTCTTTATCTGGGCTGTCCATCGGGTTGGTGATCGGCCTCTCGACCGTTAACCTTCAGTTTTTCTAAATTATCATCGCTTTTCCGTACTACATGTCGGAAGTATTGAAGAATTTCTTGGCACCATATGGTGGATAAACGCGTCTTAACATTCATCCTTCCACGTCGATCCTTTGTCTCTCTCGAGCCAGTATAGTCCCACATCTGGACACCATAAAGGAAAATTGCTAATATTATTGCTTCAAAAACGCGCATTTTGGAGAGGAGAACATTAAGGAAAACACTGATTTGATTACTAACTTTTAAACTTTCGCGTTCCATGATATAATCATGTACATATACGGGAACTAACGCGATCACGAAATAGGTATTACGTACCTCTGAATTGCCAGACGAACGAAGTTCGGTAGAACGAAATTTTGACTTTTGAGGTGGCATTCAATGCAGTATTTTACCCTCAGAATCAGATAAGTCAGTTGTAACATTTTGATTTTATTCCATAAAACTTTTTTCGACAACGATATCACTTGAACAAATGATGCGATTTTAATGGTTGATTAATGCCTTTTTATATACCACTATAATAGTTGTAAGAAAACAAACAGAATATTATCTATTGTTAAACATGCTTCAAGGACGATGGAGCGAGGCAACTCAGAACTTATACTGTTAAAGTAGTGTCTTCCCGGTTCGGCGTCGTCGGGATACAAATCCGTAATAAATTAATATCCTATAAATGCATACAAAATTACGTTATAATAAGTTTAGTACCTAAATAATCAGGTTCAGCTAACTTATAGTTTAAACAATTTTTTCTTGCACACTTTTTTCTCGATAAGTGTTTCTTTGAATTTGCACATACCTAATGTGTTGCGTTCGGAACAAATTGTACAGAAAGCGACTGTTTATCAACAACTGACAACGCATCCGCAGCAAAACGGAGTATTGAATATTGAAGTTGTGGTGTCTGAGAATTCTGGTACGTACGTCGTACGTACGTAGTCAGTTTCGAATAAGTAATTAGTTGGTTGCTAAGCCTTAGTTCTTAGAGCTGCATATATGTGAGATCACGGACGAGTCTTTTGTAACAAGATCTGTAGAAGTAATTGTTTAAAAAAAATGCACTGAATGTATATGTTTATTACCGCAAAAGCGATTACTAGGTACTCACCCCCATTGTCGCTTTTTCATATCCAATTGTTGTTTGATATCCCAAGGCGATCTGCTTAGCTCGGAAGTTGCTCGGATACAAATCGAGTGTTTTCTGTATCCATTCTAATGCACTTTTTGAATCTCCTGTAAATAGCATCAACATTAGAAATCGACTCTGTTTCTGTATATTGCTTAGCCTCTCTCTAGCTATAAACAATCCTATGAAATATATAATTATGTTCATAATTTATAACATTGCAGGTGCAACACCGCTCCGCGTTCGTGTATTTTCTGTGGGGCTACGTGATATCTCTGCTCTATGTAGACAATCGCCGCCCTGAAGCCTATATAACTCGCTGTCTTTATGTAAAGACCCCGTTTTTTATTATTGCAGAGAAATGACCGTCACATAAAATAATAATAAAATCCGGTACGCAATACAAACTTACCTAATTTATCATACCCTATACGAATGAGCTCAATTATAGACGTAATAAAGTGACGCAAATGTGGGTCGTCTTTCTTGTATTTTCGCAGAGCTTCAAACATCCAGGCTACACTGTTTTTAAAATCTTCTGCAGCATATAACGCCCGTCCTAGTCCATAACAGTCACATGCTGTCATTGGAGAACTAGAAATAAATTAAAAAACCTAGATAACACTGTATAAATTTCTGTAAAAGTTTGAAAATGTCCTTATTCGTCAAGTTAAAAGCTATCTCTATCGTTCTTTCGTATTCAATAAAACAATGGAAAAAGAAATTAATCAAAAATTAACAAAGACGATGATTTAACTTATGAAAACCACCTGGTCTTAAAATATATTCAACAACGGCTATGCGAATTCCTAAAATGCTAACGCTAACGCCTCTGTAAGCGTTAAACTGTTACTTAGCGAATTAAAAACAGAACATGCTCTTGAATCCTATGAGCTCAACCACTAAATAGCTCAAATATATAACCACATACTAGGGCATTTATCAATAAAGGATGGATGAAGTGGCGACAGGTAACAAGAACACTATGTGATCCCAAGTTTCCTGTTAAACTAAAAGGAGAGATCTATAAGACGATCATCAGACCTGTCGTCTTCTATCTGGATCGGATCTAAAAGTTGGCTCACAAAGAGAACGGATGCGAGATGCCTGAATATACCTAAAATGCGAATACATATTGAGATGCAAGTGTGGTGTGACCAGTTTGTGAGTATGGATGTATGGATGTTTGTTACTCTTTCACGCCAAAACTACTGAACCGATTACCATGAAACTTGGTATGTAGATAGCTGCAGACCTTGATTAACATATAGGCTAGGCTTTTTATCCCGATATTCCCACGGGATCGGGACTTACGTGGGTGAAACCGCGGGGCGCTGCTAGTACACCATAAAGCTACTTTCTCCGAATAAAGCAGGAACTCCTAACCAGCTATGTTTGAAAAATGATTGAAATCCCATCATATATGACCAGGGATACGAAGCCAAAGAAATGCTTTTCCTAAGACTAAGTGCTAAACTGAATTTACATATATTAAAAATTACCTATAAACAAGACCATTTATTTTCCCCTCAACAAGCTCCTTTATATCTACATTGTATATATATCTAAATCTGTTGAGGGCCTCCGCTGCGGCTATCAAATCTTCCATTTTAGGGTACTTGACATACTCGTGATGTCTTGTAATATTCTGTGCGTATCCTGAAATAAGCATAAAAATAATAAATTTGAAAGTAACTACGAATATTTTTTTATTGGACATTAAAACAAAAACATAATAATAGTATTTTATTATTAATAAAATGTCATAATAGTCTTTTAAAATTACGGTAGCATAAGAACTCAAACAAATCAAAGGAAGTAGTGCATGCTATGATTCAAACACATTTCTCTTTCAACTATTGCGTCAATCTATTTTCAAACATAGGAAACGGCAAATCTTTGAAGACATTGGGTAGTTTGTTATACACCCTTATAGCATTAATGTACGAGTTCTTTTTGTAGAATGCAAGCCTCGAGTTTGGTAAAGAGAGCTTATATGTATTTCTTACCTGACCCATTTTTAATATAAATTTTAATATTGTGCATGTCTGATGTCAGCCTCTTTATAAGAGTGAATGCATTAACAGGATTACCCACGTAGCTAAGAAAATCTTTCATTGCTTTTTTATGTTCTCTTTCAAATATATCCAAATACCTAAAAGTTGAAAACAGTGTTCAATCTAGTGATAAATAAGATATTCAAAGTATCTGTAAATTATTAATATAGACTTACCTTCGTAAAAAAAACAGCCTTTTCTCTTCGTTTTTTAAATACAAGTCTAGGTCTTTTGTCAATCTCTGGTGAGTTTCCAATAGGTATTCGACTTTGGCCGTAGGACTGTGTATATCTGAACTTGTTCTCAAGCCAAGATATATTATAAAAGCAAAACACGTTGCATATAGCATATTGGGATAAGCATTTCTATTTACCAAATACCTGTAAGAATATTTTGTATTACAGATTACACATGACTGAGTTACTAATATAAATGAACGTGGTTATCACTTGTGATCAAATTATCGAATAGGCTGGCTCATCATCATTTCAGCCATAAGAGATCCACTGCTGGAGAATGGCCTCCCTCAATGACTTCCAAGAAGACCGGTTGGAAGCGGTCTGCATCTGTTACTATCAAATTTCCCCAATCAAGTTTACCAATATCTGTCACCGGAACATTTCACTAATTATATCATCATTCACTGGGGTCAGCGTAATGTTTAACATTGCGAAGGGTTTCGATTGCTCGGCCGCCTGACGCCAACCTGCCTTGGGAATGTGGTCTTTTTAAGACGCGCAAGAAGGAAGAAGGTAAATTTGTATAAAAAAAAATGGGTAGGGAGAGGCACCTAGGGTAAGGGACACCGCGAGTCGGATGGGAAACGGTTTGATCAATTTGTAAACGAACACGAGCTTTAGAGCAATCAACACATAGTTTTACAATCTTACGGTTTTCTGAAGTATATCGGCCGTTAAATTTTTACCGTTCTCGGTGTCTGCTGTCTCTGTTGCTGTACTGGCGCTCTCTTGTGTGTTTAATCTTATTCTCTGCTTAAAAATATATCATCTTCGCTAAAGCATTTAACCTGCAAAATATACCCAAAAGGAGTAAACGTGCAAACGTCGCGTCGGTATCTTGTAATTAAATATTCTCTCTCTCTCAGTAGCGTCTGTGTGAATTACTGGTGGAGTACAATGTGGATCACGTTCAAAATGGGTCATTATTCATTTGTATGGCGAATCAAATTACTAAACAGGTAACCTGTAAAGTCATGTTTTCACTGCGAATGAAAATCACAAACATTTACGAGTAAGTACCTACCTATATGTTGCTGTATTTTAAGACATTATTTTAATTTTGTCATTTTTTGATTAACGATATACAACGTGTACGCTTCTTCTTGACAACATCGAAAAAATAAAGGTTAAAATTTGCTGATCCACACACAAGTAAAGTTTAAAAGTTTGTTTGCGAGTTATTTGTTAAACACGATAGCATGAATATCGAGAAATGTTATATATAACACCACAGTACTTTATATTATGTGTCCTGATTTGATTTGAAAATGAATCATAAGCAATCAATACAAAAAGAAAGAAAGAAGCACTGCAATTATAGACAACACAATCGCACTTGAACTAAATACCCACGTATTCTACAGAACCACAAAGGGATTTACAGTAAAATAGTAGACTCTACATATTGATTTTTAGTTTTTGTTGATTTTAAGGTACTCGTTTTAAATTTTCCGAATGTTAGTGATATAATGATATGTTGTTACAGGTCGTCCCGCCCCGCCCACAGTCTGTCAAAACCTTAAACATTGATTCATCTATGGGATACATCCGATAGATTGCTTGAGGTTTAATATGTGACACTATTAAGTGAATAGTGCAGCTACATAATAATGTAACTTCATCTAAGATTATATTTTTCTGGTTTGCACTTTTTATAATAGATAAAGTGTGGCCCGTTGCTATGCTTCAGTTGCAATAATCCCTTCGAAAGAGGTTGTACGAAGAGACTTTTCAAACAAAAATTTGTTTGTGAATAATATATTATGAGTTACAGGTGCCCATGGGCGGCGGTAGCCATCAGGTGACCCGTCTGCTCGTTTGCGCCCCATACCATAAAAAAAAAAATATCTGCTACTCAGCTATTTAGTTGTAGGTAAATTGTTAATACAGTTAATTTATTAAATTAAATTCTTAAATTAAGTTCGTACATTAAAATTTAAAACATTAAAATGAAATATACATAGATACATATTTATGAACATACTAGCTGTGCCCCGCGGTTTCACCCGCGTAACTCAGATGCCATGGGAATATCGGGATAAAAAGTAGCGTATGTGTTAATCCAGGTCTCCAGCTATCTACATACGAAGTATCATCGCAATCGATTCAGTCGTTTTTGCGCGAAAGAGTAACAAACATCGAAACACCCTCAAAAACTTTCAATTTTTTTTCACATTCAACATCTTCACTACATATTATAAAACAAAGTCCTCCGCTGCGTCTGTCTGTCTGTCGGCGATAAACTGAAAAACTACTGAACGGATTTTCATGCGGTTATTACTAATATATAGAGTGATTCATGAGGAAGGTTTATGTGTATAATTTATACCCGTGCGAAACAGGGGCGGGTTGCTAGTATATTAGAGAAATGTATGTATACAGAGCCTTTTAACAAATCGCTAGTGTCTTGAAAATTCCCATTACAGACACAACTGTCAACAACGTCTGCCCTCACGCGTGTGCCCGGGTGGCTCACGCCACGCGGCGGTGAGCGATGTCCCCCCCCTACCTTGCCCGCAGTTTTATATTATAGTCGTAACTTTTAAAATATTTGACCAAATTACGTACTTTAAAAGACAAAGTTTATCTACTTTGAATATCAGAAGCGATAAAAGTGTTTATTTTCAAAACAATCAATTTATTACTGCTAAATGTGAATTGGAAATAAAAAATCAAATTTTATTGTATTTATGGTTCACTATTTTGATAATAATAGCTTACACATAAAACTGTCGCGGACTTTTTTGTAGCATTATTTAGGAGAAACAATCCCACCGTACATTATATTCGTGTAACTCTTCCAGTTTTCCCACCGCATACCAGAATAGGTCGCAGATGATAGATTTTTTTCCGACTTACTTAACACTTATCGTTATATTTTGGCCAATATACACAATATCTTCATAAATTATAGGCTATGTGTTATTCTGATATATAAGCTATATTATTGTAAGGTTTTATTAAAATCCATTCAATAGTTTTTGCGTGAAAGAGTAACAAACATTCATACATCCTCACAAAATTTCACGTTTATAATATTAGTAGGATGTAAATTGGTCAGGGAAAAAGTCTTGAACCGTAATGAAACTGAACCATTTTTTAAAAGATTGATCACTAGTGATGAAAAGTGGATCACCGACGACAAGAAGGTGGGAAAAAAAATCATGGTCAAAGGGTAGTCAAGCTCCACAGACAGTACGACACGAAACCCTGATCAGAAAAGGAGTGGTCTTTCATCATAATAACGCCAGACTACACGCATTTTTGGCCACTCAGCTAAAATTGAGAGGACTTGGTTGGGAGGTGTTAATGCACATAATCCTGACCTTACATATATACCCTTAGATTTTCACCTGTTTCGGTCTCTTCAGAATGCTTTGGGTAGTGTTAGGCTAACATCAAGAGAGGACTGTCAAAACTACTTGTCGCAGTTTTTTGATCAAAAATCCCAAGATTTCTACAGCAACGGGATTATGTCACTACCTACAAGATGGCAACAAGTTTCAGCTCAAAATGATACATATATATCTATATATATATATATATATATATATATATTATAATTATATGAAATTAAACTTAAAAAAAGCCTTGAATTTGTTTTTAAAATACGAAGAAACTTTTTCCCGACCTTATTTGTACAATAATTATGGAGGAAAGCGGTGTGATCCAACAACATGGGAGGATCCTCCAACCAGGCTACGTGACCATGAATTAAATACCTACTATTCAGCAAATCTTCAACATGCTTCTAGTTCAAGCATTGCATATATTTATAAACTAGAATCTTCAATCTAGCATAATTTAGGTCATAGTTGGAAATTATTATCAGAAAGAAAATGTTTTATGAAAGGTGAAAATCTATTTGAATTTGAACTACAGATAAAATCTTTCCGTCTTTCCGTGTTTACTGAGGTTTGAATTATATTTCATCTGTTTATGCTATTTTAGACTTAGCTGTCAGTTAAACAGTGCAATGGTTAATATAAGCGACTTGTGGGAAAACGGAATGGTCGGGAAGGGAGGGAGGAACGGGAGGAGTAATTTAAGTGCTCTGATTGTTAAAGAAAGGGCGTGTGAGACATATTTTCTTCTACTATTTTAACCCAGAAGGTTAATTACATAGTGTAAGTAGTGTATATGCCTATTTCTCTCTCACTCGATGAGCCTATTCTAGTCCACTCCACCCGATCCTCCGCCTTCTGCATCAAATTAACTCTTTACCTATATCGCAAATGAAGAAGCCCATGCCCAAGCCATGTGTACAATAAAGAATACTATATTATCTTTTGTATTAAATTTAAGAACGTGTTAAAAAAAAAACGAAGCAAATGAGTAATAAATAATAATAATAACAACTGGACACATCTTACACACGGGCGTCTGATCCCAAACTAGGCAGAGCCAGTACTATGGTATCCAGACTGCTGATAAACATACTAATATATTTCTAAATACATAGGTACATATCATAGATAAATTAGACCCAGACGCAGAACAAATGGTCATGCTCATCACACAATTGCTTGTCCTGGGTGGGAATCGAACCCACGACCTATGGTTCAGCAGTCAGGACTACTAACCACTAGACCAACAGGCGAGTCAAGTTAAAAATATATAACAATGAAGAGGATATTAAGGTACAGCAATTAATGAAGAATTAACGAAATAAGCTTTAATAAATATAGAATACAACTTAAAGAGAACGAATCAAGAAACATATTATTATTACAAAACTTAGTTGTTAAAAATGCTTGAAATTACAAGTTATCTATAAGTACTAATATTATAAAGCTCAAGAGTTAGTTTGTTTGTTTGGTTGAACGCGCTAATCTCAGGAACTACTGGTTCGGATTGAAAAATTCCTTTAATGTTGGATAGCCCATTTATCGAGGAAGGTAACATCACGCTACAGCCAATAGGTGCGAAGCATCCATGAATACGTGTGTATACCGAGATAGTACGTAGGTGATATAGTTTTATTTTTTTTTCTTTAATAATTTTACAGTTGACAAAGCAAATTATTGTTGCGGTGACTCTGTGTGTTTATTATTTATTAAATTGACGATTTTGAATAATAGATGATCAATTTTATGAAATAAAGATATTGAATTTGAACTTAAGTTAGGTACGTAAGTTTGTCCCTACGTAGGTAATAGAGTTATTAACACTGATCTGATCGACGAAGCCACGACATCCATGGACGCTGCATTGCCCACGGTACTAATGTACCAATACACAATGGTATTCCAACGTATTCCACGACTAACTTCCGAAAGTGAAAAACAATAATTATTTTATGGTTGTTGGGTTCTCCGTTGGTCGAGAAATAAAAGACTGTGGACTGTAATAGGCGCGCTGGTGTATTTGAAAGCAGAAACAAGGATACAATGTTGAGCGGTGGACCGGTGCGTAGATGAGCGCCGGCGGTGGTCCTGCTGTTGTAGATGTACTCCTGCGCACCCCTCCCACGTATAGCAGTAGGGATGCGACGCGACTTTAGTAGATTTGCGCTGGCGGCCGATGTCGAGAGTTTAATCGATTCTCGACAATGGTAATAATTTCAAATAATGTACTTGTTCTGTTTTTAAAAACTCATCATTTGACTGAGGCGTTCGTCGGATAGTCTAGTTCTGTTTATAGAATTCAATAAAACCCTAAATGTATATTATTATTATTAGTCTTGATAAAAAATAAAGATTAGGAATTTTAACAAAACATTTGAATTGATTCATAATTGTATTTATTTCTAGATGAACATTATCTTCTCTGTTGTGCATACTAGTGATTAAGCCTCGTAGATACAGGATCGGGAATCTCGTGCAGGATGCCTTGTGCTTGGTACTCCAAGTTACAGGGCCTGCGGAGTTCCTGGCCCCACTCATGGATCCATTTGGTGCATACTGCGAAAATATAAATATATTCTTTACACCAAAACCAAGAAAAAAGTTTGTTCACATGTATTTTTTAACCCCCGACGCAAAAAGCAGAGGTGTTGTAAGTTTAACGTGTGTATCTGTGTCTGTCTGTGGCACCATACCTCCTAAAGGGATAGACCGATTTTAATTTAATTTTTTTTTTCTTTGAAAGGTGACTATATCTATAATGCAAGAAAATGTTTTTAGCCGTTAAGATCATCAGATCTTTTCTATTCGTCAAAGGGATTTTTGAATCGAGGGTGTTTAAAATTTTTAATTTATACTTGTATGAAAAAAAAAAATATCTTGGCTCTGTGAATCTGTTAAACCCACACTAGGCCCGCATGGTGGACTAAGCCCAAAATTGCTTTGGCCTGCCATAAATCGCAAGTGATGTTATACCGAGTAAAACTTTCCACAATAAACAACAGAAAAAAAAACTGCCCAGAGAAATTTGAACGTTCAAAATTTATAAATGCAAACAGCAAACCCTAACCAACATACAGAATGTATTTGAAAATAGAACACTTACTTAAATCACTAAAAGGATATGACTCTAGCATGCAACTATCCGTTTATAAGTTAGGACCGTTTGAATGTCCAGGTATTTTTACCTCGGTTTCTCATAAAACCAGGTGGAACGTGTAAAGATTTTAAATCGTACGTAGTAGTCATGCCCTTTCAGTGATTTAAGTAAGTGTTCTATTTTCAAATACACCCTGTATATAATATAAATTTACATAGTTTTTATAAATACATACCCCATTTGTTCCCTTGCAGTACAGGACAAGCTGCATGTTTTGTCGCGAAGTCACCCTCTCCAGAAGCGTGTAAGTTATACCAAAAGACGGCTGCTCCCTTCCGTGGATGCACACTCAAGCCGAGTTTGGAGAAAACTGTAGCACCTCCTAGAGCTACGTCAGACATCTACACATAATACATTAGCTTCTTTAGTTTTTTAAATTATAGAACAGTTTTAATATTATTTTAGACAAAGTTCGAGATTGATCATTAAGTTGATAATTTCGCATATTTAAAACTGCTTCTTTTTTTACCTACTCATACATCATCCTCCGCGCCTTTTCCCAACTAAGTTGGGGTCGGCTTTCAATCTAACTACGATACGGCCGAACTTTGATATTTTACGTGAAGCGACTGCCATCAGACCTCCACAACCCAAGTACTAGGCGATATCGAATATTTTTACCTACTCATACAAAATGTTGTAAATATGATATAAATCTTTAGCATAATAAAGTTTCCCACTGTGACTCTGTACCGTGAAGGTTACACCAAAACATATCATGTTTCTGTGTAATTCTGAAACTTCTGAAAGCTCACCCATTTGTTGAAAGAGTCGGTATTTGCTCCCAGGAATCGACAAGGCAAGAAAGTCCGTCGTCCTAGTAAAAAAAAATTATCTGCGAGTCCTTCCGGACTCTAACCATTGCAGTTTCTCTTACGACGTCAGACGACTACTGATTGCTCTTAAACTATTCTTAATGATTTACTGGGTGAGTTTCTCTTTTGATGCCTTTTTGGACTTACATACTTTAAATCGAGCTTTAACGTCAGGCAGCTGTTGTACAGCTGCTTGACCCGTATTTTGTACATACTTACATAAAATAACACAGTGGCAATTCTGTTCCCACCTTCCCACTTCAGCGTACCTTTCTTCTGTTGAACAAAACATATGTACGTAATATAACAACAAACTATGCAACTTAACTTAAATAATTCATATTGTACTAAAAAAAATGTATCGATCTCTCATTTTTTTTTTTTTTATGCACAACATTATTTATTCATCCATTTGTTTTAATCTTATATTATTCGTTAGTTCTTCATTATGGACATATTGATATATTATGCTAGCTAGAATATTGCAATTTGAATGTTATTTACATGATGGGCTTTGTATGTTTATGACCTATCTGTAGTAACTGGAAGTTTGCAACACCCTAAACTCTATACCTACTGTGAAGTTAAAACCCAAAGTTTTCAATATTCTGGCATTTGTACTGATTGACTACTATTTGTAGGGTCTGGATATTATGGGATCTTTTAGAGACGTTGACATTTCGATCAACTTAAAATAGACCTCAAATATTTTGCCTTCTAACAGTTTTGTTTATTATTTTTGGAATGAAGTTCCTTATTCCACGTTACACTGTAGACGCTCGGCGGATGCGATCTAACCTAAAAAAAAAAGTGTAAGCGCAATGAAAAATGCTGAACACTGAATAGTGTATGCCTGTAGATCTCTCTCTGTCTCCCTTTTTTTCATAAATCAGCGGTTTCTTTCCATCGAGTTGATTTATTTTATTTAAGCCGTCTGTGGACTTTGCGCGATACTACTAGACTTTGATGTTGGTTGTATACTAATTATCGATATTATATTAGTTCGGGCAACTTTCAATTTCAAATTGGTTTTTCACAACATCCTACTAATATTATAAACGTCAAAGTTTGTGAGGATGTATGTATAGATGTTTGTTCCTCTTTCAAGACAAAACTACTTTTTTATGGTGTAGGGGGCAAACGAGCAGACGGGTCTCCTGATGGTAAGTGTCACAAGTACGTTGCCGGCCTTTAAGATGGAAGTAGGGTAAGAGGGGAAGAGCGGGTAGAGAGGGGAAGAGGGACGGGTAAGGGCCTTCGGTTACCTCACTCAGAAGGCGAATCACTGCCGGTTTTCTGTGAGGCCGTGGTATCACTTCTCTCGAGCCGGCCCATACGTGCCAAAGCATGGCTCTCCCACAACCACTAAACCGGTTGCGATTAAATTTGGTATATGTAGTATAGTTTACTATATTTTGATACAATTGTTTGTTATGGCAAATGGAACTTCATTCCAACCGGGTGTCCCGAAGACACCTCACGTATTTATCAAATATTATAACACAGTTGATTACTGTAAGATATGGTTCTGATATTTACCTTGGCGAAATCATAGTGTGTCTTATAATGCCCCCCAATTCCATAGTTAGCGACGTGCAGGTCTTCAGCGGTCTCCATACTTAATCCTGTCATGTGAGACACTCTACGCGAAATGCGAGCAATGTAGGAAGATTCTGTGTCGTTTAACCAAGCTGATTTGCAGACGCGAAAGTTTGAAGTAAATGGCTGATCGGTGCTAGGGTTATTCACTACAGAACGTACCAACTGTAGCAAAGAGAAAAAACTAGGATCAAACATAGAAGAAACAGAGAATAGATATCTTTTTTTCTTTTTGTTATCGGATAGACGGCAAACGAGCAAACGGGTCAACTGATGGTAAGTGACTAACGCTGCCCATGGGCACCTGCAACTCAAGAGTCACAAGTGCACTGCCGGCCTTTGGTGGGAGTAGGGAAAGGGGGAAGACAGGGACTGGGAGAAGGGGGATGGGTTAGGGCCTCCGGTAACCTCATTCACTCGGTGAAATACAACGCAAACATTGCTTCACTGACGGTTTTCTGTGAGGCCGTGGTATCGAGCGGAGTCGAGCCGGCACATACGTGCCGAAGCATGGCTCTCCCGCACATTTTAGTGTCGTATAGCAGACCCCGGGAATAACGTAAAGCGCTAACAATTTTATGAAAATTCGTGATTTTACTATCTTATTTTGAAACTGAAAAATTGAAATTGATAATTGACCAATAAATATTTTGTATGAGAGGGCTGACATGAATTAAACTATAAGTATTGAATACCAAGGATGTTGAATGTCCAGATTTTTCTAAAAATGTCTGCATAAAAAAAAAAAAACAAAATCATTGAAATTGACATAAAGATTCATAAAGTGTTATTTATTAATGTGCAACGTACATTTGGAAAAGCATTTTCCGAAGAAAAAGATTTTTTCAAATTTTCTTTTTTTAAATCTGTTTTTAAGCTAAATTAATTATTTGTCGGCTATATCTAACGCTCCTAAAACTTCCCCTCTGTATAACATGCAACGACAACTTCAATCAATGACGATGTACTTTCATTCGTGATATAAGCAAATATGTGTTTTTAACAAGCTTTTAAGCTTCACTTGTTTGACTTTGTAAACAAATCTTCGAAATTAATTTTAACCTGCTTTAAATTCTCGTATCGACATGAAATTTTGGATGGCAATACTATAATTTGACATCTTGGAGTTTTTTTTTTTAGACAACTCCCTCATTAGGAATAATCCTGTGTCGCGGGGGGCTTCACAAACATTCAAACAACGGACACAATGATCACCCAGACTCGGGACAACTATTTGTGGATCACGCAAATTTTTGTCCCGTGTTGGATTCGAACCCACAACACTCGGCGCGACGTAGTGGCGAGGTGACCACTTAAACCATTGCGCCATCAGTGCAGTTGATCTGATGATGGCTCAGGAGATGCATAGTGGAACTCTTCAGTGGCTACTAGTAGGTAAATCCCTCGAGTTTGGGCTTACATGATTCGTTTTGACGAGTCCAGTGGTTTGGTTAATAGGCATGGTCTGATGATGAAGCCAGGAGTGAATAGAGGAATTTCTTTTTGCTTTTTAATTCAGTTTTTATCCGTTTCAGTTTTTAAGAGCCATATTGTGAGCAAACGCATAGTATATAAGAAAATGAGAAAGTTATATTATAATTAGGACTCACCAAAGGCTTGGCCATTTCTATAATGGTCTCAATTTCATCGTCATTTAATACATCATGAAATAAAACTATATCAGGATTGATGTACATCATTTCTACTTTGAATGGCGCCAACTTCAGAAAAGGATGAGTTTCGGACAGATAACGACAAGTTAATCTGTAAAAAAATATAAGGGCTTATTCGGTTAATTCAAACATATCGCTATACACGTGCGGCTGTCAATGCAAAGGAAGGTACATACTAATATACCTTTGTTCCATTAATCTCAGCAACCTTCGCTGTGGGGGAAAGGTGTGTGTTTATTGGACCTGTCACATCGCCTACCTGAGGGCTATAAATTAATGAAGTAATAGGCTTTGATTATTTTTGTCTTCAGTTGCCAGGGATGCATGACTTGATAAAGTAGATATGCTGATAGATTTTAGAATAAAAGAGTATTCTATTACCCAGACAGCCCCATCGCTGTTATGCAGTTACCGTATGCCCCAGGACAATGTTGAAGGAGTTTTTTCTTTAGTCAATTCAAGTGAAATTTAAATAAAATCAATTTACCTGCTAGAAATTTTCATGGGAATATCTACGTCACCCCGACACAGTGGATAATCTGATTTCTTCATTGGATCGCTAAACTCATGTTTTCTATTTTCCAAAGTTACCTGTGTTTTCATGTTTTGTTTTGTATTACATTATTTAGAACAATAATAACATTTAAGGCGATATTACACAGCTCCAATAAAAGTTATAGAACACAGATAAACATTCTAACTGTATATCTATACTAATGTTATAAAGCTGAGTAGTTTGTTTGTTTGGTTGAACGCGCTAATCTTATGAACTACTAATTCGAATTGAAAAATTATGTTAGTGTTGGATAGCCCAGGAGGAAGGCGAAGGCGATATGCTATATAACATCACGCTACAACCAATAGGAGCGGAGCAGTGACCATAAACGCAGGTGATGGCTATTAATATAATAAATGTGAAAGTTAGTTTGTTTGTTACGCTTTGAAGCCTTAACCACTCAACCGATGATCATGAAATTTTGCATATAAGTTGTCAGGGGTAAAGAAAAGGGTGACTTTCATCCAGAAAATAATCTCTAATTCAACGGGAGTGGAACCTTTATTATTATTTCTTCTCTTATTTCACTCATTCTTTTACTTTTTATTGCAACCAACTTCATTAATTTCTACATCACCCTAAGGTAGACTGGCACAGAATGCCTTTGGCATTAAGTCCGCCTATGTACACATTGTGCGTAAAGTTTTTAAATAAAATAAAATAAAAGTGGATAACTTACCGTCGTTGTCACGTTTTCATTTTTAATACGTCTTTGACAAATCTGAGCGATTTTCTTTGCTCTAGAGTTATTCGGATCTAGATCGAAAATCTTCTGAGCCCAATGTAAGGCATTCCTCAAATCCCCTGGAAATTAAAAAAAATAAAAACATTACATGACGCAGGAACAAGTTTTGCTATGATTCATATGAAGTTTTTTATTCATAGAAACGTTCGAACGATCCCAATCGGCCAGCTAACCATCTGAATATTTACAACTCTGCCCTGTTCTTATAAATTGAAATTAACGAAAGTCAACTAGGAACATAAACGTGACATAGCAAGTAGTGATACTCTGCACACGGAGCTACTATTACATATTATAAACGTGACATAGCAAGTAGTGATACTCTGCACACGGAGCTACTATTACATATTATAAACGTGACATAGCAAGTAGTGATACTCTGCACACGGAGCTACTATTACATATTATAAACGTGACATAGCAAGTAGTGATACTCTGCACACGGAGCTACTATAACATATTATAAACGTGACAAAGCAAGTAGTGATACTCTGCACACGGAGCTACTATTACATATTATAAATTCAAACTATACTAAGTACAATACTAAATCTAAAAATAAGTGATTGATCTAACTTCATACTCTTTTCAAATAACTAAAGTTCTTATACTTTAAGAAATCATATTAGTAGATCGAATAATACGAAATATGCAGTAGTAGGCTTACCTAACTCATAATACCCAAAACAAATAAAATCAATTATATCTACGGCACAAAATGGATAAGCATTATTTTCTTCTTTATATTTGCGAAGAGCTTCAAACATCCATGCAAGGCTGTTAGCAAAATCTTCGGCTTTAAATAACGTCCGGCCTAGTTCATAGCAGTCGCTTGCTGTCATTGGTGAGCTGGAAAAGGAAGAACATTGTAGAAAGAAGTGGATGAGATTTTTCTTCCTCTTTTGTAGAATCCAGTAAAGAATTACAGAAAAACATAACGAAGAACCTGCTATCACAAAATTAGTTTGCGCACCATTAGTACATAAATTAAAAAGTCAGATTACCCAAAGCAAAAAAGAGGGGTGATATAAATTAAACGTGCTTATCTAGGTCTCCAAATATTTGTGTGTCTTTCTGTGGAATCATAGCGCCTTAACGGATAGATCGATTTAGATTTAGTTTTTTTTTTTGAAAGGTGACTAGCCCTTCGAAGATTATCAACTCTTTTCTACTTGTTGAAGGGATATTTGATATTATGAGTATAAAACCACAAAACGTTTAAAAAAAATTAATAATAAAAGTAACGTTCTTAAACTAATCATTATCAAACATTATCTATATAAATTCTAATTGTTGAAGGGAAGTTGGATTTATTTTTAATTTTTAATTGATACTTGTAAAAGAAAGACCTGCAAATTTATTATGAATTTTAATACTTGCTGTAACCTATTACCTATCTATTACGATAAATGAAGACTATTGATTGGATCTCATTAACTGGTCTTAAATAATGTAAAAATATAAATAAATTAAAATTTTAACATAATATGCTTTTGTTTTATTTTCACTGAATTTGAATAACGAATTCGTTTATTGTGTAAAAAAAATATCTATTCGTCGCCATTCTACGCAATATTGTGCACCCTCGTTATTTAATTACACTTTGTAGCATTTTAAAAGCTTAACAATAAAAATCGATAAGTACTGCAACATTTTAGACATTTCAACCAACACCTGGAGGAATCCATAAAAGACCGGGACAATCTTATACTGTTAGAACCAAAGCAAGCAGTCAAGTCTGTCCAGGTAACTCTTACAACTGCCGTTTCTTTTTATCGAATCTATATCAAACAGTGAAGTTTTATATTTAGCTCTGCACAGAATGTTTGTGTGTTTGGTAAACTATGCAAAATACAATATTGTAATCTATTGTAGCTGTCTCCCTGGACTTCCTTTATTTTTTTTATTAAGAAGACATTTTTTAAATACTTATTACCTATAGGCAGAGCCGTGTAGTTTGCCTTCAACAAGCTCAGTAATATCCAGATTATACGTATCTTGAATCAGAGTCAAAGCTTCTGCAGCGCCCTTTAAATCTTCTTCAGTAGGGTATTTGATACTCTTCACGTTGTAGTTAGTTATATTTTCTAAATCAAACTCTAAAACAGCATAAGTACTTACATTAATATTTACTAATAGTGTAGCTGTGTAGCTTAGACTTTTCTAGCAACCCGCATCGCATGGCTTCGCATGGGTAGCAAAACATATATTATATTGATTTTTTCTGACATCTTCAACAATCATCGTCATATTTTTAGACATTTGACACAAAATCTTAATGAATTATACTACCTTAACCTTCCTCATGAATCATTGTGTCTATTGGTGAAAACCGTATGAAAATCCGTTCGGTAGTTATTGAGTTTATCGCGAAAAGACAGACAGACGTGGCGGCTGACTTTGTTTTATAATATGTATTGGTATAAAGGCTAATGCAGCTTTACCGCGGTCTAGTCGTTTTCCTAGTACCCAGAATAATGAAAATATCATGTGTAGCACACACAAGTAAATTATAAAAAGGAAAGTATGTTTTAATCTTGTCTTTCTGTCAGGTACGAGTACCATCAGCTTATCATAATTGTTAAATATGAGTACTTCATATTCCGGCAAATTGCACAGTTCTTGACCCATAGCTATTGCTTTCCCTTAGAAGGCACAGATGAGCGTTAAAAAATTAAATAAAACTCTAGTAACTACAATGCAAATGCTCTACAGAAATATAATTAATTACCTGTTCGTGTTTTAATATTAATTTGTATATAATCTAGATCTGATGTAAGTCGTTTTATAAGCGTGAAAGCATCGATAGGATTACCTAAGTATTTAGGAACATCCTTCATTGCTATTTCATGTTCTTTTTTGTACATCTCCAAATACCTAAAAGTTAAGAACACATCATTGATATAGGACGATAATTTCCTAAATAGGTACCATAATTCAGAGTTACCTCTTCAGGATAGACAGTCTTTTCTCTTCTTCTTTAATATAGTAATCTAGTTTGTCTTTAACTATTTGTTGAGTTAGGAGCAGGTTTTCGACCTCCGTTAAAGCTGTAAAGATATCTGCGTGTGTGTTTGGAGTGAGACCGAGTATAAGTATAATACATATTTCTAGCAGCATACTGTTCTAATATTAAATTTTTACGTTATAGGCAACCTGAAAAAAATGGATTGTAGGAATAACCTCTTCAAGTAGGGAAAGTAAAACAGTAAGTTACTGGAACCCCGCTGTCACTCTATCGTCTTTTCTTCAACTCCCTACACAGCCTACCTAGATCTGCTCAATAAACTCGATCGACTTTCCAGAATAAATGCAACATTTGAATGCATGTTAAATTTTATCAATTATGACAAAATAAAGACCCATGTTTTGTGTTGAATCGATCGCTTATGCGCATATCAGGGTCGTAATTTACGCGCCTACCCTCCTTCATACCCGCACAATGAAACTACCTAACACCTCATTTTCAAGTTTATTTGCAGATCATCACAGAGATAAATTGTTTTATATAAGTACCGAGTTACTTAAGTATCAAAGAATCAAGAGCATTGAAACCTACCGTAAAAAGTATCAATTTCTTCTCAGTTCGTAAGCAACAACAAAAGCCTTTGAACCTCATCAACTTAGTATAAGCCTCAATTAAAAGAAAGTACATATATTATCCGTTTTTCTAATCCTAATATAGAGAATGCTAGGTAGGTATGTTATCGATGATATCAGAAACAAGAGAAATTGTTTAACGACACGATTCTCAATTCAAATGATTAAAATTACATAGATAGGATGACTTGAATCCTACCTATCTACAAACCAACACATGATATTAGAACCTTGACCTAACAGTAAGGACATACGCACAGGTACTTCCTATCGGTCATAAACAAGACAGTTTCTTTTCGCGAATATATCTATGTACATATACTTACAAGACAACACTCGATCCCTGGACAAACAGCACAAATCTTATGGTCTCTGGTCGGTAGTATTATACACAAATAGGCCTGGTTTAAACAGACAACAAGAAAACAGTTCAAAAAAAAAAAACTGTAGATGCAATTATTCTCTCTGGTAGCAATAGTCTTTTTAATTTAAACGCGAATTGGTTTATTAAATGTAGTTTCGGTAACTTCCAAACTGACATACTATCACCGATGCGTTTATAAACATTCGTGTTTATAAATACCTAGTGCATGTATTTGGCTTAATTGTCAACAGAAAATTGAGATTCTCGTTCACACTCTCAAATTCCTTTTAACAACATGTTAGATGCCGAATATCAAGATGAAAGCATTAACATTACTTCCTTAAATTGGAGCTAAGATCCTTATCGCACGTTAAACTTCAGACGCTCGGCTGACGGCGGGCTAGGCGGATAAAAGTGTTAGCGCATTTAAATTTGATGTGTTGTTAAAAACTTTCATGCCGTAAGATACAAAATCTTAGGTAATGTAATTTAATATAAATCTTATCTAATCTTATGAATGATTGAATCTTAAAATACTATGTGACAATTTCTAAATTAAATCAGTGTGAATGGAACGGGTTCCACTCCAGCGAGGCCACGATGAAACGATTCCTTTGGATTCATACTGACATAATCGCTTCCTCGTTTTCTTCATAACGTACTTGATCAAAATGATATAGTGTCTCTGATATTATGTATTCGGATCGGATAGGCTACCACCTTCTGGTAGGTCCTATCTAGCGCGACCCATCTACTGTCTGGTGAACCACGATTACTCGCGATAAGTTCGCGTTCCTACACTGACCTGTTGTCTGGTGACCATTGGGTTACGGACTGCCTTTATTGCGTTTACCAAGTTGTCTGGTTATTTTTTTCAGAGGTTTTTTTTCTCGCAACTGAAGTACTACCGTTCCCGTGCGTTGCTAGTCACGTTTATGGTTAAAGCTAAATGTGGGTTTGTGCCAGACCATGTTCGTAGAAATCCAGGGACGACAAACTCATCCGCCCTCTTGAGTTTCTCGACTTAAGCCTTTGCTAACCCGAGAGAGGCGGTCCGAACCAGAAGTAACAATCCTCCATGACCATGTACATCTACCTACCACGACCGCTCTGACAAGAGTGTACGACTGTGAAAAGAATCCGAGAAAACGACCTTGAACAGCCACGTGCGCGAGCTTGTTTATTAAGTATCCAAATAATAATTTTTACACAACATTAATTATCAAATTGGAATAGTCCCCAACGGAATCATTTTTGATAAGATCTGTAGATGAAAAGAGATAGATCTTTGTCGAAGAAAACCCTTAATATTGGAAATTAAAACTACAACTTTCACGTACTTCACTTTACTCGTAGCTACTGAAGCGTTTCACTATCTACCTCCTGAATCCATCATCAGATCAGTTGCAAGATGCCAAATGATAGTATTGTCATACCATCATCATCAACTACATATACCTATATAAAAAGTTTCATACGTAAATCGTTACCCGATTACTCGCAGATGGCTAGACCGATTTGGAAATTCGCTTTTTGTTTGAAAGGTTTGATGAAGTGGAACTGACGATAAAGACCTCAAATGGCCACCGGAACTACTCAATAATTAGAATTTCACGCATTACGCATTTAGTTGCATGTGGTTGTCAAACAATTTAAACCACGACAACTCCTCACCATTACTCGTTTGGTATTACCCTGCATCGGGCAAAGCAATATTTTGTAAAAGGTGATGAGTAATATTGATATTAGGCTATTGTAACTTAGATAAATTACAAACCTACCCACTTAAAAGCGAGAAACAAAAAAATAAAAATAAATGCAATTTTAAATCTTTACAATCAATTTCAAAAAACGAGGAGGTTTTCAATTCGTCGCCATTGTTAACCAATTTCACTAATTCCTTTTTTTAATTCAATTGGTTTGAGTATAACCATTAAAAAAAAAAAAAAAATATAGCTTATTACAATTTATCATAATTTAGGAAAATGTAAGTCGATGATGCTATTATTTAAACTATGCAAAAGTTATCATTGTTTTAATTAAGACTTGTTTTTAATCTACATACAGCTACATACATACTAATTGCAAATTAGTATTTTTGATAGAATTGATGATTTCTTAAAGTAATCCTCTAAAACAACATGAAAGTTGCATTAATCAGTCTT
Source organism: Callimorpha dominula (assembly GCA_949752705.1). Lineage (NCBI taxonomy): Eukaryota > Metazoa > Arthropoda > Insecta > Lepidoptera > Erebidae > Callimorpha > Callimorpha dominula. The sequence continues at coordinate 15,868,964 of OX456997.1, forward strand.
CCCAAGTAAGTGAGTCAATAACGTGTGGTATGTTTAGCAGAACAGGCTTAGTCTTTCTGGGTGTCTTGAATATGGGACGGGGGTGTTTGCCAGGGCACCCTTCCTTTTGGTATTCTAGATTGCAGGGTTTAAGGAACTCTTGATCGACTTCGTGGATCCATCTGGTAGCTACTGTAAAACGCAAATTTATAAAAGTTTGTATAGACATTGTATTATCATACTTTTACTTTAATGTAAGTATTTATAAATTACTTTTAATAAAATATTTTGATATCTCTTTGCATGCCTAATCCCACTTCCCACTAATATTATAAATGTGAAAGTTTGGATGGATGGATGGATGTTAGTTACTCTTTCACACAAAAACCATTGAACCGGTTGCGATGAAACTTGGTATGTAGATAGCTGGAGACCTGGATTAACGCATAGGCTTTTTATCCCGATATGCCCATGGGATTGGGATTTACGCGGGAGAAACGAAATAAAAATTACATTAAACGGTCATACAACGGTATACATACCCCACTTGGAACCCATCAATACAGGACAAGCAGCATGCATCATGCAAAAATTGCGCTCTCCTGACGGATGCAAATTTTTCCAGAAAATTGCTGCACCCTTCACTGGGAACATGCTTACACCAAGTTCAGAGAAAACTGTAGCGCCTCCTTGGGTTACATTTGACATCTACACATATATGCATACAAATTGTTGTAGTATTTGTTTCAAGCACTAGTTACATTGCATTGGAATAATCCTATTTAGAAAAGTTCATTTCTATTGGCTTAGTAGCTTTGCCACTGGTCCTCCGTATAGGCACAGATAATGTAATAGTTACTTCGTAAGTATAGGTGGCTTTACTGTTAGTTACTATACTATTAAGTATACTAGAGAGAATGTGTTTGAACATAATTTCCATACTACAGTATTGGACAGTTCAGTATCTGACAATGGAACACTTACGTTAACCACTGGCAAAACTCTAGCTTGCAGTTACTAACTTCAATCATTTTTGAAATTTGTTTTTATGAATTTTCTCAATAAAAAATTTAGTAATTAGAGAAAAAGAGCACATTCCATTTGATTTTATGAGAAAACGATTTTTTTTAACGGATAGTTTTTTTCAATATTTTTTTTGTAACTGCATGCTAGATTCATTCTATTGTCAGAAACACTATATAGGTATATGTAAATTCGATGTTTAAGGACGCATCCATTGCTTTGCTGAATTTACTTAAACAAATGTAATAAAAAAATGTATTAGGGTATTTTTTAATTAATGGTGATACTGTTGTAGATGAACGGATGTAGGTATCTGATAAAGCATGGATTAATGTTATTGTTGCATGGATAGACAATTTAAACCGACGAAAAAACGAAAGAGGTTATCAAGTCAACCCGTATTTTTGTTTTTTTTTTTTTTATGTATTACCACGCATAACTTTTTGTCTATACCGGTAAATAACGGTAAAACTTAATTTATTGACCTCTTTTTTTTACATTTAAAATTAATAACATCGTATTTTGTGCTGAAATTAACAACTAATAGGAATGGACCCTTATGCTGCAGATCAATTGAGTCTAACTTTCTGATACTACTCGTATCATTCATTTTTAAATACTTACGTAAAACAGCACAGTAGCTATTCTGTTACCCTGGGTAATTGAAGGCGTATACTGTAAAAACATTAACATAAGTGGAAATAACTACGTAACTATTAAATTTTTTAAAGGCATTTTTTTAGTCACATGCATTAACTGGTCACTTTATTTATTGTCTTTTGATTGGCGACTCGTTACATATCATATAAATTAAAGTACGTTTATTATTTACCCACCACATATTCTGCTTGTGCTACCAACAAACATATTGAATGATAGAGACAAGCAAGCTAATTGATACTACTTGCACTGTTTTACTAGGCACTGTTAACTTCTACAATAGGTACATATGTTCGCAAATAGCGTAGGGAGTAAATCGGTTGTCGTTCTCCCCCATTTGCCATAGTATTTTATCGGGGGGAAAGTGAGCAGAAAGCCGTATTATCTCTGAGGACCATTCAACAACAAATATTTTTTTACTTTGAAATAACTATTAAATTATACTTTGGCTCATTATTATATATCATGGTAATGTATCATATGTGTTGCCATATCGCTATTATTGGACAAAATATCAATGAAGATTGAAAGGTTTACACCAATTCAATATATTATATATATTTATAGTTTTAACGATTTTCGTGATTTCGATTTTATATTAAAATCGTTATCTGAATACCACATTAAAATACTTTTTACTTCCTTATTTATCTAAATAGGTGTCGCCCGAAAACCTTAAATCGCTTCTGAACACAAAACAATCCGAACGTGACTTGTTCGACAAGGTAATGATATCATTGCTTACTTCAAAGAAATCATGATGCAAATTATAATATCCTCCAATACCGTAGTTGGCAACTTGCAAAAGTTCAGAGTGCCCCAAATTCATTCCAGTCATTTGTGTAGTTCGGCGTGAGATGCGGGCGACCACATCGGATTCCTCGTCACCGACCCTCGCTGATTTGCTGATACGTTGTTGTGAGTTGCTTTTCTTGTTTTCAGTGAGGTTAATTCTAGACCGAAAAAGCTGTATAATAGAAATAAATTTCAACTTTTATAAATGTAATGTGTTCCATTTAGGATAAAAATTAATTATTATATATAATCTATCTACCTACACCATTTTTCACATTGTTTGAGTTCAGAGTGATATTTGATTTTATCATCAAAAGTAAGCTACGTGGAATGCCACGTAGCTTACTTTCTGTAAAAAAATAAAATATATGTATTACAAGAAATTAACTCGAAGTGATTTATTTTATTTTATTTTTCTTTATTGGAACAAAAAACAGGTAAGTACACGCTCTGTCTTTAATAAAAATCAATGTGTCAATATAAAAGGTATACCTACGTATAAAACACACCAAAGTCCACAGACATAGTAAAAAATTGAGAGTGAAATGCATTTAATACATAGGTACACAAAATGCGCAAGTAATTAATTCAGTGGCTTTATGCCGAAAATCTAGAAGACAAATTATTATAATATAGATAAGTAAACATCTGTTTTAATTTTTATTTTACAGCTTACTTTTGTTTTTTATTTCACCTCAAAACTTCTGATTTAAAATATATAATTAAATACTCAATTTGTAAATAAAAAAATATATAATATAGTATGATTTTATGATAAATGCTTGCTTTATAATAGAGTAAATGTTTTTATAATATTCATAACCGTTCTCCAAATATTTTAATATTCGCAACGACAGTATTATAATATAAAAACGAATTGATATTTTTTAGGAATCTTTGTGTCTGTGAAGCTGTATTATGTATATATAATAACAACTAACAACACAGGCTCGCCCGCAGCGGTATATACGGTCCCTGGAGGACGAAGGCTCAACCAGTTGACGTGATAGATGATACTTGATGATGATAGATAGACTACTTGTTCTTCAAAAGTACGACCAAATTATGGTAAAAAAAGTATTTTATTTGAAGGAGTGCAATAAATAATATGAACTCATTTAACGCATTTAAAATTCAATCTAGCACAAGACATAGAAAATGTCTCCTGAAGTAGATGTAAAGAGTTGATATTTTAATTATTATTGCATTGTATAACGTCTACACTGAGGAATTCTCATGTAAGTGACTTCTTTGAGAGTAAAATTATTTAAACATTCATAAGTAATAGATGTGAAGTAATTTAGACTGGATTAATAAATTGCAAACCTTAAAGCAGGGATTCCCAAACTATTTTGGGCAAGAGACCCCTTTTCCAAAATGAACTGAAACCTTAGACCCCCATAACCAAATTACTTTAAAAGTCCTATCTCTAGTTTTTTTTCTATTGATAAAAAATACTTGCCAATTTAAAAACTTTGTGGTTGGTTAAGTGAGTAAACTTGACATCGTTTTCTCATTAAAATTTAATAAAATAAATAGACATAAAATTTAGTAAATATCAAGTGTAATTAATAATTATTAATACAAATTACGTAAAAATATTTAAGTAGGTAATTATCAGTATCTTGAAAGTTTAAAATAAGAACTTGTGTAAATAGGGGTCAATTTTTAGACCTCGTTGACCCCCAAAATCAGTTTTCGCTTATGTCGACCCAAGGGGAATTTGGAAATCCCTGGTCTAAAGTAACTGATGCAAGACGCTGAATTTCCGTCTGTTCTTTGGACTTACTTGTAGGTAATACCGATAAGCTGTAATTTTGAGTGGTGCCGTTAATGCCTGCGGTATAAGTTAAATCTGTCTTTAGACTCAAATACGCGTACTAGAAATGAATTACCACTTACTATAAAGATCTCATGAGTGTTAACACACTCTAAGACGGCCTAATCCCTCTCGTACCAAGATTTAGTAACGAGATAGTTTCTGTAAATATGTGTTATACTTACCTTGACCTTGGCCAATTCCAAGATAGTCTCAATTTCACTGTCACTCAAAATATCATGGAACAAAACTATGTCAGGATCAAGATACAGCATCTCTATCTTAAAAGGTGCTAACTTCGAAAAGGGATGATTTTCAGTCTGATAACGACAAGTTAATCTGAAAAAAAAATCACTTTCATTATGCTCTCATTTATTTAAACTTATAATTTCTTATAGGATTCCAAGAAGACATAGGTGTAGTCATTTGGTGCTAAAAAAATAGGTTACCTGGAAAGTTTCTCAGATGTTTTTAAAAATTGATAACTTTATCGATTTTAATGATTACACAAATATTTTAAAAGTAAATGAGTAGGAAAGATAATGTTGTCAAAAACTGTTTTAAGGCACCATTTTTTCAATATGCGGGAGCGGTAGAAATATGAGATGGCAAAGTAGAAATTTGAAAAGAACACGTCAAAATGTATAAAATCACCAGTATTCAAAATTCCCGGCAAACTTTACAGGTAAAACGACCAAATGACTGCACTAAGTTGGAATTGAAAAACTTGCTAACAGTAGAGATAACTTAAACATTTTCATTGGTTTCCAAGTACAATGAACATCTTAGTATTCTTATTTGGAGCCTAAAAGTGTAACTAACTACACTTATTTTTAGGGGCATTTCCATCAAAATATAAAAATATTTAAGAAAGTACACACTTACATAAATATTGTTTTCTTTTTGTGTTTGTCTAGTTGTTTAAACTAGTGTTTTAATTTCAGCATTAAGGTAATAACTAGTTGACAATTTAAAGAAGAATTCATTGATCATAATTTTATACCTGCTTGATGTTTCGATCGGTAATTCCACATCTCCGCGGCACAGTGGATTGTACAAAAACTCATGCGAGTCCTTCAATAGTTGACGATGCTCTTTTTCCTCCTTCATCTTAGATTGCTGTCAGTTGGGAATTAAGTATGATACAGTGCTGTAGTACATGCAAACTATATCATATTTATAATGGACATAAATATTGCTTTAAATACGATTTCTACATGAAAGCGTAATGCGTGACGCTTTCGAAAGTTTCTCGACCAAAAAGGTGTTTTCTTATACGAAGCCTCACCTGGCTGATGGAATATTAAGCCTTAGCTCACGAAGTTATAGGTACTAACTCTTAGCTTTTTGTAGAACTAATAAATCCTATATTTCTGCGGTACATTTTATTCGCTTATTACTTATGCGCCTCTATCGTCTAGGCGAGCACGTCGAGGAAGCAATAATTTATTTTTTTTGTGACTTGAGACTCATATAGATCATAATAATAATAATTTCACACACCGTGAGGCCGTTTGATTCCAAACTAGGCAGAGCCTTCACTATAATGACCAGACTGCTGATAAACATACTTATAAATTTCTAAATAAGTACAGACATAGTATAGATAAATTACACCCAGACACGGAACAAATAATCATGCTCATCACACAATTATTTATCATGGGTGGGAATCGAACCCACGACCTCTGGCTCAGCAGTCAAGATCACCAACCTCTAGACCAACAGGCCAGTCATAAAAAAAAAACTTCAATTACTTAGTGGTCATGTAGCTTTTTAATACTTAAATAATTTTAAAAATGTATCAAACAAGGTCTATTTGGCTGGACAACTTACCCATATGCCATATCTCGAATCCCTCATATTATCTCGACATTGCTGCTCTATTTTTATAGCTCGGGAATTATGTGGATCCACATCAAATATCTTCTGGATCCAATAGAGTGCACTGTTCATATCTCCTGTAAATCAATATCATCAATACAAGTGATATATGAATAGAAGTGTCTGGTATGTAAGTAATGTCAAAATAATGTTTTTTTAAGGTCATATTTGTCCGTCAGTCAGTTATTTGCACGATACCAATGCCCAAAAAACAGTTTTTAAATTTTTCGTCTGTCTGTTTGTACCAGCTATTTTACGGAACGGATAGACCGATTTCCACGGAACTTCACTAGAAGATACTTAGGCTACTTTTGTTTTAAAAAAAATTAAGGTTCCGTGAAAAATATATAAATATGTACACGCGAGCGAAACCGCGCGGGAACTGCTAGTCCTAACTAAAATTATAAATGCGATTGTGAGTTTGTTTAAAATTTTTGTCTGACTGTCTGTTTGTTCCGGCTAATCTCCGGAACGGGTAGACCGATTTCCACGGAGCTTTCACTAGCAGATAGCTGGTGTTTTAAGGAGTACCCAACAAAATTATAAATGCGATTGTAAGTTTGTTTGTTGGCTTTCACACCTTAACTGCTAAACCGATCATCTTGAAAGTTTACGTACGCGTTAGGGATACAGAAAAGGATAGGGTACCTTTCATGTAGAAAAATACTGTTTCCAAATGAATGAAACATTATATTTTAGTCGTCAGTGCTGACAAAATCTACATTAACGCAGGCGAAGCCGCGGGAATAGCCTAATTCTGTATAAACAATACCATGAGTGATGACGTAATCAGAAATAGCAGTAAACGTAGCTTGCAAAGCTAATGTAAACTTGGTGGTGGTGAGTCTTTATCAAAACTCATAGTATGTTTATTACAATTTACACTCCGTTTTGTTATATCCTACGTGGTGGGAGGGCCAAGCTTCTTCTCGACCGGAGTAATACCACAGCCTCACAGAAAACCTGCAGGGAAGCCATGCTAGCGTCATTGTATTTCTCCGAGTGAGTGAGGTTAACGAAGGTCCTAACCCCAAGCTATACCTTACAAGGATCGAGAAACAGTAAATTGTTTTTACAAAGGCAGTTCCAAAAATGAATATCGAAAATGTACGAATATTAAATGTAATAATCTCTACAATACTTTTCAATTCTTATCATGGACATGTCAATTATGTCATTATTTTGGTCGTAGAAAACTTTGAGGTTCATACATCAAAAGTCTCCAACCCATTATCGGTAGGTATACGTTTGTTTACATTGACACAAGACAATCGTATTTACAATAATTCTACACTCGCCTTACCTATTTTAGAATACCCAAAACTAATATGCTCCATTATATCTATTTCGGAGAACGAGTATTGTATTTCTTCTGCGTTATACTTGCGATAAGCTTCAAGTATCCATTCAAGTCCGTTGACAAAATTTTTCTTATTGTACAAAACTTTGCCAAGCTCGTAGCAGTCACACGCTGTCATTGGCGTACTGAAATGTTCAGAGATTTATAGAACTTTTTAACCGACGAAAAAACGGAGGAGGATCTCAAGTCAACCCGTATATTTTGTTTTTTATGTATCATAAATAATTTTAAGTCGGCGCCAAAACTACAAACAAAAAATCCGGGCCTGCTGCGGGCCCGGATTTTTAGAGGTAAATTGCGTGTTTTTTTATTTTTTTGAAAATCTGCCCTTCCAGTCTATATCCCAGGGGGAATATCCCATTCACGTTATCCCATTCACGAACTTAACCTTCATTGAACACGGACATGCCCTGTTGATTTTTCATCCAAGTTTGAAAGCAATCGGTTCATAATTGCGAATTGAGGTTCATACATACATATATACATATATAAACTTTTTAACTAGCGGTTGTTTTGGGGTCTAGGGATCATAACTAGACCTCCTGTGAAGAAATTTTTTGGAAAACTCGACAACTGGTACAAAACCAATAGGTAGACTTTCTTCGAAATCTACCTAAAATTAAATACGAAAACACTTCGGCAAATAGACGCGTCGCCGTAGCGGCACCGCTGCCATCAATTTACTTAATATAATAGTTAATTTGCTTGTTTGTGTGTTTGGCGCCGACTCAAAGTTATTTAGGTATTTACAAGTTTAGTTAGGCTAACGAGTTTATTTTTCACTTTACAGTTTCTTTCTTCTTTCATCGGTTTAACTTTTTGTTGATAAGTTTTATTAAACATTGTATTATGTATTAGAAATACATTGTAAGAAATTGTGAGTAGGATACAGTAGATTTAAAACTGGAGACGCCCTGAAAAGACTGCAGTTAAACGTCTGCTTGAGAGGGTATAGCGTTAGCAATGCGCGAGTGATATCACGTTCATTCATTAAATCAAATATGTATGTTTATAATAAACTGAAAAATAAAAAAAACTAGTAAAAAAATATGATTCCAAAAGATGAATCCAAGTTTTGACTAAAAACAAATCTACTGTATAAAATACGTACCCGTAAGCAATGCCGTTCAGTTTTCCTTCTGCAAACTCCTTAGCTCCCATATTGTATACATATTGCAATCTAATGATTCCCTGTGCAGCACCTGATAAATCCTCCATCGTAGGGTATTTGTTACCATATTGCTGATTTGTTATTACTTCTATGTAGTCTGTAGCACGTTTAAGAATTTAACATTCTGCCTGGATATACTGATTTAATGAACGAGGAACCTATTAGTCTCTTGGAATATTATTGTCAACACCAATGACATATTCAAAAAAACATCTTAGGTCAACAAAGAGTGACAAATGACCAACTCACTTTGCCCTTGTCGTAATTCTATTTCTGAGATATAATATTCACATGTGTCCGTTTAGTGTTAAAAGCTTATAAAGACCATGACCACATATAATAAAACTGCATTATAGAGTAGTGTCATTATATGCTTTGTCTTTATTGAATTCCTTCATTTTACATGTAGTATTTATGTCATCTATTAATGAGGTATTGTACAGAAAATATGTCCTCGCATTGGAGCTACTGTATAAGCTGTTTTTTCTGCTTGAGAGTAAGGTCATCTGAGATCCACGGGGGACGCTTAGCACAGATACTTATTTCCTATTGGGCTGTATGCTTCTTTAAACTAACTTCTGTAATCTTAGTTGTATAAGAAATCTCTGAGTCAGAATCTTGAGCTTACCAAAAATGAGCTAAGGTAACAAGATGATTCTATTCGCTTGAAATACTGCGTCAAGCCAGACATCAAAAAAAAAGTCAGTCGTAGGACTGCACGTCAGAAGTGAAAACATAACTTCACAATGTATTTGCATATACATACGCAAACACACACATCTGTGTACCTATATATAATTAGGTTAAAAATAAAAAGTAGGTAATAACATAGCGAGTTTAACATTTTCACCCATCCCAAAAAGTGCACAACGCCGCTAAAGAAGTTTTCACTTCAAAAATGCCATTGTCATTATGAGGAGCGCGCAAATGAGACGAATTTAGTTTTGAACACTCACTATCAATAAAAGACAGCCGTGAACCTTTAATTTATGCCTTCAGTAGATAGTTTTTGACCTTACGAAACTCGTCTTGCAATTTGTCCGCCCAAACTATTCCACAAACTATTATAAAAGCTGACCTATTAGTTCGCTAACTCAATTTATCGTTTCTACAATGCACCTTGTCGGACTGCTGGGTTTAGTGAATAAAAGTGATCATTTAAATAATTATTATTTGTCACATATATTGCATATGTGACAAATAATAATTAAATATTAATTACTCGACTCGATTGAGTGCTCGACATTATTCATCTTTGTAATTGTCATCTATTATAGCTTTCTCTCTCAGCATGTAAATAGGCTCCTATGTTAGATCTAAGATAGCATTATTTGAATGAAAAAGTTTTTAATCTATTGGTAATTAATAATTATCTGCATAAAGACGTATTAGTTAAGGTTTAGGTAAGTTTTAGGTAAAGATTCCGCATTTAGCCTCCAAAACGGTACATTATGCGTGCAGATATGGCTAGTTAGTTGAGCCAGCCTAGCTCCTTCCAGAAGCACAGAAGCCTCCATGGGTGGTCCCAGGCTTCTAGGACCGACCTCGCATCCGCGAGAATATTTGTCCGTTGTGTGGCCACTCGCCTGCACTCGCGGATAACGTGGGCGACCGTTTCCTCCGCGTTGAGATTACTCGCATAAAGTGTGCATTCATTTTTCTGTCCTACTAATATTATAAACATGAAAGTTTGTGAGGATGTATGGATGTTTGTTGCTCTTTCACGCAAAACTACTGAACCGATTGCGATGAAACTTGTATGTAGAGAGGATTGGAGACCTGGAGACCTGGATTATCACATAGGCTACTTTTTATCCCGATATTCAAACGGGATCGGGACTTACGCGGGTGAAACCGCGTGGCGCTGCTAGTAAGTATATATTTTTAAATCTTGAAACCCTAACGTATTAAATCTTTGTGTACCTACTTATCACAGTCTCGAGTTTTGAAACAAAAGCGTGTTACACCCTCTTTTTAGGGTTTAAGGGTCCCATCCTTATAGGACCACTTCGTAATCCGTCTGTCAAGACCCTTTTTGTCAGGAATGCATAAGTTTGTCAACCGGTTTTCTTTTTTTTTACTTTTGTTAAGTAGCTATTGACGAGCTTTTACAATAGCATTGGCAATGAATTTTAAAAAAATCTACTTCGACTGGGCTTTAGTTTTGGTAACAGTAGGTACATTTTTTAGAAATACTATGCACGAATGTATAAGAGTGGACAAACAACGTTATTAACAGGCAAATTCCTACATGTTTTTCTTAAATGTTCAAAATAGGTAATGATTACGGTCTAATTTTGAACACTGGGTGGACACTTTTATCCTTGGCATAGTAACAAAGGCCGTGAAAAGTACACAAGAAACAAAATGGAAGTTCTACTTTCTGGATTGAATTAACTGCTCGTATAATATCTTTCATATTAAAATATCATCCCTACCTTATTCCAAATCAAGTGAGAGTGTGTACTTAATGAGAAGTCACAAACTGAAATAACATCATAAAGTAGACGGTAATTACCAGTTTCGTCTTCGATGCTGTATTTAATAAAGTCTAAATCAACAGTCAGTCGTTTGATAAGGGTGAAAATGTTAATGGGGTTATCCAAGTACTTAGGAATATCTTCTATTGCTTTTTCATGTTCCCTTTTAAATATATCCAAATAACTGGAAGAAATATATAACAAAAATAACATCAAATTAATGACTGACAGCTTAATTAAACTATTGATTCATGCTTACCTCTTTAAGATAGCAAGTCTTTTGTCATGCCTTTTGATATATAGGTCTAAGTAATCTTTAACCGTCTTATGAGCTTCAAGTACGTATTCGAATTCAGCTACAGCAGTGTAAATATCTGCTTGTACCCTCATGCTATAATTGAACAGAATTATGGTGCATATAGCTGGCAACATATTGAAACAGGCGGTTCTCTTCATTTCATGGTGAAGGATGACAATATCTATGTTCAATATTTGTCAAAATAATATTATTTTTTATACACCTAGAGGGGCATATTATTAAACGACCTCCCTAACGGTAAGACCACCACAAGTTTTACCCATTGCGTCACTATAACTATATAAAATTCTTGTGTTCGATAATGCGTTTAAACCTACACCAATACTGACACGCACTGATACAATGTGAAAACTGTCTATTCAAAGATTGAAACCTCTGTTTCAAATTACACTGATACAGAGTACGTAGGTATGACACTACAATACGGGAGTTCAAAACAAACTGAAGTCGAGTAACTATTGTTCCGCTTAAGGCAAGTTTTCACTGCAAAAGAAAGTCTTTAATTTAAATTTTTTTTTTTACGAATATGAACGTGACCTACAATTTTAATAAGTAGATATGTAGGTAATACATTAAAATACCTACTTAATTTGTTTTTAGACCTGTTACTATCCGCTTGATTAGGTTGGGAACCTAAAATTCAGGTTTGAATACCTATCACAAGTCTGATGAAATATCTAACAAATGGCGTCATTTGTTAGATATTGCTAATACACTGATATCTATTCCGACCCCCAGGGGTCAACAGCGACCTACAGGGGTCCATGTGAGTGAAAAAAGAAATTGGGGTCCGGAGATGTAGAAAAATCAGGTCCGCGATAGTGGACCTCATTTAGGTAAGTCGTGGCTCTATTTTTGATCTATCTTTCTATTGATGAAATAACCCACATAAACAGATTACTTACTTTTTATTTGAAATGTAACAAACAGACGACAGTATTATTAGTGATCTCTTAGGTTTTGTAAACAAACTTATTATACAAATTTATAATAAATACCTATGTATAGTGTATATGGAGGTATGTATCCTACAGCAAATTAGTACTTATATCTCATAAAATTGTGTAAGTTACTAGGATATTCGTTATGTGGTCGCAATGCTCGCAGTGATTTTGGGAAATGATATATTAGCTAATCCGGGGCAAATCCCAAACCCGAAAGACTTGGCAAGGGGTCTGCGGGTTTTTTATCAATTTGGAACTGTCCGATTCGGGAGGTGCCTTCGCCCCACAGAAGACTTTGGTTAGACAGTACTACTTATTTGTGTTTTACTGTTGTGAGGAGGGTTGACAGAAGTTCGGAGGACGGGAAAGTCTAGATTTGGTAAAGCAAAAGTGACGCCATTGGTGTTTCGAGTGTTAATTAGCATCCCTACCGCATACTATGAGATATATGGTAGGGATGCTAATTTTATCATTCTTCTGATATGTAAAAAAAAAAATATAAACTATCAAACTAAGTATGCACGTTGCCTTTACATTATGCGAAAAAAATAACAAGGAATGTTGATCAAACAGTTGAAATATTCGTGGAATGTATTGACTGAGGTAGGTACCTACTTAAGTAGTTACAATTTCAAGACAGTTTCATGTTACGTAGGACACAACTTACGAACAAAACCGGCAATTTTGAGGCATAATACTGTTCCTCTAGATAACCTCCTATTGGATATGCCCATTTAAGTTACATGCTAAGTTTAAGTCCTTGAAAATTGTATTATGTCACAGATACAATATCTCTGTTTAAGGTTCAAATTACGAAAGATTGTACATTGTTTTATAAAAACTAGAGACCACCAAGCGCGGTGGTCGACTTTCGACCATAATTTGTTTTTGGACTTTTTTTATTTTTTTAATGACCATTATAACTTGAACTATCATTGTATAGACTATCGTACCCACCATAACAGGTCAACATATTATATCGGACGCGTGTGTAGATCGCTGTCGCCGTTATTACGAAATTTTTAAGTTTGTAACACATATTGTTGAAAAATGTTAGCTTTTAGGTCTTCCAAGTTTTACATTCCTACGTTCGCTAAATTATCTTAAGAGTGCGTACAAAGAGTTACCTTCGCGTATTAGTATAATAATAGTAATATATAAATAATAATACCTGTATATGGGTGTTTGTAATGTTTGATAGTGACGTCTTTAGTTTTCTAAAAATACCCAATAGAACTAAAATGACGTTTTATTAGGTATTCCATACTCTACAATCTGTACATGAATGTCCTTTGGTATGATTAGTTAAATTTGTCCAAAAATTATTAGAAATTATTAAGTTTCTCGTAGTTTTTTTTTTAAGTGAAAGCTTCTTTAGGCACGTTTGTGCACTTTTGCTATGGGGAAAAAGCACTGAACTCGTGACCACTAGAGACTTTAGATCCACTAGAGGGCGCTAATCTAAACATTTAAGTTATTCTGTCAGCTCCTTATTAATGCAACCAACCTGCTAATGTGACGTTTTAAGTTCGTCGTTTCGTTTAAGTTTTCACTTTTGTCGGCAGTCCCATGACTGCCTTTTTTTCATATATCAGGGCGCTACATAAGTTTTGTCGTACTATTAAAATTTAGTCTCCATTGGTCTTCATACGCGTAAACCAGGTGCTGAACACATTGCTTCAGTATCCCTGTGGAACACAGCCGCATATCATCTCAAAAGCTCCACATCGAAAACTTGCGTCCCTTCAGTTATTTTTTTACATACGGGAATAGTCAAAGTCGCCCTTCAATGAGGACCTCGTTCGGTCGCATACCACGCTCTCGAAGGGGCTGCTGATGAGAATGGACAGGTCGTCTGCATATAGCACTGTGTGGAACTTGTGGTCATTGAGTTGAGCGATGAGCTCATCAACCACAATGTTCCACAGGAGAGGTGAGAGAACTCCGCCTTGCGGACACCCTCTGGCCACCACCCCTCTCGTTGTATTTAAGCATGCTGTCGATCCACCCGGCAATTTTGGAGTCAGCCTCATGTCTTGACAGAGCTTGGCTAATGGTGGTGAAGTTAGTTTTGTCAAAAGCACTTTCGATGTCCATGTAGGTTCCAAAGGTTGAGACATTTTGCATTTTTAGCATGAAAGAAGCATAATTATCCAAAATTCAGAGCGGATTACGTGGCGTGTGGGAAAAGAAATAAAAACTCACAAAAGCCTTGGTAGTATGTACTTCAAAAGCTTTTTATTTATCAAATACAATATAAATGGACACATTTACTACGGAATAATAAATACATATAAATTGGTGTAGTTAATTCTCGTTTGAAAAAGAAAGTATGGCATTTATTCAAAAAAGATAATATAGATTAAAATCGAAATATGTAACTAAAATACATTTATATTAAATTGTATATTTTTTTATATTTAATAAAAAAACTTGGCACTTCTTATAAATCTTCGAATAAATGCATAAAATTACATAAAATTAATTCACATCTTTGTACTTACTACTAAGTAATATGACTGGGTTTTATAAGTAAAATTAAAAAAACTAAAGAATAAAATTGTACTTTTTAAATATAAGGAAAAAAAACTGAACGTTGCGTATGATTTCGACAGACTCGTAGACAAGGTAGGTAGGAAAGTTGTCAGAAAGCTTCCAATTATAAGTTAGTTTAAATCCATAACATTCCTAAATTGGTTTTAGGACCGAATACTGCATTGACTAATACAGAACGCTGCTCACTGTAATATTGACTGCAATTTTTAAACAACTAGCACAATCATGTTTAGGGCCCTGAAATTTTAAAATACTGTAACCGAGGTTCTTGACGATAAATGATTATAACTCAAACACATTGTCGGAGCGTGTGAAAAAATTATTCGCGTCTCTTAAATATCAACTACGAAATGCTCTATAATTTTGGTATTAGCCACAATAAGCCACTGAGTGAAACTTTTATCGTCAAAAGCTAATTAATTGAACCAAAAGAAATTATAACTATTTAGTACACTGGTAATAAGTTATTCTTATTTTACTAGTTTTTAGATAACGGCAACACAGTAGCCTCCATTGTTTACATTAGATTCTTTCAACTAACTCAGTATTTTGTAATAAACGAAGCAAACTGCCAGTTTGTTTACCTTACCTGCTACTTCCCCTTATTTAATGAGTTAAAATAATATAATAACGCATTAAGTACTATTTTTATGATTTTAATCTTGGCAATTTGTAAGTAGACTCGATTATTACTTCTGTGAAATTATTTAATAATCTTTGGTAACTAATGAAACATGAATAAACCGATCTAATCGAAAAACCGAACAATTTGCTTCCTTTAATAAAAGTACCAAGTTTAACTTAAAATTAATAACTTAGAAAAAAATCCATAACTCAAGGTTTCCAAAGCAAACAACCTTGAAGTTACGGCTGTTTCATGTCGGTTTAGCTATTCTTAAATGATTGAAAGTAATCGATTTTTCGATCGATTATGAACTAAAACAACATGTTGTTGTTAAAAAAACATTTGTTTACATATAACTTGTAATCAGGCAACCAGAATCAGGTCGAGAAACTACTATATATCAGACACAGTCTGTCGGATATATAGCTTCAATGACCTTCTGATTCTGATTGTAATATAATCATGTCATGAAAAAGGAATTGGGAGTAAATATGTTTGATATGTATAATATCAAACATATTTATGGATACCTAAGACGAAAACGAAAATTGATGATTTCCTTTGTTTTTAAATTATCGAAAGGCATTGTCATTTCGATTCCGTCGCCGTTCTATCATTACAACGATTCCACATTAGTTACTGTTTCAAACTGAATGTTATAAACAGAAGTATAGTCTATTTATTTATTTAATAAGCTCAATAAACAGCTTTTACAATAATCTTTGAACTTGCTTAACCTATCAGACCACTAGTATTTGCACTACGTCAATACGTGTTTGTACAGTTTGCTGAACAGGATAGACTCCTAGATGTCTTCGGGACGGGGCGGGGGATCTTGCGGACCATGCCCTCTTCTTGGTATTCCAGGTTACAGGGTTTGAGGAATTCTTGACCGCTTAGATGGAGCCATTTATTGCACACTATAAAGAAACAAGGGCGTTAAGTTATGATTACATTGTAAAGATATAATTTATTTATTACGATTTACATTTTCGGTTTTTTATTATACAGTTTAAAGTTGTTTTATTTTATTTATTGGGATCTACCAGCACGGCAAAACTTTTGGTCCAATTGATTGCAACTTTTTTTTCAATAACAGAAAAATACCTATACTTACGTAGTAACTACTTAGTAATCTCTGACTAAGTGCCTATACTAATTCAGAGTGTGCAAAAGTAATGTCGTAATGTGAATGTGCTTTAATTTTTGTAAATGGCGTCAAATGTCATTGTGCTTTGACATCTATGTTGTAGACAGAGAATTAGTTGACAACAAGCAATGAAGCGATACACACCTGAAGAACGTGGAATTATTGCTACTGCTTATTTGATAATTTTTCGGTCTGTTCTTTTAATGCAGTGTCAATAGCGTTGTCGTGAACAATATGCGCGGACTAAGCGTTTGACTGAGCGCCTCGTGCAAACTGGTTCCACTAAAGATAGAGAACATCGCTGCTTCAGCCCAGGAGAGAGGCTACACAAACATCGACGAGACGACGATGCACACAGTTAGGCATCAGCAGACGTCCGTTGCAACTAAGTTTAGTACCCGTACAAAATGCTAAAGACTTTAAGCTGTTCCCGTACAAAGTGCAAAATGTTCACGAATTGCTGCCTGTTAACCGTCAAACGAAGTTACTCCCATGCTCTGTTAAACTTGGTACAAGATCATAAACAGCGATGTAGCCCATTATTACTTAAGTGGTTATGTTGATAAACAAAATTTGCGTTTCTGGGGCACACAGAAGCCACATAAAATACAAGAAGAGCCATTGTGCCTTTGTTGTTTGATGTGGCATTTGCAGTTAAAAAGTGGTTGGGCCTTATTTTTTGAGGACGCTGATGGAACCACCGTAACCGTAACTGAGGCACTACAGGCAGATGTCAAACGTTTTCCATAAGATGCTGAATTAGCTCTTCTGGCCGTCTGGATCACCAGATCTAACGGCACCAGACTTCTTCCTTTGGGGCATTTTTTAAATTTCGCATTTACCACAATAAATCACAACATTGCAAGTCTTAAAAACTAAGATTGAAGAAGAAATCATCAATTTGGAGCCAGATGTTTTGCGAGCAACAATTCAAAATGCCATATAAGGAATACGTGTATGAACTCGTTGGTCATTTGATCGATACAATTGTATCAACTATTTTACATCTTTAAATAATATTTTTGTAAAAACAGTGCTAATTTTTTTTTTCATTTTATAGCAAAATGGTAGCCAATTCACACATTATGACATTACTTTTGCGTCACCTTGTATAAATAAGCTGGAGATAATTTTATAAGTTGAATTCGCTAATCTCTGCAACTACTGAAGAGAATTATAGGCTATTCAACATCACGCTACAACCTTTAGGAACGGAGCAATGACCATGAACGTCGCTGAAACTACGAGGAACGCCTAGTAATTTATGACCCATGACTACCGAACGACGAATAACTTAGCTAAGCTTTGGTAACTGATGCAGTATTCAAGACCATACACTAATATTATGATACTGTCTGCTAATGTTGTAATTAAGGAAATATACTCCTAAATTGAAGAGGAGTAAACCCCTTGTTAGGAAATTTGGCCTTGTCAACGGCACATTTTTTTACACTGAAATAACAAACGATTGCAATTGTTTGTTATTTAGAATACGTACCCCATTTAGAGCCCTGAAGTACGGGACAGGCCGCGTGTCGTGTTGCGAAGTCACCTTCTCCCGACGCGTGCAAGTTGAGCCAAAAGGCGGCCGCGCCCTTCACCGGGAACACGCTTAGACCAAGTTCGGTGAATACTGTGGCGCCTCCTTGAGCTACATCCGACATCTATAGAAAATAAGATACACATTACTATATATGTCAATCAAACAAAGGTACCACAACTTTTATTATGTAGGTATAAACACTTACGTAAAACAAGACAGTGGCAATTCTATTACCGCCAAACTTTGTGAATGCGTTTTCTTGTTTCTGTAAAGAAAAGAAACAGAAAATGAGAATCTTAACTAATATTATTAAAACGAAATGTAAGTTTGTTTGTTTGTTTGTTACACTTTGAAGCCCTAGCGGTCATCATTAAATTGTGTATACTGTGCGATACAAATAAGAATAGGAATGACTTTGCGCCATATTGTTAAGTCATAGCTGTCAATTCGAACCAATTTGGTAGGATGAGCAAAACAGGTATTTTAGAAATAATCAATTTATTTACAAAAAAATTGGATTAGGTAAATTTTTCTTTTTAAATGATGTAAAAACAACCACAAAGGCTAAGCAAAGCTAAAGGCGTCCAGTATATAGGTTGACTTGACACGTACGGAAAGTAAATACAATGACTGTTCAAGTTATACTGGTTAATGAAATAAACCAAAACATTCCAAACTTAATAAATTCTGGTTGAATATCGACCAACAGGCATCTCTAGTTATTTTTAAAACTATAAAATTCATAGATTCGGTAATACTAGAGCTAAAAAATTAAAGTAAAAATAAATTAATGTTATGCAATTTAGTTTTCTGTGCAAACCGTACATTCCAGGTAACAGTTGACAGATTAAGGTCGTTGACGTTCCTATTCTTATTTGAAAGGCATTGTACGCGTCGTCAGAGTACGGAAAAGGATATAGGAAACATCCAGAAAAAAGTGCTTTTCTCAAAGGATACCGGAGTTGATTGGCGAAATCTAAGATAAAAACTATCCTATCTCTTAAGTTGGACAAAACAGAACACAGTGTGCAAAATTTCATTAAAATCGGTAAATTAGTTTAGAGGTTCATCGTGAACGAACAACGTGACACGAAATTTCTATATATTATAGATTGACATGACCTCTGTTCTTTAGGACGACACCGATGTGAGCAATGTTGCCGTTAAAACCTAATAAGCTTAGATGTTCGTTAATAAATCACGTGGTAACTGATGAACGGCTGTGGATGTAATTTGTCAAGACAGACTGTGTTCTTGGATTAACGCATTTTAAAAATGCACGAGGGCCAATGATGACCATGAAAAAACATACAATAGTTTAAACCCTACGTATGGGCCAGCTCGACCGGAGTGATACCACGGCCTCGCAGAAAACCGGCAGTGAAGCAATCCTTGCATTGCTTTTCGCCGAGTAAGTGACGGTACCGGAGCCCCTAACCCTTCCCTCCCCCCTCTCCTTCTGTTCCACCCTTCCCCTACTCCTACCTTAAAGGCCGGCAACGCACCATCAGGTGACCCAGCCCCCAATACCATAAAAAAA
The DNA here is from genome assembly GCA_949752705.1 of Callimorpha dominula. Lineage (NCBI taxonomy): Eukaryota > Metazoa > Arthropoda > Insecta > Lepidoptera > Erebidae > Callimorpha > Callimorpha dominula. The sequence continues at coordinate 15,888,812 of OX456997.1, forward strand.
AAACTATTATCATGCAGGAGTATTACATATCTACAGGTTTACGAACCCTTATTGATGTCCTAGTACGTACTAAGGGCGGTTCATCACTATTTTGACTGGCCTGTTGGTCTAGTGGTTAGTGATCCTGACTGATAAGCCAGAGGTCGTTGGTTCGATTCCCACCAAGGACAAATAATTGTGTGACGAGCATGATTATTAATTGTTCTGTGTCTGGATGTAATCTAATACCTTTAAACGAGCAATAATTGTATATATGTTTATAATCTGATCTCGGAAAAGGCTCCAACGATTTTCATGAAATTTAGTATGCAGGGGGTTTGGGGGGCGATAAATCGATCTAGCTAGGCTAGCATTTTTAGAAAACGTAAAAAAAAAACGAGCAAAGCTCGGACATCCAGGTACTTTATCTATAATATGTATGTATTTAGAAATATATAAGTATGTTTATCAGCAGTCTGGTTACCATAGTACAGGCTCTGCCTAGTTTGGGATCAGACGGCCATGTGTGAGATGTGTGAAGTTATTATTATTTTACTCAAAAACCTAAGGGTCCTCGGGGATCAACAAAAGACCTGTAGATAGACAGTGAATAATACTTACCCTAGCGAAATCATAGTGCGGCTCATAATGCCCTCCAATTCCATAGTTGACGACTTGTAATTCCTCAGCGGAATCTATACTCAAACCGGTCATGTGCTCCACACGGCGGGAAATGCGAGCAATGGTCTCTGACTCAGTGTCTCGTAACCAAGATGATTTGCTGATACGGTAGTTCGCGGGTACTAGCTCGCCGGTCTTGGGGTCATGAACCACAGCACGTTTGAACTGTGGGAAAAAGAAATACACAATAAAAAGTCCGAATATTAATAGATAATGAGTAATGACCGCTCTGAGAAAAAGTAGTATTTTATTATATGTACTTTTTATAGAGGTTTAAAATAAAGTATGGTCCATATAATATTAAATAGGAAACGAAATCGGTAGCTGTGTACCTGGGGACTTAATCGCGATAATATTTATAAAGTAGGTACATCCCGTTCTTGAAGTAAAAACTTCTTTAGGCACGTTTGTGTAGATACTTTTGTTATGGGAAAAAAGCACTGAACTCGTTACCGTCACGCTAAAAATACATATCGCACTGCTATTACAAGAGTGTATCAACTCAAAATGAAGCTTTTTTCAGAAACGATAGAAAACTGATTAGTCGCTTCCTGTTAAAAATTATAAAAAGTGAACACTGTATATAGATTATTGATAAAATTAAGGGATTTATGTATTAATGAATTATTTAAATGATTGCAGGTTATCAAGTTATTTCCAATTTTTGAGTTAATACTCTAATATCTGAACAAATAAAAAACATATATATTTTTAGTTGTTTTGTTGAAAAATTGGGTTTATTACAATTTATTATTATTTTATATTTATTGACGCGTAGGGAATTGATATTTACGTATGAAAAATGAATTATCTGAAATATACCTTATTTTGAGTTGATACAGTCTCGTAATAGCAGTGCGATATATAGATCCACTAGAGGGCTCTAATCTAAACATTGAGTTTTGTCATCTCCTTAATAATTAATCTTTAATAATATAATTAATTTAATAAAAATGAAAACAATATACTAATTTCTCTGTGAAAGTGTTATCTTTACTTTAATAAAACTAAATACGTAGTGACAAAATTAACGACACGTAATACCCAGGGATACCGGAATCTGTATGTACTTATAATGATGTCACTAGTAGATGGCATCACTTTTTGAAGTGAAAACTTCTTTAGGCACGTTGGGCACTTTTGGTATGGGGAAAACAGCACTGAACTCGCGTGACCGTCACGCTCAGATGACATATATTGTCTTGATGACATATAGATGTGTCTGTGTCTGTGTATATGTATATATATGTGTATATGTGTTTTCACTTTTGACGTGCAGTCCTAAGACTAACAGTTTTTTTCTGTAATGTAATCATAAATTTAAAATACCCCGACTCGAAAATCCTTTCCAGGAATAGAAAAGAGCTGATGATCTTCGAACGGCTAAACAGATTTTCTTTAATGATATCTAAGAACACTTTCGATCACCATTCAAACAAAAAAAAAACGCATTTAAATCGGTCCATTTGTTTGGGAGCTACGATGCCACAGACAGACAGAGACACGTCAAACTTATAACACCCCTTTTTTGCGTCGGGGGTTAATAAATATAATCGCGATTAAGTCCCGAGTTACACATCTAATATGTATCAAAGAATCGAATGTTTAAGAACTATGAAATTAGTAGCATTTGTCACTCTCTTGAAGAGACTGCTGCTCCTCTTTTTTAGGTACGTTTACGACAATATACGTTTACGACAATATACGTTTACGACAATATACGTTTACGACAATATACGTTTACGACAATATACGTTTACGACACGACGTTGACCTGCCTACGACCATTTAAATTAAAAAAAAAACTGTTAAGTTCTTGCTTTTGTTCACATTCGGTCGTTCGTTCATAACTAAATTGTAAGGGTTACATATAACACGGTATTTAGTCTTAATGTAATGTAACATTTTTTTAAACAGAATCTTAATCCTATTTATTTTCACCAATTAATTACTAGGATAATTTAATAACTCTGACGTCATTAAGGTAAAATAAAAACAAGAACTAATACTCACTCTAGGCTGGGCCAAGTCTTTGATAGTCTCAATTTCAGCATCGTTCAACACATCGTAGTACAACATCACATCAGGGTCAAGGTACATCATCTCCACTTTAATAGGTGCTATTTTCAAAAACGGGTGATTTTCACTCATGTAACGACATGTCAGCCTGTTCAATAATAAACACTATGGTAAGGATAAAAATTATATAAATCTATAATAACATAATAAAGCTGAACAGTTTTTGTTTGATTCTTTGTTGGTTTAAACGCGCTAATCTATGAAACAATCAGTCAGATTTTAATCAATCGTTTTGTATTGGATAGAGTATTCATTGAGGAAGGCTATGTACAATCACGCTACGATCCGTAGGAGCGAGGAGTGACTATACACGCAGGTGAAACTGCTTAGAAGGGGTAGTAAGTTTTATAAGCATATTACAGCATTTCTAAAGGTGGTAGCTTGATGATCCCAGACAGAACTATCATCTTGACAAACCTATCTTATTACATGAACATGACTACAAGTCTTTCAACAGTTACACTAACTAACATAACGTACTAATTACATACATATTATTATTTAAATATACTTACCATAAAACTGAAAGAAGTTTGTTCAAGATCAGTAATATAATTTTCTTTTAACTAATTTTAGTTCTTCTACTTAGTAGAAAATGTGGTTAGCATTGCGGTGGCAAGTGGGAACACTATTCTACAGATAATAAACTTTTATATACGTTAATCATGAAATAACTTTTATTTTTTTCTTTTGTTGTTGTTAACACCAGTAACCCAAAATCATTTAAAAACAAATTATAAGTCTACTTGCTCTTCGCAAAACAGATAACACTTCTTTATAATAACTAATAACTTGACACATTTCACACACGGTCGTCGGATCCCAAAATAGGCCGAGCCTGTACTATGGTAACCGCTGTAACAGCGCATAAACATACTAGATAAGTATGTATTACTCGTATATATTACTAAATACATACATATTATAGATAAATTACACCCAGACACAGAACAAATGATCGTGTTCATCAAACAATTATTTGTCCTGTGTGGGAATCGAACCCACGATCTCTGACTCAGCATTCAGGATCACTAACCACTGATACCCAAGGAATAGTAGGCAGCCGCAAAATCCAAAACAAAATTGCAGCTTCTTTTGAGCCTTGTTGCGATTAGATATTATTTATTATATAGATATTCGAGAAGCATCCCTTGACAGATAAACCTATGAATCTTTCTACGTTAGGAATAGAGGAGCGTATAAAGCAACGTCCATTATTACTGTTCGTTACCTGCTTGATATTTTTATGGGTATATCAACATCGCCACGGCACAACGCCTCGTAAGACTTCCTGTCCTTTTCATAGCCTGTCAGCTCGGCCGGTTCTTCATCTTTTTGCTCGAGGCCAGTTTCCTGTAGTTAAAAAATATAGTTTTACATGAATCTAAGTACGTACTTTAGTTACATTGGGTTTGTACATTTGTTGTACGTCAGTCGGTAAGTTGTGGTAGCCACGTCTCTTCAGCCAATCAGCTAGCTATAATTTAATTCGTATTTCGTAAACTTATTACCTAACTTAGAAAAGATCAGACAGATCAGACATTATATATATATATCCTACTAATATTATGAACGTGAAAGTTTGTGAGGATGTATGGCTGTTTGTTACTCTTTCACGCAAAAACTACTCAACCGATTGCGATGAAACTCGGTATGTAGATAGCTGGATACCTTTTATCGCGCTATTGCCACGGCACCGGGACTTACGCGGGTGAAACTAGTACATTATATGTATATGTATATTTCGATTTTTCCTCTAATACAAGAATCAGTCGGTAGGTAAAAGATTTTAGACAAATGGATATCCCATAGTGGGTTTTTCAACAAAATCTAAGTCTACCACAGTCAATTTATTTTATTAATGACATAAACACCTTTCGATATACATATTTAAACAGAATTATTGTTATTGTAGAAAAACGGGTCAATTTATATTCCGATGATAAATTGCTCCAAGCTCATTGTATATTCAGTAACCGGTAAAAAGTTAATGACCCGTACGCGGGATTTCTTTTTTGTTTATCTATACTAATATTATAAAGAGGAAAGATTTGATTGTTTGTTTGCATTGAATAGGCTCCGACACTACTGACATGTTTTAAAAAAATATTTTAGTGTTAGATAGCCCATTTATCGAGGAAGGCTATAGGCTATATACTACCACGCTACGACCAATGGGAGCGGAGCATCAATGAAAAATGTTGCAAAACCGGGGAAAATTCAGCTAGTAGATTTATAAATTTGATTGGTGTAGGTGCTTTTGTCTAGGACCACGTCTAATGCATCAATCAATTGTAGAATGAGGAAGTATACATTATGAAATCGATTGCTACTGTTTGAAGCGAATTATTTTTATTAGATTAAAAATAATTTAAGTACATATATTTAATTAAAATGGACTTGTTTTGTCCATTTGACGATAACGACAATTAACGGACACAAAGTTCGCCTAGAGTCAAAACAACAATCTGTAAATCACACAAAAAGATACGGTGGTAGCAGTAGCAGCCATAATAAAAGTATGAATTATATATTCAGACATTATTATTTTTACATAGGTGGATAGAAGACACATTTACGCATAGGGTGCAGCCTGCGATCGCTGGGCGAATGAGTACCATTCGCCGAGCGAATGGAGTAATGCTCATTCCCTACATAAGATTAAGGTTAGCCAGCAATAATGCATATGTTGTGGCCATATCTTAAATTTGGTCACTTCATGATGTGAAAAATATAATTATCTTTTAAAAAAAGTAACACCGACTTCAATGCGCTTTTTAGTGGAAAGTAGATGTATTTTGTTTAAATATCATATGGGTTAAACAACTAAACGCACTGCTCGAATGAGACAGCGATGTTTCGGAGCAAACGAAAATTTCATTGATGTATAACATTTTTAGATATTTGTTGATTTTTTTAGAAATTTAAATGGGACCACCTTCGAATTAACCATCCTTGAAACAAAAAAATCATTTTTGCAATTGGTTCAGGCGTCTTCGAGTAATCGGTGAATATATATAAAAAAAGATTCCGACGAATTGAGAACCTCCTCCTTTTTTGAAGTCGGTTAAATACAAATATTTCATGAAATGGTCTGATTAGATCAATTAATAATGAGCGTTTGACGATATGAACAGCTAAATGCACGACTACTTCTCGATATGGTCAAACAATAATATCGTAAAATAGTTACATTAGGCACAGTTAGAAGCGCTGATATCGTTTTGTTTTTGTGATACATCATGGCGGCGGACAAATATTCCTGTTTAAAAGCGAGTGATAAGGCCGCAAAGCGTGATAAAAGCGCCGTGAAATGTCGTTACGATAACTTAAAAGATCAATTGTATAAGTTACTTCTTTATTTAATATTTTTATTAAAACTTTTATATCATAAAGACCCTATCATCAAACGTTGACCTTTAAACGATACGGTGAGTATGAGCTGGCTATATCATGAAATACGACCCTTCCATGAAGTGGTCGATTCTAATATCTAGCCACGAGTCCACGACCCATAATTAACCGCCTGGCAACTGCGTCTGCTGCTGGTTAGGGTGCCCAAAAGCTCTATGATATGGAGATAGTTGTTTGCCAAAATCATAACTTAATTATATAAATGCGAATGTGGGTTTGTTTGTTTGCTGTATGCAAACAAATAAAACTTGATGAACTCACCCCTCTGCGTGCCTTCCTGAGTTTAGCCTCTTCTTCGATAATACTCTTTTGGTAATGCGGTACGTTGCCATTAGCGCGAGAGTGTTTTGGATCTACATCTAAAAGTTTCTGCGTCCATTCCAGTGCACTCTTTGTATCTCCTGTAGGTATGAATTTGATCGTTATATTTAGCGCAAATCTTTTTGTAATTTTTTTTATAACATAGCCGGCCGGCCCTTTTGATAGTATACTGTTATCGTGCCTTTCACTATAAGCACTTGTTACAGCAAGCAACTGTACGGAGACGATAGAGGACAACGCCGGTTTGAGTGGTTATGGGCTATATTAGGCAAGTTACTATTACTGTTTTATGGTAAATAAAAAATAAATAAAAATAACAAACAAATATAATACTAGGTACATATACTAACGCCTATATCCCCGGAAGGGGAAATTCTTTACTTTTCTATTCTACTGCCGTTATAGCAAATAGCAAGCCACTTATCTAAGCCTGCTGCAATTCAAAAAATCCGGGCCCGCAGTAGGCCCGCAGAGGTAGATTTCGTGTTTTTTAAATTTTTATCTCCAAAATTATAAGTCGCATTAAAAACTTAAAATGTCTACATTGTAGAGTAAAATAAAAAATTAGCTTTCAAAATATTACGGATTGTAAAAAGGTTTACACTTTTTACAATTGGTAATATTTTGAAAGCTAATTTTAAAGCCTATCTTAACTAATTTAATATCTACCTCTTTCGGAGCTATGATTTTTTTACAACAAATTTTAGTCCAACCAATAGGTAGACTTTTCTTTGAAATACTTAAAATGAAATCGATCTTCCAATAATTAAACTAACAAATAATTGACACATTAGTTATAACACTTATAACAAGAGATCAAAAATATATATTAAGTTTACCTAAGAGATAATATGTAAAGCTAATGTACTCAAGTATATCAACATCAGTAAACGTGTAAGGTTGTTTTTCTTCCTCATATTTGTGGAGAGCTTCAAACATCCATGCGCGTGCGTTCACGAAATCTGATTCTTTGTATAGCACACGGCCTAGCTCGTAGCAGTCGCCTGCTGACATTGGTGAACTAGAAAACAAACAACCAATATACCAGAGTTAGGCATCAACAATTAAAAATTTAACCTAAGCGTCAAATGATTAACAAATTAATTGCAAATTATATTAATCATAATTAAATATTAATCGCACTTTACAATAAATATTTAGATTAAACTTTATTAATTGCAAAATCAAATTAAATTTCGCATCGCAATCGCAATTAACTTTAACTGTTTACACAAAACAAACATAAAAATATATAGATATACATTTATGTATCTAATATATATATATACATATATTTATTAAAATAAAAATATTTTTCAGTATATTGCAATTATTGTCAATTGTGGCGGTGGTAGTAACGATTAACAATTAATTAATTGTTAATCTTTAATCATAAGAACAATTTAATTTTGCCCAACACTGCAATATACCTCATCAATGTACATTTGTACATATTATAAAAATAAGAACAAACATGTGATAGCTGCTGTAAATCGTGAAGGAGATCCCTCGACTGTCTTCCGCATCCATCATCGAATCAACTACAGGCCTCTGTCATGTTGAATCATTAGAACTTCATATGTGTGCTAAGTTTAAATAAAATCGGTTTACAGTTCTAAAGTGGGTGACAATTATTCGTCCCCTATTTTAAAATTTAAAGCAGTCCAATTTTTTTTTTTTAAATATCCTTAATTTTTTCGTCGGTAAAACATTTAAAGTATGTTTATTGACTAGGAAGAATGGATAAAAGACATTTTTTCGTATCTCGATGGACTGTAGAAGTGTAGAGTGATATTATTCATACTTATGTATTTATAGAACGCGCAGAAATACGCAAGCAAAGCCGCTGATGAAAGCTATACTATACCATTTGTACCAGTAAGTGTAAGTAGGTAGGTAGGTTGGTAGTAAGAAAAATTATACTTTTTTATTATGTTTTTAAATAGTCGGAAGTTCTGGGCGAATTTAAACATTTTCAAAGCCACTGTGAACATCGGGAATAAGCCACAAATTGGTAACAAAGAAATAGAGAAGTTAATTTTATATTCTACAATCAGAAGTAATGTAACAAAGAAATAGAGCAGTTAATTTGATATTCTACACTCAGAAGTAATGTAACAAAGAAATAGAGAAGTTAATGTGATATTCTACACTCATAAGTAATGATACATACCTACCTATACCCGTGGTTTCATATCTAATATATAAAAACCAATGTATGTTGATTCGTGTTTTATGCACTGCCGTACCGTTGATCGGATCATCATGAAATCTTGCATACAACGTGTATGCGAGATACAGAGAAGGACAAAGGATACCCTTTATACAGAAACAAAGCCTGTTCCCGACGGATGGAAATACCTATTACTCTAATGCAAACGAAGCAACGCTAGCATAAAAGAAGTGATAACTTCTTTAAGCACAGTGGGCACTTTTGGTATGCTGGTGGTATGGTACGCTCAGGTAGACATATATACAAATACTAGCTGACCCGGCACACGTTGTTTTGCCATATTAATTATTTCTAATGAATATTTTGGTAGTCAAATAAAAAATAACTAACCTATTGTGGGGATGGGGTCTATGACTGAAAGAAAAATGGAGCGCTGTGGTCTATTGACGGCCTATAAAAATAACAAAACAGCAACCATTCATTTTCTTAATTCAAAGTACTTCATTAACTTAACTGACATATTTAAAGTTTAACAGTGGCAGAGCCATGCTTCGGCACGTATGGGCCGGCTTGAAAGGAGTGATATCATGACCTCACAGAAAACCGGCAGTGAAGCAATGCTTCGTTGTACTTCGCCAAGCGAGTGAGGTTACCAGTGGCCCTAACCCTTCCCTCTCTCTATTTTCCCTTCTCTCCTACTCCCACCTTAAAGGCCAGCAAGGCACTTGTGACTCTCGAGTTGTAGGTGCCCATGGACGGCGGTAGTCACTTACCATCAGGTGACCCGTCTGCTCGTTAACCCCGTATTCCATAAAAAAAATCGGTTGTCTGTAAAGTCGGTTTACTGACGATAGTTGAACTGACAACGTCATAGGGACGCCTCAGAGCGAGGTAACGCCGCATGAGTCATGTTTTTTCGGGCGTGCAGCCGGTTCCATCGAATTATAAGACATTGTCACGTCAAAAAAGTTTGACATCGACTTGACGGCAATCGATTATTACAATCGATTATAACAATCGCAATTTTGTATTTTCACTGGGTTAAATACTTTAAAAAAAGTGGACCAATGAAAGTAAAAATACTTATATCGCTATTAAAAAACCGGGGTTGATCGTAGAGAGTTGAAAATTCAGGGTTGTAGGTATTTTCTAATGCTGTATCATAAAAAAATAAAAAATAAATTATCTAAAAATAAAAATAAAAATTAGGGGTGGACTACCCTTAACATTTAGGGGGATGAAAAATAGATGTTGTCCGATTCTCAGACCTACCCAATATGCACACAAAATTTTATGAGAATCGGTCAAGCCGTTTCGGAGGAGTTTAACTAGAAACACCGCGACACGAGAATTTTATATATTAGATTTGTGTGTATGTATATCCTACTAATATTCTAAACGTGGAAGTTTGTGAGGATGTATGGATGTTTGTTACTCTTTCACGCTAAAACTTGGTATGTAGACAGCTGGAGACCTTGAATAACACATAGGGTAATTTTTATCCCGATATTCCTAGGGCACTGGGACTTACGCGGGTAAAACCGCGGAGCGCAGCTAGTCCTACTAATATTATAAACGTTATATTTTGTAAGGATGTATGGATGTTTGTTACTCTTTAACTCGAAGCGCGAAGCCGCGCGGGAACTGCTAGTTGTTAATATTTACACAATATTTAGCATATAATTTTAGACTGATATACACCTCAATCATAATTGCTCAAAGATACAAACAAAAGGATTTAACAATTTGTGACATGAATTACGTTAACCTGTTAACAACGTGTGACTTTCCCACGCCACGCTTATACTTCCCCGAAGGTTTAGGTGTATACTGGAGTGTTATTATGTTTTTTTACAAGGTGAATATAGAGTCACGTATTGTTCACGAGTCACATGATTACATTTATCCTACACTGAAAGTTTCAATTTTTATTGCTACTTAAGCCTTAAAAATGTTCCACAGCAGCAGAATAAATAACAGTACCAATTTAAAGAAAAAAATAAATAGAGCGCAAGATTTTACGAAAGATATTTGTCCACAAAGCTGAGCGAGTGTATAAGAAAAGCCTATCTTTGCCACCCAGTCACTGTCTATTATATGTCGTATCACGGTCCACGAGAGCTCTTATTACCTTGACCATAGCCAATATTTACGTGACAATTGTCTCTTGTGGTTGTCCTCTAATGATAATAAAAGGCACATTGTCTTAACATGGCTTTAAGCTGCTTTAAGCGATATTGAACTTATGTTTAAACCATTATCTAACTAATTTATGTAACTAAGCAATAATTCATAATTTTCATGTTCTTGCATGGGCATAATGTTATCAGTATAATTGGTAGCATTGTAAGTACCTATTGTATTATCATGTTTAGTGATATGTTATGTTGTAGTTAGCGAAGATTTAATTGTAAACTATAATCGTGGCATTAATATAGTTCATTATACACAAAAAGATAAAAAAGGAATAAAACATATTATTTCAACCCATTAAATGAACAATTAACATACGACACGATTTCAACTGTAGATAATTCTAGTCACGAAATTTTTTAGTACCTAAGTATATAATATTTATTATGTACTTACATATTTATATACATATACAACACAAATGCAATATTCTTTTAGGCACATATTTATAGCTCTTTGTCCATAGCAGTAGTAGTATATTTATCACTGTACGTACAAACTAATTTTATAGCCCCCTATGAAATCATTATAGTAGAGCAAGATCCCAGAGCCGTTCAGACCTTACTTATTTTTTTAAAGAATTTTTATTTATTTTTTGGTTGAACGCGCTAATCTCAAGAACTACTGGTATAAATAAAAAAAAAAAAATTTGTGTTGGAAAGCCTCATCGAGGAAGGCTATAGGCGACCACTACGACACTATGACCAATAAGAGCGGAGCATCAATGAAAAATATTGCAAAAACGGGGAAAATTTATCTCTCTTATATGCGCGGGTCAGCTATAGTCAGAGGCTATAGTAGAGCTATATAGTAGAGGCAGGGCTACATCACTCGCCGAGGTCGCGTTTTATATACCTACCAATTTAGCTAGCCGTGGACGGCAATAGTGTCAGTAGGGACGACAACGCGTAGCTGAGAGCACGCACGCACGATGAACATAAATAAAAACAAAATGCCAAATCGAACTTATTGTACAGTGGACGTGTTATGTTATTGGTAAATGTATTTATTATGTTAAATTGCGTTATTGCTAGATGTTAGCGATCTGTTAAATGCTTTCAAAATAAGTCGGAATAATTATTTTAGTTATTACTTATTTTGTCAATATAATTTAACAAATACTTTAGGTGTTTGTTCTTTACTCGCCATTGCCGCTAATAATAAATAATAGTTATCTTCTTAACAAAAATAATAAATGTTGCTTATATATATTCTATACAATGTATTATACAAACTGTACTAAATCAGGTTTAGAGTGTTTGGCCAGGGTGAATGTTGTTGTAATAAATGTAGTCTATTCAACTGTAAATAATAAACCCATAACATCTAGGAAAGGCGACGAACTTTGTAGGTGTGGACTGTCCGCGTATTCATTTGTTTCAGGCAAGGCGAACTGTCGGCTGCTTCTCTCACACAACATGTTTGACATGGTACCTACCTATAGGATTTTCTTAAAATACGAATTAAGACTAGGTGACTGAAATGTAAAATGTATTGAGAGCGGCACGGATAGAGGTATTTATTCGAGTAGGTAGTTATTTGTTAATTTATACTTTTGTATAACATAATATGTTATACAAATGTATTCATTTGAAGCACATATCATAAAACGGGTTGCCGATTTAAGAGCTCTCATAAAATACAAACAATTACAGGTAGCAGGCAGATACCTATTGTCTTTAATGCTCCGGTAATTGTAGACTTTCGTTGTAATAGTAAAAATGTTCATAATGATAATATCTGTGATATATTTCTGAAGATTCTGAACATCATTGGTTTATTATAAATCATACTCGCGCTATTATAAACTGACGAAGAAAATGTGACTTTTTGTATGAGAAATAAAGTATATTAAAGTTGGATAGTAAAGAAAACAGTATTTTAGAAAAATAAACAGTATTGTTTTTTTTAAATTAATTTTTGGATCTTCTCGCACAAATCAATATGTTACTGTAATTTTTTACATATTAAACCTCTCCACATATTAAATCTTAATTAAAACAAATGAGGAGCAAATTTTTTTTGATCAAATTGATAGAAGCCCTTTTACATACATTACAGAAAAGCAAGCATTGAATCGTAATCAGAGTATCTTTCTCCCGTCTACTCAGCAACCATTAGTAGGATATGTACATGTGTACAGAATCAACATTTTATATTACTATCGAAAGGTTTACGAATAATAATAATAACTTGACACATCTCACACACGGCCGTCTGATCCCAAACTAGGCAGAGCCTGTACTATGGTGACCAGACCGCTGATGAACATACTAATATATTTCTAAATACATACATATTATAGATAAATTACACCCAGACACAGAAAAAATGGTCATGCTCATCACACAATTATTTGTCCTGGGTAGGAATCGAACCCAATATTAAAAGTGAAGAATATTTTAATTACTTATAAAAAATTACACTTAGGTTAGAGAAATAATTTTATTTATCATTACCTATATAAAACTCAACACCCATAAATTTGATTATCAAATAAATAATCTATTTCATTATTTGTGTATTTTGTACAACCTTAAAGTGTCTGGCAAAGCGGTTACACACACAGACAAAGGTCGCGCGGTGGTTAAAGCGTTCTCAAGTTTCGAAATGCGGAAATAAGATATATTTCTGGTCGCAGCTAACGCCGGGTATTATAAAATTAATTTTGTAGGCTAATATAGCGTAGGTATTTTCACTTTTGTATGGGAGTGATGTATCTGTTACGAAGAAACTATTATCTTATCTGTGGTAGAGGGTCAGTTTACATACCGACATTTCGGCTGTGCCATTTCCAAACCTAGTGAGGTCTTGAAACTAGTTGTTGGGTTTTTACTGACCTTCGTTAGGGCGGGCCCGTTAGCTTCTACTCGAAATAAAAATCAAGATGTTAGCAATGCAGATATGACTAACATATTCGTAGGTACCAAACGCGCTATCCTTCATCCTTCATCTTTCAAAAATCAGTGCAAGATGGGTATCGAAAATACTCAATGCGCCTTAGAAACAAGTGCGACGCGAATGCTGTAAGGTATGTTGAAGGAATGTTAATAGAGATGGGTTTGGGATCTTGAGAGCCCATGCAGTGGCATAAAAAGAGTGCAGAGCGGCCGTAAGGTTTTTTGGGACTCTAAAGGAATTGTACGCGATCGAGTATACCGAAAAGGATGAAATCATATGCGATCACTTAGCAATTTAAAGAAAGCAGTTAAAGAAAAAAATCTAGGAAAACTCTCAGCGGGGGAGTTGCTGCTTCACGACAATGCACCTTTAAAGAAGAGAATGCGTCTTCAAAGAAATTAATCATCCTCCTTATAGTCCAGACCTAGCCCCTAGTGACTTTTACCTATTTTTAAATATAAATACAGATCGCTGTGGATTTTTTTTCAACAATGAAGAACTTAAGGAAGCAATTAAATCAAAGATTACAGAAACTTATTTTTAGAAGGTTAACAGAAACTTATTTCCCGACTATTGCAACAACCGCAATAGGTACACTTATTAGGGTATGCGGTTGTTTGAATATTCATTGAAAAATAGTTTTCTCACCATTATTTTTGACTTTTAGTTCATACCTATACCGAGAATACATTGAACGCCCCTCGTACCAATTACGTTTGATCAAAATAGACAGATTCATAGCTTAGCGTCGACTCGCTCACCGCTTCGAGATGGCTCCTCAAAAATAACTGGTAAAAAAATATTTGACACTAGGAAGGTTTGACGTCACAGTACGTTATTTCACACTAGGTGTTGCCCGCGACTTCCTTCGCGTTAAATTTCGGTGAAATCTATCCCACGGGAATCGAAAAATTATTTCGGGATAAAAAGTAGCCTATTCTAGGTTTTAATCTTTCTATTTATATATATGTGCATATTTTATCCAGATCCGTTCAGACGTTTTTGCGTGAAAGAGTAACAAACACCCTCCTTTCATTCATCCATCCATCCTCGCAAACTTTCGCCTTTATAATATTAGTTAGATAAGTTTAGTAAGGACTAATTAATTAATTCATTTGCGAATATGAGTATAATGAAAAAATAATTTGACTTGATATTAGTAGTACCTACTCAAAAACAAACTTTACAGTGATAATAAACACTTAAGAGCAGTATGTATGAATATGTAGGTACTTAATAAATTACATACCTATAAACAACGCCATTTAGTTTGCCTTCAGCAAGCTCTTTTATATCCAAATGATAAGTTTCCTGCAACCTTGTAAGTGCTTGTGCAGCGCCTGTTAGATCCTCCAGCGCTGGGTATTTGACATCCGGGTGATTCATTGTTAAATTCTTTATGAATTCTGAAAACAAAAATATAGTGAATGAACTAGCCTAAACAAAACCTGTTGTATTACAAAATGATAGCGTACAGCTTGAACAGTAAAAGAATGGACAAAAAAAATGGTGAAATACTGTGGCATCTCCAGTCTCAAAGCTTCAGATGACCTTAAACATTTATCATGTCTAAGGTCTTGTGGGAACTTGAACGTGTGTTTTGAGATAAAATGGGGCTTTATGGTTGAATAACATGTTGTAAAGTAAAAAGAGGATATGAGTATTGCGGCGAGAGCGGATTGGAAGCCAGTTCAGCTTTTGACGGAATTTTAAACCTTGATCATATTTTCGTAGCCCATATATGAATCTTATACAACAATTTTGAAGTCGCTTTTTTTTAAACACTTCCTGCAGATACAATGCATGAGGCGGACTTAATGCCGTAGGCATTTTCTACCAGTCAACCTTTGAGTGATACCATAAACTTAGTATTTAGTATATTAAGTTTATGAGTGATACAGAGATGTGTGTGGCAGGTGTATAATTGAAATAAGAAGAATTGTAAGTAATAATAATTCTTACATAAATAAACCTATATCATTATATATACTATATATATAAATTACACTTACATATATACATATAAATACATACAATACACATACTAATAATTATTCAGTCGACTCTGCCAAAAAGTTTGTGTAGAGCTGTCTTACTTTAACCTTTGAAAGTTTGTCGGTTAGCGGCCATCCTGATTTCTAGTGGGAGCGCATTCCAGAGGTTTACAGCTTGGACAGTGAAGGAAGAATCAACCATACTGGAATTATGGGAGGGACAAAGAAGGAGACGATTATTAGAAGAGCGGAGATTTCTGTCATGATTAGAAGACAAGTATTGGAAATGGGACGCTAGGTAAGAAGGGGAGTTGGGAGAGGGGAGTTGGGAGAGTAGAGAAGAGAGTGCTTTTTTGTTTAATACATTTCACAAAACCACCTATTGATATTTTTTTTTTGTGCTACTGACTTTCTTATCAACGTATAGCTTGCCTGTAAGACAAGATTTTGTTATAAATAAATAAATACCAATACCCTTTGTAAATAAATACCAATTCTATAATATTATACAATTTGAACCTATATAAAAATATCAAATTCATATTTAAAATATGAGTAGTATAAAAAGTAAACATCATTCTACTTAGTCATAGATCAATAGTGATTTTTTAATTTATAAAATAGTTCTCAAGCTTTTCGGAGTCTCCAAAAAGCCTTAAGTTTTTATAACAAAATATCATCTTCACCTCTTTCGTTGGATATTGTAAAATATCATTTACTAGTAGTTAGTACCAACGAAAGAGGAAACCTTATACTTGACTGACACCAACTGTAAATTGATACTGCTCAAGATTGTAGTCTCTCTCTGGTGCATGTAATATTTTTAAATTCCAACAGCGTGCGCTTTACTTACAACGCAACGTGAGCTCTGAGTAGTATTTCAAAGGTGCTTTTTTAAAGAAAATAAATCCTTAAGTAAAGGACGTACACGATAAAGTTATTACATAGATTGTGTTCTTGGTTTAGTAAACTTCTAACAACATAATAACACGACCTGCTAGATAATACATTTGTTTTCCTCCTGGGTACTGCTTTAGAGAAAGAACCGATTTTATGAACATCTATTAAGTTCTAAAATACATCAACGTACTTCACCTTTCTCTTGTCAAAAACCTTACCCCATAGATCGATTCACTTGATTACAATTTAAATTTTGACAACCTCAATAACCACAGGGAGTAAGATCCGTATATAGCAAAGTAAACTAAGCATTTACCTAATGTTTACGTTAGGTATAGATTATTCAAAGAGTCTACGATACTAACTCAATACACTTATTTTAGTTATTTCGAATACGTTATAGAATCTAGACAATAGATCAACAAGACAAGAAGGAATGAATATTACAAGTAGGTAATAAGGAAAGGTAAAACCACTACCTATTCTATACTAGCAACCCATCTATCTTCAACAATCATCGTCATATTGCAACCATTTTACACAAAAGTTGGGTAGTTAATGAGTTTATCGCGTTCAGACAGACTAGAGAGAGAGAAAGACAGACAGACGCGGCAAGGGACTTAGTTTTATAATATGAAGAAAGAAAGAAAAAGTATTTATTTCTTAAGTGACGTTAAAATAAAAGTAGTGAAGCACAATTTTCTATTACAATATTACAACTGCAAACGGTGAATTTAAAACATTTTGTTAAAAGACAATCGTTATTCAATAATTTCAGTTATTGCTCAAAAGCTACGAAGCAAGTAAGGTATTTTATTACTTGGTTAGTATTGTCATTGTCACGTCGTTTTTCCATTATAATGATCAAGTTTAATCACATTAAGTACCTCCCTTGATTCCCGCGATCGCGAAACTACTATTGTTTTATTAATATAAAAATTTAAGACAAAGAGTGTACCTATATCTATTATATTTTTATTATGACCGATGACCCTGTTAGCTTGATGGCAATTAAAGCATTTTTGAGCAAATTGTTGCAGGTTAATTACCATCAATAGTTAATGTCAGCGCGCCGGTGTATAAGATAGTTAAATAGAAAAACAAAAGGAATAAAGATCTTACCTGTTCCTATTTTTATACTATCTTCTATATAATCTAGATCTGTCGTCAGTCTTTTAATAAGGGTAAAAGCATTGATGGGATTACCCAAGTAGTTGGGAATGTCTTCCATCGCCTTTTCATGTTCTCGTTTGTAGAGATTTAAATGCCTGAAAATGATTAATAGTCTCTCAAAAATATTTTTTAAGGAAATAGTGTTGTTGCTGTGTAATCCTTGATTCGTCTTACCTTTTAAGTGTTGACAGTCTCTTCTCTTCCTTATCAATATAAAAATCTAAGTCGTCTATTATTCTTTTATGAGTTTCTAGCAAATGTTCGACTTCAGCTATTGCCGTGAATAGTTCTGCGTGTGTCTTTACGAAAATGTTGAAAAGCAGCACGACGCAAACTGCGTGCAGCACATTATAATTAGGAACCATTTTCGTGAGTTAGGTAACCTGTAAAGAAGGAATCAATTGAAATGTTATATCCAGTCTTTTTTTTTATGGTATAGGAGGCAAACGAGCAGTTGGGTCCCATGTGCACCTGCAACTCGAGAGTCACAAGTGCGTTGCCGGCCTTTAAGGTAGGAGTAAGGGGGGAAGAGCGGAAGAGGGAGGGTTAGGGTCTTTTTTTTTGTGCGTTTTCAGCCCACCGGGGTTTTCGGTGCGGCGGTGTGTCGGAATCGAACCGACTAAAACCACACGGTGTGCCGTACTGCGCCTTAAGTAGGAGGGATCCGGGAACAGCTTTCATTAAGACATCCGGACCCCCCCTAGCGCCTACCCGCAAAAGCGCGGGCACCACCTTCGGGCACACGCGGACGCCGCCTCCTCGCGGGAGGCCACTATAGCGGGTAGAGGGGAAAACCCGTCCCGTCCACCCGCGGCCACACTCAGGGCGGCATGAGGCGCTGGTAAGCGCGCCAGCGGCCATGGAGCGTATGACAGCCGGTAGCGACTGATCCATTCCGATGACTGCAGTGATGACTGCAACTGGGGCAAACCGCCAGCGTGTGCTGAGCCGAGTCCTCACTGCAGTCGCAGTGGTGACAGGCGGGACTCAATTCCCTCCTAGCGACCGAGTGCAGGTACTTCCCGAAGCAGCCGTGCCCGGAAAGAACCTGCGTCAGTCGGAAGGAAAGGGTCCCGTGTTGCCGCCCTACCCACTCGACGATGACCGGCTGGAGCGCCTCCACGGCGGCAAAGCCAGTACGTGGAGCCTCCAGCCGGGACGACCAACGAGCCATGGTGGCTCGGCGAGCGGCCTCTGGCCATTCGCGTACCTCTTCGGGCGGGAGCCGACTGCCGCCTCCCGCCCGGAACTCAGCCGTTCGCCGAAATACTTAGGCGAGCACTTCCGCCTCCAAATCCCACGGGGGAGTCCCGGCCAACGCGCACGCCGCCTCCGTCGACACGGTGCGGTATCCGCGTATGGCTCTAACCGCCATAACCCTCTGAGGGCGCCAGAGGCGTGCCCTATTCTGGGCGGTCAGAGCCTCCGCCCACACCGGTGCACCGTAAAGTGCCATTGACCGGACAACCCCCGTGTACAGCAGCCTCGTAGCGACGCTGGGTCCGCCCAAATTGGGCAAGAGTTGCCCAAGGGCAGACGCAGCGCCCACCAGCCTGGGAGCAAGCTGTTGGAAGTGCTCGTCGAAGCGCCACCTACCGTCGAGGATTAGGAGGAGGACCGAACTGACCTCGATAGAGGCGCCAGGGGGTGGACCACGACGGGGTCCATGGAATAAAAGGGCCTCCGTCTTATCCAGGGCCACCCGCAAACCCAGCGCCTCGATGCGCCCGACCACCAGAGAGACTCCCCTGTTGGCCAGGCGCGCCGCCTCGTGAAAGTTTACCTCCCGGGCTGTGACCAACGTGTCATCGGCGTAACAGATTACGCCGAGCCCGGAAGGGAAGGGAGGGTTAGGGCACAAATAATAAAAAAAATGGTGTAGAGCAATGCGGAGAGATGACATAACTCCTTTATAGGTACTGTTGCGAAAATCATTTTGACGTTAGTACCTGCAGTATCCTAGCTAGAGTATCTACCTAATATCAGTAGGTAAAATATGGTCAACGGATCTAGTGCTAATCATTCGTAAAATTAGCAGTTTCGATGCGCAGTAGACAATTTAGTATGAAATGCTGCACTGCGCATGTTAAACAGCTAAAATTCACGAATAGATCTATACGGTCAGTGGGACCGTATAGATGTAATTATAATATACCTACCTATTGTGCATCGTTTGTATCATTTCTTAATAACATTTGAATTTCAGCGGATAGCTTTGATGTTCGTTCACACAGATGATTTTCATTCGTTCATGCCTAATGCCTACCTACTCAAGTAAACAATGGAACACAAGGATATTGGAGCCAGGGCTGCACCCAGACCACGGGAGAGCCATGCTTCGGCACGTATGGGCGGGCTAGACTGGAGTGATACCACGGCCTCACAGAAAACCGGCAGTGAAGTAATGGTTGCATTGCTTTTCGCCGCGTGAGTGAGGTTACCGGAAGCCCTAACCCTTCCCTCTCCCCTATTTCCGTCCTTCCCCTGTCCCAGTCCCCCCTCTTCCCACTCGTCCCCCCTCTCCCCCTACTCCCACCTTAAAGGGCGGCAACGCACTTATGACTCTTGATTTACAGGTGCCCATGGGCGGCGGTAGTCATTTACCATCAGGTGACTCCGGTAACCCGTCTGCTCGTTTGTCCCCTATACAATAAAAAAAAAGAGGTCTCCTGAGCGGGTGGGTGATTTTGTCATGTGATAAACGCAATCTGTGATTTGAAAGCGCGCCTGCCGCCGGGGGCCCGATACTTACTGTTGAGTATTGTTTTATTTGTATCCTATGATACACAATCAGGCGAATGTTTGTTGTACCAAATTTTTTAAATATATATTTTTCCAAAATGCAGTGCATTCGGGTAAAATGGTCAAACAGTAGTTTTCGTCATAGTCAACTTCGTGAATAGCTAAAGATTTATCTTGTTCAAACAGAGGGCTCAGTTGGGTTAGTGCTCTGCACTTGATAGAGATAATATTTCAATGATTTAAATAATCCAGAAAAATCTCATCCTCAGAACACGAAGTTAAAGTGGGTAAGTAGGTAGTTAGGTTAGGTATTTTAGGTACTCAGTAGGAGTAGGTATGTATAGACTTACTTACCTTTTCATTTTATCCCTACAAAACCGACCTCCATAATACGAGTAGGTAGTTACCTACTCGTATCTATTTAGATATCAATAGATACTCAATGTCAATATAAATACTGTTATACTAATAATATAACATCAAATTATAGTAAAAACTAAATAATTTACGTACCACGACATGAGCGAAGGTGAATAATCTGAACCAAACCAGGGCTACATCACTCGATCGAGGTCGCGTTTTATATACCTACCAATTTAGCTTACCGTCTACGGGAAAAGTGTCAGTAGGGGCGACAACGCGTAGCTGAGAGCACGCACGCACGGCAGAACGGTCTTCTCCGTAAATAAAAACAAAATGTCAAATCGAACTTATTATGAAGTGGAGATGTTTTGTTATTGCTAAATGTATTTATTATGTTAAATTGCGTTATTGCTAGATGTTAGTGATCTGTAAAATCCTTTAAAAATAAGTTGCAAAAATGATTTTAGCTATTACTTTTTTGTCAATATAATATAAAAATACTTTAGATGTTTATTCTTTACTCGCCATTGCCGCGTGGCTTTACTAATAATAAATAATAGTTATCTTCTCAACAAAAAAATAAGTGTTACCTATTTATATATATATATATATATATATATATATATATATATATTCTATACAATGTTGTACTAAATCAGGTTTTGAGTGATTGGCCATAGTGATGTTGTAATAAATGTAGTCATTAAACCGTCAATAATAAACCCATAATTTCTACGAAAGGTGACGAACTTAGTAGGTGTGGACTGTAACTTGTATAGTAGGCAAGGCGAACTGACGGCTGCTTCTTTCACACAATATAGTTAGAAATATAGTGAAAATAATAATAAGAGCTACTGAAATGTAAAACTTATTGAGAGTTTTTATTTGAGTAGGTAGTTATTTGTTATTTAATACTTTTGTGTAACATAATATGTAATACAAAAGTATTAAATTATAAGAGTATCTTTCTTTAGTCTACGCAACAGCCATTACTAGCAACCGGCCCCAGCTTCGCACGGGTAGCAGAGACATCTTCAACAATCATAATCATATTTCAACCAATTTACACAAAACCTTAACAAAATTACATACCTAACTAAACCTTCCTCATAAATAGCTCTATCTATTGATGAAAACCGCATGAAAATCCGTTGAGTAGTTTTTGAGTTTATCGTGAATAGATAGAGAGACAAACGCGGCGGTGCAAAATGTAGTGATGTAGTGATAGTGATGTATATGTCTACAACATCAACATTTTATGTTACTATTGAAGGTTTAGGGATATTTTAATTTCCTATAAAAATTAAAGATATAAATTTCATAGGGGAAATAATTTTATTAATCATTATATAAAACTAATAAATTTTATTATAAAGTGTGTGTTCCGATATGCACTGCGAGAACTATAAGAACTGACGTCAATTTAGTATACTGCTAAGCCGTTCCTTTATAATTAGCTTTACTGGTTACTGTTTAATACGGAACACAGTCCAGGACTGCCATCTATGTTTTTTGACGCTGTTTTGACGTGAAAATAATTATCATATAATTATAGGTACAAGTTATCTGTTCAACAAGAAAAAATTTGTTTGAATGTAGTTATATTTAAAAATTTAATATTCAAGTCAATTGACAATAACTCGCATAATAAAAGTAAGTTTACTTTTTATTAAAAGAAAATATTGTTTTTTAAGTAACCGAATGCATAATAACTTTATAACCAAATTATTTAAATGGGGCTATGTACGGTAAAAGTGATGAACATATTTCAAAAAATAATTGTTTATTATTTAACTGGTAAAAAAATGTAGTTGATCACATGATCAAAGCACTGAGAGCACCTTTCCTCGAAAACGCCAGTGCTCACAGTACAAAAATGGCGACGATTTATGACGTCATATACTTCCCTAGGATACTGCGGCAGTATACTGACAGTCCATAACGGAACGAAATTATCCCCAGTATAAGAGCACTGAACAGTGCTCGCAGTGTGTATCGGGACATACACCAAATAAATAATAATTTATTTCATTATTTGTGTACTTTGTACAACCCTAGAGTGTCCGGCAGTTCGGCTACACGCACAGACGAAGGTCGCGCGGTGGGCAAGGCGTTCTCAACTTTCGAGAAGCGTAAATAAGATATATTTCTGGTCGCAGCTAACGCCAGGTATTATTATTTAAATTTTGTAGGCTATTATAACGTAGGTATTTTGAGTTTTGTATGAGAGTGATGTATCTGTTACGAAGTAACTATTATCTTATCTGTGACCAAACTGACCAAAGTAGCGATTTTGAACGGGTGGCGGGCGCGATTCGCGCCGTGTGACGTCATCATACCAAGCGCGGCTCCGAGCAAGCGTTTCGAAATAGCCGAAAAGAAAACTTTAATAACTTTGTCATTTTTTGTTGGATTTGAATCATTTAAAAAAACGAAATGATCAGAATGTTATAGCGCATACGCCCCCATATATAGAAATCTAAAATTTGGTTATGTGACTTATCCTCATTCTTCTGCATGTTTGTTTAAATGTTTCTTAAATTTTATAAATTGTGTTAACTCATCATCTTCTTTACCCTTATCTATTAACTAACTTTTCGTTATAAATGTAGATAATATGGATTTATATATTAAGTAATATATACAAAGTGTATTTGAAAAAGGACCACTTACTTAAATCACTCTAGCATGCAGTTGAACAAAAAAAAATTAAAAAAAAAACTATCCGTTTATAAGTTATGATAATATATGACCGTTTGAATTTCCAGGTATTTTTTTTTCGGTTTCTCATAAAAGTAGGTGGAACGTGTCAAGTTAAATATTTTAAATCGTATTTTTTTATTTTATTTTTTCTTTTGATTATAATCTCAATTTTCTCATCTTAAGAGCCCGGTTGATGGCAATAGGCTTGCCCACTATTACGTGAGTGGCAACAAATTACAGTTGGCGACCCCTATTACACGTGACTGTGACCAAATTACAGTTGACAAAATGTGGGGTGTAATACATCTCTGCCTACCCCTGGGGGGGTACAGGCGTGAGTGAAATATAAGTATGTATGTATTTTAAATAATGCCAATGACGTGCATCACTGGTGCAATGTGCAATCGATATAATATATAAAAAAAAAAATGGATTCAATAGTCACTTTATCAATCTATACTAATACTATAAAGAGGTAAAGTTTGTGAGTTTGAATGTTCGGAGTAATCTCCGGTACTAGGTACTGGTCCGATTTTGAAAATTCTTTTAGAGTTAAATAGCCTACTTATCGAGGAAGGCTATGGACTATGTACTATACGACCAATAGACACGGAATATGAATGAAAAATGGTGCAAAAAGGGGGAAATTTACAAACGCAGACGAAGATACGCGGGTCATCTAGTAATATTATAATAATCTTAATTGCCTGACACAAATGTTTCAATAAGTACTAATTTAGATCACAAATATAACAAAGACGTAAATAGATCCATCGATGTAATCTTAAAATATTTCTTGTTACTTTGTAAATTTTAAACAAATCACAACTTAGGTTAGCTAGGTAATATAATATTGGTAGTATTTCTAAACGTCGCGCGTCATTATATAGTTATTAAAATAGCTTGTATGAGTAGGCGCTTAGATTATATTTTAAACGGACGACGACGAAACGAATATACATAATAGTATTATTTGTTATTGGAGCCTATACTAGCATAAACTAAATATAGGAATGTGATCAATATTAAAAGCAGTTAGATTTGCTATTGAAGTTTAACCCATGGGGTTAATAGATAGCGTTATACTGTCAATGTTGCCGCCAATCACTGCTGATTCTAGTCCAGTAACAACCCGCCAACATAAAACTGACAATGATAAATAAATTATGTACATTGCTCTTTTGTATTTTAAAATAGAACAGACATCAACCTAAGGCGCCCATTACTCGGTAGGTTTTGCTGTCCGTTTTACCACAATCAAAACGGTGATTGACGAATAACCTATCGTATTTCATGATGAGATTTTAATGTCGATGTTATTTCATCAATCATGACTTTTGGTAATGATTGACGTTTGCATGAGCGTCTAATGGACGCCTAAGGATAAAGTGGATGTTTAAAAGATAAAATTGACGGTTTTTGATATGAATTCCGGAAGCTATTTGTAAGAGTTAAGTACGTGAGTACCTATTCTACGTGGGTGCAGGCATGAGCTAAAGTCAGTGAATTTAGATAAAACCAGTTGTTCCTTCATAATAAATATACCCATTTACATTCAAACTGCGGTTTTATATGCGTGAATCACAGCATTCACGGCTTAATTTATAGTTCAAGCTCATAAAATGTTATTAAGTTACGAATTTGAAAAAGCAACTTCGACTAGTGTGCTAATAAGTAGGTGAGATTATCGATAAATTTATTGTCATTAATATGATATTCGATTTATTATAGCCAAATCTTGTTAAGTAAACATGTTTTCGAATACAATGTTATGTTCGTTAGATTAGGTAATTTATTCTTTAAACAAAAGATATCCTAAATTGTAGCATATTAATACAAACATATTTAGAAAAACACATTCCAATATCTTTATATATATTCTTCTGTGCGTGTGTATGTCTCCTCCTAAACGGCTGGGCCGATTTTAATGAAATTTTTTGTGTGTCTTCAGGTGGATTCGAGAATGGTTTAGATTTACAATTGGACCCGGTAAATATTGCTGCGACAAAGAAATAATAAGTTCATTAATATACCTACTAATTTACAGCAGAATATTGTTATAACTAATATTATAATTTAAGATATTCATTATTCCTTAAGAAACATCAGTGCAATCAATTATGAATTATAATAACTAATATATTCATAAATAAATATAAACATAATATATATAGATAATAAGTTAATTGTTATAGCCACCATTCCATTATAATAAAAATAATAATAGGATATAGCTTCCTCCTCTTTTCTAAGTTCCCGTGCCCTACAGGGTTCATAATGTACTAGAATTATTGTTTAAACACCTTCATAACAGGAGTGCAATAAATCCATTTGATTTGTTTTGTGGCAAGAGTGTAAAAGCACTCATAGTAAAGTAACTACAATCAGAGGCTATTTATTAGGAGAATTTATAGCAAATACCTACTGGTTACTTGGGTTCCCTTTAACGAGTTTAAAAACGTTTTAAGTACCTATCTAATAAACAGAGCGATGAGTATGTATGTACAATAATATGTATCTAAATAGGTTGTGCTAGTTATATTACTAGGGCTTATTTTTAGAGTTCAGTTCCTCTAAAGGAAAAAAGGAACCCTTATAGGATCACTTAGATGTCCGTCTGTCTGTCTCTCTGTCTGTCAAGACCCTTTTTCTCAGGAGCCCGTGGAGGCATCAAGTTGAAATTAACATCAAATACTTTTTTCTGCGGTCCCTTGAAGCTGTAAAAAAGTCAATCTTTTAAGTCAACGCAAGACGGTAAGAAGCAAAATCTCAGAGCACAAATAAAGAAAAAAACTGTCAAAGGGACGCACGTCAAAAGTGAAAACACATACACACATATGTACACACACACAGCTGCTGAGCGTGACGGTCGCGCAAGTTCAGTGCTTTTTCCCCATACCAAAAGTGCTCAACGTACCTAGAGATGCAACGTGAGTTTTTGCTTGAAAAATCCGAGTCGTTAATTTGTTGTTATATATAACAACAAATTAACGACTTTCTTATTCTCATAAAAAATCTTTTTTGTGATTACAAACTTATATTTTGCGGTTGGAAAGATAACTTCGTCGTAAATCAATGTATGGTTAAAGTCTTCTTAGAACTGCAATGTTAAGTTAGTCTTTCGGAAAAAGCGGGCAAACTTCTTAGAGAATTTATTCCCGAGATGGACGTACTATCTACATAAATTTTGTTTGCTTACGGAACTCGTGCAGCTAGCACGAGTCAAGACTCGTACTAATCCGGCTTTTATTATGCGGTAAATAATAAAACAGAAACCCGGTCACACTATGTGTAATTCATTATGGCAGATAAAAAAAACTTGAAACGTGTAACTTGTATCTCAAATATTTAAAGTTTACAGTACGCGATAGCAGTGTATATAAACCTTTCGCGTTAGTCATTAGTTTCTGAATAAACTTACCTATCCAACTGACGAAAAATATGACTCATAACGGCAATGGCGTTTAAAATCGGTAAGTTATTTACCTTTTAGCCTTTACAAAATATTTTAACAGCTACGTTTAAACACACTTCAAAGACCAAAAGAACAGATAAGTACATATTTATTTTGTAGAGGGGACTAAGTACGCGGAAAATTTACAAACGCGGACGAAGTTGCGCGGGTCAGCTAGTCTATAATATTCTCTGAATTGCGCAACAAGCTCCCGTTCAAATATCGTCGACTGCTCGGACATACGCGCGACTGCTCGAGCATGCGCGTAATACCACAGATTACTAATGCCCGGTTCCTATAATCAAAAAACGATTTGTTTTGTTTATATACAAAAATATCACCAAAAAAAATTCAACCGCAAAATATAAGCTTGTAACAGCATTTTTTTAAATGTGATATATCACCAAATAAAGACTTTCGTTTTTTTCTTTATAGTATAAATGCCAGATTCTTTTTTCGAAAAAAAAAACAGGAATACTAGCCACGTGAGTCACACATTACTGGTATTCTTGTTAACCCCTCCAGCTAAGCTAAATGCTTGTGTTAGGAGTGGGTTCACGTCGGTACCGTGCACTGGGTGGAGTTCGAACCCGCAACCACTTGATCGCAAGTCCTACGCCTTAGCCATTTCGCTACCGCCACTTACTGCCGTATCATTCGATTGAAAAATCAAGCTTTAGAAGCTCGTTTTTTTTACAGCTTCAAGGGAGTAGGGACCGCAACATTACGCGTATCTGATAAATAGTGTCTTGACAAACAGAGAGACAGACGGACAAAGAAATGTTCCTATAAGGGTTTCCTTTATTCCAGTTTATGGATAAGATCTTTGGGCCAATTTTAGTTTAGAAATAATGGAAGTGGGAGTTTATAACTTAATATTATTATTACATTCTCTTTGTAGAAGTTCCTAGAAACTGCAAGAAATGATGATCGTATCATGGTTGAAACTTTATCCATTCATTTTTCAAAATGCAGTCACATTCAAAAGGCGATTAAGAATACCTAAAAGGATAAAACTCATGCTCAGTGTGATTTTTTACGGTCGGCCAATGACTGCTTACGGTATAAAATATAATTTAAGCCTGGCGATCATAAAGCATTTAACAGAATTTAAACCAAAGATTACATTTTTTGTATAACGGAGATTTTGAATGCTAATCATAATGCAGACTCATTTGATATGGGTGAAGTAATAAAAGTATTCTGACGTAACATAATACCTATACAGCTCTTGTTCTTACTATGTGTGTTCTACATAGAACATGATAAACGAACTTAAATAAATTACAATAGGTATTATACAGACAAATGCAAAAAAAAAGTGGTCA
The DNA here is from genome assembly GCA_949752705.1 of Callimorpha dominula. Lineage (NCBI taxonomy): Eukaryota > Metazoa > Arthropoda > Insecta > Lepidoptera > Erebidae > Callimorpha > Callimorpha dominula. Next base: position 15,917,210 of record OX456997.1, read on the forward strand.
AACACATCCACCACAAAAGTAGTCAATTGTTCATAATTATGTTTTAAATTTTACACGACTTGTTGCGGCAAATTGACAAAATATAGCGCATGACGGAAAAGATATTATCAATTTTAGTAAATAAGTACATTTAAACCATGTCACGAGTTTGAGCTTTGATAACAATCTAGATAGTTTCGTGAACCTTGTCCGTAGTAACAAATATTGAACAAAAGCTTAACAGAGCGAAACAATGTTTCGCGACGGAGTACTTAGAGAATTATTTTAAGTCGCAGGTTCAGCTTTACTGTGTGAAATAGGGTGTCATAAATATAGGAGCAGGAGAGCTTCGATACCAACTCAAAAGACACTAAGTCTTTTGAGTCGCTGCATAGACCAACCTTGACGGTTAACTATAATCCCACATTCACAAGTGGTCCTAGAGCGCTTAGGAGAAACTTCGCGTGCCTGCCTATGGATGTTCTCTACGCCTCTACTATGGTTTGTGTACTCAATAATTGTTAAAGATGTGCCTGTGACCATTTTGTACCACCGTAACATACGCAACTTTTAAAACTAAAGAGGTGGATTAATGTGTTTCGAAAATAACTTTCAAGATCAAAATCTGGAACACCTTGGTTTACTTAAATAACACTACAGAATGGAGTTCTAAAAAAGAAAATCAAAAGGTTTTTAAAAAGTCCGATCGATTCTACCCTGCGCAATTACTCGATTGTAAATTGGTGAATAATTATAATGATGAATAAAAGATATGAATGCTAATTTGTTGACATACCTAACCTATATTTTAGAAAAGTGTTTTGATAATTATTAAAATTGTAACGGGTTTCCTACGATTTGAAGTACAATTTGGCGCACATTTCATTTCAGGCAATTTTATAACATACGGGCATTTCCCTTTTAAGTTATTCAATACTGAATCGATCAAATTTTAAAAAAATATATATACGGTACCTAAAGTACATTATATGGGACCACCTCGGGAGTATAAAGTCCTTTCGAACTAAAAAAGATTTTTTTTAATCGGTTCACAATTGGCAAAAATATCGATGTACATACACAAAATAACATCGTCCACGTAAACAAAAAATTTCATAAAATAAAACTACTGGGCTAAACTATGTTAAATTTTTATGGGACCAAATAGCAACTATTCCGCATCAAACCAAAGAAAAATCACGTTAATCAGATCATAAATCTCAGCGTAATCGGTGTACATACATAAAAAAAAATACCAATCGAATTGAGAACCTCGTCCTTTTTGAAGTGGTAAAAAACATATTGAATTGAAAACAGTCTAATCTATCGAATACAGATGACTTATCTTTAATTAAACAGTAAAATATAAACAGTTAGTAATCATTATGTTATAAGTTAATTATTAATCATTATCTCACAATTTTAAACATAACTTACGGTAGGTATACTTACTGGGTATTCCTACTTTTTAACGATAAAAACATGTGGTGAACGTGATTCTGAGAGCGTCCCGGCGGCTGAGTATTATCATCGTTTTAATATAGATAATGAATGTTGCGTGGCGATCGAGTATTCTACAATTCAGAATGAATTCTCTAGAAACCTCCGACAATTGCTTCGAATTGATATTTATGAATTAATGGGGCAATGACCAACAGAAGCAAATGTGACTATTGTTCAATGTAGACAAATCGGCAGGAGTGCGCTGAATATTGATGTTAGTTTCGGAAATCGTAAAAGCATGTACGACTGACCTGAATCTGTATATATACCTGCAATAGGTATACGGGATGTGGTATCAGGTACAAAGATAAAGTATATTCATAAATTAAAGAGATATATAAATAAATAAAAAGCATAACGGTTAATAAACAGCACTTACTTTAGTTTTGGTGTGGTACTTTAGTACCTATCCATTAGCTTAATAAACTTAATAGGTATAAAGCTTTTGCACAACAATTCTATATACAAGTTCTACTAAGTAATTAAATTTCAATTGTAATAAACCTGCATAGACTAATGAGATTACCAGTTTACACCAATAGATGTATGGTAAGGAAATAACGGCACACACGTCATTGTTCCCAAATTTATTTTAGTATAAGGAACTCACTAAGACTACACACATTCACTGCAAATAAACTTGCCGACTTGAACACTAATACGAGTATACATATATAATATAATCAAAGCTTGCCGCTATCATTCAGTTGAAGGAACTAGATGAAACTAAAAAAGGTACATAATATGCAAAATCGAACCAAATAAATTTGCACAAATAAAGCGGGTAATTTATTAAGACCTAATAAATACTTACCAAATATATCAGCTATAGTCGAACCTAACCGATATGTTTTAAAAGTATAGACACATAAAATTACAGGAAAGGCCAGTTTCTAGTGCACTAATATCGAAATATCTAAATCAGGGCGACTGATAAAATCGTACCGAGTCTCGTATGCGTCCGCGCAACCGTTCGCGGGTCAACGAACAAACTACTGCCATTCAGTAGCTAGTGGCAAGCCGGTGACCTTATCTAACTGCGACGAGATGACGTGCTTTATTAATAATGTGTTATAAACACTAGGGGACGCTTCATGCTTTACAATTTGAGTCGATCTTATTGCGAGAATATCACTTGACAACAACACTGTAGCTAATCGTAATTCGTAAAGCATGTCCCCATAAAGCTCACCGATTTTTCTTTTAACATTCAAATAAACATTGAGAAAAGTTAGCACGGATACAGTAGCACATTAAAAACAGGAAGAATTTTTCATTAATTGTTAACCTTCTCATCGTAGCATAATGCGATTGAAGATTGACATTAAATAAAATAAATTATTATTATTAAGTTGCACGTAGGAAAAATGACTAAAAATAACTTAACGAACCGACCAACTGGATACAGGTGGAGCTTCCTATTGTAAGAAAGGATAAAGAAGTGTACTTTAGTCTACAGTAGGATAAAATAATTTATGCAGAGAGCCCTCAGTCATCTCCCGTAGAAAATAGTGTTTTAAAAAGCGAAAGCAATATTTAACAAAAGGAAAAAGTCTTGAAAACGAATGTCTAGAAGGATGTAAAATAAACGACAATCTCAAAAGTCAATAATAAGACCAGCAATCTAATACGATTGCTGGTCTTATTTTTGACTTTCTGCTCTGACTGCTAAAGCTGCTTGTTTAAAGTAATAACTCTAAACAAGCAATTCTTGTATGCATATATTTATTTATGTAAGTATTTATGATTTTTTTTACGTATGTATTTATATTTTGGGTATCTCGGAAACGGCACTAACGATTTTGATGAAATTTTGTATACAGATACAGTTTTGCATTTTAACTTTAACAGCATAGTTGTTTCCTTTAAAAACGCAATTTTACAAAAAAATCGGTTGTCTGTAAAGTCGGTTTACTGACGATAGTTGAACGTGACAACGTCATGGGAACGCCTCAGAGCGAGGTAACGCCGCATGAGTCATGTTTTTTCGTGCGTGCAGCCGGCTCCATCGAATTATAAGACGTTGTCACGTCAAAAAAAAATATTAAAAAAATTATGACGTTTTACAAAAAGCTACCGAACGAAGCTCGGTCTCCCAGGTACTAGACAATAATTTCTATAAATGTTCCGGAAACATAAATAGCAGTAAGCCATTTAGTATTTTGTCAATATTGAGAACTTATCAGTTGGTATCCATTCCACAGGTTTTATTAGGAACTTTAATTGATGCTATGAAAGTTCATATTAAAACCTGTGAAGTTAAGCTATGCCATGAATTTCATTAAGAAAACAAAATAACCCTTTTTAAATTTAAATGCTCGACAAATACATAATGTGTAAGCAAATCTATTGTACCCAAGGGTTGGTATTTACAGTATAGTGACAAAATAATCATCAAAGCATAATATTAATTGATTACTAGAACACAAAATCGTATGCTTAGCAAGCACTAATTAGAATTAAATATTCAAAAATCTATTCAATTCATCTACTGGTATTATCTGAAAGCATTACTGAATAACATATATTTGAATACATATTAGTATATCATATTACCTCAGTTATTTGGTAGATAGTTTAATCAATATGAATTGAACAGAATATTAATGAACTTTTAAAGTTTAACCTGTTTAACCAGCAAAAAATACATGTAATATATACTGATTTAAGTAAAGCCTTTGACCGTGTCTCGCATAAGATACTCCTTTGGAAACCATCTATGTACGGTATTACAGGTACCTTACTAAAGTGGCTACGGTCGTATCTTCATGAACGTACTTTCTCTGTAGTCGTTAACGGTTTTCGTTACTCGAGCTGTTACATCCGGAGTACCACAGGGTTCCCATATCGGCCCAATATTGTTCAATCTTTTGGTAAGTGATATGCCTACATGTTTCCATTTTTCTGAGAACTATATATATGCAGATGACTTGAAGTTTGGCAGAATAGTCGAATCCCTGAACGATGCCTCTTTGCTCTAAGATGATCTAAACAGATTGTGTGAATGGTGTGACCAAAACGAGATGCAACTTAATGCCCAAAAATGTTTTCATATCAAATTCTCTCGAAAGGTCAACCTATTAGACTGTAACTATTATATGGGCAATGAGAAGATTCAGCAACTTGATCAAATAAAAGACCTGGTGTAATCATGGATGTAACATAGAAAGTATCATTAAAGGAGCATCTAGAATGCTAGGATTTATGTTATGAATTAGCTATTATCCTAATAACTGTATTACTTAAAATTTGTGGAAATAGTTTAATATATTAAATATTGCTAAAACAAGGCAGCATGCTATGCGGTTTTGTTCGTGTCCACGACCTCCTTGCTAAGGTTGGAAGTAAAAATTATAAATTCTTCGTTTTTTGCGTGATGTTCGAATATGAAACTTAAAGATTGTACTAATCTTTAAGTTTTAGCTTATTTTACAGCGGAAAACAAGAATTTAATGTAATGTTTAATGTAATGTAAAATAAGCTATCTAGGCAAGTAAAATATTAAATTTCGTAGGACATCACGAAATTTATTATTATATACGAAATATTACTGATTTAAATTTTGTTTATAAAGTTAAGAATACATTAACCTATTATTATTTAGATTACTTTTTAATACTTGGCATATTTACATCAATTTATTGACTGTTACAGTTTAAAATTAAATTAACCAAATACTTTCATTCAGTACATCACATGTAATACTAGTGGAACGGGAAAGTAACGTAATGGAATTCTAAGGTATAGGTCACATGAAATTTATAAAATATTTTGATTCTTAATTAAAGGTGTATATTTGAAAAAAAAAAATATTTCTTGGTCCGTTTGTCTTGGTGGCGAGCAATGATAGTAATATTTGAAAGTTTATTTAGTTATTGTATTACCATAATTGATTTAAAATAATAACTTTGTGATTAAGAATAAGTAATTAAGAGGAAATATCAAACATAATAAAGACAGTTTTGTAAAAAAATTATAAAGGTAAAACTACTTTTAAATTTACTATAATTATATATATTTATTGTGTTTCTTTCATGCCATAGAAATTGTATTATTTTGAAGTGTCCAGTACCAAAATGTAGCATATGGATAATAATTATATAATAGCACTTATATTTCTGAGGTTAATGCTAGTGTTTATATTTTATTGAGAAGTCTATTATGTTTATATTAATATAACAAAGGTAATTTTTGAAATGTATTGTATTTTCATTAAAAAAGACTCTGTATACTTTGTGGCGTATTGGAATTCTCTAGTGGAAACATAAGTTTTAAATCAGTTTTTTTCGGATTTCCGTAATAATTTTGATATAAATATACTTTCATTAAAATTTATATTAATTATCAAACGCATTTAATCACAATAAAATGAAAATAATATATTTAATTTGGAGTGGAATTCCTATTACGTGACATGCAAAATTATTGAAAAGCGCCCCGCGGTTTCACCCGCGTAAGTTCCAATCCTGTGGTAATATCGGGATAAAAAGTAGCCTATATGTTAATCCAGGTCTCCAGCTATCTACATACCAAGTTTTAGCGCAATCGGTTCAGTAGCTTTGGCGTGAAAGAGTAACAAACAAACATCCATCCATCCATCCATCCAAACTTTCACATTTATAATATTAGTGGGATTGTATTGTGTATGTATATTTCACAGAAAGGTTTAAAAATTAATTTGAGTACCTAGTTCAATATAGCAAGCTGTATTTACCTGTAATTATTTGTTACATTCAGTTTAAAACATATTGAATGTAATTTTTGTTGCTTGTAACCATGTAAACAAATGTTGGTAAATCATAATAAATAAATAAATTGATTACTAGAACACAAAATCGTTATGCTTAGCAAGCACTAATCAGAATTAAATAATTAAAAAATCTATTCAATTCATCTACTGGTATTATCTGATAGCATTACTGAAAAACATACATTTGAATACATATTAGTATATCATATTACCTCAGTTATTTGGTAGACAGTTTAATCAATATGAATTGAACAGACTATTAATGAACTTTTAAAGTTTAAACAGTTTGATACAACAAGATATTAAAATATAAGGAAAAATTATAGCAATTCCTATGTAAATTGAACACAGTCATGAAGGATATGGATATAATTTTGATGTGTCTATAAAATGTATTAATATTCTTAGCCAAAACAGCAGAATAAAATAAATGCGATACAAAATTTCTACGATATGTTCAACATTTCTGAAACAAACCTATATCGAAACTATCTACAGTTACGAATGGTAGTAATAAATTATATAATTATTGAAAAGACAGCTTGATAATTCAAACTTCAATCATTCTTGAAAATTTGTAATATTTCCTTATAGATTTATTTATTAATACACAACATTTTATCTGTTACAGGTTTATGATATTTTGAAGCGATCGTGCGACCAAACCAAGTCACAAAATAGATAAGATACAATTAATTTTACCTGATACATTTAGATATAAACACTGGACAATAATCTCCTTTTTAGACCCTACTAGAATTAATTCCAAACACTGACCGTGTTCACAACGAAGTACGATTCACAACCGACTGACAGTTGAGTTAAATAAACTAATGACATTGTTGACAAACAGAAATGGGAAAAGTGTTGCCAGACCTCCTTTCCAATCTATTGTAGGGTCAGTGTAATACTAGATGAAAGAAGAAAAGTAAATACGAAATATAGTCACGTGACTTGAACTAAAAATTAAATTTTCCTCGAGTACGACCAGGCCAGGTAAAGTCCACTCCACAGTGTTGGTATAAAGCTACAAGTACATGGCGAGGTCGACTAAACTTGGAAAATTTTGTTGGTCTGAAGCGCTTCTGCCGGGCCCCCCATTACTTTAATACTTACTTACGCGCTGCATCGCGTTGTCCGTTCATATTGAGACTATCAAGTTATTAGTACCTAGCCTAGATTTATTTGTTCACAAAAATGGAGTAATGATTTACTAGTTATTAAACATTCAGTAAAAAAAAAAGACTTAGGCGATAATAACCATATAAAATAATGAAAAATAATTAGAATGTTTCTAAATTAAATTTGTAATGAAACAGGTTGGTACTAAAGAGTTGTTATTTATATCACTAACAAACAACAAAATAAGAACACTTCATGCGCGGCGAGCCGCTCGGGCGAGGCACTCGACGAGTGCTGGCGAGTACGAGCTACCGTCCACACACTCGTCACCGCTCGTGTAGGCTCGTATCATTCAGTCGCCAGTGTTGCCACGAAACCTTGGATCAATCAATGGTGGAGGGCGATTGTGAAACATACTAATGGAATAATACGATTATGAAGATGTGTCGATACCCGTTGGTAATAGGTGTAATAACTAATAATAATAATTGTCGTGTCTGTCGCGGGGATGCGATGAAATGTGAACAAACGCACTTGATAAGTAAAGTTTTCTTTCAAATGCACTTTTTTAATATGTTATAAAATATTTTTAAAACATAAATAGTTTTATATCTGATACTTCAATGTAACGTAATCTTTTAATTTATATAACGGGTTTAGTTAAATATCCAAATTATTCTCATTTTTCCTAATATAGGTACTTACGAGCAGTTCAATTCAGGATATTAGTATGTATTCAGTCTATGGTTCAGTTTCAGTTACCAAGTTTTAGAAGTTATTCATTAAGTGAGGAAATGTTTATAATCAATATTATAATAATATTGTTTATATGCGTTAATCTCTGGAAATATCAATCACATTTGAATCATTATTTTTGTATTGGATAGAGTATTTATTAAGAAAGGTTACAAGGCCATGTAACCATAAACACAGGTGAATTGAGTGCTTTAACCTTTTCAAAAGTGAAAATTTTCTGTGAACATTTTATGCAGTTTTTTTTTTGTTTCTTTAAAAAAAGACTACTAGGAACGTGTGTCACACATTACTAGTATTCTTGTTAACCCCTCCAGCTAAGCTAAAATGCTTGTGTTAGGAGTGGGTTCACGTCAGTAGTGCACTGGTTGGGGTTCGAACCCGCAACCACTCAATCGCAAGTCCGACGCCTTAGCCATTACACTACCGCCGCTTTTTACTACTACTAAGTAGGTATGTTGTGTCCGTTCGATCTTGTCCATCCCGGGGAAGATATATAAAATACAGTCGGCGGCCAACAGACTCTCACCGAACACAGCAATTACAATTACAATACAACAGTTGTATACATGCTTTATAAATAAAATTTCAAAATAAATTTCTTTGTTTCGTTATAATTTTATTGTATTTAACACTACAATATACATTTATATCTAATTCTTTTTTTGTGACGTAAGTTAATTTATAACGGATTTAAAAAAAAAATCTTTATGAAAATAGAATCAATAATCGATGAAAAAATCAGTACTACTAATTAGTAAATGAGAATTGTCAAAAATGCTATTCTGGTAAGAACCAAAGATTGACATTCTGATCTGAAATTACATGGCCGTTCGATGTAACTATTATATAAATGCAACATTATCTGGAACTTGAATCAAGAAATAAAGCAATCTTGTTTTTTTATTTAAAACATAACATTAAAAAACCCTATAGTAATTATACTAATTCGATCGTGTCCGTCCCGGAGAAGATATGAAACATGGTCGGCGGCAAACAAACTCGCGCCGCACACAGCTTTTACAACAGTAGTATACACCTTTGATAAATAAAGTTTCAAAATCATTTTCTTTGTTTCGTTATAATTGTATTTAACAAAACAATACAGATTTATATCTAACACTTTATTGTGACGTAAGGTAATTTATACGGATTTATGTTAAATGTAGAGGTATTAAGTAAAAAAAAAAACTTGAGAGGTGTCAAGGGACACCCGGATGGAACGAAGTTTCAAGACAAAACGAAACTAACTGGCTTGCTTTCTATGAGAGAGAGAGAGAGAGAGACAGAGAAACACGCGCACGCGTGCGGCGTGCGCGGCTTACAACTATAGCAAAAAGTGTCAAAAAGACTCCTGAGGGTTAACAGCACGTGAGCCAGTGTCAGCACTGGTGTCAGCGGTTGCAGATACTTATAGACTGTACTAAAAAAGTAAGCTAGCTTTAATAGTTTATTTTTTAAGAAAATCAATGTGAAGGCAGCAACCAGTTCGCCATTACCAACTAAGTTTGTAACCCCCCGGTAATACGCGGGACTACAAATTAGCTTTTAACGGGAACGACTAGTTTGGTCCTTGACCTGATATATAAAATTTATCCGGAGTAATTCGGACACATAGGTCTGAAATTACAAGTAAATTTGTAAAGCAATTTAATAAAAAATCCAACTGCACCTATTATGTATTCCGTGACTGCACCGAGATAAGATTAAAAAGTTAAATAAAAATTAAACAATCGCTGATAACGCAGAAACGATTAGCCCTAGCCCAAAAATAACGATTTTTTCGACCCCCTTCCCAAACACACACCTGGTATGACGAAATCCACTCCTACCCTACCCACCCTAAAACATCAACCCCTACCCTACCCACCCTAAAAATTTCAACTCCTCACCTGAATATACTGTCGGGCGCTCAGATTAGTGAGACTCCCGGTCTGGCAGCGTCCGAATTGCTGTTTTAAGGTAAAATTGGAAACTAAATAAAATTTTAAAAAAACGCTCATAACGCAGAAACGGTTAGTCCTAGCCTAAAAATAACGCTTTTTTTCGACCCACCACCTCTTTTTTGGTAGGGTCCGAACAGCTGTTATATATAGATAGTCTTTCTCATTTATGTAAGATTGTAAATTAAATAAAAAAGTGTCGTTACAACTTTTGGTCTTAATTTTGGTCTTAATTTTTTCCGTCTAGCCCCCTTTCGCAACGCGCGATAAGGAACTTCGTTCCAAAATAAAATGTTTATGAAATTAAAATCAATTTTCGATGAAAAAATCAGTATTAGTAATTAGTAAATATTTCGACTATGTCAATCATTCATGATCGCCCACCTCTACAAATATACAACACGAGCGCACACGAGCGTGTGGCCAGCCGCTCGCGCTCGCCACTCGCCACTTTGATCTTCGCCAAAATACCGACAAGAACGCGAGCGGTGGCGAGTGCACACGAGGCGAGCCGAGCGACCCTCTTCACATGCGCCACTCGCCACCGCTTGCCTGCACTCGGCGAGTGTGAAGGACGGGGATTATAGCTTAAATGAAAAGTTGGGTATGTTCGTACATTTTTTTCATTTTAATATTAGCGCAGATATGCACATGCAACGACAGATTGTTACTCAGCAATTCAAAACCTGTTAAATGTAATGAGGAAAGAAAGAAAAAAAAAAAAAAAGAAATTTGATAGATTTTAGTAGTGTGATCCGCCGGCCACCGTATATTCTCGTTAAACCTCAATCAATAGTTAAATATGATTTAGCAGACATGTTAAAATTAAAAAATAAGAACTTATTAAAAAAATAGAAAACCACAAAATGTAAGTTACCTTGAAATGGAATGAAATAAGTATGATTAACTAATTTTGTTACACTATTTGAGTTGATAATTGTTACTAATCGATAAAAACTATTATGTGGACTGTATTTAATAACTTATTTTTACTGATCGGCATGATCCGGCTCAAAGGACCACTTTAATATAAGTTTGTGCATAAGCTATTGCTGGTTGGTTCACAGCGGGCGGTTACCTAGCGGCTTATCTGGCATGTCTAAACCCAGTGATATCAAGCAGGAACAAACAAATAGCTTCAGAAATGGGAAAAGGTTGGGAGAACTCACCAGTCGGAAGCACTTCCACGAACCCGGTTCATCAGAGCTAGTTTGGCAGGTCCAGACAAGAGTCCCACACAGCACAGACAGGGGATCACACTCCACACCAAATGTGCACGGTTTTTACTAACGAGATCAGTCTATTTCCAATGGTTTTTAATATTTTTCGCGAGCGACAACGTGAGCGCACAATGCGGCCATTAGAGTTATTTATTGAGTGTCGGCGCACTAGATGGCACTGATTGGAATTCGCTTCATGTGCATAAGGATAAGGGAAGTGGAGATTTAGGTAATGATATTTGGATAGGAACTTAATAAGGACTGTTCCCAAGCCGCAACACACATACAATTTTTCTTTTTTTAAGATGTCGGCATTTTTTTGTTTTAAAAATATCAACATTTCATTTGTTTAATTCAGAAATGTTTAAATTAACAAATGACTGCTAAATTAGACTCATTTAATGTCTTATTTTTGGTTTTATAACATTTTAAATGCTTCATAAGTGTACGAGCTAATACCAAGTTTTAAAGCAAAAGTACGAGATTTTTAGTTTTGTACGAGAAAAAAAATTCTAAGGTTGGCAGCCCTGATTGGCCTGAGTGTCATTTATTGTGGTAGATTTTGAGGTTAAATTGTGTAGTGGCATTCTTTTGAAATACCTTGTATTTTAGTAACTTTACAGACTTGTGTAGTGTAAATAATGTCTAAATTAAAAATAAAGGTCATTAGTCGAAATCCCGATGATTATTTACGTGCTACTAAGAGAGATATCCACAAGTGTGAGTTAATATCTAGTTTTGATTTATTAATAGGTAATGTTTTTGCATTACCTACCTAGTAATAGATAGATTTATCATGTATTAAAACTTAAACTTTGAAAACATTGTGATAAACTACTAGTATACGTGTTAATCTTTCTAGTACCGAGGAATTATGATCCGAGTTTACATCCACTTGAAGCATCTCGTGAATATGTACGGGCGATGAATGCCGTTAAACTTGAAAGAGTTTTTGCTAAGCCTTTTATTGGTAATCTTGATGGACATAGAGATGGTGTTTCAAGTTTGGGGAAACATCCAAGCAGACTCGCTGTTCTAGCTAGTGGTGCATTTGATGGGGAAATTCGCGTTTGGGATTTAACTGTAAAAAAATGCACAAGAAATTTTGTAGCACATGAAGGCTGGGTACGCGCCTTATGTTACACTCCTAGTGGAGAGACTTTTACTAGTGTTGGTGATGACAAAACTATTAAAACATGGAAGTCTGAAGTACTTTCAACTGAGGATGAAGAACCTGTTAATACACTTTTAAGTATGTCAGTAGTGTCAGGCATAACACATCACAGAACTAAGCCCTTATTTGCAACATGTGGTGAACATTGCCAATTGTGGGAAAAAACTAGGAATGAGCCTGTGAAAGTTTTCAAATGGGGAGTAGACAGTCTTCACCATGTATCTTTTAATCAGGTATTTATTCTTAAATTTAATTAACCTTTTGCATGCCAATGACAACTATAGTGACACAACGATCTCGTGCCTGAGATGCCAACAACAACAAAAGTTCGCCCAATTTCGTTATTTTTAAAACACTGTTTTTATGTACTAAGCACCCTGTACTGAGTGTTAATGGACTTTCAAAATGTTCTTAGAAGATGAACATAACTTTTAGAATACATTTTGTGTAATAATTTAATATAGTTACATAACAATTAGTGTCTGAAATAAGCATACAATTCTATCAATTTTTTCCATCTCTTAGACGCCAATGACGACTTTAGATGCCAGATAAAGGTGGGAAACGTTGAAAAATAATAAAACTTACTTACTAATAAAATTGACCTGACCGAGTGACCGGTGCGGTGCTACTTATAAAATAAGTTACCTAACTTATTTGATAAGTAGCACCGCACCAGTTGTACGTACATCAAAGTATCTACAATCTTTCTAAGATCTTGTATGTAACTAATTTTACGAGTGCAAGTAGGTAGAATTATCATGTAAATGTGCTGCGCACGTGACAATCTATTTTAATATAATTTTAATTTGTAGTACTTCCTTCTACTACATAATATTTATATAGAAATAATACATAATCTGTTTTCCTCAGTATTCTGGTGACAGGCAACTTGAGTCTAAATTATGTTCTGCTATAGCTTTACGTATAAAGTCAATTATTCTGACATAAACTAATGAGTGATTTTCTGGTTAAAATATCCTTGAAATAGCTATGAAAGTGTTTTTATTGTAGTTTAATTACTAATCATCCTTGGTAATGACCTCAAATTGCAATAATAAACAAAATAATATTTGAGTATGTCCCCCCACTAGCGAAAATACTTAGCAGATATCATTTTTACTAGGCTTGGCGTCCGTGGTGAAGTAACGCTTTTAGACGCTGGCTTGCAAAAGGTTAACAAATACTCACTACCTGAGTTTTATATAGTAAGATTAAATAATAGAAAATTTTGTCATCCTTCCACCTCACGAGTACTAGGCATTTTAAAGCAACACTAAGTGTTACTGGATTATTCTATTGCTATAGTGTGTAAAGGATAAAGTAATTGGTTCCCCCTGTCTTCTAAAGTGCCTTTGTTAATTTTGCTATTGTTAGCTTATCTTAAGATAATCTAATTTAGAATAAGGTTTGGTTAAGGAAAGAGATGAGGGATGTATTTATTGGCCTCTCTTATAAACTGTCTTTTAAGGGTAAAATTTTTTTTTAACCGTTTAAAACACTGAAATTACTGCAATAAATGTACATAGTAGTGTGTGTGCAATCTGTTTGTCTCTGCTTATATTTACAGCAATGGTTGCCAGTAAAATGATATTGCTTGTGATTTTTCAGGTGGAACAAAATCTACTTGCGTCGTGTGCAAGTGACAGGAGTGTAATTTTGTATGATTGCCGTGAATCTGGTCCACTGAGGAAAGTTGTAATGGAGTTGAGATCTAATGCTTTATCATGGAACCCAATGGAAGCTTTCATTTTTACTGTTGCCAATGAGGATTACAAGTATGTAGTTTAAGTATTCATTTAATTATATTTTTTCCACCATAAATAATACACAATAAATGGCCTGACAAACAATTTAATGGTTAACAGTGACCTATGGCTGGCTTACATTGTGAACAATAACAAGCCCTGTACAGATATCTCCCTCACATTTCTTAAGCAGAGATTTCACTGTTAATTGATGCAAAAAAACTATAATCATGGAGAGGACTACCATATCTCCATCACCTTAAGCCTGTCCAATTAGGAATAGTAATAAGTGTAAAAGGTTGGCAACCTTTTACACTTATTACTAACCAACTTTTAAACCTCTCTCTTTATGCAATCTTTTTTTTGAGAGAGATAGAGAGCTAAATTAAGTGAAGATTTTATTTTGTGCTACCTGCTGTTTAATTACTAATTTCCATCCAGTGTAATTTATTACACACTTTATTTATTTCTAGAAATATGTATGTATTTTAAACATGAATGTTCTTATTTTTTTTATTTCAGTTTGTACACTTTTGATGTCAGAAAATTAAGACAACCTATAAACATTCATATGGGACACACATCTGCAGTTATAGATGTAGATTATGCACCAACTGGCAGAGAATTTGTAGCTGGTAGTTATGACAAAACTGTTAGGATATTTGAGAGCCTAAAAGGAAACTCTAGAGATGTATATCACACTAAACGAATGCAGCGACTTACATGTGTAAAGTGGACTTTAGACAACAAATATATTCTATCAGGTTCTGATGAAATGAATATTAGAATGTGGAAAGCAAGAGCTTCTGAAAAACTTGGTGTAGTAAGTATTCCTTATAAATTTAGTCTTATAGCAACAATATCTACATAATGACATTAATGTGAACCTATGAGTAAAAATATTGAACAGGATCTATAAGATTTTGTCTTTTTATAGGATTTTGTGTGTGAAAGCTCACTTCGAATTGAACCCTCACTCTTTCATTATCCTTTTTGGTTCAAGTTGCCAAAGTCTGTAATAAACTGCTTGCATCTATTTTATCTTGAGTAGAGTGAATATGTTTCTCTTGGGTAGGCGTAGCTACACATTATAATAACTTGCATTAGAACATAACACAGTATTGTATTATATTATTTCATTAAATATGTATTGTTAAACTATCTGGTGATGTAAAAGAGTGGCCGTGAGTTTGTTTGCCCGATTTCTTCTCACAAGGCTCAACTGTTTGGGAACGGGTGGTTAGAGATTGACATTGGCAGATAGCGACTTACCTGTTTTGCAATGCGGTATTATTTATTTTTATATATTATTTGTTTTACTTTTCACAAAGCAACCTATTGTTGCAGTGACATTGCATTGATCTATAATTTTAAAATATTATTTAATAAAAAACGTTTTCATACAATTTTTATAGAATTTTATGAAATAAAAATATTTGACTTTGCTCTACGCAAATGCTTTTAAACATGGAACGGTTTTTTTTTATAGCTAATTGCATATTTATGTGGGTCCAAACATATTAAATTGATATAAATTATGAAGATTATTATTATGTAAACACATATGGACACACATGAACGCCTAATATGTAAAAATAAAAAATAATTACTATTTTCAGCTCAAACCCCGTGAGAGAACCGCACTGAATTATTCGGAATCTTTGAAAGAGAAATTCGCCAATCATCCACAAGTGAAACGCATTGCAAGACATAGACACGTTCCTAAACACATTTTGAATGCCCAAAAAGAGATCAGAACTATAAAAGAGAAAAATAAAAGGAAAGAGGGCAATAGACGTACTCATAGTAAACCTGGCGCCGTACCTTTCGTTCCTGAACGGCAAAGACACATTGTTAAGGAGGATGAATAAAAAAATTGTCTTCCCTATACTAACTAGTTTCATTTGGTAGTGTTCAGTGCTACTCATTTTAATAATAAACAGTTTAGGTCGTACTTTTATTGTTTAAGTAACACAGAGATCTAAATTTTAAGTAACACAGACATCAAGGGAACATTCGCTGCCTAATACTTATGTGTATAATATAAATAAGGTATAGAAGTAGCATAATGACTAAACACAGAAGTAAGGCTGCTAAACACACATATAGCAGCAATATATCTCTAATTCAACCGGCTTGGTTTATTGGCCTGCTGATGCGATTTGGAACTGTCACTGTCCGGATATCCAGTCTGAAAAGATAAAAACACTGTTATACCTTCAAATCTATATAACGGGTGTAAGAAACGGCCTGCCAAATGTTAAAATAGTAGATTCAGAATCATCATTCTGAAAATCATTGGACTTCCGCAACTTTTGTTTTTTCAATGTTTTGGTTAAAAGTGATATCACAATGAGTAAACAGAACATTTTACCGAAAAAAAAAAACAACGGCTTACGACTAAAAACTGCAATGTAATCAATTAAACAACATTTATGCAATCAGCTGCGGTGCCAAACGTTTAAGGTCATTCGTACCGCATAAAAGGAATATCCACAGGAAGATGTTTTTTAAGTTCTTCGAGATGGTGAAATTTACACGCTGTATTATTATGTTATTAAGTGAAGAAAATTCTTTTTACGCCTTTTAAGAAAATTTCTTGAATATGGAATATTTAAAGTTTATGTACCTATAAAAGTACAGAAAGCTACAATTTTTAAACAATTTGTAAATTTCTCCATTAAGCTATACGCATCCAGTATATATGTATGTTGACCTATCTGGTGGTACGTAAGACTATACAATGACAGTTCAAATTGTACTAGCCAATGAAATAAACCAACAATGAGTTAATGTCGAAATTAGATTGACCACGCGATCTCAAGTAGTAACTATATATTCGCGTTTCAAACTTATCACTAAAACAGTAGAGAAGCGGGAAGCTTACGGTAAGCTAACGTAATTTTTCAGCTGACCCCACCTCACCTCACCTCACCCTCTGCGCCGTTTCCCAACTAAGTTGGAGTCTCGATTATATTCGATTCGAATATATTTATATTCGTTCCATATTTTACATGAAGCGACTGCCATTAGACCTCCACAACCCAAGTACTAGAGATATCGAAGTATTGTAGTTGGATCAGGTTGTCGGACTTTTTAGGGCTCCAACTACTAGTAGCGAATGCAATGTGTTAAGAATGGTCACCCATCCTAAGACTGATCTGGCTAGTATTACTTAACCTTGTAATGTGCTAACCTACTCGGTTACCAGTTAGCCACGAGCCCAGCTTATTAAGCCTGTTTAATTTTTATGAAACAGTTTAGCTTGACCAAAATATACTTACTTAATATTTTTTTTGCTAAAAACTGTTAAAGACCTGAAGATTTCTATGACAGTTTTATATATCTCCTACTAGCTGTCCCCGCGACTTCGTTCGCGTGGAATAGTGTCTTTGGTTAATTTTTTATTATTTAGGCTAATTGACAATACTTCCATACAACTTTTCATCCCCACCTTTCAACCCCTTACACCCCTTTTTTCGCATTAAAAAGTAGCCTATGTCCTTTCTCAGGCTCTAGACTATCTGTGTACCAAATCTCATTTAAATCGGTTCAGTAGTTTTGGCGTGAAAAGGCGACAGACAGACAGAGTTACTTTCGCATTTATAATATTAGTAAGGATAGATAAAGAATATCACCATATTGACCCAGTTGTAAAAAATCACATTTAATATGACTGTCTCAAGGGTCACTAGCATATTGTAAGTTGCGTTTATTTGATCGTTTGGTACAGGGTTCATCAGGATTTTTAATGGGTTTTTGCTATTTGGAAGCTCTAAGTGGCAGCTAATTCTAGAAACATGCCTGATAAACTGGCAATGGGCTTGCCTTCTTCCTGTGCCAATGGTCTAGGGTATATATAGACTTACAAATCACTACATATTATAAAACAGTGCCCCGCCGCGTCTGTCACTGTTAACTGAAAAACTACTGAACGGATTTTTATGCGCTTGTCACTAATAGACGGAATGATTCATGAGGAAGGTTAAAGTGTATAATTGTTAACATTTTGTGTAAACTGATTGAAATATGATGATGATTGTTGAAGATGTCTCTGCTACCCGTGCGAAGCCGGGTTGATAATAGTAAAGAAAAAATGTGTGTGTCAGCTCCGACGCACGACTGGAGTTTACAATTTACTGGAGTCTCTTTCTCTCTCTCTCTCTCCCTCCCCCTCTCTCTCTTTCTCTCCCTCCCTCTCTCTCTCTTTCTCTCCCTCCCTCTCTCTCTCTTTCTCTTCCTACCTCTCTCTCCCTCCCTCCCTCCCTAATCTCTCCCTCCCTCTCTCCCTCGCTGCCACCCTCTCTCCCTCGCTGCCACCCTCCCTCCCTGCCTGCCACCCTCTCTCCCTGCCTGCCACTCTCTCCCTGCCTCCCTCCCTCTATATATTCTGTATATATTTACACATATATATAACATAAAGGTATACACATATCTACTTACATGCGTCGAGAATAAGGAGTAAACTCCAATAAAGCATAAAAAGCACAATAAAGCGTTACACTGCCCTCCGATCACTAAATTTTACTCTTCATATTTTTTTCATATCCGGGCGCCTTATATGCAAATCAATTCTTAAGGAGTAAACTCCAAAAAATTTATTAAATTGTGAATACTTACATTATATCACGTGGAAGGCAGCTTTGGTCAAGATTGTGTTCTAGCACAACTAATATACAGAGAGTTTTGAGAGAGGGCGAAAATTCCAGAAGGTGAAGATCGCTGTTGTCAATCAGGCGCTCTGGGTTGGCATCCAAATTATCTATGACGCGGTTATTTACGTGTGGGCAGGGGCTGTAAAAATGATTCACATTTTAGAACAATAAATTTTTTCTTTTTTTTTTAAAAAGACAACTCCCGCATTAGGAATCACTCCTGTGTCGTGGGGGACTTTACAAACATACAAACAACGGACACAAAGAACACCCAGACTAGGGTGGGAATCGAACCCACGACCTCTGGCTCAGCAATCAGGGTCACTAACCACTAGACCAACAGGCTAGTCAGTTATTTCTTGCACCATATAAGTTTAAGTAAACTGAGGTGTCATATCGAACTACTATACATTTTCGACACATAATTTTACAAATGCAAAGAATAGAGTAAGTAATTAAAAAAGTAGACTGCCTGGCCTTCACCCTAGCAGAAGCAGTGTTCAAACTTTTTCGGAGCGCGTCTAAAGAAAGCCACGTCGCATTTTTCACATCAAGTCGACTTTCGTAGATTAGACCTTGGTCCCCAATAATAGCGTGAAATTTGAAATCGTTTGTTTCGTATTCGTCGTGTTCCGAATTCGACGTACTCTTGATTTGTCGTACTCCAGATTCGTCGAACTCCATATTCAAGCAAGTACGCAATTTAATATAAATAGTGGTTCTGGTTCTAAAAAATCTGGTTTATTTATATTCCGAATGTGGGAGAAAATTTCACTAGTTCAATTTATAGTTTGGAAGTCAGAGTCCAAGGGGCCCCCTTCTTCAATAAGTTGTTGCATGAAGAAGTAATCCCTGATGAATGGTGTCTTAGTTCACTCGTGCCCATCTTTAAAAATAAAGGAGATATACAGGAATGCAACAACTATCGAGGAATAAAGCTCATGTCTCATAGTATGAAAGTTTGGGAGAAAATAATTGAAAGAAGAGTAAGAAATGAAAGTGCGATAACACAAAACCAATTTGGGTTTATGCCAGGGCGCGGGTCAACAGATGCCATATTTACAATACGCCAACTATGCGAGAAGTACAGACACGTGCACAAAAACTTGCATATGGTGTTTGTTGACTTAGAGAAGGCGTATGATAGGGTACCAAGAAAGGTTTTGTGGTGGGCTTTGAAAGAAGAAGGAGTGCCTGCTAAGTATGTGGAATTGATTCGTGCTATGTACAGAGAGTCTAGCACGCATGTGAGATCGATGGCTGGAAACACCGAACAATTCAGTGTCTCTGTAGGCTTGCACCAGGGATCGGCTCTAAGTCCATACCTCTTCCTGTTGGTAATGGATGCTCTGACATGGGACATTCAGGAGGAGGTACCTTGGTGCATGCTATTTGCAGACGACATTGTGTTGGTCGGAGAAGACGGGTGCGAGGTCCAGAGCAGACTGGAAAAATGGCAACACAGACTGGAGAATGTTGGCTTGAAAATCAGCAGAACCAAAACTGAATACATGTTCTGCGATTTCGGCGGTCTCTCCAGTCCTGAAACCATTACGCTGGATGGAACAGCGATCCCAGTGTGCTCCGACTTTAAGTACCTCGGTTCTCTTCTTCAAAGCGATGGCGAAATAGACCGCACTGTACAGCATCGAATCAATACAGGGTGGATGAAGTGGCGGCAGGTAACAGGAACCATTTGTGATCCTAAGTTC
This sequence comes from Callimorpha dominula, assembly GCA_949752705.1. NCBI lineage: Eukaryota > Metazoa > Arthropoda > Insecta > Lepidoptera > Erebidae > Callimorpha > Callimorpha dominula. The sequence continues at coordinate 15,937,769 of OX456997.1, forward strand.
CCTATTAAGTTAAAGGGACAGGTGTATAAAACAATCATCAGACCTGCCGTCCTGTACGGTTCTGAAAGTTGGCCTACAAAGAGAACGGACGAGAGACGCCTGCACGTAGCCGAAATGCGAATGTTGAGATGGGTGTGTGGTGTGACTAGGATGGACAAGGTGAGAAATGAATAAATTAGAGGAAGCCTGAAAGTAGCACCAGTGGATGAAAAGCTGAGGAGCAATAGGTTATCGTGGTATGGACATGTGATGCGGAGGGATGAGCAAAATGTAGTGAAAAGAGTTTTATGTTTGGATGTTGACGGGTACAAGAGAAGAGGACGACCAAAGAAAAGATGGATGGACTGTGTGAGAGAAGATATGGCTAGAAATGGAGTAAGCAGTGAAATGACGAACGATAGACTAGAATGGAAGAATAAAACATATTGCACCGACCCCAAATAAAATTGGGACAAGGGTAGGCAGATGATGAGTCCAAGGGGCCCCCAGAGCTTAGGGGGCCCGGGGCACTGCCCCATCTAGCCCTCCGGTAGGTACGCTACTGAATTCATAATATTTCATCAGTTTGTAATATTGGAGATTGTTTATAACCTAAAGATGTTCACAATCTAACGGTGACATATACAAACAGCTATCTCAAAACATCTAAAAGAAATGATGGCTGATTGAATAATTCGCATATTTGATAGTTACCAGCAGGGATGTTATAGAGTTAACCGAAACTATCGGATATCTGAAACCTTACCCGAATCTGATATAAAAGTTTCGGATAGGGGAATAATTTAAATGAAACACGTTATCTCAGCCGGGCCGCGCGTCCCTTGCATTGTTTACACTTACAGTATATATTATTCCTATTTGCTTAGCCATATTAGTTAGTAACTCTTGTGGGATAAAATTTACAATTACTTAGATGAACAGTTGAATAAATTGTTTGAATCTGGCAAAATGCATCCGAAGTTTAGTTTAATTTGTATATTTATTTCGCAAAATTTAAACATGCAATAAAAACTTCATGAAAGGAAGGGGGGACCTACTTCGCTGAAATTACACCTTAAACCATAGTGATAAGTATAGAGAACTTTTGGTATTGGACAAGGGAAAAGGATAATCAAGAAAAACCACAAAACACCCGGCTGAAACCTTTACAAGAATGTACAAAATAATTTTCAATGACAGATTCTTAAAGAAATAGAGCCTGGAAAGATAGTATTACAAAATTTAAAAAAATACCAACTATGTTGAAATGACTGTGTGTTGTTCTTGTTTATTATTTGTTTTGCATCTATTAACTATTAAGCCATTAACAAATTACTTAGGTGACTGATAAATACCATACAAAAACATAACATTGGTATAACAGACACAACATGATTTGATATGGTATGAAAAATGAGTTGCTATAATAATAATCACCTAAAAGGCTAATTGTTTCTTTTTCTGTGATTTTAGTACCAAATGATTACCTTTAAATAAAGTCAAACTATACCCTATTTATATTTTCCTTATTACAATTCCTTAAAAACATAATATCCGCAACTGAAACTATCGCATAATCTGACCGATATAATGTTAGTCATACATCCGTATCCAGAGCTAAAATGTTATATCCGTTACATCCTTGGTGGCCAGCACAACATTAAGTATTAATGCCAAATACAACAGAAACTGACCTTGTTCCTCCAAATAAATAGACTATGTCTTTATAGATTAGACAAGCTTGGCGCCGTCGCTTGCATGGTACCGAGCCAGTTACATTCAAATATTCCCAAACATTATCTGTTATAGAATATCTATACAGATCATTAAAATGAGTCTTTGTGTTCCCATTAAATCCTCCAAAGATGTACATGTGATCTTTGTAAAGCCCTGAAACAGAATGAAAGAAAAACTAATAATATTGTGCAAGCCAGAAGCAGGCCTATGCCACTCGATGTACTTGCGCTAAATAACTACCGGCCGCATGGCCGCTGGCGGCCCTTATACGCAGTCTCGCGCAGTGGGTTGCCGACAGCAGTACCGCGCGCTCACGCTTTTATTTTTGAATTTTTACGTAATTCGAAATCGTATTTTTATACCTTTATATACTTTAAATACAGACAAATTGACATGGTTTCTGGTAGTTTATGTGCTGTACATGGACTTAGATCCAGTAAGAGAAAAAATTAACAAAATTTGTAATTGTTTTTGTTTTCAAATATATTTTGTTCTATTTTGATGTTTTGGTTTCTGTTACAAATAAATAAGAGTTAATACGGGTTTCACTGTCACATAGAGTTGTTTTTTAGATAAGGATTTTTATGCAATTTCTTTAATATACAAATACCTACTTAATTTGAGTGGTAAACCATTCGAATTTTACAATTTATTTAATTAATCAAGACAAGTGTTTGTTTCGAATACAAATAGTTAATTCTGTAATAAAAGTAATTAATAATGGTTTAAAATTCTTATTCAATATTTATAATAGTAAAGAAAATACGTAATTTTGAAAAAATGGTTTTAAGATTCTATTTATGGAAAAAATATATACTTAGGTAAGTAGAAGTACTAAATACCTTATTTTTATAATTTAAAGTAAATGATACTTTATTAGTTTATATTTATCAGAATGCCATAACTACAAGAAATAAAATCTTTAGTACCTATTTTATGTGAGTGTGACGCCTGACACCGTCGTGGCAGGACGCTTCACTCCTTGAGAAAGGGCCCCCGTCGGGTCCGAAACTAGTCGGGCATCCCCGAAATACAAACGTGAGTAAAACCGTATAGTTTTTAATAAATACCTATTTTATTATCCAAAAGCAAAATGCCACCGCGCTAGCGGTGGGTCCAGCTGACCAAAACTTTTCATTTTTAGATTTTATCGGCACTATTGTCGTCAAGGACAACGACGCATCTACTCGTGTAGTGAATTCCACGCGTTTGGTTGGGAAAAGATTTGGATGTAGGTACTCAACTTTAATTAAGGAGCATCAACAATATACATATGCAACATTGTTCTTTAGATTTATCACTACATCACATCTATACTAATATTATAAAGCTGAAGAGTTCGTTTGTTTGGTTGAAGCGGTAATCTCAGGAACTGCTGGTTCGAATTGAAAAATTCTTAAAATGTTGTGTTGGATGGACTATCCATTTATAGAGGAAGCCTATAGGCTATTTCTTTTCTAGAATAGTTTATTGATGTTTCTCGTTATAAGTTGTGTGTGTGTTAAATCGACGATTTAGAATAATTTATGGTCAATTTTATGAAAGAAAGATTTTTTTGAATGAAAAAAGTTTGGTTAATAAGCAAGGTCGCTTGGCTTCGGCAATAAGTTTTTCGGAGAAGCGATCTGTCGTTAAGTGTTTCGTATTAGTAAACTTACGGGGACGTGGTATTAAGTGTTACACTTTTCTAAGTCAGGTAACACACCCTATTTTTTGTGTAATAAAACTTTACTTAATTAACATAGCCTTTTTTTTATAAAAATATATAGATATTTAATATTACATAAAAAGAGGTAACACTAAACTCACTTACGGCAACGCAACCATGCGTTATTGCGAGGCAATAATAATCGTGTTTTAAGAACATTAAAGATCATTTTCGCATGCAGGGGTCTGCGTTCGGAAAGAGTAGGTAATTAAAACAGTAGGTATGGACGTTTTTGTACGGAGTGATTTATTTGTTAACGTAGTAACTACTTAGTAATCTGTGCCAGAAGTGACAGAAGGTGGTGTATGTGTGATGAGTGTGATGACGTGAGAATAACTGTAGTAAACAATATAATTAAAATTTTGGATTCGGTCATATAAAGCAGTAGAAAGCGTTTTTTTTAAATTTATCTCATAAACTTCGGTACCAGACTGTACCATGAGGAATGTTAGTTCAAAAAAATGCACACACCAATAACTTCATTCATCACATCACTATTTTACCGATTCTAACTATACATACCTTCTTACTTGCTTATACACATTAGGTGTTTTTAGACTATGTTATCTATCTAATACAAAATATAAGGGAACTTACAAGCTGAATGGCTACGTCGTCCTTCTGGCCATGTACCTTGCGGTGTTAAAGCTACCCATGTCTCAGAAACAGTATCCAAATAATAAACTTCAGGGCAATATACTTCTTCCTGGGAATTGTAGGGGCTATTCATGTCACCACGTCCACCATAGATGTACATTTTTGTACCAACAGCTACTGCAGTGTGGAAGTCGCGGTGCGATGGTGGCGTACCATTGGCATCAATGAAAGTCCACTTCATAGTGTCCAGATTCAGGCAGTGAACTTCTTGAGAATATTGATCGGTAAGATATTCAAATCCTCCAAAAACATACATCTTATTTTGGATAATGCATGCAGAATGTCCATCTTTGGCATAAGGTACCATGCCAGAGACTGGTGGAGTTGTCCATTCTAAAGTTTTCGTATCGAAACAGGAGAGAGTGTCACAGGCCACAGCATTATTTCTACCTCCCCACATATATACCTGAGAAATAATAAATAACGAGATTTTATTATATTGATCTCCGTCATTTGAGAATGACAAGGAAACAAAAAAAAAATTTTTAATACTATGTATAAAGTTCCGGTTACGCATTTATTTATGTAGATTTCATTATGCACTTAGCTTTGAGATATTTTTAATATTTTTCTGACTGCTATAGTTAACAGGAATTCAGTAAAGGCTGTTATTGCTTATGTGAACCTAACATACTATCTAATTGTTAACATTTAGGTCACAATATTTTTTTATTGTATGCAGAAAAGATGGCAGTCAATGTAACATCAAAAAGTAATTAGTATCAAATAAGCAAATAAGTTATGTTAATTTCATGGACAGTATAATAGAAGATAAGAAATTATATTATCAAATTTTTTGCATATCTATTTAAAAAATGCAATTTTTTCCCACATCACTGTGATTGCTATTACTTAGTTAAAAAAAATGTGTATTTATGTTTAGTTAATAAAAGTGTATATTTTGTATGAACTATACTCAGAAGCTTTAAGTCTATATTAATAATTCGGTCAAGGGGTAGACTCGATTGAAACCTTACCTGAATAATAAAACATAAAAAAATTATGATTTCGAGTCGATAACATAATTATATCCGCAAAATTCGGATTGTCGAGTATTTTGTTAAATTCTAATGGTGCAAATGGCAGTCGTTATATTGGCCACTCGGATGCCATCTTGAGTTCGTTAAGGTCGATTCACAAGTTGAAAACTGATAAAAACTACCAAAATATCTACCGACATTTTGTAAAAGCGTGTGTATGAGTGTGAGACGAGAGTCACAGTTCACCCGAGCGAAGCCGGGTTTTCATCTGGTATTTTAATAACACTTAAAGCAACAAAAAGTATGTGAGTCAAAGGAGCTGAACCTTTTTGGAACAAAGTTCCTTATTTAACATAAAAATATTTTACTGTCATCAAAAAAAAACAACATACTTTTTTATTGAACTACCATATATTATAAATTAGCTGTGCCCCGCGGTTTCACCCGCGTAACTCAGATGCAATGGGAATATCGGGATAAAAAGTAGCCTGTGTTAATCCAGGTCTCCAGCTATCTACATACGAAGTATCATCTCAATCGATTCAGTAGTTTTTGCGCGAAAGAGTAACAAACATCCATACATCTACACAAACTTTCAAATTTTTTTCACATTCAATATCTTCACTACATATTATAAAACAAAGTCCCCCGCCGCGTCTGTCTGTCTATTTGCGATAAACTGAAAAACTACTGAACGGATTTTCATGCGGTTTTCACTAATATATAGAGTGATTCATGAGGAAGGTTTAGGTGTATAATTTGTACCCGTGCGAGGCAGGGGCGGGTTGCTAGTATATTATAGAAATGTATGTATACAGAGCCTTTTACCAAATCGCTAGTGTCTTGAAAATTCCCAATACGAACACAACCGTCAACAACGTCTGCCCTTACGCGTCTGCCTGCCCGCGTCCGTCCGGGTGGCTCACGCCGGTGAGCGCTGTTCCCCCCCTCCCCCTCACCCGCAGTTTTATAATAATTATAGTCGAAACTTTTCAAATTTTATTGTATTTATGGTTCACTATTTTGGTAATAGTGGCTTACACATAAAAGATAGATATATACTGTCGCGGACTTTTTTGTAGAACTATTTAGGAGAAACAATCCCACCGTACATTATATTCGTGTCGTAGAATAGCTCGCAGATGACAGACTTTTTTCCGACTTACTTAACACTTATCGTTATATTTTGGCCAATATACACAATATCTTCATAAATTATAGCCTATGTGTTATTCTGATATATAAGCTTTATTATTGTGAAGTTTCATTAAAATCCATTCAATAGTTTTTGCGTGAAAGAGTAACATCCATACATCCATACATCCTCACAAATTTTCACGTTTATAATATTAGTAGGATAATCAAAAACCTATCTTGTATGGATACGTTATAAACTGACTTTTTTAAAGAATTTATTATCTGAACAATACATAAAACTGAACCGGTAATAATTTTGATAATATAAAATTATATAAGTTTCACATTGTAGTACAAAGCTGAAAAGAGAAAACCTTAAATTATATATAATAATCCAAGGGTTGCCCTTGGATTATTATATATAATTTAAGGTGCAACCTTAAGAGTGGAAGACGGGAAAACTGGTCTTCACCCAGAAGGAGGGGCGCCCGGCGGACTCACCATCTGCCTACCGGCCCATTGCATTACTCAACGAGGTGAGTAAACCCAGGGTAGCCTGGTCGAGCACCTTTCGGGAGTGGGGTCGGACTTGGCGGATAACCAGTTTGGGTTCCGCAAAGGGCGCTCCACTGTGGATGCGATCATGTGCGTAAAAGCTCTAGTGGGGGAAGCAGTATCCCGGGGCGAGGTTATGTTGGCGGTGTCCCTTGACATCGCTAACGCTTTCAACACCTTGCCTTGGAGTTGTGTTATTAAAGAGGCTTTTGTTTATCACGGAGTGTCTCTATACCACCGCCGCATTGTCGGGGCATACTTGACAGAGAGAGCTGTGATCTACCCGAGTCGGGCAGGATACGGTCGGCGAGATATATGTCGTGAGCTGTTCCACAGGGCACGGTGTTGGGCCCTCTTCTGTGGAACATCGGTTATGATTGGGTGCTAAGCGGTGTGCTCATGGGAGTCATGCTCATGACGTCGTAACGACACCCTCCTGACGGCGCGAGGCAAGACTCACCGCGAAGCTGTCATAAAGGCCATGGCTGGGGTCGCTCAAGTCGTAACAAGAATCCAGCGGCTGGGTCTCAAGGTGGCTCTTAACAAAACAAGTCAGGGTCATAAGGGGGATACCGTACGATCTCCTTCGAAGCGGCAAGTCTCCTAGCTGGGACTCCGCCTTGGGACCTAGAGGCAAAATCCCTTGCTTCATTATACCAGCGGCGCAAGGAGGCGCAGTAGTAGGACCTGACACTTGTGCTGAGCGAATTCGAAGCTCAGCGGTCCCAGCTCCACCAGGTGCTCATGGCTGAGTGGAAGAAACGACTTGAGCGACCGACCGCAGGGCACGTCACGATTGTGGCGGTAAGATCCGTCATGGAGGATTGATGACGGCTTGATGATTGGCGACCGGATGACGCAGGTGCTTACCGAACACGGCTGCTTCGGAAAGTACCTGTATCGCATAGACCGGGAACCAACGCCTATGTGCCACCACTGGGGGCTGCTGACTGATGACACGTAGGGGCTTCCACACGAAAAAAAAATGTGCAACCTTAAGAGCCTTTTTATGATTGGTTTACAACTAGTTAAATACCTTACCAAAACGTTTGAAGCATTGTCATACTTTGGGAGTTCGTGTATTTAGGGTTAATAAGTTCTATTGTATGCAAGGTATCAGGAAGAAAGTATTTTATTTCCTTAAAATGCCAAGGGTACCTAAGCATAATAATTTATGATAATACGTCAATAAACACTATTGTTGTTACCGTCAATTTAAGCATAATGTATTATGTAAAATGCTAATTAAATGTTTCAAGGTTTGTCTCTTTCAATAAAACTAATATAGATTATTATGTCATTTATTATTATTTATTTAAACTTGATTGCACTATTACTAAGACATATAGACATAATATGGCAATAAAAATTTTAAAAACATTCAGGACAAATAGGACAAGAACGTAAGGTAGACTCGAAAATTCGAAATTTAGGGAGAAAATTTCAAGAAAGCTTTATAAGACTAACAGAGAAGTGCTGAAATAAAAATATCTCTATGGTGAAATATGTAGATTAGTAGATAAATGTAGACACTGTTACTGTGCTAACATGCAAAGCTAATACAACTTGCTGCAGCTTGCTGCCTGGGTCATTCGCTTGAAACATATAATAAGCAAGGCATCAACCATTGAGTGGTTAGAGGCACACTATTTGCAATCACATTATATGTTATCATTGTAAAATGTACCTAAATAGTTCGACTTTAAACTTGTATGTATAAATAGGCAAAAACAAAACACTTCAGTACTTATTACCTCCTCTGTTTATCAACAATTTTTTTTTGTATAGTAGCTATTAAACCATCATTAGGATTTAAAAAAAAAATTTAGACATCTTTTTTGTCTTTGACACTTATGCTTTATAGTTATGAATAATATTAAATGCATAACAGTTGAATTTATTGTATTTTTCTTGTTTTATACGAAAAAAAAATTATAACCTGTAGGCCACCACTAATATTAGCCCAGTCATATTAGGTAAAAAAAGGGGTCAATCTCTGAATGAAAGATAATAAGCTGTAAATTGGTATAAACCTTTGTTTTGTCGTTCTAAATGTTGTCTCAAAAGTCACAAGTGCTATCGTGTCCGCGTCTTAAGATATTGAAGGTCAAAGGTCGTAAAAATCTGTTTTTCGTGAATATCTCGCTTTCTATTGCTTAAATGAGATTTGCACCTATTATAAAAGTTGTAGAGTATAAAATTCTTTACAACTTTTGTTTGAACTTCTTTTTCATACGATCAACCGTTTTTGCGGTAGAACCCAAAGAGTGCGCCGCTTACAGTCATATATGGCCTTTTTTTTTTTTTGTGCGTGTGGAAACCCCCTCGGGCCGTGACCCCACCGGGGTTTTCAGTGGGGCGGTGTGTCGGAATCGAACCGACTAAAACTATGGTGATATGTGCTGTTATGACCTGAATGCAGATCTTCTCGATAAATTAGACCGTCTTCTTAATAACTGCATTCGATTTATTTTTAATCTTCGTAAATATGACCATATTTCCACCTTTCGTTCTCAGCTCAGATGGTTGCCTATTCGTCAACGCCGAAAAATGCGCGCACTCACTACCCTATTCACTATCCTCAATTCTCCATCTCCCCCTACTTATTTAACACCACACTTCCAACTACTGTGTAATAACCATGACAGAAACCTTCGGTCGTCAAGTAACCTACTTCTACTTTGTCCCTCTCATACCACTGGGTTTATCGGTTCTTCTTTCTCGGTTCGGTCTATTCTACTATGGAATGCGCTTCCTCTCGAGGTCAGGATGGCTACTAATCGTTATTCTTTTAAAGTGAAAGTAAAGGAGCTCTTACTCAAAGAGTTAGCAGATTCAACTCTTCAATAGTTAACCATTGAATATTGTTAAAACTTATACTTGTTCGTGGATATATATACTTAGGTAGGAGATAGGAATTTTATGGTGATCGTGTCTGCATTTATATATGTATGTTTATGTATGTATTTATAAAATATATGTATATGCATATATATATGGGTGTGTGTGTATGTATGTGTATATATGTGTGTGTATGTATGTGTATATATGTGTGTGTATGTATATATATATATATATGTATTTTTTTTTTTTTTTTTTTCGTGTGGAAACCCCCACGGGTCATCACCTCACCGGGGTGAACGGCAAGGTGGTATGTCGGACTCGAACCGACTAAAACCACACGGTGTTCCGTCACGGGTCCTAATGCCGGGGACTCAGGTGTACCCTAGAAAGGAAATCCCTGTGAGCCCCGGCAGACTTGGCCGCCTGCTCGACAACAGGCGACTCCACAATTTGGTGCGGAGGCCTAGCCCCCTCCGATTTCGAGAGGTGCGCGTGGAACACGTCGCGCCGCCGTCTCGGGCCTGCTTCTGCTAGGGCGACGGGTTACCCAGCCCATCGCCCTCAGGCCAGCGCTCATGGAGGCTGGAGATCATTTTGTACTCTCCGGCGCCTGGTGCGTCTTCTGCGGGACGAGAGAGAAGTAGTTCTCTCCCGTTCCCTTTCCGCCGCCTCTTTGGCATACATCACTTCCTCACAGAACGAGGCAGCGGAATCCCATGCTCTCTCGCACCGGACCATGGCCATAACCATGGTTTCTAGCGAGAGGCTACCCACACCAATGGCCGCAACGAGGTCGACGCGCTGCACCGTCCACGCAGTGCACTCTACCAGAGTGTGAAGTGCGGTATCCTCGCTGCGGCCCCCGCAGTGGTGGCACGCAGACGTTGGTTCCCGGCCTATGCGACACAGGTACTTTTCGAAGCAGCCGTGTCCCGTAAGCACCTGCGTCATCCGGTAGGAGAGGCTTCCGTGCCGCCTCTCCAGGTCTTACCGCCACAATCGTGGCGTGCCCTGCGCTCGGTCGCTCAAGTCGTTCCTTCCACTCAGCCATGAGCCCCTGGCGGAGCTGGGACCGCTGAGCTTCGACTTCGCTCTGCAAAAGTGTCAGGTCCCGCTCTTGCACCTCCTTGCGCCACTGGTACAATGTAGCAAGGGATTTTGCCTCCAGGTCCCATGGCGGAGTCCCAGCTAGGAGACTTGCCACTTCAAAGGAGATCGTACGGTATCCCCTTATGACCTTGAGGGCCATAACCCGCTGCGGACGTCGCAAAATTGCAACATTGCGGGTCGTCAGGGTCTCTGCCCATATTGGGGACCCGTATAGGGCCATGGACCGCACGATCCCAGTGTAGAGTCTCCTACAAGAGGCGTCGGGCCCTGCTAAGTTAGGCAACAACCGTGAAAGCGCGGACGCCGCCCCCATAAGCTTAGGGGCCAGACTCCGGAGGTGAGGTCCGAAGTCCCATCGGCTGTCGAGTACGAGTCCTAGATATCTCATCGAGGACTCAATGCCGATGCGAACACCTCCCACAAAAAGGCTAGATCCCACAGGTGGATATATATATGTATGTGTATGTGTGTGTATATATATATATATATTGGGCTACAAGTTGCGTATTATTTACTGTACAATTATTTAACAATTATTTAACATAATTTTTATTTGCACCTACTTCTTCCTTTCTCTGCATCACTCAATGGTTGACTGGTAAAGAATGCCTTAGGCATTAAGTCCGCCAATGTACCAAATGTGCATAAAGTTTAAAATAAATAAAAAATAAATAAAACCACACGGTGCCGTACTGCGCCTTAAGTAGGAGGGATCCGGGAACTGCTTTTATTAAGACATCCGGACCCCCCCTAGCGCCTGCCCGCAAAAGCGCGGGCACCACCTTCGGGTGAAAAACCTCTCAATTAGGCGACGTCCAGGCACACGCGGACGCCGCCTCCTCGCGGGGGGCCACTATAGCGGGTGAAGGGGAAAAACCCGTCCCGTCCACCCGCGGCCACACTCAGGGCGGCATGAGGCGCTGGTAAGCGCGCCTCCGCCGCCCGGTTCGCCGGCGGCGAATTAGGTCCGAGTGGAGATCGTCCTCCCGGACCCTTTCCGCCGCCTCCTTCTGCGAGATGACGTCCTCACAGAAGGTCGCGACCGCGGTAAAATTCCTGCGCTACCGGCCATGGAGCGTATGACGGCCGGTAGCGAGAGATCCCCTCCGATGACTGCAGTGAGGGCCCGACACTGAGTCATATATGGCCTAATGCAAGGTCAAGCGTGAGTTACGGTTATCAGTACGTTGTGTAAAGTTAATTATTTACAAAAAAAAAAAAATATTAAACAATGCCCATTATTTATGTACTAATTATTAATTATTTATATTTAATTAAAATAAGTGACTTAATTATTTATATTTAACTATTTAATTATGGTATATTAATAATTCTGGAACGTATATTTTAAGTTAAAACGACATTATATACGTTTTCTTTAAAACATGTAAATTTTTTAATACTTATATACCTGGAAATACTTGTCCCTACCCTATGACCTTTTCTATTTATAGCCGGGACAGATGTTCTATTGTGTTCCAGGCCACTTTCTCTTTTAAGGGACCACTTTGTATTAGTCAAGATTATTCGTTAGTTTGAAATTGTATCTACGCACCGACAGACGTACGGTGTTAAGAGCTATGGCTGATTTGTGTTTTATATGTGATAAGACTGATGAGTCACTTTCATGTTTGGTTTGGAGATGAATATGACCGATAATGAGGATGATGACAATGAATTGAAAAATTTCGAGCGACAACAAGAAGAAGACGACGAAGAAGAAGATAACTAGCTTCCATTTACAATTTTATTATAATTAAAATCAAACTTTTAATATTTGAACTCACATTTCAATAAATATATAATATGCTATATTTAATGATAAAATCCAAAATTAATAATATACTATGGTTAAATATAAATAATTAAGTCACTTATTTTAATTAAATATAAATAATTAATGATTAGTACACAAATAATGGGCATTGTTTATTAACTATATTTTTTTAGTAAATAATTAACTTTATTCAACGAACTGATAACCGTAACTCACGCTTGACCTTGCATTAGGCGATATATGACTGTACGCGCGCACTCTTCGCGGTCTACCGCAAAAACGGTTGATCGTATGAAAACAAAAGTTCAAACAAAAGGTGTAGAGAATTTTATACTCTACAACTTTTATGATAGGTGCAAATCTCATTTAAGCAATAGAAAGCGAGATATTCGCGAAAAACTAATTTTTATGACCTTTGACCTTCAATATCTTGAGACGCGGACATGATAACATTTGTGACTTTTGAGACAACATTTAGAACCACAAAACAAAGGTTTACACCAATTTACAGCTTATTATCTTTCATTCCGAGGTGAAACCCCTAATATGACTGGGCTTTATACAGAAATCACAAAGCAAAAATAAAACCTGAGGCAATGGTACCTAAATGTCAAGGTAGAAGTAGCGGTAGGCAAGAGTTTGGGCAATGCTAAAGTTACACTACAAACATATGTAATTATTACATTGTATTAAAATTATAATCAATGACTTGAGTAGATGAGTATTTATTCTGGAACCCATTATCCGTTTTATCCTTTCTTTCTTTCCTTTATACCAAGTATCTGAATACTATACTTTTTACACAATACTTTTATAAGATAGCTAGATAAAACCTGAGGCAATGGAACCCAAATGTGAAGGCAGAAGTAGGGGTAGGCAAGAGTTTGGGCAATGCTAAAGGATAAATTCCACAGAGACAATTAATCAAGTTTTAAAAGAGTACCACAGTCAGAAGTGTAACTTATAAATAGTTACACTACATATAATATTACATATATTTAGAAATACAGTGTAAACTCTTTATAACGTTATCCTTTATAACGATAAACTCCTTATAACGTTGAAGTGAGCCCAACTTGGTTGGTTTGTGTTAAAACCCACATATTGAAACACTCTTTATAGCGTTACGCCATTCTCTTTTACGAAGAAATGTGTTCATATTTTTAGACAGTAAATATTTATTATCGGTATTATTGTTATGTTATCAGGTAACAAAAGACTTTGAAGCTCCGAAACATCCGAGGTCAGTCTAACTTTTGTTATCCTTAATTGCCTTGAACACCTGCAGTATAATAATAATAATAATGTTTTTATTTGTAAAAAGTGATTGTAGTAACATGCTAATAACACAGGGTCGATCTTAACAATTTAAATTCATATACAATCCAGTGGGTGAGGTTCTGTTACCCTTGATAGGTTAGTTATTAACCTGTAGTAAGGAATAACAGTCCTTTCCCCTTTGGTATGATAATAATAGTTGTCATTTAAAGTGAAGATATACAAGTTTTAGACTACAATACAAGTTTTAATCTAATTTAATTTAATTTAAAACCTACTTTGAAACTGTTAACATGGCCAGTAAATGGAAAGCGATTAGTGTTGCCGAAAAAGTTTGTGTGATACGTTCGATTGAAAAGGGAGAAAATAAAAGTGACGTTGGAAGGCGTTTTGAACTAAGTCAATCCACTGTTGCTACCATTTGGAAAAACCAAAAAACAATTCTACAGGCGGCGCTGGAAGGAAACTCTTCTAAAAAATTAAGAAAGCCAAAATTCGAAGACTTACATCAGGCAATGTTGTCGTGGTTTAACAATCAACGCCAGAATAATGTACCCATCTCGAGGCCAATTGTAAAAGCTAAGGCTGAAAAGTTTGCCAACCAACTTGGCATAATTGACTTTAAACCATCTGAAGGTTGGCTCGGAAAATTTAAGCGCCGTCACCAAATTACGTACGGTAAAATGAACGGAGAGGCGCGGGATGTCGATATGAATGTGACTAACAATTGGATTAGTACAGTGAAGAAGGCCTAAATTAAAGATGAAGTACTCACCAGAAGACATTTTTAATGCAGATGAAACTGGCCTTTTTTTCAAGTTGACTCCCGACAAAACTTTAAAATTCAAAGGGGAAAAATGTGTTGGAGGAAAACTGTCTAAAGAGCGTATTACAGTTCTAGTGGCTGCCAATATGAGTGGAACAGAAAAAAGAAAGCTAGTTATAGGCAAATCGAAAAACCCTCTGTGTTTCAAGAACATAAAACAGTTGCCAGTTACGTACAAAGCAAACAAGTCAGCTTGGATGACATTGCAGATTTTTCAAGATAAAGTGAGAAAATGGGATGCTGAATATAAAATCACGGAAAATCTTGCTTCTGGTAGACAATTGTCCTGCTCACCCAATCATATCTAATCTTCGAAACATAGAGTTAGCATTTTTCCCAGCTAATACAACTAATGGACCAGAGTGTAATTAAAAGCCTAAAGGGCCACTATAGACTATGATCGAAACTGACGGCAAGGTCTCAATCAACATGTTACAAGCAGTGAACTTCTTATCAAAAGCCTGGCAAGAGCTTTCCAACATTCTTTTCGACATGCTGGATTATGTAGTAGCCAAGAAACGAACCCATTTGACAGTGAAGACAATCTACCACTGAGTGAATGGATAAGCCAGATCAAATAATTTTACCAAACAATTTTAACGAAGATCTACAATCTTACGAAAATATAGATGAGGATGTAGCCACAACTGGTACACTTACAGATGAACAAATTGTTGATTTAGTGTCAAAAAGTCAGGAAACACCAGATAATCAAGATGAAGAAGATGATCAAGTGGACAAAGCTGAATCACCACCAACAATTCAACAAGCCCTAGATGCCGCTAAGTTGGTAGAATTTTTTTTGTTGTTTAATCAAGACGATTCCACCACATATCTAGATATGAATAGAATACATAAAATAATACAAAACAAGTACTGGCATAGCAAAAAACGTCAGACAAAGTTATCAGAATATATGTGTAAACAATACTTTATAAGCATTTATTATCTAAGACATACATATTAAAAATTCTTGTTAATTTGGTTGTTTTTTTGTTCACTCCATATAACGATAACTCTCTATAATGACAAAAAATGCTCAGTCCCTTGAGTTTCATTATAAAGAGTTTACACTGTATATAAGTATGTTTATCAGCAGTCTGGTTACCATAGTACAGGTTATGCCTAGTTTGGGATCAGACGGCCGTAGGTGAGATGTGTCAAGGTATTATTAATATTATAGGCTCATTTAGAACAAAAAATTATGAATGATGAAATTACATTATGTTATCTATGTTTAGGATGAAAAAAAAAATGTTGTAATGGGTTTCTACACAAATTACATTAAGGGTTAATGAGAAGATGGATCAAATGTTGTATTTAACAGTCCATGAATGTCTTATTATTTCATATTTACCAGACCATTATAAATATTATTTCTAGTACTAAAAGAAGCATTTTTCAAAGATATATTAAAGAGGAAAGCAATATTTATGGTATAAGGTAAATTAAAGTGTATTGATTCTCATTTTGATTTATGATAAAATATATAGTCACAGGATTAAATTATTGTGGCCACTATACGACGAGAATAAAAGTTTATTAAATAGAAGAAAATATTTAAGTATTTTGAACAAAATTTATATAAGAATTGATTTTCACAACGCTTAGCTGGTAAAGTTTTCATTAAATTATTTAGATATTTAAAGCCTACCTTGTCACCATACGCCACTGTAGTATGCCCATATCTTTGAAACGGTACCATATCCGATTTCTTATAGTTTACTGTTACCCATCGCAATGTATCCGTATCCAAAACATGGACCGGTATTGCTTCCCAATCTTTATACTCCTCGGTCGAACAATATCCTCCGAAGGAATATATTTTGTTTCCAATGCATACTGCTGCATGATTGACTCTCATCGGCCCTCCTTCGATGTGCGCCGTCCATTTCATAGTGTGTATCAAGAACAGCTATTGATGCAATAACAGAATTTCGACTGAAGTTGACTAGACGCCAAGTTGCAATGGAAAATATGAGTTATCAGAAGGCTGCGAAACTATTGACAGCACGGCATCTACGTTAGTTTTTTTTGCATTTCATTTATTGATTTATTTAAAATGTCAGCTGTCAGCTGGACTATACATAGACAAGATTAGACTTTTTCTGAATCGAGTTTTTAGAGTTTCTAGCATTTGTGGTACACAAATGCTAGAAACTCTGTTGTAGCCCTGGACACTTATATTATTATATGCTATGTGATTAATTTAAAAAAAGGGTTTTTAATTTGATCCTAAGGCAACATTAAACAGCCAGAACATTTACTAAAATTTTATTCAATCAATGTGGCATTAAAACGCATTTAAATTTTACATTTTAAATTTCTGCGCGTAAATCGATGAAAACGCTAGAGGTGATTCTTTTGAACACAGTTTAAGCTTGTTTTTCACTAAAGAAAAATATTCTCGAAATTAAACATGGATTTCAGGTTTTATAGTAAATTTTCATGTCTATCAAGGCCTTATTAGCCCATTTTAATTAATGAAAACAATTAATAATTAAGTTTACAGATAATAGTCAAAAATAATTAGTCTGGTATGTCCCCAATCCGATTTTTAGAGAATTATTTAATCTTTAGCGATATCATTGATGAAATATAGTAGCGCAATTTCGTCAACAGATTCTTTAAGGTACACACAAAGTATTCCATCGTATAACATGGACTCGTGATAGGCTGCGTTAGTCAGTGTCGTCCTGTCGTAAACACTATTACAACTACACCAAAGCCTCCAATGAGGTTTATTAGTCATATTAATTATAACTTTTATTCCACAATTTAATTAATAAAAGAGTGGAATTTTTCTGGTGCATTAATCTGGTTTTATCTGGCTCTTAAGACCAGATTAATTTGTAAAGGCCATACGAATTAAGTTTAGAAACCTAAACACTATTTTTTGAAGAACCTCATACTGTAGGCCCTCGGGATGACCTCGGCAGGGAGCTCATTCGACAGGCGGAGCATTTGCGGGAAGAAATTCCTCTAGAATCTACCTTAGGCAATGCATAATCCTAATGACCTTGTTGCAAAACTAATATATACCCGATATCGAAATTACTGCGTAACAATTTGCATAAGAGTGTTAAATGTGATTTTGACCAAAAAGACCCCCTGAAAGCAAACGGTAATCTTAAAACAGCTTAGGACATTATTAAGTATATTAGTTATAAGAACACCTCGTCAACAAGTAAATCGGTAGAACTCCTTAATATGTGTAACGATCCTTATTCCTCTGTCAATGCTGTAAATAACTACTTTGCAAATGTTGGTGCAACTCCTGCTTCGCGAGCTGCGCAGGGACAGTGTGTGGACCGCTCAAAGTTTGAATTTAACTGTTTAACCTTTCCTCTTGGAAACTTATTCGTATTGCTTGAAACAGACTACTTAGAAGTAGAAAGGGTTATTACAGAACTAAAATGTAACTGTGCGGCAGGCCATGATGGAATACCAGCCTATGTTATTAAATCTGCCAGACATATACATATACATATATATATTATTTTATTATGGACTCTATCCCGCGCAAAGAATCAACGCAGGAATTCCGCCAACGTCAAGTGTTTTCTACAAGTTAAATAACAAAAACGTAAAAAAATTGACGTCTATTCGTCCATCTTGAAAAAAAAAACCAGACATATACTTGTTTCGTCACTCACCCACGTCTGTAATTTATGTCTCTCAAAAGGTATTTTCCAAAACACATTCAAGAAGGCGCTAGTCACTCCTGTATATAAGGGTGGGGATGAAGACCGCGTCGAAAATTATAGACCTATATCTGTGCTGACTACTTTGGTCAAAATTATATAGAAAATCATTAACAAAAGTTTGCTTGGTTACCTTGAACACAACAACATTTTTGCGAAAAGTCAATATGGTTTCACGAGAGGTATGTCAACTGAGGATGCTGTTCTTGAACTGACAAGCCAAATTACAAAGAATCTTGATACCAAAACTAAAACTATAGGTATATTTCTCGATTTAGCCAAAGCTTTCGACACGGTGTCTACTCCCATCCTTTTACGCAGTTTAGAGGACTTAAGGTATAAGAGAAAAGTCTCTTAACCTATTCCGTGACTATCTCACGAACCGCAGCCAACGTGTTAAGGTGGATAACTGCATCAGTGACGACATAACAATAACTTTTGGTGTTCCGCAGGGAAGCGTGCTTTGTCTAACTCTCTTTCTTGTATATGTCAACCGACTGTGCCAGCTCTCAATTACAAACTGTAAGATACTCTACTACTGTCTATGCAGACGATATTCACGATTATCATAACCGGGGAAACATGGGATGCTGCTAACCGCGCTGCTGAACATGCTCTTGGCATAGTGATGGACTGGATCTCCTCAAATTTGCTTACTCTGAATGTCTCCAAACCACACTACATCGCTTTCTCATCGAACAATTCTACACAGCCTAAAGTGTCCGACGTTAAAATCCATACTTGCCACTCTATACACTTATCTTGCGACTGACCTTTGATTCTTAGAAGCTGGTGTGTTACATATTTGGGAGTGCATATAGACAGTACACTGAGTTGGCAGAGACATATTGATGTGACAATGCCAAGCGCGATTGCAAGATAATGTTCCCCATGAAAAAACTAAGAAATGTAGTTCCGGGCCCATTGTTGAAAACTATTTACTTTGCCCTAGTTCAATCACTATTCACCTATTGTATATAAGCATGGGGTGCACTTTCAAAACCTTGCTTTGTCTTAAGAGGGCACAGAGAGCTGTCTTGAAGGTTATGCTTCGTAAGCCATACCGCTACCCAACTACCCAGTTATATAAAGACATTTCTGTACCCACGGTGCGACAACTGTGCGCGCTCAATATCATCTTGCGCAAACACGCTTCTTTAACTTATGACCTGAAGTCAGTTGAGCATAAGTGTCGTAAATATCTTGTATGACCACAAGTCTCTAGTAAAACTGCTCTGGCGAGCCTAAGCTATCTCAAGTCTCACCTGTCACCTTTACAATACCATCAACAAAATTTGTAACATATATCCACTAACAAAACTGAAATGTAAAAGTATAGTTAATAGTTATCTTCAAAAATTAACTTATGATGACACAGAATAATTTTTCGCAAAAAAACCTTGCTGATTTGAACAAAATAAACACACAAACTCACTCAAACATACATACTCTAACACACGCACAAACACTCACAGACACACACACATACAAATAGATGTAAGTAGATATAAGTATGTAAGTATGAGGCGCCAGTGTCTGTAACACAGTTTTAAGCTACCACAGACACTGACGTTCACTCTGTCTCCAAATTCTACAGTGTTGGACTTAATTAAACATTTTTAGGTAGATTTCGAAGAAAGTCTATCTATTGTAATGACCACAAATACAAATTGTAATTGGCTTAAAAAAAAATAAAAAGATTAGGTTCCAGGTGAGGATGAACACTACCGGGGCGACAAGCGGTGCGGTGGGAGAATGAAGCGATGGGCATCATGCCAAACTAATCCTCGGAGGACAATCCATTATACAAGCAGTAGACCACGCACAAGGAGGCAAAGTCTCGCCTTAAGCTTAAGGGTTCAATATCGCTTGTGAGTTTGGGATTGACAATTCGCACAGCACAACTTTGAACCGACTCAAAAGACCCAAGCTGGCATCCAGGAGCACCTGCATGGCGATGACCACTGTACTCCATATGCGGATAGACTAGTGACTTTTATAAGTCTTTGCCCCGGATTGAAGTACTCCTTCGCCCTGTTAAGCACACTAAGCTCTCAATCCTACTGTACAAGCCCTCGGGCAATGGACAGGCTTGGTCGTATTACTCTATAAAAAGTCTCCTTTTGAAGCTTTAAGCAAAGAAATGTTGGTTATAATTTCTTCACGAATATAAATAAAATTTAGTAGAACTACATTGAATTAGCGCAACGGCAACGGTGTACTGCAGGGAGTAGGTGCTGTTATGAAAAGGACTGGTGATCATGCAGTTTCCCAAGGACAAGATATAAAAGGAATACATGATTTTTTAAATGTAATGAAACAAAACTTAAATTTTTTTTATTGGAAACTGTTTCGGAATATGAAGTATGTGAAAAAGACTTTCTTTTCCCTCAAAATATAAAAAGTATTCCAGGTTCTATGAAGATGCACCAAATAATATGGAACATTGATTCGACTTAATTGGCTGTGCGTAGATTGAGCTGCACTGATAAAGTTTGTTTCTATGAAGCTGCTATTTGGGACCATGGCATGAAACATCTTGATTTTTACAACTTGGTAGATGCTCAAAATCAAGTTAGTCGGTCACACCGCTGACTCTAACAGAACGACAATTAAGGGATATCGGTGAATCATTTTGAACAACAAAGGAAGACCAAGACAACTTAAAGACAAGACAAAAAAGGATACGGAAAATAAAAATAATTCACAAGAAACTGAAAACGATTAACTTATATTTAATATTCGTTTGCCCTTTCAGTGATTTAAGTAAGTGTTCCATTTTCAGATACACCTGTATATCTATACTAATATTATAAAACTGAAAAGTATTTTGTTTCATTGTTTGTTTGTTCAAACGTGTTAATCTCATGAACTCCCAGTCAGATTAGCAAAAATCTTTTTGTATATGATAGCCGATTTATAAGGAATAGTATATATCGTCGGTCCAAAACTGTATCGGAACATCTCCAAAAATACGTGTTTTGAGTTAAGTATGCAGTATGATTGAAAATCTAACGCTCTTTCCGAATCAGTAATGTCATAAGTCCTAATCACTATGCAACTGACATAAACCACATTATACCGGTTTAGAAATAATACATTTTACAATTACAGCCCCAGTCAATAGTAGTACATTTGGTCAGGCGTGTAAATAGCCCGACCAGGGTGTGATTGCTCAACAGTTAGCGTACGAGGTGTAGGGAAGTAAACCACTTCTATCGATCAAAACAATCATGCCAGCACTAACCTGCAACACCGAACAAGTCCCGATCCTCCAGAAGGCAGCGAGCAGCGGCGAGGTTTCTACGGTCTCTTGCAAGGTATTGACCGGCCGGTCACGATCGTAGACTGGAGCACTCCACATACACCTTGTAAAGGTTACAAGCGAGTCCAAACACTACACGGCTATAGGACTAACGGAAAATCAGCTTCTTTTCACGAGAAATATAACTGATGTCCGTGGCGGAACAAAATTTTTATATTAAAGCGTCTTCTTAGCGAAAAGCGATGAGAGCAGGGTATGTCCGTTTTTTTCTTGCACCAATCAGGTGCAGCGCGTTTACATTATTTGAAGACTGCTAACGCCATCTCTTGAGATCGTCGAGTACATTGGCAATATTACAGCAGTACCAGCACTAATTGCATTCGACAAACAGAATGTGGTTTACTATAAAGACTATGAAATTTATAATATAACGAAATATATTATGGTGCGATTATGTATGCATTTTATAAATATATTGGCGCTCCACCATGCACCCCGCCTTGGAACATCACAAGATGTTTCAAAACAAGCGAATTTTCTAACTGACTGAGAGTAACACATGCATTACGCGATTAAATAATAAATATGATAAATATAGCGGCCTAAACTAAAAAATAAGGTTTAAACTAAGTTGAATTTATTGTGTAGGAATAGGATATAATTTAGTTACAGCGCGTTTGTAAATTCCAGTTTGCGTTTTAACTATCGCCACGCGTACAACGTTATCAGAGCCTCTGAACACGTCCGTAATTACTCCTAACGGCCAATGCAACGGTGGAGAATTCTCCTGCTCAAGAAGAACAACAGTTCCGATTTCTACCGGTTTGTCGGGAGTAGCCCATTTTTGCCTAACTTGCAACGTGTGCAAATACTCTAAGTGCCATTTCTTCCAAAAGGATTGGACCATACTATCCAACAACTTTTTACGTTCTAACAGACTCAATCGTTGATCTGACAAATCAGCAGCGGGTAAATATTGCAACGGAGTAGACATCAAAAAATGCGCGGGAGTTAACACCTCAGGATAAGGGTCTGACGATAATACGCTCAATGGACGAGAGTTAAGAATACACTCTATCTGAGTAAGAACAGTTTGCAGTTCTTCGTATGTAAGTAACTGACTTCCTATTACTCTATATAAATGCGTTTTCATGCTCTTTATATTCCCTTCCCACATCCCACCAAAATTTGGTGATCTTGGGGGAATCATCTTCCACTCTATGCGTCGAGAGAGCAACTCATTCGACAGCGCGTTTTTGAAGCTAGAGTTCAATAAAAAACTATACAGCTCATCTAAATGTGCCTTCGCACCGATGAAAGTAGATCCATTATCGGAATAGAGACATGAAACTGGTCCTCGACGGGAAATAAAGCGTTTAAAAGCGGCTAGAAAGTTTTCAGTAGTTAAATCACTGGTCACTTCAATATGTAGACTACGTGTGACCATGCAAACAAAAAGAACGAAGTACGCCTTTTGCGCATGTTGACCTCTGCGGCGAGAAAGGATTGTCCTTATCGGACCAGCGTAATCTACACCAGTGTGACAAAATGCCTTGGCCTCTGAAACACGGTAATCAGGAAGATCAGCCATTATAGGCGTTGGATGCGTTGGGTTGCATTTAAAGCAAGTGTTGCACTTTCGCAACTTGGACCTGATAACAGTCCTGGCATCCAAGATCCAGTAGCGTTGTCGTATAATAGACATAAGAAGTCCAGGTCCGGTGTGACAATTGACAACATGAAAATGCTGTATTATTAAGTCAACGACATGATCGCGTTTAGGGAGAAGAACCGGATGTTTAGCTTCGAAAGGAAGCATTGATCCAGAAAGTCTTCCTCCAATGCGTAAAATCCCTTGTTTGTCTAAGAAGACGAAGAGGCTTTGCAGCTTTTTTGAAGGTAATTTATCAGCCTTGATCAATTTGATATCTTCACAGAAGTGCACAGATTGAACGGCGAGAATTAACGCATTCTCAGCACTTGTCAACCCTGCTATAGAACGAGGTTCGACCTTAACTTTAGGTCTTGCGAATTTTAATACATATGCGGTGATACGTAGCAACTTTTCCCAAGAAGAAACACGTCTAACGTACACAGCAACGGCGGCTCTGTGTGAGTAATGGCAGCCAACACATTTGCCTTGAGTTCAGGCAAGACAGAGCAATTATTAAGCGAGAATGGCTTAATCGGCCACTTCTCAGATGAGCTGCGAATCCACGGAGGACCTTTCCACCACAAATCGTGGGTCAAAAGTTGCGATGGAAGCATACCACGCGAAAGACAATCACTTGGATTACTAGCTCCGGCAATATGATAAAAATGTTTAGAGTCCAAGTTTTCTTGGCACTGAGCGACGCGATTACCGACGAAAACTGACCAACGATGTGGTGAAGAATGAACCCATGATAAAGCAATAGTGGAATCAGAAAATGCGTATATCCCGGCAATGGTCATACGTGTTGCATATGTGTCTCGCACAGTTTTTATTAATTTTGACATAAGTAAAATAGCGCCTAATTCTAAGCGAGCGAGCGTAGTGATTTTTGTTGGCGAAACCTTTGATTTAGCGCAAAGAATGCGAGTTTGAATGCCAGACGGGTAGGTACAATGGGCATAAATGACACATCCCAGACCATTCATGCTAGCATCACAAAAAGCAACAAGACGTAATTCACAACCAACTTCGACGCCTACATGACGTGGAATCCTTAAAGTGTCAAGCATTTGAAGTTCTTGCGCAAGAGCGAAAAAACGGGTGCGTATGTGCTCCGGTGCAGGATCGTCCCAATCACACTTGCTGAGCCACAGTTCCTTAATTAACAACTTGGCATAGAGAATCACAGGCGCGACCAATCCGAGCACGTCAAATAGTCGTGCAACCATCGAGAGTATGTTTCTCTTGGTGCACCTTTCATTAATTGCGGCGCATGTGAAATGAAAATTATCTTCACATGGTTCCCATGAGAGACCTAAGACCTTAGAGACATTATTGTCAACATCAAAATCAAGCGACTTGCGGTGCGTGTCGGGAAGCGAGTCAAGTAGCACTGGTGAATTGCTAGACCACTTCACTAAGTCAAAGTCACCCGATTTGAAAAACTTAATCAAGTTGTGAGCTAATTGCGTGGCAGTATCCTCATTTGCAATAGAAAGAACCAAATCGTCCATATACAGACAGGTCTCTGCCACTTTCGCGGCATCAGGATAGAGCGGACTCATGTCAGTAGCCAGCTGTCGCACAGTGCGCATAGCTATGTAAGGGCTTGACTTGAGACCGAAAGGTTGCCTATTAAAGGCATAAGTTCGAATTTTTTCCGATTCGTTGAATCTAAATAAAATGCGTAGGTATTTATGTTGGTCTACTGGTACACCAATCCGTAAATAATATTGTTTTATATCAGCGTTCATTGCAATAGGAAATAATCTAAAACCTAACAATAATAAAAACAGATCGGCCTGTAAATTGGGTCCAATATGTAATATATCGTTAAGCGAAAGTCCTGTATGCGTTTTAGCACTCGCGTCCAATACGATGCGCGGCATCGGTTTATCAGGTCGGACTACTGCGTGATGCGGTATATAATAACCATCAGAGGACAGCTCAGATTCTTTAACAGGACTGAGGTAATTGTTATCAATATAATCCTGAATAACCTTGTTATAATTTTCGCGCACTATCGGTGCCTGACGGAGCTTACGCTCGAGTGAAACGAAACGGCGATAAGCGGTAGCGTGCGAATTACCTAATTCCGAAGGGTCCCTACAGAACGGTAATGCAACTGTATAACGACCTACGTCGTCACGGGTCACGGTAGCCGTGAAAATATTTTCGCAATCTGTCTCCTCTGGTGACAACAAGCGTTTCATGGGTACTTCTTCAAGTTCCCAGAACTTTTGCACTATATCATTAAGCGCTAACGCAGAAAAAGACGCGGCAGTAGGTAAAATATGTTTACGCGGGTAATCTCCCATAAGTACGTAACCAAATGTTGTAGATAAAGCACACGGTGCGCGCGGCCCACACTCGACCATATTTCCTAAGTATATAAATGGGAATAGCTGGGCACCTAACAATAAATCAATCTTGCCCGGAATATTCCAGCTTAAGTCAGCGAGCGGAAGGTTACGAAAATCTAGGTCGCGATCACAATCGATAAATTTCGAAGGCAATTGATCCGTAATGCATTCTACAACAAGCGCATGTATAGTGTATTTCTGATCCGGATAAATACGGGATTCAATGTCTAAATGAACATAACCGATTATCGGACTTGAAGCGGAACCAACACCTTTAACATAGGAATTATTCAACGGTATTATCGGTAAATTTAATAAACTAGAACAAGCAGATGTTATTAGATTATTCTGCGAGCCATTATCTATCAAACACCTAACTACAGATTTGATACCAGCGCTACCCTTAGAGCGCGCGTATACCTGAGCGGTTGACAAAAGTATATCACCCTTATGACAAGAAGTGTAAGACTGTGTATGTGTAACTGGTTCTGTAGCAAGCGGGGGCGCTCGAATGCATGACGAAGTCGTGTGAGCGCGATGAGAAGGCGCGGGCGAAGTAACGGTCGCTCGATGAGCGGGCGGCGGCGAGTACGCGACGGCGGTATTTACCATAGCCGCATGCGATTGCGAATTATTACTATCAAAATGCAATAACCTATGGTGTCTTTTATTACAGAAACAGACTGACGTACTCTT
The DNA here is from genome assembly GCA_949752705.1 of Callimorpha dominula. Lineage (NCBI taxonomy): Eukaryota > Metazoa > Arthropoda > Insecta > Lepidoptera > Erebidae > Callimorpha > Callimorpha dominula. The sequence continues at coordinate 15,964,039 of OX456997.1, forward strand.
ACAATCCGGAAGTTTATGTAAAGTGCTTAAACAATTAACGCAACCGTACTTCGATTTAATAAACTCATATCTAGCCCTTGCGTCTCGCATATTTTTAAACTGAGCGCAATCATATAAATGTCGATGGTTACCACTACACAAACAACAATTCGCGGTAACTGATGCGTAAGATTTGGAGGTGTGATGAACGCGCCGGTCGCGTGAGGGCGACGTAACAACAGCAGCGGGTTTCGTATATGACCAATTTCGCGGGTTTGAGCGCTCCAAAATCTTAGCCTGATCTTGTATAAAAGCGATAAGCTGTTGTGTCGTAGGCACTTCCACATCCCGAATCGAAAGTTCAAAGGCTTGGATGGTTTGAGGATCCATCCTTCTCAAAGCGCATTGAAGAAAAATAAAATCAGTTAGATCTGTTATGCCTAATTCTTTTAGAGCTGAAATCGAAGCGGAGTATTTACTAACAAAGGTATCAAGAGCGTTCGCAGTGTGCGAGCAAGTTTTTAAGTCCAGTATATTATTGAGATAATATGTACCTAATGAGCGTTTGTCGTGGTATTTCTTAACCAAACTATCCCACAGTATTTTATATGTTTCACCTGACGGAATAATACCGGAAGTGAATTTTACTGCGTCGTGGGTGAGTTTAGAAATTAGATACTGTACACGTTGCGAGTCAGAAAGCTGTTGATTCAAATGAATATTAGCTTTAAAAGACTGATAAAAGGTATTCCAGTTTTCAGGGCGTCCGTCAAAACTCGGAATTACTAAAGGTTCTAATTTCACTACGGACTTGATCGAGCTACTGGTCTCGAGTGAACGCACCTTAGAAGTGGTTAATATTTTATTTCTAACGCGTTTAACTCTCGAGTATAAATCATCAAATGAATCGAGGCAAGAATACTCGGGATTGACCGTAATCTTTGATAACAAATTTATATTATTTATTTTATCAACAATGGACTCAAATTTATCGCGTAACTCATCTATTATCTCCGTTTCAGCCAGAAAATTCTCGTTAGCTCGCGTTGATGAATCGAAAGAAATTATACCTTTCGACGATGTGTACATACGATTAATACGTTGAAATAATAATTCTTTCTTTTGATTCAACATAACCAACATGACTTCGCGGCTTGATTCGCTTTCCGTCATGTTTATAAAATAATATCACAATACAACTACAAAGTGATAGGTATATCTACCTAGTTAGTGTAAAAACACAAGTTAAATTTAAATCCTAAAATGACTTAGCGTAAAGTACAGTGGTGGAGCGGTAAATAAGTGGGTAGGTATGAATAAGTTCAACTAAATTGAGTATAATGGATATTATTACCAATTAATACGTAATTCACCAAATCTAACAATTAATTATATTTAAATACGAGTCTACCAATAATTACGTAGTTCTCGTGCGTTTTAAACACAGAATTTACCAATTTTACGTAAATCTGTGAGCGAGGAAAAATGGCGGCAAGAATTCACTAGAATTACGTGAATCTTTTTTATGATATGAATAGAAAAGTAAATTCACCAATATTTACGTGAATCACTGGCCTATCCGTACTCGTAAGGACCAAATTATATGGTCAGGCGTGTAAATAGCCCGACCAGGGTGTGATTGCTCAACAGTTAGCGTACGAGGTGTAGGGAAGTAAACCACTTCTATCGATCAAAACAATCATGCCAGCACTAACCTGCAACACCGACCAAGTCCCGATCCTCCAGAAGGCAGCGAGCAGCGGCGAGGTTTCTACGGTCTCTTGCAAGGTATTGACCGGCCGGTCACGATCGTAGACTGGAGCACTCCACATACACCTTGTAAAGGTTACAAGCGAGTCCAAACACTACACGGCTATAGGACTAACGGAAAATCAGCTTCTTTTCACGAGAAATATAACTGATGTCCGTGGCGGAACAAAATTTTTATATTAAAGCGTCTTCTTAGCGAAAAGCGATGAGAGCAGGGTATGTCCGTTTTTTTCTTGCACCAATCAGGTGCAGCGCGTTTACATTATTTGAAGACTGCTAACGCCATCTCTTGAGATCGTCGAGTACATTGGCAATATTACAGCAGTACCAGCACTAATTGCATTCGACAAACAGAATGTGGTTTACTATAAAGACTATGAAATTTATAATATAACGAAATATATTATGGTGCGATTATGTATGCATTTTATAAATATATTGGCGCTCCACCAACATTTCGAAATTTTCCAGCTCAAAAACCGTAAACAATGCCTAATTACAAACAAAACCATGTTAAATATTAATATATTTATGACAAGCAGGCTTCTCAAACCCCATTTAGAACAAAAATTTAGCTAACAACATTTCCATTTCAATGTGCCGAAAATCTTTAAACCGCATTTTCTCAAAACATCCCATTTGGAAATGTCTAGTAACATTATAAATCTGTATAATGTTATATATATATATATATATAAGTGGATTCTAACATTTTAACTCTTGTGGGCAGTAATGCGTAAATTATTGCAAATTTAAAAAAAGTTATATATATTAAATAGGTTATATGTATATTTATTATTGAATTAGATATTCATTTCAAATAGGTTTTTTTTAATCCCGATTTTCGATTTAAGATGTATTGTTCTATACCCATTACCAATCAATGATAATAACTTTTTTTAAATTTGCAATAAATTACGCATTACTGCCCACATGATGTCATGACGAATGAGAAACATGGCGGTCTAGGTGATTCTTTGGAACTTTGTCTAATTCATATGGCTCATTTTAATTTTTACATACAGACCTAAATTTAAATTGTAATTTATATATAGGCACTAATTTGCATCCTGTAGTAAAGGATTTAAACTGAGCTGATTTATTGTTGAACCAGATTAATGGTGATCAAGGCAGAAGAATGAGATTTTGCACCATATCAATTAGAGTCAAGCAGATAAATGAGAACTCAGTAATATGTTCAGTCAACTTTACTAAAAAATAACGAACAATGTACTTTTTAGTTCAAATAAGGTAGTCTTATATTAAATTGATTAATGACTTAACACGTTAATCGTTTAATAAAACATACATCTATTCTAACATTTAATACTTTTACAGTAAATAACATTCATATTATAACAACAAAAGTAGCTTATGTATTATACATATTTTATTATATTCATTTATTATTTCTATACCTACATTTAAAAAAAAAATATAACTTATTATTATTCAACGACACAAATTAACCTTATACAAGAGTTAAAATGTTAGAAGCCACCATTTCCGTCCCCTTCCTCCCCCTATTTCCGTCTTTCCCCTCTTCTCCCTCTCCTCCCCTCTAATCCCCCTCTCCCGTCTTCCCGCTCTTCCCCCCTCACCCCCTCTTCCCCTAATCCCACCTTAAAGGGCGGCAACGCGCTTGTAACTCTTGAGTTACAGGTGTGCCCATGGGCGGCGGTAGTAGGTATTTACCATCAGGTGACCCGTCTGCTCGTTTGCCCCCTTTACCATAAAAAAAAAACACATTTATGGTTTGTATTAAAGCTTAAACTTAGTATACTAATTACGATAGTATACTAAGTTTATGAATTACATTTAATAAAATATATATTTTTTTTATATTAAATTAATTATGATGATAATTTGACATTTCGAAATGCTATTTTGTAGAGACAAAATAGCATTTCGAAATGTCAAATTCACAGAAATGAATGCTGAAATGGTAAATTGACCTTGAATATTAATATTTAAACGTCCATTTTTTACGGTTTTGTTATTTACTATATAAATTGTATTCCTAATTTATAAAACACTTGACACTGGCGGAATTCCTGCGCTGATTCTTCGCGCGGGATAGAGTCCATAAGAAATAATAATATATAAATTGATATTTTTGAATGACAATAAAATTAAATATATGTCCGTTTCAAAGCAATCAATCAATATCAAAATGTGATAATGAAAATAGTTTAAACCAGTAAAACACCAAAAATAAAAAACCATAAAAACCATTAAAATGGGACAAGTGTGAGTCTGACTCGTGCACCGAGGGTTTCGTGAGCAAACAAACTTGTATGTAGATAGGTAGTACGTCTAAGTACGTCTATCTCGAGAATCAATTCTCGAAGATTTGTGCTTTTTTGTGTCTTCTCCGAAAGAAACTTGTGTGGTCAGACCTAGCGTCTTTTAAATTTCATGATTCTAAGTCAATGAGAAATACCCTATAGCTTTTGGTTTACGAAAATGTTTGGTCAAATCTATGGCTTAAATAGCCGTATCTTTTGATTGTGTTGACTGAGAAGTTTGATGTTTTACATGTCCAATGGACCGCAGACAAAAGTATTTGATGTTAATTTCAACTTGTGCTCCTGAGAAAAAGGATCTTAGAGACAGAAAAGTACTGCACAAGTGAAGGGAAAAATCAGTCATTACAAACTTATATTTTGCGGTTGGAAAGTTGACTTTGACGTAAATCGATGTACAGGATAGTATTTATGGAACTGCAAAGTTAAGTTTGTCTTTCGGAAAAGATGAGCAAAAATCTTCAAGAAGTGATTCCCGAGATGGACATACTATCTACGTGTTTAGTATGATGAGCAGGGAACAGTTTTTCATACCTAAGAACAGAACTGTTTTGTCTTTCATTATTATTACTCAATGACCAACTAGAAGATTATAGCAGTAGATTTGCTATGTCCCTTAATGCCACATTTTTTTGGTATTTTGTTATACATGTAGAATGTGAGATTTTTGAACCGACTTTAAAAAAGTATGTACAACATTGTATGGTCTCCCGCACTCCACGGTATGGCCACCTTCTGACTTAGAGGCGGCCAAGGCATGTAGAAGTTTTCAGAGGCTTGCTCCTGAAGGTATACCTGGGTACATTGCTATAGATCCACTTGTGATGGAACTCCGTGAGATTTTAGTCGATTCGATTAAACATACAACTTATCCGTTTGCTTCAGTGAAGTGGGGACACGTGGAGGTTTTACACATAATAAAAAAAGCTGCATTTCTTGACAAATATCTCCCCTCTTTATTTATAAACTACACGAACCAATAAGAAAAGTATAAAAAATTTCTAAATATAAAAAAAACTATTACTTACTTTACAAAAAAATAAACCAGTTTTATCAGATGGTCGTGTGTGAGAATAGCGCCTGTGGATAAAAATTTTAGGAGCAGTAGTGTATTATTGTGCTATGGACATTTGACACGGAGGGATGAGCGAAAGGTGGCAAGAAAAGAAATATTTGTATGGAAGAAAACTGGTAAAAGAGTAGAGGACGACCAAAGAAAAGATGGATGGACTGCGTAAAACAGGATATGATTAGACAAGAAGTAAACAGTGAAATGACGAATGATAGAGTAGAATGGAAGAAGAAAACGTACAGTGCTGACTTCTCTTCTTAACGTCCAACACTAATGTGCTAAAAAAGCGGAGCCCTGCTGCGAACTCCACTATTTACTTCTTTAATTATTTTTTAAATGTATAATCACCAGTTCAATTTTATTTCTTGCTTTAAATGGGTTCCTACACTTCTTTTTAACGTGACGGACTTATTTTAAATTGTACCTACGTGTGTACATGAGAGGCGAAGTATACGTAGTAAGGGAACGTAGATAAAAACGTCTTCAGACCTCTATTCGTATTATGTAACGACTTTCAAACTTAATGTATCTTACTGAGTAATATTGTATACTTTTTTCATCAGCAAGAGAGCAATAGGCGTGATCTTTCAACGCCAGGCGGTGTTAGGGTGCGAATCATTTGTTATTATTTCTCTCACGCGTCGAGTTTCCAACAAATTGTATTGTAACTGACAATATGAGCGATTATTGTTCGATTTGATACAAATGTTCTGTCCGTGTTGAGAAGTAATTTTGAAAGACGCTACGTTGAATTTTATTGAAATGTAAACGACGACCGGAAAACGCTTGGTAGATGGTTAAATAAATCTTTAAGAGAAGTACGGTTATAAAGGTACTAGGTACAAATGTGTGAATTGTTTCTGGTAGTTAAAGTACAGTTACTGTTGTCCTCTTAATTACCGTTGTAGTAGGTATGTAGCTAGAGAGGGAGAAAGAGATTTAGGTAATAATCCCTAGCCACGACTCTGGGCTTCACTCTACTACGGTTCCTATGGTTTTATAAAATTAGGCACAAATCATTTATTAAAAATAAATTATAGGAATTATTGTCAAATCAAGTAATTACCGTAATAATTTTAATATCTATCTGTTTATAACACAGTTGTTTATTAGCAATCTACAAGTTCTATAGAACTAGCACAAATAAACATGGTTGAAGAGGCGTAAGGATGGTCATTTCATTGACAAGCACCGCCGCGCCGTCTTAAGAAGTTGGAGATTGGAGTTTTGGTGGAAACCAAAAATAAATATCTTTAAGATCACGCTAATCGACCAGTCAAACTTATAGTAGTGTGTAGATCATCTTGGCACTCGCATCACAATGAAATGCCTAACTATTTATGAAAAAACAATATAAATAAATACTTATAATAATTATTTATATTTTAAGTTGCGTTAAATTCGAATCTTTGTAGGCTTAAAAATATAAAAAAAAATTTTGCTCTTCTGCTTTCGGGCACGTATTTATAACAACTGTAAAAATTGATACCATGCTTACCTATGGATCATACAGTTAAGTAATCACCCTCCTTTATACGAATAAGATATCGACTAACGTGATCTTTTGTCAAAGTTTCACACCTTACTTGCAAGTTTTCTATCTAATACCTTTAAACGAGCAATTCTTGTATATATCTGAATCTCGGAAACGGCTCCAACGATTTTTATAAAATTTTATATACAGATACAGTTTTGCATTTTAAGATCAACTGCATAGTTGTATTTCCGGTAAAAAAAAAAAAATTACGATTTTACAAAAAGCTAACGAGCGAAGCTCGGTCTCCCAGGTAGGTACTTAGTTATTAATAGGCACCTACTACATATACTGTGTAAATTAAGACTTCATGAAGGGTTTACACAGAGGCAGTCCATCCATGACGATAGTCGGTGAAATTCTTCCAGTAAAGATATCGTACCTTTTAAATATTACCGTGATTAAGTCCCGATTTATACAGCTATTATGCATCCAACTCGGTAATTGTAACTTCACCTAAGTTCAATACAGAGAATTAAAAAAAATAACTAATGATAGGATTGACAATTTATCTTCTAATTTCAAACGCATATTGAAAGTCAAGTTGAATGTTCACCACACACTTAGCTTTCCTCCAACTGAACAAATTTACGATGGCAAAATCGTTCCAGCGAGTGTTCTTAGACCCAAACGAACCGCGTACCTCAATTAGACCGCAGATATAGAATATATAATACGAAAGCTATGAAAACAAAATAAATACAGCAATACAGCAGGAACTCGCTTTTGAGTATAGCTTTAGAAGCGTGAAAGTTAATTGAATTCCAAGGTTTGATGACAAATCTGTCATCAAGCCAAAACTATCTTTAAAAAAAATTAAGCACATCGATTGGATAGAACCGGCGGATTGTTTTTAATATATTTATAGATACAAATTTCTTTACTGTGTCGTTGTGGGAGGCGGTGACATGTCCTATGACGTATAGAAAGCGCATTGCCGGTGACGTCAAATCTATAAATCATATTCGGGATCGGCAATCGTCCGTCCCGTCTGCCCGGAGACTTTCCTCGTTTTTTGTCTGACTCCTAAACCGTTAGCGTGTGTGATAGAAGGGTGGCGACACATGTTGGTCCTATAGGTTGTGACCAATTGTTACTTGATAAATTGATGTAACCATTAGCATATGTAAATACACATAGAGTATTTTTGTGCAGTGTTAATTATTACATTTCTGTCCATCCAGAGGTTGCCAGGGAGGCATTGCTTTTTGCGATAAGGCCGCCCATTGTGTATTTTATGTATATAATATTTATTTCTGTATATTTGTTTTACTTTGCTTTTGGTGTACAATAAAGGGTATTTATTATTAATATTATTAATTCAGGTACTGTTAAGGTGTTCAATATTTTTCAAGAAAATGAAACAAAGAAATTAATGATTAGTATCGAGCTGTCTGTAGACTTGTCGGCCACGAATCGAATCGCATCGACATACATATTACGCAACGCTATCTAAACTGAAATTAAACATAACTGTTACATATAACAAAATTTACGGCTTAGATACAATATGTTGAATACACAATTAAATTTATTACTTTTTTGGTAAATATGATTTATATTACCAAAACTTCACTTTGCACGAGAGATTATGTGAAAGGGGTGTCGATGATTTGAGGAGTACAATTGAAAAGGCTGTAAAGCAATACTAATTATATTGATAACTGATTATTACAACACTATACAAATACAATCACTTAATGTAATTTGCTTCAACGATGTATCGCCGCTTGATAGATAGTCCGCCCTCACTGCCCAAACTATAAAAAATTAAAATATAGAACAATCGAACTTATTTGAACTTGGTGCTACCAGCCAGAACCTCTCTGCATTGAGGGAGGTCCAATGCTACAATATATAGGAATACAGGTACCTATTATGTATGTAACATATTATACAGAGACCGATCAGGCCAATGCAAAACAACATATGCGTACAAATATTTGCACGGAGAGGAAATCAAACCTGCGACATCTGACGTAGCAGTCTAATGCAATAAATCAGTTTTTAAAATTTTTGTCTGTTTGTCTGTTTGTTCCGGCTAATCTCTGGACCGATGGTTGCACCGATTTCCACGGGATTTTCACTGAAATTAGGCTACTATTATCTTGGAAAAAGAATTAGGGTTTAATGATTAATTGATTGATTGAGCGAAGCCGCGCGGGAACTGCTAGTTCAAAATAAAACGAAAACCTTATTGACTCCATTTCACTCCACTCTACCTACTCCTTACATTATTTTCATCCAGTGTCATGGATTGGATGAATATATTATAAGGTATTCAAAGAGCTTATTTAGATACGTTACACGCACCACCCGTTAGCCTATCCAACACTAACATTTATCATCGGAATCCTATAAAAAGTAAACCGGAACTAATCCGTGATCCCCAGTCACCCTCCCATAATCTGCATACGCCAAGAAAATAATTTCACGCCCTAACCACATCGAGACGATGCGCTATTGTTGAACTTTTTATGTTAGACTTTGATGTGTCGATGTGGAAAGTTTCTAATATAACAAACATTCAATGTATTTAGTGACGTAATCCTTGCAATTTTAAGATGGCTGTTACGAGAAATTACAGAGATTACAATATTATTTTTAGTTAAACGTCTTTGAGACACCCGGTTGGAACAAAGTTCCTCTCGCTTTATATAAATGAATTTAGTCGATTAAATAAATTGTATCAAAATGTTGAATATTGTAAAAAAATTAAATTAAAATTGCGCCACCTGTGAGAGTTTCTGCAACTAATATATTATTATGGATGATTGGTATACAATGAACATCAAAGTACAGTAGTATCATGCAGAATCAACAGATAGTGTAAATAAAATAAATCAACTCGTGGTCAGCAGTTTTCGTTGCACTAACACTTTTTCCGCATAGCCTGAAGTGTAACGTGCGAGGAACTTCGTTGCAATAAAAGCAAACATAATCACTTAATTAATAGTGTTTCGAAGCAGTGTGCTGCAATTAAAAACACATTAAACTTTTTTCACGTCTAACTCCTCTGGTAGGAATCTAGAAGCCTTGCTCGTTCTTACATGGGTCTGAAAAAAGTGTAAAATTTGTTAATAAATTTAACACATAAAATACGTCAAAGAATGTATGTAAACAGAAGCAACTGAACTGCGTCAAATTGTCTATTGATTGATTTAAACGTCAATGTTAGTTGTAAAACGTCAGCAAGTACGTAAACTGTGTATATATATTACTAGCAACGCCCCCTGGGGTTTCACCCGCGTAAGTCCCGATCCCGTAGGAATATCGGGATGAAAAGTAGTCCATATGTTAATCCAGGTTTCCAGCTATCTACATACCAAGTTTCATCGCAATTGGTTCAGTAGTTTTGGCATGAAAGAGTAACAAACATCCATACATCCATACTCACAAACTTTCACGTTTATAATTTTAGTAGGTTTTTTTTATGGACTCTACCCCGCGCGGAGAATCAGCGCAGGAATTCCATCAATGTCAAGTGTTTTATAATTATACAAGTTAAATAACAAAAACGTAAAAAAATTACGTCTATTCGTCCATCTTGAAAAAAAAACGATTCAACTGTGTAGATATCAACGCATATATACAACAGGAGAGTATAATGTGACATCACCGCGACATAAAGGAGCGCAATGTGTCTAGTCGACGGCTCGATCGACGTTATTGATACACGGAAAAGATTTCTCTTTGATAGTTGTGGTCGTGCGTTTTGACGCCTCGGTTCTTAGACTAGTGATGTCGTGCAGGTGGTATCGACTATCCATATATATTCCCATGTTTACAATTTTCAAACTTAAATTGATTTAATTATTTATAGATAATATATATCAAATAATACTCCGTTAGTGTGTGGCTAGAAAGGGAGTAAGCGGTGACGAATGATAAGGTAGAATTTAAAGAAGAAAGAATATTGCGCCAACCCCTAATAAAATTAGAAGAAGGATAATGAATACTAGATGTGTAATTTGGGACTTAATCGCGATAATATTTAAAAGATCACCGGACACCGATCGTGGTCACGAGTGGACACTCGTGACCACGATCGGTGCAATTCGATCGAAACGTCGGGTAACCAAGAAGTAGTGGACCTATTAAATATTATCGCGATTAAGTCCCGAATTACACATCTAGTATGTGTCAAAGTCGCGAAAGTTTAGAAACAATTAAGGATAATGAAGATGATGATATAGAATAAAACTCATTTGTAAGATATATTTTTGCATATTTTAAAATTGAATGATTTTACAAAAAGTATATACCAACTTCACCTAAAAAAATGTTAAAAAAGGAGATTTATCTTTTAAATGGCGACTGACTGATAATATTGCCTGTAAGTATATCTAGATCTTAAGACTTAAACGTGTGTTAGACGGTTTTAAAGCAAATTCTTAACCAATATAACCTTGTTGGTTTTCATCGCCATAGATAGTGATTTGTACGAAATTTTGTTTGAATTTGTTGCTGCAGCGCGCTGGCAAACGGTGTACCTACACAACATATAAGATCAGCAACAGTAGACTACAGACTATAGAGAATATAATATTACAACATATACTTGAAATAAACTAATGCGAATAAGTAAATTTCGAGGGAGAGTCTTGTTGAACACAGGCAGTAGCCTTCACAGTTGTTGTACTCACAATCGACTCGAATCAAAATCGTGCAAATATTACATCATAATTGTAGACGCCTTTATAAAAATGTTGCAATGCAATTTAAGGTAGAAACAGACTAATGTGACGTGTTGTGTAATATCTCGTCAGAAGCACATTAGTTTCATACATTTAGTAGACACAACGCATAATAATAATTAATAATGTATGTCTAACCATACTCCTTTACACCATCGTAGTAAACCATCGATACCATACTTCTTTTCTAAGACGTCCCTATTTCTCACACCGTTCCCCACGCAGCGCTACATTTATTGATGGACTTTGGAACTTTTCAATATTATGGCTACTTTACATATCATACGGAGAGTTTTATTACGATTTCGCATTTGCCGCCTGATGGGAGAAACGATTTTTACCATCGTAACGAAAAATAGGGGTTTGTTTTACCTACTTTGTTATTAATTCCTAAAATCGAAGCCATGATATAAACCGATATTTACAGAACAATATACATACTTACGAACCTACTAATAATTTAATGTTATAAAAAATGCTTTAACATTTTTATCATCTCCATATCGCTGGGCGTTTATTCTCGCTATTTTTTCGCCACCCAAACCTACGCGGCAACCGTATGTCATTTTTATGTGGCCACTTTATGACATTATATTCCTTTCTATTGTGGCAAAGGTGCTCATAGGGATAAGGGCCTTAATATACGATTATCGGTGGCACTCACTATTGTGCTTGACCTATTCCTTGAGTTATTGCCCTTATCGCCAATGATAGCTCAATTTCAAGATTCTTTCGGCGTTTTAGTATAAAATATAGTACCAAACCAATCTCGATATAAAAGTGTCTATAGTTAAGAATAAATAACATTATTGCATACTAAATTTACTTATTGATTATGAGTCAGATCGTCACAGCCAAAGGCAGATATTCACCTAGCATCAGCCTACCTAAATAAGGATTTAAATGGTGACAAATTTGGACCAATATTACCAGAAATCTGTGCAAGCCTTCTACCTTCAAGTTCCGACATTACAGGATATCTATCAACATCCCAAGTTTTACAGTGAGGTCAAACTATCAAGAGCAGCGCGGAGACAAAAACACAGAAATCGGCCATAACGAACAAGCAAGTCGCAACTTCTTAAAACATCCTTATCCAAAGAACACATAAAAAGCAGACATCGTTTTTCTTTTAAAAAACTCTCTCATTTGCCTATCAATAGTGGTTGAGGCAGATCTGACCGTAATAAATGTCATACTTTATGGCACTTAGGAAAAAATGCAAGGGAGCCATTTTACATTTTAGCCGGTGACCGGGGATCGCTATGTCGAATTACGCATTTCGAGTAGCCATTTCCTAAGGGAATTTTAAATATTTTTCGTTTGGATACATCGGGTTCCTGTTGTTGATTTACGATGTTTACTGTAACTATATGATATTGCTTGTCTTCAAACAACATAAAAAGTAATTTATTTCTTTATCTGGGATTGAAACTTTGAATAGAGAGAGCACACACTTCACATTATTAGTAATATTTAGATAAAGCATTTTAGAAGTAATCTACACGTAGCTCTACAATTGTTGAAAAATGCATTTGACTTTGACATTAACGCAAACTGCGAACGAAAAATTAGTATTGCAGAGAACTAATAAGTTAAATTGAACTTAAGTACATAATAATAGAAATTCTGATTAACGCGTCGACTGTAGTGGGTTCGTTCACTGATAGTTGTTGTCTTTTTGATATGTCTATTAGTTATATATTTTAGATTTCATAGCACATTATATGAACTATTTGTCGCGCAGGGGTCGCAATTCGAACTCATTTAATTAGTTAATTAATAAGTAATAACAATAAAGCTGCGTCAAAGATAGAAAATAAACTGTGTCCAAATTTTTTTTTAATAAAACTACATTTTTATTAATAAAAGTACAGTCATGAAAAACAAAAAGAAACAAAACGAAATCGTTTGATAAAATGTGGAGCAAAAGGTACCGAATTGTTTTGTCTTCGCTTGTTTATATACACATAATTAATTTTAAATTGTTAACATATTAAACCATCGGCTACTGGTAATCCGTTGAATGGAATGAAAGTTAGAATAGAAACTTATTAATTTAACATCACTGTACTTTTGGTTAACATAATAAAATAAAGTACCCAGTAATTAATACGTATCCGAGACCTTTTGACCAGAAAAAAAAATATTTACTACTAAAGTTATGGTGAAAGGAAGTAAAAGAATCATTTTTACTTATAATCTATGTTCTCTAAAAAGTCATAAAAGCATATTTTATTGAATTTACAACAGAATCTGACGTGTATAACCAAAATAAGTTTATATAAAAATTGATAGTTTATGTAAATAAGCTCAATACTTAGGACTTAAGGTTTATAGATTTTTTGCTTTTTAGTTCTATTCGTCGGTTAAATTTTTTGTTAATGATTTTTATTTTATGATTTTTTTTCATCATCAACTCAGCTACATGATGTGATGATTTCTAAACGCAAATACCTGATAAAGTAATGAAAAGTAAACAGAAACACTATTCGTTCCTACAATTTTCGAGGGTTTTTCTCAATTTTATCAGGATCCCATCATCAGATCCTGACTTCCTTGACATGGGACCACCCTTGAGGTATACTCTATCTAACAAAAGAATAACCAAAACCGATTCATAAATAACAGAGTGAGGGCTGAATAGACATAAAAAAAAATACGGTTGAATTGAGAACCACCTTTTTTTTTCGTCGGTTAAAAATAACTGTAACCACATAAACATCATCACGACAGTTGACAGCTCGGTGGCCAACTGCGAGTGATCAATCAAAGATTTAAGCCTCCCTACGGCCAAATACCGAAACTGTTGCAAAAATTTAAATTAATTTGGTGCGAGACGTGTTTATCGGCGAAACCACCGTATTAAAATACATCACATATTCTATAATATAATCAGAAAGGCAGAGTTAACGCAAATGCGTATGGCAAACAAGAAATCTATGAATTGATTTATTTCTGAACAAAGTCTTAACAACGAGTATTTATCTGCGGAAAAATTCTGCTACTATTTCGAAACTACTTTTAAACCAGTAGAGTCAAGTCAATAGTATAATACAAAACAGATAATTATCTATATTAATACTAGTTATTAGGAATAAATAATTCTTAAGGCACGTGTGCCTCCGTAAAAATATCACAGATAGAGAAAGAACATCGTAGATATCAGATATCACAAACATCTTCGTAATCTCCTCAAAATATAAATCGTTATATGCTGCTGTATGCTCGTTATGTAATAACTATAATACTAAACATAAATTAAATGCAACTATGTATACGTCTTCTTGCACACAGAATGTGATTTGACAGCAGTATGGCTTTCCTGATTATAATTCCTTTGTCGTTCTTGGGTTATTTCGTACTCCCACCTCAAAGGCCGGCAATGCACTTATGGCCGTTGAGTTGCAGCTGTCCCTAGTATCCATGTCCGGGCGGCGGTAGTCATTTACCATTAGGTGACCTGCCAGCTCGTTTGCCCACTATACCATAAAAGAAAAAATAGGACAGAATCTAGATTTGAAAAATTGTGGCTTCGGAAGATACTGGATTACACAGTTTCACTTTACAGTAAAAGTACAATGAGTTTTATGTTTAAAGTGTTTTTTTTTATACGTATATATATCATGTGTTTGGTGTACAATAAAGAGTACTATCTATCTATCTATCTGTCTACAATATTGATAAATGAAGAATTAGAGGAGCAAAAGAGAGTTATTACAGCTCTCTTTAACGTAAGTATCACAAGTATAAAATTTGCCAAAAAGTGATTTGCTACAGCAGAACAAAATAGTCTATCAGATAGAGTAGAACAGTTTGACATCATATTACGTTATTAGATACACATTGTTAGATTACATAGGTACTTAAGTACAATAATGGATGAAATGATGGAAGTGAGTGTGTTCAAGTATGACGCTATGAAATTATGTCTAGGACTTTAGTCCTCATTAGCCCTTTGATTACTCATGTCGTCTCTAAGTACAATAGTTACTATTTACACATTTTATCTAAGCCCTCTGTGAGCGGAGGCGACAATAGACAGAATTGTGGATGACACTTTTGTTACAGGATTTGATAGAATGACGGATGGGATATTGTAATGAATCTTCTCACAATCGAATTAAAATAGGGGATGGAGTCGGCTGGACATGGAGCTGTTTTTTGAAATTGTATCGAATTTAGGTTTGTTTTATCGGATTATCATGGCGATGTTTGAGTAGGGAGCCCAAGATATTGGTGAGTCGTTGCATCAAAAATTTATATTTATATGTATGGTAGTAGGTATTTTTAAAAACAACATCTTCATAACTTTTTTAATATAATTTACTTGCTGTTTCATTAGTTCCGTTTTCGACTATTTGATGTTATAATTAGATTGAATGGTTTATGGCCACAATTTTGTGTAAATAATAATCAGATCAATTTATATTAATATATTAATTAAATTATATTAATTTCAATAAAAAATATGTATGTTCTACTCAAATATCACAGAAAATTAACCAACATGGTTCATGTTGGTCAATTTGGTAAAGGTGTGTACCAAATTCCAGATGGTCAACAAGAAGAGGGTAAAATTTAGGAACAGGAGGAAACATCCTGGAGTGTGCAACGGAGTGGCCACACAACGGGCAAGTATCCGTATCAAGTCCTAGAAGCCGGTGAACGCCAGGAGGCTTCTGCACTTCTAGAAGGAGCTACCCTGGCTCAACTAGCTAGCCTTATCTGAAACGTTTAATGAACCGTCTAAGTCTAAATGCGGACACAGAGCCCTCTACCAATACCAATAACCATTAACCGTTGCAAGCGTTTTGAGGCATCTATATAATATTTTTAAAATCTAAAACGTAAGTGTAAAAAATACAATATACGCCAGTAAGTACAATTTATACCGAGGCCATATTTTGACGACACAGGTCGCAGCTAATGGTTTAAATCCATACCCAGAATGAAATACGAGCCGAAAATTTTATATTGTTTTAGTTAAGCACCACTTATACGGTATTACTCAAGTTCCCAATAAGTTATTAAATAAGTTTAAAAAAGAAACACATGTAAACCTAATGTATATGGCGAAGCAAAGTCTTCTTAAACCGTATTAGAAACTTAATCTTTCATTCATACCCTTGAACTACTACTACAACTAATCCTTCGTTACTAAGTATTTTGCACTAAAAACTACAAGCAGAATTAAGGCAAAATATTATTTGCTTAATGTCATGAGTTCACGACTCATGATCATGACTCATGACCGACCATGACACACATATTTAAAAAAACTTAACTCTAATCCTGTTTGTATAACTGTATTTCAATAACTACAAATTCAATTCCAATTTAATATCTTTATTCCATAAATTTTAATTAAAAATTATATACATTAACACACACAGAGACACTTAGGATGAAAATGACAAAGAGCAAACAATTAGGTAATATGAAAAAACACAGGAAGTAAAAAAGAAACTTATTGGTGAAGCACGTAAGCCTGATTCGTAATTTAGTTAAGGATACTGAAGCGTCTTGAATTTAAGAAAACGGTGGCAGAGCTTCAGATTACGATGACACAATATTTGCAGGCCGTGAGTGCGTGTACGCGATAAAAATATTCTATTTATTACGAACCATCGCGAAGGTACATTCAAAACGCGTCACGCGTTGACATCCGACTTCTCCACGTTTCCAAACACGTACTTTAGTAGGGTTGAACTACTTAACTTAGGGTTAATAAAAATACTACTTGTTAAAATTGCCAGTCGATACTAATATATTTTATGGTATGTACATTTATGAAACGGAAAATAGATATAATGGAGAAATAGTTTGAATGCAATTAGATATGGAGTTAGGAAACAGATTAATTAGTTAACAGATCCAAACTACATGAAATATGAGAACACGGACGATAAGTTGATACAAAAATTCTCAACTATTATGCTGCAATTACTAACAACGTGGGTCACATCACAAATTACTGGTATTCTTGTTAACCCAATTGACTAGTCAATTCAATTCAATTCAATATCTTTATTTGCGAAAATGGGTAGGTACAAAGTTGTTAAAATTATGCAAATGTACCATAAGTAGGTATAGTATTACATTTATCACTAGCCAATAAATCTGTTAATGTTTTATGTGTTTTATATTTTGTGACCTATAAATATCGAATTTTCATTTATTCATAATGTTTTATTTTCTAAGTTTATTTAGATACGTGCTCAAAACACACGTCCAAGTTCGTTCACCATTATAATTATATTTATAATCCTTTCTACTAATATTATAAATGCGAATGTGAATCCGATAATCATGAAATTTTGCAAACATGAAGTCAGGGGTACAGAAAAGTACACAACACACGCATATACAAACAACAAAAGCACACACGCACGCACTCACACGCACACGCACACACAATTATTTATACATTGACTTACTACCATAATCATAACATTCATAACTCACTAACCATGAATACTGCGGGCGAGTGTCTTGGAGTCCTGAAATACAGGACTTTCCTACTTTAGGGTCCAGTCAACTCCATAAAAATTGCAAATAATATATGTGTACTATTCAGATAAATTATAGAATTGATGCGTAACAACTGTAAAATGTAATTGGTATGTGGTTAAAAAATAAGTAAACATTATTATTAGTATTATTATTCATCCTACTAATATTATAAACGTGAAAGTTGTATATGGATGTATAGATTAGATGTATGAATGTTTGTTACTCTTTCACGCAAAAACTACTGAATCGATTGCGATGAAACTTGGTATGTAGATGGTTGCCTGGAGACCTGAATTAATACATAGGCTACTTTTTATTCTGATATTCCCACTGCATCGGAACTTACTCGGGTGAAACCGCGGGTCAAAGCTATTTAGTTATCATTGAAATATTAATCGTATTATAATTACGTTTTTATGGAATAGAAAAATATGATAAAGCAGACCCTATTTCCACTTTTTGTTGTAATTGGCAGCCCTGTGTCATATTTCGCGGGATCACGCGTCCGCCCGCCCCTGTCATCTCTATAATACGTACTTATATGTATATCCATACAGTCAATACGTGGGAGAGTGAATAATTTTTCATCTAAACCCATTAAATGTGACATCTACCGTACCACCTATCAAAACTATCGGTATTTTCCTTTCAGATATTTGGTATTCTCGTAGTCGTAAGTTACTAAAATACCATTTTGGGTTTAATATTTAATTATATACCTACATTTTAATTAAAAAAAATGAAAATGGAGCCGAAAATCATCCATTTATTTCTGCTGTTGTATCTGCTTTTTCAAACGACTTCGCTTGCGATAAATTGAGTTATCTATCCCTCGGGAATAGTACTTTTTTTCGGGATGATACATACCCTATGTTTCTTTCTGTACCGTTGATAACGTTTATACAACATTACATAATGAGCACATGAGTAGTTACGGAAACAAACAAACAAACTCAGGGGTAAAGTGGTTTTAAAAGAAACATTACGTTTAACTTCTGATTTCAAAAGCATATAATAATAAAGTCTATCTACATAACTTCCTAAATTCTTCTCAAACTCTTTAAGTAAGTATAACTTATCTGAACTCTGTCATTGCTTATCATAATTATGCAAGGTTATTAATGAGTTTATCAGACCTTTGATTATTTACCTGACAAGTATATAATCAAAGATAGATACATAATTGTCTTGCTTCATGCCTAGTGGCTTACTCTCTTTGACACATCACACAATAATTAATTCTATGCCATGTCGAGCACGGAACGTTCATCGTCACACTTTCACACAGCCCGGGGGAATACAAAAATAAGTGTAAGACTTGAAGCATATAAAGCTGCAAAAAATGTGTGCAACAAAAAAATACCCGGACTATTCAGTGTAAAAACTATCATTCATACTGCACTGCGGTCAGCGACGACTAAGCCGCTCTGTGAAGTCAAAAGAGCTTTGACTTCAAAGCGTCGGGGAATAACTGGCAACACCAAGAGAATGCAAAATAAACTTGCAACACGTAAGAGTGCAAAATAAATGCAGCAACAGCACATTACACAGCCATTGGATCAAAAGACAGACCGAGCGTGAAGTGATGAAAACTGGAAAAAATAATAAAGTCAACCCCTTACGAGTGTGAACTGGGGACGACTATTCTGGGATCTTGATGTGACCAGATAAGTAAAGCTCCATTGATCAGTTGACCTGCTCTTTAGAAAATACTTTTTCATGTTTCTGTGTTAAATCGAACTGGATTTTATAATGTCGCAGTGCACGTTTTAAAGAAAAATTGTCACCCACAAAATGGTTTTAAATAAAGATATTGAATATAACCTATGTTTTGAAGGAATTTTAAACTTAATATAGCAAACAAAATTATACAAAACCTGTAGGTACCTGGTTGTTTAGTATATTTGTTACGTGTGATTGTCTTTTTTTCTGATCCAAGAATTTTCCTTTAAAAACATTCAATTTAGGAAAATGATAAATAAATATCTTAAGTATATTTTCACCTCTGAATACTGATTCGGTACAGCGGTACATCTCTTTGCTCGTGTTCACCGTGTCAATATTGTCAGACACTTGTGGGAGAGACGTATGATTTTTACATCAAAAGCAACACGACTCAAAGCACAGCAAACGAGCATTTACACTTGATGGTTAAGTGGTGTTGAAAGAGCATTAACTGTGAAAGAGTTTTATCAAATGTAGAATGTTTATTTAGATTTACAGAAGGTTGTTGCGAAATTAAAAAAGAAATCCTATTGATGTTTATTTTATTTTGTGATAATGTAGTGAAATAAGTCTATAATTATACAGATTATATTTAAACTAGCTGACCCAAAAGACATTGTTTTGTCAAAATGTCTATTAATTTGTTTCGATTACATACATAAAGCACTTCCGGTTCGACCCAAATTTCCCAACTTTCTAGGTAAATTTCCTAATTTTTCTTTCTATAAAAACCTTATTCGGTTTATAATTAACATATACAAAGAATAAATAGTCAAATCGGTCAAGCCGTTCTCAAGTGATGTGAATAGCATTTCATTTTTATTTATATAGATATTTGATATTGCTATAATTATACTACCGTTGAACAAGCCGCTATATACAAAATAAAAATCCTAAAAATTGTTATGTGTTTCGATAAAATTGATTTGTGTACAAATAGATTGGTGGGTTTTATTGTAAATTTAATAAGTATAAATCCTTTAAAACATATGAATTGCTACGCATTGGGTAAGGCACTAGCCGTTTCTTCTCAAGAGTGGTTATTAGACAAAAAAAATATATATAGGTACATTAAAGTTTTAAAAAATAAGAAATTTTTTCAAATAACAGACGTTAAAAGCAGTTCGAGTAAAACAAAACCACTTGGATTGAACATCAAACAGGGCCCATTCATATCGGCAATTGACCACGTGGACTGGAGGAATCAAAGGAAACGAAATTCAGCGTGTATTGGTAGAAGTACTGACATAGAAGGATGGTTCTAATTTAAACCGAAATATGACCTACTCCACGTTCAAAATATAAATATAAAAGAAATGTCAACGTGACTTATTGTGTTTGTTTAAATTTCAATACCAACCATTGTTTTTTAATAAATATATTAGGTACTAATAAAACAAGTATACATTAAATTGTATCAATGTACAGAAAATACAACGCAAATGTAAATAAAAAGAAAGCGGAATGAGTTCCTATCTCACAATTTATTTTATAGGATATTTATTAAACGTGTCCAAAAAACTGACCTGACGAGAAAAGTCACAAATTTAGTTTACAGCCTTTTCATTGTAAAAATAGACAAAGTGAAAAACATGAAAAGAGTCTACACTATACACAATGTACAATAGATTGTCCTGGTAAGTTCCCCACAAAGCGGTGTGGAAAGCAAATTAGTGAAAACATAAATTATCGAAAACCCAGCGGTGGCACCTTGCATTGTGAACAAATTTAATTTCCTAGTTGGAGCACCAGTAAATGTACGAAACGCCAATCCAGGGCCGCGTACACCTATTGGTTGCATTATTTACTGCACTTTGTGCCCGTGCGGTGAAAACCAATGTAATTAATTGGGTTATGGTCTGCGGCTTTCTCGTTGTTCAACTTGCATAATTCGTGTTTAGATTTTAATTAAAACGAATGTTACGATTTTTCTAAATATTTTATGATAGCAGTAGTAGGTAAATGGTATTGTGTGAATAAAAGATTTTTTACAAGACCAACAACTGCAGTGGTACAGCAGACTAATTGACGATTTGTATGCCGAATTTATGGTAGTATCTTCGTACTATAAAAGTACAGTCTGACCTCCTGATTCATTATTACCTTACACCTAAAGTCAAACATATTGGTGACTGTTTGAACAAGCCAGTTTTTTTTTGTGTGGCTTAGGTTGACTTTTGACATTGGTAGCTGGGATATTCAGCCGTACGAACTTTAACACAAATAAATGTTACTTTCACAAAATTTTCCGTCGATCTGTCTTAATTCAAATTAGATTTATAAAGTAACTTTGGCTTTAAAGATGAAGAAGTCAATTACATTAAGCATGGTACACACAACTTTATTCATATTCATAAAAATTGAATAAAAAAAACAAATGAAATCATTTTTTAATAATTAATCTTCTGTTGCACTGGAATCCACGATGTCATCAAAACTTTGTCGTCAAGGGAGAAATAATTTGTTTTTTTCTAAACGCACCATCAAAATCCGTACCATTCGATTTAATATTAATATCTATGCAAAATTTTCACGTTTCACAGCGGGGATTACAGTTGTTGGGCGTCGCATCGCAAAGTTACGGCTTTAATATAAAAATAAAGTTTAACGAGAGCGCGCAGTCTGTTGCAGCGTTCCAATGCTGAGCTCAATTTATTGCTCGGCGAAGACCATTTATTTCATATACTTTTTTGTGGGCTAATCCCCCTGTATCTCTTAATTTTTTCCGAAAAATTGTATTGTCAGCTTGATAACTATGGACGAATTTGTTTTAATCATGTTACTTTTAAAGCCATAGCGCCTTTTTGCATTACAAGAGCAATGTGCACATTTGAAATCTGTTAAATGGTAAAACAAAATAATGCATTACGAGTATTCCTTAGATGCTGTATACTAGAATTAATAAAGATATTGTAGTGATAAAAATATTATAGTAGAAGTAGTAGCAGTACTTTATAGAAAAGTATTTTTAAAAACAGTAGTAGCACATGATAGCAAAGTGAATCACATACATCGATGATCGAGTTACACACAAGGACTTAAAGTAACACTAGCAAGCCGCCCCGGCTTTGCACGGGTAGCAGAGACATCTTCAACAATCATCAACATAATATTCCAATCAATTTACACAAAATCTTAACAAATTGTACACCTAAACCTTCTTAATGAATCACTCTATTAGTGAAACCCGCATGAAAATCCGTTCAGTTGTTTTTCAGTTTATCGCGAACAGACAGACAGACACACGCGGCGGGGGACTTTGTTTTATAATATGTAGTGTTTAACAGTCAAGTTGTATTTGATTGTTTTGTACGACTTTCACTGTATAAAAACCGTGAAAAATTATATATTACCTAAGGCGCGACATTCATTTATTACGTAAGACGATTTAGGGGGTAGGAGGGTCGATCGTGTCTATAAGATCGTGTCGTAAGATCACAAAAATGCTTAAAGTTGAGATTATACTTTGAAAAAACGCGGGCAATCGATGTATTAGATGATCAACATTGGTATGTACAAGATAATATGTGCAAGAGCCCCAATACTTTTTACAAAATTGTAAAATGCTCTGATAAGGAATGCTGTGGTGATATAAGGAGTGATATGCGTAAAACTCTCCGTCTTCCCCCCTTCCATATCTTTTCAAATATTGAAAAAGAAGAAGGTTTAGCCATATATTCAAGGCGAGGCATAGAAGTTTTGTACAGCATCGGGACTGATGTGGAGTGGTTGGGCGTCGACGACGTTACAATCCTGAATAACCAAATAGAAACAACACCTATTAGATATGTTCCAGTGGCAGATCTACTTTTCGAGTGGGTTTTGAGCGCATGGACTGAAAATCTTAGGTAGGTAAAGATGGATAATTAAAACCAAAGTTTATTACTACCAAAAAATACAAATTACTAGTATTATTATTTTTTCTTATGTAGGTCGGGAAGGGGTAAAAAATTAGCAAAAATAGTCTTACGTAATAACTGAATGGCGCCTAAGGTGAAAAAGACGTATGTGCAATTAAACATGGAAATGATGATCATTCCTGGTAAGGACCACACTCTAACACCACATGTGTACTGTGTTGCTGTGCTTATAAGAAATTCAAATTATTCTTCCACTAAACTCTTTTTTTAAGAACTTAAAGCAAAATTTGTGTTCGAATTTAGTCCGCTTGAGTGAGAAAATTCACCAAACATAAGATTGCGATTAGGCAGCAATATTGGCCTAGTGCTCGTGGGCGTTTTTATAGGCAATCTCGGGTCACCAAAAAAGAAAAGCATTTTTTTTCATCAGAAGTACTGGTTGTTAAATATAATGTAAAACATTATTTCAAAGGTACAAGTGGCATATGGCAAGTGGATACTTAGTTGCTAATGGTAATAATATGTTTAGTTATAGTTATAGTCTGTACACTGTAAAGAATACATACATTCTGAGATACAGTGAACCGGGTGTCATTTGGATGGACAAATGAATGCAACGGCTCGTCTCGTCACATTACTTTGAGGACGTGTTGTTTTAGTGAGTCACTACGGCACTAGATGGCGTTAGTAGATAGTTAAAGCTGAAGCCCAAAAGTTCTGCAAGCATTTTCACAGATAACATTGGAAATTTTATTTGTTTCTGTTTATTATTAGGTAACATTTAGTTTTGTAGATTGATTTAACAAGACTCCAATTTGCCAATAACGTTTTGGAGGACTATATGCTGCTAATTATGATAGGATTTTTGTAACAATTGTAATATTTATCTTAAAGTCTGCAGTTCATTATTTGTAGTATGAGTACATAGTAGGTATACGTCTACGATGCATGTCGTCTTGACCAAAGTTTTATTGACAGGTGAACATGGAGGTTAACTAAAACAATGAATCGAAAGATTCGACAACACTTAAATACAAATAGACTACTGAATAAGTATTACGAATCTACATGAGGATGTAATTTTGATTGAAAAGATATAAACAGAATTTGACATGTACATGTTATAATAGCTGAGATAAGCTTACGAGAATAAGTGTAGGTCACAATTTTTTTTCTCTTTATTCTTCCTGAGCTGAGATTTCGTAACTAATCAGTAGATGGTATTTTGCTGTTATATAGGTATATATACAGATAATGCTTATCCATCTTACTAAACTCAACATAAAAGCGGTAGGTTAATATGTGACATAAATATTTAATACTTATCACAAATATGTTTTGAAAAATCCGAGTATGTTATGTGCAGATAAAGCGAGGATGTGAGTTATTAATTTGTTTGTCTGTTGATAATGAGAACTAGAGATTATCCAGCTGGTAAAAATATTCCGCTTATAGCAAAGCCGTAGGTAAGTATATTGTTGGCTGTAAGTCAACAATGATAATCTTGATTTGTATTACGTACTTAATCGGTGTTTCTAATCAATTACGTTCTTGAATTGTTTGATAGTAAAATGAAAAGTACCACAATTATATAACGACAGATATTTTTCGACTGATTGACATACTTATTAACACTAGGAATGTTAAAACAAACGCATGAAGAGGCCTTAAAACAACTGTCGTAGAGTTTACTAATGAAAATCTTACCATTATTTAACTTTCTCACAACGTAACATTGTTCAGATCAATGAATACTTTAGAGTTCTGGAAGTAATTTGATTGTATTGCCTCTTTAAAGGCCAAGACGTAACAAACAACTGCGTACCTAATATATTTTTCAAAAGTAAGTCGATCCCGGCGAAATGTGGATTATCCCATCCCAGCTAATGCTATAATGTCAAAATTACCATAATGTAACGAAATGGTCCAAAACTATTGAGACTCGTAAGTAATACTAAATAATAAATATTGTTTTGAATATTTTGGAACTTCTTTTCACAGAATGTTTGGTGTTTATCAGCTGGTATTATCCGGAAAATCGCTTAGTTTCTTTATTGGTCTATAGGATTATTGGGGGTGTGTAAGGTTTGCAATGACAACAAAAGTTCTAATGATCATATAACCTAATTTCATTAAATATCCTTTTTTTTATATAACGATGATGTAGGTTAAGAATTATTGATATAACTTCATTTTCCTAACTCATGATTCCTGACTGATGATCATTTTTTATAATACACATTTGAATTAATATTCTTATAATAATTAATTACTAATATGAAAATTTACGTTATATAAAAAGAGCATTATACGAAATAAAAATTATATGAAATGAACGTTATACCTACTAAATGTTATTAGAGCAAATGAAATTATATGAATTACATTAGATAACAAGAAATTAGTTTTTTTTTAGAATATGAAAATTATATCATGTGAACGTTATTTCAAGTGATATTATACTATCTGTTATTATGCCATATATTACATACCTAGCATTATTATGGCTTATATTTAAGTATGACGTACATATGTATATACATATCGATTGATCGACAGGACAGCAAATACAACTGAAGCTTTTAAAGAGCTTACTTAGACACATAACAACTTATCGTGATTTACTGTCTGACATAGAGAGAGAGAGAATATACGTTACGAGCAGTGGTCGTCTGGCACTTCCACTTTGTGGTTGGTTATCATTCGACAAACTGAAAACACGATTAATATCTATAAAATGATGGACAAATCGAGAAAATAACCTATCAATAAATACTCGTGGTAGCTCAGTTCGAAATGAAATGGAAAACAGAGTCAAAGTCCTTCGAATAATACTCGAATTGAGTTATCAGTCATATCAATTAAAAAGTTTCTACGCGTTTCCATACATTTTGTAGAAGCTTTTTAATTGATATAGTATACTATGTCATCACAGAACACATCCTACCCAGTTCTGTGTATGTCATGTAGTAGTAAAATACTTCGTAAACAAGTTGTAGACATACATGTACTGAGTATTCGCCTTAATGTGTAAGTCTACAATTTTCAGGCTCAGTGTTTTTGAGTTGGTAAATATAGATAACATTGTTCTTTGTTTCCAACCAGTACTGGTGACATGTCATTATCTTTGATTTATGATTGATAACCGCTTAAAAAAAATATCTTCACTCAAATTGTTATTTTGAACGGTGCACGTTTAAAGCGGCTCGAACTGCCTCTAACACACTGGCCCAGACGCAACAGTGGCATACGATCTAATGCAATGAAAGTTGCAAACTTTTTTTTTTGGCTACCATCGTTGGTATCAGACTAATATAATTTTTTTTTCGAATTAGCACATATATAATTAATTGAAATGCGTAGCAGAACTTCTTATTGCTCGGAGACTTCCTTCCTAGGGTATACCCGAGTCCCTTGCGATAGACTCACTTGACAGAACACCGTGTGGTTTTAGTCGGTTCGATTCCGACGTACCACTTTACCGATAGCCATGGTGAGGTGATGACCAGTGGGGGTTTCCACACGAAGAAAAAAAAGCATGAGGTCTTTTAATTATGCCTGTGTGTGCTTTACAAAGATTCTAAAAATTATTTAGTAAACATTTATATTTACTAAAATAATACATTTAATGTTACCCTATTTAATGTTTGATCGATATTGTAGTTTTTGTTAAATATACCAAAGCAAAAATTTAATACTAAAAATTAGATTTTGTTCAAAACTTTGTCAGTGGTGCCGATTCTATTGTACACTCGACTAAACTAAAACCTGACTTAATTTCTTCATATGAAATCAACCTAGTGTTCTTCGTAATAAGGTCTATTTGTTACTAGCATCTATTTCTCAGCGCCGCTAAATTTCACTAAAACTTGTCAACGTATACTCAACTTTATTTCCACGCAGCGAGAGTCTTCATTTATTCAAACGCTGTATAATTGACGTATAAAAACTTGTTCAAAACCAACAAGGATGACTTGTTTTTAATCTACACCTACGAAGATGCTTACTAAAAACACAGAGCAAAAGAGATGGCATTCAATGGATAGCGGCTCTCGCTACGTGGTATTAAAGTTTATTTAAGCGTATCAGACTTTAGTCGACAAATAAATTGCTTATTTCGATAGCGACATATGTTACCTACTTGTTTCAATTTGAAATAAGACCTTGTTTCTAAGTGTACAAGGTTTACTTCTTATATGAAGAAAATTAAGTGAATTTTAATTTAGCGAGTGAAGTAACAGAATTGGGGCCACTTGACGTCAAATTGTACGTACCTAGGTGAGCCGCGAGAATTAACATCAGTAGCGCAGTATACGCCCGTGGTGTGTATATTCACGATTTTGTATTTTTTTAGTTGAGATATAGTAATTCATTTTATTATGTGTGTTCTTACGTCACTATTATTTAATGATATTACTTTAGTGTCAAATCTAACTAAAATAATTTTAATAGATGTACATATTAGCGTATTAGTGTTAAGACTTGTACATTTAATCGATTTGTGTATAATATTTATGTGGCTTGTCTTAAGATGTTACTCGTCTAATTTTTAAGTTACTTAATATGAGTTGTAAGTTTAGATTTTAGTTATTTTTAAATAACCTTGCTAATGTCGATTTATATAAATAGGTGAATTTTTCTTTCGTAATATCTGTGATCCTCAATATTTTTAAGAAATATATATGGAAGAAAATACAATATTTTGACACTCACGGCATGACATGTCGGGTCCGAAACTTGTCGGCATTCCCTGTCATTACAGCTGTGAGTTTATTTATCTATATTATAAAAACTACATATTTATTTAGATTTATCATGTCTATGTTCAATTATGTAGGTGGTACCTGCAATAGATGTTTCTTCTAGTTGTAGTTTTTTGACAAACCTTGCAAGATATTTCTCTACTTACCATGAGAATGAATTCTGTTCATGTGTTGTTTAATGCACTGTGTGCTTTAATTAAAAGAATGAATGCTAGCTCTTCAATGGTTGGAGTGACTGGGGTCTTAAAGAACTCAGTTTTACTATAGTAGACCGTTGACGAGACTGATGGAAAGACAATAAGCGTTAAGGCAAAATATACTCACCTTAAAGGCCTTACATCATATCTTCGTGACAAGAGTTAAATTGTTATCGACAAATCTAGGCGCTCTGGAGCGCGCGGACAAGTCCTCGATCCCAAAGAACTCCAGTGCCAAATTTACACGAACCATTTCAAGCCATCGTTAGGTTCCCTCTAACTCATGATTGGATAAACCTATTAAAATGAAATTTTATATTTATATTATTTTATTTAACTCCAACTTTAATTGTTTACTAGAAATGAACTGGGGGTGACTGACTAACAGATCCAAAAAAAATGATTTCTTCACTTTTAGACCACCTAAAAATATGGAATTTACATTACATTGTAACTTTCAGTTGCACTTGACCCTAAATTCTAATTTTTTTCTTTTTTTCAGTGACAATATTAGTCACGTACTTCACATAATTAGGTAGAAATACTTGAACGTGTTTTATTCTATATCGTCTATTTTTTTACTTAGCTCTGACTCATTAAACCGTCTAATTTCAATTTGATGATTTAAAAGAAGTGGTTGTTAGTTTTTATTCCTTTTTTAGTTAGCTCCTCGATGTAACAACAGTCCTTACATAGCAACAAATGCAAATGTGGGTTCGGACCTTTAAGGATTACTTTGTAACGTAGATGAATAAATTATTTTCTACTGCTTTTTGCTGTATTATAAGTACAATTTGATTTATGTCAGTCATTACAGAGTTTATGAACAAAAACGATAAAATTTCTGACAAAAGTGTTCTTTACAAAGAAAATTGACTAGTAAAATGTATGTATTTTTTAGATATGTAGTTTGTTTTTAAAACATAACATTAAGGGACGGTTCCCACTAAAACCATTCTTGTTAACTTCTTACGATCAAACCTTTGAACCGATTGTAAGTAAATATGACAAAGTTTGTTTTGTTTTTTTTTTTAAAGACAACTCCCGCATTAGAAAGTACTCCTGTGACGCGGGGACTTTACAAACATACAAACAACGGACGAAAAGAACACCCAGACTCGGGTGGGAATCGAACCCACGACCTATGGCATAGCAGTCAGGGTCACGAACCACTAGGCCAACAGGCCAGTCTGTGAGTCAGAAAGTGGAAGAAGGAAATAAGAAATAATAATAATAACTTGAAACTGCCTAGTTTGAGATCAGACGGCCGTGTGTACCTTACACACGGCCGCCTGATCTTAAACTAGGCAGAGCTAGATAAGTTACACCTAGACACACAACAAATGATCGTGCTCATCACACAATGATTTGTCCTGTGTAGGTATTGAACCCACGCCTTCTGGCTCAGCAGTCAGGATCACTAACCCCTAGACCAAAAGGCCACTTCAAGTAAAACAGTATGACAAGTGAACTACTATCTTCGTGATTACTGCTACGAGAATCCACACCGGCGAAGCTACTTTTAAAAGTTACTATCATGTATATACATATAAAGTACTAGCAGCGCCTCGCGGTCTCACCCGCGTTAGTTTAGACTAGAATTCTGTAAAGTGCATGATAATTTGAAACCATCATTATTTAATAAGGGCAACAATTTAACCGTTTCTCATTATTTTTCTAGTACCTTACGTACATACATAGTTAGGGTACGTAATTATTGCTGCTTTTTTTCCTTAACAATAACCTAAGGCATTAAGTATCTGCTAAGTACCCAATAACTGGTTTTTGCATAAATTGATTGGATGCCATAAAATAAATTATTGCAATTAATACCAATGCAATTTCCTTAACTTATCAATCATTATTTTTCATTATTGCCTCAGTGGATTGTAGCCTTGGTCGTTAGTTTTTTGTAACATTTCTAACAGAATTACCTATTCGAGTTTTTATCAAAAATATCTTGCAATTGTAACTTAAGCATAGAAAAGCATAAAATCAAAAAGGAGGGAGTAAATGCCCCCTATTCCCTCTTCCCCCCCTCGGTATCGCAGAATTGATGAATTGAGCGACAGAAATGTATGGATTTTCAATTTCGTGCACTCCGTTTGTTGTGAACTTTACAACAAGAATGGCCTACACGTTTAACCTTTTTCATCAAACGCGTTAGAATAGAAACTTGCGCAAACAGTTAGGTACGCAAAGTTCGTTTAGAAATAAAATTATTCTTCATGGAACAATTCTCCTTCCTTTTAATACACATCTCAAACTCTCTCTTAGACCATTTATACACTCTGTACATCTTTGAACAAAAGTGTTTACATTTAACCTTAAATACAAATGAAGTATGTGAATGTTTGCTACCAGACTAGCACTTAATATGATCCCTCTTATTTTGAAATTATTTTTGTGGCAATTACAGTTTATACTTAACTAAAACAATACGTCCTTACTTATCAAAAGAAAACATGTATTCAAAAAACACGAGTACCATTTCAACATAACATATGGCATCTACACATGTTGGATTCGATACCAATATAACAAAGAATAATCATTGAAAAACATCCTGAACAAAGAACTTTATAAAACCACAGTAGATATTACACTTCCAAAATAATAAAAGTGTTTATGAAGTTACGTTAAGAGTGATTTTTCCTTGGTTCAAAAAATGTGAGACGAAAATCATACAGTGGCATTGAAGACGGAACCTATTCAAGGGTTTCGGGAGTTCCACCAAGTTGTCGAACGTTGAGATCGCTATTGTTTTAGACACTTCAACCCCTTTGTATTGTAATCAGGCTTGTAATATGTGGAAATAAGTACCTACTTATATGTACCTAATGTTGAATAAGCAATTAGACTATATCTAGGGCCATAGTTATAAAGAAACTTCAACCTATACGTCCCCTGCTGATATTTTGACGATCTGGCATTTGATTGCCACGTCGAGGAGGAATTTTTGTATGCATAAATATGTCTATCTGGGTGTTTCTAAGTACAAAATGTATGTATTTACAAAATAAAAAGTATCTAGGTATGTTTGTTTATCCGTAGGTCTAGATAGCACTGTGTAAATTCTAGAATCCCACTAATATTATAAATGTAAAAGTTTGGATGGATGGATGGATGTTTGTTACTCTTTCTATTCTTGAAAATTGCCCACCGACGGTCAAAGGGGTAACGATTAAGTGTTTATTTGAATTCCGCTTTTGTTAGTTTAAAAGACGTTAGAATGTAAACGGATCCTTTGTTGTGATTGCCCTGTGTTTTGTTCTGAACCGTTCAGGTTTATTGTTTTGTCGTTTGCACGTAGGTATTTTGCTGAGTGGTACTCTCTTCTGACGTTTCAATTTACCATGTCACTATAATGGTAGAGTAGATATATATTTAAGTGGAATTAAGGCTTAGTCAACAAATTTTTATTTTATTTCTTTTTTATTTTTTTTTTCAAATTGAATTTCAAATTTATACATATGAAAAGCTTAGGGCCTGATTCGTAGTAAACGGATGTAGGACACTTATAAAATATTTTTTTACATCACTTACCTACTTCACATCTTTCACTTTACACTTTACTTTCAACTTGTCAAAATATAAACAGCTATATTTGGATTAGTTTATGCAATGATAGCTTAAGAATATTTTGCATCTTTAAAGACTTACTAAGATTGTACTGATCATCCTACTAATATTATAAACGTGAAAGTTTGTGAGGATGTATGGATGTATGTATGGATGTTTGTTACTCTTACACGTCAAAACTACTGAACCGATTGCGATGAAACTTGGTATGTAGATAGCTGAAAACCTGGATTAACATATAGGTTACTTTTTATCCCGATATTCAAACGGGATCAGGACTTACGCGGGTGAAACCGCGAGGCGCTGCTAGTATTATTATAAATATTTTGTAAAATGAAACGGGTGAAGAAGGAGGACGAAGAGTACTTTATATAACAGTATAGATATAAAGGCTCTTTTATTTAAATTGATAATATAAAGCAACAAAGAAATTCAGTTCCGGACTTTTAAAATGATCTAGTTAAAGTATGAACATAAGTGAAGAATTTAAATAGATACGTAAAAGTAGATAGCTAGCTAAAATAAAAAGAAGGGTGCCAGTATGGTTAGACATTCCGGCCTCGTATGCTATTGGCACTGCTTCTTAGTGTGCTCTTTGCGTTACTGCGCCGTCCACAGTTATAAAAGCAGCCCTCTCTGTGTAGAAATACTAAAAATTAAAAAAAAAATATCCACAAGAAGACGTGTATTTTGTTTACTTACTACAGGTACTTGATGGGTGACAGTTTGGCGTGGTGACAAATATAAGCTAAAATAAACTAAAACTTTTTTAACGGATGTAGGCGTTGGATATATCCCATTGTAAGAAAAAACAAATATATAAAGAGTGATTGATGATTTTCAACTGGCCTGTTGGTCTAGTGGTTGGTGGTCTAGGGGTTCGATTGCCACCCAGGACAAATAATTGTGTGATGAACACGATCATTTGTTCTGTGTCTGGGTAAAATCTATATTCGTGGGAGAGTCATGCTTCGGCACGTATGGACCAGCTCGATCGGAGTGATACCACGGCCTCACAGAAAACCGGCAGTGAAGTAATGGTTGCATTGTTTTCCGCCGAGTGAGTGAGGTTACCGGAGGCCTTAACCCTTACCCCTTTCCCCTCTCCCTCCCTCTCCCCCTCACCTTAAAGGCCAGCAATGCACTTGTGACTCCTGAGTTGCAGGTGCCCAGTTGATGGTTGCACTTACCATCAGGTGACCCGTCTGCTCGTTTGCCCTCTATTCCATAAAAAATAATAATAATATGTATGTATTTAGTAATATATAACTATGTTTATCAGCAGTCTGGTTACGATAGTACAGGCTCGGCCTAGTTTGGGATTAGACGGAAGTGTGTGTTGTCTCAAGTTATTATTATTATTGTTATCTACATTAACGCGATCTAAGCCAGGGGCACAAGCTAAAAAAGTATAAATGAAATGATAGATAATGAAGAGATGTTGTGCTCTATACAATCCGTACTCTATGGAGTATTATTACCTAGTTTAATTCATACTCTATGGAGTACAGCTTGTTGATACAATTATAAAAAAAGGAAAAACGTTCCAAAATCTAACGTAGTGTTTGTATACTCTTTGTTTGTATACTCTTTGTTTGTATACTCTTTGTTCCAAAAAATGTATTGTTCTTGATTTCTAACAAGATATTATACCTACCTATTAGAATTAAGTTCTTGCACATGTCTCGTTCTGTGTGCAGCGTAACAATTGTAGGTGAGATAAGTACCTATTAAATTTTTTTAAGTCAAGTCAAATATTATTTCAGTAAAATTTCGATATACTTACTTAATTCGAGTTTGATTAAGTTTTAGGGTTCTGTTCCTCAATAGGAAAAAAGGAACCCTTATAGGATGACTTTGTTTTCCTCTCTGTTTGTCTGCCAAGACCCAGTTTTTTTTATTAAATATCAAATATTGATGTCTACCTTTAAAGATGTAAAGGTTAAAAGTTCCAAGTCAACGTAATAAAAAGATATGACCATTTAATACTAAGTATAAGCATTTATAATATATTTTAACACTTCGCAAGTAAATCAAAACCTATAGGGTAGTTCCCATTGACCTACTCTTCATTCCCATTAATCATGAAATTTGGTGAGAAGCAAGGTCTCACAGTACAAGTAGAGGTCGAAAGTCGTTAATATATAGTTATAACACATAAAAAAATGTTTTTTGCGATTACAAACTTATATTTTGCGCTTGGAATATTGACTGTGGAGTATATCGATGTATGAGAAAGAATTTTTAGAACGGCAAAGTTAACTTTGTCAATCTGAAACGGGTTTTTGTTTTTCGAGAATCGATTCCCAAGATGGACTAACTATCTACTTACAAGTACAGAACCCTCCGTGCACGAGTCGGACTCGCACTTGTCCGTTTTTTTAAAGGGGATTTGATTGTGAGTGTTAGGTATAATTCAAATAAACCTGTTCAGCTCTTGTCTAATAAAGTCAGGAGTTTATTTTAATTTTTTTTAGTTATGCTTGTTTAACTCTAATGTACCATTTTGTGGATATAAATCTACAAAATGTTACAAAAATCAATAATAATAGTACTAAGATTGTTAAACTAATCATTATCATACATTATCTACGTATTTACGGGAATTAACGCGATCACGAAAAGGTATTACTTACCTCTGAATTGCCTGACGTTTCGACCAGGTTGCACTGGCCGTGGTCACAGGCTTACGGCCAGTGCAACCTGGTCGAAACGTCAGTCGTAAATACGTAGATAATATTATATCATGGAACGCGAAAGTTTAAAAGTTAGTATTATCATACATCCGACAACAAATACATACAATACAATGTGGTGCGGTGATAGGTAGAGCATTCAACTACGTAAATAATGCAAATGTTTTTATGGGCAAATACATTGTATGTCTTTTTGCATTTGTATTGGTGTTAAAACATACAACATGAATGTATTTACAAAATTTATGTATTTAAGGAGGAGGTATGTTTATCCGTAGAGGCCTGAGCGATAGATATCTGTGTCTCAGAATAATATTTATTTATTTAGAATTTTTTCACATTGAGTACATAGCCGGACTTAATACCTAAGGTAGGTATTGTCTATCAGTCAGCCTTAGGGTGATCAAGAGAAAAGAAGTGGGTACACTTAAAAATGTGATAAAAATTGTAAAACAAATAGGATAATAAATATCTACTAACATTTTTTTACAACGATAAAACACACACAATGTTATTATTTTTATAAATGTAATTTAAAATTGCCACTTTATTTTAAAATCAGTAGCAGATGCTTTGTAAGTATGTAGTATGAGTTAAAATTAACTCTGTACCTAATGTATCTATACTTATAAGATGATGGCATTTCATTGGGCATTATTTGACTTTAAAGCTCTAGGTGATACAGGGACGATGGTAGCTACTGTGTATATAGCTGTAATAGTATGTATAGATATTAATTCTACCTTTTTTAAGTTCGGCCACAGAGTAATACAATTTAATGCTGAAAATTTATTTTTATTTTATTTTTGGGCTATTTTCAATGATACCATGATATATTTCGTAGATAAAGTAAAGAACTTATGTAAGATGAAAAAAGAAATAGACCCATTTAACAAATCGATTTATGAACTTAAAAAGTCAACCCTCATTACAGAGCTCGAACTAATAATAATATATCAACATGTACCTAATGAAGCCCTCCTGACGTGTAGAAATTTACGAATTAGATAGGTATAGGTAATAGGTATGTCTCTATTAGTTCCACTAAGTTTGCTCCCGATTCCAAGACGGGTAAACTTTAACTGAGAGTGTCAAACTCGGTCTTCTCTTGGTCTGACAAGGTACGTAGGTACCTTGGGTAGGGGCTATCTAAGGGTGTAGACCTTCCTCCAGGAATTACAGTAGAGTGTGAGTAATCTTAGTCCCATTTAATAATTATACCCTAAATATATACCTACGTATAACTATTTACATAAAACAAGTATACAAGTGCCTTAGGTTATAAATACAATAATAATATTATTAAATTAGTTAGACGACTGGATCAAGGGACTGATGCAGAAGGCAGTTCTCTTCGACACGGCCTGTATAGTGAGGAGGTTCCTGTCTTTGGAGCAGTAACCATGTCTTGATCCCCGATGTCGGTGGTCTACTATTTTTTATATTTTTAAATATATATTTTGTTTTATACATATTTTAAAACGTAAATTTTAAGTTTTAAGTTTAATAAAGAGAAATAATATCTACTTAATAATAACTTGAGACACCTCACACACGGCCCTCTGATCCCAAATTACACATATTTATATATTACTAAATACATATATATTATAGATATTATTACACCCAGACACAGAACAAATTATCATGCTCATCACACAATTGTTGGTCCTGGATGGGAATCGAACCCACGACCTCTGGCTTAACAGTAAGGATCACTAACCACTAGGCGACAGGCCTGTCAGTACATAAGTCCACAATATCAGTGTACCAATAAAATTATGAACACTTTTCTGTCCTATCTATTTCTAACAACATTAAACAAGCAAGTAGAGAGGCGACAGAAAGTTTTAATATCTCTACCCTGGCTAAGTTCTTAAAATATATTATCTTACTTAATTAAGTACTTATTTATCGTGGATGAAAATAAAATAATATCTCATCTGTAGGTCATGTAGTCAAAGAGTGGTAATAAAAATACGTTATTTCGTTGAGTTTAATAGTGGCTATCTACCTAGTCCTTTATCATTTACTAGTCGTTCCCCCCAGTTTTACCTGCGGATCGTAGTGAGATGTTACATAGCCTATACAATTCCTCATGAATGGCTATAAGTATTTTTCGAATTCGACTAGTAGTTTCAGAGATTAGCTCATTTAAACAAACAAACAAAAAAAACTCTTCAGTTTTAATATATTAGTGGCATACTTAGTTAATTTTAAATTCGAAACTACTCCAAATGGTTCTTAACAATCTGAAAACCTAAATCTTGAAAAAATAATTTATTAATTAAAGCTAATGAAAAAAACAACACCACGTCAGTAAAAAAAACGAAGTTAATTGTGAAATTTGTTGTAAATTTTCCAATATTTGTTTTCCTCTTTCCTGTCGTGTACTACCTATTTAACTTAAATATTCCTATAAGCAACGGTATTTGTAAAGGCAGAAAGTAGAAATCCACCTAGAATAAACTGTTCTTCAAAAAATCCTATCATGCAGAATCCAGATTTTTGTTTTGTTAAATATTAACCGGAATGTGTAAACATCGATATAGGGTGTATTGTTCTATCTCCATCACTAAGCAAGGATAGTAAGTAACTCATGTTAAATTTGGTATAATGGCAATAATTTACGCTTCCACTGCCCACATGACGTCATGAGGAATGAGCAACATGGCAGGGTAGCGTTTTCATCAATTTACGCGCGTAAATTTAAAATGTAAAATTAAAATGCATTTTAATGCCACTTATCGATTGAATAAAATTTAAGTAAATTTTCTGGTTGTTTACTTTAGCCTTAGCGTCAAATAAAAACACTTAAAAAAAAGGAAGATATTTGATTGGTTTCATTAAAAAAAATAAGTAGTTACAGATTGCATTCTTCATTCATCCTTAATTAAAGATTATTGAAATTTCCTTCTAGATAGTACCGACGAGAATATCCGTATTACAATCAAAGTGATTAAGTAAAGGACTATATCAAATACATAAAATAAATGTAGTAGAGTGTGTGGTGAGTGCGCGCGTCCGCGGCGGCGTCTAGGCTCATATTGATTGCCGGTGACATTCTTATCAATACACCCCCGGCGAGCGACCGCTTCACACAACACCCAAAAGAAACAGGAACGTTTCTTCGCGCGCTTCGAACGCAACGCAACGAAAAAAGAGGCGGAGACTCCTCGCCTCAGACGGAGACCAATAGCCTCCAGGCTGCAGCGGAGCGCGGCCAATGGCGCCGCAAGGCTGGGGCGGGCGCGCGCGCGCGGCCGCGCCTTCCACAGGCACAGGCTTTTTATTTATTGTTGCGCGGAACAGCGCGCGCGACGGGCGTGTGATGCGTGCGTAGTCAGACGTCGCGAGTATGGAGTCCGCCGTGGACTCAGCATCGACCGCGAGCGAGGTGAGCGGCTCCTCCGGGGGCTCGCCCAGGGTGAAGGCGGCGTCCCCGGCGCGCGGCCTCAGCCCGCCGCACCTGCTGGCGCCACGCTTGCCCCTACCGCCGCCAGGACTCGGCCTTCTAGGCTCTCTCCAGATGATGCACCACTCACCCCTCGAGCTGATGGCGGCGGCCCACCACCATGGCCCGCCGCGATACGGAAGCCCGCCTCCAATTTCCACGTCGGATCCTTCGGCCAACGAGTGCAAGCTGGTTGACTACCGTGGTCAAAAAGTCGCCGCCTTTATCATCCAAGGCGACACTATGCTCTGCCTGCCCCAAGCCTTCGAACTGTTTCTAAAACACCTGGTAGG
Organism: Callimorpha dominula; assembly: GCA_949752705.1. NCBI lineage: Eukaryota > Metazoa > Arthropoda > Insecta > Lepidoptera > Erebidae > Callimorpha > Callimorpha dominula. The sequence goes on from OX456997.1 coordinate 16,002,483, forward strand.
CGGACTGCACACAGTGTACACAAAGCTAAAAAGACTGGACATAGTGCCGCTCGTGTGCAATGTGGAACAGGTTCGCATCCTGCGCGGGCTCGGCGCCATCCAGCCGGGTGTTAACCGGTGCAAGCTGCTCTCCTGCAAGGATTTCGACGTGCTCTACAGGGACTGCACCACCGCAAGGTACGTTCTATATACAACCCGGATAATTAATTATTGTGTTTGTCATGTTGTTTTTGGTGTATTGGTGTACCTTGCTCTGAATCAGTTCATTAACATTAGGAAGGCCGGTACAGACCTGGATAATTGTCGTATTTATTTTCTGTTACTGTTGTTGCTTTTTTTTCTTAGGTTACATTTACGTTGTTTTCGTATCAATCCTAATCTTAAATTTTTGTACACCTGCATATGTTGGTAGAAATTGGTTTACCGTTAGAAACGGTTGTTATAAAGTGATATTGTTGTAATGGATTAATTTCTGCTACTGTACATAAAAAAGTAACAGTTTTTCTGGGTTACGAAGTTATTAACATGAACTTTTCAGCAAAATTATTCACGTAGGCCTAATGCAACATGATGAGGAAGTATCATACGTGCTAAACGTTAGGTCGAATATAAAACACATATTAGAGGTACTAAACAATTTATGGGAGGAGTAACAACACCTATGCGCCATACTCAAGGTCAAATTATGAATTAGGTACAAACTGGTGTGGGAGGCTGCATCTAGTGGTCCGTTAGGAGCGACGCGCGTTCCATTAATTTTTCACATTTTAATACGCGCAAAATATTTCCACGGGGTTAAATATTAAAACGAGCTTCGGCCGGCGACGGAAGGGTTAAATCTCAGTTAATTAGCGGCTGCGGATTTAATATTTAAATAGTAATTTTTACAAACGGTAAAGTTAGATTAAAAAGTCTTGTTTTGTTGTGGTTGAGCGTTACGGGCGCGTTGTCTGCGTAGGCCTATATCGGCGTTTCCCTTGCTTCCCCGAATGTGTTTTTAAAAATGTAATGGGAGCGGGAAGTGTGCATCTGGGAGGTGTAAACTTTAAATTTTTCGCTCGTATTGACGCTTTGTGAGCTGTAATATTTAATGTTTGTTTATTTATTGCTAAGCGGAAATGTTCTGCTGTTCGCCGCCTCGGGCCTCTGACTCACATTTTTGTTTGACATCATGAAATCATTACAGGTCCGCAGTCTAACTAATTCGTGTGACTGATGATGTCATCTGTGGCTTTCAGCCATTAGGTATACTTACCTATCAAGACCTAATTTCTTTATTTAGAGTTCAGTTAAAACTTGATTTACCTAAATATAATATTTCCAAAAAATACAATAGGTATAGGTACCTACAAAGAAATAGTAGACAGAATTAGCATTGATATCTTGACTATTTAATAGTTTTTTTCTTATCAGTCATTAAGAAAGGTACCGTCACCAAATGTAATAAAATAAAAATAACTAGAATTTAGAAAGCAATTGTACATTCACGGTTAGGTTTAGTGAAAGCGTTAATTTAAAACGAGGTATTTGTGTTCGAAAAATAAATGAATATAAGAAATAACATAAAAACAAGAATACGAAGCAAATAAATAAAAAAAAACTCGACCATTCGTCGGCGGTCATTCAATCACACTAATTTGTATTGACACGTTTCCACCATTACGATTTCACTAATGCATGCTACAAAGAAATCTTGTTGCCAACATAAATATATTTTTTACTTCTGTGCCTTTTAAAAAAATAAAAAAAATAACAATAACTCCATTTGGTTTAGTACGGTCGATGATAAAATACCATTTGAATGTTTTATATATTCGATATTCTAAAGTAGTAGGTACCTAGGGTATTTTATTTGATTTTTTATTTTTTAAAAAAAGTTGAAACATAGGTGATTGAGCTTATATAGGTATCAAACAAAAGGTTTTGATAATTAACTGCAAACTAAATAATAAACATGAGCTATTTTTATCGTTCTGTGTGTTTTAACAGTATTCGTATACAAATTGAATTACGTACTTTAATAACTAAAACTTTGGTAGCGACATTGATCCAAATTTTAATAGAATATTTGATTCAAAGAAACGTTATGTGTGTCACTGCATGCAATTTGAAATGCGATATTTTTTAAAAATAAAGAACGGAATACCCGCATTACAAAACGCAATGTAAATAATAGGAGGACGTTCCTTTTCACGCTTCAATAATTGCTTGACGGCAGATAAACGAGTGCGTATCGGATTACCCAAGAACCAGGGTGTTCCTGACTTTACTTTTCAAACAATTTTATATGATTTAATACCCTTTAACATCTATAGGTATGTATAATATCTTATAATAATAATGCGTGAGAGATACCATCTACATAATACATTAGATTCTTTACTATATACTTAGGTACTTTTAGTATTAATAAACAATATCTTAAAATATTATTCACCAAAATTAGCGCGTTTTTTTCAATAAGGTTTTCTGGTTGGCAATAATATTAAAATATAAATACCTGATCTTAACTAGGTAGGTATATATTTTTAATAGTATTAAAGGATCGATATCATTCGATCGTAGTAAATTGGTAATTGAATTGACACTGTTAAAACTATAAACTTTTTTCTATAATCAATAGATTCGAAACACAAAGTTCCGTCTATTGTCTCTGCTACAAAGAGCAAGTTTCAATTACGGAGGTCATCAACACGACTTTTTATGGAATTTTCAGCTTTACGACTCATTTTGATGGTCCGCCTTCAAACGGAGTGATATTTTGTAAATAAACAAAGCACTGAAATAACTATCTCATTACCTTTGTAGAGCCGGTAGGTGCGTTGGAGAACTTCCGAAGCGTTTGTTACTAGCTTTAAAACTTATAGATGTATATTTACTAGTTATGAAAAAGATAAAGGTTCTCGTTTGTATTGTTTAATTTGTATTTATGTTCATTAATTAGGCGGCTACTAAAAAGCGACGGGCGTTTTGTAGCTGACGAATGAATCTCGAATGTTCCGCGAGATGGTTTTATTATAACGCGATTATATTTATAGCAAATTGAAACTAGACTGACAGTCTTTTGTTTTGCACAAACAAGAGTAATAGCCGTGAAATTATTAATATTTCGACTATTTTGTATATTTCAACGGAAATCGGATGGCGTTAATAATTTGTTTGCTCGGAACGTTGCTAGTGTATGTACATAGATGTGGAATAGGAACATTATTATCATGAATGTTGTGTTCGGACTTCGACTGGCGTTGGTCCAAGTACTGATTCTCATTGAAATATTAAACCAAGACACTGCAGTGCAGTGTCTGAGACGCGTATGTTGCCAAATTAATTAGTTACACTGTAGATTAGGAATGTGCTATTATAATTTTTACTTTTTGTAGCCTAGATTATCACCATAATATATGTATATGTATATTTATTTATCCTCACAACTTTTTACAATTTAATTTACAGTTACATATTACAATTAAAAGATTTGTATTTTCCTTACAACAAGTAGGCACCTATAAAAACAATTTTTTGTTGCCATGGTACATGTGAGGAGCACTATGATTAATTATGAGGAAATTAGATCTAGTTTGTTACCTGTTTTCGTTAAAATAACACAAAAGGGATTTGAAATTAAATGGAATAATTATAAGTTATAAGTTATAACATCAATGTTTTTGCAAATCGCAACCAAATAGGTAATAGTATAAAAAATAACAAGTCATGAAAATAAAAATTGTTATGATAGATAATATTAGTTGATTTCACAGATTATAAACCAAATAATAGATTTGAAACTGTTTGTATAAAACAAAATGGAAATTAAGTAGGTTTCGTAATAAAGATATTAAGTAATAAGATCATATTCAATAACTGGTTTTGTTACTTTAACTTAAAGGTAAATGTATATATTAAGGTAAATGTAATGTAGATATTTAAAATTTAAAATGCATTAAATACCAGATCCCATTTTTATCCCGCGGGCGTTTTCAGAAGACCTTACCAAAGTTTCATCAATATCTGAATTTCGGTTTAGAAATGTATAGAGACAAACATATTTACATTGATATTTATTTAGGTATATGTTGTATGTAATTCTTTTGGCATAGTATCGAAACTATTTTGTACGTGAACATAGCTGTCAGTAACTGTCAATATCACATCTATTTTTTGCTCTGAGTCTATTTTGGTTGACGGCTAAATTGTAATAAAATACAATCCATGTTACAGTATTTTCTTGTTTCAACATGAATCATTACTCTGCATTGTAATAGATCAAAAGTGTAGGTACCTAAGAGAACCGCTATGGTATCTATGTATTGGAGATTGTCCACGAGACCACGATATCTATGTAACTATCCTGTATGTGCATTTAAATATAGATTGTTCTTATGTTTTGTAAGACTAAGCTTTATTTAACACATGACAAATTATGCAGTATGAAAAAAACAGAAGATTGTTGGATTTAGAGACGAGATAGATGTTACATATCAGTTAAATTACTCGTCCCAGTGGAGGTTCAAAACACTGAGCCGCTGTGCTAATATTAATAAATATAATATATTTGCGTGATATAGTGGTGATAGGCCGAATAGAGCACCGTGCAATGGTTGTCTGTATCGTTGTTCCTCGTGACGAGAACCTCATAAAAATTGAAAAAGATAAACAAGTAATAAATTTGGATTTGTCGATATGTGGAATGTAGATTTTTTTTATCATTGTTCCCATAGTCATATCTACTCATGGATTGATGGCGAAGAGCCTCAAAGAACACCTTAAGAGGCTCGCGTTAAACGGCGGGTCTAGGGACTGATGCAGAAGGTAGTAGTCCTCGACACGACTCGTATAGTGATGACGTTGCAGTCTTTTGAGTCCTAACCACCGGTGTCTTGGTCCCTGTACCCAATGCCGGTGGTTTATTACTTTTATTATATTTCGATTTTTAATTGGTTTAAAAATTTAATTTATATGCGATTGATGTGAACAAAGAGAATAATAACAGTTCCTTACCAATATACACAAAATATATAATAGCTAGGGATTGCCGGTGGACATCAGGCTAGGCCTGTCCCGTGGTTGCAAATTGTGATTACAAATTAACGCTTTCCATTATTATGCAGTGATCGTTGTCATCGCTGCATCTTTTCTAATTTAATTTAAAGTTACATACTTACTTGATATACAAACAGGTACAGTACGGTAAACATAACGGTTATCATAGTTTTGTGTGAGTAGGATATATATGTATATACATTTTAAATATATTATGTTGGTGAGAAGAAACTTATTATGTGAGATATTTTTTTAATAATAATTTTTAGGCCTTATACTTGTACCAATAATCCTTCTGTGTGGTCGTATGTCAAAGAAACTGGAAGTTGTGTAAATTTTAGCTTAGCCTCCCTTACTGAACATAATTTTAAGTCGAACAATTTTGTGACTTTGTTGATAGATGTCTTCGTATGGACTGAACGTCTTGCAACACTTATCTTGATAATTGGCAATGGTAATTGATAAACACGACGCTTAAATAAGTTAGAGTAGTCCTTAACTAAATAAGTTGTTGGTATGTATTTGCTCAGTGACACATCAGCAAATAGATTGCGGATTTGTAAGTGGTGTTTAAAGGATGTAGGGTACAGCAGATTTCTGCTCGGATTGCAGGCGGTTGTATTTTTGCTAGTGATGTCTCCATAAAATGTTAGGAAGATAGAGTTGGCAACGGATAAGTGACTCTATTAGTGTTTGGTGGCCTTGGTAACAGCTTGCCTCCAGACCTAACTAAGTAGTAATACAGACAGATGGGCGATTCCTCAGTCATGCGTGCGGTTATGATTCAAGTAATAGACTACTGAGAACTACTTCTCCTTTAAACAACTAATAAATCATATACTTGAACAAATTTGAACTACCTTACACTTAATATAAAACAATCAGCAAACCATTTAAACACAAAACACTCATTTATATAACAATCACAATCCAATGACAAATAAACCCGAATGGCTCAAGGAAACACAATTTCCTTGGAGGCAGTAAAGCGACAAACTGTTCCACAATGGGCATATCATGGAGGCAATTTATTACGAATGATCAACAAGTAGCTGGGGAAACGCGGGCCGCAGACGGAAAGCAAAGAATGAATGCGAATGCCTCCGAATTGAAACGAACACCGATAAAGGACCCTCCGACTGTTAGCGGAGTGCACGTTCGGAACGCACGCCAACACTCGAATCCTCCCGTACAATTCGAAAAACGAACGCACACAAATGACACGAGGGAATCCCTCCCGGCTAGACAGAATTATCTCGGCCTCTCTATTTCCGTTTCGCGTACTATTGAAATCTCGTCTCACTCGCTCTTTGCACCTTGCTGTATACTTGTCTCTATCGCATTTGATTCATTCATGACTGTAGATTTGAATGAATTCAGAATGTGCGTTTTCTTCCCGTTGGTCTCCAATTCCACTTCATTCAGGGAAGCGTTGGGGTGACATCAGGACGTGTTATTTTGAATTTCCTAAGCGCCTTGTTCTCCATCGATCAATCAAAGCATTTACGATCAATTTCATTTCAATTATAACACTCGATGTCGATGTTAAAAAGTTGTTATGGTCAACTAACGAACTCAAATCGGTCGACAAAAAGTGGTAATGTAATAATGAGTTTGTATAATTAAAAGTCGCTTCCGTGTTAGGTGGATATTGGCTAGAAACTATTGCATGGCGTGTTGAGTAGTGCGCCGGTAGCCGTTGCAACGTCTTATAATTGTAGCTCCCCATGTGTTGAGCTCTAATCATGTTTAATTATAGTAAGAAGGAGTCATTGCCGTTCATCATGAGATGAACTGTTACAGACGTATAAATGCCGCGAGAAAATGATGAATTAAACACCGCGAGAAAATGCTGGATACTAATCAACGTTGCTCTACTTATATGATAGAAGTACGTTACGGAAATCAGCATGTCAGTAGAGAAAATGCTTCTGTATTTAAAGAGCATGGCTTTTAAAAAAAAACGGGTTGCACTCCGGGAGTGCCGGCAGAAGTGAAAACTTGAACATTAACGTTGTGCATTTTTGAATATTTTGGAATGGTTAGGGAATAATTTCGCAAGAATTGCTTTATTTATCAGTATAAAAGTACTATCATTGTTGTGGTTAAATACAATATTCATCTATTGCGCTATCGTACACAAACATGACAATTTATATTACATTAAAAATTTAACACTTCAGAACTATTACAATTATTTTACATTAAAAAGTTTATCTCTCAGAAAAATCAACTTTCAATCGAGGACAGAGGACATTCGGACATCAAAAAATGCACAACGCCGCTAAAGATGTTTTCACTTCAAAAATATTAGTAAAAAGACCAGGTATTACGTTGGGCTGTTTTAATTTAATATTTGTATTGCATCAAATTGGAAAGAAAGTAAAGTGAAAACCATATAAATAAACACAAACTGAAACACAGTTCATGTTGTTGTCGCATTTCGTGTTGAGAAATTTTTAAGATACTTCGAGGTTCCATATATTTAGCCATGGTTAATAGTAATATATCTTAGTAATGCTTAGATGATTAGATTTGTCAACCCTATATAATGGGGGAAATTATTCCAATGCAGATTAGCACTGAGACAATGGCAGGCGGAAACGTAACGGGGTGACGTTTTTGCGTACGACGATCAGGCGCCATTGTGGGACTAAGACGTACCGTGTAGGCTAATTGTTCTAGCAAAATTATAACTTGTGTCTGATTTGTTGCTCATGTCTTACACATTTATATAGTAAAGCGGTCACATTACTCACTCGTAGGTAGAACTTACAAAATATAGGTACAAGGGTTTTAGTTAAGGTTGTACGTGTTTTGTTAAGATGTTTTGTTTTATGACCTACTATAACTAGTTTTTGGCAGTTTCATCAGCGTTGATGGTCACTGCTCCACTCTCACTTACAAAAGGTCGTAGTTTAATGTTAAATTGCCTAGAACATTCCTCAATAATTTGCTATGTAGGTATCAAATCCAAAAAAATGGCGATTGGCGAAAAATAATACAATTTTTTTTTATAGTTACATGGGTTCCACATTACTAGTATTCTTGTTAACCCCTCCAGCTAAACTTAACGCTTGTGTTAGGAGTGGGTTCACGTCGGTAGTGCCCTGAATGGGGTTCGAACCCGCAACAAATTGATGTAAGTATGTAAACAAAATCCGCATCTTTATTATTAGTATAGATTTATATCTATTATCTAACATTATTGTATGTATTATTTAATACCAAGTTTCAATATGAAAAAGGTTTGTTACTGAATTAGGTAGTAAAGTAGACCAAGACATATTTCATCTAAAAATCTTTGAGCTGACATAAAATTGTTTTGGATTTAATTAATTAGAACTGGCAATTCAATAAACAATATTACAGTTTAAAATTATTATTTTAGAGTAGTTGTTCTAAATTCAAAAACATAAGTATGCTGATTTGAAACACTTTTACATTGACTTGATAGAATGGAGTCATTATTCCGAAGTTCGTCTAGAAATACGGTAAGAAAAGCATTCTCACAATTACTCGCAGTCTATTATAAACCGATACTATGGCGCAGTTTTGCTTATTTTCCTCATAATACCCTATCAATTTACTAGCTTATGCACCTAATTGTTTTCTTTGAAAATTATTGGTTAAGGTCTTGAAAGTAAGTTTCATTTCAAAGAAGGTTCGCTGTGTGCATTTTCGTTGGATATAATAATAATAACTCCACACATCTCACACACGGCTGTCTGATCCCAAACTAGGCAAAGCCTGTACTATGGCAACCAGACTGCTGATAAACATACTTATATATTTCGAAATACATTCATATTATAAATAAATTACACCCAGACACAGAACAAATTATCGTGCTCATCACACAATTATTTGTTCTGGGTGGGAATCGAACCCACGACCTCTGGCTTAGTAGACAGGGTCACTAACCACTAGACCAACAGGCCAGTATATTTTCAATAATAATTATAATTTAGTAAAACTAAATTCAATACAATTCAATTAACATTCTGGGTTCATCATCAGACCATCGTTAGCATTCCCAATCTGTAAGACTCCTCAAAACGAATCATATGAGCTTATACTCCAGGTATTTACTAGTAACCACTGAAGAGTTGCACTATCCACCTCCGGTTCCACCATGAGATCCGTTCCAAGGTTATATTGTACTATTATCATTTAAACTTCATAAACATACAAAGCAAAGTTGCATGTCCATACGACAATTAGAAGCAGGTTTAAATTGACTTCCACCATTTTGTTTACATTGTTACAAGTAATGCTAATAAAAGCGTTTTAAAAGTAGCAATGTGATGAGTTAATTTACATTAATTAGTCGTCAAAAAAACGCATCCTTCTTTGAATTCTAGGTAGGCGATGGGTTGAAAGAAATTGGGAAAAGCGTAAATGAGTCATTAAAATATGTAGTAGAAAAATAAAATAGTTCAAATATTTTTAATGCTCAACTACTAGTACTATGAAATGTAGAATGAGCCCATTTTTTTATATCACAACGCTCTTTATCGTCAAGTTCCTAACACTTTCAACCGAAAGAAAAACGAAACAAATCAAAATAGGTCAGATGAATAATGTGCTAATGGGTTATAATTTGTGTAAATACTTCTTAGGTATTTTTTTCCACAAGACTGCAACATAAGATTCTTCAAAACACGTTTATTAAGATTTTAGAGAGTCAACCACCGTAACCCTTCTATAGCAAACATTGCCCACATCGCAAAAATACCTACCAAATTAGTAGAAAACATAAAAATTACTGTGTAAGAAGTATGTATAATATGTATTTATGTGATTAGTTCATAGGACAAAGTTTGTAAGCACATAGGAAAGTTTATAACAAAGAAACAAAATGAGATAAGGGCTTCTTAAGTCAGCCACAAATGCTCGTTAAACGTTGATATACGGTTTGTAATAAAACTTATAAAACATTCGCAACAATTTAAAAGGAGTATCGATAAAAAACTTAGTAGACTATCGAATGCGTTGGAGGTTGCCAGTTAAGATATAGTAAATTGCGTTTTACAGCCTACCTGTTGTTTATTTTTAATCAAATCACGCGTTAATAAATTTAACAATGTAAAGCAAGTTATGCGCTCAAAGACTTTTATTATACTACACAAAGTAGGGAGGCAAGATGTGGTATACAACTTGCGATTTCGATTTCATATTTATTATTATTATTCTCGTTAAAGCATCAGATTTGTTCGGTCTATTTACTAAGTTAAGTAAGCATCAACGTATGGAGTACGTACAGAAGGTAAATTATATGTATATTGAACTGAATTTGACACTACTTTGTTTGTATTTTAATATAATTACCTCAGAATACAACTACAGTGTAAAACTTATGGCATTGTGTGAAATATGATCTTGAATATTATGTTATACTAGCAGCGCCCCGCGGTTTCACCCACGTAAGTCCCGATCCCGTTGGAATATCGGGATAAAAGTAGCCTATATGTTAATCCAGGCCTCCAGCTATCTACATACCAAGTTTCATCGCAATCGGTTCAGTCGTTTTGGCGTGAAAGAGTAACAAACATTCATACATCCATACATCCATACATCCTCACAAACTTTGACGTTTATAATATTCGTAGGATGTGTTAGTCGTATAGATACACATAGGTATAGATTCAATTTTGTTTCTTTTTAACTTAATATCTCTAGATAGTATAAACAAAGTCTCTTGCCGCCATTTGTATCTTTTAAACTACGCAATGGATTATGATGCAGTTTTCACCAATAGACGAAGTGATTCATGAGGAAGGTTTAGGTGTATAATTTTTTTAAGATTTTCTGTAAAACAGCTGAAATATGACGATAATTGTTGAAGATTTCGGAAATCAAGATATGCTCTGTTACCCGTGCGAAGCTGGGGCAGGTTGCAAGTGTTATATATTATATTATATTATTTTGTGTAAATTCATTACTTAAACTGTAAAAGTAATAATTGAAATGTAATTATAACTCAAAGATGTTTATACTATTGCGTATATTAAAATTAAATATATTATGGCTCTTAAATTGCCCGTAAGAATATTGTAAATGGGAAGTAGTGTCATTAATGTTTAGCTTTAAGTGTGTTTAACTTATACTGAGTTCATGGTCGGGCAACTAAGTAGCGTGATAGTGATCGTAGTCATCTAGCCGCTCAGTGCATCACAAGTAATTTACAACCCATATAAAACTATTTAATTACGACGTCCAACACATTTAATATAATTATCGTCGCTGCACTTAAAATACTTTTGTTTCCAGTTTTATGATTTTTATATTAATTTTCCTTTATTACTTTTTTTTAGTATTTAAAGTTCGCTTGCACTATTTATGAGCAAAAACTGTTAACATTTCAGTATCGATTGTTGCAAACTTGAGTTCGAAATCGATAGCGGTCCAGATGAACAAAAATGGGGCAGAAATCGATTTGCCCCATATTTTGGCGGTCTAGCGGCCGCTGGCAGCGAGGGTAACGTTCGCGATAAGGGATAGTGCCCCCTCCAAGCGCGGGGGTAGTCCCCCTGTCCCCCTTGATAATATTTACCGCCCCCCGGCTATACTTACGCCCCTCAGTATTTACGGGTTAGAGAAAAACAAGGGTACTCGAGCTTCGGAAGGTGCAACGTAGATTTTAATCCTTTCTGATGTTTATGATTGATGGCGGATTTCGTGATCGCTGTTGCGCTTGTGTTGATGGATTCTTTATGATTCCCGGTGATGGCGGAGTGGCACGGCCCACGATATAGACGCCATCGATATACAGGCCGGGCGCCGTTCGCGTTCGGCGTCACGCGTGTCGTGCGAGCGAATTAGTTTAACAGATTAGATACCCGCTTATAATTCATATATTTTCGAATACATCTTCATTAGCTATTTTTTTTAAACCATAGGCTTAAAAATAGTAATTAAATAAAGCTTATTTGCTGCCAAATCGTTACTGAATTATTACCTTGTGCCAGCGGAAGATTGTGCATGCGGTTTTGAAGGTAGCTGCCACCCCAGGTAAGCAGACTGCTGCTGATGGAGTTCAGTTTGTCATCATTATCTGTGGAAATTCATTGAGATTTATTCTTGGCTGTTGCGTGTTTTATTTCTTATTTACTTTTTACTATCTAAACTAATATTATAAATAGGAAACATTTGTGTGTATGTTTGTAATGTTTTCACACAAAAACTACTGGACCGATTGCGATAAAACTTGGTATGTAGATAGCTGGAGACCTGGATTAACGCATAGGTTACTTTTTACCCGACATTCCCTCGGGATCGGGACTTACGCGGGTGACACCGTGAGGCGCTGCTAGTTATTTATAAAGTATTTCCTCCATAATGTAAGTATTATTTTTTAAAAATTGGTATTAATAGCTAATAAAATAACAAGAACATATTTTTATATGATATCATCCAGACTACGAATTGTTCTACTAAAATTAACTAAACGTAGTTAACCCTGCATCAGCTGCAGTATTTTCTGTTGCTTGCATTAGTGCCTTGAATAGTTAGTAAGGTACTAATAATTTTTTTAACCATATTTTGGGCCACACACCACGAAAAACTATTACAATATTCTTTAAAAGTAATAACTGAGACGTTCTGACTCTTAAACCACACTTATACTAAACAATACTTTAATAATAACATCTAAAGTAATGTATTCATTTTAAATAGCCGCTAGCGCCATCTGTCAATCAATAACGAATTTCAATAGTCCTAAAAAACTTAATTAGACTGCTTTCAAAGACAGAGTAACATTGAGATCATCTGTACCATTTTAAATGAATTTTATCGGTATCTACTTAGAGTTTAAAATCGTTTGATATAGTTAGTTGAGCGGTAAAAGTTTTGTTTTGATGTAATGTGGTGACGATGGGTAAAGATGTCAGTCAGTATTGACGCGTGCCCGATAGCCCTGTGTGTGTACGCGCCGCAAGTAATGGCCAAAATACTAATTATTATTTTCGTTACTTCAATCGATTATCAGTTTCGTAACGAATTATGAAACTTTTTTAGTTTAGGAACGTTTTGTTATGAAATACATAATTATCTTGAATACCTGACTTTGATTAGTATATAACTTAGGTAAAGCCACGGTTGGGTAAAGGCTAAGGTGGCCCACTTGAACTCTATTTATTAAAAGTACAACTGTGACACAAGAGTTTGGGTTAGTTTGAAGGGTTTACAAAAATATTAGTAACTAGCTGTACTCCTCGCGGATTCGCTTCTTTTTCCAAAATCATAGTAGCCTAAATTACTACTTATAACACCAGCTATCTGCCAGTGATGTCCCGTGGTAATTGGTACATTCCTTCCGGAGATTAGCCGGAACAAATAGACAAATAAAAAAAAAATATTTTGCATATGTACCGTGTAAACATTTGGATGCATTCAGTAAAATTCTGTTATTATGACACTACAAACAGACACTTCAATTTTACCTATTTGTATAGTCATTCGACCTAAAGATTTGCAAGACATTTCTTTTATAGGTTTACTAGCTTATGTCTGTGGCTTCGCTTGCGTTAAAGTTTTTCATCCATCTCTAGAAAACAGCACTTTTTTTGTGGATGAGGATTGATGGGTAAGCGTATAAAAAAACGCATTGATTCACATTTGTTTCACAAAAAAACCAAATAAATAAGAATTATATAAAATACATAGCACAACAACGTGTTGGTCTAGTGGTTAGTGATCCTAACTGAGGTCGTGGGTTCGATTCCCACACGGGACAAATAATTGTCTGATGAGTATGATCATTTCTTCTGTGTCTGGGTGTAATTTATCTATAATATATATGTATTTAGAAATATATATATAAGTAAGTTTATCAGGCCATAGTTCAGGCTCTATCTAGTTTTTGATCAGTGAGACGATCATGTGAAACGTGTCAAGTTTTTTATTATTATTACATTTAATCGTAGATAAGTTTGAACTTTACTTACAATAAAAACTGTTAAGATTTCAGCAGGTCAATGCAGAAATCTTCTTCAATAAACGCAATTTAACAGCAATGAGCCCTTTACTCCTAGTAAAAGTGTCTAAAAAATAAAAGTGACATAATTTATTTAGTAATTACAACCCACATAGAACCACTCCAGTGAACCAAAGCGTATTAATTTATTTATAAATGCGTTTTTCGGTTAGTTACACGTTTGCGATGGAGGAAATTAAGTTTGGGGAATTGAAACTAGTCATTGTTCTTTTAATTGCGGTCAATTTGTGGCGTTCTAGACGAAATATGCCGATCATTGTGTGTCGAGGTGAGCCGTTACATCAAAGGCTTCATGCTTCCAACCAATATTGATTGTATTATTTCATTGCTTCGACGCCAATATTTGATAGAATATAGGCAACAGACGTTGTATGTGACTATTTATCGATAAATAAGTCGATTACGTAGCAAGGGTTCTAGTTAGTATAATTTTACAATTGCAATAGTGTCTTTCTCACACGGTTAACTCTCACACAATCCAATGTCAACATTACATTACATTTTTTTTGAAGTGAAAACTTCTTTAGGCACGATGGGAACCTTTGGCATGGGGAAAAGTGTGTGTGTGTGGGTGTGTGTGTATATCTATAAAATATATAAATTTAAGTTATGTTTTCACGTCAGACATGCAGTAATACGACTGACAGTTTTTATTTGTTGATGTTGGAGGCAAGGCACGGTATAGACTTGCTCCAATTAAAGCTCTACAATTTATCTAGTTTTACGATACAATAATCGCAGTGTTCTGTGTATTTGATTCTTTTGGCACAGACTGTGAACCGCTACCTTTGTGTTGTGTTTCTACCTGCTTGCGCTGAAAGGGAACAGGAATAGGATTAGCAAACGGCGAATTAAACCGCTTGTGTTATGAGAGCTTACATCGAGACTAGTAACCGATTAGCGGGACGTCTGATTGTTTGCTATCTTAGTAATTTAAAAAAGTTGTCTGTTTATAGTTTCATTTTTATTGAACAATCGACTGTTTCCCATCTCTACCTACACACATTTTGGAATGTGTTTTAATAATTTCATTCGTAATATCATACAGATATCAAAGAAAGGGTTGCACAGTGGGCCGACTGCGCGCTGACTCGCACAAAATGCTCTATCTGCATATGCCCTCTGATTGATGTGCCCTGTAATTATTTAGACGCGTTAATAACACCACCGACGACGGCCGCACTTTGTTTCTGACGACTTAAGACGAATGAAACGAGAAATTCTATCGGACTCTTAATAGAGCTTATTGCTTTCTGATGTTTTGTTGATTAAACGAACAGAAATTGTTATTAAGTTTTGATATTCTTTATTTTATTTTCCCGTGCAAATTTTAATTATCTGTTCATTCAACATTATTAAAAACATTCCCACAGTGAGCAAGATGACAGTGAATAAATCCGGTGCGCATTAAACTAATTTAATTATTCTATCCATGAAACCGCACCCAAAATTAAATGATAAACATAGTGGCCACACCCGTATCGTACATATTGTAATAATGCGGTATCGTAGATTTATTTACATAAATGGCCTCTACATACAAATTGTCTTTATGTTTTCTGTGCGTGCGACCCCCGGTTCCAACGAATCAGAATATTAACGTAAATAGTAATGGCGGAAAAAAAAGCTATTATGCAAATGAAACATTTTGTAGTAAATAGAAACCGACGTAATACGATGGTAAGAAACGTTATAAATCGTTTTTTGGTAGTGAATTTATTATATTTTATATTGCTCACGTTACATTAATACTATTAATACGATACGCTGCGTGACTTAATTTTTTCATGAAATTCATGTTACCTGATCTGATAACACAATTAATAGAGAAAAAATATGCATATATATACATACATACACTCACGCTTTTATCCCCCAAGGGGAAGGCAGAAGTTTATTAAAAGTCCATATTTTGCCGATTATTATTTAGTCCCACTTACATTAAAGGCCTATTGCCATCACTAGAGCAGATTGGAAATTAAATAGAAAAATTGGGGGGAGGGAGTGTATTTAAAGAGAGAGGTAGGTAACAAGGGAAGGCATTGGAGGGAAAGGGGTATTGCTTATACGGATAGATTGGGGAGTGTGAGCTATAGCTCGAATAAGTCAGGATTGCATACTTGTAACTCGAACTGGCTGTTGCCGGAAACTTCAAACACTTTCACCAACAAACCTTTGTTTCTTCAGCTTTAGTTTATTTAAATATATATAAAAAAAGTGTGTGTGTGCAATTCACTCACGGCAGAAGTGAAACTTCAGAAATGTAGCCTCCTCTGAGGATGAGATATAAAAGTAAAATCAACACAAATAATTTACTAATGTTAATAAATTTCATTTTACATATTTTATAAAACACACAGATGTGTTTAATAAATAACATAAATTAATTAACCAACGAATTTTAATACGCAGATGCAAAAATGATACACGTGAATGATATACCACGTTGACTATGACGCATTTTCATAACGCTTCTTAGTACGCAGGCGCAAGAGCAAAGATTATAGGAAACACTGTATACTTGTATTCTATCTCAATTTCTCGCAGGCTAAATACTGATTATGAATATGTTTGTTTCTTTTTGATGTCGCCTTTTCGTTTAATCGAATTTTCAAATCGCAACGATTCTACGAAATTTCACTTCAATTTTTTTTGTTTTAGTAAATGTCTTACAAAAGATGCAATAAACAACAGAACTAACAAATACTGCCAAAAAATGCACCCAATAATACATTGTTTACACGCTACATAAACACACAGATGGTAAAAAATCCGAAATATTAATCTTCCGTGTAGCAATTTAATGGAATTGGCATATTCATTGAGATCCTAGATATGAATACGTTATGATATACATTATTACATTTAATAACAAACGGCTGTTGAGTGCTGAATGTGCTTACGTCACAACGGGAACCGAATAATAGAGTTCGCTACAAACGTTTAGCGAACCCTCGAAAATTGAAATAAAAAAAGAACCATTCGAGATGTAACAGCGATATGATTTTGCACTTTTGATTTTTTTCTGTTTGCGTGCATGTTCAAAACACTGTTCGATGGAGTTGCGAATCGATTCGACACGTCTAAATTACGATTTGCGTAACGTTTAGCGTTTATGAAAAATTGTTTACTACGGTATCTGAGGTTTGGTAAAAAAGTAACCCCTTGCCCAGGTTTTCCATGTCTAAAATTGTGTTGTTGTGTCCAAGTTTAGATATTGAAGAGTTCTCTAAACGTTAGTAGCCTAGGTCTTTACGTTTTATGAGAATGTTTTTTCATCACACCATTGCACCATACTAAACAACTGTACGATACGTGTTTGTATTTTCTGACTAATTCTGTAGCTTCTCTTGATTGTGATAGACAAGAAAAGCTAGATAGTCATATAAATAATACCAGTAAATCTATGTATACATAGAATAGAATAAAGTTCCGAAATTACTAATTAAAGTACCTACTTTTGTTACTGTTTTTGTATCACATAGTATTAAATTCCAATATTTACTATCTGCTTTATTTTTATATTAATAGTATATTTCATTTAAAAACCCTTGTTTTTTAAACGTTTACATTTGACAGCTATTCCATATCTTTCATGTTCCAAAAAAGAGCCCCTGTTTTTGTCAGACTAACGTAATTATAAGCGAGATTGTTGCAAAGTGACTTGTAACATGACCCCTTCATAATAAAGGTTTTAACTTTGCAATTATGTGCTCTAACTAAATAAATTAGCTAATACTTCTTTATATGAACATAAGTGCGCTTAGGTTTTAAAAATATATGTTGAATATGAAACAAAGATCACAAGCATGGGACAGACAATTCAAAAGCTATTTCGTCCTCAAAAACTTTTTTTTATACTCTTAAAATATAAGAAATAATAGGCATTATAGACAATTATGGATAAACAACTCTTCGTGGCAAAAATGTAATGCATTGCTCTACTTCGTAATATAAATCAGCGCTGGTATTCTGCCAATACCTAAAGTGTATATACACGGATAAAAGCTATCAACAAGTTATCACATTACTAGACAAACAATGAAAATGTATAAAACGAAAAAATAGTAAGAAACGTTTAATAAACCTGTAAATATTAAAAATAATATTAACAAAAAAAGTATGTATCCTATTGCACACAATAACTAAACACTCTTTACTTTCGTGCTTTTGACGCTGCTTTTTATGAGTATCAGACATGATGATGATAGTTGAAATTTGTAAAACGAAAATGACAAGGGGTTACTTGTTGTTGTAAGCTATAAATAAGATTATGATAAGCATGTGATGGCGGCAATCGGGCGCCTACAAGTCAAGCAGGTCTAACTTTAACGACAAATCTTGTTATGCCAAACCTCAAAAGTGTTGAACAGCGATATATAGAATAGGTAGGTGTAACTTAAATGAACAAAAACACATGCCTCATCAAATAATTTTCAAATCAATTTCACAACAAATGTTCTAATATAAAGAATTCGGAAAGCAAAACAACTTCAAATATTCGGACATTCGGACCAGCTAGGGGCCCATTCGTAAGAATGTGATTAATTAAACAAATGTACAGAACCGGAAAGAAATTCGCCAACCCTTGGCTCTCATTTTTTATAGCTGACATACCTCATTTTGTTCCCCAGCTGTAATTGACTCGTTGTTAATTTCATTTTAATTTTCGGCTGCAAGGAATTTTTCTCTGATTTTAAATTAGCAAGTCATTTTAGGCAATATTCTCTTTTTTATGTTTATCTCTATGTTCTTTAGAAAATCAATGTTTTGTTGTGAGATAGATGTGAGAAATCTGATTTTCATAAAGTTCTCTTTCATTAAGTAACTTTCTGTATAAGCTTTCATGCTGTAAATCCTCCTTTGGACTTATTTATTTGGGGTTCTGTACAGGTAGTGGCTAAATTATAAAACTTACAGATATTATTGTTCAATAATTTTTGCAGTGTATTTATTTACTTATTTTGTTTAGTGTGGCCACGTCTAATTCGTCTATCAATCATAACTATAAAATACCCCTGACTTGAAAATGCCTTCAACGATTAGACCTGCCTAGCCTGACTGAAGAAGTTACTCAAACTTACAGAAGGCCGAAAGAAAGATTTGGGTATCATTATAACCATAGCTCTCTGTTTCTGGTGACGAGTAGCTTTACTACTGTAGCAAATCCTTACCAAGGTAATTTAACTCCTGATCCTTTAAACGGGGCGTGAAAGAACATATCTCTTAGCCGTCAAACTGATGATCACCATAATAGCATCTTTGGACCTCTATTTAGCTTACCATTAGACGGGTTGAGGTCATACTGACGAGCTATTGTAATAAATAAAAAAAAGTTACCCACCACCAGCAGTAGGTACTTCTTCAAGAGGCAACTGTTCCGTCTCATATTCTACTAGACGGACGGTTCTATAAACTAATTGACAAGATCAATACATTAACATTTATCAACTATTACAGTAAACATTAAATAGACCTAAAAAATTAGAATCAACATTGGCGCCAGTTGTCGGCAATTAAACAATTCACACCGACAACGGGTCATTACTGCAATATGAAAACAAGTGTGCATACAATTCTCACTGTTTTTTTACTTAACTATACCTCGTTACTTATGAAAATCAATGACCATAAAGAATAGAAGCATATCTTGGTAACAATCTAACGTAGGCAGGATAGAAATGGCGCTAAATCAAAACAACGTGAACGCAGTATTCGCTTCTCATATTTCCAATTAAAATTCCTATACATATGCATTGTTGCGAATCAGATATCTCTATTGTCCACTGAATAGTTTTGTATATCACACAAATACGACTGTATTATGCGCTTCTAGCGATTGATCGTCGAGTGCACGTAAACATGTTTACTAGACTTACTGTAAGTGTGAGCATAGCATAGACCTACCTAGTCTATGTGTATTATAGCAGAAACGATTTAAAAGGCGGAAATATACCAGGTGTGTGGAGCGATTTAAATGTATACATATTTCCACCTGGAGTTTATATCGTCATTTTTATAACCTCGTATAGGTAAAGCTTTGGCCCTAGGGTATAACTTAATATGTTTTATACTTCTTTAATAAATAGGGTTGTTCGGTCTCAACGCAGAGGAAACGGCCACGTTATCCTAGAGGCGATGGAGTGGTCACACAACGGACAAGAATCCTGGCAGATGCGAGGTCACTTTTAGAAGCTTGTGAACGCCCCAGGAGGCTTCAGTGCTTCTCGAAGGAGCAACTAGCTAGCCTTATCTGAATGCATAATGGACAGTCTAAATGCGCAAACAGAGCTCTCTACTAATACCAATAGGGTTGTTCGGTTGTATTTTAACTGATCAACCTCCTAGACTTTACTTCCTAATAAATGAGTTTTATTTAGATAGGAGGTGAAGTCTACGAGATTGATCAGTTCAAATACAACCGAACAACCCAAACAACGCATGTCTATAATATTAATTGTTAGATAGCTATTGGTCACTTATGAAGTAAATAGCAAAGTAATGATAACCAGAATAATTACATAAACTCGTCGTATGTAATACTAGCTGTTGTCCTCGACTTCGTTCGATTCGTACATTTTCCGCAATTAAAAGTAGCCTATGAACTATTCCAGACTATAATCTATCTCCTTGGAAAATTCAATTAAGATCCGTTCAGCCGTTTCTGCGTAAAAGAGTACCAAACATCCACCTATCCTCAAAAACTTTCCTCTTCATAATACAAATTAGTAAGATTGTCATTGAAAAAGTATGATTACATAACACCGCTACATAATACTTACAATATACTACACACAATAAGTTATCTTCAAACATGACAAATGCGTAACAAATCATATAACTGAACTCTCCTAATCTCAGTAATTTACTAGAACTTTTATACCTCGTAATACCAGGATTACATGAACATGGAGGAGTTGCAGTACAAACAAAAAGCATATTAGTTACGTTCTTGTCCTCTTTTAAAATTACAAGACTTGTAATGAGGTACACATGATAGTTCTGAGCAAACAAGATTACTGATACATCCTGCTATCCCGGTGGCCTAATCCGTGCTGAGAGCCTTATCAGTTATAGAGAAAAATTTATGAATAGGCCCACTGTTACAGTAATCATTGTTTATCAGATACAAAGACGCCGCTTAGTGTATCATTAATTATGTGCTGAAGTAATCTATCTGCCCTGCTTTGTATTTTATGAGCGTTACCACTTTTTTTTCTGAATGTTGTTATAATTAGAAATCTATTAATTTAATAAATATTTAATTTGCTGTAAGTGTATTAAACTGGTGTAGTCTGATAAAAATTGGTCAATGTCTTTCTTAACTTAAATAATGCTTCCGAAATTAGAGATGGTAGCGTGTAAATATTGTAAGTATACATTCCTATTTGTACATGGCTGGGTGTCTGCTACTAATAATTCAATGTTTAAAAAGTACCCTAATACATCCTATAGGTATTTAGTTATGTAAAAGTTAATTATGTATACAACACAACACAACAAAGGAGTCCGAAACTTTTTTCGGTTAATCACCATAGAGGCAACTGTAAACCGTTCATTTAGTGATTTTATTGGAAATGTTATTCAACATGGCAATAATGGTTTCGTACTAGTCCTTAATTCTTTATAAGAAAGTTTTGGATCAGTAGTCAGTAGCTTAGTATTTGCTTTGAATTAATACAGCTTTATTTTGGCTTTTTAACCAACGACTTCAATATTTTGCATCTGTAGTGAGTTTATTATTTAATGAATTCGGGCTTTGAATAGTCCTAACTGCGGTCCTAATGTAGCTCTTTACGTGATTGTACTACACATATATACAATTGTACTGTACATGATCCATAAGGACTACAATTAATAGCCGATGGCACATAATTGCGTTCTGACGTATAGTGTAATTAAACAAGCTTTTTAGACAGCTTTGGGAATAGGAGTGGTTACAGATTACATTCCCCAATTTGAAGGATATGTTCCAACTATCACTTATTAAACAATGTACTTGCACATTTCTTATCTTATAACAAAGAAAAAAAATACATAACTAAATATTTAAACAAAATGTCTCCTCCATTCATGATTTCACAGATAACTGTTACACAATGGAATTCAATTGGAAGCTTCTCGCGTTAAGCGTAAATTATTTAATACACGTTTATTGTACTACACTACAATTCTAAGATAAATGTTCGCTCTACATACCTCTTTTTCTAATATCTTAGTTTTTCTCGAACCTCTCTTTCTTGATGTAAGAACGGAAGCGGGAATCATGGTTCGTGGATGAGTTGTCGCAAAGTGCGACAAGGGTGTTAAGATGCGTTCTAAGTTGTTTGTACAAGAAATAGTTTGATACGGTGATACAACTTCCGTAAGTTGCAATGATACCGTGGGGGAGTCTGATTGTCTGCCATGAATGCATTTTACATCGTTTGTACTTGTATAGTTCAATGACTTTTATTTCTGCAGTTATTTAAAGTAGATAAGCAAGGTTTTATTTTTATTTTATTATGGATATGTGGTATATTGACTATGATGTATATATGGATCGAAACACAGACGAAACATTATGCTCAAACGTCTTCATTTTCAATTTACTGAGTGTAGCAATAAAACAAAAGTGATTTACAATTATGTTGAACATCATACTTGAGCGAAAGTGTTTTCTTAATTTTACTAAAGACTAAAACGACGGCAGAATTAATCTGTAAATAAAATCTTTAAGCAATATTTCAAAGTCTCAAAAATATAATGAGCCGTATATAGCAGTTATGCATCAGTGTAGTAACCGGGTAGGAAATGCAATTAGCTAGTATTCAACCGCGATGCCTTCAAGTCGCTCAACCATGTAACTCCTTATCTCTATTGCATGTTTTTTCAATATGCAATCCAAGACAATCGCCGCGACTATCTGGCAATCAGAATTCTCAGGTATTTTTTCATTCGCCGACATTTCTAATTATTGTACACTTTCGTAAGCGAACGGTTCTTCGTGTCAGTTGGAATGTAATTGAACACATACTGTCATCGAATTAGACGAGCCGGAGTAATTAGTTGTGAATTCATTTTCATTTCAAGTAGGCACCTTAAGTTCAAAGGCTATTTTGAAGTTTAGTCTACTGATGTGGTAATTTGTATTATCAGTATTCTTACTAAACGTTTTCTTACATTTTATATTGCTAGGGTATGGAGGTATAAAAAGGACGATCTCTGTGTATGAAACATTCCGTTAAAAGTGTGTATTTAGGTGGCGCTACCGTAGCTATAGTAACTGTGTATGTAACTAGGAAGGAGAAAGTTCCGCTTTGTGATAGGGCACTTTTCAAAATAAACATTAAATAAATTAGCAGATATTCGACAAGGTTTGTTATTTTTTCATTATTCATCGCCTCATCAATTACTCTGGTAGCTTAAAAAAATTAAATAGTAACTGAAAAGTTAAATATTTCATCTCAGCGCACTTCACTCCGTCTATAATTATTGCTAAGTTCAAATCATACCATTTGCCTACACTAGCGCCATTCCGGTAGGTTCTTGAACTATTGTTTACTGCCTTCTGCTGAACACTTTTTGCACCGGTTTGCGTCCCATACAAGTTGGTGCTCCCTACCTCTACCCTCCATATGCTAGGGATAGCAATAGATTCCTGTACTAAGTTTTAACACTTGTCAAATACTTGATGTTTGTATGCAGATAAATATCTAATTTAAAGTGGTAAGGTGACCACTTCGTGGGTTGTTTCAATTATACTGGAACTTAGTAATGAAAATGTGATACCTACCTTTAAACTCTCACCGAGCCGCAACAAGGATGTGAAGTTAAAGCTAAGAAAATTAATGCAACGCTAATTAATAGCAAACTAGACATCAGCTGGTGGTCGAATTTCGACCATAATTCAGTAAGTTTTAAATTTAAACCACATATTAATGAAAATGTTAGCTTCCTACACTTCTTAATATAAACATTGAGTACTAGTCGTCCTCGCAGTTTCACCTGCGTTTATGGTCACTCCTCCGCTCCTATTGGTCGTAGCGTGACGTTAAATAGCCTATAGCCTTCCTCGATAAATGGGCTATCCCACACTAAAATAATTATTTAATTCGAAAGAGTACTTCCTGAGATTAGCACGTTCAACCAACCAAACAAACAAACTCATCAGCTTTATAATATTAGTATAGATACCAAAGTTCACATTCCTCCGTGGGCCAAATATATTAAAAAAGGGGTACAAATAATCTCTTCCCGTAAATATTAATATAGCAAAGAGAATATTTGTATTGGTGTAGAACGAAATACGAATGACGTATTTATATTTCTAGTCTTTGACAAAAGCACTTCGATTAGATCGTAGGAGCGCATAGCAGGAACATTTTGTGTGTCTTTCCAATTAGTACTTATTAAAACATTAACATCGTGACCAGTACTTACTGATTAAAAACTTAGTGTCGTAACCGTTTTTTTACTACTTGTCTAATAGCATGCGCTAGTTGATTGCCCAGTCAAATCAGTTGACTGGCCTGTTGGTCTAGTGGTTAGTGACCCTGACTGCTAAGCCAGAGGTCGTGGGTTCGATTCCCACCCAGGACAAATAATTGTGTGATGAGCACGATAATTTGTTCTGTGTCTGGGTGTAATTTGTCTATAATATGTATGTATTTAGAAATATATACCATAGTACAGGCTCTGCTAGTTTGGGATCAGTCGGCCGTGTGTGAGATGTGTGGAGTTATTATTATTAGTTCCTCTTTACGCCAAAACGATACGACCTGTAGAAATTTGAAACTTGAAAACAGTAGCGAATATAGTTTTTCATGGTCTTATACCATACTTAATTCCATAAGGGCTATTGAGCAATTTATTAACACCATAGGAAACTACCCTATTGAATGAATATAAATCTGTTAATGATGACAGAACAATAAAACCATTTATCTACCTTATAAACTGTCAAATTGCGTGTACCGAAAGTAATCATCTCCCTAAAACCATGCAGACAGAAAGAGACGTAACATTATTATAAAAGCCTTTTACTGAAATAACACAGTAGGATTTCCTAAACTACACATAATAAGGTGTGTTTCCTTCCCTGGCAGCGTTTTGATGTCTTAATGATATTGTCCGAATGATGTATGCAGTCCGGAAGCACGACTGGCGTTCGCAACCACCGCTTCGAACAAATAGACCAATTTCTAACAATTTGTACATTTCACGAACTGACGTAGTGTGATGATTTTGCTTTTGACGTCATTTTTCTTCAAAGGTTTTAGAGCAGCGTGTAGTTATATAAAAATTCTGTTAAAACTTTTTATGATTACCAACTGTTAAAATACTATTTTCTTTAATTTGAGGTTAACAGTCTGCAAAAACACAAAAGGAATGTCATACTAACCAGCTGTCATATAATAGTTATAATCATTTCATTAATTGTGATCATAAATAATTTAGTTATGCTTTTTCATTATTATTTCGAAAGATACTCTTCAATCGTATGAATGTGCTTTATGTAATTTAAAGTTAAGACTAGTAAGTTTAACTACATAATAATCTTCCAAAATTGCTTAGATCCACATTTGGGGTAATCATACAATTTCTTAATTTCAACACGCTTACAATTTTCATCTTCAACTTGTTGATAATCTTTTGTGAAATTGTGACAGATCAAAGTTAGGGTATAGATATACATATAGTAATCAACGTAGGAGTTTTCATTCCACCAGTAGGGTCAGTACTCAGTACCTAGTTAGTTAGTAAGTAGTTCTTGTAATTATCCTGGATCGGTCAATAAAAGTAGCTTCCCTAATGGCGCTGAGTATGCCGTCAAAATATCATTTTTTATCAGATTTTACTATGGTTATCCTTTTAATTTGTTTTAAAATCAATATTATTACTATATTATGTTCAGATAACGGGCGTTAGTCGCGCGTCGAACGCGCGTTGGGTTTTTGTTCACATGGCGGGCGTTGAACGCGCGTTGTCACAGATCAGTTCGAGTTTTGTATTCGTTGAAAAATGGCATGAAATCAAAAAAATCAATCAGGTTTTTATTTCTCGATCAATTCGGATTTATTTATTGTATTTTTTTTATACAAAAATAAACAGCGTAAAATGTGTGAAATGAAATGTAAAAATTAACGAGCGTTTCATACCCGTCATTTGAACGTGGCCTAAATGAATAGCCATGAATAACTGTGTTTTTTTTTCCTGTTTCAAGCAAGTAAACATTCTAAATAATTGTTAAGATTGTTTTCAAAATAGGTTGTTTGCTCAGAAAGTTATTTCACACTGACGTGGTTTGCGTGATACCTACAGCAAATCTAGTATGTAGAAAAATTGTGGCTAGGTAGCTGTTCTAACAACGTAATTCTCTTTAATAGTGGGCGAGTACACTATCAGGTTATTTGTGATGGTTTTAAATTTACATTGTTAGTTAGATACTTAACCAGTAGTCTATAGTTACAGCACATCAAACAGAATTAATTAAGATTTTTGAAATAAGACAACAATTAAACTACTAATGTTTGTGTATGTTAGCAAAAAAAGTATAGTTTACCTAAGAAATTTGAAAATTGTTGCTGTTACAATTTTTTTTACCGATTTCAAAGTGTGCTAACAATTGTTTAAACAGCAGTTCGTCATACATAGGACAATACGTAAATTTTCCTTCAATAATGAAATACATACGCTTTTTACCATTGTTATAAAATGTATATTTATTGCGAATCATTTCATATAGAAACTTGTTCTAAGACAACTATCTTCCTTAAATAGCACAGACTTTCCTGTGTTAAACTCATGATCCACAAATATTGTGGTGTACTTTACAAAACTGTTGCCAAACTAATTTGGACCATTTAGAACTAGAGAATACAGCAGCAGATTGTTTAATTTAAACTTTGTAAGTGGAAAATTAATTTTGTTGTAGTGTACAATAAATCGTGACCACGCAGTCGGTGCCTCGGGCTAATCGCTCCCGTTGCCTTTTATTCTGACTCCGTTTGACGTCTTCTGCCTCGTAATATAAACAATATTATATTGATATTAACTATAACATTCACATTGGACATTTTGAAATTTCTGGTGGTTAATATTTTGATGTACCTGTATAGGTGTATCTGACATTCTAACTACAGTTACAAAAAAAAAAAATGTAACTGCATGCTAGTCATGTCCTTTCAGTGATTTAAGTAAATGTTATTAAACTCTTTTATTACACTGAAACATACTTATATCACTATGGTTCACACACAATCATTTATGAACTAAATATATCCTATCATAAATTAAATGTACCTAACAGATGGGTTACTATGTCAAGATATTTAAATAAATAGCAGTTATTGCATCATATAAACATATTTTGAATACACACAAGATGAATAAATTTACCCAGACGCCGCGCCGCACGCGCAGCTTATTATGTGCCTAATTCTACAGAATAATCATTACCTATTCGATGGTTTTGGTGAGTCGCCTTTAGTTTATTAGGTGCAACGTTTCACTGATTGTCTGCGACCGAAGAGCACGTAAGGCTTCCATCAGTCTTGGTAAACACACTCTTAGCTGAGGAACTTCGGTTTGCCTTTCCTTTCCATCGCAATACCTTGAGGTTTAGCCTTAGCTACTGTCATCGCTGGGGTTGACAAACGTGTGTAAGTTTTGGATTTCCCGCCTTAATTATTATTTTGTAGCTATAGGCAAAAAGTTTATATGGAGTTATAATTCAATATTTTAGTGTAAATATACTGCTAATTTATAGTATACCTACTGATAATTGTAAATAATACACCAATACGTGAATTTTTTTCGTTTTGTAGATAGGATTAGAAATACAGTTTCAAAGATGTGAAATTCTCATTAAAAACTATAGTTAAAAAAATGTTGCAAATAAAAAAATATATTTGAACTTAGAATAAAATACACAAACTATTAAATTACTCGCTATTTATACCCTACACAATTTCACTTCTGTATTACGATAGTATTCTATGTGCAGCGACGCGTTTCGAGTTTTTATAGACCCAATTAGGTCCCACTATGACCGCAGTAGGGTAAATGGATGGGTTTGCGGTAAAGGGCGTTCATAACTCAAGGCTATTGTGGCCGCACCCGTGCAAAATTACTGCCACTAGCTGTCGATAATTATCATAATAAATTTAGTGATTAGTTAAACAGTCTTAATTATGTAGACGAGTTTTTGCTATTCCTGGCATCAAATTACATGATGACAAGAGAAATTTTAGTATTTATAAGGTTAATATTTATTTTTGATGATTTTTTATAAATTTAATAAAAAGTATAATAAAAATACCTTTCTGTAAAAGTAGGCAATAGGTATATCATAATTAATCATAAAGTTGAAAAAAAAGGTAAAAAAGGGACTGCCGACAGAAGTGAGAACCTAAACGAAACGACGAACTTAAAACGTCACATTAGCAGGTTGGTGACATTGTTTCGTCAATTTGTGGCGTCATGTTTAGATTAGCGCCCTCTTGTGGATCTATATATGTATTATTAGCGTGACGGTCACGAGTTAAGTGCTTTTCCCTATAGCAAAAGTGCACAAACGTGCCTAAAGAAGTTTTCACTTCAAAAAAAAATCCGTAAAAGAGATACACTCACACACATTATTATACATACATAAGTCAAGTATGAAATTTTTCACTTCATTCATCACTACCACTCATCATATCATATTTATTTCGCTGCGAGTGGACACTCTATTATTGTTTCTTAAAAAATTCTTATAAACTCGACATGTGCGGAATGTGCGCCGTTTGGTAAGGTACCTCATTTAAGAACTGGGCAAAGACGGCTATAGTAATAAAATTCCTTTATTGATACTAAAATTGAGTAACCATTTTCTAAATAGTACATTTAAATTTCAGATAGTTCATTTATATTCTAGATATTACTTATATAGGTTTGTCTTATTGCTAGAGCTTAGGGCCCAAAGGCCGCCAACACTGCCAAGAGAGAAACAGAGAGCCATTTGCAACGCGCTAGTACCTAATGAAGTGCTTACCGGCATGTACTTAACTTATTATTATCAGCTGACCGTGTGCTTGTTTGGAACTTTGTTGGATAAACAAAAAAAACTGTTATACATAATTTAAAGTTATCATGTTTATTGGCACTGGTAAATATATACCAGGTACATACATACGAGTATATATATTTCATATATATATACTCGTATAATGAAATTGTTTTTAACCGACTTCAAAAAAGGAGGTTCTGAATTCGTCGGAATCTTTTTTTTATGTATATATTCTCGAAGACGCCTGAACCAATTTGGAAAATTCTTTTTTGTTTCAAAGGGTATACTTTCCAAGTGGTCCCATTTAAATTTTATCGAAATCAGTCAAACGATTTTTGAAAAATCAACAAATATCTAAAAATTGTATACATCGAAGATGTTTTTGCTCCGAAACATTGCTGTCTTATTGGAGCAGTGCGTTTAGTTGGCCTACCCATATTATATTTAAACAAAATACATCTACTTTCCACTAAAAAGCACATTGAAGTCGGTGATACTTTTTTTTTAAAGATAATTTATAGATTTAATGGTAGAGTGTTCTGTAACAGTTCTAATTGAAACCAACATGTGCAAGTGCAGTTTTTTTATTAATAAATGATATATGTTAATAGGTAACGAAAGGCATTTATCTCTTACCCGTATAATTATTAAAGTAGCACACGTCGACAAGGAGGCATGCTCACAGTGGACAGTGAGCACAATGTCGACAAATGTCACTAACCCTTCAGCGACAGGTGTATACGACTATTTGAGTAAAGAAAAAAATATTGCCAAGTAAAATGATAAAATTTTAACGCATTTATCATGAGTCATGATCATGACCGACATTAAAATGATTGTTTCTGTTTGTTTGAAATACCTTTGATCATTAAACCTGATATTTTTAAAAAAAATACCCAATTATTGGTTCGGGTTTAGTATAGATTAACTCTTAAATGTTGCATATGCAAATGTTAAATTACTCTACTCAACTACTCAATACACTCACGAACTAAAGGTTCAACGAAATCTAATAATTACAGTAACAAATTAAATTGGGATGATTGGGAATGCGACCAAAGCTAACAGTACTATATTTTTTCAAGTTTTAATAAGTTCAATTGCCGTTTCCTTTTATAAATATGTAAAAAATTAGCACATTAATAAATACAGCAATAACACTAAAATAACATTTATGTTAAGTTAATGAATGCTGTGTTTAATAGTTCCGCCAGCTACTGTTCATCTGTAAGTAGGTATACTAATTTACTATTTTTTGTTAAAAGAAAAGAAAACAATAAAAAGTTTGGTTTGCTTAGTTAGTTATATTGTTTGTTGAAGCGAGTTGGTCTACAAGATATTAATTATTTTTATTATTAATTAAACCAGGTAAAGTAAAAACAATTTATTACCAGTGTTTTAATACAGTAAGAACCAACTGTTCGATTAATCATTTACTTAGGGAAAAGTTATACTTTTAATTAGCGTTGGACGAGCATTTTAATCTTGGCTCACAGGATTACAAGCACTGAGCAAGGACTTAAACGATTCAAAAGTAATAATTCTTCCAAGTGTTATAAATAACAAAAATAAAAATCCTGTCGTACGGAAACTTGGAAGGGTTAAAAATGTATAAGTCGGTGTTACACTTCGAGCTATAAAACAATGCGAGTTATATATATTAACGAAGATTATTGGAGGGTATATAGAAAATATATCTTTGTGTTTTAAATATTTTATTTTTGATATTTTATATTTTGATTTATCATTGTTAGATTTATTTTCAATTTGTTTATGACTATGTAATTTTTTTGTGTTTTTTTTTCCTTTACTGGCTTTATATTTAATCAGGTTGGCACTCTATTAATATTTTTATTTCAGGACAGCCCGGTTGGTACCATTGTATTTATATTTCCGACAAATGTTTTTTATTTGTTAGGAATTTCTGCTACTGAGAAGTTGGTCAGTAGACCGCTTTATGATAGCACGTGGGACCAAAATATAAATGGTACAATGTATGTATAATAATAATATTCCTACTAACTCAACTAATTAGTCTAAATGCTTATAGTGCAAGGTTAAATGTATTATTTTAGGTCGCTTGTGGGACTTAATGGACATAATATCTATTGCAAATCTGTCGCCGTTTTTTCATTATTATACAAGGTTTAAAATATAAAAAAAAATGTTCTGTGATTGTTAACTGTCATGTTAGCGTAACAAGTTAATTGAGAAAGCAGTTAAAAACCTGGTAACACTATATTATCGAGACAAGTGTGATACTAGCTTTAAGGGTAAACCGATCCCTGTTTAAGTAAGAAGTAATGCACTAATTGGGCGGTTTCTTTACCAGAATCGTGGCTGAAGGGAAATTAATGCCCTCAGGAGGATAAATGTGCAATTATTTTTCCCTAAAAATGTTTACTACGGTCGTGTCAAAAGTTTGTTTAACTAAGGAGAGCAGGTGGGGCGAAGTAGTTGTTAGCATTGTAGTTCCATACAATGTTTTGATACTTTGTTATAAATGTGCAAATTAATATAATAAACTGCTTAATTGCTATGTTTGAGAGCAGAGGTTTGGTTTTTAATATGAAGTACCTAGGATATAAATTGTTCATCAAAATGTATAGAGTCTTAAATATCAAATTAGGATGATACTTGTGATATTTCGAGGAGGGACAGCTTCGTATTTACTTTAATAAATTGATTCACAAGTGGGGTGGATGTTTCCAAATAATTATTTCTGCGTTTTAATTGAGAGCTATGAATTTTGTAGGCCCTTAAGCAGATCATTGCTTAAATAGAAATTGGTTCGTAAACAAAAATATATTATTTACCTAATTTATTTTTCACCATATTAGTAGATAAGTACCTATTAGAAAATTTTAAATCTATATTTTTTTAATTTCAGTATTAGCTCGATTAAATGGAATCTATTGGTTTGTGAATTGTAAGATATTTCTAGATAACCTTTACTAATATAAAGGAGAAAGTTTGTGAGGATAGGTGGATTGATGGATGGATGTTTGTTACTCTTTAACGCAAAAACCGCTGAACAGATCTGGATGAAATTTGGCACAGAGACAGACTATAGTCTGGAATAGCACATAGGCTTTTTACCCCGGAAAATGTCCCGTGAGATAGATTTCACTAAAATTTCAACGCGAACGAAGTCGCTAGCAACAGCTAGTATATAACATTCAGTTTAGAATTTCTACCTCTATGTGGTCGGCCAAAAAATGGGATTATTATTTGGTCATTATTATTATAGTACTCTCCTTTTTAGTAATGTAGTCGTAAAAGAAAGCGCAAGGGATCTTGTAATCATGAGTAAAACCTTCACGGTCAAGAAAACACACACACACAAAAAATACCAACAAACAAAAACGTTCTGTAAAGGAAAATTAAAAAAAAAACATTGAGAACACAAGTACCTAATGGGTGCTCTTATAAGTTCTTTGAAGTAAAGTTAATACTGGGATCAAAAGTAGGTTTACCTTAGGAATTCAATTAGGTACATTACGAGACTCGATGATCTCTCGAATGAAAGATCGATGTCACAACGATTAAGTAATAACTCGTGCTCTTTACTCGATTTCAACTCAAACTATCACAGTAGTCCAATAATAAGTTTCGAAACATTTATCGGAGATGTTAAACGATATAGTAGACCCCCACATCCCGGCACATCACTATCAATTGAATCTGTAGCCTAGTACGTATCAATCTAATTCTATGACCTGTCAAATGTAATTTATAGTCTGTGACTCATTAGATTCGATCATCGTTCACCTCCATATATGTCGGAGGATTAAATATGAAACTGTCTGTAACAACACATTGGTTCTACCCACTACATGTTTTCATTTATTACATTAATGTCTGTAAACGAAAACAGTATTTTACTTCTTGCCTTCTAGCTTTTTAAAAGTCATAATAAATTCTCATTGCTGTAGATATATTTAGTTTACAGTTCATTGCTTCAACTACTTTTATACCAGTATGCAACTTATAAAATAAGTTAGAACACAATCCAGCTTAATCAATAAACATACAAAGATTCATCAAACCAAAATACAACCAGCACTCCGTTTGTAGTAATCAGCTTACCAACAAGAGCGGCGATATGAAAAGATAGGTATACTATTCCGGCATTCGTGCGACTTCGCACAATTTGTATAATATCGAATTAGAAGTTTCCTGATACTTAAAAAAAATCTCTTAAAAATCGAAAACAGGATCGATATTTAGACGACAATTTGAGCATATTAGATTTAATTTACTCTTAAAGAAATTACAATATTATCTTACAATTACAATGTTATCTTTTCCTTCTAATAAAATACAGAAGAAATGGTCTCAACACGAGTAGTTTAATTTATGGCTACTACGCAAATCAACCGAGCCACAAATCTTCTGGATACTTACTCACTAATAAATTAATATGGAAGTTGTTTCTGGATGCTACATCAAAAGAAATAGTCCGAAATGTTTGTGGTCAATTTATTTACTAGTGATTCGTTGCGGTTTGGGCGGATACTTGACTCGATGATAAATTGTATACAGTCGCTCATTTTCATTAATTTCTGGCAAGATAATCACTTAATATACAACTCTCAATACAATAAGCATAAGATTTAAAATTGTAAAACTTCTTAAATGGAGTTTAATCGTCTTATTATACGCGCTGCAGTTTTATTTTGAACTTTATTTGAAGGGTTACAAAAAGCATTTTGTTTTACCTTTTATCTGTTGCTCGACTGTTGTATTCAAAATGACACTTGGAATTGACAAATGAATACCAGTCACAGTTCAACAGTTAATTTGTATGTAAATATGATTACATTTTGTTTTGTTACTCATGTTAAAATAATTCATTATTTAGCCTCGTTCTAGTTTATTATAGTTAGGATTATATTTTTTTTTAGGATATTAATAAAACTAAATTATAATTTTAAAGGGACACAATTTAATGCAGTTAACAATAACAAACATTGAATAGAAAGGAATATAAACGGTAAATTGCACTCATTTACTGGGTCGCGACGATCAATCATGGCGGCTAAGTCATCAGCCGGTTCAAATGTCAAATGAACCTAGGGTGGCAATAAAAAAGAAAAACTTTGTTGCCATTATTAAAAAAGTGACTGTGACTTTATTTCCATTGTCGATTGCCGATTCGGGATTATTAACTGACTTGCATATTTTTTTGTGTTCTAATATTGATAGATTGGTTTTTTCGAGTAGCTGACTTTTGATTTTGTTGCGTGCATGCGTTGGTACGCAGGGACTGCTGTCGATTACAATATCTACGAGAAAAGTATTTGTGTCAAAATAGCATAAAACGATAAGTCATCGGTGGTGGTTCACACGCAAAGTAAAATGTATCGTCTGAACGTACAGCTACTCTACGCCACTTTATTCAAAGCGTTCTATTTTTATTGTTAAATAAATATATTTGTTCCGTCTACAGACATTTATTTTTAGTGTTTTGACATTTTCATTATCCTTTCTAATGTTTCAATCGAAACGCTGAAATACATTTAGTTAAGTACCGGTCAATATCACGTGCGTTATGCCCTCGTTGTAATCAAATGATGTTAAGGGAATTGGATTCAATTTTACGGAATTGATTTCCTTTAATTTTACGATTCCGTTTGCGTGATCTCGTCCGGTAATAATCTAATAAATTTGTCCATCGGGAGGGGTCTATGTATTGTAATGACTCAATATTAATCTATTTTATTGATTAATATATTTTTATGAGTCAAAGTAATTTAATTTCTTCTATCAAATTGTTGTATAGGTACATATTGGGCATTTAACTACACTGAGTTATAAACAACACAAGTAATAAAAATATTTTTCTCGAGACACCTACTACTGCAGGTTTTAAATTTATTCAGTATTTGGATAGTCAATGATTTTCTAGACGTCATTTAAAAATGCAACACACCGTTGCAATTGTTGTATGTGGTGTAGTGCGCTAATGCAAACATAAAAGAGAGATCGCGTGCAAGCGCACAATAACACTGTAGCCGCGGAGTCAAGCCGCTCAATGCTACCCCATATTTTAACAACTGTCCTAATACATCTTGCAATGTTGTTTTAACTGTTTTTGCCACATTATTGTTTATTCTGTTTAGTTTGTTGACTTTTAATTTTGATAGTACTTACACACATATTTAGGTATACATTTTATTCTATTTTTATCCTAAATGTTTCGTTTCAATTCTTTATGCAACTAGAGACGTAAAACAATTTCTAACTCAACAAAATATTTGTTACGTGACTTAAGTACATCCTTGCATGTAAATTTATCTGTGTCTATCTTAAATGTGGTAGAAAATCAAAATTTTTTTAATTTAAAATTTTCAACGAATTGGATCGATTTTTTTCTTCATTTCAGGTGCCTGTCAATGAAAGCGCCAGACAGGTATGTCGCTATCTCACTCGCACCCCGCGTTCGGTTTCGTTCAACCGGGTTCGGTTGCGTTCGGAAACGTTCGAGCGTGCTCGGCCGCTGTGCCGGTTGCTCGCGCGCCAAGGGTGTAGCCTGGAAGACCACACGTTACACCCGCAACGCAGGATTTTCACAAACAGTATAACATTTCCAACAAAATTGCTTATTGGTGTGTTTTATTTTCATTGTTTTACTATTTTATTGTGTTCCGCAACTTCCACCTCTGAACAGGTAGGTCCCATTTCATTCTCATTGGAATTTGAAGTTAAACAATGATTTTCTTAAGTGCTTGATTGGTCCGTGAATCAGTCCTTATTCACTCGATTGCATAATGTCTCAGTGGTTTGATTATAATTTTCCTGTATCTAAATGTAATTGGAATATTTGTGGGTGAAATGTTAGTTGTCGTTGTTTTGGTTCCAGGTTACACCCTAGCTATTGATTAAACTGACAATCACAGATAAATTTACATTGTAATTAATCGTGTAGTAATTGAATGCGTTAGTTGTTTATGTTTAGTTTTTTTAAGCATGACTGTGTATGTATCTTTGTTTCTACTATATAAGGCATCCCGCGAGTCTATTAGATAAGTAGTCGATATTTTTCTATACATAAGATAAAACTTTTGTAAAAAGTTTGATGGGAAAAAACATAAGTAACTTTATCTAATTCAAAAAAGATCTCATAACACAACAAATGAATTTCAATATACAAGTTCACGCATGACCGCTGACAAGCTAGAAGTGCGGTCCAATGACAAACGCGTGATCATCATCATCAAATCGTAAAGGATTTAACGCCTCTGTTGGCACACTTCTTTTGTTGGTTCCATAAAGCCGGCCATTAAAATGTTTGATAAAATGTTAGATGTATAAAAAGAGACTGTTGAGCTACTGTAGGCTCCCCACTGTGAGGCCTCAATGAAGACCGATGCCATGCTGCGGTACGCACAATGGGAACATAAAGGCGCTGAACGTTCTGATCTCCCGTTTTGGTTGATCATTGCTTGTTAAAATTGCATTTATGTGATCAGTTTTTAAAATATAGGCGAACATGAAAAGTGAAATGTAGAACTTTTATTATTTCTTGTTATACTTCTAGTCGTCACTGGTAGGTTTGATGCTTTGCATAACAATAGTTGATTTAATGTTTATTGACCTAAAAGTAGTATATTTATAATAATTACTCGCAAAAGGTTAGTGTTCTATAATATTGTATGAGAGAGATTACAGAGAATAAAGAATAAGAGCGGTTTTCATAATCGAAATAATTAAAATTGCCTGTACTAAAAAAATATCATTAGACTATTACCAGTCTTCCCTATCTAGAATGAGGTAGGTTCTTTAGTTCATAAAATTAGTCTCTCATTATAACAGAATAGAAAACAAAACTAATAACCACTCCATAATATATTATATAAATTTGCTCTATTAAAAGCTCTATTGGCCTTATAAATTACAGTCACAAATATCTTACTATTAATTTTATCTAATGGAATTCAAATCTCTCCGTATTGAGAGTGTCTGACAGTAGCGTCCATATTAAAATAATCCTGTCATACTTTGAAGCATTAAGATTAAATTTTTTTTTTGAAACGTTGTCTTATTATCACAAATTTAAAAGGGTTTATACAATCAACAATTTTAATTCAATCGATTCGAAACTAATTAAGACACTCGATAAAATTCATTTTATTTTTTATGAAATACACATCTCGCCTGGGGAAATATTTTTTTCTACACATATTTTATATGATCAGTACAATCTTAGTAAGTCTATAAAGATGCAAAATATCCTTAAGCTATCATTGCATCAACTTATCCAAATATAGCTGTTTATATTTTGACAAGTTGAAAGTAAAGTGTAAAGTGATAGATGTGAAGTAGGTAAGTGATGTAAAAAAATATTTTATAAGTGTCCTACATCCGTTTACTACGAATCAGGCCCTAAGCTTTTCATATGTATAAATTGGTTATAAGTCACATACTTTACAATTTAAAAAAAAATTGTTTGATTAAGCCTTAATTCCACTTAATTCAAAAACCTATCAAAGTAAACTATAATATAAAAAAAAACAAAAGAAAACCTAGACAATCTATATCTACACTACCATTATACTCACATGGTAAATTGAAACGTCAGAAGGGAGTACCACTCAGCAAAATACCTACGTGCAAACGACAAAACAATAAACCTGAACGGTTCAGAACAAAACACAGGGCAATCACAACAAAGGATCCGTTTACATTCTAACGCCTTTTAAACTAACAAAGGCGGAATTCAAATAAACACTAAATCGTTACCCCTTTGACCGTCGGTGGGCAATTTTCACTTCGGAAAACGGAATAGAAATGATTTTGTAAAGGACCCCATTCCGACGCCCTGTGTCGCTGCGTTACACGATGTGATGGCTTATTTTCAAAATATCACGAAATTTGCTATATGAAAGTCATAGAGTTGTCTATGTATACAATACTATACAAGAACTGAGTATCATAAGACGTTATTTTATTCCCTAAATTGAAATAATCCGAATGCGAGTACTTTTGTGATGTGTATAATCGTTAAAAATGCATATCCGCGGATACGGGTATTTTTTTTAATCAGTTGGTATCGCATTGTGTGACCTTGAAACTACAGTTGACGTTGTGGATTAGTAACATGACATGTTTTAACCTGCACTACTTTATGCATTATTTTAATAAGCATATCGCAGAGATTCAAATATTGATCTTTTTATCATCATCAATAGCGAGTATCAACTCTCGGACTCGAGGAAAAGTGAAAACACTTGGTTATTGCTATCTAAGTATAATATGAAGAGACAAAACCATTTGATATTAATTAAAATATTGGATAAATTGTACATTAAATGTCGTAATGTTTCTTGTAAATGAACGTTGTTAACTTGTACCAGAATATTTTAAATTAACCTAGCGTGTTATATCGAAGCGTGACGAAATTTTATCGAGTGATATCAAGATAAGACCCCACTGACGAGTGTTCACTGTGATGTAAGGAGGTGTCCGACTGTGCCGTTTGATGACGTGTGCCTTTGTGTGCAAATTATGCCCTTTTACTTCGTATAGTATACGCTAAATAGCAGTTCATTTAGTTTGTAACATGCATGCTGTTTCGATTAATGAACGGAAAATATTTTTGAATTGACGTATGGATTGGAGTCTAACCACCTGCTTCGTGTATAAAAAACCTCTTGGTTTCTACGAATATTAATATATGTACGTACTAAAAGCGTGTTAACCTCAGAAATCCACATTCACAATACAAAGAGTGATAGTCTGAGATTTTCAGTGATATATACAATTGCCATAGAATCACTATAACTACATATTATAAAACAAAGTCCCTAGCCGCGTCTGTCTGTTCACGATAAACTCAAAAACTACTGAACGGATTTTCATGCGGTTTTCACCAATTGATAGAGCGATTCATGAGGAAGGTTTAGGTATATAATTTGTTAAGGTTTTGTGTAAATTGGTTGAAATATAATGATGATTGTTGAAGCTGTCTCTGCTATCCGTGCGAAGCCGGGGCGGGTTGCCAGTATATGTATAAAGATTTAGATAACAAGTTAACTGCAGCAGCTCTATTGCATATAATGTCATTCGACATGGTTGGTGTGAAGAAGGTAGAATATAAAAAAAAGCAACAGACGTAAGAAGACCACAGATAAACAATAATGTTTAGTTGAATATTTTTTTTAGTAAAACATAATTTTAATAATTGTAAGTTGTTACCTTTTGATACAATGTTATGACGATTATAACCTCACTTTTTAAGTAGAAAACAGTGTAAGATTATTCTTAGAAGCCAGTCAACCCTACAAACGCATTATTGAAGACCAATCAAACAGTAAACTAAGAGTCACTATCTAACTTTAAGACGAAGGTGTGGTCACATTTCAATGTCAATTCGTTTTGATCTCACCGCGTCGGGCCCCCGCACACTTGAACAATAGGTATTCTCTTAACACTTTGTCTGACAACCAACTCATTGTTATCTTACACCTTTAAACTTAGTAGCCACGCTTTACTCTGAACTTTGTAGCTGTAAGAGTTTCATTAACTTGACCGATTGAACAGCTAATACTCATAGCAACTATAATAGATAATTCCATTTATTA
This sequence comes from Callimorpha dominula, assembly GCA_949752705.1. NCBI lineage: Eukaryota > Metazoa > Arthropoda > Insecta > Lepidoptera > Erebidae > Callimorpha > Callimorpha dominula. Next base: position 16,042,141 of record OX456997.1, read on the forward strand.
TTTGAATAGTAATCTTAGGCATTTGTTTATTGCCTAGGAGTTAAAGTTCAGATTGCCGCGTCGTTGTCCTTGATTATCATTGTGTATGTAATTCGACACACAGTGAAGTGCTGTAATGCTATTGGTTGGAGCTATAATAGCCTATTCAATTGTTGATTTATTACAGCAGCAGTTGTAATATAATCGAAGGTTTCGATTATAAATTTATTTTTGATAGCGTACAGTTTTCCTTGAAAGTAGTATCTCCGCAGCATCCTATTTGTACACACATTGATACCTACCTACCGTATGTGTAGGTATACAAATAAGTCACTGCCATATGAGAATATTCTTTGAATGTATTATCAATAAATAATGTCCTTACCTACCTACTATAAAGTAAATTAATAAAAAAAATATACTTAAACACTTTGGTGTTTTTTGGTCAGCGGAATTTTCAAACCACAGAACAAGTGAAGTGACTATTTAGTAGATATAGAAACAAATATATATCAAACTTTTGAATTTAGCGCCCCTACAGTTCGTAACGCACAAATTGCAAGTCCATAAAGGTGTTAACATGTTCATCATGTGAAAATACATCTGTTTAATGAGCCCGATTGCCAATTATGTCATGAATGGCCGGTGCGTTGCTCTGGCCAGTAACCGCACTCACCCACTTGCGCGCAGAGGCGTGATGAGAAACGGAACGTGAACTTTCCCTCTCATCACAATACCCTATACTGCTCGTATTACGTAACACTCCATATCCCTGTCCCTCTCCGGGCACCTGTTTAAGTGAGAGTGGCGCATAATCTACCAATACATACGCTATTCGGCGAGGGAGTTCTCTATAATAATCCACTTTTAACAGTTTAGCTCATCACTTTAACATAATAAACATCAAGAAACCGGCCATGTAAAGAATTAAAAGAAAAAGCAACCGGTGGTCCAGTAACCAAAAACCGAAATTAGTGTTGCAAAAATAAACGGTAAATATCTGCAGTGCATATTTCAAAGCGTCTAAGACAAATGAATCTATAAAATTAATTGGACAAGTAATCGAAAACTCCGAAAGAATTTCTTCATCTCTGGTGTGGGGGAGCTGGAAACAAATGAGGGGCGGACATTGAATAATTCGATTTCCTTATTTGCAGCAATCAATATCTTATGAGGAAATTTGATATCGAAATGAGAAGACATTTGAATGTTGATATTGTCAATTAAAAGGAGAAAATAACACAGTGGTTAATTTGGCCTCTTACATATTGACATTTACAAACACGCAAATAATAAGTTTATTCATAACTTCAGTTTTATTGCTTAAAGATACATAAACATTTCCGCCTGCCACAACTTTCAAAAATCAAAAAGTTCTGGTACAAGGGACTAACCAAATTCTAAGTGATCTTCAAACTGTTAAAGGGTGGCGTCGCTTGAAGCAGGACAGAGACGTGAGACGCGCGTCGGGCGCAGACGGCATATTAGCAGATGTAATTGCATTTGCTACCGAGATCGCTGACGTTTCCTACTAAATGTATATCACTCACTAATATAGACAATTGAGTTATTAACACAAACCACCCTACGAAATAACTTACCACTGATGGAAATATTCCCTCCAGGGTTCACTTCTTAGCGACTATCAGAGCATTTTCAATTCATTCGGCTGTTTCGGTACTGGAATAATAAAATGTTTTTGGATTTATTTAAATCTAATAAACATAGAATAAAGTAACTGGTTAATTAGGAAAGATACTTCGCTAAAAATAAGCTTATATTAAATTTTGTTCGTAATACTGTCGGGTACTTATTTAATTCCGGATATAAAATTTCTGTGATTGAGTCCCAGCGGGTGGAGCAAGGGGCGTGAATTCCAACAAAATTAGCACCAGGGGTCGAAATAAAAAAAAGCGAAGGAAAAATTTAATGAACAGGAAAATGTTCCTTTTTGCAGCTATTCCATCTATTTATCTACATTGGGATGCCCATTACCTTGCTAAGAGAAAAGTTTACATTTTTAATTTAATGATTCCACTTTGTGGAAGTTGGGCGGGTTTCGGCGAGATCTTAATTTGGGGATTTCTGAGGCGTTTCGTTTTGTAAATATTATTCCTTTAATAAGACCTCACGTCGAGGGGGTGCCCGCTGAACTCCGTGATTACGACTCTCTTTGCGAGCTTCATTTTGGACCTCGTCATTTTGATTGGCGCTAATGAAATTTTTCCTACTCTGCGTGCCATTTTCTTGTTCTTGACAGAACAATTTTCAAGGGATTCAAATCACTTCTGTTGCGTCACCAACACACCCTCTAAACATTTAAGAAAGGTAATTTGTAGACATCTAAAACATTATTGTTGTCATCTTCATTTTATGTTTTCACTTTGCTAATGCAATTTTTTACTTATCTCTTGCGCGAAGTGAGTGCGTGTCCCCATCTGTAACAAAATTTCTAAATCGTGAAGTCCCAGCTGCGTTTGTGTAGGCGATGACGTTTCGCTTTTAGCGGTTGTTTTAAAATTGAATATTTGATGCCTTATTCCCTTCTGACAAATCCGCGGCGGGTAGAGTACTGGATTCCGTGGTAGAGAATTTTTTGAATGTCTCTGTTAACGACCGCACACATTACCCTTATTCCCTGTGTACCACTTGCTGTGGTTCATTTATTTTTCAACAATTTATATAATGTTTCTTGTCGGTTACGCTATTTTTAAAAGTGAGTAATAAAACTTGTAGAAAGCATTAAAGAAATGGACCTACCTATTTAGAAAATTTCTTATTTTCCTTCATCAATTACGCAAAATATAAGACACCCCTAGAAGTTGAAAGTATCGACAGCGATTTAAGCAGTAATTCTTCATTCATGGATTTTTGGATTAGATGTCTGTCTGTCTGACCGCTATGTCTATAAAAACCAGAAGTACCAAACGGATTTTAATACGGTTTTCAAGACTGGATACAGTAGTTCATGAGTAAGGTTTAGGTGTACAATTCATTTTAGGTTTTGATTAAATTTGCTGAAATATGACGACGATTGTTGAAGATTTTGAAAAAATTATGTCGACTGGGAGCTTTCCTGGCGTGCGCCGGGTAAACCAAAGGAGTTATCTGAAAACAACTTAGATAATCTTAAAGAGATCTATTAAAATATAGCAACTATAAATATATCTATGTTTCAAGGTTAACAAGTGTTTTCTAATAAACATATCTTTAAATTAATCGATTTTTTGTGGTACCTTTATTTAATGAAATCAGACTATAGTTTTCTATATTTTATCTATATTAATATTGACCCTATTCCAAACAATTCTGATCATTAGTTAAATTTTTACAAATGCGTTTTTATATTTTAATCTAACAGACATACTCAACGCAACAGGCAGATTCGACACTACCTACGACAGGAAAAAATGTAGGCATATATAATAATATGCTCTGCTACCCGTGCCAAGCCGGGGTGGTTTTGCTAGTAGGCATGTAACTTCTTATAAGGTTATATCTAAATAGCTAATTACAACTGGATGAACATTTTAGAAAGGACTATCAATTAATTTAATGTTTAAGACGTTATATTTATTTCACTGGAATTTCTGTATTTTTTTAATCAAAACTTATTTGTCAATATCTTTCATCAATAAGCGCTACACGATAAGTCTACAAGAACTCACTGACTGTCAAGCTAACGGTCGGTATACATTTCCCACGGAGGCCAGAGGCTGACGATATACCATAACCATTGTTATCTGATCAGATAACTCTTGAACACAATTAGAATAATAGGTATAACCTACGTATTTGAACAGTTTTCCATATATTATGTAGTATAACCAACGTACAGTTGAACAGTATGTAGATAGGTAGAAGAGATTATACATATAAGTATGTTATTGGTACAAATAAATACGTAATATACGTTTTTCATTCGCTATCAGAAATCATGTCAGTACAACACTCCAATGTTCCCATAAACACAAATGGTTACAGCTTAGTTCCTTTCTAATTACGTAGATAAGCGACTTCAATAACGGGTGGTTTATCACAATCATATGTTTGGAATCTAATTGGAAATTTGCATGTTGATATGCTCAACTCTTTATTGGTCGATATTATGTTTGCTTTCAGATATTGACGATTGTATTTCATATATATATCGGTTTCATTAGTGATAATGATAACCGCCCCGTTATGCACCTTAACTTATATTCAAATGTATTAATCTAAGTAATGTTTTATAGCTAGTTTATTGCTCCTGTCGGAACAATAGCAAGGACAACGAATTATACCTATTTCAATGCAAAACAAAAGATAACAGTCTTTTAAGTCCACTATAAATGCAGCTGATTATCAAGCTGATGTCCACATCAAAACATGTTTTAAAAGTAAAAAAATTATAAAGGCCTTGCTAGTAAGTGTTTCTCGACGGTTTAAAAGTCTCCGTCAAAAGGCCATGCACCTGTCAGATATAGATGAAATTGTTTTACCAAATTAATATCTTGACGTGGGCCCTGCACCAATTTGTCAAAACTATGACCTTATTAATACATCAGAATGCCAAATTTGCATTTAAACGTTTATGATAGAAATACAATTTGGGAAATTACAGTTATTTTAATAGAAATTATAGTCCGGCTTTTATATTCTGTGTTCGATAGGGGTCGGTTTTTTATGAAAACATCTGTTGTGTGTAGCGTATGAGTTTTTTTTTGTTATTTTAAAAGGAGACATGATGGATCAGTTTCAACACGTATTCGTCGGTGCCTTTGTTGCTTGGTTTATGGCTTTGTAATGTGTTTCTTTGTTTGTTCAGAATGTGTTACAATCGCTCCTGAACTTCGAACGAAGAACGAATAGGTACTGTATAAACTATGTTTTATTAATTAGCCTACAATTTTTGATCCAATTATTCCTATAGAATTCAGGCATGAATACATGACTCGTATTAAGGTTTTACCGCTGTAAACTCTTTGAAAAGGAATTTCAAGTTTAGTATACTTGTAAATCCTTTTACACAAAAGATATTGTGTTGAAATTCAATTACGATCGGATTAGGTGACAACACAAATCGTGACTACAAATGCGTCCCTGTTCAAAAGAATGCAAAAAATCGGTGCACCGTAACTAAAAACTTAGTGTAGATAAGTGTGGGAGTGTCTCTAGTCCTCAAGGGCATCCTTTAAAAGCCACCGTTGCGTGTTTTTAAAATAGGATTTAGTGCAGATTGTCGGTGTTCGGCTTAAGATTGCATAATCTTATCGTTGAACTAAAAAAGATCGGTTTGTCTCCAACCTTTGAAATGACATCGCAGAGCCATATGAGCATGTTTTTATACGACTTTACTCGTTTGAAAACCATTTTTTATGTCCATGTGTGTATATCTGTGTATTACTGTGTCAGCAAGCGACCTTTATGTTTACGGATCTGAAATGAAAATGTGCAAATGAATGAAACCAATGCTCGCTTTGAATGCTAGAGGCAGAAGCCATTCGTAAAACAAATATGGAGATGGAACTGATCTTGACGTATATTTCAACGCGTCTCGTTGTTGTTTGATATTTTATTGGTTTGTTTATGATAGTTTGTACAATTTGAATCATGAACAAATTAAGCATTGCGTTACTTATAAAAGTTAAATAAATAATATTTTTTGACATTTATACATTTTAAATAAGACGGTTGATATGCATTACTTATGAATGCAATTGCCAAATGATTTAACAGCATTCCGAATATAAATTACAACTAAAATATATAAATTATAGATACCTTGAATCTCAAGATTTAGATTAGGTACATTGAATCTTTATTTCCATAATTTGGAACCTTATTACTTTAGTACGAATACTAATTTTCTTTTCATGTCTGGTACATTTTATTTATCCAAAGATTAGTTTCGCATTGAGTACGAGGTTTTGTTCTTCATATTTATTGTTGGTAATGTTTGTGACATCTCAGTGTGTTGTTAGAAATAGTTTTTATTAATTGCTATTTTTTCTTTTATGATGCATTTTACCATTTTGCACGTTCTTAACTCATTTTTATTCCTTAGTATACCTAACTACTAGGCATATATGTCAAATGAATTGACGATTCCTATCACTTAAATTAAGACTTGATATCAATAACGACCATACTTATCAAATATTAGGTCTTTTGATTCTGTTAATTGTTAACTGTAAACACACAATTGTACTACAGATAAAGTAAGGTACAGCCACATAATAACAAAATAGTATAACAAGACGCAACTGCAGATGATCTAATAATACAAAACGCAACGCTCAAGACTGTTGCGGTACAGTCGACGAGAAAAGTCTCGGTGGCAATTAGACTCTTTTGAATAAATCACGTAATCCCGACTCGGGCCGAATGGGCCCGAATCATCACGAACGCGAAACGAATGCGAGTGTTTATTTACACTGTACTCCAAGAGGGCGCTCTATGTTACGTGGCAGAACTATAAGCATATCTGAACGGTTCAATGAGAAATTATATATACATATTATATATTTAATAGATAAAAACTTGTGATATTCTAAATTCTAAGTTCATGAGAATCGAAACCTTAAGGTATGTAATTTACAAAGGATGTAAATTAAAAACATACATGGTACTCTATAACTCTTTTCCTTTAAAATGTATCCATAACATTATTAGCCTTAAATACAAATTAACGTAATTGAGTTAAATAAGAAAGCGTGATATTTTGATTTTTTTAGATTTTATCTAGGTTTGCAGAGCTTACTATCAATATGTAAAAAGAAACAAAAGTTTTAAAAATGGTGATAATGAAAAACAACAAAGAATTGCAATCAAGGCAATGCTTCAATTGCTGCTAAACGTATGTCTCCGATGACGGAATTATCAGTTATTGTTAACGAGGAGACCTAGCACTTTTCATAAACATTGTAAGAGTATAGTGTAGCAATGTTAATCGTAGTACAGATAAAACTGCATAGAACTAGTGGTACCTATTTGTCTATGGTTAGCATAGAACAATAAACGACCCGATTAATCTGTAGTCTCTGCGTGCCTATGTACAGAACTCTTTGGTTCATGTTTACTAATCTGTTTCACAAGATTTAATAAAATATACTTTTAACGTAAACTAAAATCCTCAACTAAAATACTGGCTATGTCGACATTCGTATAAGCAATCACATTCCAATAACCTAATTTATCATATGTAGGAGGATGAAATCCTTGAACAAAATTTAATTTAAAAATACCTGTTTCCTTTATACAAACAAAATTATACATCCACATTTATAGCGGTTACAGAGAGGCGAAAGTGTATTGCAATGAAGTATAGAAAAAAGAAGCAAGCGGGAGTTTTGATTGATCACCGACTCGAAGCTGTTTTTTGTGTCAAATTAAAAACACGAAGTGGGCATGCGTTGGATTAAAGAGGAATTTCACTCGGCCAGTAAGTAGAGGGATCCCGGTCTTTGTTGTCGAAAACAAATTTTGAAATTAATTTATTTTTGTAAGACACGTTTTTGGACATCGATTTCGCATTTTACGAATTAATGGTCATTTCCGTTTCGATCGATCCTGGTGATGAGTTTTTTCAATCAGGAACAGGCAGATGCATAAAGATATTAATGAACAGGTTCAAGCCTCGTATAAACATAAGTAAATAGAAATGAACATCAACATAGAAACCACAAGTGTACCGCAAACGAGTAATTAAGGCATCTATAATATATTAACATTATGCATACCAAATTCATGGGAGACTTAGTCAAAATGTTAACAGGAATGGTTAGGGAGATGTGTAACACCCAATACCGCAAAGGTAAAGCGTAATAATAGAAGCTATTCGGAGCTTTATGAACGATCAAAATTGCAAGAGCACGTGTATAAAATACACTTTGCAAAGTAGATTTAAATTTTAATACAAAGCTTTCAGGCGAGGGTCGTAAGTAATGTCTTGGCGTTAGAAAAGTGTGGAGGTGCTTCCGTGCCTATTTTTCAGTACTATTTTGCCAACCGTAATTTACTTTTATAACCGTATAAAAATTCATAGAAAAATTTAATTCATCTGCCTATTATATTATCATATGATACACACGAAAGTTTAATAATAATACATACATTTAATGTCTTATTAAATTTGGATCCTGTTCAAGTAAGTTTTGTTGTCTGAATAGTTTATTAAGCATCTAAGGAACATTATTAGATGTTACGAGTGTTTACTCATAATGGAAAAGACAGTATGTATAAATGTTCGAGTGGATGACGTGACAAGTTTGGCGCATGGCGGGTGGCTCGTTACCCCGCGGCACGCTATTGCTCAGCGGTGGAGTATCCATGCTAAGTGGTCGTGGTCTGTGTCTCAGGTGTCGGCTGTGGCCGATTTCACAAGACAATGCTTAATAATTTCATTTCGCCATTACGGCGGCCATCTTTGTGAGTCGCACAGTTAGAGGGCATCGGCGCACCCCTCCAGGGCAATTTGCATTGTAACTCGGACCACGTAGAAGGCTCTAACTGCTATACCACCACCTCCTAACTCTTGAATATATAATTTTGTTGCTTTTATTAACATCAACTTTGCGTGGGAATTGGCGATAGCCTTCCGCCGCAACTGTTTATTGTGGACGATAACTTGCTAGATTTATTTTTTACAACAGTCTAAGACATTGTCCCGTACCTAGGGGTTGGGCAGTCTGCGATCAACGACTTTATACTACTAATAAAAAGGGTCGATGCATGGACCATTAAATATTTGTTGGCGTTATTTGACAGGCAGCTTGTTATAATATTTATTGGGCCTTGTAATAACATTGTTGCAAATTGGAACCTCAATTAAAATCTTGTTGTAATAGATGTACCATATGAAATAGTTACACAGATAATGAAGTCACATTTATTATACATACATATGTATAATAAATGTGACTTCATTATCAATAAAACATAAAATAACTAATGCAATGGAGCACAATTTTATGATATAAACAGACAAATGACGGTGGTGTAATAGAAGTAACCATAATTGCTTTCCCGGCTCCGGACTTAATGCAAAAGTTTAGTTACAGACTTAAAAAAAGTTTGTTTTCGTGCCTATAAATTAATGTGTTTGCATGTCTCTGTTGGCCTTTAAAATCATTTAAAAGTTTTGATGTGCTTGAGAAGTTTCTGTCTTTGTTGTCTAATTAATGGATCTCAAAGTGAAAATTGTGTACACACCGAAATGTCTGATTTAAGTGATATTTTTCATTAAAACCCAGACACGAACAATGATAATAGATATTTTAATTTTTTTATGTTCAGATTCACATGTTAGAGTTAACATATATAAAAATATTTGAATACGAATATAAATCTTAGATATTTATTGATAACCTAATAAATATCCAAAATCTAAATATCTACAAATAATGATATTTTTATACTTTTTTGATTTTGATTAGAAAACGTATAGTGTGGAACCTTCTTTTATTGGATGCGTTTAGTAAATTAGGGTGTGTATAAAGCATTTTCATGTTCAAACAATAACAAAATAGAATCTCTAATAAATAATCACCTAACTGTAATCCTATGAGCTTCGTTTCAAGTTTGGTTACAACTGAACTTGTAGGGACTATAGGTACAGGAAATACAGAAATATTGGGCCTTGGTGCGGAATAAATTGTACCTCTAATTCTAATGGCGACTTTTAGGGGAATCTATAATTCCATTTCGTGTTTGCAACTCTTTAGGGGGTCGGAATATAGACATTAATGGCTTGTAAAAGGTTTCTTACGAGGAAAAGTTTGGAAGGCATTGTTTCTTTACTATTGACAGACAAAAACTGTTTTGTGGAGGTACGGAGGAGGCTTTTTACAATGTCTTTGCGGAGTTTTCTTCAATAAGAAACGTTTCGTTAGTTAAAAAATATGGAATACGGAAAGTACGAGAGTATGTGAATCGCAGAGAAATAAAACAATATATTTTAATTATAATAATAGTATATCCTCCTTGTTAATCTTAACAAGAAGAGCAAGGAAGCTCTATCAAAAGAGTTTTTGCTACTTCAAAAAACTAAAAAGAAATATTATAAGGAAAAGTATAGATCAATTTTTTATTACTTTACTACAGGTATTTGAACCTCTTTAGTAATCTTTTATGAGCGAAAAAATGTACACTTACCGTAGCGTCAGTGAGGCGATCATTGGAATGTGACCAAGGAGAATTGAATAAAATGGACATTTCTTCACAAAAATGTGTTTCAAACTTGACAATTCGGAAGCGTGACTAATTGCTTAGCGACACAGTCTCAACCATAGTCGATTCCAGTCCAATAGCAGTGTTGACAACTACAACTGTTTAGTTTTGTAACAATTTGAAATAAATGTTATTGATGCACTGTTAGAACTTGTCGAAATACGTCAGTTTTCAACGTGAAATATGATATATCCTGTTATCTGCGATCTTAAAACTAAGTTGTAAAATATACGACTGCTTACAAGAAGTCACAGAGAACGAATAAAAAAGTAAGCTACAATCTGTTTTTGAAAATAGAATGGAATCTTAAATTGAGTAAACAAAAAAAAAAAACAATGCGTTCATTCAAAGTTTGAAAAGCAAATGTGTGTTTAAACCAGTGTGACAGACGCTTGGAACGTTTCACCAGCTAAGACAGGCGCCATCAATCGTACAGCTACTGTATCGATTCAGACGCGCCGATGAATTATCGAATCTATTAGCTCGCGAGATTACCGGATTCCATGGAGAGCTCTTGGATTACAAACGCCTAGATAGAGCAGATTCAATAGTTAACTCGATTATTATGTTTTATTATTGTTTTGTACCTTGTTTTAACCAATACCAACAACATTCTTAATTAAAGTTTCAATTAGGTGGGGAACGTACTGGGCAAGTACTTTATACCTACAGAGCAGTCCTTCTGACATAGTATTGTAATTCCATGGGTCAAGAGGGTTACTAAACCTAAGTATAGACGTGCGAGTGATCTATTTTTTTAGGGATTGTTTATATAAAGAGTAAATATACAATACTGATACAATTTTGATTCGAAACCATGTTAACTAATGAAAACAATTTACATTTAGTAAACCGTGTTGGCAATTCTATACTTTGTTATCTCTATGGTCGGCAGCATGAAGCAGACGATTTGTACTAATTATAACGCGCGAACGGCGCGCGACACGATTAGCTTTCCACTGCGATGCGACGCGAAACCGCTGCGAGACACTTCGATGTACTACCTCCATGATAAATACACCTACTTGTATTTACTGCGGAGAAAGTTTAATTTAAATTTACTAGAGTAAAATATAACAATCAATCTTCATTCCTTCTCTTTAAGAGGCCGTATACGAAATTTTGTCAATTTCGCTGATTTACGTGGTTTTACAGACATGATTTTACAGTTAAAATACTATATTTCTATAAGTTTTTATGAACAACATAAAAGATCACTTTAATTTAGATCTAATGAGTGAACCACTTTTTTACTTTTATTAAAAATAATAATGCGAGATTTAGGTTGTTTTAAAACATTTTTTATTACCATATTTTTTAAATTTTTAGCAATTTTTTTTCAGAAAATGGGTTAACTTTGAACTGAAGTTTATTTCTGTTGTTGTAATTTTATGAATGAAAGTTCCACGCAGCCGAAATCAAAAGCAAAACTTTGTCCATTTTCTGTAAAATTTGACTAAGTTAAACATTTTTTTACTAATTTTTTTTATATTAAAATGGTAAAAAGTGTTTCATACATTGTATAGACGACTTTTACAGCAATACATTGTAATTTTTTCATACCGTTGGTACTTCAAAACAGTTCGTAAATATGTGATATTCTAAACCTCTTACGGCAAAATTTACAAAACAGTCACCGGTTTGAGGTCGATTAATCAAAATTGAATAATAAAAGTAAAAAAGTGGCTCATACATTAGATCTAAATTGAAATGATCTTTTATGTTGTTTATAAAAACTTATAGAAATATAGTATTTTAACTGTAAAATCACGTCTGTAAAACCACGTAAATCAGCGAAATTGGCAAAATTTCGTATACGGCCTCTTAATATATTACAGCCGAAGGGTTTTTCTTTTTTTTTTGGACCCCCTAATGTCTAGAATTACAAGTCAGATTCAAATTTTTTTTGTCAATTGATAGCGTTATTTTTAAGGAAGATTATATAGGCTAACATTACGCTACAACCCTTAAGAGCTGAGCCGTGACCATAACCGACGACGAAACTGTAGGGATCATTCAATCTTGACTGAAATCTGTTATTTGACTGTCATTTTACCTTTCTTTGTTATAATGATATTAGGCTTTTATTTATTTTTTTAGTTGCTGGGATACAGGACAAGTTTATTTTGACTGCGATTTTCAGTAAGATGTTTTTAGCGCGGCGAGACAGTTGGTGTCTGCTTGAATTGAGACCAGTTTCGATTGTAGGTGCATTACCAGAGATTCAATATTATACCCGCAGTGATGACCACCCTGGTGGTCATACTGATAACATGTAGTGACCTGAGTGGTGAGTACTAGTATTGTATTCTAGATGATGTGCTTGTTAGCCAACTCAGTGGTATAAGAAAAAGATGGTACTTGAAAGGGGATTTTTAAGTTGAATCGATCCTTGAATCCGCATTTTTAAGTCTTCATCTCTGTTGATAGGTCTGTTTTTAATGGTCTTAAGGAGCTGATAGAGAGCCTAACTACTCTTGTTCTTTGCTTTTGCTTGCCTTCTCAATGTCTGCCATATATGCTTTGGAGATATCTAATCGAACGCTTATTTGAGATCGATGGAAACAAGGTCTTGCTTGGGATTCGTCGAAACGACACACAAACGCTAGAATAACGTGTACGGAGCCTAGCAACTGATATGGCCTCTTGTGATAGTTTTAATGTTTGCTGTAAAAATAATGTAGAAGCTTAGGAATTGTGCTGTGTATCATATTACTTCTCGTTCTTACTCCTACGGAAGCCTACATGATCCTTCGATATCAGAACGATTCTCCAACATACAAATGTATAGAATTACTACCCATTTATGGCATTGCGACTGCGTACCACGTAGGTCTAGTGACCTTGAACTCGCACTAAACAACTTTAGTCAACATGTAAATTCTCAACGACTTTTCTAATTGAGGTCATAATTTCATAATATATGTACGTACTCTCCCAAGACGAAAGTATATAGTTATATTATATGACAACATCTAACTAACCCAAGCAATGGAGTAACTACCTCAAGGTCAATTGCTCTTAACAAATATTTGTGTTTTGACAAAATGTGTTATGAATTTCAGAAATATTTTGGTAATCGCGTAGAAAGATAAACCAATCAAATCTGAAGTTGCATTATACAGGGTGTTACAGAAAGAGTTAGTGATATGTTAGGGTGACATAGTAGACCTCGTGAATAACGTAAACTGCAATTTTTTGTAAATTCTTGATTTTTGATACAGAAATCTTATTTTGAATCTGTCAAACTGAGCTTAAAAATGGACCGATACAGTATTTGCCAAGAGAGAGGGCTGTTATGAATGAAACTTTGGGTATTATTATTATTTTTACGAAGGATGTTGGTGGAAAATCCAGATTTTTCTAAAAATGTTCGCATAAAAAATAAAAAAGGTTGGACTTGACATTTAAAAATGTACTTTTAAATATGTACTTTCACCAGAAAAAGCATTTCGCAATAAGAATAATTCAAAGGGCTAAGGTTTATCGGCTACTACATATAATGCTCTTAAAATTTGATTACACCTGTCTATATCACCCTATATATACTTCAAACAAATGTAAGTGTTTTCCTGTTATACATATTACGAATCGTGCTCGAAAAAGCAAATAATAAAAAATACTGTGAAGTAGCACTACTAACGTGTTATGAACACGTGCACGGCTTAGTGTATGTGTAACCTTACACGTGGTAGAACAAAAGCTGATGACAACGAACAAGTGTCAATATCCTTGATGAAGCTAAGGGAGTATAAGATGCCCGTATGTCGTCGGCTTGCACTTCATTCATTCATCGAACATAATGGCACTTTACGTACTATGTGGGAATGTAGTCTTTATAGTACCGGGAAATATCACATTGCTAGCACAAATCAACGTGTCGTTAATATTTATTCTAATTTGTTCTGACTCTACCATCCCAGAATTAACAACAAAAATTAATTATTGAAAAACACGGCTCCCGCACAAAAGTAGACCGAATACGGGGTAAATATACCGTTACTAATTACAAACGAAAAAACTGTTGGAATTGAATTCAAACATTTGTCTCTTAACGAATCGTGTCGTGGCGGCTTCGGCTCAAAGCGGCGTGATTCGGCAGTTCCGTTCCATTTTCAAATGCTCGCTGCCCATTCGTTCCCTTGGCTACGCCTACCTAATAAATTAGATGCCTCGCGTAGCACACCGCATAGTTAGAAACTAATGAAATCCCAAAAAGATCTCAACCCATTTTCTTAACAACTTTTCCGAAAGAGCAACCGCCTTCAAAGATTTTACCCGGAGAAATAATTCCGCTAATAACGCACAGCGCTCACACGGGTATGTTATGCAACCATAGGAATTTCATTAGATACACACGCGTCTGTTTGTTAAGGAGCTTTCCATTGCTAAAAGTTTCTTGAGGCGGGTATAATTCCTTTGTTTGTTGTAAGGGGTGGCACACCCGCCTCACCCACTACGTTTTCTAAGTCATCGGGTCCAATTATGCCCCTTTGTAGGTTTTGATATGTAAATTCACGATTTTATTAAACAAACCGTGATGCCATTCGAGGGCAGCGAGCCGGATTAATAGCTTCTTCAGATTTGTGTAATCGCTTTCTCTTAAGACAACGCAGAGGTGAGTCGCAAGGGAGCTATTCACTTTTGTGTTTCGTCTTTAAGAGATGGGCATTTGTTTTATGTTATTGCTTACTTCCAAGTTGATTTCCAGGCCAAGTAAGTAATTTACATCGCCTAATTTCCTTTTTATTCTATTTGACATGAAGTGAGAAGGACCAATTGTTACAAAAGTTCTAACGATGTTGTCGTCCTAATCGTGAACATTAAAAAATCGTAACAACAGTGCGATGCCGATTGCCAATAAAACCGATTCACTCGAGTCGTCATAGGATATAACAACATATTATTCTGAACATGAAAACATAAAACGAACATTACGGCCAAAACTACCCATTCGATTTAAGCTTAATTTTTACCCCAGCACTATTAATAATTTACACGGGATAACGCCAACGTTTGCGCCATATTACAGCGCATAAATTAATAATGTCGCTCGCTTGTTTAACTGCGAATCAGATGAGTTTTATTGACAATTTTGTTGGGAAAGAGCAATTTGCGGGATGACCACCCAGTGCCGCCAAGTGGTCACCAAATAGGGGGCCGTTCAGTGCTCCATACGTATACTATTGGCTGGCAATTGTCATTTATAGTTACTGTAATTGTGATAGTGCGAAAGCCTCTCTTTAACATGGAATCGACTTTTAAATTATGATGAAATTTATGAAGCTGTAATCATTTCTAACTGCATTATTGTAAGTTACTAAGCGTTCATCTCTTTATAGTATCACAACGGCAGAAAGACACTAAATATTCATTAAAATATTAACACGTATGCGTTACAGCCCTTAGTGTCACAAACATATTCATTGCTTATTTTGTGTGCATTAAAAATTAATCACTTAAAGAATAAAAAAACAGAGATTTTTAATAAGTAGGTAGATTGGTGTTGTAGAATTCCTCCACATCATTGTCAGCCATTAAAAGTTTAGTCTCCTGTTATTGTAAAGAGTCGATCAAACGTTTAGCTAATTCTTTACAGTCTATTTTGGTATCTATCTGAAACTCTACATCCCTAGCATCTTAAATAACTCAAATGATAATGATGTCTTCCTCGACGCATCTGTCGACAGCAACCCTAAGAACTTTCCCTGGTATGTGCCCAGACGTGGCTTGCGAAATTAAGCTTTCTTACAAAAAGTGTCACAAGTAGTGCAATAACTGCTGACCATTTTCATTTCGAGTGTAGTTTTAAATCGGTTTTGGTCAAGTTCTTTCTAAATGATCTTCGATACACAGGCTCTCAAAGGCAGCAACACCTTTCTTTTTAAGCACCGCCACTCGGGGCGTTGTAAACAAAGCATCTCTCAGTTTTGTGCTGGAATGATAATAACTCAAAAGATAATCGACATCGACAAGAATGTTAATCGGATGTAGTCATTGGTTTTCCTACAGTGACATTGACGAGGTGAATTATTCCTGTCTCTATTATGTGCCTTTTGACTTTCACTTTCCGATAGCTGGCAAACGTTTGCCCAGTGGTGCTTTAAGACGTTGAGAAAAACACAATACGTTGCAAAGGACGAGCAAGATAGGTCATCGAGTTACTTACGTATATTAACTTACCTGAACTAATAATTATATTAATAGGGTTCTCTCTATAGCTAGCAGGGCTCCGGGCACATGATGCAAATGTTTCCATCGCAGTCAGTGTAACTCAATCCTCGCACGAATGTACACAATTGCATTTGGGGTTGCATTGAGGAGCTGACACACGGACGCTATTATTGTGCAAACAGGGGCTTCCGCTCATATGAGCTAGGCTTTATCTAACTGTCGTGCGAATGACTGATATTGTGATTTGGAAATTGGTTAGTTATATCATATATTCAGCCAATTTTTATTTAATGTTGCATAAATATACGATAGTAATTTGCTGTGCTTTTTTTGACAAAAACAAAGAGGAGGTTCTAAATTCAACCGCATATAATATATTTTTGTATTCAGAAATCGAAGTTTGTGTCATGATTTTCTTCGCTATTCTTACTTTAACTTTTTTTATTTAATATTGCTTAATCTGTTGTTTCCGTTATATTCAAAGTACATGCGCCAAACGGTGTGTCGCCTCGAATTAACACAAGCTTTTGTTATCATTCAATTTGATGCCGCCTCCGGCTGTTTTATTATTTTAATGAGCCCCAATTTTCAGGGATAATTGAATGGACGTCGCGTAGGTTCGATTATTATTTCATTCGATACGGCAATTGCGGATGAGTGATATAGTGGAAAGTAACTGTGCGATAGCGGCATTCGGAGCGTGCATAACTAACTTACCTATTTATTTCTGAAGGTCACCTTACTCTTACTTTGGAACGGCAGTAAGATTCAGTAGCCAACATTTTTTTTTTCACATAGTTACACAAAACGTAATACCGTTGATTGTATTTTTCCTTGCAGTAAGGATGTACCAGTTTTGACTTAATTTCATGCACTGAATCCCACTAATCCCACTAATATTATAAATGTGAAAGTTTGGATGGATGGATGGATGGATGTTTGTTACTCTTTTACGCCAAAACTACTGAACCGATTGTAATGAAACTTGGTATGTAGATAGGTAGAGACCTAGATTAACATATAGGCTACTTTTTATCCCGATATTTCCACGGCATTCGGACTTACGCGGGTGAAACAGCGGGGCACTGCTAGTATATTATAAAGCAAATTTATCGCCAGTTTGTATATTTTATAATTCACACCCTGTCCCGTCCTCAGTCATTGCAATCTGTTTGAATAGTAGTAGTATGTAACGCTTCTTATAACTTCCGAAGTGTGATTTGTTGTTCGGATGATAAAATACCAAAGTACCATAATTATGTGTACTAATCCTCCTGCTATTAGGTTCACTATAACATAATATTCCGAATTTCAAATTGTAGCTAGTTACCCTTCGATAAACAATACGGGACAATCTCATGAGTAAATTATACGTGCTTTTATTACTTAACTGCTAGTTTTACGTATAGTGCAAAGTTGACTTAATGCTGGCAGTTTAATTAAAGGGGTGCGTTTTGATTTGTAGTATGCAATGAAACGTAATATAAAAGAGTGCGTTTCGTAGACTGGAAATAGTTGTTTACCATCCATTTGCTGACAAACGGACGTTATATTATAATTTCAGGCAGTTTTGAAACTAATTTTGAGAATTTTAAGAATTGACGAGGAAGATGTTGTTTTGTTATTTTTTTGACTCGACCCACCTCTAGGTCAAATTCTATAGATAAACAATAAATTGCAGAAAAACACAAAATGCAACCTAAATATTTATTTTGTGACTGTAGGAAAGTACTCATAGGTAGTATTACAGTATAGTATAATCTTACTAATGACGAAAGTTTGTGAGGATGAATGGATGGCTAGAGGGATGTTTGTTACAATTTCACGCAAAGGCGGCTAAACCAATCTGGATGAAATTTGGCATATACATATATATATAGACTAGTATTTGCCCGTTGCTTTCCTAGCACGAATGTAGATCAGATTTTAACAATCAATTCAGGTATCCTTCGAAAACACCCAGGTACCACTTATGTTCAAAATTTCACGATGATCGGTTGATTTAAAGCATAAAAGCGTAACAAACAAACAAACTCACTTTAGCATTTATAAAATTAGTTAGGATTTCATTATAAAAGTTAAATACTTAAGACTGGGCAGACAGCGAGCGGGGCGGGACGGCGTCGCAGCGTGAGCAAGTTGTAAAGGACTAGTTAATATAGAAGATGTCACACAGGTACGTCGCGCTCGGCACTAGTACATTTTAACCGCTCACTTTGCGGCGCCGTCCCGCCCCGCTCGCTGTCAGCCCCAGTCTGTAATGGATATTTAAGAGGTTTGTAAGTAAACTAAATGATCTCAGGTCTCCACCATGATAAAAAAAAATAATTGAGTCATGTCGTATTTCACGTATAACCTTCAGTATTTTTTGAAAAAGGATTCTGTACGTTATTCTTTCCATCTTACGCAAATAAGATGTATGTACATACACTATTATCTCTTCCATATTGAACTCCACCATCAGATCCGCCATCGACTTCTGGGTCGCCTCAGTTTTCGACTTTGCTTGACGGTATCTCACTTAATGAGTATTTGAGATATCAGTTACATTTTACCTACAAACGCTCGATATGGTAGATGTGGGGCAAGTGGGCTGTCCAACCGCAGACCACGGCACGAGTCCCTACTCATGTTACAAATTTAGACATCGTATTGATACAATTTACAGCAAGTACATTTGTAATACATTCATACTAATTGGTATAAAATAACTCCATGTATTTCAAATATTTTATTTTCAAATTACTTTTGATCGAATTTGACACTGTTGATCGAATACCAAAACGCATTTAATTAATAAGATCGTTAAGTCTTATTTTCTCGCTCCGAATTCACCTAAAAAGTGACAGTGAGATGGCTCGAGGTTTAACGACGTCTTATGATTGAATGGCCTTTGAGTACCGTGTTTCTGTTTTCAATAAACATCTTACGTCAAAGAGTTAGTAATTAATTGTTCTGTGTACTGAAAAAGCGCCACTTCTAATGGGCGCTTAATTGAATGTACTGCATTTATTCATTTAATTAAGAAATAGCGCTCATAACCGCTCCCGAATAGGGCATAGGTAATTCGTAGCTAATTACTTAATTACCTTCTCACAGGTGATAGTAAAGTCGTTTGCTATAGTAACACTATGGAATTGAAGAGGTTGTTTGTTCATTCATTTGAAATATTGCGTGAGATATCTTGTTTATTACTGCTGTACGGTGCAACGCCCGTACAAGCAGCTGCGTCAGCAAATTCGTATACAGCGCGGTATACACGCGTCATAATAGTCAGTTCGCGATCTGGTTATTATTTTTGTTACATGGTTAATTGATATAATAACCTGGTGACATCGATATCATACGTACCTAGAAATATACAGGTTTTAAATCTACAACAAAAAAACGAAAATTGTAAAATATACTTTGGCATATTTGATTTATAATCTACAGAATACATGATAAATCGAAACAGAAAATTTGGTTAGATACGTAAAAAGACCGAAATATGTATCAATTTACATATAACACGTCGCTGAATTTCCCTCCACTCATGTAATGCAGTTAAAGTTGAACGTTATGGAGTGAGAAGTAGGTAGAATTTTGACAGGTCTGGTTGCGTGACCGGCGAACTTAATGTGTGTTTTTTTTTCTCATACTTGGTTTAGAGCAAATTGATTAAGTCTATTAACTCGTTCATCCAAAGTGACAGCCTAAACTATTAAATATGACCGCCTTTTGTTCTTATTCTTCGTTGCATTCTGTTAACAGGATTTTGGGTAGATTGATTTTCTAAATATTATAACGTGTAGAAAGAGCAGGTAAATAGAATAAGAAATTGTATCTTCTGGAAAGTTACCAATAGCAAGATTTGTTCTTCAATATAGACTCTAGTTTTCTCTAAAATGATGATGACAATGATTTTATAAATAAATAAATAAAAAAAATATATATTGGCTAGCGTAAACTATTAAATATCACTCCTTTTGTTCTTACTTTTCATTGGATTTTACTAACAGGATTTTCGATATATATATTTTTTTTATCTACAGACTACATGATAAATCGAAATAGAAAATTTGGTTAGATACGTAAAAAGACCGAGATATATATGATTTCCTAAATATTATAACGCGGAGTAGAAACAGATATGTCCAAAAATAAATTGACAACCTGTCCGACTTGTTCTTGATGTATAAGAACAAGCATATATTATATTCTTCAAATGTACATCTAAACTTCTGCGGTAACCGTCAGATGTCTGTTTAATGACCCAGTGTTATACACTTTAAACCTTTACTTAAATATTCCATTGTATAAAGTAACCATGAGGCGTTTGTATAAGATTCGTTTAATTTGTCATATTTGTGTAAGATAAAAAGGAGATGGGAACGGAAGTCTGTGGTTAGCTGACATGCATCAAGTAGATAAACTGTTCTATGACTATTGAAAATTATGAAATAAAGTTTATATTTTTAAGTCAATTATAAAAAACAAAAATAACAACTGTACATTTGTACTGTCAACTTAGCATATGGCTTGTAGTTTGGAGAGATGTCAGAATATTGACATCAAAGCATGCTAATGTATATATTTATAACATATGTATAACAACATAATTCAAAATCTAATCTATACTTAATTAAAAAATAAATCTGAGATTTTCTTGTCTAAACTATTAAAGTTATAAGCTTATTAGCGTTGTATTTTCTTCAATTAAATTAAATTCTCATTCAAGACTATTTTAATTGAAAAGTCCTTTATTAGTTTAATTGTCACTTTACATTAGAACATTATGTGATACGCAAAAGTATCAATTATGGTCAGTATAGTATAGACAAAAAAGTACAGAATATGCAAAATTAAATGATCAATCAGTCTAAAATTAAAAAATGAAACTAAGTAACCAATCATAACCCGGATGTAGAACACAATTGAATGATTCCCACATGCCTCTGACAAAACAAAACAGGGTTTAAACATCGTCTAAACGCTGAAATAACAAACCGATTACGCCATGATCAGTGTTCCTGTATGGTCCAAGTCATCAGCTCAAAAACCTAAAACCTTTTTATAAGATTTGTTCTAATACTCCTTGACAATGATTTAAAAAAACTGTCTGGTGAGTATATTTATAAACTCATTTTTAATAACTAAAGAAGTTCAAAAGTTAGTAGAAATTAATACCCGCTTCCCGCTATTCACTTAGAGAGCAACGTGGAAACAGTAGCGGGTATTCTCACTCAGCGATCCAATATTTAATAGTTTTATGATGTATTATCAAAACAAATCTTACCGAGTTACTATGAACCACTGCTGTTGCTGTACGTTTCGGCTGCAATTCAATGATTAACCAAACAGTTTTGATATTTTGTAGTATTTGAGCCAGATATATGAAACTTTGATCGAGTTAAACATTTAACTGTAATCTTAGGTATCAATGCGTCCTGGTTTAATAGGTAAATTATTTTAGGTGTACTATTAAACTACTCTAGTACTGACTGCAATAGACATAAAAATAAGGAACAAATTTATTCTTTTATTGCTAATAAGTTTTTTCAAAACTGAAAATGCTCGAAATCAACCCTTTTTCGTATGTAATATCATGTTAATGAAGTACATAAATTATATGACATTAGTTAGTTCCAGTTCAATCCTAAAAAAAATATAGGAAAATACCGAATAAAAAGAAAAAGAATAGAATTATATGTACTTAAGTTTGAGACTATGAGCAAGCATTAGGCTTTAATATAATAACTATTAGACGCCAAGAACCCAATAAATATAGTGCCGTAGATATTCATATAATAGATAAGACACTTCTTTCCGATAGTATTTTATTTAGAATGCTAAATCATATGTGACTTGTAATTAATATTATGTTAGGTATACAAGTTGTGCACTTTGTGATACTTGCTATTTTACAAATTATTGATGAAATGCAGACCGATAAACAACACATGTGCAAAAACTTTGCGTAGAAGTTCGCTTTAGCAATAGTAGACTTTTGGCATTTAATGGCGGGGTTTCGGACTTGACACTGACATTATTCACGCTTATTACATTTCCTTATATCTATATATGTACCTATATACGACAAGAGTGAATATTAAATTACGATGATCTACTAGGTTGCCTTTTTATTCGTTTTTATGTAACGTTACAATGTATATTGATTAAATCGATGATCGAACGATTAATATTATACGTTTTTATTTTCAGTTATGACGCATTCAATTACTGTATACAAACGTAGTAGTGACAAGTATCTAACCTTTTAATTACGTTGTCACGTTATCATTCATTAACATTATATGTAAAGTATCAAGATGTTTTGATTGCCGTACAAAAATAGAGAGAAGCGGTCGATACAAAAGGACTTAACATATTTTTTCATCATATTTTATTATGAACTTCTGTTCAACATCCAGATGTTTGAGTCTGATCAAACAAAAGATTTTTCAGATGTACTTACGCTGCGTCAGAATGTAACTATTACGTTCTTGATTTATGATTTACGTGTTTATCTTTTGAAATCCCACTTTTGTTTTAAGATTTCTAAAACTTTTGTCTATTAATATTAAGTCTATTTCCTTTGTACAGGGAATTGTGGGAATTATTTCAAAGTGTTCGATATTAAATATATTCTTATACCGTTGTGTTCTGTTACATTTAGCAATTAGACAGTTAGTTATGAAGTTTACATCTGTTTTGTATGCACGACTCAACATTCAGCGTAGTTAGACTATAAATTGTACGGATTTTAATAAAAAGTTAAGCATAACGAAACAATGAGTCACGTTTCTTGTACTGAACACTGACGGCACGATGTCCAACTCGCACTTGGCTGCTTTTTAATAGTTTATTTCCAAACTCTCCTGTCGACAGCGCCGATGTTTTTCTAATAACCTGTTTAACAAATCATAACGTTTATTTTTGTTCGACACTGAACGATCACACGTCCGGGACTCTATTCTGTTTCAAATCTCTTGCTTCTGTGTGTTGTTGATGTTTTGATTATTTTAATTTTTCATTGAACGCAAGAAATGGTAGATAAAATAAGAACTGAGAACGTAAATCTAGAGAATGGAGAAATAAATAATAAATTCATGACATAAACACCATGCTCAATATATTATTTCACTCATACATAAAATAGTGTAATCAATTTCGAAAGGAAATATAAAATGTTAACAAATTACGGTGTACTGTGCATATATTTTAGTCATGTTTACAAATGTAAACACGAGGGATGCAACGAGTTTTATGAGTTTAGGAACTAATTTTAAATGCGACTGCATCTATCTTTCAAGTGTCTCTCTAATGGTAGCTGATGAAAAACAAGCGCTTTTTTATAAGCATTTCTTTGTAAGGTTAGTCACCGATGGCAAGGATATATGCGTTATATGACTCAACACTATTAGATTTCAGAACGAGAAGAAATTAATTTACAAATTTGCTCTCGTCAGGTAGCACAACGTTTTTTGTAACGCTACAAAGGACTGTTTTAAGGGAAAAAAGTATAAATGCCAAGAACGGTAGCAAACCATTTTATTATTTGTGATGAACCGTATCAGTATAAATAGAAAACTATTAAATATAACAAAAATGCAACAAAATAGTAATTTGTTCAACGTGGACCCAAAATTTTAATTTGTCGAAATATTTCACCACATTAACAACTGGCGCCAACGGCAAAAGGGATGGTAGTCAATTAGTTACACCGTATTAAAAAAAACACTTCGAACATTTCAATACTTTTAGATTATAACTTTAAAAGTTTTATTAAAAAGAAGTTTGTGACCAAAACCTTGAGAAATTGTGATTAAAACTATACTAAAAATAAAATAAGTTTTTATTTTTTGTCACAACTCACAATAGATTTTTCATTTTCAATCGAATAGCTTAGGGCGTGACAGCAGCGGAGCGCCGGTGGTCGCGGCCGGCGTCGCGTGGTCACCCGGCCAGAAATTATATAATTTTACACAACAAAACAATTGAGCAGTACGGGGCGAGCGTGAATGGACACGTCCGAACCAACAGCCGTCAACAATTCATAACAAAACATGCCAAACGCACAAACTGATGCCAGATCAATTGAAAAGTGCCCTATGAAAAATGTTTACATTTCAAAACCGAGATTGAATTGAACACATCAGAATTAGTGAAAAATATTCTATAAATCACACACATATTATAATTGTTCCATGTGGTCTTCGGACCCTCAACACTCGAATTAAATATCACATGTCACAAAACCACTAGGTATTACAAGACTACAGGGCAGAAAATTTACTGAAAAAGGTAAAATAAAGGGAATTGCCAACTTGGTATTTTGAATTTGACATAACGGGTCGCATCGGCAATCTTTGTTTAATGGATGATAAGAAAAAAAAAACATTTTACGGTGTTAATTCCAAGCAAAATTAAAACATTAGAATAATCAATCAGTACCTACTTATATACTCTAAATGTTGTATGCCAAAGAGATGACTATACGTACCTATGACTCACTATATTAATTCAATATTAAAGTTTAAGTTCTACAACAAAGTCATGTAAAAATTATCCAGACATTCAATAATGTAATCTTTATTCAGGTAATAGTTAAAAGGCAATATGATAGCTCCTCGGGAGAAATGAAATAAAACGATAATATGTTAGGAGCTATTACGTCTGACAATAGGGTACGACAAAGGGAAATTGTAAGATGGCTGTTCAACGAACACGATAAAGTAACATTGATTATACCTATCTCGTCTCTCTCAGCTTTTAAACTTTCATCAAATATGTACACGCGTTTATGTAATAGCACCTTAAAAGAAAATCTCTCTTTGACGTCTGATAGAATCAAATCGAAATAATAAAAGTTGATGGCGACGCTCTGTCCAGATAAATGATTAAAGTCGAGCATCCTTTGATATAGCAGACAAAGAACAATAAAGAAGCCATATCAAACGATACTGTAAGCGAATTAGAAACAAAACGGATTCGAAAGACTTTCTGAAGATGACGTCTCTTGCTATACGAAGCAGTCATCGAGTTTCCTTTGTAATTAAATATTGAAATTAAGAAATGAACAGCCGCTAATTACAAGAGGTTGTCCCTTGGGGGCTGATTATGTTGCCCCAGCATTCGCAGAAAGGGATGTCGGGGACTACGCCGCTCTTATTACAATTAATATTTAAGATTTTAATGTTCTGTAACACGAATATTTGTGTATAAGTTTTCTGTTATTAGTTTTAGCATATATTTTAGTTATAGAAGTCTATGAAATTGTATTTCGAAATTACATTCGTGCAAATATACTACAATAAATGTTAAGTATATGCTAAAAATATATCTTAGCATAATTTAAAACATATGTTCTCGTTACAAAGGAGACAGTTACATGATAGATGAGTTTTGTCCAATATAATATTGTTAGATCAATGGAAGCTACATCGATAGGAGTAATAAAAAAGAAATAGTGACGCTATACAAACTATAAATTTAGTGTTTGGACATTTCAATTATACCACGTGGCGTGCCGACAATGATGTTCGTGCCAACAGTAATAAAATAAAAAAAAGGAACAATAAAAAACGTGTCCGACCCAGTTAATATTTTTATGTACATATCTAATTCTATCGCTAATAAGACATTTTATATTGAACATGATTAACAGAGGAGTACAGTCGTATTCAAAAAAATAAATAAAAATAGACACTATAATAAGATGAAGATGTGATCACCGAAGAGTAGGTTAGATCTTAAATACGTTTGGAATGTCTTTATTAACTGTCAACGAATCAACTGAAGCACCGGGAGCTATTTAATACCCTATCAGACAAACGTAATTAGTTTTGTAAATAAAATGCCTCGGAGAAATTGAAACGTACCAGCTACTTGTCTATTGCGGTGACTTGCTACATTAACTTATGATTGTACTGTCAGATAGAACAGTGTTATTAAACCAAGTACTAACTTTATAGATCCGCAACGGTTAATCCCTCTGCTTAAGTAATAAAATTAATATTATTTTGCCGGTTACGGTAAGAATTAGAAATGATAATTATTTTTTCATACTTTTTCTAAAATAATTAATTAGAAAAACATCCTGATATAATTTTAATTGCAGATTCGATAATTTATTTAATGTAATAGAGTTTTTCTTTTACACTCGTACAATTCACGATGCAGCATTCATTACTTTACATACATAGATTATGATTTTCAGATTTGTTTATCATATGCAATTAATTATGATTATACTCGTATACGGCGGTGATATACAATAAATTGAAATTTAACTGCCCAACAAGTAGTTAATTAGAGGTTAGTATATAACTTTAGCTACTTGCGTAGTAAATTAAAAAAATGATAATGTATTTGATGCTATAAGTTGAGTGTAAATAAACAACATTGTAATAAATTAAAAAGATATTCCTCACCCCTGGGACAGGTAACATTAGGAGAACATTGCTCTTACAGAACATGATATAATTGTAGGCCAGAATTACGGTCGCAAAACTTTTCCACCCCAAAGCATTTTTTATTTAATTTTTATTTTTACGACACAATTAAACGCGGCTTTGCTTTCACTTTTTATTGTTACTGTCTTAGTGGCTCTAATTTTTGGCTTCAATTAGATTTTTCTTTTGGTTTTATTAAAACATTGTTTTTAATGATAAAACTTTATTATCATTTGGAACAATATTGTACGAATGTAATATACTTTCGTTTTAGAGTGCTCTCTGTATTGTAGTGCAAAATTATTAAATCAAACGTATTAATAATTCGGACCTCTCTTCTTCCTCAGGTACTTCTCAAGGTGAATAGGTGTTTCTATTCAAGGAAAGATTACACATCTCGCTACAACCGGAACTCGTTTAGAAAAAAATAGAACAATTTTTTGAACCGAAATCATTTATCATGTTTGCACTGAACCCAAGACAAACTGCTACTGCGTTCGAGTTTACATTAGATAAGATTACATGCGTTTGTTTTACGTTGTCTACCGATTCTTGGGCCATTTTTAAGACAGAGCCTCATTGTTTGGTGTAATATCCAGATATGGTATTTAAGAGGCCTCAAGTTTAAAAGGCAAATAATACATCAAAACCGATTTTGAAATTATAATGCGCTCAAATATCTTGACGTGTGAGTCTGCTGAGATGGTTAAATGATTGCTTTGCTAGTTTTTGACATTGACACCCGTCTATGGAATTAGTAATTATCGCGAAGATTCTAGGGTATCACAATATGGATAGGTTAAAAACGGCTTTTTAGATCATTTACAGTTAACCATTTTTTTAATTATTCACTTGGTAATAGTGATACTTTTTTATGTATGAAATAAATAAAAAACAATGAATTTATACATAGATTGGCGGTAGACTTTTCACACTTTGTGAAAAAATAAATGGACTGATGTTACTGATTGAGAGACGACCAAAGGACATCTAAGTAGAACATATCGTGATTGATCTAAATGTTTTAAACAATGTACAACAAGTACTACATTGCCAAATATTGTTTTGATTTGCAGTTTCTTGTTCGTCCGATCACATTCAGCCAATTCACTATGAAGCATCTTATTATGAGATTCTAACTTTTATAATGACACTACACAATGGTTTTAAAATAAACTAGGATCTATAAAAACACTGAACATGAAACTAATGAGCTCCAATAAACTTTCTTCTAACCTGCAACGGTTGAACAATCTTAATCAATACGTGTAAATCGGCCCATGACCACAGTAATATTTATCCGATCAATCCCAAATGTTGATAGCCATCAATTATATTTTGTAGGGCTCTATATAAGTTAATATGTAATACTACATATTAGAACTAAGTTACAACAGTTACTTTGAATGAGAAGCACCACATAGCACACAAAAACGACACGAAATGAAAATTAGAATCAGTGACGTTAATGAGAAAGGTTTTGTGGCTGTATTATTTATCGCTAGATCAATTAATTTCTCTTAATGGTTTTAAAATATAAGACATAAAAAATGTTTAAAGAGGTTTAAATTAATGCGTAAACATTCCCATACGGCTTGTAACGTGTAAATAATCAGCCGCTTCAGTAACAAAAGCATAAAATATACACATTATGACTATTAGCTTACAAAAGGCTGTCAGCGAGTTGTTTTTGGTCTTTTAGTTTTTTTTTCTAAACTGTAGCTGCGTAGTCAAGGATGTTTATGCCACGTGAATGTTATGATATAGTGTCAGTAATTATTAGTGAGTGTGAACACGTCCACTAAAAGTTTAGAATAGTAATACAAATATAAAAGCAAAAGAGTGGTCTATTCCTGTGTCGATACGGTTGATGTTGATACTGTGTATATCACGTGTTTGAGATCCAATTTTTAATGAAGTGTGGAGGTGTTATGTTTCAAATCGATTTTTATTTAGCCATTTCACGTTTTTAAGAATAATTTTTACGTATTTAGCTACTGAGGTTGTCGATTTATTCTCTGTGTTTGTAAAACTATCTATCAAGGGTATATCTGTCAGAAATATCTGGGGACTCTTTTGTGGGTGCTATTTGATCAGTGACACGGGCTGTGAGTGATGAATATTGCCAAGCAAATATACAAAAAGCAAAACTATACGTGGTGTTAGTTTCACTAGGGTTGGTTAGAGGAAAGAGTAAGTCGTGCAGAGTGGATTCATTTTAGATATTCGTTTTTTTAAGCTTACTTTACAGTTTTAATATTTAGTACTTAGTAAAATTTTGAGTAATTTTTTTTACTGTCTTTTAGAATTATTTTTTTTAAAGACAGTATTTTTTTTATTTGATGCATATAACTTATACGTTCACGTTGTTTTGTACTAATTTTACGTAGCAATCATTAGCAGCAATATTCTTTGCTTCTCTTAACTCGTACTTCGAATACTAATTGTGTGTATCTTTCGTTTCTACCCTTTTTGTACCCTCTGTTCTATCATACTCTTTTGACTTCGCACACCCGTATAAATCGTTCGGAAATCGTTCAGTAATAAATCGAACGTTTTTAATGGTGTTTATCGCAGTGAGCTTTGCGGTATTCAGATTACGGGCATGCCCTAAGTGGCGGCAAGGGAGCGGCACGTGCTCTCCTTATCTCTGTCCCTCGACACTTTCAATATTCGATTTCGTCGCGGGCGCGGTTATGTTTAACTTTTTTTGCTCCCGACTGTACTTGTCTGCACCCAAAATAAACCGTCATTACATTGGGTTTTTTGAAGTCCATTCGAACTATTTATACTCGATAGATTTTAATTGTTCCTCGACGATTGTTGGATGCTTTTGAGATGACAGACAAACTAAATTAATCATCCTACTATTTGTTGTATCTTCTTGTTTGTGTAATATACAGAAGTCGGTAAATAGAATTGACCATAATAATAACAAACCCTTTATCTGAACATGACAACGAAGAAAAAAATTGTCATTCCATACAATCGCACCCCAAAGCGTAACCGAAAACGAGTCTCACCGCAATCCAAGCTAATGGAGTGTCTCATAATGACGGTTGCTGACATAAAAATAAATAGGCGAGACTCAGTTTCTGCGTAAGCCGATACTATGATAACAGCATCGCTCCCCCGATAATTGCCGAACTTGGCCGTCGCCTCTGATGTGATACCTAGTGTAATGTAGTGCGGATTACTTCGTACTGTAATTGGACTTACTTTATCCGCAATACTTGAACTACTATCCGCCATAATTAAAGACTGTACAAAATGATGATAAATATTATTTGACGCCGGCTGGTCAGAATCTCACGCATATAAGTGAATGAAACCTATGTTGGCCGGGCAATACTGCAGTCGTGGTTTTGCTTATAGTCTTATAGCTGACAAGCATTTGTGGGTGGGTACCGTGTAAATTCGTGTCAGGTTTTTTTTTCATACAAAAATAGCTTGTGGGACTCTAAAATAGTGATAACAAGCTTCAAGCTGTCTGAGGCATGCAAGATATACATAGACTTATATTTACACTTATTTCGAATTCGAGTGGATTGACAGAATAAATTAATACATAGTACTGGCTGCTTACTACATTTGTCGCTTAAAGACAATAAGTAAAAATGATGATACAGATTTAAGGTTCAATAAAAAATAAGGGACACAATCAGATTAGGTAGGTAGGTACTTGTTTTGGTAAAAAACGTGGACAACATTTTAAAAAAAAATTATGTTTGTTTGGAAGCCCTTATAAGTTGTCATAAGATATGTGAATTTTGTAGTTCCAATAATATTACATACATACGTGTCGAACTAATAACTTCCTCTTTTTAAGTCTGTTAAAAATGCCTACTAACCATCTTGCTACATATTCAATCAATTCTAGTTTAGTAAATTGGTTTTATATGGCTTACAATTTAAAAACCAGAAGAAACACCGTTAGACACCGTAATAGGAGCATCTATGTATATCTATAAAGTCTGTCTGTCTATAAAATGTTAGAATGTAACTAATTCATTACCCTAATATATTGTTGATAGTAGGTACATATATTGGCATATGGTGTGATAATGACTGTGATAATAACACAATTCAAAATGATTGTAACATAAAAATGCTTTATTTTTTGAGCTTAAATAAGTAGGTAATATATTAATGGCCATCAAGAAAGGAGTGCCGAGGGGCTTATATTAACAGATTTTAACCTTAATAGGTACGAGTTATATTATTATATTATCAGTTAATAAAACCACGACTTGATTATTACTTTTTTGAAAAAAAAAATAGGCAGTCCCGTGACTGCCGACAGAAGTGAAAACTTAAACGAAAGGACGAACTTAAAACGTCACATTAGCAAATGGTGACAATAATTAATAAGGAGCTGACAGAACTTAATGTTTAGATTAGCGCCCTCTAGTGGACATATATATGTATTATTAGCGTGACGGTCACGAGTTCAGTACTTTTTCCCATAGCAAAAGTGCACAAGCGTGCCCAAAGAAGTTTTCACTTCAAAAATGTAGATTCACTATTTCTATTTGAAGTCGACGTTTAGTAAAATTGTAAATGATGTCGAATCTCTAAAACTCCTATTTCCTATCTAACGGTAATAACTACTACCCGTGTAGGGTTATTTTTTTAAGCGACGAAAAAAAAGGAGGTTCTCAATTCGACCGTATATATATATATATAAATTTTTTTTTTTATGTATTCAGCCCTCACTCCGTTAGTTATGAACCGATTTTGATTATTATATATTATTTTTTGTTGGATAGGGTATACCTCAAGTGTGGTCCCATGTCAAGGAAGTCAGGATCTGATGATAGGATCCTGATAAAATTGAGAGAAACCCTCGAAAATTTTAGGAACGAATAGTGTTTCTGTTTACTTTTCATTACTTTATCAGGTATTTGCGTTTAGAAATCATCACTTCATGTAGCTGAGCTGATGATGAAAAAATATCATGAAATAAAAATCTTTTTAACAAAAAATTAAACCGACGAAAAGAACTAAAAAGCAAAAAATAAATAAACTTTAAGTCTTAAGTATTGACCTTATTTACATAAACTATCAAATTTTATATAAACTTATTTTGAGTCGGCGCCAAATAATAAAATTATTAATTACCGACGTAGAGCCTACGTAGGTACATATAAAATTTTTATAATTAATCAGTTTGTTTTTCGCGCTGACTCAAAATTAGTTTATATAAAATTTGAAAGTTTATGTAAATAAGGTCAATACTTAAGACTTAAAGTTTATTTATTTTTTGCTTTTCAGTTCTTTTCTTTGGTTTAAATTTTTTTTTTTAAAAGATTTTTATCTTCTATGAAATAAGGTAACCAGAGCTCCTTTGGCAACGGACAGGGTTGGCAATTCACAACTGTTACCGCTCGGGGTATGAAAAAGTGTACTAAATTTTAAACTTCGCGTTTCATGATATATTATTGTGTATACGTACGGGAATTAACGCGATCACATGATATATATAAAATATCTTTGAATTGCCTGACGTTTCAACCAGTTTGCACTGGCGGCGGTCACAGACTGACTGCCTTATGTGGTTGCATGTCCTCCGTTAGCGAATCCGTGAGGTAAAAAGGGTTCTTCATCCACCATCACATTTTCGATATTTTCTTTTCACCATGTACTGTCACACACGTGATACACTAGATAACCATACTTACTTACAGAACAGGGACATTGTATTACATTTTATGAGAGTAAAAAGAGGTTGCGAATCCCAGTCTTTGCGTTGCTGCAAAACGGGCTCCTATAGCAGGTTCTGGAGCATCTGTGACGATCGAAAGTTCAAACAAAGCACTAGGGTGAGTTACCAAGGTAGCCTAGGAAAGTGGAATTTTCCATTTATTAAAGGCCTGCACTGCTCTGGCATTGGTTGAGAACTTTTAAATTTGGATCCAGCTAAAATCACATACGCCATTGTATGTGCTTTTAGCAGGATCCAAATTTATTGCTTGATTCACCGCTACCTTAGGATTAAGCGACGGTAAATATTTATAATTCCAAAATAAAGTCATGTTTCACCTTCTTAGGAATAGCATAATCCTGTATAGGCTGCACCTTGGAAGGGATTGGTCCAATACCAGCACCAGAAACGTTGTGACCTAAGAAAGTAACTTCTGATCGCGTTAATTCCCGTACGTATTCTTAATTATATGAAAAAGTGTATTAGGTAAACTGTAATAGAATTAGTTAGACATCGACGTTTTCCGACGAGAGAAGAGAATTTTATTTAATTAACAAGTAGCTAAGTATGTCGACTGATAAATCTCATGCATTATACTCGGTGAGTGAAGTTCTCTAATGCCCGGTTCCTATGATCAAGAAACGATTTGTTTTACTTACGGACGGTAAAATTTTCTTTATTTTGCTTACGTTTGCGAATTTCGTTGATATTTCAACGAAATTTTACCTTCCGACAGCAAAAAGAATTGTTTCTTCATTATAGGAACCGGGTATAAGTGAACTTAGAGAAGAAGTTTTTTATACTTTTTGAGGCATTTATAAAATGCTACAAACATTTTTGAACAGCTCTTATTAATACTACATAAGACAGTTGTAACTCTACTGTTCAGGTAAACAATAAGTTTTAGGTTCGAAAGTACGCAATAGGCTTAAGGGCAAAGATTTAGGTGACAAACTTTATTGCGTCCAAGAAATACTGTTGTCTATTACGTGAACATAAATCAGGGATGGGAAAACAATAAGCGTGAAATTGTGGAAACTGCGGACGACGTCTTACGGGTATTAAATCTTAGGGGAGTAAAATAAATAAAAATAAATCTGTGGCAACCCCACGCGTCTATAAGATTTATTTGATAACTACAGAGATAGCGCATGAGAAGCTCCCGTTACCGACTCTTAATTGAATTTAATTAATGTGTATTTCAGTTATTGTTCTTTTGTTGCTGTTTTATGAGAATTTGCTTTGAGTATGGAATGATAATGAATGAATCCCGTGTAATAGTGGATTGATCGATTCCTTACTATATTTTATGTGAGTTTTTATTACGATAGTTTGTTTTTTAATCAAATCAATCTCAATATTTTCACACGACTGCTATCTGAAGATACATAGCTTATTCTTTATCTTGATAAAGTAATTACTGTTTATAATTGCAAACATTTTACTATCACTACTTTAGGTTTTAGAAAAATAATGTTATTTTCTTTAATATCAGTAATAATACTAAAAATGAATTATGACACAGATCTACTGTTACGTTACTCGTAAGTATGTTTTTAGGATTCTGTTCCTCAAAAAGAAAAAAAGGGATATAGGATCACTTTGTTGTCCGTCTGTCGGTCAAGACCCTTTTTTCTCAGAAACCCGTATAGGCATCAAATTGAAATTAACATCAAATACTTAAAGTCTATGGTCCCTTGAAGCTGTAAAAAAATCAAGTTTCTAAGTCAACTCAATCAAAAGATACGGCCATTTAAGCCTAGATTTAACCAAATTTGAACATTTAGTATTTAAATCTTCAAGAATTGATTCCAGAGGTTGACGTACTATCTACATGCAAATTTGTTTGCTTAGGGAACCCTGGGTTCGCGAGTCAGACTCGTACTTGATATCACTTTTTTTTTTTAAAGAATACCTATTAGTAATTCTTGACAAACCTTCCAGCTAAGATAAATGCTTGTTCGGAGTAGGTTCGCGTCGGTACCTAGTGTACCTACTAGGTTGGATTCGAACCCGCAACCACTTGATCACAAGTCCGACACCTTAGCCATTACGCTACTACCGCTGAAAGTGTCTTGTGGGTACATATAATCCCCAGGAACCGCTCGCTACCAGGTCGTATCCTTATTTGCAAACTCTCTTGTGTAAGCTTGTCACCTGTTGGGAGTAGCTATTTTAAAGTAGGTTATCCCAAGCGATAGGTTAAGTGCAAGGTCTTTAACCACAGTAACGTGCTACTATGTCCGCAGCTCTAGACCGGGCCGACCACCGAAGCGCGCGTCAGGAGTGGGATTGTCTCTGGCCGCCACACAGTACCCTGGACATCCTTTTAAGAAACACCGCCTCGAGAACGGAGAATATTCACCCTATGAAAACGGACATATGAGTGGTAAGTTTGTTAAATTTGTAGTAATTTATTTCAAATCAATAATTTTTATGAAGGATGTAGGGTAAGTATGCCCTGCGTCCTTTTTTGAGACTTTTTGTTTAATAATTGGGACTACCTAGACAGGCAAGTCGACCAGAAATCTCACAAGATTTCTGCATCAGTACCTTCATTCTTCATAATACCGTTAAATGATCCCACTACTTGAGTTGTCCGGTTTTTTGGGTGAGTGAGTAGAATTACCAGAGCCATATAGGAGGACGGGATAGAGCATGGAAGTCATAGATATACCTAAACAAAAACTTTTGAGTTAAGAGTCAAAATCAGTGTATTCTTTTCTCTTTATTAGATTTTCTCTATTAGAAACATTTGTCTTATATTATTACCACTGAATGAATATTTAATTTTTATCTTGTTGTTATGAAGTAGTCTAATGTCTGTTTTAAGATATGTCTACTGGCTGATTAATTTCAACAAAATGTTTTGAACTAACGAAGCGACTGCGAAACAGGTTTATAATCTTTACATAGTATAAAACAAAGTCGCTTCCGCTGTTTGTATGCTTAGATCTTTTAAAATACGTAACGGATTTTAATTCGGTTTACACCAATAGATAGAGCGATTCAAGAGGAAGGTTTACACGTAAATTTATACGTTTAATATTGTTTTCTGTTAATTTGTACAATCATATGACGATATATGTTCACCACATTAATATCTACACTACGAGTACACCCGTGCGAAGCTGGGGCGGGTCGCTAGTTGTATTTAGTAATTTCTTGCCACGATGTTTGTTCGTGACAAACTCCTAAACTAAGGAACCGATTTTAATGAAATTTTGAACACTGTGTCAAGTTTTATCCAAGAGAGAGAGAGAGAGAGAGGATAGTTTTTTATAATATTTTTAAATACAAATTACTTTGTCACAGCAACGCGTGTCCGGATAGCTAGTCATTCCTACATATTTTTTATAACTTGTTTTTTTTAGTCAAATATGTGAGGGAGCAACGTCTCTAAGGAGAAACACAATTACAATTAAGTATCAATTTTTAACCGACGAAAAAAAAAGAGATTTTCAATTCGACCGTATATATATTTTATACCAATTAATATGTTTAAATAATTAAATAAAAACTCAGTAGGTAACCGGATATATTATATAAAGTAATTAACTATTTTTCAAAAAGCATTTTAAATTTTCCAATGATGTCTTGACACCCGCATTTAACAATGTTATTAACCTACACATTAATCTCAACTTAATCTGGCTTTGTAATATAAATCAAAACAAACGGTACCATGACATGTGATAACATCAAAATCGGGTTTGTGTAAGCTCCGGATAGGCGCCGGATATGAATCCCCGTCTTGTCGGGAGGTATGCCTCCTCATTTCGTATACAAATTACACAAATACAAAATTATCCCAACACAAACGGAGAAAAGGGAATAAAGTGATTAAATAGAGCTCAGCACAAGACGGCTAGCAATCAATCATTTTTGTCGCTTACGGCTTTGTTGATACTGTCAGTTTACATCTCTTTTTCCCTCCAACATTTCATATCTGCTGTCTCCTTTTTTGCATGAAGTGTCGTGCCAGACAAGGGAGCAATTACATTCGTGATCTTGCATAAGCGGCACTTGCTTATCGCGCACTGCCGCATTTGACTTTGAGTGTAGTTTGTTCGCTTTTTTCCCGAAATTTGCAATTCGAAACACTCTCATGGAATAAGCATTGCTTTTGTTTTGTGCTTATTGCATGTTTCATAAACAAGATATATTTTTTGTTCTGAGTTCAACCCTCGTTCGTTTTCCATTTGTGTTTTGTATCATTTCTCGTGGTCTGTAACTCATCTGTGCTTAGTTAGTCATAATTATTTTACAATTATTGAGAAGATGGATGGGTCTCGTAGGGGTTCAATTTAAGATTCGAACCTCACGATATCTTGTTTATGATTTGAACAATCTTGATACATGATATTACTACATTGATATTGAAAGATTTTATTCTCTGCCAAATAAAAATTGTTTCCTTTCAGTTGTATCAAGTTCTTAAAACTTAATCATTTTGCATTTAGTTTAAGTCACAAATTTAGTCACTGACTCTTCAAATCTATATTAAATTCTCAATATGACAGTAATGACAATAATACGTATCAATTATTATAAGCTTAATAATTTTGTTACGTAATTTTACACCATCCATAATATTAAAGCTATTCTAATTAAATTCGTGCGTGTATCAAGTTTCCATGTACCATATCTGTATACGGGATCCGGCGTTAAGCCAATATTATTTTGACGAGTCGTTGACAGTGGTTTACAGTTGATGAAACAAACACACACATCAAAAAACAGTCCTGGGAAGGTGCACTCACACAGGTGCCACGCTAATCCATACATGTCACACATGTATATAAAGGGTGTTAAATTTTGACTGAGTGAGTGAGGAGGCGGGTGGCCCATTTTCACCCTGTGAAATAATAGGATACGAAAACATCGGAGGCAGAATATAATCCTCCTGTGAAGGTTGAACGGAATGGAAGTAGGAATATGAAATGCGTGAAAGGGATGTTTCGGCCCACGTGATCGTTGAAAGGGTTACCCACCGATGTTTATCTTGAGGCGCCAAATCTATGCGAATGCTCATTCCGCGATGCGACTTAGATTCGTGATTATGGGTAAATGTATATTTAAATGGCCATTACGGTGCAGTTCATCTTGTAGATTACATAGTCATCAATAAAGTTTAATTCAACTGTAAGACGTGCAAAGTATTGCGAAACGTTATCAGTCTGACATGGTCTGCGGAGCAGAGAAATGTTTGTAATAAAGTAATATTAGATCCTTAGATCTAGGGTTATTAAATATTTCCACAACTTACACCTAATCTCACACTTAATTGTTGGCTGATGCAAAAGTACAATCAATGTAATCAAACCTTGCCTGGCAACCCTAATATTTTAGAAAGTGCCATGAAAATGATGTGTTGATAATAATTAAAGGTTCGGCACGGTGTCGCCACGATTCGGTTGTATGAAGGGGGATAATGTAAGGCATTATAACATTACTCGCTGGGGTACAAAGCTTTACGTTGTGATTGAATTCTGCGACTGAAATTAAGTAAGGATTTGCCTGTTTATGTTAAGGGTGGGGAGGGATCAGTCAATTTGCGAATCTCTTGTATGTTCGCGCCTATGCATTGTAACATGGTTCAATTTTAGTAGTGATTATTATTTACATACATTAGATAAATACAGTAATGATTCCTACCTATTCTGATGATGTGTAAGCAGGCAATGCGCTGTGTAGACTTTATTTCACTTGTCTGTATAATTTTAATAGACAGAATGCATATACCCACATTTTGCAATTTGTAGTTTTGTTCTACATAGTAGGGAGCGAGCCTATTGGGCACGTTTTCAAACTCGGTGCTTTGTTGTTGGGGGTTTTCTGACCTGCCCGCACCCAAACGCACGCAACCTTATGGATAACCCACCGAGATAACGCAACCCGGGACGAAAGGTTATACGACACTCTGTTTCTAAGAAGTGATATGTATTGTGTGCACAAACGATATTCATGTTGCCATATTTATAGGACTACAATGATACTAAAGTTTCTTTTAATATCATAAAGAAAGCATTTGATGATTGAGTCTATCAATATCTTATTAAGCGAGTTAGTCCATAAATGGTGTTTATTAGAAAGAGCTCACATAATAACAAATGATCATTACTTGAATCACTTTTTTACTGTCCAGAACGTTATTGCACATTTATCGAGTTACAAAAACCACATATTCTCCACAATCAGTGAATCGAAAGCCCGTTTTTTACATTTCCGTATTGAACGTTGGTAAGAAAGTATTTTAAACACAGGTAGAGTTGGCAATCATTGCAATTTCTTGCTATCTACGGCTGTGTTTACAATTTTTAATGGTTTAAACATCAACTTGCAATTGGAAGTAATCAAATAAATTGCAGTTGCGTCTTATAAGGAAATCGCAATAATAAACGCGGTGGCAACAATAATTAAACGCTAAAGTGATGCGAAACGACTTGAGAATTGTGCTGTTTGCTCACGTCAACACTGGTACATAAGCGATTACAGAGTTGAGCGCAAACGTATTTATATATATTTTTATATTATTGTAACTGCATGTTAGAGTCATGCCGTTTCAGTGATTTAAGTAGGGGAGAAAGGGGTAATGGGAGTCACTTAAGCAAGAATCAAGAAATAATCAAAGTTAATTAAGTAGACTTTATTGTAACTACAGTTGTACTTACTATGCTTATTTAACTATCAGTCTGAAAAAGTCTTTTTAGTTTGGGAATTATCATTTGGTAGTAATTTAACTTAAAAAAAAATTAGCTTTGACCACCATTGTCCTCATGTGTGGGTAATTGTGGTCATCGCGTTGGTATTGAGATTCATCTCATCTTCAGCAATTATCGCATACATAACCTTGCAGTCAGGTGCAGTCTACATGTGCCAACTGTCCTCACGAAGTGTATCTATACCACATCTAGTTGTTGCGGCCAAACTCATCTCAAATTAAGCAACTATAATCATCGTCTTCTGCGTCATCGTCGCAAATGTTAGAAAGGCTCATGTCCATCTCTGAGGTGGAGTTCATTTCTTAGAGGACCCAGTCTCTTTGCCTTGTCTACATTGGAAGCAACTTATCGATTAAAGATGATGACTTTGAACTTGTATTAATTTGAGGATTCAGTGCTGTCGCTGGCTGTAATACTGAGTTGATGAAGATGGGGTTGGGTCAGAGATTGTTGACGTATGAGTTACAGCCGTTGGAACCGTTATAGATATGGAGCAATCTTGAACGACGACTTCTGAGTCGTTTAGAATTTCAGATACAATGAAATCTTCTGCAGAGAATATGTTTGGATTCATTGGAAAAATTCCAGCTGCATGAAAGCCCGATTCTCTTTTGCTGATTTAAGCCACAGCTGAATATGCATTTTCTATGAAAAATTAACAAAGGTTGTCCCCTGTTCCCAACTGGTTATAGAACAAAACTATTTTTTGGCCTTTGGAGGCCAAAATCTTCCCAGGATCTGGTACGGGGGAGATCCTGGTCTCGTCACACTTATATATATTCTTGGCAATAAACTTATGTTTAGCCATCACCTCGGTCTGCTAGTCTTCTCCACTTCGGGACGAAATACAGGAAGCCTTCCAAGACATGGCGTGGGTTAGAAAATTTTTGCTTTTTAAACCGCTTTCGAAGAGTCGGAAACGGAATATTCATTGATTTGACAGCTTTTCTCATTGACATTCCTTGTTATAGAAGATCTTCTGCTTTTACCACAGTGTCAGAAGACTATTTTGCCTTGTCTTTTAATCTAGGGCGTGAAAAGAAAAGATTGCTGAAAAACAAAAACAATGCGGGCAATGGGGGTCAACTGACTCCTATAACCCGAATATAGGTATAAAATTTAAAAAATCCAAAATAAATAATTTATTAAGTTGTTCAGTGAAAATGTATTACGATAGTATTTTTAGGGTTTAAGCTAGGAAAAATAATCATTGAATTATTAAAATGGTCTAAAATGAACGACTCACCTTCTATTATGTGCACAGGTAAAATTATAAAGAAAGTGCGGAAAAACGTATTAAGACCGTCACAAGCAAATGCTCTTGGCAATCTGAGCGGGCGATCGAGTGGGAGCGGGGCGTAGTATGGTCGACTGTTTCCGCGTGTACTCTCTCATCGATGTCTATTAATTATGTTATTATTGTATTGACCACCATTGCCCACTGACTCCCATTGCCCTGTTCTCCCCTAAATAAGTGTTTCATTGTCATATAATACATATGTATAACACGTGAAGAGTGAAAAGAATTCTTTGTCCCTCTTAAAGTGCCCAGGGGACTGTGAAATTTGGAATACTAAAAGTTTATATGTACGGGAATTGCAGAAACTTAAAAATGTTGATAAATATGTTTTATACATTTAAAAATTATGTGAATACGGTTATCAAAAGCTATAGGGGTCCAGTATATACACCTATAATGGTATGGAAACGCTATAGAATGATAGTTCAAGTTATACTGGCCAATGATATCACAAAACTTTCAAAGTTGTTAAAAAATTAAAACCAGGTGTTATCTAGTTTGACCTTAATAACCTAATTGCTTTGTATATCCAGGCGTGTGCATTTACTAACCACTAAGTTTTATCTCATACTCGTAAAAGAAAAAAAAATATAATAAAATAGCGTTGTAAACATAACCTTTATCTAGCAATGGAAGACTTTAGGCAAGGATAAAAAAAATATGTCAGGAAGTACTATACACATAAAGCCTACGTTTTAACCGCGTTTATGGCCACTACTCTACTCCTAAGAGTCGTAGCGTGATGTTAAATAGCGTATAACCTTCCTTAGTGAATACTCTATACAATACAAAAAGATTTTTTTGAATCCGACTGGTAGTTCCAGAGTTAGCGCGTAAACAAACAAAATAACTCTTCAGTTTTATTATACATACTAGTAAAGATGTAAATCAGACGTTATATTATATTAAGAGTAAATTGAGTCTATAAATAGTGGGGTTCTTAATATTACGACTATTAATAGTAAATAGGTTTTGCATAATATTTGCTAAGTCAATTACTTTTGCATAATAATTCCATAACTTTTTCCTTCACAACAAACTCCTAGATCCCCTTGGTCTAGTGTAATATTGAATAGTGCTCAAGGGTTTTCTGCAGTCTTTATTCGTTATGAAATTTTTGTGGAATATTATGAACTGTGGTTAATTGATTTGAAAGGTCTAGTATGATACCCCGTTGATTGTTTGTATTCCATATATTTTTCACTGTGATAAAAATCAGTCATTGGTTAGTTTGCTCCACCAACTCTTAAATTTATTTTTGAAGTATTCTATAAAAAATATTCATTCATAACATATTGCCTGTTTATTATATTGCGATCCTTTTACAATAAGTCAGTGTAATGTTTATCAAAACTTCTTAATTAAATAATATTACATTAAAATTAAAAAATAAAACATATACCTAATTCTAAAACTCGTTACTACAACGTTTCTCTCATTGCGCATCTGCCAATCCTATCTAAAAATGAGTGTAAAATGTGAGGCCGTTCTGTCCACCTGCGCTTCGGCACTCTGCTCCTGCGCCGACATTTCGCTGATGACGGTCAGCAATCAACAAAGACAATTAATTCGATTATCGACTTTCAATTACTGCTACACTTCGCATTATTTTGCAATAAACATCCATTTTACAACTCGCGTGCTCGCGCTACAGCACTACGATTTGTCAAATGTTGTACTCATGTGTCAGTTGTATAGTTCCGTATTAATTGTTTTGAAAGTGTCGATTAAATTTGCAATACCAAGTGTTCAACAACCCAGAGGCCGGAATACGGTTATTAATTTATTCTATAACCACAATATTAATAACCATAATCTGTAGCGTCACCTCGAGGAAGGATGTGAGATTCTTGCTTAAGTCTTGAACGTAACCTTTAAGGTATTTCTATAAAGTTATATCAGGCTACTGTGTCAAATATATACAGATCAATCATCCAGGGCATTGAATGAGGTCCAAATATAATATTGCCACGTAACGGTTTAAGCAAATATGTGCATATGATGGGGTAAAATTTACAGAAGGTAGGTAGGTATTTCGGTTCTTTGCTCCGTTTGTCACGGCCGATATTTCGAATTCCGAAAATACGTCCCATGCATGGAATTACGAATCGTCTACCTCACTCGACATTTCACAATTCACATATTACAAATATAATCTAATCTACCTACCTGCACGAGGGATGACCCGATTAAACTTAACTAATTTAAGTAGCTGTTTAATTGTTGCTTATATGTATAATGTATCCTAATATTTATCTTTTGTATAAAAAGTTCTGTCTAAATAGTTGTGTTAACGTCTGGTACTTTACCTAACTAAATCATTACCTATCCCAAAAGCTTCTTCAATAAATCTCTTAATTATTTCTTATGTAAAAATAAACTAGAATACTGTAAGTTATATTGACGTCATGATATCAAACCCATATTAATTAAAGTTCCAGTCTGATATAAAATTCCAAAATAGAATTTCTTAGTATAAACTCTAAAAGGAGAAGAAAAGCAAATATGCTTGGTGAATTGCTTGGACAATTCCATATAACTTATTTAAACAAAAACAACCATAATGTACGCCTATAATCCTATAGTTTTCATTTGTTCACTGGGTACTTATAGATCAGATTTAATAGATGGAGTGAGTATAAATTTTACTCAGAATTTTTTTTTATGCGCTGTTTGGCCTCAGCATATAAGTATATTATTGAACATCTAATTAAAATTATCGCTTAACAGTGGTATCTATACCTGTGATTTGTCGATATCAACGATTTAGAAAAAAAAGATAAAGCAAATGATTTAATTCGAGTAAGCATTATCAGGGGAGAAGTAGAATATGCTTCCGTGGATAAAACACACACTTTGATATCAATTTTATCTTTTTTGGATTCATTTATATAGATCACTTAACACACAGAAGTGAGTGTATCTACTGATGGAAATCGGATTCTATAATTCACAGTCTAATATATTATCAGTACTTCAGAAGAGAAGTTATCTATACTAATGTAATTTGCCTGATTATGCAAGCAATAACATAGACAAAAGTTATTTGCTTGACGTAGTAATAAATGTTTCTTGCGACGGCACGGGCTTCCGTAAGAAACATTAACATCGCGAGACAATTTCCACAGATGTATTATATTAACTTGAAGTATTTTGTAATGTTGCCAATTTCAAATGATTGATTTGCACTTTGCTTTTTCTAAGATAAAGTACAAAAATCTTATATTACTTATATATAACTATCTAGCCGGCCACGCGCTAGTGGCTAAGTAGTTTGCAATAAAATGAAACTTGAAAAAATCTCTCAAGTTGGACCAAACTGCACACATTTTGCAAAATTTTATTAAAATCGGTTAATTAGTTTACGAGTTCATCGCGAACAAACAACGTGACACGAAGTTTTTATATATAAAGATAATCATATCAAGTATATGATATGATGAGGCTCACATATCTCTAAGAGTTTGATTGAATACATGGCCTGCTTGATTTATAAGTGTCCCATATCAGTATTTGCTGTGCAGGTTGTGTGCGATATATTAATTCGGATGGTCATGAATTGGATTAAAACTATGCATATGCTTATGAAATTCTTATAAACTTTTTTTATTTTTATTTATTTAGGAAAACTTAACAAACTAGACAAAATACATCAAAGTTAGTTTTTTAAACAGTACTGTTCATTTTGTGCACATTCTTTTACAATACCATACTACAAACTACAATATGCTATATATATTATAAATTTTTGAAAAGTTTACACTCTTATGACATAACCAAAAAACTACCCATCTTTCCACTTGAGCGAAAATTTTCCAAACTGGCAACACTGTTTAATAAAATCCCATTTGCTTTGTATGCCGTGTGGAACGGGCTGGCGATGTCGCTTATAATTATCATGTTGTTTTTCTA
This sequence comes from Callimorpha dominula, assembly GCA_949752705.1. Taxonomy (NCBI): domain Eukaryota; kingdom Metazoa; phylum Arthropoda; class Insecta; order Lepidoptera; family Erebidae; genus Callimorpha; species Callimorpha dominula. The sequence goes on from OX456997.1 coordinate 16,086,580, forward strand.
CCCACTTATGACATTGCTCACACCTAAGAGTTGTTGGGACGAATTCTTGAACTTTTTGTCCTGGGTAAGGTATGGCACAGGTATTTTTCTTTTAATTAGCAATACCGGACCTTCGTCGAGTTCTGGATACAGTAATTTAATTATTTTATAGAAGTGCGAATTATAACATTTTTTTCAAATAGTTTTTAATAGGTAGAATCGATTTCAATGTACCCAATTCTTTGTCTTCATTGCTTTGGATGTACTAATTTATTTAAAATTTTCGTGGGATTACTAAGGTTATATAAATAATGAAAGTGACACTGTAAAGATCTATTCACACATATGTTGTGCGAATGACTTTGCAAATTTCAAAGCTTGATGGTTTTCTCATGATTCGTCAGATCTTGCTCTAATTTAAGATACACCCCTTGTAACAAATACCAAAAGTTCAAATTGGATAGTGTTGAAATAGTTTGTTTGAACATACATACAAGTGTTATTAATCTCCGGCACCGTACTTACTAAATTACGACTAATCGTTAATTTATGATTTAACAATATTGAATTAATCATCTCGGAATTCGGCATCAACACTCACTTTTGTCATATTCGGGATTATAGGACATCTCCCGCTAAGAAGAACTTGAGAGATGTCTCAAGTTTTGTGGTTTTTTTTTAATATAAAAATAACTAAGTCCCTGTGGCCTGTGGCACGTAAAATATCCATACCATAACACAAAAGGGCGCGATAATTAACAAGGTCACCGCTTAATTACGGTATTATCTCGTTTATTTATCGATTTTATATTTATAGTATCTTTTATTATGAATCGTAGGATTGAAGAGCTGACTTGAAAGTAGAAGTTTCGCTGTTTAAAGGTGGCTAAGCATAAAAAAACTCTTTTTATATAATATACGTGTACTTGTATACTGTATATACTGTGTAGTATAAGGTACTAAGATGAGAATGAGACATACATACCTAATTTAAAATGTTTGCCCCCATGATGGAGTTTACCAATGTATAAAAGGAGAAGTTATATTTTTGACTACTCGTATGTAGAAATGGGAGACTTTAATTTCTTTAAATTTTTCGACTTTCGACCAACCTTCTTTTTTTTCTCTAATATAAAACACTCTAAGAAAGCCTATACAGTGACATTGTCTACTATAATTCTTTAGACGTCCTGTTACGATTCCATACTCGACAAATCACAATGATAATTATTATTTTAATTCGATTGATTTATAACCACTTATCAACAAGTGTATACGATTTTGCCGGGAGCGTTCGTATTCGAGCGCTTTGTCGATCAATCGACTCGATCGTTGTAAAATTACACGTTTCTCTTCCGTAACTACAGTTAGTTTGTTATTAAATTGACGACACGTAATAACACCCCATTAACTTTGAAGAGGCAGAGTGTCATAAGCGACAAAGATTAATTTGACAGTTGAAAAAGTACAGACATGTGTAAAATGGAAGCATTTACAAATAAGGTGGTGGTAGGAAGGCGAATGGATTTCTGCTTGAATTTGAGCCGAAGACTGGAAGCATCTCCATCCGACAGAAACCTGCGGTTACCCAGTACTACTGGCGTATTTCCAAGTTCTGTCACTAGAGATCCATCAACAGGGTTGGCACTAAGATAATTACGTCACTGGTGTAATGAATGTTTACGGTACTGTATCACGTCATGTGTGCTAGTTTGCTCACGTAGTTGTATAAAAAAGTAAGACCAGCGGTATGACATCTTTTTTATCATTAAAAAACGGTACCTAAGTGCGGCATGATGTATTAAAAAATATTCACCTATTCAATATTATACAGTATTTATCACTACATATTATAAAACAAAGTCCTCCGCCGCGTCTGTCTGTTCGCGACAAACTGAAAAACTACTGAACGGATTTTCCATTGGAGGTAACCTTTTCCTAAATGTGACTTCAATTAATCAATCAATTAGCCTATTTAAGTCCACTGCTGGAGATAGGCCTCTCCCAATGTGCGCCATAACACCCGTTCCTCCGCCTTCCGCATCCAGTATATACCAGCTTCCTTCCTCAGGTCGTTGGTAAATCTGGCTGGGGGCGTCCTACCTTCCGTTTAAGACCCGTTTGCTCCAATGCCATCAGTCTTTCGGCATACTTAGCCAGCCCATTGCCTAATGTGCTTTATAAAATATTAAGATAAATTAATAAACCGTAGAAAGTACATAACTATCAGTAAAAAAGTTTTCAAACTCGTCTATCTTCAAAATACAAAAATACGGGTTGACTAGCGAACCTCCTCCGTTTTTTTCATGGGTAAAAATATGTGCATTCCAGTTCATTCACCTTGAAATGGCTAATCCATATTATTATTATATCCCAAACATCTTTAATGCTTTATAATAATACTCAATCATAGATTTAAATATGTAGATTTAAAAATAGAAGTGTGATGTTTAAAATTTAATTCCATTTATTTTAGTGGTGCTATCACCACTAAAATAAATGGAACTAAATTTTTTCTAAAAGACCGTATTAGTTTATCTTTGGTACCTAACTTATAGTATGTCTATGATATAAAATTATTCATGTACGGTACCCGTAATTGTTCTTATAAAGAAATGAAATATTTTCGTTTGCAATACGAAGGCGAAATTCTTGCGAGTTGAAATTCTATGAAATGAAAATTTTATATTATTACTCTCATATCTCTCGTATATACAATAATTTTGGCATCAACATGGCATGTCGATTTTGTAATATAGAAAGTTAAATATGATAAACACTCTTTCACCTTCAATCAACCATGAGCCATATAAATAAAAACAAAAAAAAATTATAAAGAGTAAAAGAAAGATTTTAGAATTTCTATTAGACGGTCGATATATATCAGCCAGGACATATATCCTAATCGATACATTGAAGAGACTGGAACATACCTGAAATCAATAACATCATAAACATCAGTATTTCGACAATAACAGCTGCTACCAAAAACCACGGACAGATAATCTCCCTTTTGTGTGTTATTAATAAAAATATGCCTGGATATTTCAGTATCTCTGCTACTTATTATGTAACAATGGCGAAGTTCTTTTGTGAACATTCACGGATGACTTGATCCTTTTTGTAACATTTTTAACAAATAACATTCACATACGAATATATTGTAATGGCAACATTTTGGGTAAGCTCTAATCGAGTAGATGTAGCTGATATTTTACTAACTGTACACAGAACTCACTTGATTGATTCATTCTGTAGTTACTTATCTGACAGAGACAATCATTAAATTTAGTGTATGTATAAGGTAACAAAAATACTAGCCATTATGAATACATTTTCATTTAAAAAATCAATAACTGGTTTGTTTACCAATTACCGAAAAAAATACCGGTCTGGGAAACAGTGACAGCATTACTCAGATGTGGTCCCAATGGCTAAGGACAAAGATGGCTTCCAAACTATCGTAAGGAAACTCGGGAGATTAAACTCTTCTCAAAGAACACAAAACAAATTTATTTATTTAACAACAATATTTTCTAAATATTACACCTAAGTTAATAATTTGCGTTAGGTTTTAGATTTCCAAATATAATATACAGGTTAAGCAGTAACTAATAAAAAAAGATAATCTAAATAAGAAGCGTAATTTTTATAACAGAATTTGCGCAAGAACACTTAATAAAACGTATGACACATCGTTATCCTGGCATGCATTTATCCGGAATAAAACTGTATCCCGGTCAATTTACGAGTAATTAAGCCTGACCCTCTTTTGGCGAGGGAGGAACTTTTATTTGGATCGTTGAAATACTCCGGAATTGCCGCTAAACTCCTATCCTATTGGCTGGTAACGCGTTAAGATTTCCTCGGTTTCCCACCAACTTGATTAATGTCTCTGTATGGTGTGAACATACGAACTTCCTTTTTATTACCATTTATATTTAAGCGCTCCAAATATAATAAAGAAACAATGTACAGAAAGTATATTTAGATAACGCCATCTAAGATATTATATTCGTGTTTATTGAAATTTTTTACTGTTTATTTGCTGTGTTTAAGACCCTGACTCCTTAAAGTGAATGATGGATGTGCTATGTATTTAACGGTGCTTACAGCAACAAACAAACGAGTGCTTAATAAGTCGCATTGTAATAAAACAACAATTGCTAATGTTCTCAACAACATGAAAATATAAAAACACAGAGAGTACACTTATACGTAACAACGTGTAATATGGATGAACGTCTTTGCAGACGGACTATAACTTCTCAAATTACGTTCGTAAGTAAGGGACGTGGATTAGCGTGTGCTAGGGCAAATATTTTATTACAGTCCAAATCTCCAGCCCTCAACGTTTTATTGTTCATAAGGCTCGTCCGAGCCAAATGAAAGAGTTTATGGCGAAGACATAAGTCGTTTTGTGTTGCCAGTGTAGGGAGACTTTATCTCATTATGTGGTCTAACGTAAATATTTTAGTTTCACCTTATTCGTTACAGGTTCAATTCATTACACAGATATATCTAATTCTTTTGAAATTAAAATTATTTATATGTAATAAAAATAACTAAAACTGTAAAAGTATGATCCGCACTTACATATTATAATCTTCTAAACTATAAAAAAAGTTTTATGATTTTTCCCTAAATCGAATATCCATAACAAATATGGCAATTTTCCTAGGGGCATACCTGGTAACACCGTCTATCGGTCCTTGTTGACTCACGATATTGACCGATCGCATTTTGTCGGCGATGGTGTATTAGTGTTATTGATTGTACTCGGCGCGTGACTTGTGTCGACGATTGTACTCCCACTGATAAACAAGTTGTAACGCATTGAGTGTTACAACTTGTTTATAGAACTGTCTGTTCGGACTAATCAAACAATCCAAGATAACAATAGTTCTTTCATTAGCTCCACTTTTGACATATCAATGAAGGTAAAATAATTTTAAACCTTCAGTACAAAGTACGTATGTGAAATTGCTTTTTAAATATTTGTAGATTTTAAAAATAATACAAAAAGTAAAATATGACACGGATATAGATTGATAAATCATTCTTATAGAAATCGAAAAGCTCAATTCCTAATTCTACACAGTCTTAATAAGAATGTGTTTTTTATTGCGGCACAAAGCACAATTTATTACAAAGAACAAAAATATATTTTGCTAATGAATTTAATCATCATATATTAACGCACATTATATCGGATATTGGGGACAGCTTTATTGATAGTTTTATAGCAATGCTGTAAAGAATAATCATAATTTTTACGACGGCTAATAATACAAACTGCGATCATTCACGTTGACGCATTTCCATCAACGCAAACTCGTAAAAGTAATTGTATCTTACAATGTAAACACTAATTAAAAAATCTGTCAGTCACCCATTTAATTTTAGTATTCCTACTTTGAATCGATACATCATTATGGTGTGCTGCAATTACTCAACATATCCATGAATGGCGATAGGTATTCAACAGAACTCCGTCAATACCTCGCTATATTTATTTGAAACATAGTTATTTGACTTGGAGCGTCAACTCGAGCGATTTATCGTGTAAATGCGTTGTCCGTTATTTTGGCCAATCGCATATGCCATTGGTATACTGGCCATACAATTATGTATTTATTGTAAACGCTACGATTGCCGGCTGACTGTAATTTGCTTTTAATTCGCCCTCTTTCGTATCATTTTCGAGTTTCTTCGTTTTGGCGACCCTTGCAAGATTTGTTGTTATCAATAACACTTTATTTCTTTAAAATTTTATTTGTTGTGTTGATCAAAAGTCATTCTGGATTTTGACTTCTTTTTAATTTGAAATAATGGATACCTATGTATATGTCTCGTATAGTTGGTTCTTATAAACTTTTCTCTGAAATTAATTATAAGTAAAACAATGTCATGCGTTTATTGTCTCGTATCTTTTCCTTGTGACTGTAATGCATCCAATAGTTTATTCCTTTTACATGATTTATTAACCATTACGGTAATGTTAACATTTCTACTTAAAACCAACGAGTTATAAAGTCTAGGAGGCTACCTTTACGAGATATATGCTATTTTATAACGGCAACAAATCTTTAATAAAACTCGCCTTCGTTTTATTACAATTACTATTGCGCACAAACTTACAAAGTAACTGCACACTACACGTGTTCAGTGGATGTACTAATGTACAGGCCGTGCAATGTTACTTTTTGAAGAATTAAAAAAAAAATGCGATTAGTGTTGCGTACTTTTCTGTCTGTAAAATCGGATCTAACATCAGCTCCCATCATAACAGAAGGACATGAAAGCAATGTGTGGTACTTATAATAATTTTACTACTTACTACTTATAACAATATTTCTTCGTGTATAATGTACAAGACATGTCTATTTTGTTTAGAAGTAAATAAATTTATTTACCAATTACAGAAACCCCGATTTCAAATTTTGAATCGAATTTTGCTGCACCATGCCATGTTGAGTTAGAAGGGTCGAAGAAATAATATCAACTGTCAGTGCAACCTTAAGGAGTCTGTTTCGATATAAAAATATATTCCATACAAACTTTCTAATAAATGTTTTAACAATTAGTTTTTGTAAAGTTGACGTTTAATACGCTTAAAATTGTTCTCAATCGTCTCACACACATCATATAAGCACCGTGAAGAAATACAATGTCAACGTTGGCACGGGTTTCTGCAACTTTATGGCCAATCATTTATGCCTCGCTCGCTTGGTCATTTTGTAATCTGTCTGCAATAAAACTCGCCTGTTATTTCGCTTCTTTCATTATCTTAGCAGAAATTGCGAATTTGAAAGCCTTCCTTGCAATTTGCGATGAAGTAAAAAGCAAACTGTTTGTCTTTTGACAGATCTTTCAATGCCCAATGTTACCATTTAAAAATCAAAGCAAGCACCTAAAAAGGAAATATTTAAATTGTTGAGATTTAATATTTGTTGGAAAAATTAATCTTTAAAGTTTTTGCGCTTATGATTGGCCTTATTCCAACCTACTTTAAACACATAAGTGATATAATTGGGGTCCCGATTCTATCGATTCTAATTCAAAATAATGGCTAGTAATTTGGTACGATCATTTGTCGAGGACAGTCGATATTCGATCAATAAATCGATGTGTATCGACATAATAGCGGTTCAGAATCGACGTTTCATTTCTTTAAATGCCTTGATCAGTGGATTCGCTTAATAATAGTCATAATCTTAAACGATGAACATTTTTGTCGGTTATTGAGCAGCAATTTGTGAGAGGATCAGGCATGTTTTTTTTCTTATGCACAATAACATCGAGGCAGAGAAGCAATTGATTGTTTCATATTTAAATATATTAATGAAGAAATATATGTATGAAAATGGATGGGTGAACTGAACAGTTAGGAGCGGTGAGATGGAAAATGTATGTTTAGTTGTAGTTGTTATATTACGTAATTAACAGACATTTCTAATGTGTAAGGCATTCTGACTAAACATTTAACTGTATAAAACTTAATAATTAATGTTCTGCATAAATATCACAATCCAAAGCGGAGTAAAACTCCTACAACCAATAAACCTGACCACTCTTGAAATTAGAAAGAGTAGAACATATGAACTGAAGCATATAAGAAAGAGACAAATGTAAGGGTTGTTTGAACCGCAGGTTATTACGAGATTTAACACGCATTTAGTTAATTAATAAGTGCGGTTGACCGGTGCGGTTGCCTGTCCTGTGTGTTCGGAGATGTGTAAATATGCTTTTTGGTTTAGTGATCTAATTGTGGTCTTTCGGGGTTTAATGGGAACATATTTATATGTATATATTTGTATTCATTTCTCCAAGAAAATATCTTTATCTGCAGTAGCTTTCCGTTAAAATATCGACATAAGACTTATGTTGACTTATGTTTGTAAGAACGCAATTTCAATTGTGATTTTATAATTTTTGAAAAAAATAGGTCAGTTGCAGTTCTGCCTGTTCACGGATAGGCTCTGTCTGCTTAACAATACAATGCCAAGTAAATTAATTTCGGCAAGTTTACTCTCAATAAGAATGTGCCTTATTTATCACAGCAATCAAAAATTTATTTAATATTTTTCATAAAGTCAGTTCATTCCAACTTTCTATACGGTGGAAAGTTTGAATGTTTGTCCAACTGAAAGTGTCCACACACTGAATAATTAATTACAATAATAAATACGAAGTTGTACCCAGTATGGTTCACAAGATAACAGAAGCGGTTAGCTAAGTAAATAGACCCTACCAATTAATTCTGGGTCCATTGGTCATAATATTTGTTTGTTTGTATGTAACTTGCTGCTGGGTATTTCTGTTATACTTTGATTTGCGGGTGTGGGTGGTAATAAATTATTTAGCGTCACGTTCTCAAAACTTGAATATCAATAGGTCTTTGTTTAAACACAGTGGAAAGATTAATTTATTAATAATGATATTTTAAATAAGTTAAATTAAAATATAGGAAACATATATAAAAAAGTTATAAAGATTACATTATTTACAGTTAGTTAAAAAAAAGAAATAAAACCGGTTAATAAGAGAAACAAAAATGATTGTTTCCTATAAAAGTGATCTTAATTAAAGTGTTTGATCAGTATTTGGTTATTTACTGATTCTAAAGGACCCGGCTGTACCGTATAAAATATACCTACCTATTTTAAGTACGCATTTTTATCAACAGACGATGTATTAATTTCAAAATCCGGGTCCGGTCTTATTGGGCTGATGATGCTAACGATCAAAATGAGAGGAGTGTTTACAGTGGTTTGTAGAAGATTTGCTTATAATTAAAATTTTCGCATTAAACACCGCATCACATACCTGCGCCCTTAATCGCGGAACAAAGCGACACACAATATTTAATATTCAGCAATCCCAAAATCCTTTGAAAACGTTGCTACAATGGAAAAGGGTATTTTCCTTTAACGGTTGGACCGTTAATTCGTGTTTAATTCGACACCTTGTTAATTGTTTCCGACGCCCCAGTAGGTTTGGTGACCTCGGGGGGCAGACAGGTCATGGGCAGCTAAGGACCACCTCGGAACACCCTCACGGGGAGCCATTTTAAGAATATTTGCCAACCACCCCCCCTTATGTTTACTCGGGTTGTTTGTGGTACCCAGAAAACAATAGTCTCGAAATTCATTGCTCATTTTATTATTGTTGATACACCGTTTTATGGGCGATTCGATTATTGGAACGAGTAATTAAATGATAATACTGGCCATTAATTGGATTTTACCTGAGTGTTACGCTTAAGTGGTCTCATGTTTACCTGAGACCAAACCACGCCGTGGATTTTAATGTTATTCCAATTTGTTCAAAATTTTCTGTGAATCTGTGATTATTATTACTATTACTTGTTTATATAACTTAGTTCCCAATAATATTCGCACTGGTACTTCGGTTCTTTAATTTAATAACATTTTGATTGTAGTTAAACTTGCGCGATTTTGGTACATATTAGATGGGTAACTTGGGACTTAATCACGGTAATAGATTAATATAACATACCTTCCGAACACCCGACGTTTCGATCAAATTGCACCGGTCGTCGTCAAGAGTGGATTAAATCTCGAGTTACACATCTAAAATTTTGATTGTTGTACAATGAAGTTTATTTAAATTTTTACCCGACTTCAAAAATGGTGGAGGTTCTCCTTTTTTTATGTATGTTCACCGATTACTCGAATACGCCTGAACTAATTTGGAAATTTTTTTTTTGTTTCAAAGGGTCGAGGTTTTGTTTAGGTTTCAAAAACTTCACAGGTGGTCAAGCGGTTTTTGAAAAATCAATAAATATCTAAAAATTATATACATCGATACATCGTTTACTCCGAAACCTCACTGTCTCATTGGATATTCAAACAAAATACATCTACTTTCCACTAAAAAGCACATTGAAGTCGGTGATGCTTTTTTAAAAAGATAATTATGTATATAGGTACTTATGAAAATACTAGGTATAAAGAATATATAAAATACGTTTGTTACATACTAATTAATAACTTTCCTTTCAGAAATGGCTCGCATGGAGAAGTCACCCCTTCTGGCGAACGGATACAATGCACCACCTACCCATCTAACACCTATGGGCTTCATGCACCAGCACGCACTCATGTCTCCCGGTATGCCGCATCCTGGCGTGCCCCGACCTGATGGTTCCATCATCAAAGGACAACCAATGCACAATATGGAGGCTCTTGCAAGGTAAACCTTTATAACTATAATTGTTATCGATCTGAAAGACGGGTGGACTTCACGGGTGGAGATATTTTTAAAGTGTCACCTCGCCAAACGAAATTGTGATGAGTACTATGGGTCCAATCCCCACACGGAGAAATTTGTTGTTTGATTCACAGTACCTACAGTAATTAATATTACGAAAAATCTGTTTCAATTATGTTGCTAATGCGGTAGTTATATCTCTGTAAACATTTATTTTTGAAGACCAAGAGCAAAATAATATAGTCTACAATCTTTGTATATTCCTATTTGCTGCAGGTATTGTTTCTTTTTCGAAAGTTATCAGACTATTGTTTTTTTACCTTTATTTATTTCGAGATTTGGAATAGCTCAGAATCTACTAGCGTAAGGTCTAGATTTATCTTAGAAGAATCAGCTAACGTACTTTGCAGGGCCAAATGTCAGTCACGTCTGCACAGATTGCATAATACATAGCGTAAGGCGTCACCTCTAGTCAATTATTCGAGTTAATCATTAATTGTTCTGAGGCTGGTCTGGGTGTACGTGATATACCTGCTATCTACGAGCCACCAGCCACTTCCATCCACGTCTTATTTTAAGTAGAAGTAGTTTTAAATACTAGAATTGGCTTTCGGCTTTGTAAATGGCTAAAAGTTGGTGTAGCTTAGTGTGCGCAAAAGTGTTGCAATATGTAGGATGACAATAAACATAGATTTTAAAACGGTCAAAACCGTTATTTTATATCAATATACCTATATGTATAGGAGCCGGCCGGCCGGCTAGCCGGAAAAAAGTGTTAGCGCAACGAAAAATGCTGACCGCAAGTTGATTTATTTTATTTTAACACCGTCTGTGGACTCTGTGCAATACTACTCTAATTTCTTGTTTACTACTTATCAGTATATTAGTTAGGGCAACTTCCACAAATGGCGGGATTTTAATTTCGATTTATTACAATATTTAGGTACTACATTTTGACACAATTTATTAAATCTACCAAATATATTAAAAGAAAGGAACTTTTGTTTTTATTTAAGAGTTTGATCACCGACAGTAAAGTTCTAAAACTAAAACTTTTATTAGTTTCTTGTTACTTGTTGTTAAAGTCTTGCCCGTTTTTATTGAAACAGGATAGCTGTGAACCACAGAAAAATTATAAAATAGCCCCACCCTACCGTGACTTTCTGTCATTTTTACGACTCTGTCCGATCCTGGACATGTACGGCGGCTCTCCATATAAGGTTGTCATAAATGATACTGCCGGAAGTTAGACTATTTCAGTTTTATTGATTGAAAGATAAACTGACTTACCATAAATTATTCATAGTATACTATATTATATATGTTTATGAAAACGACTCAAAACTTGTACCTCAATTTGATATACTAAAATAACTCGTTTATTATGTTTGGTTTTTAAAAAGATTTCTGTAACGAACAACAAAGGAATATGAATATATATTTATATTAAAACGACTAGGAAAATTAAAATCTGTGGGTTCCGAGAATTTGAAGAAGCGGCACGTGTATTTACCCTTTTTTTTAATTTTGATTATATTACAAAGAGGTAAATTTTGTTGCTATGTTTCGATTGTGAAAAGATTATAATCGAGAACTGAAACTAGCGTTCCTCGACTGTTTTATAACTGTTACTTGGTTTATTTGTATGGTATAACTAACCTGCATATCTACATTTGTTACAGAAAACTCAAATAAACAATTACATTTTTAAACTGTCTTTGGTATATTTTTTAATTCTGTATCTTCCCCTTAAAGAAATATATGAGACTTATTTGATTACTTAGGAGACGTCTTGAGACGAGAAGTGAAATTTAAGCTAGCAGACGGTCTAAAACTATACTAATAGAACATATTAATAAAAAGCTAGGTGGGGTATTGAAGCACGACCCAAAGGGTTCCGTATTAAAGAAGTAAAACTTATATCTTATAGATGACCGTGTACTATAATACGTACCATATACTTATTAAAAAAAACAATCTACTCATCTTGTCAGACAAAACACATAGTCAACGTTATTAGAACCCAAAACAACAAACCCAAAGAAATGAAACTTTTTTTATTCTATTACAGATAACAACATATGTATGCCTAAAATAATATGTACGCATATATTATGTTAAAAATAAATGGTTCGCTATATAAACGGCTTACGAATAAATTGACGAAAAGAAACCTTTAAGCAGGTCGGTCAAGTGGTGCAGGTTAAACGTCCGCTGAGGGAACTTAATCCTGTTAGAAAAGTACAAACACTGAATGCCCTCACTTCCGTCCGGAAGACCCACAATGCTCACTTGACTTACCCCACTGTCTTACTGGCATTCATGTAACTTAAGTACCTTACAGCCTTATACATACATTCATATCTGTGACATCACATTCAGGCGCGGTATGTTTGCGGAATGCATTTTTGGTTTCATAACGTAGTTTTAATATGTTGGTTGGTACTTATAAGATATTACCTATTACTCAGTATTATTAAAATCTATACTATGTGTACTAATTTCGTTTGCAAAAAAAAATCGGTTGTCTGTAAAGTCGGTTTACTGACGATAGTTGAACGTGACAACGTCATAGGAACGCCTCAGAGCGAGGTAACGCCGCATGAGTCATGTTTTTTCGTGCGTGCAGCCGGCTATATCGAATTATAAGACGTTGTCACGTCAAAAATATCTAGATCTGCCCTCTTAATTTATTCTGCTTAGGAATAAAATAAAAAAGTTTGAATCTTAGGTACATTTGATCCATTTGGACTAACTCTATGACTCCACTTGGTAAAAAGTAAAAAAAGTTGAATATCTCGATGATGATTTTAATTTAGGGTTCTGGTAGGGAAAATAGAGAACAAAAGTTATACTTAATATAAAAGCAGCGATACAACGTAGCGTACGGCTTGTTTCGAAATAAAGGTCATTAAAATAAACACAAGAAAGTGTAAAATCAACAAACAGTAGAATAATTTATGTTATGTATATAAAGGCTGTATCTGACTATGGAACACTTAAATCACTGAAATATATAATTCAGATGATTTAAGACGATATATGAATCTACAAAAATTAAAACATAAATAAACAAAAACTACAATGACGAGAAACGTCACAAACTCGATTGAAGTCACAAGAGTATGTAGGTAGGTATTTTGATATGAATGACAGCCTCAAAGATAAAAATAAATATTGTTTTCGATTTATATAGAAGTCAATACACAAAGTAATTAAGCGGTACATAAAGTGGTATTATTCTATTTGACGCTTTGGTTAATTTATCCGATGAGTTAGTGCAAACACAACATAATTATAAATTATTCATGTTCATACAAAGTTAAAGTAATCACGAGCGAGTATGTTACGCAGGGAATTATCGAGATGAGGCTAAGAAAAAAACATTGTTTAATATTTAAGAATATTTTATCACTAGTCTCAACTTTCGATGGAAAGGAACAAAACACAAATACTCATCAAATTGTTTCATTTTTGTAATTGTGTGAGTGTTAAGACAAAGAAAACTAAAAGTAAGAACCCTTTCTAGATGATACTTAGTTACAAAGGGCGTAGACTTGATTATAAATGACGAAGAAAAGTTTAATGAAAAACAAAGAGCTAAAGTAATCGAGAAACAATTTGAACGATCACGCATGAGTAGCTCCAGCACAAATATAAGCGATTGTTTTTAAAACATAATTAATTTCAACGACCCCTCGCTCCACCTAACGGAACATTTAATATTGAGTGCTCATAATTATTCCTTTCACATTCAAACCCTTTTTACAAACTTTCTTTGCAAATACTTGAGAGTAATTTGTTGCAGATTTCTTCCTGTTTTCTTAGACAAGTGAGCTCTTTATAGAGATATTCATCTTACTCTCTAGGATTTTGTACCGACCAATTTTAAGCTTGTCTGATGTCTTTTTGATCATAATTAGTTACAGAAATCTTATTGAAATCTCACCAAGCCCCTTTACACTATTGGTTGGCACCGAAATAGTGGTACTCTTGGTTAAATGTTAAACATTTACTACTCAAATAATGTTTTTATTACTTTTCCTTAATATTTTCATTAGTCAAAAGTGGGAATAAATCGCAAAGAGATGATGAGAGTTGTTAGATATGGACATATAAGTTTCATTTTAAATTACGACAGCTTTAGGCAATTTGTTGCTGCATTTACCACCTCACATACTCACATCTACATTTACATTCTCACCTTCTTTATTTTAATTTTATGATTCTGTATCAAGCTAATTTACTTACTGTTTTTTAATTTTTCTTATTTTATTTTCTTTTGTCTGCAGATCTGGTATTTGGGAGAATTGTAGAGCAGCTTATGAGGACATCGTTAAACATCTCGAAAGGTAAGAAAAAGACAAATGTATAGATCTGGAACCAGATAGTGGTACTAAAATAAGAATAAGACAGCAACAATTGTAACTGTTATTAGTGTTTTGTTCTTATTACAGTTTTCATTCGTTTTTATAACTTTTTGTGTTATTACATAATTGGTGAACCATAGCAAATAGAACTTAACAGTGAAAACTGCCAAATGAAATGTCATAATTTGAAAAAAAAACAAAATCTCTCTTAATTTGCTTGTAGCACACTGCGCAGATATCGCATGAGGGTGTGAAATTAGAGGAGACAATTAGATCCGTGGATCGGGTGTATTTTTAACAAATGACCGCTCGCCGGGACGGCTGCGGGGTGCGAACGATTCATCAAACTCATTCAGGGGCTAATCTCGATGCGAGGAAAAAGCGGCTCTCATGTAAATTGGGCTGATTCAAGGGCCAATCGGTGGGGGAAGGCACTTTTCTTTCTTGTTTAATGGATGGTGATTGATCGCTAAGTCGCTTTGATACTTCGCGGTTTTGACTTCGATTTTTCTGCGTTTCCACGTATTCATACACGGTAACCTGCCAAAAGCTTTTTATTGGATATGCGGTAATTTGAATAGGAAATTGAATTTTATATAAGAATTTTATTAACAAAATTTAATTTTCATTACTACTCTTCTATAGGGTCTTATAATATTGATAGATGCATTAGTTACGCATTTTTTAGTTTTTAATTAGCATGTACACATACAGCAAAGTAAGTTTCAGGTTCCCAAATCCATGTAATTAATGATTTAGATTGGAATATAAAATGGTAGGTAGTGTACATGTAGGTTCGGGGACCGGACTCGGGTAGAATTACAGTCGGACAGCGCGCCTTGTACCGATGTGTCACTGTCAGCCGGCGATCGTCCGACTACGGCCGCTGGATTAGGGCTGTTTTTAAAGAAATTACAGTGTTTTTTATTTATTTTTTACTGCTCTAGTTGTGTGTCCGTTAAAACATGGTTTAAGCAGTGTAATATTATGATTGAGATAGTTTTCAAGCAAAGTTATGTCTAATTTGAACTATGTCTATGTCCATGTCTTAAAAAGTCAAGAATGACATTGAAGCCGAGATTCAGTCTTTGTGCTTTCTAATACAACATTGATTTCTGTTAACTAAGAAGAAAAGTGATCTTGTGATAAATTTGTGAGGGGAATCGGACTTTTATCCCTTTTAGGATCCTCTGACCAAGCTTAGGTTTACGGAGTAGTTTTGTTTTGTGTTTCCTAGAATGGGTTGGATATGTCACCTCATTATCATTGTGGTTTTTAAAGTCATTTTACCAACTTACACAATACTTGATATTTATATTGAAAGTTTTTTCTTCTACTTTTTAATTCGACTTCAAATCTACCCCAATATCGTCTCAAATTTCACAAATAAATAAAATACATAGACGTAGTAACTGATCAGGCTACAGTTATTTTCATTCACAGAATTGTTCCCTTTATCAACACCATATTACACAAGATAATTACTTATAAAAGACAACATTTTTTTCCATGAAATCGATTTCTTTCGACTAGTGAAGGTAGTTTCTCCCTTTGGAATAGCGTAGCTGAAATCGAATGCCGTAAGATCTATAAAGTTCCAGAAGCGCTATACTGATAATGGAGAACTTCCAACGACCTTCGCTCCTTACACAGTAAATGCAGCTTATTCCTTCTACACTATTTGAGGGTTTTACAGAGTTGACAACGTTTAAGCCCTCATCGGCTTATTATAACATTTTAGTATAAAAAAACGTAACATTAGGTAATTCCATAAAACATGATTTTAGTCTTCACAGTAGCTTCATATTAGGCAAGCCATTTTGTAGAATCTTGACATGATTGAGTTTATCCATAACAAAATATCTGCTTCAATAGGTACTTATAAGTACAACATACTAATAATTATATCAGCCTAAAGAAAAGTACCAAGTACCTAGCAGTAAGGTATTGTAATGTTCAAAACATTACATTCGTTTTTAAGAGAATGAGGAGGTACAGATCGATATAAAAACATAATAAATAAAAACTATTAAATGAAACTCGAGTCCAATTGCCAGTAACAACAGGTAATATAGTTAAGTCATATTAATGTCCTTGTCTGTATGGCGGGCTTCCTTGCTCTCGCATTATCTTGGTTCGTTTAACGCATGCGCCGCGACCGGTTCTCAATGCTAACTCCAATTAATTGACAGGATTATCTCTGATTTAATATAATTTGTATGTACTGTTTGTTTTGTTTTCTCTTATACGAGCGCGCTCGTGTTTCATTTGCAATTAAATTCTAATTTATTTAATTACTCTGTCTTAGTTAAAAGTGCTTATTGTGAAAATAACAAGGCCCCAGCATGATGTATCTAGATATAAACAAGCTTATTTATAAGTAGGTATGCGTAAAATTGTAACAAAGGAAAAACTTATAGGTAACTAAATAACTATTCGTTTTAAAGAACCGCACATGATAATGTAATTTTAATGTTAAACAAAAGGGCTTGTGGTTTTGATTTTTTAGTACCTTGGTGCATGTATATAGCCTTTATGGGTTCCATTGTTGTGAGTTCGAACCTCAAGTGGGACAACTATTAATGTTATTCACAAACGATCAGAGGTCAGAAAAACAAGTGTTGCAAAAGAACTTGCAAAAAAAAATAGATACTAACGCTAAAATTATAAATTTCATACAGAAATTAAATCTTCTTAGAACGACGACGAATTCCTACAGAACTGATTTTTTGACAGTCACTTTTTGACATAGATCTCAAGTTCATTTTACTAGTACCTACTAAAATGTGGTTGTGGAACTGTAAGACAAATCAATTTTTTATACTGATTTACTTCTAAATTCTGAGGCTACCAAGGCACTTCAGTCAAAAATATCTCTGTTTGTCACCCATACCTTAAGTCAGAATTCACTTATCGCAATGAGGTCCTCGAGGCCCGTTGTCTACAATTGCAAAGATGTGTCTTAACTTGATGCTGATATGAAATCTTATGCCGAGTACAGGCCAAGGAAGAGAAGGCTTACAAACAATGTGGATGATGTAGGTTTCGAAGCGTTTGCTATGGTGAATGCTCGTGTTTTCGTTCATGAGCCTTCGCTGCCTCTCGTGCAGCATTAAAGGTTGACTTCTTTGAAGTGTTTTAAAATATTTCTGACTGTCTGTTTCCTAAAGAATTTTAATAAATAATATTAATGGACACAATATAAACAGTAATTCAACTAATTACATTCCAATTATTTGAAGACATTCCATAGTTAAGGGCAGTTCTGTTGGTGAACCGAACTATGTCTTCTGTGAAGCTTTAAAGTCGCATACAGCTATCTATGTGATACCCGTGCAGGTACATAGGTGATTTCTTTCTTTCTTCTTTCTTTGTTTCTTACAAAGAACGTTTGAATCGTGGTTAAGCATTAAGGTACTATTTTTGGAGAAACTTGGTTATGTAATAGGTATAACATCAAAACTTCATGTTTTTTTTTATGGGATTGCCCCCTAGCAAACGAGCAGATGGGTCTCCTGATGGTAAGCGACTACCGCCGCCCATGGGCACCTGCAACTCAAGAGTCACAAGTGCGTTGCCTCCCTTAAGTTGGGAATAGCTTCCCCTACTCCTGAGGGAGAGAGGGCGTCAAGAGGGGAAGAGGGGAGAGGGAAGGGTTAGGGCCTCCGGTAACCTCACTCACTCGGCGAAATACTATACAAAAACTTGCTTCACTGCCGGTTTTCTGTGAGGCCGTGGGATCACTCCGGTCGAGCCTGCCCATACTTGCCCGAAGCATGGCTCTCCCACAGTAAATAAGTCCGCCTTGTGCATATGTATTTGCAGGAAGTTAAATAAATAAATAAATATGTACCATGTACATTAACTTTGGATTGGATTTAATATTAATTTTGACTTTAAGATTGCCATGTAAGTTTCTTGACTGATTTATTAGTATTCTATTAATATCTCAACCCACTGAAGATGGGAACAAAAGTTATGAAAATTTTAGGTGTTGCGTTACTAAGGGGGTGTTAAGAAAGATCTATGGATTTCTATGATCTATTGAATTTCCTATGGACTAAAATATAAATATAATAAAAAACGACGTAGGAGCGAGAATTGTTCATATACGACACAGAATGTAAAACTATTGTTCCATCAGATAATTACCCTTTGTATGAACCGTATAAATGCAATGTTTTCACCATCAGACTTTATGGGTGAACTCTTTATCCGGTTACGGAAAAACCGGGTTATAAATCACACAGACAGACACAATTAACATTGGACAAATCGTTCGGATCAATGCATTCGTCCGGTTTAATTTGGTTTCGGTGGGTATTAGCCGGCGATTAATGTGCGCGCGGCGGGTTAAGCCGTGCCGGGCGCTCGGTGCCGGCATACACCGCCCGGATCGGCACACATCGGCCTGACGTCGATCGTTATTCATCCTTGTGCCCCTTGCCATCACAAGATACCAATGTTTGTATACCCTTCATTATGTGATTTTTTTCTGCACAAGTGATTATTTTTGTAAACTTTATCTTTTAATTGGCTAGCATTTTATCATTTCAAATGTATACCTTTTCATATATTGTGGTTAACACAGTAAGTTTTAATGAAAACAATTGATGAACAAATCTTTTCGACATACAAGTTTTTGCCCTGACAGCGTCATGTAACGAAAAGTCAAGAGTGGCGGCAACACTTGCGTGATTGAATCCTCCACCATTAATTTCAGTGAAGATCAAACGGAGACCGAGGGTGATATTTATCAAGGATATTGCGAATTATTTTAATCAAATCAAATTCCCTTCGTTGTAAACAAATGCTTTTGATTAATGAGACGCGCGACAGAGCCTCGCAGCCGTTGTGATAAAACACCCGAGGAAAAGGCGAAATTAATGGTCATAAAATGAACTCTTGTATCCGTTAGATAAAGATGCTGAATGCTTTGAATCTTAAGTGATTTTTCTTCTGTATTTTGAATGATGATAGCGCCGATCGCATCTGGTGACTGTACATTTATATCTTTAGAATTAGCTGGGTGTAATTTGCGCGATTAGTGCATAACTTTGAGCGCGCTTCCAAAGATATTTAGATTGTCATGGTGTAGAATCATTAATAATAACGAGTTTTGATTTTCAGTGGACTAATATACGCAGGGCGTCGGTAAAGGGTGCCGAGTCACGGTGGCAGTCGTCAGCCCTTTGAATACCTTCCGAGTTTGTCGCCGATGCGGTCGTACTGGAATTTTATCTAGCTCTTTGTACTTTGCCCTTTTACAGCGCAAACTATTCGGTTAGTTCTGTTGGTGAACCAAACTATTTATCCTGTTTAGCTTTGAAGTCCCGTAAAGTAATCTATGTGAAACCCACGCAGGTATATAGAACCTTTGAATCGTGGTTAAGCATTGAGGTGATATTTTTAGAGAAACTTGGTTACACCATAACCTTCTCTTATGTTTCAAAAATGAAATCTGTTGGGACTTATCCGGATATGACATACATAAAATTAGAATTAAAACGTTTTAAAACTAAATAAATGGGTAGTGTAAATGGGGTTCGACGTTGTCATAAAATAAGTTGCATCGTCAGCCTATATTAATCTGGATACGGCGTCTGACAGCGCAAGTCAAATTTCTCATCAAAAATAAGAATTAATGGAGAGTAGCATTAATCATTAGCTCGCAAACGGCACGAGGTGTCTGTATCCCATTATTTTGCATTACTAATGATATGTACACAGCGATAAGGCAGCTTTTCGGTGGAAAAATCTGAATGTCACCTCCCTTGATTATATGGCTGCTGCGGCTTTTGTCATTTGATACAGCACGTTGCGTATACAATGGTTAATGTACACACAAGACGGTTTCGATAAGTACAACATATTCCCTTCCAAACATTTGAAAGTCCTGGCAGTCAATTGAAATCTGATAAACTAATGTCTGATGAGCCAGAACTTGTTGGAATCCCAAGGTAATTATAATTACAAATCGGAAGTAACTGAATAATTTGCAACAATGTAACATGTTGCATGTTTTCTTGCCGTTTTTTTCCCCAAGTGATAAACCGCTATATGTACCTTATATTTAAAAATAAAATAATGAACACAGATA
Organism: Callimorpha dominula; assembly: GCA_949752705.1. Taxonomy (NCBI): domain Eukaryota; kingdom Metazoa; phylum Arthropoda; class Insecta; order Lepidoptera; family Erebidae; genus Callimorpha; species Callimorpha dominula. The sequence continues at coordinate 16,107,265 of OX456997.1, forward strand.
TTTATTTCAATTAAAATTTATACGACATTTGAGTTTTGTTCCGTGTATAGCCTAAGAGCTGTTTATGTTAATTGAGAATGTTGTTTTATGCGGGGACGCGTGCCGGGCGTGGTAGAAAACATTAATTATTCCATCCTTCGTTCGGGTGTCACTTTCACGGAGGGCGACTAAAACCACTGACTCCTCGTTGGATTAGCCAAATCGCAATTCTTTTTTTTACTTTCATAAAAACAATTTTATTCTAATACTTTTTTAAACGATTAAGTTATCTTTTTTAAACGAGTATGATATAAGTGTTGTGGTGCTGGTGCTTTTAACCTAAGTCTGCTTTACAGAAAACAAATCCTATTGCCTAAGCACCTATACTTTATCATTATTAGCTCACAATATTATGCGTCATTAATGAAAATAGACAGAAATTGAATCCCGAAGTGTGACATGACGATGGACCCGGTGATCAATTAGCTGCCTTCACTCAATAATTTTTAATAAGTTTGTAACACTAATCACTTCCTACCAAAAGGCGTGACCGTTCTATTTCTAGCTGGCAACACTGCCATTGACAGAAGATGTCACTTTTCCTTTAATTACGCAGCGGCCTCATTTCTTCTCGCCCTATTAGTACACATCAATCAATGTTGCCAATACCTATTTTTTACCCTGCGACTCGGAGTGTTTTTTCCCTTGGCCCGTTTTTGTTTACGGAGATTTTTTAAGTGGGGAATAATTTGATGAGGTCCGCCACCCGACTGTGTTGCGATGCGAGCGGAGCTCATTTGTCATCGTCTTGTCATTTCTGCGTTTCTTTCAAGCAGTTGAATCGCTAAAGTAATTATATAAGTTTTTAGTTGATTTTTTTCCTTTTGAATCATTTCTGCATAGCTTTTATATCGATCTACATCCCATTCGATAAGATCGATGTTTTAAATGAGAGTTTATTTTAGTAACTACTTAGCATCGCAAATGACAAGCAAAAAGATTACATATTTGCCAAGGAATAGTTTTTATGCTTTTATCTACATATCACGAGCCTGTGTGTATTGCAACTTGTAATATGTGTTGTGATAATAAAGAAAACTGAGTATGTCGTAATTCAAATGACGATTCCAAAGTTACTTCAATAACAATATTACACATACTTATATGAATACACATATGAGTTCAATGATAAGAGACTTCATGTCCAGATATATTATTTTTGAAATAAAAACAATATTTAGTAGTAGAGCAACCAGTTTTATTAAAATAGTGCAGTTGACCTAAATATAGTTTGTTTTTTGTGGCTATGATTTAGATGCCATGACTATGAGACGTGAAATAGTTTGATTAGGTGTTCGTCACTATTTCTATTGCAAACATAATTTTAAGAAAATTTTATTTTATTTACATACATATTAATATTTAATATTATGTATTTTTGTCCAGAAAACGTATAAATATATTGAAATTTGGTCATATGATTTCCATTGGTTATATGATTTCGATATTAACACGATTATAAAATGAAAATTGCTTAAAACTATGAATATAAAATTAGCGTGTCATGCTTACATCGGACATTGATGGGGTAAATCAAATATATGAATCCACAGATCAAAAGAATTCATTACAGTGTGTAAATCACAATTTGCATGTGGCGAAGAGCAACCATGAATATGCATCTGGGACGCCTGAGTTTGAACATTCTGTGCTGCGTTCAAATACTTGCACAAAACTGAAAATTGAAGGGTTGGAATCAAATATATTATTACAGATATGAACATTAACTTTATTTATGATGGTGAAATGAGTTGTTACAGTGGAACCGCAATCCCATGTCCAAACAATACTTTGTCGTCCAATCTAATTCTAGACCAAGCAGTAAAAACGAAATTTAAACTATTTGTACTATTTCATACAGACATATTCATCGGTTATAAACACGCAACCTCTTACGCAACCGCAGTACTTCAGTTAGAGAACTGAAGTACCTACTGCGACACCACACTGCAAAAATTTGAACAAGCGTCAAGTTTGAACTTTTATAGGTTCGTTTACCAGTTCATATTTAAAAACTACAACCAGCTTGAAACTAGTGTATTTTAACTAATGAATTCTAAATTCGTTACTCTTTTATTGGTATATGAGATCACTATTGTACGGTACGCCAGGGTAGAAAAATTGCACATGTGTGCAATGCATCTTTAAAGTGCATGTATCATTATGCGAAAGGTTGTTCATCTTTACCTGATGCTAGTAGTTTGGCAAAAATTGCACATGTGTGCAATGCATCTTTAAAGTGCATGTATCATTATGCGAAAGGTTGTTCATCTTTACCTGATGCTAGTAGTTTGGCAAATCAGTTGAACAGTCTAAACACACTCTCGTCATTCAGAAATGCTGACTGGACATCACACCGGACACTTGCCATTCCGTTCGCTTCCTGACCTTTTCCCGTTTTGTTATGCAAATCCGTGTTCCCGGGGGAATAATACAGCGCGAATAAAAAGTATTCCAGTGTTTATTCGCTGACTTCGCGTCGAGTGCGAGTTGTGTGTGAGTACGCATAAATCGGGAAAAACCGCGATATTTTCATGTTAACGTTTGTTGGTGAACGTATGAATAATTCTAATGTTAAATTTTCTATTCCTGCTTATTGCGTTTTTGTGTTTTTTTATTTAATTCGGTGGGCTTAAAACTTATTTTGATTAACGCAATATAACAGGCTATATGATTCAAAGTCAAATGATTTTTTTTAATACCTTGATACTACGCTGTGTTACTTATGAAATCTCTAGTATAACTAAAATTGTAAAATATCAATAAACTTAAATCATTTAGACCGCTCAATAGTAATATTTATTTAACATTTAAAGATATGGTTTAAATTGATTTAAGACACACATCTCACCTAAATTTTTGTTTAAAATTACACGTTAGAACTCGCTATGTTTGTTTTATGTTCATAAACGGCCAGTATTGTAGTCGTCATAAATAATTGACAACAAGCTGGGGTCATCAAACGCTAACCATCGCATGGCTAAATAACAGCTCAACCCTACGCCGGCCACAAATCAAATGTTTTGATAGCACCACGTATTAACGAGACAATTTGATTGCGGACATATCCGAGCCAAATTGCTTCTAAATTATATTTTCTGTTTACTTTCTGCCAAACTCCCTGTTTCGATTTGTAAAGTATGTGTGTACAGATGCGCATTTGTTACTGTTTCATTCATTAACCAATTTGTTTACAGGTGGTCTTTTTTAATTCGATGAACCCGTTTATTTTATTAGGCAATGGTTCAAATAATATGAATGTTGCGATTCAGTATACATAAACAATTAACAGCAAATTATTTATCAATTTTTTTTGTAGCTTGCTTCTACTACACCAAACTATGTGTATTAAATGATGAACAAAAGAAGAGGAACTGACACTGGTGACTAGATCACCCGATTCTGGTAATCACTTTGTGTTACCCTGACTGATTATTAAAATCATAAAAGGGTAATTTACCCTGAAAATTTTAAACTGCTTTTAGACTAAGACTTTTAAATTATATTAGAAGTAGGTATATAACTGTTTCATTTGTGTCGTCAACCTACTTCTGTTCCATAATAGAAACTGAACTTGTTTTATATCTTGACGGATTGGCGCTACATTTCACTGGTTAAACGTAGTCTGACAGAATTCTTAAACCCCAGTAATTATCTTTTAAAAAAAAGTATCACCGACTTCAATGTGCTTTTTAGTGGCAAGTAGATGTATTTTGTTTAAATATAATATGTGTAGGCCAACTAAACGCACTGCTCTAATGAGACAGCGATGTTTCAGAGCAAACGAAAACATCATCGATGTATACAATTTTTTAGATATTTGTTGGTTCTTAAGAAACCGTTCTACTGGGACCACCTGGGATATATAAAACACTTTGAAACACAAAAAGAATTTTCATAATTGGTTCAGGCGTCTTCGAGTAATCTGTGAACATACATAAAAAAAGATTCCGACGAATTGAGAACCTCCTCCTTCTTGGAAGTCGGTAAAAAAAGAGTAGTCTACTTTATTGTGAACCACTTCCTCCACTTTTTGAAAGTTGAAAAGTCCTTAGTGTTACTTATCCCAAGTGAGAACCGAACTCATAATACTTGTAGCAAGTGTAGTGATAAATTTAACTGTTAGGTACCTATTCTTGGAGTCAAATCTCTTTATTTATCTGTAGTATTATTGCGAATGGTTAAGATAAAATCTTCAATAGGTGGCTCTTATTATCTTATCTCATTATCAAGTTGACATATTCGTGAAAATATTAAAGTATTATAAATATTTCTTTTTGTAATTAGACGACGTGTAACTGCCAAAACAAGGTATCAGACAAGCACTACTACATTATAAGACCTTTCGATTTCATTTGTTGAAAGTATGGTGTTATCATGGATCTGATTTTATCTTAACGAGTATGTGAATTTTTGTACCGGTTACTAAGTTCTAATTAATTAATTCGTTATTCTCTGATCTCGTATGTTCACTTTAGTTTTTTGTTCTTTATTTAATATTCCCAGACAGTTCGATCTAATATGATAATTTTTATCTTGCACAAAAAAATTATTCTTATTTTTCTAAATCACTCTTTGATTGTATGGTTTGAAATATATCTATGATCAATCTTTAAATAATTAAATTAATACATTAGTTTTATTAACGTTCTATGCGTTTATCTAAAGTTAGTTGTTAATTTTATCAATGGAGTGGACAAAACTATGATCGATGCATCACAATCTTCGTTTTTAGTTTTAGATAAATCGACACAGATACTGCGTTTGTCCGAAAGATAACATCAGTAAAGAGACAGGAGTTTATATCTTGACATACGTATTATCACAATCTAGTTTTCCATTACAATTTCCTGTTGTTTACGTACGGAAAAATTTCCTCTCAGATTCTTTTACGAAAATTGTAGAATCTGCCGCTGCAGATATTCGTAATGAAATACTTCTTTCATCACTCCTGCTCCTCCTCCTCTCTTTACTTCGACTCCTTCATCAATCCTTTCATCTAACTGTGTGTGAACTTTGGTGAACCTGTCAATCGGGGAATTCGAATTCGAGCTGAAATCTGGTATCGCAACTTCCGAAGTCTATAAGCAAACTCTAAATTTTTGCTGTTGTTTATTATTATTGCTGTTTGTAATTTGCCATGCCGCACCGTCGAAAGTAAACCTAAAAACTTACCCTAACTGTGTGATATAACTATTTTGTGTACAGATAGATATCAGTCGCGTTCGAATTCAGAAAATGCTATATTATCACGACAGAAAATAAAAGGTGCACATCACTATACCATTATCGTCTCGTTCGAAACATGTTGCGGTCAATGCGAGCGATCACTTCGATCACAATCATTAGCCATGCGTCGAGCTTTGGCCGAGCAGCCGCTTCAAACGATGCACTACATCGACTGTCTACTTACTCTAAGAAAATCATGCGAATCGACGAGTTCGTATTGAAGCGGCTAGAAGATACGGATATCCTTGTCGCTTTATATTATCCAAGGAATTGAATTGGAAGTGTGCCGATGGATGTGAATTTTCTGCGGTCGCACCACATGCATGTGCATTGAAGCCATATTTATGCAATCGGCGGTTACTGAATTGTTGAGCTAAGATTACAATACATTTTGAAACGTTTTAACGGACACATCTTTATGGAAAGTACTTAGCAAATATTACCTTTATAAAATGCAACGAATTAAAGTTAAAGATACAACGAAACTTTTGAAATAAATATAATATAATTATTTGGTTCTCATTTAATACAAAAATTGCTTATTTCTGAAGGCATTGCGGCACAGAGCATAGAAATAAATTATTCTCTTTAAAAAAAAAAAGAATAACGAATTTCCTATCTAATATCCAGTTATTTAAATACTAAGAATCGAATTCTGATAGAAAACAGCCGTACCTAAATGGCCATTCCAACAAATTTGCCTAATAATTGTACAATTAAATTCAACATTATCAAAACGCATTCCCATTACAGATAATGGTAATGGTCCCTAAAAAGTAGGGGTCTACGACTCGTAGAAGCAATTTTGCATAATTATCCAACATTGCGCCGCGCCGCGTCCGGAGAGACGACGCGGTGGCGCTTAAATCCTAATAACATCGGACCCGATCAGAAACTCGTTACGCTGTGGTAATCTACTGCTAACAAATACCTTGCTGTTTCAATACCCTCACGGTGAATTTTTGTTGTTTTTGACAGAACAAACACCTGATAGGAATTATTCTTCTCATTGTCATAGTGCAGCGATCTACACACGCAGGCAGATGTGTGTGTACTTTCGGCTACTTGTCAATATTTTTCAGTCGACGACTTCCAAAATGTTGTCAATTCGGGTGATTCTTTGTTTGCTTTTGTTAAGAAATATTTTGGTTGTTTAGAGGCCAATTCATGTTCCTTTGTTTATAGATAACTTTTTTTTTTATCGTGTGGAAACCCCCTCGGGTCATCACCCCACTGAAGCTGCCAGTGAAGTGGTATGTTGGAATCGAACCGACTAAAACCACATGGTGTTCCGTCATAAATAAGTCTATTGCAAGGGACTCGGGTATACCCTAGGATTTATAGACAACCTATAACCGTATGTTTGAAAAAAAGTGGCGAATAAAGGTATATATAGGAATTTGATTTTTCTTTTTAATAAATACAAATTTAAACATAGTCCTTTTGACACTGCCTAGTGGCACAGAATTCACTTTATATTTGACTATAACAGTAATGATAAGTATTTATTTTGGGAGGTCCAATTTCTCGTTCCAATGTGTGGCATCCCCATTCTACAGACGACCGTAGTTTACAACTCTACAGAGTTTTTGCTAGCAAGTAGTACGACAGAGCTCATTACGCTTGAGCGACAGTTTTTAAGCTATAGTAGTATGAAACAGGTTTTTAAATAGACTTAAACAGTATTTATATCTTTTATAAATATTAACTTGAGGCAAATTTATATAGGTTACCAGTCAAAGTGTGTCGTAGCCCCGTAGGTGTCTATCATTTAACAATTTATTTGTTCATAACAAAAGTAATCTAACGTTACAAGAGCATCACGTTTTACGACACATCTGATCGCGAGCCTTGGAGCTAAATCTTAAAAAATCGTCCATCTTCACAGCTTTTCAACGACAACTTAAGTCTTCTCACGTACTTGTAATAACGTAATGAGCTCCTAAGCTCCCAGAGACATATTTTATTTTCCACCAAACACATTTTGTATTTCATTCCACGTTTCATAAACGGAATTTGCATGTCCCTTGTATTTGGCAAGCGTAATGCCCGGGTCGCTTAGTGCACTTTTATTACGGTATTAAATGATGTAATTTTTTTCGTATTATATTATTCAAATTTAAATAACTGTCTCCGGTTTCCCCTGCGAAGGTCCCACTGTCTCTACTGTTTCTTTTCGACGCCCCCAAATTTGGTTATTTTGGTTGATATTTCCGCAATAGAATAAAACTTGCGTAGAGAGGCTTTGTTATTAAAAATTGAAATAAATAGAATTTGTAGAACTGATGACCCTATAACACTTATGCTATTTTCTCGCTATTGTAGTACACAAGCAGATTTTATCTCATGTCCGGTTTTATTACTAGAAGTTTTAAATAGATCAAAGAAATTAAACATAAAGCTAACAAGAGCTACAAACGATATATATCATAAATAAATTATGCTTCTTTATTATGAAAAATGTGATAAGTTGTCGTCATGACGTCTCCATAGATTCTGTGTTTCAAAATTGGAGAAGTTGGGAGGCCGCAATTTTTACAAATGACGTCGTGACGTTTATAGGGGTGCGACGCGACGACCGGCGACAAGTCATCATGTTACTTTCTTTCCTATTATTTTGCATTCGGCCACCCTAAATGTTTATACTTACGTATTGATTAGGTAAATTATCATTTTATTGAAGAGTCGTAATACGTAATTTTGCTTAGGCTTATTTGTTGTTTTATTTCGTTTAAGTATGTTTGTATAGTAATAGAAAGTATTTTTTTCGAAATAAGCGTCGAAAATTAATGATATGATTTAGGTACCCCAAAATCATAGTGTAAAGGAAAAGCTAATCTGCTAACAGCGCCGCCATTTCTAGGGTTACAATTAACCATTAGCCGGCTGTATTATTGACTGCCACCTCAGCCTCCATTTTCGCCTCATAGTTGTCAGTTACCCCAGATCCTGCAGGTCTTCACATTTCCTATGAATTTTCATATTTTTGTAATGTCTTTTTTGTAACACAAAAAAAAGGATTAGGAGAAAAGTATTCACAATTTACGGATCACGAATTGTTAATAACTAAAAAATTTTTTTTTTTTACCGTTGCAGTGAACAATCGGTCAGGTCTAGGATATTTTTTTTGTGTGTAGCCCAGGATTACCTAATAACCGAAAAAACACCAGTTAATATAATTTTGAGATCAAATAGAAGAAAATCCTCTCTCGTCTTTAGCTCTAAATTTCAATGTTCGAAATCGCATTCTTGTTTTTAGATTATCTAGATTCCGTTGTTTACATAACTAATGTGTACAAGGAAACTACGCAAGCCATTGTTTCTATAAGAGTAAATCTCGAAGATGGTACATTATCCGTAATTCGAGATTACATTTTAATACAAGGTATTAATCTGTTTACTAATTGCTATTATTATTTTTTTAATATTCTCGCAGTAAGGTCATTTTTATCAGATATAAACTTTCACGGATATAAATGTTGTAAATCGGAGCTGAAAAACATGAGTGTGTTTAATAACTGTGTGAAGTTATTTTTTTATTTAAATTTATAACAACTATGAAAATGAAAATAGGGAAAGTAAATAAATGAAATTACGACTTCGCTTTTTGTTTTTTTTCTTTATCTTGCGATTTTTTTATTATTTATTATAAAAAACAAACCCCTAAAAGGATTGCACATTTAAAATTCTATATTTTTAGAAACTCATCTCACGCTTACTGGTAATCTTTTTGCAAGGATCACACAAAAGATGTAAACAAAGATTATTTATAATATTATACTAAGCGGATAATTATTTTTTCAAGCCAGCCTGACCTATTTGTCCAACGGGAATAATGTAAAAGAAAGAGTTGGGATTAGATGAAAATTAGTTATATAAGATCAAAATTGCTAACTGAAATACGTATATTGTTCAGCAGTCTAAAGTCTCTCCCTTATTGTGTAATAAAATGCAATACATCCTTAAATTGATGCACCGCGTTATTACTTGCCAATATTGCCTTTACATCATTTCAAAAGCACAACATTACGTTATCTGCATATGCTTGGAACTTTTTACTCATAACAAAAGCCCCTTTGCTACTTGTATTTTCTTTATAATTTATTCCATTTCTCCCCCACACATTGGCATCGGTCGCTGATATTTTTTATTCGATTAGTAAACCCCTAAGGTGTTTTTAGCCTTTTTTCGCTCGATTTTCTTCGAAGCTTTGTTGACTGTTTGGAGGGTTACAATGCTCATTTCTTTTGGATGAACAAGCTTATTTATTCTTTAACTTATAAACTCCTTCGTCAAGTTCGAGGGCTGTTTCGGAAATTCAAGAAAAACTTAGTTGCTATGGAATCAATGTGAATATTTTTTTCATACTGAATGAAAATATATACCATGACATCTAAAACGAATCTTACAACTAGTTTTATTTTAATTTAAAGTAAATAAACCCTTTATTTGTAAAACAATAGTCATAAAATTTTGATATCTCGAAACCGCGATACTTACACACTCGATTTGTTGCGGAGGAAACAGGGAGGATGAGACGAAACTTTTTGATGGATCGGACCAAGTTTGTTTTGCATGTGAGTGATATGTCTGAAATAATAAATGTTGAGGCGTCGACGTACCCCAGCCCTCCCTCGCAGGGGTGAGCTAAAACGATTTTTGATTTGGGTGTCAAGCAAATGTTTTACGCAGTGACGCTCCAACAGGATTTGATTTTCTTAATCGATTCTTGGGAATGCAAATTCGTCGACACTTAATTATGACTGTACAGTTATAAGGATACAGGCAGCGTTTCTACGGCTTTAATCAACATTGCATTCTGCGGAACTTGGGAATGTAAAATGACAACACTATTACCGAAAGCTTTGTTTAATACTTGCGCTAATCAGATTATGCATACAAGAACGGTTCGGAACGGTCGGTAGTGCGGCATTAGGTTATGTGAACGGGCCAGTATTAACTAATCAACGTGCGTTGGCTTTGCTGGTAGATTGCAACGCATTGTCCGCGCTCGTGACCCCGGAATATCTGTTTAGGCCACTACCCATTCTGTAATGGCAATGGTTAGCGGTAACTATGTTTACCTTCGTATTACTTCATTATGTGCTTTTTATGCTAAATAATGCTACGACGTTAGTTAGTTATTTAGCGATGAGCAGCCTCTGATACGGGGGATTAAACTTCTGCCTATTTATGTCGAAACAATGACGATGGTTCGATAAGACTTATATTAGACAAGTATACGCGTTGTCATTGGCTCTTACAGTGAAGGATTGCGGGGCAAATTTCATGTTTGAGAGTTCTTTGCTATTATTAAATATCCTCTAAAATGAGAAAATAGTGTCCTACATGACCTTAACTTCTCGGAATATAGACCCATGGCCTATTTCCTATAATGTAGGTATAGCATCCTTTTCCGAAACATTGTAAGTTATTTGAAATTTTTTGGAGATTTGATTGAAATAGAGTTTTAAGTCTGTTTCATTTATTTGAAGACTAAAGAGTGTTATCTACGTCAAGATAAATTAATAAAGAAAATACAGTACGACAAAATTCTTAAAAAAAAAATCGGTTGTCTGTAAAGTCGGTTTACTGACGATAGTTGAACGTGACAACGTCATAGGAACGCCTCAGAGCCAGGTAACGCCGCATGAGTCATGTTTTTTCGTGCGTGCAGCCGGCTCCATCAAATTATAAGACGTTGTCACGTCAAAAATATAACATAGTTATAACAAAAATAATAAGATATATAGGCCTTATATAAGTTTATCAAACAGATGTAACACTAATTTTTTAATAAACAAATCGTTTTCAAAGTGCCTCTCCAAAAAGGTACAATAAAAATGCAAATCTTCTTATAACAAATCAGACTCACGCCACCGTTATTTTTTTATTTTTGTAATTCAAAGTACGGAACGATTCGTCGCCAATTTGGTTTTTGACAAGTGAATGAATAATATTATTTCGTGGCAGACTGATGATGCCTGTCGCGAACAGATGGGGTGATTGTTAATTTATCTAGGTCTGAATTTTACATGCATCACAACTTGATTGTGTGTTTAATGCAAACTCTTTATGTGCAAAATTGTTTGTGAGACATTGTGAACTTTGTTATATCCGTGGGCATAGATGTGCATTGTCTGCTATTATGGCAGGTCGGGCACAGCAGATTTCTGCTCGAATTAGAGATGTCCGACTGAGGAGTATGACCTACACCCTATATAAAATCAATGTCAGACAGAATTCATGGCGAGGTTGAACTTTGAATTTGGCTTTGAACACAACGGATTATTAGGACTGGTACCTATTTGTTAATTCATGATACTTCTGTATTATATCATATCATCGATACCTTTAAGTAAATAATAATAGTTTTGGTCACATCGAATATGCATTTTTTATTGTTCGCACACCCTAAAACTCTACTCGTTTTTATATTCTACTCAGAAAACCGTGTAGTTCAAAACTTGTTGAAAGGAAGCTGATAAAACTTAATAGATTGATCATCAAACATCTCGAGTTCTCGTAATCAAACATTTGAAAATAAGCCATATCTGTTTTAATTCCATCTTGAACTAACACCATCAATCAAACCAACACTTTTGTAAAGATAAAAATAAAATGGAGGAAGTGGATATAATTTATTATTTTATTGATTTGGAGTTATCTTTTGTCCGATCGCGTTGCCATGAGTCGATCATTTCTCTTTGATTCGTTAGGGTACCAAGGCACCTTGTTAACGGGCCTTGATTCAGATAAAACAATAGTACATGCTTTATAGTAATAGATAACTTCTGGTCGGTACTACTGGACTGCCAGGGGGTTGCAGAATACGGGGCTAAGTACCTTGGTTCGCCAGGGTCACTCTCCGAGGTCGTCGGTAACGTGAAGGGGTTACTGGGATTCTTCGGGGAGTTAGGGTGGCTCGAATAGCTTTTATTCCCACCAACGCAAAATACGCGCCTCGTCGTGGAGTTGCGGAAAACTGCCCGTGAAAACCTAACCTAACCTAATAGTAATAGATAACTGTTGAAAAAAAATGAATTTCTTATGTAATCAAGTAAGCTAAGGCACCTCACAAATATGGTGGTAAGACCCGTCATAGAGAACTGGCTAGAAAGGCAACATGGCTGCATCTCTTACCGGCTGACGTACATGGTTTCGGGGTACGGTTGCTTCGGAAAGTACCTGTGTCGCATTGGCCGACAGCCAACACCCACATGCCACCATTGCGGAGGCTGTTGCGAGGACACCGCACTTTGATGGAGTGGCCCACGTGGGTGAACCAATGCCGTGCCCTCGTGGAGGCTATCGCTCATTGGAGACCATGGTCCGAATCGAGAGCGCATTGGATTCCGCCACCTCATTCCGCAAAGAAGTGATGCACACCAAAGAGGCGGCGGATAGGGAACGAGAAAGAATCAGTACTCTGCTATCGCAGGAGACACACCGGGCACCGGAGAGCACTTAACGATTCCTGCGCTGACCTGGTTCGGTAGCATAGGCAGGCCTACAGCGGTGCCATGACGCATCCTGCACATGCCACTCTATGTCGGAGGAGGGCAAGGCCCCCACATAATATTTGACGCCGCCTGTCGACTGGTGCGGAGGTGAAGTCTGTCCTTTTAGGGCATACCTTGACTCCCGACTCTAGGCTATTGTGATGTAAACTGCGTGCTTTTAGTTTGAGTCCGTCATAACTGCTTCATCGTGCAGTCGGTGAAGTTGTACCCGTGGGGGTTTCCACGCGTAATTTTTTTTTTGTATTAATGTTTCTAATTCCTATTTGCCTGCCTATTAAAATATAAGGGTGATAAAAGTTATCTTCATTGGAATTTTTCAACTTTTTAAAGACATTGTAGTAGTGTTTGCATAAGTTACTTATGGCTAGACTTCCATTGCGAGTCATTTTGTGTGTCCGTTGCAATGTAGTCATGTTTGATTATATGCACTTTGAAACTAACTTTACGTACAAACCCATATAAATATATCATTATCCATTTAGGTGTATATATTTCATATTATAGGCTTGTAGGTTCAATGTACATATAAATTTTGGGGGTAAGAAATATTTTGAACAATTTTATATTATAAAAACATGATCAAAAGATTTTAACGGCCTGAAGAATTATTTACATATTAATGGCGACGGAAATGAAAAATATATTAAATTCAAACGGAGCTCCGTGACTCGTCAGTAAAGTACCAAACGACTCCATTTGGAGGGTTCGCGCATAGAGTAATAAGCAATTCAGAGAATATTGTGACATATGGATTAGCGTTCAAATTAAATTTCATTTGTTTATGAAATGTATCCTAAAAATAATGTAAAAACTTGTATAATAAATATATATATAAAATAAATTCATAACATTCAAATGTCAATAAATAAATACATTTTAAATTTTAACGTATATAATTGTCATTAGGCATCTCTATTTAAAATAAATAAATTGTTGTTTTAAAAGCTTTGAAAATCCTATATATATTTTTGAATTTGTAGTTAAATGTAAACTATGGTTAGTTAATGGTCCTGTATTTTGTATACTTACCTGCAATCCAGTCTGTCACCTTGGAAGGTGTATTATATTTATATTACTAGTTATATTTATACAGAATGTATTTTAAAAAGGAATACCTACTTAAATTACTGAAAGGGCATGATTCTAAGCATGCAGTTACAACAAGAATTTTGAAAAAAAAAATAACTATTCGTTTGCAAAAGTATCTGGAGATTCATACTTTATGAATCTCCAGGTATTTTTGCCTTCGTTTTTCATAAAAGTAGGTGGAATGTGTAAAGTTAAAGATTTTAAATCGTACATATTTTTTTATTTTGGAATTTTTTTTTCCGTTACTAAGAAAATCCTTAAAAACAAACATCAAACATTTTTTAGGTTAGTTTTTATAGATTTTCTCAATAACAGAATGAAATATTTACTTATTTTGGTTTTAGCAATAAACAACGCTACAAATTAGTGATAACTAAAGACTCAATACACAAATTTTGTTTCAGAAAGTTATACTGAATGGCCACAAATGAATTAGATCATAGTTACATAAAGTTTCGAGTACAACATCGAACTTAATATAAACATAAATAGAGATCGACAGTGCTTTAATACTTCGATCTTATAGTATACACCCTCTGTTTTGTCACTACCCTGTAATCCGCAAAAGGGTTCCATGAAGGCTTAAAACAGCCACTTATTATGTATGTTACATTTCACTTTCAGACGTCATTTATATTCAAATGCTCAAAAGGCATTACTGTGCAAAAATTGTAGTATTAACCCCTTTGAAAGGAATAACTTAATTTCATAAAAAAATATTATATCTATACCAATTTTATCACTGCAAAGAGTTTGTTTGTTCATCGGTATAATTTACAATTTTAAAGGTATCATTGAAATCAAACTCATCCCAAATAATAATAAAACTATTCTAGATTTTAGCTTAGTATCTTTAAGGTGCTGTTAAAAAAAATTACTCTTCTTACTTTAGTTTGATTCACAATATGGTTTAAGAAAAAAACCCGAAGTTTCAAAACAGAGGGAACAAACAAAAAAGTTAATAAGTAAATATTAATAAAAACAGAATCGGAACGGAAGCATCAAAAGTCCAATAATTCACAATCAAAAAGGACCTACAGAATTAGGGTAGCGGTATGAGAGATCGGCATACAAAATGATTACATATACCGACTTTATCCGTTCACAAAGAAACTCAGCGGGGTTCTATGATATTATACTTCTTTCTGCCTTTGTAGTAGCTCCACAACGCAGTGGGAAGCATGCTTTATGGTTTCAAATGATAAAATTGTTTGTAAGTAGCATTGTAAGGAATCATTTTATGCGGTAGCGTGACCAACTTAAAGATATATCAACTTTTAATATTCTTAACGAGATATCGAATCACTCCGATGAACTTTTTGTAAATGTATGTTTTGTTTGTTGCAGATTGCGTGACGAAAGAGGCGACATGGAGCGAGTGATGGCGATGGATAAGGCTCGGGAAGGTTCACATAACGGTGAGAGAACAACATCGTAATAGTCATGTAATTAGATATCGTTCCACTCGTAATGGTTTTAGATGGTTTAAATCGTAATTAAAAATCAGACTAAAGTAAAACTTGTCGCGAAACTTTCTGATTCGTTTGATTAGTTGCAAATTGGACGTTATACGGTTTCGCTATAATTAGTCGTTTCAAATGTGTACCTGACTTTTTAATGACCTATTTTGATGTACCTGACCATAGCTAGTTTTACGTAAAAAGATTCAGAGCCAAATCATAGGTATATAAAAGTGCTTTTAGGAACCAGCTTTCTTAAGACTCAATGAAGCTGGTACGACAGAAGAATTACTTTCGATCACTATATTGAAGCCTGTCTACCGCCTAACATAGAAAACATTCAGAGAGTAAGAAGGGTCTTACTTATCTAAATGTTTTCTAGGCCTGGTACACATAGAAGACAATCAACACTTATCATGCATATGCGCTGAAGAAATTTCCGCAACCACGATATAATGAACCAATACTGCAGGAAACGAATTTAGTTTTGTCTACTTCTAATCTCAAACAAAGTTTAAACACAACAGTATATAAATTAAAATCATAATTAGTGTTCCCTAATATGGCCTTTTGCTATTGTAAAGTCACATTTATAAGAAGTACCTAGTAATTTTAGCTAAAGCTACACTATTGAGAATATTAGCTAATCCTACAATATACCTACCACAGGTTCTTCCCCAGGCCATAGTCCAGTACTCAACTTGTCAAAATCTGGTTCCGGCGGAGAACGTGAAAGGATGGAACGGAGCGACCGTGAACGCGATCGGGGTGAAGGTTCAGCGAGTGGCCGAAGTTCAGCAGCCTCACGTCGAAGCCCACAGCCGCCTCGACTGCCGTCTGCTGCGACAGCCGCCGCCAGTCCGCGATCGCATTCAGACGAAAGTGATGCGCCGCTCTCTGACCAAGAAGATCACAATGTCAAAGACGAAGACGATGGTAAAAATATTATTTGTTTTAATTAGTAAAATAAAATACTAAGGTTGTAGCTTAGAATTGTCATCTACAGTCAGTCAGAACAGTTTAAAACTATCGACATTTGGTCGAAGTCTAGAATAGAATTAATAGAATCTTTAACTTTCCGGTTCTCGCTAATAAGTTAATTCTTGTATTATTGTCGAAGTCTTTACAAGAAACTTATGATGATCAAAACTGTTCTAGAGTTCAGATAATAATCTCGAATTGTTGATTCTGTAAAATTACGTTAAAGTAATAAAGACGCAACACGCAGGAGGAGCCTTTAAAATGGAGGTAATAGGTTCATTGTAGTATCGAAAAAATCTGTTCTCTTCTACCAGAATGTCTGTTAAAAAATGATCATAGGTTAAGGGATCAAAATAGTACATTTTATTAATAAAACTGCCCACATTCTGTATCTTCCTATCTTTATCTTTTAAATAAGAATGAAAACTTGACTAAAAAGTTTTGCAGAAAATATTAATTTCCAATCTATCAGCGGTGAAGATATTTTAATTTCGTAAAAATTAGATGTATCGATAAATTAGCCTGGGTGGATCCGTTGTAATCACGGCACGACAAGAAAGTGTCCGTATTACATTAACACAGCACGGTATCACCCGTTCAATAAACTTGGCATGTAATGTACTACAAAATTACCCAGTAATAGCCCTGGAACCTTCAGCATTCATAGTTCGGAAATTATCAGTCATAAAACCGTGGTTCCTTTTATTCTAGACTGGGTAATACTTGTGTAAAATAGCTTCTCGACGAAACAATGTATGTACGAACCACTGTTAATTATTTTATAGTCCAACATAATAAATTGATCTTGACTGCAGCATATAAATTAATAATATCGGATGTATACAATTCTAGTGTAAAACCTATACGTAGAGGTACAAAGTATTATAGTCAAGAGCGAGCGCATCCTGGGGGACGATTAGCAAATGATCATGCACTTGCGTTCCCATACGTTTTAATGTTTTGATCCCTAGACACCGCACGTATGCTTGTAATGGTCCTATATAATAAAATCTTATTACCAGAATCGCCCGCAATGGCCCTCACTGATATATGAATAGCGCTTAAAAGGACCCGATTCAATTTTACACGTGAACACGAAACCTTTCGTTGTACTTTAAAATGTATTGTTTCACATAACCCTTAGGTCAAAATATAAATTAAAATGAGTGTTACCGCTAAGTTCAAATAAAAAAGAGATTACTAAAAGTTAGCCTTGAATATATATATATATATAAGTTCAGTATACGTTGAGTTAATCACCATATTTCATGAACTATTAACACCATTAAAGACAAGTGATGGATGGTAAGACAATTTCTTTGGTGACAAGTATTAGATTCGTTTCATTCTCAGTTTTTTATTCATAAGTTTATTACTGTAGTTAATACTTTAATCAATTTAGTATACAATCTTTCAGCATCATCAATCAAGTGAAAACTAATTATTGATGCGACCATTGACTTATAAATCTTAGTAGTACAATTTATTATCATGTGTTAAGAAATAGTATGCGGAAGTTATAAAATAAGTCATATGAATATTACTAGTATAGGACAAGTACTAACTATGAAAATAAATTTCTAATTCTAAAACTATTTCTAAAGCACAATAATAAATAGTTAAAGCGTGCAACTGCATACTATGGTAACCGACACGATGGTGCAAATCATAACATTGATCCACAAATGTAAATACTTGGTGCATACAATAGCTAAATTAAGTGAAACAATAAGGATTGTGTATTGGTTATTACAAGCTGCACACAAAATGCTCAGAGAGCGTGGGAACGAGTAACTGGCTACGATTTATAGGAAACACCGACGCGGTCGCAAAATTACGGGATGAGCCCCGGGAATTTTTCATAGATAAAGGATCCAATGAGAAAATCCATAACTCTAATCTGTTTGCATTTAATTGTGGCGCAAGATTATGTTATAGTTTATTAACAATTAATTCTGTCGATACGTAATTCACGCTAGTCACGATCACCCTGGTCTCATTAAAAAAAATACTTTTTATATGAGTTAGTGTCATTCAACTTTGATCTTTGTTCATCTGAAGTTAACTTTTCGTTTCAATCAATATTCTAATCTCGAATCTAATTTCGTTTTATATCCGTGAACTCTTTTAGTCGAACTCACGGTGCGATTGATTATGTGTCCTTGGTATTAGTTATAGAGTTTATGTTCGTTTGTTAAAATCTCTTAGGTTCCTGTTAATTGGCCTTATTAGGGAGATGGTGTTGTGACAACCCGAGAGTGCTATCGTGCGCATCGACAATGACGAAACGATGTTGTCTTCATTATTTGATGAGCGGTCACTATCTTGTCAGTTAAATTAAATGTATCGATAGATTATTTTAGACCGTGAGAGACGCCAATCGAAACACTTTCTTTTTTTATGTGTGAGGTCCGTTATTGACATAAGGGGTACATTATTGTAATTATCTAGTCATCTTTTAAAGAAATTTAGGCACACGAGAGTGCGAGCGCAAGTTTTCGAGTCAAAAGTACTCCAATGCTATATTCGAACCATCTGGAGCCATGTTCACACAAGACTCAGGATCGGATATACTTATCAAAATAAAATTCTGTATATGTGTGTATGCCGTAAGGGCCTTCTTACTACACCATGAGTAAAATTTTATACATACATTTTGTTGTGGCTGACTGACAGATCATCAAAAATTTATTTCTTCACTTCTAAGCCATCTAGAAACATGAAATTTGGTACAGAGCTAGGGTTTATCAAAAGGAAATGCCTTAAAATCCGATAATCGGGTCGAGTTATCTATCTATCATCATACATGACCGCCACGAACTTACGAGCGTAGCGAGCCGCGTGTCCTTCCTCAACTTCTGACAAACAAAAATATCTGAAATCAGATCAAAAACATAAATGTAAGGGCAAGTTCTTTATAAAAACGAAAATAAATCAGGATTTAGCGTCAAGTTCAACCATATTTCAAGTTAAATCTTGTGAACGGTTTAATATGAAGTTGACGAGTTCTTTTTTCGGTTTAAGTAGGTATGAAATTAGTTACCCATGCAAAAATAAACTCGGCAAGTACAAGTATCAATTTATATTACATTCTACCTACTGGACTAACTGTTACCAAGGTAGTTCTTAATGTCATCGTAAAATTTAAACGTGCATGACATCAGATTTTCAAAATGTCTTTGTCTGAAATGCCAAGAGAGTAATTATGGAATAAAATCGATACGATTTTCAAATAGCTGGGCTGTTCTCATAGCCAATAACTTGCGGCCTAGTGCAGCGAGGCATATAAATCGGTTAGAGACAGCCCATTCGGTGTCGAATGGCAAGAGTCCCTATTCTGTTAATATGAAGATTAAATCCGCAAAAATCAGTGGTAATCACTGTTTATGCCTACCTTTAATAACTATCTTGAATTTAGATTAGATTTAGATTATTAATTTTTTTTTTTGAGGTTTCTCATGTAAGTGAATTATTCAAATTCTTATGAGAAATAAAGATATCTCAAACCTCATTATTCATTTTGCTTTGAATCCAGATTGTCAGATAAGTAGGTATGGCTAACACTTGAATATACTAAAAGCATCTCACTAGGCCGCCATAGTGCTGGTCACCATGCTGCACTGTCCCTGTTCGCAGTGAGGATAGTGTACACCACTCTTGGATTCTGCTTTCCATCAGGCGGGGCAGAGTCATTTTGGCAGCTCAAATATAAAAAAAAAAAAAATACAGACATAGGTACAAGTAGTACCTCCAAAAAATCATTGCCAGTGATTACAGTGATGCTTGTACATTTTAGTATCAGTTTGGTGCAATTAGAATTGACAGAAACTAATAAAATAAATTGTAACTACATACGATTGTTAGGCTGACGTTATTGGAATGTATGTAGGAATAAGCAGGCCACGCTTGGCGAACTCCAGCAAAGCTTTGCCAATGATCACCGATAGCGATGTTCATCGTAATAATTGCGAACAGAATGATACATACATACATTCTCGTATGCGCGATTTTTAAATGTCCTCCTTTGTCAGATTAGAAACGCCTACATTTGCTTTAGAAACGTGATTAATTTATTGCAGCAGTTGAAATTAGACAGCAATTAATTAAAATTATTCACAATAAAGGTTAAGTGTCAAAGGGAATTTTTTTTTTTCTAAAGTTCGTCAAAAGGTACTGAATTGTTTTGTCTCTGCCTAAATATAGATAAAAAAGACCTTCTATTTAAAAATCGAAAAAGTTTTGAATAATAAAATATTCCAAATGTTTTTACTTATAAAGAAGAGAAGAAATTGTAATGGTATACTATTATAATTTATACCAGTTTATTATGTCTGTTATAATCACATTAAAAAATTATATTTATAAGGTAATTATCAACTGATAGTAGTTAACCCATACGAATTCTACAATCCAAAGATTTAAGATTATTTCTTTAACATGTATACTTTTTTAGGATTTTTTATACTTTTCGAAATCATAATGGCCAGTTTTAGTTATATAGAGTAAGTAGACTTTCATATAAGTTGAGCGTTGCGATCTATTATAAATCTCAACCACAGTTACTAAACGTGCGATCAAATGTAGGAGTTTTTAAATGTAATTGTAGGAAATGCATACCTTCATATGAATTGTATTTTTAAAAGGAGTGTATAAACAGTAGTAGAACGAGTATATTTAACTTTAAAATGATAACAAATTTAAGAAAGTAATCGTTTCAGAATGATGTGTGACTGTTCTTTAAGTGTAATTTACATTAACTAGGACTTGAAATTACTATCGTATATACCATTACATCACTGTCTCCTTTCTTTTTAATATCGAATTTACCGGTAGCATTTATAGCTCGCGTGTTAATTGCTATGTTATTGCACGGAAATTTAATTATTTTTCTAAAATAAAAGTATCCTACGTTACTAATTATAATATCAGCTATCTGTTAGTGTTGCTATATCCAGAAAAGTCCTATGGCAATCGGACCTTTTCTGGATATTAGCCATTAAAAATTATTGAAAAAGATTTTTTGGTATAAGTACCGTGTAAACATCTGAACGCCTTTAGTAAAAAGCTGTTATTATGATACAACAGACACTCCAATTTTATTTATTTATATAGATCATATTCCAAACATCTATTGAATGTATAATTATTATTTAATCGTAGGTGGAGATTTAAGCGATGCCGATCGCGAACTGCCGGCTTCGTTATCACCTGCACCGGTGAGCTACGCGGCCCAGTCGGGTACGCCACCCAACGTACCGGTAGACCCTACCGCGGACACCCTAGTCTCTTCTACTGAGACCCTTCTCCGAAACATTCAAGGATTACTCAAAGTGGCCGCTGATAACGCTCGGCAGCAGGAGAGACAGATTAGTTACGAGAAAGGTAAGTGTTTTATTTATGCTTATAAAACTATTATGCTAATATAATTAAAAATTAAAAATTCTATCATCGGTTGTTTGTCATTTTCTGGATTTGTTTCGAGTTTTTTTTCTTATCTGCCTGCAAAGCAATGACAAACTTATGGCATCGTAGAAATATTATGTATATGTAATAAAACTATCGATAATGAAGAGTAACAAATACATACATAGGTGTGAATTTCTCAGAAATTCAAAACCCCGTTTCATAATTTACATATGAAATTATCATAAATTATTATATGGAGACACTGTAACATGCAGGAAGCTCTATCGATGTAAATGTTATAATCGATATTAGTCAAGATCTCGCGTGAATCGATTCTGCGTAGTTGGACGTATAAGCAACATTGATTAGCTGCTGTTAGGATCTTAACTCACGCATTTTAACCTGTATGATCTATATTCTAGTACAGGGCGTGCATTAACGACACACGTTTCATTTGCATCACATTATATGTTGTCTATTTATTGCGTTATTACGCGAAATTATTAAAATTAGAAAATAGTCGGTAAACAGCAGTTTTGTTGTACATTATAGGTAGACGTACTTGTATGATATGTGCCTCCAACGCGTATAGAAACGCTCCAGGCTGTACTTTATGATACTTACTTATATTTATGCGTTTGTGTCAATTAAGTGTATAAACCTTAACGTTTAGGTGTGTACTTAATAATATTCTAGGTGCAAGTACGAGTACATACTAACTTTACTTTTGGTGTCTATGACACCTGTTGCCTTAGGCATTAAGAGGATGTCTGATATCCTTTACTATTCGAACTTATTTTAGAGTTATTGCATTATTTTAGGAAATAGGTATAGATGAAATTAGAAGCTTCATAAGGGTGGAATATTTGCAGAATAATCTATTGTTTAATGATATATATATATATATATATATATATATAGGTAAGAGTGGAGATGGTCTATGTGTTGTTCTCGCGATGCATGTCGTGCCTTTTGCAAATAGCCGTAGTACAGATGCGGCTGAGTTATAGCCAGGCCCACTATCATTACACACGATTCCATTCGGACAGCATAATTGTTTAATTGATATTTCTGCCAGTTATTTATTCACGTCATTCCGTTTTCTCCATGAGAAATAACCGTGCTTTATGGTATGAGAACGTTTTAAAAATAATTCCGTTTCATAGTACATGTTTTACTTAAACACAATGCCTTTAACGTGAACTATTTTGAGCTATAAACGGCCGGAATTAAAATCAATATAATCTAGAACCTTTGGATACAAGATATAGACCATTTTTGTGACATTATATGTATATATATATGTCAAGTTTGCAAAGGGCTCGTGGTTAAGTGGTAACCGAGTAGGTTAGCACATTACAAGGTTAAGTAATACTAGCCATGTCAGTGTAGGAGGAGTGACCATTCTTAACACATTGAGTCCCCTCCGTGCCTCGGAGAGCACGTTAAACCGTCGGCCCCGGGTGCCATACTAACATATGTGGCATTCGTTACGGGTAGTTGGAGCCCTAAAAAGTCTTTAATATCGCCTAGTTACTTCAGTTGTTTAGGTCTGATGGCAGTCGCTTCACATAAAATATCAAAGTTCGGCCGTATCGTAGTTAGACTGAAAGCCGACCCCAAGTTAGTTGGGAAAAGGCGCGGAGGATGATGATATATGTGTCAAGTTTTAATAATATATAAAAAAACGGCCTAACTTTCGAATATTAATATTGGAAATAACTATTAGATTCAAAAGTAGATAAAATTATGAAAGCGATTAAACATTTAAGAGTAGGTAAATCTTTTGGGTAGTGTGTAGTACTAAGATGTTGAGGACTGGTGAGGGATTGGTGGCAGAACTGTTGCACCGTCTGTTTAACCCTTGTTGTAGGCAAGGCCAAGTTCCAACTGATTGGACAGTGGTGGTGATTGTTCCAATATGCAAAGGCAAGGGATCGCAGCAGTGCCAGACCTATCGTGAAATCAGCCTTCTATATGTGGTTAGGAAACTGCAAAGATTTTTATTGATATGTTACTAAGTGTGACCGATAATTGAGAATTTCGAATGGGAATGGGATTTGTGTGTGTGTATGTGTGTGTGGATCAAGTGTTTCAAAGAGGACGTAGTGATGAAAATGAAAAAGGGTTTGCTGAGGTGGTTTGGGCACCTATAAATAATGACATATAACGAATGGCAAAACAAGTATGCCGGTAGGGGTCGACAACGCAGAACATACCTTGATCAAATTGGCGATGTTCTGAAGAAAGAGCAGGCCGAAACCAGCGGGCTTGTATGAAAGGTGATGACAGTAGAGGAAGCTCGTGAGATATGTGAGGATAGAAGCAAGTGGCGGGATGTTTTCTCTGTCTACCCCGAAAAAGGGAAGGCGTGAGCTTGATATGTATACAGGATGTGGCGTAAATAGTGATCCATCGTTAAGGTAAAATCTTTTTTATTTAATGGTAGCTCGTATATTCAGCATTAACAAACAGAAAACAGAAATTTAAAAAAAATCTTGAAATTACAGCCAAATTTGCAATAAAAGGTATCAAATTCATAAAAAAAAAATCTGAAACCCTTGAGCAAAACGGTTTAAAATTGTAGTATTTTCTAGTTGACTACCTGGTATGTGAAACCCTTAATGGTGGACCACTATTTACGCCACACTTTACAGAGTGTAATATACATATTAGATTAATTCTTAATTTCTACCGTGAATGATTAGATTGGAGCTATAATAACAAGAATTTAAAAGATGAAGTCACAATACATTGTTCGACTCTT
The DNA here is from genome assembly GCA_949752705.1 of Callimorpha dominula. Lineage (NCBI taxonomy): Eukaryota > Metazoa > Arthropoda > Insecta > Lepidoptera > Erebidae > Callimorpha > Callimorpha dominula. The sequence goes on from OX456997.1 coordinate 16,131,759, forward strand.
CTATCTTATGTCTAGAAAGCATATTATGAAAAGAGATAGTGGACTACAATAATGTTGTCCCTTTTTGGCGAGAATTAACCTGCGCTCGATATTAGTCATACGTAACCAAATTCTTAGTGTCGAACTTAACCCATTTATTATGAACATAAATTTTTACGACCCCCTTACATATGAATAAAACAAATATTTAATATGCTAGAGCCGCATATTGGTCTTCTTTTATGAATAGTAAAGAATTAAGTACCTAATGTAATTGATTATATGACTGACACTTTTGGAGATAAACTTGTGGTATTTATATACCAAATGACACCTTTACCTTATTATTATTTGTAATTATTTAAAAGGATATTTAATCATGATCGGAGTTTCAAAAGCTTAGATTTATCCATGACTGAATAAAAAAGAAACAACGCAATGCAATTGTTATAAAACCCGTAAAAATACAGAGCACAGGGAAAAGACGGGCGCAAGTCATCATCAAACTTGAATATCAATATTGCGCCTCCAGCCAATTGTATTAATAAACAAAACAAAATGAGAAATAATAATGCTATAGGCTAACAAAAGGTTCCATTTCTCCCCCTGGTATATAAGTAAATGTTGTAAGAACCCTATTTTAATAATTTTAAAGATCAGAATCGTACGTAGGTTAAACCAGTAATTTTGTTATTACGATAATAAAATTATTGTTGATGAAACATTTTTTCGAATCGATGTGTCTGGCGAACTTTACCGATGAAATTCTTTTTATATAAATTACGGCAATCGACGCGGATGACTCGCTCGCTCCGACAGAATTCATAGCTATTTCTGCCTCTTTCTCGTTTTAGTTGCTCTGTTTTGTATGTATGTATATATATGGCTTTATAATAGGTCTGTGTTTTCAGTTCTCGTGACGGTTGCAAGGTGCAATCCATGTATTTAGCTATTTATGTTGGCTATTACTAAAGTACGTTTTCCTTATCTGGATAGGAAACCTCGAATACACAATGTTTCTAACTTTGACCTGGACAAATAATGAATACTATGAGTTGAAACATTAGGCTTCTGGCATTTACTACTACATTTTATTCGTTGTTTTCTTTCACTTCATGTTAAACATATTTTTCAGAAATAATGAAATAAGATTTGTAGTTAGGTTTTCTACTATTACTATTAGTTACTCGTATATAAGTAAGGTAGTACTAAAACATTTATTTTTAAGTTTAAGAGAAATAATCTTTGTCTTCTTCTTCATTATAACTCTTATTACGAGAGTTTATAGGTCCCACTAATCCACGTAATCATTATCGTCGTCAGATTGCGACCGTAGGATTGCTTACCAACATAGCTAAATAAAAAAATAAAAATCTTACGCAGGTAAGTATTATTACCTAGATAGTAAAAAACATAGTGCCTCGAGTAAACAATAGATAATAGTGGAGTATAATCCGCTACTTCGTTACTTAGGGAGCTTAAGAAAACAAAACTAAAACTGTGTCCTATGAAAATGAACTACTAATAACAACATTTTGCATCGTTATTCCCAAATAGTCCAAAAACTGTAATATGTATGACCCTTTGGCGTTGCGTAGAGATGTAGCTTTACTCTGCATCTCTATCGCCTGTATTCGCTGTCGGAATAGAATTGTACCGGCTGCAGAGTTTCGGCATCGTTAAACGCGACAAAACTATCATCCTCATCACTTGGATAATTCGTAATCCACCACTGTGTAGTACACCAGATTTTTTTTGCCTCGCACAAACAATCTGTGGAGCAAATTGCCGCCTACGGTACTTCTGGACCGATACGACCTTTGAACCTCCAAGAAAAAAGCGAACCTCTAAGGCCGGCAAAGCACTTGTAACTCTTGACTTGCAGGTGTCCAATGGCGAAGGCAGTCACTTACCATCAGGTAATCTTTTTTGTAAAACTATCCAATTTTACAAAGTCAATCTGAAACCACAAAAGAGGTAAAACATCAACCATAACTATCTACGAGTATGCAAACAGTCGCCGGGACCCCTCCTAGTCACAAATGACAGATCGCTATCTAGCACATTCGCTCACGATTTTTACACTAGTGCAGAATGGGCGAGGTGCAGACAAATGTGGTGAAGCATTCACTACGTTATCAGATAACCGACTTGGGGTAGCGACTGCGTGATAAACTGTCCTGTCGTGTCGATTTGTACGTGTAAATAGTCGACAATGAATGGGAAATAGGTGTCATATTGTGGCTCTTTCAAGTGCGTTTTGTAAGCGTGTGATGTATTGAGCGAGTTTGAGGTAGAAGGCGTTTTACGATGCGGTTGGATGCTCTAATGTGGGGTATAATAGTATAATTTAGCAGTTACTGGTTATAGACGCTAGGATATTTTTCAGTATGAAACTGCTTGAGTTTTGTTGGTTTACTTATTCGGCTCACATGAAATAGCGGTGTTCTTAGTTTATATACATTGATAAACACGTAATGAAGATTAAATTGTTGTTACTTCGGCTTGGCACTGGGTACTGCAAATTAACAGAATTATTATCTCTAAATAGCATGAAAATATCAAACGTATACTAATTTGTAAAAAGAAAGCAAGAAATGTATAGTCGTTAACTTTTTGTACAAATCCAAGTACCTGCCTATCGCCGTTTTCAACAACCTAAGTAGGCCAACAACACCAATATGAATTATTTTCCACAGACTATAAAAAATCAAGTACACTTTTCGTATGTTTATCAATTATAATTTTGACTCAATCAAGGAGGCCAACAAGCAGTCTAAAAACAGAACACGAAGATAGTACCTACCTATATTTAGGATTCCAATCAAGTTTTTAAAAACTATGTTAAAGGGCAAATAACGTTAAAGTAGTAAAAAAATTGTTAAAATTTTTATATATATATATCTACCATAGACAACTAATTATAGTGAAAGGCCGTACTCATCATTAAAGCACCAATATTAGATATATTATATAGTGCATATATCATCAATTCATCACTATAGTTAGTTATCACCTAATGCTGCGAGCGTCCCAGGAATTGGCAGTAAATTATATTATCATTAGGTAGCTGACCTAACTTTTTCTGACATCAAAGACTGTTAATATTCTGTATAAAGTAACGTAGTTAACCTATGAAATGTTTAAAATATTGGTCACCGTAAGTAAAAGTGAAGCGAATGGTTACTTTCAATTACATTCAAGTTGGAATGCGATACATCAACGCGTTCTTGCTCAATACTAAAAAACAAAAGGCTTGTAACACAGTGAATCGACCGATTGCGATCATTGCGACATAAATCTCCTTCGGCTACTCTTTTAAGCTTTTATCCCTGTTAATTCTTAGTGCTTAGTTTATTTCTGTACCAAATGGTCCGATCTTGTTGGCGCGGTTTTGTTACGCTCTTTTGTATTACAACTATCAGTTTTTGTTAAGCTAAGTGCTGGTCAGCGGACAAATGGCTTGCGCCCTGATAGCCTGTGAGCACTTTATGGCGCTCTTTTCTTAAGATTTGTATTTATTTGCCTTAAGAAAGCGTTTAATTTGAACATGAAATTCCAACACTATAATATAGTGTTACTTTGTAGATAGTACTCGTAGCGCCATCTAGTTGGAGACTACGGAACAATATTTGTCAGAATGGTTATAGCACTTAAATAAGTGCATGTGATATAAGGTTTACATAAAAAAAAAAGTTGACTTAAAAGATTTTTTTAAATTTAATCGATGCGTGACATAACAACGTAAATATTATCGTTTACTACAATCCGCTGGCTCTATGGCTCAATCATTAAAAATCTCTTTGCCACCTGTAATTTGCACCACAATGACGTCACACGACAAATATGACTTGTTAAAGGGAAAAAGCCCATCAATAACGCAGTGACCGATCGAACAAACATGGACAAGCCAATGATAAAAACTGATGAGCAAATAGACAAGACTTGTGTACTCAGCTAATGGATTCAATTGATATGAAAGCTTTTACAATGCTGACGACGCGACATTATCACTGTAATGTTAAATTATGTTGCTTTGTGAGTAATTTTACATTTATATCTAAATACTTGTTGCACTTATCTTATTGTTATATTATAGTAGACAATGCTATTTTAATTTAACAACGACATAAATTTAAGCGGATTAAATATTGATTTGTCTCAAGTTGTTCCGAAAATTATTTTTGTGTAATAATGATAGTAATTTACGAGTATATCCAATTGTTTATAGAACAAATGACTTGAAAAAAGTAAGTACAATAAAGTTTTGACTTTAATTAGGGGTTTTATTTGTGTTGCTTATAATAAAATCCAAATAGACGTATTGTAATAAAATTAGAATAAAATAAAAACTTATACTGTTTTATCTAGGTGTATTTTGCATTACTTACATAATTAAATATATTTTGTTGATGGCGTAAGAATATTTATAATGAATGACTGACAAGTTAAGGAAATACCGAAAAGTGATTATGTATTTACGGAATATATTAATGAATTAATTACGGAATCATTACTTACGGAACCACTTAAGTACAACATTTCCCAACTAATTAATTATAAGATTATTCTACATCCACTTAATTCTTTCTTTCCTATACTTACTAAAATCACATTGTCTTTACTCGTACTTAGCTGATCTATGTTATGGCTATGTTCATTTGCTAAACTATGGTAAATATGAACATATTATTTAGTTATTAGCATTATTTAACATAATTTTACAACCAACGACGAAGCATTAGTAATAGACATAAATATTGAATTAAGACTTAGGGTCTAGGGTTCGAAGTTTTATTTAATACGTATTTATTGTTTAGGCGTAATCTATACGTCTGTACAAATAAATAAAATTTTAGTGTCTGTTTGTAATATCATAAATTATTTAGGTATTTACATTACTGTAGGAATTTAGTGAGGCTAACAAGTTTATTTTTCGCTTTTAAGTTCCTTTGTTCTTTCGTCGGTTTAATTTTTTGTTAAAAAGTTTTTTGTGGCTAAAATATCATTATAACTAATAGTTACTTATTTAAAATTCCTACTTATTTACCTTATGTATAATTTAACTACCTACTTTAACTATTCTTAGTTATTTGTTATAAATATTTAAACAACAGATGTGTATTCATATTCATGTGAATTGTCAGGCAATTCAAAGGTATGTAAAACCTTTTCGTGATCGCGTTAATTCCCGTAAAAACGTAGATAATATTATATCATGGAACGCGAAAGTTTAAAAGTTAGATGTGTATTCAGTAATTTTTAATTAGGTTTAAAGTTCTCATTAAGGTGAATTAAGAAGATCAAATACGAAATAGATGATGTAAACCGTTAAAGAATTCCCTCGATTGCATTCAACATCAAATCAATTACAGGTCTCCGTCATGTTGTAGTATCATTAGAACTACATGTATGCTAAGTTTCAATAAAATCGATTCACAGGTTTAAAGTTAATGGGGGAACAATCATTCGTTCGATATTTTTCTACTCTTTTCGTTAAATTTTTTATCTGAAATTTAAATGGGACCAAATTTGAAGTATGCCAAAATAAAAAAATATTATGCGCGGTTTTACATAAAAATTAAAAACAAATATGCGGGTTGTCTTGAAACCTTCTCCGTTTTATCGTAGGTTAAAAATAGGTATTAATGGTATTTTATTTTTCAGCACTATTTGTTGTATAATACCAATCAAAATAGGTACTTACCTCTATAATTTGTCTAAAGCAGAAATAAGATGCATATAAGAGTAATAATACACCTTTGCAATACTCTTAAATAGTACTGAAGTTTATCTGTGAATGAGGATCAATTCCTACATAATTTGTTTTAAATAATCGTAATTAAAAAAATAAGATAAACCCCCGAAAATCCCTTCAACGATTACAAAACAGCTGATGATCTTCGAACGACTGAACAAATTTTCTTGAATTATATCTAAGAATATTCTCGATCAAGTCACCTTTCAACCAAAAATACCGGACTCAAATCGGTCCATCCGTTTGGAAGCTATGATGCCACAGACACGTCAAACTTAAAACACCCCTCTTTTTGCGTCGGGGGTATAAAAAATGGACACAAAATAAATCAACTCGTGGTCAGCATTTTTCGTTGCGCTAACACTTTTTTTGTCTCACTTTCAGCTTCTCAGAGGTTTTCATTACCTCTTGCTTTTGGAATTGATATTCCTATTAGTAATAATGCTATTTTATATTAATTTATATATTAGTACTATAAGCTTCAATAAAGATATCCAAAGGAACCTGCCTTAATGCATGAGCGAAGTCGTGTGAACCTGCTCCGCCAGTATATCAGGGCTCTGTCAAATCCGTTTCTGAGACGAAGAAGGTAGTTCTCAAAATATTTCACCACTCCATATAAATATGATAACAAAATTATACTTTCAGAAACTTATAAGAAAAACATTTACATAGAAATATGTATGACAAGTGAACTAATATTACTTAACACATAAACATATTGATCATTTTATATACTCTATTTATTCTCGAAGGCGTATGTAGAGGCATGTCAAACCCACTGTGGACAATGTTATTGCAGATTAGCAAGCATTTTTCTAGTCTCTGTGTAGTGTAGTACCAACTGAGAATTCCCTTATAAAAAAACCAACCAACAATTTTTGACCCTCTAATCGAACTAAGGATTTCACGATCGTACAACCAACGAGGCAGTAACTATACATCGATATTGAATAACATTATACAAGTACGCTGCTCAGCAAACATAGAATCGCCCATCTAGCAGTGGATCACGCGCGGCCGTCATAATTCAGCTGAGAGCTAGCTCCCATCTCAGCGCAAACAACCGCCTCCAGCGGCCTAACGAGCCACCGCGAGATGCGCCGGCGCTGATACAACCAACGACGCATTGTTGCCGTGCCGCGCCAGCTTTCGCACCATTGTGCAACCCAAGGTGTGCTGCAAAAATCGGTTAATGCAATCTTTGTTTGTTTACATCCACTCCGATTATTATGGGTTAAAACTATAAAAGTTTCATCGTAGTTTTTAGAAGCTAATGGGAACTAGTCTGGCGTTTGTACTTATGTGACCATACATAGCTCTTCATAATAAAAAATTGCCATTGATCCTTAACAAACTGATTAATGCCGCGTTCCTATAATCAAGAAACGATTCGTTTTGCTTACGGACGGTAAAATTAAAATTCATTGAAAATTCAACGAAATTTGACCGTCCGTAAGCAAAACGCATCGTTTCTTGATTATAGGAACAGGAACGCGGCATTAGTGATTTAAAATACTTGGAGGCTTTCTATGTCCCAAAGGTTGGATTGGCAACACAAAACAACCTGATAATTTTGAAGATTCCGAGTTTGTGGAGTTAGCTTTGTTATTTTGTGAAGCTGGGTCCATCTAGGTTTAAATAGCCGGTAATTTTTACCGGTAACATTATATAAATGTCAATTGGAAACACAGCAAAAATATCTATGAAACGTTATATGTAACTATTATGTTAAGACTTAGCTTAGCAAAACCGTTGTGGTTTTAGCCCGCTCGATGAACTAAGTAAACAATAAGTGACATTAAGTGCGGGATATTAAAATGCCATTCCTGCAATGTACCGATACGCGAGAGACACGACGGCCATATTGGATTACTTGCGCGTGTCGCTCCGGTTACATTGCGCACGCGACTCGACCACACGCGCGCCATCTAGCGAACGCTGACTTTGAATATTGAATGTGGCTTACCGGATTACCTGCTATGTGCAAGTTATGAACTAGATTGATTGGTACATGCTCATTTTGAACTATAGATTAATCGAAGTAGACACGTACTGTTACTACTATTAGTAAGGAAAGCCGCTTATTTATGCCAGTTTTTAACGTGATAAGATAAGGAGATGCTACATTCTTAGTAGTATGATAAATATACGTACAATATTTATGTGCAAATATATGCATGCATGTATGTCTTTTAAAGGCACTCTACGCAGAGAATGAATGGTGTTGTCATATTGACGATATTTAAAAATTCCTTGGTAAAATAAGTCCTGTTTTACCAAGGAATTTTGTGTGTTTTGAACTTTTCAACACTAGTTCGTTTAGAGCCATGTGATCTGTATGACTGATTTTAATTTATTAACTCATTGATTTGAAATAACGTTATTAAAGAAAACACTAATAAAACTTTAGCTACTATTTATTTTATCAACTCAAAGACGTAAGGACATTCAACATTGTGACAAATAAATCGTATTTAGGATAGTGGCTTTATCTAAAAATAAACGAATCTAATTAAACTTCTACTAGGTATAATTGTGTAGATATAAATTAATTGATTATACACAAAGAAAAGAGCCTACTTAAATATGCACAAACATATTTATGACATCTTTGGGAATAGTGAATAAATTATTACTCACGTCTCATTTGTTAGGGATGTCACGGTAAAATTTTTAAACTTGTAATCATATTAAAGGCATGAAGAAAAATTCAGGAACATGTATTTATCTAGGATGCAAAATATCTTATACTTATAAAAGTCAAAAACTATTTTTACAATTTATTTTTGGATTTGGGATTTAAAGCTCAAATCAATTACATTTTAGCGCATTAAAAATCACCATATTTAATATACGCATGCTTTCAAAGTGAAATATTTTGCAGTCAATTATTGTTATTGTATCAGAAAATGCTTCTTTCGTGTTTATGTAAGGATAAATAATTATCCTTATTTTCTTAGGGGAAAACTTTGAGAGCGTGTTACTCCTGCGGCGTAATGCTTAAATATTAACAATGGAAATATTAAATTTCACTTCTGTGTCGACACGGCTCTATTGTTGTGCCTATGTAGGTGTATTTATTTGGTGTATGTGTGTGACTTTGATAACAGAAGTGTCTCTGTTAGGCGAAACATCTTTGGTGGTGGGGACGGTGATGGTGGTATAATTGTTTTTTTTTTATTACAATTTATGTTCAAAATAAATTGTACAGAAGTTTTTAGTTACATATAATAAAAAAGATAGTGAAACTCATGGTTAAATTACAACTGTCAATGGGCCCCATACTAGGATTCCGTGTCGTGACGTCCATTCTTATAACAATTAAAATTTAATCAATATGAAAATTTAAAATTAGCTAGTTCTTTTCTAATTAAAATAATGTTATCATTGAAAAGGTTAAAGTTCTTATGGGTTTGAACCTCACTAATACACTACCGACATGAACTCCCCTCCTTTCGGTTTGCTGGAGGGGTGAACAAGAGTACTAGTAATGTATAAAGCACGTAACTAGTAACTATTATTAGTAGGTATTAAAAAAAAACATTATGGCACGTTATACTTTGCCCACTTTAAGCCATATACGCCTAAAAGTCAACAGTCACATTCATCATTAGGCGTAAAGTTCGCAGAACAAAAACAAGCAGTCAAGTTATTGGGCACTAGCGTGGTAGTACACGCTAAAATAATCACAGTATTGCAATCTATATAAATAAAAATCAATAATTGTAGGTTGGTCCTCTATGCTTTCCGAAACCATTGATCAGTTTGTGATGAAACCTTGGTAGGTTGTTTGGGTGTTCGGAGTATTCGATGAGGGTTCCTTCCCCAAAAAATCTGTATAAAAAATAAAAAAATGGCATTGCAACGCATGCCGGGTGCGGCTAGTAATACATAAAACTAATCAGATGTCTAAAAAGTTAGTATAACATACATATTATTTAAAATGATAATCCTGTTTCTTCAAGCATGGAAGGGTTGCGATGCTCTATCGCCCGAGGCTACATCACTCCTGTTGAATTCATCAAGCCACCCGTGCGTTATATTTGTAATCTATAGAAATAACGAACTTTACACAACACGTGCAACGTTCAGTTGTAATAATAACGATTCAGAATTGTTTCAAGATTGTAATCTTATTAAAATGTAAACAACCGCTAAAGTAACAAATGAGGAAAAAGCTCACCCGACTGCTGATAATACATCGTCTCCTTAAAAGCTTTGTTCAACATAACACAGGATTTTATAGTTATAGTAGTTATAATTTCAATTCCGAATGTCCGTTATATTTAAAATCAAACGTGTAGTAAGGAATAAAGTTACAGATATATAGAGATTGTATTTCAATTAAGACGGTTGGAAACGAAATTTATTCATACATATAAATTTATAGACAGTGGCTCAAATATGAATCCTGTGCCACAACAAGCTAAGAAACTCCCTCAGGATCTCGAAATCTAATGTAGCAAAACGCGAGAATACGAAACAGTACATGTGTTTAAATAAGCCATTTAGAATAAGAGTTATTATAATGGCAAAAGGGACGTGTTTCTATTGTATTTCAAGGGTGGTTAGAACGTTTTGTGTTCGTTTGCTGAAGCAAAGGGGTAAAGTGAGACAATCGTAAAGTTTAATAATAATTACATTCTCAACTCTCGTCGCAGGTTGTGCGCAATAATTAACCGTTCGGAATTACTTAGCTGAAATAATTTAATGTGACGCACACCGAATTATTCATGTTAGTGTGGCTCTTCAACTAAAATTATATGTTAAATAACATATAATTTTAGTTGAAGGGATGAAACTGCTACTACCTTTTTAGCAATTAAAAAAAAAACAGTTTCGATCTGTAATTGTTTCATAGAGATAAAAAAAACACTTTCTTCATATAACATAATGTCGGGGGGTTACAGAACTTTCAACACACTGTGAAATAAAACTTTTTCCTGTTTGACTACAGTTTGACTATAGGTTGTCAATTAATACCCCTAAATAAGTTGAACACTCTCACCTCGATGCTCAAATCATGCTTAATTTTTTTTAAATATTTTTTAATCCTTATTGTATGATAAATAGTATATTCGTTACACAATTTTATCTATCTTATCCATATAATAATATCTAGAACTGCGACTGTAAATATAAGAATTTTCTTTTGTCGTAAGTTTAATTTTGTAAGCATTTGGCATTTAAAAACTTAACGCGATCAGAGTGATAACGTGTATGAATACATCCAAAAGTACCTACTTAATATTTTAAACGGACGTAAACCAAAGTTAGGAGTGCCGTTTCCGTGTCCGAGAGATGAGATCCTTAAACTTTAGTTTTCATGCCGTAACCCAAGTCCAAGTTATGGTGGGCGCTTGTTGTCTCCAAGGGGTGAAATGTGAACGCTTGCTCTAGATGTAATTTACATACGGAATTACAAGCCGGAACAATGTTTGATAGTCTTGTTTATAACTAGAGCTGGTTACTCATGTTTGAATGCATTAACTTAAATTTATATTTACGATGTTAGGAACAAAAAATATCTTTCAGAATTAATGCTTTTTATTCTTCCTCCATAAAAAAAACCGGCCCCAGTATTTTTCATTAAAACATTTCTTGCAATTTCTATTCCCATTGCAGATGGGGAATTGAAAAGAAATAAGTCATAGCGTACACCTGCCCGCAAAGCCAGGACGCATTAATATTCTTTATATGCAGTTAAATTTAGGAACGCGGTAGAAACATCGGGAAGTTTGCACAAAGATGAAAAATTACCGGTCAGGGAGCGGCGACCGCGAAAACACCGCATAAGAAACAACTAATGAAAGCTTAGAGCCATTCGCATAAATCTCCCTTACATTTTTAATACCAATATATCCGACAAGGGGAGCATCCACCGGGGAAAGAAAATGTGTAGTCGAAAAACAAAACATTCGCGGACCTCCTCGTTTATATCTTATTTAAATACCACCAGATGTTGTCCGCTTATAAATGTGAATATTTTTAATCGGTGCCTTACCAGAGACATAATGGTATCAGCCGATCTGCCGTCAGCTGGTATGTAGATGTACACGAGTTTATCGTGTTCGGTGGCTAACTTAAAAATCCTTCTCTGAAAAGTATACCCGTCGCCAGGCCCGTCATCTTGTCTCGGCCGGTTGATATCTCTTTTGACCCGCATATTTTTTATTCCCTTCGTTACCTAAGCTTTTCGGTATCGTTTTGAATCTCAAGGAGTCGTGTAGTCTCATTAAAATAATACAGGGCTACTGGATAATCTTATCCGGTGTGTTTCGATCGCAGATTGGGTGCGCGTGCGGCGATAACACCACGAGTTATTCAGACAGTGCACGCTCGATATGCTACTACTTTTTAATCCATTTTGAGACGACATCTTCATTATTTGTACTTTTACTACAGTAATAAGACTATACACGAGTTGCCCAGGTTTACGATGTTCATCAAACCTACGACTCGGTACCGACATACGAAATGCAAATCCCTTATAATATATTCATAAAATTATGTGTTACACATGTATGACAAAATCTTCCCGGCAAATAAAGTAGTAAGTACTACACAGTATGTTTTTTATGAAAGACACTCAAATTTCCCTTTTAAAAAGAGCCCTTATTTAGAAGTAGATAGGGTGAAATTTAGCATAATAAATAACCGGCTGCAAAAGATTTTATGTTCTAAATTTCACACATAATAAAGGGAAGCAATTCTTATGATTATTAGCGTGGAGACTGCGGGAATAATCCTCCGCAGTGACATCGCCTGTGACATAAGCCGGAAAATCTAATAACAATAAAATAAAATTGCTGCCGGTTTGTAAATTTAAAAAAGGCATAGGGAAGAAAATTCGTTTTCCGCGTCACGACAAACATTACCGTTACTTTGAATTTACCTTTTAAGAGGATCGTCAATTCAGTTAATGTGTTTATACTTAATCTATAAGTAGATATAACTGATACCTTACAATGCGAGATAAATTATAATTCACGCTTAAAATATCCATTTAAATTATATCTGGCGTCTCTGTTACTGCCTAAAAGTGCCTAAATCAACAATATTCCTTAGTAATATTTCCTTGCAGCATTACTATTAAAATTTCACCTTAAGACCGGCAATGACTTCGACTCTCATGTTGAAACGTCTGAAGACATTTCATGGGGCGATCTAAATACATTCTTTTGTTTCACAATTCAAAGACTCGTTTTCATCGCTTCCACCGCAATGTGCGTTTAAAATTATTTTGCCAGTTTGAGTCGTAAATTTTACCAAGACTTTAATTGTTATTTTAACTGCAAGCTCAACTTCGTGTTCACGATGGCGGGGGCCGTGAAAATATGTCTTAATTCGCACACCCTATGACTTATGTTTCATTGAAATTAAACCGTTTTGTTCTTCGAAGTTAAGCTATTTTAGACAGGTAATAAATTTCCAATTTTGTGTGATACTTTTTAAATTGTACCATAGACAAAATATTTCTTTCTAAATCACTGCGCTTATTTCAAAGAAATCAAGACAAGTCTCAGAGGAGTCGTTGTATTAAGTTAGTCGGCAATCGCTTGATCTCATCTGTGGAACAACTCTCAAAGGGCGTCACATTCGAAATTTAAATATTATTGTTATTTTTACTGAGTGCATTGAAATTGAAGAGAAATAGAATTTTCCTTCCGCAACCCTACCTCACTCGGGAATAACATTTGACTCCCAGCCGGCAAAAAATAAAACATTCTAGTTTATTTTTCGTCTTCTCAGGTTCAAAAACGCTTATAGATCGTTTATGATTATCAGCTAATTACTTGTTTTCAAAACATTATTAAATTGCGTAATCAAAATTGATCCTTTTGTTTATGGGTCTCGATCCTTTCAATCATCTATCGACCATTGAGTTTCGATATCATAATAATTGTCCATAATTATATATTCCCTTCAACGGAGCGCATCATTTTTATTGTTATTTTATTTATAAAGTAATAATTTTTTCGTCGGACGCAACTCGATCAGGTTTTAAATTTGATTGATCCGATATAAAGATCGATTTAATAATCGAGTGTTCCGCTTATTTTTTGGTTTTCTCTTGTTTTTTTATCGATAAACGTTTTCATAGGATCGATTTGGTGCCTTCTTAGTGTCTGTCTTCCAATGATTTATTAGTCGCTAATTTTAATGTAGTAATGGTTTTCATTTCATTGGAATTAAACTCGATTAATATTTAAAAAAAACATTCAGTAATGGATTGACTATCAAGCTGTGTATCAAAGTGAATTAATCATAGTGGTTTATATGAAGTGTTTCTATCGGTATTATAAAACAATATAGACATAGGTAAGTACGCAAGGACCACCGGGAGCTCCTTTTGTTAAGGCTCTTCTGCTCTCAAATCGCACGATGCTGAGATACGCCGCATACCGACGCGGGCCCTTAATAGCCATCCCTCGGCAAAGGTAATTTACGTCTCATGTGCGAAACCACTCTTAACTAAAAGCCCCTTAAATTACAGCATACAGTGGGATTGATTCGAAATTAATCTCGCATCCGATGCGGTGTCGAGATGTACGTTTTTTGTTAATAAAAACTGTTATAGATATTGTAGCCAGGGATTTATGACAAATCGGCGAAAACGAATACCTCCCCTTTTGAAGTTGCTTAAAATGTGGTTGTTATTCACGACAGGATTATAACGTTTTTATAAGATAACAAAATTAATAATAATCAAAGTTACTTACCATATCAAACTGCAAGTACATACTTTGTTCAAAACTAGTACTATGAAAGCTAAAGGGAATTAGCATATTAATTAGTTATAATTTTAACTGTTTCTATAATTTTCTTAATTAGGAAAGAATATTGAAATGAATGGCTATTGAAGTACTTTAACGGGAATTACTTTAGCAATTCGGTATGTGACTGACATTTCGACAAGGTTACACTGACCTTGGTCACAGGCCAATTAGTCATGTAACTTACAAACACTGTTTCGAACAGCGGCCTTTTCAGGTGCCATCTTTTTTTCCGAATAACTCCGATATTGTACATCACTTGAGATATCAACCCCAATCCTCTTTAAAATACTAAGCGTGGCCTGATGGGCTGATGATTTGCAGTGGCTTTTTACACGGCTATAGAATGCAACTAAAGGCCAAACCGCTTACAAAAATTCAACCCCTCCGTGTTTAGTATAACAAACAACGGGGTCAATCCCATTTACCAAAAATAACGATAGTCGATATGGTACTGATCATACAAACACAGTCAAATACCATCACCAAAATATATTGGTATCTCTTTGAGTAGATTGGTATTGTGCCGTACGAATTACTAAGTATTTTCGTAATTATTTTGTTCTCTGTAGGAGTTATAAGAATTCTGTGGGATGCACGGAGGGTTAGAAACGTCTATGTGACAGTACAATAGAATGTTTATTGGCATCGATTACCGCTTAAGGTTGGCCGTGTTCTTATTAGTCAACTAAGCAGTATAAAAAAGTTTTCAGAATAATATTCAGAAGAAAATGTAAGTCATAGATGATGTACGGTATTTTTATGTGTAATGGTATGTATTTACAGAAAAAATATATATGTAGGTATCTAAGTACCTATGTTTAATCGTGTCCTAAACCTAGATGGCGCTGCATAATATGTTCCAAAATATTATTATTATATCATAGATAACATTGTATAATGTAAGCATTTAAATATTCCGAACATTATAAGTTTGAATATATCGCAATATTACTAACCGGCGATGAGAAAGGCAATGTTTCAATTTACGAGATCACAATCCAAGATAGCTATTGTGCGATATTCATACATATATCTCGTGAGCTTATTATAACAGCAAGAACAAGTTAACTTGTCTCGTGTTATCGGAGATTTTTGTAGGCTGATAGTCCGCCTGCGCGGACCGGGATACCTCTCCATCCTCTGGCTCGTATGTTCGTATCGTTGTAGATTGGTATCGGTAGTCACCAGATTCTTTTTGATGCTTTTATACTTACTCGTAATTGGCTTTATATTAGTTTCACTGATTATTTTGATTCGGCTCCATAGTCTAGGCTCTAAAAATAACTATTCTATCTATAGTTATTTCTTAAGGTTTATGAAGTGAAAACTTCTTTAGGCACGTTTGTGCACTTTTGCTATGGGGAAAAAGCACTGAACTCGTGACCGTTACGCTAATCATACATATATATAGATCCAGTAAAGGGCGCTAATCTAAACATTGCGTTCTGTCAGCTCCTTATTAATTAATGTCACCAGCCTGCTAATGTGACGTTTTAAGTTCGTCGTTTCGTTTAAGTTTTCACTTCTGTCGGCAGTCCCATGACTGCTTTTTTTTTAGCACTAAGATCGACAGCATCTAGCTCTTGATTATATGTATATGTCTGAATACCACGTCAGGTCGGATTTACATACCTCGTCATAAATAAACCGATTTTGACTATGTAATGTCACTTTAGAAGTTTTTTTTTTTTTTTTTTATGGTATAGGGGGCAAACCAGCAGACGGGTCACCTGATGGTAAATGACTACCGCCGCCCATGGACACCTCTAACTCAAGAGTCACATGTGCTTTGCCGCCCTTTAAGGTGGGAATAGGGGAAGAGCGGGAAGACGGGAGAGGGGGGAGAAGGGAAGGACGGGAATAGGGGAGAGGGTTGGGTTAGGGCCTCCGGTAACCTCACTCACGCGGCGAAAAGCAATGCAAGCATTGTTTCACAGCCGGTTTTCTGTGACGCCGTGGTATCGAGCGGAGTCGAGCCGGCCCATACGTGACGAAGCTTGGCTCTCCCACGTAAAAGTGTTTTTTAAGCTTTATGCAAATAATCGACACTTCGGATAAATTACATTTCTGTTATTTATTGGAATGAAAGCCTTTATCGCACGTTACACTTCAGACGATCGGGGCCGTGGCAGCAAGACGGTAAAAAGTGTTAGCACAACGAAAAATGCTGACCGCGAGTTGATTGATTTTATTTACGGCATCTGCGGATTCTGCGCGATACTACTGTAATTTCATGTTAGTTGTATACTAATTATCCGTATATTAGTTCGGGCAACTTTCACAGATGGCGCAATTTTAATTTCGAGTTTTTTAAATATTTACTATATTTTAAATATTTTCATTTAATATATTTATACCTATATAGTGAAAGGAACTTCGTTCCAACCGCGTGTCAAAAGATATATATTTAGAGATAAATTAACTGCAAGAAAGTAAACAAAATAAATGACAAAGAAGAATGTCAGATATCCAATACCCAAAGTTATTCTTATTCTTCTTTTATATCCTTATTCTTTTCTTCTCTGGGTGTCACTTATTGGCACACTAAAACTTATGTTTTCTACTTTATTGCAATAAACATCCTGTAACATTGCATACATTTGACAGCTGTGTACCAAGGTAGCAGCGGTAGCGTACCAGGCGAAACCCCATCAGTAAAAAACAATGCTAAAAATAAACGTGTTACTTTCATATTCCTCTAACAGAAAGAATTGCCTAAATAATAATTTAAGTTTTTTAATACGAGAACCGCTTCATTACACACAAATATTAAAATTAATGCGCCTTTATCAATTCAATCGCAATAAAATAATATAATCTGCATAGACTATTATCGTGGATAGCAGGAACGGCAGTTCATAATCGACTATTACCTTACATCGAATAATTAAAACGCTAACGGAATTATTAAGCGAGACTATGCTCGTTGTATTGAACAAGATAGTTGCGGAATGTACATACCTTGCTGTAGACGTCTTAGACTGTGTACACTCAGTATTTATACAAATGTAGCCAGGATATGTCTTATTGATTCATGATTATAACTCCGCCCACATTAGGTAGGTTGGTCTTATTTAATCATTGTACGATTTTAATACGGTGCATGAAGTATAACTGCTTTTTGTTCTAAAGCACGGTAGCATTTTGATTAAAATAATTGAAAAGCTGTGGGTTTAAATCTATAGATATTTTTTTCTCTTAAGACTGTGTTTGAAACGGTTATTATGTAGAACTAGCAGCGCCCCGCGGTTTCACCCGCGTAAGTCCCGATCCCGTGGGAATATCGGGACAAAAAGTAGCCTAGATATTAATCCAAGTCTCCAGCTATCTACATATCAAGTTAAATCGCAATCGGTGTAGTAGTTTTGGCGTGAAAGATTAACAAACATCCATGCATCCATCCAAACTTTCACATTTATAATATTAGTGGGATTAGACTTCTTACTGCACAAGTAAATCGTTTAAACTTAATGAGATCCATTTTCTTATCACTGTGGCGCATGCTTCAGCCGTACTTTAAATACTTACGCATTGAACACATAGTCCCTTTCGAGGAGCTTAATCTGGAAGCAGAAAACTAAGACAGAACAAAAAATTAATATAATTGATAAGATAAAACCTAAAGTACCAAGATAATAAACAATTTTAATTATTATTATTTTTAATTGGTTCCAGACTTATTATATTCTCTTACCAAAACCATATTTAGCGTAGTTAGATCGATAGGAAAAATCTTTGTAAGTGTAAAAAATACGTTAAATCTAATTTACGACCAGCTGCTAATAAATAGTATGTATATTTCAGAAAGCTTCCATCAAACTAAACCTATTCTTCTCTAAGTTACGTAAATACAGCCGTATATTCAAATTAAATCTTTCAAATAATGCAATGCAGTAACCGTAGGTGCTAACAACGCAAGTTAATCAGCGGGATCCCCTTACGACCTCCATTAGATAGACGCAGCTTAGGTACCTAATTGAATAAGGGACCAAATTAAACTATGAACGGGCATGACCTCTTTCTATTCAAATTCGACTATACAGACGACTTGACTTTACATACGTATGGCTGGATATTAGGTGCTTATCGATAGTGAGATTAACCTGATTGAAAGCGTAGGGTCCAATATGCTGTCTTGTGCCAGTGTAGTTTATCTTAAGGTAAGAAGGGTTCATTAGAAGGCATAATTTCTAAAATCATCAATATCTAGTAAGACAATATATATATATACTTTTATGCATACTTTAAGTATTTCTTATGGCATCATCAACTTGGAATGCGATAAGAACATGATTACGTTCCATACTTATGTGACAGTGTCACCTGCTGCTAATTAGATAACTGTGTATTAGAATTTATTGCGGGCAGTGTTTGATTGCAATTATGTAGTTTATCTTAGAATTTGATCGGAGTCATCGGGTTTCAGTGGGTCAGACTGCTTCACTACTACGTGTTTAAATTCCTCTATTTTCGATTCTTTACTAATATTTTACACAATTTTACGTACTTTTCGCATTTATCTTCTTGATTTATTTAAAATTAGGTAAACATATGATATTCTGGCTTTATCGGCTTTGAGTAACAGATACTCTACCATATTATAATCAATACCCAAAAACTGATGAATGATGACTATAGTAATAATATACTTAAGATATTTGAATATGTTAAATTTGCATACTATATGCTAATGGCTAAATAGGCCTGTTCGCCTTATATCAAACTTGTGATACCACTTTAGGTATTTAATGCAAATAAATTATTTGAACTTGAGTACAAATAATAATAATAACTTTCACATATCTCACACACGGCCGTCTGATCCCAAACTAGGCAGAGCCTGTACTATGGTAACCAGCCTGCTGATAAACATACTTATATATTACTAAATACATACATATTAATTATTATAGGTAAATTACATCCTTGAATTACAACTTGAATACAAATTTGACATATGTTAGGTATAATAGTTTCGTCTAGTAACCGCAAGCTTTCAAATCAATCAATTTTTTTATAAAGTCTAAACATTTTGCATTAAATCATTTAATGCGTAAAGGCAAACAAGATGTTTAATCAGGTAAATAGATAGTTATAATACTTAGCAATTTCATAGCAAAATAATAATGTAAGTATTACATTAATGTACACAGTTTGTTTTTACAATACGTTTTTGAACATAGCAACATATTAAAAAAGTATTATAAAATAAATTTCAAGGGTATCTATAACCATTACGCACTTAGTTGTATACCTAATACACACAAATCGGAAGTTACTCCCTTAATCATTTCCGTCAGGTTAGATCTAATTGAAAGTTATGCAAATCTCTCAATTCGACTCCTTCACAATAGTACCGGGATTCCGAATGAGTTAATCCGTGTTTATGCTCCTAATCGGCCCCTTGCTGAAGGCCTTGTTACCGGTTTAGCTCACTGTTAAATTTATACAATGCCTTTTGTGTACAATGAACCATTTATTTAACTTAAAGCGTTGTTTATGCCAACATTTTCTTTTATTGGAATATCTCTTATTGAAGTTTACATCGGTGCTAACAATAAATTCTTATCAAATTAATGAATTCTCAGAACTTTAGAAAACTTATTATTTAAATTGAAGTTTATTTCTAACAACGTTTATTTTTTGCAGCTGAACTGAAAATGGATGTACTGCGAGAACGAGAAGTTAAAGACAACTTAGAGAGACAACTTCTTGATGAACAGAAAATGAGAGGTAAGCGACAAAATATTAAGAATTCATGTTTTTGAACCGCAGGTTGAGTTTAAACAAGTTTAAAGTTGAGTAAAAACTCAACTCAAACTCAAAAACTAGAGAATCCGATAGTATAATATTCTGCAAAACATATGATTACAAAAGGAGGGACTCCTCGACTTCATAAAGAACAAAAAGAGCTTAATTTGAACTCGTTCGCAAATCACAGATAAATGGTCCGCGTCACATTGGCCACAATTAACAGGAGATCTTGTTACGAGACCATTGTTTTCCTCCTCGACACGTTATTTATTTCCAACATTAAAATTATTATTTTCTCATATAACATGCTGGTACCTTATGTTGCCAATTTTCTTTCCGTGCTACCGACCCATCGGCGCCTCCTCTATAATTGTCTATGCTACAATGTGTTGTGGGTGTTCAATAAATTCCATTTTTATACGTATCTTCACACGTTATAACCTCAAGCCATCTCTTATTGTTAATGTTATCTATTTGTTTCTGTACTTTCCCAAGCCCACTGCTGGCGTGTTCCAACGTTTTCTTCGATTTATAGGTTCATTGATAGTTTTATGGGTTTCTTTGACGTCTATGTAATCACCATAATTATGCTATTTATAAAGACAATTTTGTTTCGCTACATTGAGGCCTTAAATTTATTTGCAGCATAAACGCTTATTGCTATGGGTCAACCTTACCATAATTGGAAAAGGTACAAAGCCATAATCATTCTTAGTTAGTAATACATTTACATTTTTGCATGCTATAGAGAATTCTATAGACTACATCATAATAAAATATATTTTTACAGACGGGACGGGACTCTCTACAATCAGAGTTAATAAACAAACGTAAAGGTTAATCTGCACAAAACAATACCACCCTTTTCTCAATAGTAAAACATTGTGTCAGCCAGTAAAAAGAAAACAGGCGGAATGGGGGTAACCTTTGTACAAATGTCAAGCGACATGGCAACGGTGAACTGACGCCTTGAGACAAAGGGTTTAATTCTATTGAAGACAAAACGATGAGCCATATTGAGCTTTACAGTTTAAATAATAACGCATTAATTCCCTCCCCATCAGCATTAAGAACTATTTTACATGTCACAAACGACATAAAGGTGGCGTAGATATTTTATCAAGGTAGACATTTCTCTTGTGTAAATGTAATATAAATTTAAATGTTAATAAAGGGACGACAGGTCGCAGCAAGCTTGCCGTTGCGTATAATGAAAATAATTATTGCTTTTGAAATATGCATTATAATTATACGATCGCTAACTGCACACTACAAAATTGAGACTAATAGTTTCTTGTATGTTATGTTCTTAAAGCCGAGTGCTTATACTGTATAAACTATAGTGTTTTTACCAGCCGTAAAATTGCTGCTAATGGGTTCCCAAGACTATTTGGCGATCTTCGATCTAGGTTTAAAAGCTTTTTGACAACTTCTATACCCGTGCCGTATAATACCTTTATCGACGGCCCTTCCGGTTCTTTAACTAATGTTCGGATCTATATTTAACACACGATAACAATTAGTATAATGTCACCAAACTTTTACTGCCCTATGTTTATTTGTTTTTTAAAAAACGTGTGGGAAACACGATTACCGCTATGTTACCTGATAACGATCACGCAAACTGTCACTCAGTAGTAGTTACTCTCTGCGATTATAATTACACTCAATAAAAAGTAAACTTAAACTGAAGATGGCTGTTTGTTGGCATTGTTTGTGTTGCTACAGACATTTTCTTGTTAATACATTATTTTTACAACAGTACAACAACATGTCAAAATGAATGTACAAGATTTAATATATTGGCTATAGGTATAAGTAAGTGAACGGGGCAACAAAGAGGGATATGGAGGCTCCATACATAATTCACATGGTGAATGAACTCGATTCCGACGTGAGCAATACTGTTAATTGCCAAAAACCAATCATCAGATAGCGTTATACGCGTCGACGCTGTGAAATACAACTTTAGTTACAAAAGCCTGTGCAACCAATAGTGGACCACTGGTTCTGAGGTAAATAGTAACTTTATTGGTCCATCACTTAATATGTCAAATTTTTATCTGAAACACGTTACATCTAATAAATCCGCATCTAAATATTTTTTCGATGCCCATTTAAGTTTACCGCTGATATAAAATTGTGGCGGTCAAGTTTGAAAAATATCGCCCCGATACAACAAAAACAAAAGAACCGTGTAAAATAGATCCATAATGGCAGTTAAATGGCCGATCACTGATGTAGATAGATCAGATTATAAGTTTCTCATAATCCTAATTTCTATAGATGTGATCTCAAATAACCGCGCAACTAAGAGTTGATTAATTGGATTCAATCTTACATAAATATGTTTATTTATCAGATAATAAGCAGAATAAATAAGCAATTTACCTGAATGGGAAATCAAATTATTATTTGTACAATGTACGGAAAAACGAATTTAAAATTTTAGTTGTTTCGAAAAGTTTCAGTGAAGGAAATGATAAACAAGAAGTTTACTTTGATACTTAGGTGTTCTATGGATACTGTTCTTTTTTTTATAATAACAATGTTTTTATTATTTTTAATACATTTACATATAGGTGCAATGTTTTCATTGGTTTGCGATGTTATTAGTTTACATTAAACAAAACACAAGCTGATGGTTTAGTGTATATACTGAGCGCTAGCTACTACGATCTAATAACAATCAATCAGCGTAGTGGATCGCAGTCCACCATGAAAATTGGAATGGAGCCGACGAGCCTAATCAACCTTCGCGGACCGCGTCCATTCATAATAGACATTGTATTGAATAATCCAGTATCGCATGGGAATCTAACGCTTTCGTAATACGCTGAAATTATTATATAAATGTTGTCTTTAATCTTCGTTATTATTTTACTATTGAAAATAAACATTCATTTCTTAGTTTCCAAACAAGGATTTTAATTAGTTAATTTACTCATCGACTCAAGCTTTTTGGTGAGATCAGAATTTTTAGGATCCTTTTTCATGACAATATTAGATTATTTAATCTCTCGCCTTAGATTATGTGAATCTGTTTTATAAAATTCTATATAAACGTCATTAATTTCTTTAATAGACTTGTCCTGTCAAATTTGTTCAGATGATTCACAGTTGGTAGATGAATTTCCCAGAAATCTTACTGTCATTTTGATATATTCATTTATAATTGAGTTGGACTGTACACCCCCCGTAAGAGACACCCTTGAGGGTGCGTGCTCCTTCATTACCGAGGATGTTATGAGAGTTTAAAGGGAAATCGGCTAGGCTACCATAGTTTTCGCCCTATGATTTTGAGACGTTCCGGTCATGATTTAACCTTTTGGAAACAGGCACGTAGTTGAATTGTTGTTTGGGTTTTGATATTTATTCTCATTAAGAATTATAATACAATTCACTTAACATGAGAACATAATTATTACTAATCCACAATAATATTACTTGAGAGCATAGATAGATATTGGCGGTGGCAAAATAATAATGCTTTAACTGCTACCCACACTGTCACAACTTCGAGCGTAGACGGACATCGCACTACAAAGATGTAAGGATGTAGTGCGCTTAACTAGAAGCGACATTTTAATTTTTGTATATTAATTTTCGTATTTGATGCTGCTAATAGTTTAGTAATTAAAAACAATGTTTGTGAATGTGTTTGACTTTGTCCAATATATACTTATTACTTATAATTTGTGTGAACTTCTTTACGCACGTTGGGCACTTTTGGTATGGGGAAAAAGCAATGAATGTCATGTGACCGTTACACTCAGATACATATATACTGATGTGTGTGTGTGTGTGTGTGTGTGTGTGTGTTTGTGTGTTTGTGTGTGTGTGTGTGTGTGTGTGTGTGTGTTTTCACCTCTGACGTACAATCCTACGACTAACAGTTGATTCAACCAACATTAGTTACAGTTTTTGATTACATTATGTTTAAGCAATTTTTTAAAAGTAGAGATGGACCGCGATTCTTTAATATCTTTAGGAAGCCTGTTATATAACTGCGCGCCTTCGTACATAAGATTCTGTTTACCGTAGTTAGTGCGGGGTGGTTTTAAAACTATGTTATTAGCATTCCTTAGTTGAATCTTTTGAACGTCTCTTTTCTTGGTGAAATATATTTGTGTATGTATATTTTTTGTTAGTATTTTCCGTACTAATAAACAGGTATAGTATACATAAGTCTGATTTACATTAAGTATTTTTGTGTTTCTATATATATTATCAGTAGGCGTTAGATAAGCAAAGTGAAAAAGGACCTTTATTAGCTTATTTTGTGCTCTTTGTAGTAAATTTAAGTTAGTTTTACTGGCTGGTTTCATATATTTTTGCGTTTTTATTCTCTATGATTTTATGGTCTCAGTTTTTTAAATAACTCTAGATTTGTTATTTTATGAAGAAATAAATGTAGTATCAGCAGCATTCCCTTTGCCCTCCGTTTTCCAGTTCTTGAATTGCCAGCGACTTTCCTGGAGTGCCAAAAAAGCCACACAACAGATTCTTACTTTTTACCTGGGCATGTGCTTGAATTTAAGAGATCAGTGTTAGTTTTACTATACAGATCGTTCAGTCGTCAGATCTGTCTAGAAGAGTTAAAACTGACCAAAATAATTATTTTTCAGTATGTAGATGGTTAAGATAAGTCACTTTACGTTACTTTCTTCATTATTTTTTTGTATTGTATGATTAATAACACAAATATACTAAGCCGGTCCTGTAGTCTCCCTCTTCATGCATTCGAGACAAGAAACGGAGTTGGTATAATTCTCATTGTGTTCAAGATTGCGTAATTAAATAACATGTAGGCCTCAACATTACGGGCGTCTTGAAAGGGTTCGCAATGGAAATGTTACGCCAATTATGTGTACATTATGTTCAGAATGGAGGGTTATCGATGCTTGCTACAGATCCTCCTTACCGTTAGAAAACACTTGTGTTTAACTTCAATATGTACATATGTCACATTTGTTAAATAATCTAAATCTTAAATTTATGTTTATATATAACGGGAGCCCTTCGGTCTAAACCATGAATATAAGTCTTATACACATATATGATTTAAACTTAAGGCTATTTTATATGGTACTTTATTTATAGCAATTTTAATCAACTGATTATACCGAAATTACTTATACAATAAAATGTCACTAAGGTAATTTATACAAATAGAAATATATGGTTTTCTTCGTCGACAGAGTCGTATTTAAATGGTCAACAAAACCTTTCGTAGTTTAGTGATTAAACTCAGTTTCAGTATGATACATTAGTCCGTCAACAACCCAGCCCTCGCAAACATTATCATTGCCAGACAGTCGAGTGATCAAATTCAAATGAAATCGTTTAACAGGCGGACAATCGTATCAACATACGTCAGTAGCCAGTGCAATCTATCGAATGGCGCCCGCCCTAACCATAATTGTGTTAGTTTGTACATTTGAAACACTGGCTGCCAATATTATTTTGTAAGTAGGCATGCATATTGGCCACTACAAAGTTATTGTTTAGTTTACTGAATTTATTTTGCTGTTTGTTAGTAAGTAATATAGAATTACCAAAGTACATTCAGACTGAGTAGTGTACAACAGCATGTGATAAAAATTATGCTTGCCCCGAGTAGAAATTGAACTAACATTCTTTGTGAAATGTACTCCCTTTTCATAAAAAATAATCTTTCTTTGGTGTACCTTTAGCCAAGAGCCGTCAAAGTAATAATAGACTGACTACTGAATATAGACCGACTATAACTTGAGACCTATTGCTGCAAACTTCTTTATGCTACTGACCCACCTACATCTAGGATGTATTTGGACACCATCTTTTTCTTTTTTGCGTCGTATTTAAAGACCTTGGCCTCTTCTTTTAAACGGGTGGTGTTTTATAAAGTTTATCTCACTATATGTAAGATAATCATGCCTGTATATTGTCGGTCAGATTAAATGAAGTCTGAGTAAGACCTTTAAGTGACAAAGTTTGCAGAAAGTAAAACTCAGCTTACCCGTTTTTTTTTTAAGAATTGTGATACATTTGTCAGTCAATTAAATTTTGAATTAAATGTCAATGACAAATAGATTACGTAAAGCAATCAATAATCCAATTTAGCATCCTTTAATTCGCGATCACTATGGATCGGCCTTAATAGATACAATCCTGCACACTGCCGTTCCAAATACGCATTTGACGTCCAGTTTGCAGTGCTATTGTACTGGAGACGGAAGCGTAATATTACAGGAGTGTAGTCTGTTTGTATAGCCTATGTTACTATACAGCCGAAATAGTGAAGGCGGGTAGGTCGTCCAGAAATTTTCATATAACTATGTATTTAAGGTGTCCATACTCCGCAGTAGATGTTTAAAAACGGGTATGGTGACCATTGTTTCAAATTCAATATATGAAAGCCTGTTTTTCTAATAATAGGATTTGTAATTGTTTTCGAGAATAAATTCTTAAAACCTAAATGGTATGACGATGATACTGAAATCCGATTACAGATTTGACTGTTCTCATTTAATTAAAGCTATGCAGGATAAGTGTGATATTGATATTTGAGTCAAAGCGTAATTATCGACTTCTGAAAATTCAACTCTAACTTCTACAAAAAACCGATATTACCTATTATGTCAATCCAAAAATATGTAGGTATATCTATTAATCGGGGAGAAAGAATCCACAAATGATGGTGAAGTTCTCATAAAAATACCTAAGATATCTCATTCGAGTGGGAAGATGAAAATATTTGGTGTAAGTACATGGTAAATCCTGACCGCGGCGCGACGTGCAGCCCCGCATTCAATGCTCGCCAGATTCAAGCCGTGTACAGAATTCAATTACCGAATACACTTACATACGCTTTTTAGGGTTCATTCAGATTGCTAATGGAACTTATATTTGGCAGGCTTTGGCAGTTATATAATACAACCGATAACAAATTATATACATATGTTTAATAGGCATTGAGGGTTTTTTTTTGGAATACATGTATTATAAATATAAACTTAAATTTAGATTTAAAAGTTTCAGTTGTATGATAAGAGTGATCACCGGCAGATTGAATTGCAGTGCGTAGTTATACTTACAGAATTTATTGGATTTGGCTATATGATAACGAGACCCACAAAACTCTGTGAGGAAAATGTGCTTCCAACCTTATTTTCGTTATATTGATTAATCGATGATGAATGATACTGGTTATAATTAAAACTTAAAAAAAATTAGGAAATTATATTATTTATACGATCTTTTTAACGTGGGAGAGCCTTGCTTCGGCACGTACGGGCCGGCTCAACTCCGCTCGATACCACGGCCTCACAGATCCAGTAGTGAAGCAACGCTTCCATTGCATTTCGCCACGTAAGTGAGGTTCCCGAAGGCCCTAACCCTTCCCTCTCCCCTATTCACGTCCTTCCCCTCTCCCCCCTCTTCCCACTCTTCCCCCCCTCCCCCTCTTCTCCTATTAACACCTTAAAGGGCGGCAACGCACTTGTGACTCTCGAGTTACAGGCGCTCATGGGCGGCGGTAGTCATTTACCATCAGGTGACCCGTCTGCTCGTTTGTCCCCTATACCATAAAAAAAAAAATCAACTTTTAAACTTTCGCGTTCCATGATATAATATTATCTACGTATGTAATACCTTTTCGTGATCGCGTTAATTCCCGTTCATACGTAGATAATATTATAAAAAAAATCAACCCTAATTTTAGAAAACCCAAATGTAGATTTAATACTAGACTAATGAAGTTATGTATATTAAATTAAATTATAAAGCATCTTTACCGCTCAGTTCGATCGCACTTGGCTACTTTTTTGCGATTGTGAAGTCTCGTGGAAGTTAGCGGGCGCTACAAAGTTTTCGTGGGCTACGCTCGGTAAATATTTACACACGAACGTTGCTTCAGCGGTTTCAATCATTTTTTTTTTGTAGCGGTTCGTCTGTGGCTCTGGAAAAATTGTTTCTATCTTTGGCCTGTTCGGTGCTACATTTTCATTAATCTGACTCATTTTAGCATTTTTTAATTGTCTTTAGGTCGGTTTTTCGTATACCACTAAGAGCGGATTTTAAGTAAATTATGTTACATGTTGTTAATATCAACAGGTTAATCTAATGCTACTGTTAATGACACCCTACTAGAAGAAATGCGAGTGTACTAAATGTCTAATATACAGATTGTTAACGTCAATTAGTGACTATAAATAGTGCAATTATGTCGATCATCTCGTTAATCTAACCGGAATCTAAATCTAAAATGAATATTAAATAACAGAACTTTTAAATCATTTCGTCAGGTTCTTGTAATATTTCTGTTCATCATACCGGTTCGGCATCCAGTACGTGACATTTTTTTCCGATTCGTTAGTAACCTAGAATGCAGAACACGTTTCTGCTGGCAAGGGTCATACATGTTCATATATTAAATGCCATACTGAAATTCAACTCAACATCCTTGTTAATTTGTAAATTCCTTCTCCATGCCGTTCAAATGTAATTTAATTAGTAGCCCCTTGAGACCTTCCTTGCTTTTACATTTATTACGAATGTGAGACCAAGATAGAACTCATAATCGATAAGGTTTAAATTTCAAAAATTATCATTATTTTACCTAAAAATGTTACTTTAGTTAAACACTAAGGTATTTTTTTTTAGATATAGAAATCTTGTTCATAATATTCGGAAAGATTAAAATGTCAGTCATAAAATATTTAATTTTATTTATTTATTAACACTTTATGCGCAAAAAAGTACAATGGCGCACTTAATGCCATATGCATTTTCTACCAGTCTATCTAAGGGTGGTGCAGCAATGGGTAAATAGGTGGACTAAATTTAAGTAATAAATTCTAGAGCGAATGAAAGAAAATACATACACAAACTTAAAAAAAAGGTATATATGTGTTATAACAAGAGACGCGGAGAACTATATAGAATCATGATTACCCGATGCCTGTTTCGTGAAACGAAGCGCAGTATGAGCTCTGGGGCGCGGAAGTAATGTAAATGATTAGATTTCGTGGACTGGCCGGTAGCGAGCCACTCCATTAACTGACGCCATAGTCGAAATACTCTTTCATTCGGTTTAAACTAAACTGGTATCAGTTATACAGATAACTTATTCAAATATATACTCCACCGTTCAATGAAGAGGTGATGTCAGATCATGAAATAATTCTACAAAATCCCGACATCACACGATGCTGCATTGTTATCAAATCATAAACAGAGAAAAAAAAAAAATATTATACGGTCGAATTGAGAACCTCCTTTTTTTTCGTCGGTTAATAAAATACGGACGCGTTGTTTTATACTGCTGAGTTCCTCTGACACCGATATCGATTGTTGTCTTAAAGCATTTAAGAACCTTGAAGACCATGAACCTTAACAAATGGCATTACACATTTCACCGCTAAGTAGATTCCAATGTTTGCCACGTGCTATTGTAGGGAGCGATGGTCACTGACTACCATTTAAGAACTAGCTCAATGTCCTTCGCCTTATCGGGAGGCAATGGGCCTTTATGTACGTCCGACATCTTTAATTTGTTTCTTGAAGGAAAATCGTACAAGTGTACTGCAGTTCACTTTAAATATTTATAAAACCAGTTTATAAATAGTTTGAGTGGAGCAAAGTACATAAACTGCTACAATTCACTAAAATATACAAATATGATTCCGTCCAGTATTTAAAATTTAGTAGTTATAGACTGAACAGATAAATAAATGAAGCACAACTTATTTAACATTAATTACAGACGAAAAAGATCATCACTATATAAATAAAGAAAATTAATATGAATAAATATGTAAATATTAATGTTGTTTTCTTGGAACAAGATTATCGAAAGTACAGTTCATCATCTATAAGTAAAACAGTGCAAACTATTCACTGATAGGCGTTTTATAATCAAGAAAATAGCAGTGTAGTGTATGACGTTTAATTTAACAAACCATCAACATTCGTAGAGGGATAACCAAACGGAAAGCCGACCAAGGTTTCACAATGTAAGAAGCCTTGTAATTACCTACCACTACTGTAATTATAAACTTGTAGCCAACATTTCCATAAGGCGAATGCTAATCAAAACCCTATTCCGATTCATTACACCTAAGAGAAAAGCAATAAATATAACGTCCTAATAAAATCTCGCACAACATAGGAAATAATAATAAAATATTACAAGACCCGAGATTTTGTCTAATTAATTTTGTATATACGTTCTGTGGGGCTACGATGTCTTGGGAGTAACATACAATGAGTCCGGAAAACCGAAGGCGAGGTGGTAACAAGATCCACGAACGAGCTAAATTAGAATTTATGATTGTATGTGAAATTGTTAGAACGGGTTTCAATGTATATTATAATGTTTCATCGTAATAAGATGGAGTTGTAACGAACTTTACCGGCAAATTGGTGAAATACATAATGAACTTCATAATTAGTGTATTGTATTCGGTATGAATAACAAACTTATTTTGAGTCAAATGTAAACTTGTCTTGTATTCCTGATAACAGTAGTTTGAGTTCAAGTTACGAGTCTTACGAATAATCATAATCCTGTCCGATTTCTTTACCTTACTTCTTAGGCAGACTAGACATAAATTTGTTCACCATACGACCTTCTTACAAAGCCTTAAAATCGTGAGAGTCGATTTATATCCTTAGGTCAGGAGTGTGACGACATGGAATCAACACGATAAGAACTGTCGCGACTGTGTGGGACGGACGTCTTACAACTGACTGCGTAGACATATCATACTAGTAAGGCGATACTCAACTTGTCACTTTTAACTGTAATAACTTACATTTAGACGTGAGTGGAACCAAGTTATAATATGGCAAAATACTTCTTTGTCTACCCCTTTGAAGATATAGGCGTTAGTGTATGTACTTACATTTCTCTAGGTATATCTTATAATTTCTAAGAGCATACTTTTCCTAAGAGCACCACTAATTGAGAGTTAAAACTATTTTTGTATTGAAACAATATACGAGTGCAAATGCATAAAATTCTGCAAAACTTAAGCTACAATTTCCATATTGCCCACCGGAGCGTATGAACTACTGAGGCGGAGTTGCGTGTTAGCGCCAGACCACTGGGAGTTAGAACTCTGTTCAAAACTGGCGGCCGGCGACACTGGAATGAGTCAACCGGCCACCGGGCGAAGGTAACGTGCCACCCGCGCGCCAGTCCCTCACTACCTCTTCAAAATATGTCACAGTCTAAGGGTTACATTTCATCAGTGAGACATGCAACAAACCGTGATATTCTCATTAACTTACAGGTCAATAAATTATCTATACTATAATATTATAAAGAGGAAAGATTTGATTGTTTGTTGGTTTGCATTGCATGAAACTACTGATCCAATTTTAAAAATAATTGTAGTGCTACATAGCCCATTTATCAAGGAAGGCTTTAGGCTATATACCACCACGCTAATAATTAAACAGCTTATAAAGACATTTACGTGATGAAATGCAAAATATTTATTCATGAGTTCAAGTCTAGGCCTAGCCTACTACTAACTACCGTGGCGTTACTCTGACAACGATTACGGATAGACAGATAATAATCCAATATAAGAAATTAGTTTGTCAATTTTCTAGAAAATATATGTACTGCATTTAGAAAATAAATGGGACCACCTCGGAGAAATTCAGAGAAATCATTGAACATATATAAAAATACATGACATTTATACTATATAACATTAGAAAATTTGTTGGTATACGCACTTATGTACCTACCTTACTATAAACTAAAAGAAATATGTTTAATTATAAACATGAAGGTTATTAAAATATGTCTTCATAAATACAAATAAAATTAATATAGCTAAATAATACTAATCGCAGGAATTGGCCGACGAAACATCCCCTCGTAAATCCGATTCACTGCAATAACAACATCAAGTGGATTTATAATTATCGGAAGAGCGTTTAAGTCGCGTTTTAATTATAGAAACAAACAAAAACAGGAATCTCCAATGTCTTAGTAGAGTTACGGAGTGAGTCGAGACTTTGATTCTGAACTCGTTGTTTTAAAAACAATTTTCTTGCAGCAGGGGTGAGTCTTACGGAGGGCAGTCTTAGCAACAGTGGCGTAAATCATGACGATTGTGCTCTTCAAATGTATTTGGCCCTTGTTTTCATAAATAATCTAATACCTACCTTATATTACCTTTCTAAAAGAGGAGTTATAACAAAAGAAGGTTGTAGAAATAATTCGATCATATCAGACGCACACATTAGGATGGGTTTCAGGTTTCTAGAGGTTGCGGGTGTTTATAAATCTGTATTTCGAATTCTACCAACTAAGGCTTGATTTAAATTGCTAAAATTGCTTATGATATTTGAAATCCAAAGGTTTTTATGTTTATAAACCGTCATATTGATGTCTATAATAATTATTATTTTATTTGTATTTTAAATGGAAGTGTTTTATTTAAGGTTATATAAGGTACGCTACCGGAACGGGAAAAATACTTTTTACATTTGAGAAAAAGATTAATTTAAGAAAGCAAATCAGTTTCATGACGAGCACAATATAAGTAGCGAGTAACGCAATTGTGTGTTTGCATCTGATTCACCCGTTAAACTATAAGTCATCGCAACGGACCATATTAAAAATAATATTTTGTTTCAAAGATTTTATTCAGACAACAATTATTCCCATTTTATTTACATAATCATCATCATCAGCTGTTCATCATCCACTGCTGGACATAGGCCTCTCCTACACCTCTCATCTTATTTACACTATTCTTTAATTTATTGAGAGGAAAACCATATCGGTTAGACCGGAACTAAAGTCATTTATGTAACATTTTTGACTAAATCTATCTATCTATGAGAATTTTGAACATAAAAACATTAAATGAATCCGGGCAAAAATGGTATAATAAGTGTCACTTCTTTACCAAAATAATGCAATCGCAAATTTCTAAAGTGACTAGACCACTTTAGAAATGTAAAACCAAGAAAAATCAATAAATTTTAAAGTGTTATTTATGCGATTGCATTATTTTGGTAAAGAAATCACATTTATACCATTTTTGCCCGGATTCATTGCGATGTGTTGTGCAAATTTATTAAAACTAAACTGGTCCAAGCGATATTTCATTAAAGACACCACTTGAGAGAAATTAGTAGTTGTTGTAAATTCTAAAGTGAATTAGAATATGTAAGTTTAAGGTGATTTAAATATACCACATCGTCAATATTATAACAATAAAAAATATGACTACACTATAATTTAGGTAAATCACAGTTTATTTTTTATGACCAGAAACACTTGCTACTGACATGTCACTGCCGCGCTTTGAGTAATGCCATTATGTAACTAATTTTTGTGATCGTGACTCGTCTTGTTGTTTGTGATTTATGTTTAAAATAGTTTCACGCCGTTAAAATGAACTCAGATCTTGATCTCATCACATGATGGGACAGTCAAACTTCTTGGTTCTGTGTTACAGTAACCATCTTAGCTCTGTTGCGGTGGGTAGAACCATAAACTAAAATGTGATGTTACACGTGAATGCTTTACCTAAGATTAGCAAAATTCATGCTCACTATCTCGTTACGGGCTTAACATATTTGCCGAATGATAGAGATTTCTCATTCGTAGGTAGAGCTCAAAAAAAAAAGCCATGTATATACACCTAATGAGTGGCAAGAATGATTTAAAAACTGTCGAAAACATAACCCCTTTGGAGTTAATGATCATCATGATCATTTGATAAATTAAAGTCAAATTTTAAGGAATATTAGAATTTAGTGGCAGATGATGTGGCTATGATTTCTACAATAAGAATAGGTAGAAAAATTTGTAAGAAATCAATCTAAGAGGCAGTACAAATGATGATCATTCTGAAACCTACTGTAAACTTAGATGATATCTTGGTATTTATGCAGATTTCATACTAAATGACTGTGATACCCGTGCAGAGTCATTCAAGAAAATGCAAGATATTAAGAAAATGTTGAAATTGGTTTTGTACCACCTGTTCATCACCATTTTTTCATAAACGCATAAAAATCGCAGAGGTGAGACTGAAAATTAATCACAAGACGTTTTGCCAGCACGTTCTGACGTGATGATAGTGATAAGTACAATAGAAATGATAATTAGCAAACTTTTTTTAATTTTAGTGCTTAATTCACTAATTTTTTTATAATATTATTAATTTATGGGGAATTAAGCATTAAAAGGTTTTCTAAATAACAATCATTCTAAAGTGGGCTATAAACCAATTTTATTTATTTTAAGTTTTTTTTGTTATAAACTTTCATAATAATCAATAAAATTACATATAGATAGCTAAGTTTTCCCACAAGTGAGCATATAATCGTTATCATCAAACGTGTTTCGTTCGTTTTCTCAAACTGTGTATTTTGTACAACTTTAGTTCTGGGCTAGATTCACCGGAATTCAGTCAAATAAAATGATATATATCTCAACAAACTTATTTACTTCACTTAATTCAAATTAATAAGTAAATCTATTCAAGGGTTAGATATTTATTTTTACTGAGAGTTTAATATTTCTAGATTTTTATCTACCAGATTTTTTAAGTTAATTTCTTTGATGTTTTGGTAATAATGAACAGATTTATGAATATGACTGCAACCGATTTAAATATAAACATTAATACAAAAAGTAACATTATTAAACACTCGTTTAAAAGGAATGGTTTCATCCCTAACCAGTGGTAGAGCACCCACCCCGTAACGGGAAATTCAGTTATGATTGAACTGGTGCCCAGCGTGCCGCTTCCGATGTCTCGGTGAAATCATTTATTGATAAAAAACCTTACACTGTAGTAAAACTTCAGTCAATAAACATGCTTCCAGACTACGCGATAAACGAACAGTTAACGTTTCGATTGTCGTTTTGGATAAGACTTCCTAGTTAAATACCAATGCAGCAATGTTAAGCAGTCCAGAGCTTTTCATAAATATCAACTTTCATAAATATCCTCACAATTGGTTTTTATCCTAATGTCGTTTCCCAAACCCTCAATCCGTGATAGAAATAGAATTCAACCAATGTGAGGACATATAAAAACGGAATTTAACTTACCCAAGAAAGACACTTATAACACCTGTGGATTCTGAGTGTTTGGAAATCAGACAAAAATTTTGTTCACATACAAATCTATCTACAAAAGCAAGACAGATTTTAAATATGCGTAAACAAGCTAGTCTCATGCCTCAGAGTACAGAAGTATTGATTACTTTCGACCTAGAAAAGATCCTTTCGCTTCCTCATTTAAATACAGGAGAATTATGTTACTTGAGGCAACTAAACATGCTTAATAACTAAGAAAGTTATTTTTTAATACAAGTACTTAACAACATTTAACTTGTATCCTTTAGCATGAAGGACTATCGTTTGATACCTCATAAAATAGGAAAACTTCGTGCTTAAGCTTATGAAATATTGCTGGTAAAAATAGTATTTTAGATTATTTTTAAAGAGTTCAGAATACAATTATGGAAGATATATATGTTTCAACAAACAATCCAATTCAATATAAAGACAAGGAAAAATGTTGACGTAGTTATAGCGAAATGCAATTAAAATCGATACGTCTGCAAACGGAGAAGTGGTTCAATTCAGCGAACATGTATCAATGCATCCAATGCACGAATCGATTGTAACGATTGTCGATTGCGGGCTAATAAATTGTTTACATTTACCGATGCGCGATCATTAAGATCTTAGTTTACGGCGCGACCACACACGACTAACAGACGTCGATGAAGCCATACGCTGAATTGATTGCAGGATATCGTATTAAATTTGCTGCTATATCATATTTACTGCTGGAACTGTTAATGTCAAAAATAGACTTCCGGTATAATTATTTGTTTTTGTGTTTTGTATATCGCATAATTATAAAATGTTGTGTTCGTATATATTTCTTCCAGACAACTGCATTTTAAACGGATCAGATTGGGTTCAAGTATAAATATACATAGTTTGCGAACTTGAAAACAGCTAAAACTAGATCAGATTTTTCATTATTGTAGACTTAATGACCTTTCAGTTTTATATTTTTATGTTTTTCATTTACATATCATCGGTTCATTTATTACTCACCAAGTAAAATAATATACTGTTTCTAAATAGTATTGGTAAATACTATGTGCCACACTTAAATTGAATCATTGAATGCCATAATAAGTAATAAGTTATTGTAAAATGTTCAAATCAAACTCATTAGACGGTTCATTTATTGTTTTGGTGCGTTATCCGGCTGATAGATGCCTCGGTGTATTCTCCAGTCAACAAATTCGAGTTTAATGCGACCAGCTCCAGTTTATCTCTTTGCTTATTGCTTTTTATCGCGAACTCATTCAGTTGTTTATCGTTTACTAGTTGTTATTGCACTCTATTACTGACTGATTGTTTATTTGACTTGAAAACGGTGGAGCAATCGTAATATTTAAAGATGTTTCGTTTTGCAATAAAAGAGAATCGTAAAATTTTAAGTGTATTGCGAATATAACATTTGTATATTGTATAAATCTATTACTGTTTCGTTCCGAATTTCCATAGACAGGAATTCCAAGTTCTAGTTTAATGAGTCATGCATAGATAAAACTCGGAAAAAACTTGACGAAAGCAGATCATTTATATTATATAATATACAGGTTGTC
Organism: Callimorpha dominula; assembly: GCA_949752705.1. Classification (NCBI taxonomy): domain Eukaryota; kingdom Metazoa; phylum Arthropoda; class Insecta; order Lepidoptera; family Erebidae; genus Callimorpha; species Callimorpha dominula. The sequence goes on from OX456997.1 coordinate 16,168,695, forward strand.
CCAGAACTCAACGTCAAGCCGAAAAGGGGTGACAGGATTGATTGTAACCATCATGAGAAAAATCAGAAAAAAAATCTATCTCATGCAGTTTGGAAATTATGGGCATTTAAGAAAAACCTAGAAATTTGGTCAAACTGTAACCATTTTTCGGTTATTGTGGTTAATTTTTACTAGGTCAAGATTATTTTATTAATTTCACTTACTTTTGTTGACTTTGGTAAAAGTGGCGTCACTATCTGTCTTGGTCGCTCATGGCAAACATGGTCACTATCCATTTCTCTCATCAATAAAAAACATTTGAACTGAGTAAAATGGGTTAGCAAAAATCGAGTTACTTGAGGTTTTTATTCTTTTTAGTAGTTTTTTTAGTATAAAACTAACAAGTATTGTACCATTTTACAATCCTGATTAAATGCGTAAACTTTTGATAGCACTTGCCAAGGCACTTTAGTACATTTTTTTTAAAGGAGGGCCTTTCAAAGTCGACAATTTTGGAAAATTTTAACATAGTTTAACAAATAGTCTTAATTCTAGAAAACTTGGGGCAATTGTGTCATTAAATTGACTGTGGTTCTATAAATGTTATTTAGGGTTACGGTTCCAAAGTTTAACTGAACAAAAATAATAAAAATGAACCACAATAACTGAAAAATGGTTACAGTTTGACCAAATTTCTAGGTTTTTCTTAAATGCCCATAATTTCCAAACTGCATGGGATAGATTTCTTTTCTGATTTTTCTCATGATGGTTACAATCAATCCTGTCACCCCGTTTCGGCTTGACGTTGAGTTCTGGGACACCCTGTATGTACAAGTTAGTATTTTCGGAATATTACAAATGCAGTTCAATATAATACAAATGCATTATCTGTAAATGTCCTTATCATATTTAGAAATATTTTTTTTTTAATAAAAATAAAAACTGAGGTGTCATTGATGTTTCACCGACGTTTACAAATAAGGTTTACGGAGAAACATACCTGTGAGAGCAATCCGTAATCGCAAACACAAACTTAATTAATAAGTGTAATATGGTCCCTGTATCGAAAACTTGCACCATAGGTATCTCATACAGTGTCGAACGAAATGACGTAATTTAATTTTTAGGGGCACCAGACAATATTTCACCGAAAATGAATTATCTCTTGCCCTTTTCCTGTACTATGGGTACACGAGTGGGATAATTAAATGACGTTGGCGAAATTGACCGGCGTAGTTGTGTGTTTAGCTGACGGACGATATAAAACTATAGAGTTTATCTATAGCTACTAATATTAAAAAAAAACCGTTTCGGCATTTGAAAAGTACCTTTCCTAACGGACTTAGATGATACGAAAAAATTCCGCATATAGGTTTTTAAGGGTCAGCAACGCGCATGTGAAATGTGTCGTCAGACTGTCCTCTGAAATTGCAAGCGTCCATCCGGCCATGCAGCAGGCTACAGTATCCGCTTACCATCAGGCGGGCGGTATGTTTGTTTGTCACCGAAGGCCCCCAATCTGTAACGTTTACTGAAACTACGGTACAGTGTAAATATTTTAAGGCTTATTATGCATTGAAACGAAATTTTCTTTATATAAATTTACCTATGGAGTCTTGACAGACATCCACCATTGAAATAATGATGATGATATAAAAAATGTGGACATCAAGTAGTCGTTACTTTAGATCCTTTTATATAATAAAGTTAATAAATTAAAAACATACATTTCAATTAGTGCAGTACTTTATGTATGAACAAATTGATGGTAAAAAATTTTTAACGTACCACGGAATGCTTTCTATGTGATTGGCTTTTGCTATAGGCACTATTAAATGTCATATTTTACAATTACTTCGTAGTCGTGATAGGCTAATGGAAAATATTAAATAAAATATTTTTTAAAGTATTATTTAATAAAATATATTTGGAATTAAGTTAACAAGAAGGTAAAACAGACAACCCTGCAACACAGCAGCTCATATTATATTAGCGTGGTATGGAATACTATTAACACCATATTACACTATTAATACTTCTAACACAAGCATTTTAGCTTAGCTGGAGGGGTTAACAAAAATACTAGTAAAGTGAGACCCAAATTACTAGTGTTCTTCAAAACAAAATTACAAATAAATCAGGCTGAAATCATAAACTTCCGATAAAGTGGTTGCGGGTTCGAACCCCATCAAGTATACCACCGACGTAAACATACTCTTACCACGAGAATGTAGCTTTGCTGCACATAAATAATACTAGATAGTCATAGCTGTGTGAACCGTTACTAGTAGTCTTTTTTTTTTAAATAAATATATTTTTTGATAATATCAGTTTAGAACACACATTAATTTACAATTGTTGACAATAATCCAGATTGATAATATATGAAATGTATTAGATGGTGTTTCCATTAATCATATTGCATCGCCTCCCAAGTAGCTTTCTTCACTTGTTAAATCTTCAATCACAAACATTCGCTCACACAATTTAATTTAATAAACTGTCAGAAATCTGCCAGTACGTGTTAGTGTTTACAAATGGACCGGACATACGTTTTCCGGTTTGGTTTCCCAACAGGGGGCGTTCGTTCGCACCCCCATGATGAATTCGCCTTTTATTTTGTCCCACTTGACTCAATTGAGAGTGATTTTTGAGCGTGAATGGGCAGCCTGCGTAATTTGCTACTGACAGGCAGAAATGCGCATTGAAAGCTGTAAAAGGTTCAGACCAAACTCAATCAAGGCTTTTCTGTTTTACTGTTTGTGTGAAATAAAAGTCATTTGTTCATATTTCTATTAAAAACAACCAGTTAAAATACGTAAGTCTTCATCGTATCGCTGCGTGAATCCATTTAAGTTTCACAGACGAAGTTTACGCTGGCAATATTCCATAACAAGACTTTGCAAAATCTTAGCAGACCATTTGAGCAGTGCCCCCACGAATAGTTAGTAGACAATAAATTATTTAATAACCCCTCCGTTCCGAGTGAGAGTCACTTACTTAATCTGGGTGTACGTATGAAATCGGCTCTTTAGAAACAATTAATATGACCATGATTAAACCAGGATCCGTTTGTAAATTTACGTATTGTGAAATTAGGGTATTTTGTGAAACCAAATGGAGCAAAATAATTGAAGCGTGAGACATTTAATTTGATTTATTTACTGGTCAAAATTTTTAACAACATATGAAGCGAATGAAGTTTTCTAATATTATATCATTTACAATATGTGTAAAACATCAAAAGGCGAATTTTGGCAACATCAAAAGCCGAAATCCTCGAAGGTTTTGTGTTTCAAAGCAAGTTACAGCAGAGTGTCATCAGTAATTACTGTCCAAACTGACCGACTACGGTGACCGGTGTCGAGTTATAGTTGAGCACTTTGTAACTCATTCCTAAGATGGAGGTGTGTTCCTTTCGTTACTATGAGTATAGTCATAAAATTGAATGTACAACGTTTTGCCATAATTAATCTGCCATTAGGTGTTTCTAGATGAAATGACAGCTGAAATAGTTGACGCACTTACTTTTAAGTTTAACGGGTAACTAGGTTAAAACTGGATCGGAATTATTGGTATATTTTTGTGCTTGGCAAGAATATACAGATATGTATGTGTAACGTATTATTATTAGTCTCAATAAATATGTATGTCACCTGAATAGCAGCGACCCCGATATAGTTTCCGTATACATTATTTACTTATATGTTCACTACTTAGTGATCGAAATGTCTGTTCCAAGTGTGTATCGATTTTAGCTCACACACGTTTAATATAACTGATTGATTGATTTTCATGATTTACAAATTATACATGGCAAGACGCATTGCCAATATCTTTGATTATCGTTCGAGGAAAACAGAACGGTATTTACATTTAAACCTCTAGCAAACTTGACACTTGGTAGGACTTTCACGTAGGGGACTAAACTCAATAGCTCAATCCAGAATTAAACCCATATTCATACATTATCATGATTGAATTAATAGCATGTACGTATTCTTTGTAATTTGCTAATATGAACTTAAAGTAATTATTTAACATGTAATATTCTATATAAACTCATCAACAACATCTCAGAAGTTTTAATTTTCCCTGTACAAAATGCGAGAAGGGTGTCCCATTTGATGTCCAGGGTCGATGAAGTTCGAACGCTTTATTACTGTGTCCGGCTTTAAGTGGGTGTAAAGTTTCAACACCCTTTGATTTACTTGCTGCGCGGGAAATAGGTGTGTGACGTTTCGGACTAAATTTGTTTGAGCTTTGTCTTTTTCCATTGTAACTCGATTTTATTGCGTAGATACTCGTTTTGTTTTTGTTTTGTGACTCGTCTGACCGATCGTGTTGTCGTTTTATAGCGTCTCTGTCTACCTATATATATAATATACGGAATACGTTATGAGCTTAAATCACTTTAAACAGCGTTACAAGGGAATATTGGGGACAATGCTAACCGCATAATGGGCGAGGCAATTATTACACTAATACCTTAAAGGACCACTTTAATCCCCTAATCGGAAGCCAAACTAACGTGGTGCCGTCCTGCATAGAAATATCTTAAATTGGCAACACGGTCCGGCGGGCCGACCATAAAACATCTTAATGAGTACAGCCAGCAGCTGCGGACCCCTATATTGCTGTTCTCATATCCATGCAAACTACCCACCGACGACGTCTTAGCGGCCTTACTTTCCTCCTCCTTGTTTACAAGTCGACAACTAATTTGCTGCAATATGTGCATAGGACAACATTACGGGCGCTATCTCCTCCGTGCGTGGCTTGCATACATTTGCTCCTTCCTTGCCACAACAAGGTTGTTCCTCGACCTGACCCTTCACTCAACCCTCCTATATTCAAATTCGGCCCGGACCGGCCATTTGGACGCGGATTTGTTATAAGATTAAAGGAAGATTTCACTTGTGAAACAATATGGCAGACGATTTACATATTTCGTTTCCTTATTAGTTTCGGGATATTTGTTTTGGGGCCGCTGAATTTACATCCACTGACCGATTAAATGGCCCTTAGGCGTCTTTAATGGGGGTGCCGCGTGGTCGTTGTTAGCCTTAGCAAATGTGTGCTTATGCGTAATTGAATATTTTATAGGCTAAACCAAATTTAGTGCGGAAACTTTATTGATTTCTCATAACTGTAATGCTTCCTTTCCAATATCGAAATTCGTTCTATTACCAAAGCATATTTAACCGCGGCTACAAACACAAACTTCCCTCTTATATTCCACCTTTTCAGGTTGCGAGTGTGTTTATCGTTTGCATTTATCTGTTGACTATTTTTATTCCGCGGTTGACATTAACCCTCTATTTCAACAAGCGCGACGTATTGCGAGCTCATTTCTTTCATTCGTTGGACAAGTGCACGCGTTGCATTACCTCCATTCATGTTGAGATAGCTACTTAGTTTCCTCTTTTTCAGTGTGGACGGGTTAATTTCTGCATCTTTATTATTCGAGTAGCCGGTGTATGGATGTAGTGTAGTCTGTCTGGTAGCGTAGATTGTGTGGCGGAAAGCAAACTTGAATTGTTGGGTCGTGGAGGTAATGAACGCACGGGTGGGACATGCAGTGCTGCTGGAGGCGTCTGGTTTGAGCGAGAGGCACGGCGCTCGCGTGAGAGGGGGTCAGGTGCGGGTGCGGCCGGGGGTGCAGCCCGCGACGGAGAGGGAGTGCAACGCGTCCTGTATGCACAGCGCCGCTTCCGCATTCGTTAATGCAAAAGCGAGCACAGACTTCAGGTGTACATTTTCAGCGCTTGTATGCTTTATACTCGATGTTAAGGCGTACGTCTTTGTGCAATGCTGAGCCTTAATTATTATTACATTTTATCTTCTCTACGCTTCAATACGCTCTCAAGACTCTGAGCTCGGGTAATAATATATCAATTTAATCTTTGCAAGCTCCTACATGCTAAAATACATTATTACATATTCAAAATAAGATACGATAGGTACACAGCTACACGGCTACATTGTTTGTTCGCGTTTCTCTTGTTTTCATTCCTCTCATAATGTAAAACGAATAACCAGTGGCTTAACAATTCATTACTGCATTCGTTCATTTCAGCTTCATTAAAATCGCATTAGGATTAATTTTTCTCGTCCCCATTTTAATTCGCAGTGTGCTGAGGGGATCTCGCGCTGGACGCAGCTTGTAGTGCAATCATCCACAGTCAATATTTGTGGTGTTTTGTCTACCTGCGCTCGTGTGTTTTACGTTATTGCTTGGAATATGCTAGTGCCCACCTATTACAATCAGTGCAATGTTTTACCAATTTTTTATTCGAACAAAGAAGTGCACAACTCTGCTTGTTTTTATGAACTACTTAGCATTAATTTAGAAATTATAATGTTCTTATCCATCTTTCTATATTTGCATAGATTTGAATCTATGTCTTAGATGTCCAATTATTTTCTATCTTTTGTTATTAGAATACTTTAATTGATGATTTGTTGAGTAGATTGGAATCTGTTTTTATTTTTTCATAACCTTTTAAGTATTATCTAATATCATAAAGTTTAAACATTGTAAAGATGTCTATGATTCGATCATGTTATTCTCGCTGAATAGTTTTTAATAAAATAAACCACACACGTCCGTTGTATACTCGATCTCAGATACAGGAGCGAGATATACGTGTGTGCAGTGGGCGAAAGATGTTGTGCAAATAAAACTCCGGTGATTATATGTAATCATAACAATCTCAATGTAATTTAATGATGAAATCCAGGCATTGACATAGTAAATTTTAACTATGACGTAATGATTTGATAACTTTTTTGCAGCCAATGAACTAAAGATGTATCTTGAAAACAATAAAATACATCTTGGAGAGCAAACAGAACACGATTATTACAAATATATTTATACGTATAATATTTTACGTCTCGACTGGTTACTAGAACCTTTAGATACTGTAAATCGATATTTCATTTTCAAATCGATGCACTGAAGCCTCACGATACATTTGCACGCGATACCCACGACCCCTGCCAACAAATATCTACAATATTATTAATTGAGGCATATTAATAAATGGTGTCATGTTACGACCACACTGATGTCGCAGGAAGCATGGGCCGATGAGCCATTCCAACGAAAATAAATACATCATTTGATCCCGAACTGCATCAATTTTTTACTAAGAATCGATTACTTTTTATTTCATCTGTCCGTTCTAATTTTTACCGGCGCATTTGATAAGTATTATGTTCCTAATGTTGTGACCTCGTTTTGAAAATACAATATTTTATAGAGAAACATAAATAAACAAAAGGTGATCGGCGTTTTTATTAGCAATAAAATTTTGTATGGCGTATTAGAAAACTCCCAAATGTCGACAATATTCTCGACACAATCATCGTTAAGTCGACACGACTGCGACTGTTCGTTATATATTTTATCGACAATTACTTGTAGTGTTTGTCAGTGTTTTAACCAACTTAAAAAAAATAAGGTGCTTAATTCTACTCCATATATTCTTTTTTATGTATTTTCAATTACAATTCCTTTAACTCCTTTATTACGATTCTAATGGCATGATTTAGGTACACTGAAAATCATGATGTTAATAAATATTTTGATTGTTCTTGCTAGTGGCAAGTTTAATTTACAAATACTTTCCGTACCCTCCTAAACTAACATTAAGATCAATATCTGGTATCATCCACGATAGATACCATTTGATGTGTAAATTCTTTATTTTAAAAAGCGTCTGAAATTACTGTAGTGCCGGGGGCAGGCAATATCGAGAATCGAGCATTTCACGGTCGGTAAGTTTAGCCGTATCGATACGGATATAATAACCAGTGGAATGGTAACTATAAAGAGAGATTGTATTTTTTACTAACGTCGTAAGAAGTCGGAATGTCCGACCGGCCCTTTGATCGGTTTGATAAAAGTGCTTGCGATCTTCTTTTCTTCTTTTTCATAAAAATTTCCTTCGTACCTTTATTGATATTTTCTAAGTTTGAAATGTACGATGGAATGTTATGAAGTATGGGAGTAATCAGTCCCCCTGCATCTGTATGTTTATACGTATGAAAGATAAGGTTGAGAGCTTGTTTTAGTGAAAATATACGGTTTTATCAGCAGAGGTCATCCCCAACTCATAACTTAGATCCCCACTTGTCTGACAAAAACAATAATCCGCACAGTTTTGAGGAAAAATGTTTATCTATCGCGACACCCGCCCATAAATATTGCGCTTACTAAAATAAAACAGTGGAAACAGATAAAAAGCTAAACGGCTGTTAGCGACTGTAAGAGACCGTGGAGCGGACAGTTTGACAAACGTCCCTATTGTAATACGAGCCTTAGGCGTTTATGCGTTTCATTTTCAATTATTATATTTGACATTTAACATTTGGACAAATATGTCGGTTACCTCTCTGTCGTGAAATAAACCATATACATTGTAAACTGTTTTAACCTACATTTTTGAAATATGGATGATTTGTGCAAGGTTTGAAAGAAAATAAATAAAGAAGGAATTGAAACATTTTAATCATGTTCGATTGATGTATAGAAGCTTCCGTACATTCATATTTGCTTCAGTATTATGCTTCTCGTCTGTGCTTTCTAATACAGTAAATTGATGCATAGATTTGTCATCTTTCACCTTCTTAAGTTATATTCAAACGTGATTTCCTCCTGTTGGTATATTTCTTATGTTTTCATGGCTTTCTTTCTTTATATATCCGGTTCTAATTGAGATACGCAGTCGTTTTGGTCAAAGAACACTCGCTGGAACGACTTCTTTCATTTGACCACCTAATTTGATTGAGTTGGAGGGAAGCTAAGTGTGAACATTCAACTTAAACTAAAGCGAGAGAGGACCAATGCTACTTAGCAGCACGGTTCATCTTTCGTTGTACTATTATAGTATCAACTCATAACATTGGTTCTTTATCACAGTCTCAAATAAACATTCTTAAATATATTATAAATTTTCAAATACACACATACTTATCATATATAGAAGCGACCAGGCTTACCCAAATTCATGTATTTGTGGAACAAGGCTTGCTGCGCAACTGGGCTAGTTATGTTCACCTGGATCATAGAACTAACGGCTTACAACTGTCACATGTCAATCCCATTATCCCACTAATCCCACTAATATTATAAATGTATAAGTTTGGATGCATGGATGGATGGATGGATGGATGGATTGATGTTTGTTACTCTTTCACGCAAAAACCACTGAACCGATTGCGATGAAACTTAGTATGTAGATAGCTGTAGAGCTGGATTAACGCATAAGCTACTTTTTATCCCGATATTCCCACGGGATCGGGACTTACTCGGGTGAAACCGCGTGGCGCTGCTAGTATAAAATAAACATACTTCTCATGCTAGCGTTTGATATAAAATGAAGTTCAACAAAATATCATTTAACATTTCTTATCAAATGTCAACGAAACACCACGTCACCGCAATCAGTTACATCAAAGCTTTGGATGAAACATACGTTCACTTGATAACGACACATCTTATCTGGAAGACATTATTTCATACACATCTATCGGAAAGCCATTTGAACTGTGTCTGATTTTATTCTAGGCAATTTATTTTCAATAAAGAACTATAAAAAGACTTATCTAAATCGTTCGGTTGCGACTGGGAGGGGGACCAACTGTCATAAAAGTCGATTCTTATTTACGTCGTATTGGACTAGCGGGAAAACTATTGAATGTATCTGATAGTGTAAAATAATTGATGAGTTTTCGACACTATTGGGACGTCCTTTTGTTTACGTTTACATTCATACAAGATTTGTGACTAGGAATGCATCTCCACTCTCTATGAGACTGCAAACTACTATTGTCTTTTATTTCTGATTGTTGATAACTCATCAGTCGTCACAAACAATATTTAAATTAATAATAATATTGTATATAATGTAATAATGATATACGTACGTTATCTACACCCAAACGAACCTTGACTGTTCTTATTTTTTTTTTTCTCTTTTAAAAGACCGCATAATAAAAATTTCTGTGTCGCGGTGGGCTTCACAAACATTCAAACAACGAACATAAAGAACACCCAGACTCGGGACAACTATTTGTGGATCATACAAATTTTTGTCCCGTGTGGGATTCGAACCCACAACACTCGGCGCGGCGTAGTGGCGAAGTGACCACTGAAACCATTGCGCCATCATCAGTCAATTGAAAATAACAGGAAAAAGTTTTAACTCATAAATGCTATATAAGATGTGCAGATGATGGAACATAATAAAATTACAGATATTGTACTATAATTTTTATGGTCTTCAATCTAGATACTTACATATATATACAATATTTACAATAATTAAATTGTGCCATAAATAACTAAACGAAATGTTAATGTTACAACCTCCATAGGTAATACTTTTATTTGCATATTACTTCATATACATTACCTTCTACAAATAAAAATATTGTAAGTATACAAGGTTTTACTATGTAGGTACGTCTGTTATCATTCCAATACTTTTTTTTAAATTCCCAGTTATCTTAAATTCTAACCACATCAGTCTAGTTCATATTAAACTTTATTAATATGTTGATGGATTAGAAATTTTCCAGTGTGACTTAAGTAGTCTGTGAGCCTTTTACCGGTTTTACCTTACATCACTAACTTCGTTAATTTTCTTTGTAATTTTTATTGACTTCTTTATAAATGACTGACTTAATGCCATACAGAAATATATTTTTTAAATAACATACCAAAATTCAATAAAAGCTACTTGGTCTGTTGGATTTTTAACTTCATATAAAATATTAATATTTTTACTAAAAGATTGAAGGAGGGCGTAGGGTATATGTATCGTAAAGCAATAAGTACATCCGTATCCGCACGGGCCCTCGGCTTCCATTGTGCTCAAAGATAAGCGTTACATGGTGCTACACCAAATAAACTTATTTACAGGACGACACCTTACGTGTACCTACAGCTTCAAATACAGTGTTCTAGAATTAGAGGGTGCTTGCCAAGAACAAAAAAATATAGAAACTATATAGATATATTTGTAAATATTTTGTAATTTTCTATAGATCAGTACGGTTTTTTTTATTTATGTTAGGCACTATAATAATGACTAGTATTGCATTGTCTATAACATTTGGTGTTATTCGACCGAAACGAAATAATGACAAATCAACATTAAATTGATTACTTTCAACCGGTTTTGAAAAGGGCGATCAACGCTAAAAATGGCTAATCGTATCTCAAATATCTTATGAAGTATATTTATTGAGTTGCTGAAAGCATGAGTAGGCACTTTGACTTGATCATCGGATCAGGTAACCAAGCTTATCTCAAATGTCAAATTGTGCTGCAAAATCTTATGTCAAATGCCATTCGAATGATCAATGTAATGTGTCATAGATCAGTACCTACATTTTTCTTTTATTTGATCAACGTTTCAGAAACTCGAATTGATTTGACACCACTATTAAACCGAGGGTTTGTCACTTACATTGTTAAAGTAATTAAAATTGTATTATGCCTAATTCTAGTATAGCTAAGATTAGTACGAATTTAAATTTTGAGCAATAAGAGATAGAGGAAAAATGTAATTACTTACCTATATTCTTCTAATCTAATATTGACTTATCGCCCCTAAGAATATAGTTTAGATAGCTTTAGAGAGAAATTAGTGCAATACAATAACGTGGTCCTTGACGATGTAAAATAGTTACTTTATAGTTATGTCAGTTAATGCATGATCGGTAAAATGTAAATATGTAGATGCTTCATTAATCCGTATACAAGTATCTACATAAACATCAATGGAATTACAAATAATAATCACATCCTATGTTCATAAATTAGCATAATAACACATCACAACAATCATTGACTCGACTTGAAAACTATAAGTAGTCGACGAAACAGGTTTATAAATTAAAACGTAACAAAAATTATACGAATTACACATTTTTCGATTAAAACACAACGATGGCTATAGATGATAAACAACTAAACAACGAAATAACAGAGGAACCCATTTAAATTTGTACTCGAGCACCGACTCATTTACATGTTATTCGGGCAACAAACCCTAGGGGACCGTATCAGCCATTTATGAGTTAAAAAGTATTAAAGAAAAGAAAACTCGATAGATATAAAAAGATACGTATAATAACAAGAGAAAGAAGCCGCGTGCAAGGAAACTGCTCGCGGCGAATAAGCCTCGCGGAAAGCGGTATTGTTCCGCGACTTTTTAAAACGGAACAAAATGAATGGAGGGGAAGGAAATCGGATGAAAATATGAAAAGAATACACGTTATATACGTAAAAGTGAAACGAAATGTCGGAGATCGGGTCTCAGCCGCGGCGGTCCGCAAATATAATTTGCATAGTCAAGTAGCCCAACTTTTGTCTGCAACGGATGTTCGCAACCATATTCGTTCGTTGCTTTTTAACCACACTCTCGTTCTGTAGCGGGCCAGGCTTTTTATTGCATTTTTTCCCCTTTGAACGGATTCCTTCAATATTTTGGTGGTTCGTTTTTATTCATACGCTCGGTCATCGAATTGTTTCACTTCGTACCACAGCTTTGTTACGTTCTTTTAACCCCTAGGTCAGCTATTATGCCAATTTTGAATTAAAAATTAAATTAATATATAAGGTGTAGATAACGTACGTATATCATACAAGGTTAAATATTATAATTAATTATTAAAATGCATTAAATCTACTATTAAATTTGAAACTGACAACTTGTCTCGGTAATATGATTTTAAATCAAATTCGAACAAAAGAACTATTAACATAATAATATCATCGGTCGGTACATTATATTTGAAATTGGTACTCTCATTGAGTATAAAAGCGACTACAAAGGATAAAAACTTTTTGTTCATTCAAAATGAAATGAAATAATCGATCGACGAATTATTACTATTCATCGTCGTGAAGAGGAAGCAATAGGCCGGATTATGGAGCACAAAGCGCCGCCGACGCCATAGACAAATATTGACTTATAGAAACAATGAAGGCAGACAGAGCTGCTGCCGCCGCTTGATGGTGCGTAGGAAGAAATTGATTGACGTTTGAGTTTCGATTATTATTCGTCCTTCTGGCGATTAAGATATGAAATAGTGTTATTTAAATATAGCTTTAATAAAGTAAGAAAGCACTTCACTGTTGGCTAATTAATAAAATATTTACGCGTTAATAGACAGGAAAGCGAGATGAAAAGGTCCTAAAATAAGCTTCAACGGAGTGCAAACCTGTTTTTCAGACGTGTTAAAGAGAATCGATATTCGGACTCGATGGTCCGACGAATTTTCCACTTAACGGGTCCTTGGACGCAGACCTTTGTATTGACGAGAAATTAACGAAAAAGGACCATCCCATCCTAATTTTGTTAACAAAGTAATTATGTACGGTTGTGTAAATAATATGTATTTTGACAGAATGGCCAATGGTGCGTACCTTAATAAAGGTACTAAACAAACGTCACGTAGAAAGTGTAAAGAACGTTATAAAAAGAGGCAATATAAATAAGATACGAATTCATAATGCAATTCTGTTGCAAAAAACACAAATGGGATTAAAAAGTAGACTTTCCAATCCATACGTTAATAGTGTCTGGTGTCAAAGGTCGTACAATGACAAATGATGTGTAGGAGTCGATCGCTAGTGAACCTCACCCGTTTCATTAGCAACAACATTAATTACTAGCAAATCTTTAATGAGAAAACGAGCATTCATTTTATTTCTCTAAGGGTTTGTTAATTTTATCTTGGTTTTATTGTATATAGTGTTTGTGAAAACACATTCTAATACCATAATCGATATTCAAAATCATACTCTTATGATAAATTTTACTTAAAAAGCATTAATGTCGTAACCACATTATGGCAATTAATGTCAAAGGCCAGTAATTATATATTAGTAAAACAAATATTTTAAAAGTATTTTTTGGTTTTAAATTACTTATTTTTCCTATTCAAAATAGCAGTCCGAATTAAATAGTAACTATTTTTTTTTTGTAATTAACGGACTTAACAATACGACTATAGCGACGGCACAGCACAAGCGTCGCCAGGGCAGGCTTCTAAAAGAGAAAACGCGCCGCCGCGTCGCCGATCCCTCTCCGTCGCTTCTGTAATTGAGAACGTAGCTTTATTTTGCTCGTTGGCGGTACAAAGAAAAACATGCCTTATAACATCTTTACATAACGTGTATGTGTCCCTTTATTTTCTATATTTTGTCACATTAACAGATATTAACGATTATAGCGTGTCATTGTGGCATTCTTGTTTTATTTTATGTTAGAAAGCAAGACAGGTCTTAAACTTCAGAATCTTAAATAATTCACATTGCAATTACAGTTAACTACTATTATTATTTAAGTCTTCCCCACCGACTTTCAACGTTCAAGGTATTCAAATGAGCACACTAAAGTTTCACGGAACACTTTAACATAGCATCGACATCTCATTTTTATTAGTTTATTATTCATACTGTTTTCATAAAACTGAATTATTCGCGTCTTGGTCGCGGCTCAACTCCATCAAAACTCTGTCTTTTGCCATCTCGATACAGTTGCCGAGTTACCGCCTTGTGGTGCAAGTAATGAGATTTAGAGATGCAAATTTGTTTCGATTGTTGAAAAATGAGTAAAAGTATAGCTTTTAAAAAGGTGTTCAAGGTATGACTTATTAAACAGGAATAAATCAATACATATTATAAAACAAAGTCCCCCGCCGCGTCTGTCTGCCTGTCTGTTCGCGATAAACTACTGAACGGATTTTCATGTGGTTTTCACTAATAGACAAAATGATTCATGAGGAAGGTTTAAATGTATAATTTGTTAAGATTATGTGTAAATTGATTGAAATATGTTGATGATTGTTGAATATGTCTTTGCTACCCGTGCGAAGCTGGGGCGGGTTCCTAGTATTTTACGCATCTCTATGTATTTGTTTGTTTGTTTTCTTATTACATTCTGTTAATTTTAAACTAATGCAACTGTATTGATTGTTATTTTATTGTTAACAAATACAGACATCAGCCATCAAAATGTAAAATGATAGAAGTACGAATTTTGAATAAATAAAATTAAGGAATAATCTACTAACTTTTATCGTTTGATCCCTGGACCCACACCGCCCCTCTGCCCGCACGAAGGCCCTGCCTCCAGCTACTATCAACACGTGAATCGACTCAATCATTCGTCAATCATACTTCAGAGCGAAGAAGACATAAATATTGCGAACCTATGAGTAAGAAAGAGAAATCTTATCAATGCGTGGTCGATCGTACGATTATTGACGAAGAATGCCCAAACGTAAAGTGGTTATTCCCGCTAAAGTAAGGAATCCTTTAAGATTTCTCACATAGAAACAGTTTAAGATTGAAGAGTAAAAGAGACAGATGTAATACCACTTTCAGGTTTCACTTGTAGTTATGTAGATAAAGATGAAGAGAAATATGGCGCACAATCTATACGCAAACCCGATTATTTAGCTGTAGTTTTGTTGTACTCTGCGTGCGGTACATCCAAGTAATTGTTGTTTCGATACGGTACAATTCGTTGCATATAATATATCTTTCATTAATATTATTGTACTTTTTTATTCCTATAAATGTTTTATACAGGTTTTGTTTAAACTGTGTCTAATAAACTTTTTTGTTCACAGTGAAATATCACAAACTGCTAAAAAAAGAGAAAAAACAGCGGATGATGATTCAAGAACATCTTGAAATAGAGCTGAAGAGACGGCATAAGATTGAAGAGGCGCTAAAACAGTCTGGCGCTCCTTCCGAGATACTCAGAATAGTAACAGGTAGGTTTAATTAAAATTGTTTATTAACTATCTAACATATAATAGTGACTTAGAATTGCTACCTGCTCTTTGACTTATCTCAAACCTGTCAAATTCAAATCAATATCATCTCTATCAACAAGTTTCAACATATGTTAGTGCCCCTGACATGTTAACTTGCCGTCTGTCAAACTATCCGTATGTTGGCGAAGATTTAACATACTTAAATACAGATCAGTCGCTGTGGAAGATTGAACTTTACAAAGCCGTGATAGAATTGAATCTAGATTAGCGATAGAAGTGATTTGTGACGTGTTGGCGTTGAATGCGTATAGAGTGCGTGACGTAAGAAGGGTGGGTGAACACTGGTGATGGCTTGTACTAATCTCCGTGTCAGGAAATCGTTTCGCAGACCATTTGAAACGAGGGTTCAGAACTAACACGCTTTCGAGTTGATTTTCTTGCATAATCGGTATTTGCTATATTATTAGGTATCCAGTTCATTTAAACGCAACTTCAACTACAGCTAAGTTACAAATTTTAGTTCAGTCATTATTAATTAGTATTTATAATTTTTAGTTTATTTAAGGGTCCGTGATAACAATCGGCCCTAATTATAATATGTTTTCTTCACAGAGAATCTGACATCATCAAATCAAGAAACTCCTCGTTCTGAACGTGAGAATGGGTCAGAAAGAGAAAGTAAGCCTCCCAGTGCTGAACCTCCGCCAGCCTCACCGCCTTTCCAGAGGGATCCTCCTCGTACGCCAGACAAACCTCAGTGGAACTATCCCCCGCCGCCTGTAGACATCATGGGCGGAGGAGCTGCCTTTTGGCAGAATTACTCTGGTAAGTTTCAGACAATCACAAACTAAATATAATATGAACTTTTGACATAATAATAAAAACAACATAACTTAAAAAACGGAGAAGCAAAGATGCTCTGAAAGGTTTAATTTAAAATTGTAAAAACCTCTGTATGATACTAAAAAAATACACGGTGTGAGTTTTGTTACTGATTTAAAAACAACTAAATAATGAAATACGTTACTTATATCATAAGAAAATACCTAATATTTCCAATTTAATATAAAGTAGTGGACGTTATGGAACTTTCTACATAACTGATATTAAAATAATATCGGTTGTGTAGAAAGAAAATCATATCATATCAATGCAAACATTCATTCAGTTTTTAACGGAAAAGGGTCCGATGAAGATGAAAAAAAATTCAACGAAATGAAATGTTATGCTCATCATATTGCATAGCTTGTGTATTGGGAATGTCAAGTATTTAAAAGCAAAACCATATGTGCTCTCTGGATTGGTATTGTAATTTTTTGAGGGTGGATTTTACAAACGTACTTATTCTGCAATATAAAATACGATTTTATTCGTCGATTTATTTTTTGATCATACATAATATCAATTTATGAATATATCAGATAGCAAAACAATGTTTAAGGAGATAGGGACAATTTAAATATTATAATCAGTCATTCGAGTTATTAACCTACTTATTTATTGTCCTACAAAGTCCGATCAGAATCTTAGTCTGGATGCCAGTAGGTAAACCGAATGAAATGTTAGTATTTTAAAATATCTTTACTGAAAACATAAAAATAATATTTCTGCCCTGATCGAAAAACGACATATTCAGTTAACCGAAACTTAAATACTCCGACAATATGGATCACGAAAAATTCGGCACCGATCTAACTTTGAAGAAGAAATAAAAATGTGAAGTTCGTATCGGTGAATCAAACCATAACTCCTTTTTCATCTATATCCGCTTTGTGGAAAGCCCAGAAATTTCATTAAAATGCACCGGCATACTGCAACATACCTAAAGTAGTGCGGCCACGTTGCGCCGTTGCTCGCAACTTGACGGTTAAAAAATATGCTATCCTATACAATAAAATTGGCAATCTTGTTAAGTTCTACGGATGAATATTTGTTATGACAGGATGTGTTGTAGCTGAAAATATTATCAAAGCTATTTCTGTGCTTTTTTTTAGCTACATTGAAATCTTTCAATATCCACTTTTAGCTTATCCTATCAAGATTTCTTCCTTATTCTTCATAGATGCAATACTCTTTTGACATACAGATAAGACATTTAATACAATTATTTACTTTTTATAAAATCCCCTGCAATTTAAATTAGCTTGACGGGGGAGTGGGTGTTTAGTATTCGCAACTAACATTGATACGGATTTAACCATTTCCCTTGTACCGTCGAGTGCCTTTTGCCGACAGACTGCTCAAGTAGAAATTGCAACTAATTTAAGTGTTACGTTACCCCAAGTGTCTTGACGCACGCGAACACGCAATACCAATTGTTTGAATTGGAAACATTTTAAAATATTTGAATACTTATGTTCAGCTGTTTTCACTACTTTAAAATGTTAAAATATAGTTTTTGTCGAATCTGATAGTCCTGTGATATGGTGACAGAATCAAAAAAGAAGTGGCTAGGTTAAGAATATTGCTACAGGTTCATAGTTGGGTGACCTATGTTAACATGTTACAAATTTAATTAAAACTCATAAAGCTGAAAAAATATGTCATTAAGAGTAAATTTAAAAAAAAAGGTTATCATCATCCTCCGCGCCTTTTCCCAACTAAGTTGGGGTCGGCTTTCAATCTAACTACGATACGGCTGAACTTTGATATTTTACGTGAAGCGACTGCCATCAGACCTCCACAACCCAAGTACTAGGCGATATCGAAGTTCTGTAGTTAGACCAGGTTGTCGGACTTTTTTTTTAGGGCTCCAACTACCCGTAACGAATGCCATAGATGTTTGTATGGCACCCGGGACCGACGGTTTAACGTGCTCTCCGAGGCACGGAGGGGTCTCAATTTGTTAAGAATGGTCACCCATCCTAGACTGACCTGGCTAATATTACTTAACTTTGTAATGTGTTAACCTACTCAGTTACCACTTAGCCACGAGCCCCACCTTGATATGAAGAAAAAAAATTTGTGTTGTAAAATACAACTTTTTAATCATTGCGATATTTTTACTTTTATTTGTTGTTATATATTATCTTCTTATGAACTATATGTATATTGATTCACCAGAACTTGTCATATCAAATATATCGGTGAGATATTATATTGCAATAATACATTTTTAAAATAGAACTAATAATAAAAAATAAAATACTTGTATAAATGTTAAAGGGCTATTAGTATATTCACTACAAATATTCTTTCATCGATACGGTTTATTTTTCACTTTGTCGATAGGTTATTGCACTGTGGGTGCTCAATTGAAAATTAAATATTTTTGGTTTTACATTCTTTAAGTAATTATACGTAGTAAGAAGTAACTTGGGTGCTTTAAGTATTTTTAGCATCTAAGATATTTAGGTGCTGTAAAAATATTCCTCTATGAACTTTCTTTCAAAGTAAATATTACGAAATGGGGAAAAAGGCTATAAAGTTGAAACAGAAAAATACACGAGGGCTGTAAATATAAAAAGGTTGGTAACAGAAAAACAATAATTAAAACTTGGAGCCTTTCATCAACTTTCTTCAGTGCCTACGGTAAAAGAAAAAAAAACATATTTTATTATTCGTAAATTAGAAAACTTTTTTCTACGTGCTTTTTTACACAAAACGGGATGAGTCAAAAGTGTTACGAGTAATTACTTGCGCAGAAATGAAAAGGGAAATATGAAAACGTACAAAAGTGACAACAGTTCTTACGTAGACACGTGTACAGGTAATCAATCAATATTATGTTTCCATCATAGACGTCATTATACTGATTGATACAAAGCCATAGAGGACGCTCATAAATTCCCATTACATACACACACAGTCAATGCTAATATGTTAGCTAAAAACAATTTTATTGATTATAATATTCATGTAATAACTCAAGTACAGAATATTTTTAATAATACAATGTTTATGCTGTTATGCGGGCTGCGCTTGTAAAACGGATAAACCAACCGATGTTACATAAGTAATATAAAGTTGAAAAATTAATAAAGAGAAAACTTCTTCATGCTGCTTTTTAGGTAAGCTTTTAAAATGAATGGAAATAAAATTGTACCGCACAGGTGCGCCCGAAACCTTTGATGATATTAACTTTTTACTTTATTCTTAGTAATCACCCGCATCATTGTGCTCGACGTTTTGTATAGACGAGTTGTTGTAATGTTTATCATAACATTTACCAAGTATACCGTACTAAGGCTTACTTACAATATTACACCGACAATGATAGAGATTTAAGCCGAACTGGATTCAAGTCACGATGGAATTGATTCTGTCAACAAAAAACTCAAAAGAATGTCTTTAATAGAAAATCAATCTAATCAGAATAATTCGTCACGCATCAATAGAGTCAGCAACAGTAGCACTTTAACCCAACTGTGCCCGCCTGTTCGCGTCGTAATATAACCAGTTGAGCCTCGTTGTTGTTCAGGTATAGTTCCCTTCACAATCATCCGTTTAAACCGACCCTTTGTTCACAACCTTCTCAAATTCCCAACGAAGAATTAATCAACTCACTTTTTTCTCTATATTTTTACAGCAGTAATTAATTTCGCTTTAACGATGGACGGGGGTGTCGATTGCGTTAAAAATTGTTAAAAATAATGAGCAAACGTACTTTCTGTTATTTATACAAAGATATTAAGTGACAAAACTGATAATTAAAAATGTTAATATTTAAGATGTTGATGAAGGATCAGTATAAGACTTATTATTAAAAACGTCATTTTTGTTCACAATAAAATTTTAGTTCACAATATTTTTTAAAGGGTTTTAAAAATCTTTTTTTGTGTACGTATAGGTATTTTTGTAAGCAGTATTTTTTTATTGAACAGTATTTATATTGCAGCAAAGCAACAAAAAAAAACATATTCAATTTTGATGTAAACTGATAAACGAAAAAAAATATTTGTCGGCTTAGAAATTAATTATCACATGCTAAAAAAAAAGGAAAAGGAAACATACATTTGAGAGTTTTCCACAATTTTCTAGAACTTTGTGAAGTTTACGTGCCCGCTACAATACAGCGTGTTGCACCACAACCTAAGCCCCATCTCAAAATTCAGAGAAGGCTCACGTAGGATAGTTCAAACGAAATCTTCGAAACGTAATTAAGATTTTAAATTAATTTTCGAAAAATAACATTAACAATAGTTAAGTACGTAACATAGCAGTTAACAAGTACACATAGTAAAGTAAAAACTGCGCTATACAAAGTTCATTGCTTTACTTACGTTTGCAGTAACAAAAAAACTATTTATACTCAATATCGATTTGTGTCCACTTTCTTTTTATTTCTATTCCTTTTCAAATAGATCGGTTCACGTCCTCCTTGTGAAGTCCCTTTTTGTCATTCCATGATCATTCGATCAAAACGAAATAAGAAATGTTGCTTTTACTAGTTTTTGTGAGTCTAACTTCACTCTGTGAAAGTTAATGTCATTGTTGATTGCAGCAACTAAATTATTTAGTATTTTACTACAGATAACTGGTTCTAAATTTAACGTTGCTATAATTTAAAAGAAAAACAAACATTAAAGGATAACTTTTATTAAGCTAAGCGCTCAACCATTACAGTTGTTTCAAAGAACAAATAGATTATAGCTCTCAAAGGAACCGGCAATTCTGTTTTAGAAGCGGCAAATGCAAAAATATTACGTATTCAAACAGACCTAATGGGACATTTAGGGGTGGCAGCGAAGTGAAACGGCAAAGGCCGAAGCTTTTAAGTGTATAATATTTAATTGTGACGCCCTAGGCGTATAATCTCGCCGGAGATAATAGGTTTCTGTTTCGAGACAACCCTCGATGGTGACACTTGTGAGTGTGATGCCCGCCGGCTAGACAACACTCAAACAAATCGGATCATAATTGCGTTTTTTTAACTAACAACTGTTTGATACAAAACAGTTTCTTTGATTCCAATTTCACACTCTTGGATGCGAAATTTAAATTATTTTTATACAAGTCAGACATTTTTGGAAAGAAAAAAATTGGTGTAAGTTATAAATTCGGTACTCACAGCATAAATTGTAAACGAATGTCGGGAAGAGAAATTGAATTCCCCGTTGAGAAAATGCTCCATCAAAGTAAGCAAAAAACGCGATTCCGTTTATATCTTTTATATCTCGTAAATTGCAGGAGGCGGCAAGCGTTGCATGAAATTGAATAAGCATATTTCGCAAAACGTCGACGTTTTCGGAGACAATTGCCTTACCTCACCTACTCTTTGCCTCTTCACGAACTTTGTCAATTTTCGTGGAATCTTATTAGAGGATGTCCTGTGCCAGAGACGCGTCTCATTTTTTAAGCTTTAATTTGTTGCAATTTTCGCTTTAATATTACGTCTTTTACACTAACAAATTCTTGTCTAGCTGTTGCACCTATATTCTTACAAGGCTATTTTCAGTTTGTTTCCTTTTTTGTAGTAATGTAATTTTATTAAAAATACAAATACACCTGAACAACAATTTGACAGCCTCGTTTGCTGAATATTAAACGCATAAAAATGTAATGACAATGATTAAAACTTTACTAAAAGTTTAACAGTACAGTAGTAACAGTAGTAAGTTAATATATTAACTTCGTTATATATATTACGAATATTACCGTCAGTGGTACTGTCACTGAATAACCCTTATACGAGCAATTTAATAACATTCACTCGACGTGAGTGCTACGTTTTTAACAAAGGCAATATCGAAAATTAAATTAGAATGTGCCATACAGATGTGAAGTCCGTTTGATGTCAGTCGGCTTTTTCCGAAACACTAATGACATTTTACGGAGCGAAATGACACGAGTACGCTACAAACATGTATAAATGTTATTCTATTATATATTACTTAATCATTTCCTATTTTTACAAAACATAATTCTTACCTAAATAAAATAAAATAGCAAACACAGATAAAATATACTCTATAATTGACTCTGCTCTTTAAAGACCAGTTTTAATTCAAAGTTTCTTCTCTTTTTAACCAGAATCCTTGGCGCAAGAGTTGGAAATGGAACGTAAGTCCCGCCAGCAGGCCATGGAGCGTGACGTGAAGAGCCCTCTGTCAGACCGTGCTGGGTACTACAAGAACTCAGTGCTGTTCAGTTCAGCTACTTAGCTGACAAATACCGGGGCCAACGACTTCCCCGACAATCAAGAGTACGAAAAGGAAATCGACGAATCGAGAAAACCAATGATTAGCGTCAAACCTGAGTTTAGAGAGAAATAAAATCCAAAGATTCGATATTGGTGAATGGACTTATCAGTGGTGTCAAAGTCCCGGTCGATTACAAAACTTTTTATAAGAACTCAAAGTAAAATACTTCAAAAAAAAAACCCAGAACCATCAAACTGTTCATCTGATTGTTTATTACACTGAAGTTTTTGGCATAAAAGATCTCAATGAAGTTGTACTTCGCGCTATTGAGATTATTCTGTAAATATTGTTATTGAATTTGAAGTAAGATGGTAGATTTCGTGGTGTTAAAACGAAGTCTCATAAACTCTTCTTCCATAGAAAAATTTGTAAATATCCCTTTATAATTATTAGCGTTAAGTCAGTACGGTTTTATCGACGATCCGAGTAATTTATTCGTCAATATTTTAATCTTTTATAAAGAGTACCTTTAACTTATCGTTAAATGCCATATTTATGTATTAAGTATCAATCGTTATATTTACCGCTATAAATTCTGGTTTACTTTTGACTTAATATGTACCTACATACATATCATGACCTTCGTTCGGCTTCACGTTTAGATTTTCAGTGATTGATTGAGATAAAAGTTGGAATTGATCTAAGACTGGTTTTCGAGATTTTTCTAAAAATTACTTTGCTAAGTCCTACAAATTCTTTAAACGATAGGTGTTTAAGTTCCTATGATATGATTTGTTTAAACGTCAGTTAAACTGTTACGAAGTAGGTACACATTATTTTATCCATCAAATTATTTTCACTTTAATAGAAAATAATTGTGATCTTCACTATCGCGTAATTTATTCAATTTTAGTGCAATGATTAGATTTAACTGATACTATTGTATTTCATAAATCATAAAAGTGTACGATAGATACGTTAAGTTAGTGGTTTTGAAAGGAAACATTTTTACAATTCAAATTTATTGACTGAATGCAGAAGAGATAGTTTTTGCGTACAATATAATCTAAGTGTTTTCTTTATATTTCATAATTTAGAAAATGTAAAAATAATTAAGTATAATCGCTGTATCTCATATCCATTACGCAAAGTCGATGTATATGGGTAGTTATAAACAATAAGTTTGGTAGTTTAACATTATACATAAAGTATAAAATGATAGTGTTATTTATATTGATGCTTAGTTTACGAGACTTTGAATGTCTTAAATAGCTTAAAGTAAGTTTTAGATATTGTATAGGGCGGAATATTGGCGCTTGGCTATTGGGCAATTTCTGATAGTTGATCATAATGTCAGTGTACATCGTGTAACTATGGCTGTTGAGATATATTTCCATTCGTCTTGTAAAACATAAGTGAAAAAATAGTCAAGCGCCGATTGAAATGATCGCTTAATACGATTAAATACATATTATCTGTAACGGATAATGCGACGTAATGATTAAAACTTAGTTGTTACTATAAATGTTTAGCTGAACATGTGTGAATGTGTAAAGAGCGTGAATGTGGTACTTTTGTATCAGTTATTTTTATTTAATTACAATAGAATGACAGTATAGACGTAGAAGTGTAAAAAAGAACACGCCCGGTGTAGGCATATACCTACCCCGTATTGTCATTAGAAATAGTTTATTTTCTTTGTCAATTAGATGTTGAGGCTTCTCAATGTACCTTTTGTATTTCGGTAACAGTATGCAGTTCTTGAAGCAAGTGTAATTATTTATTATTTCTATTATAATTATTATTAATTTACTTAAAATTGTGTGTGTGCCTTGTATCGTAGATGAAAATATCAAGATTAAAAGGGAAAATTATCATACTGTGTTTTGTTTTTTACTACCCCCTTGTAAACTTCAAGTTTTACGAAACCTGAAGCTTATATTAATAATTCACTTCAACAGTAACTTCGTTAACGGTTTAAGATGTAATTTTCTTAACTACTACCACGATTGTTATGGGTTCGATCCCCACATGAGACACAGTATTTCTCTGTACTTTGTTTCCGTTAGTAGTATGTTTGTGAAGTCCCCTGCTACACAGACATAATTTTCTAATGCAGGAAATGCAAGTTTCTAATGCAGTCTTTAGAAGAAAAATCTATCAAACATATGTATATCCCTCTACTTGCCGCAATGTTCGAAATGAAATTACTAAGTATTCGTCTCCCCATCAGTAATACGTTTAGAATTAAATAATAAAAAAATACTTATAACAACCGTAAGAATAGTCTATATTACAAACAGTTACGTATAAATATTTAAGTGAACAATTAGAACACTAATTTGCTCAAATTTCTACTATTAAAACAAAACCTTGATTATTGATTATGTTTTTTAAACCAAATTAACAAAATAAAAGGAGAAAATCCGTGCCTCAGAGGAGTTAGAAGAATCAAGAATAAAATGTTTGAAGCGATCATTATATCACGATACTAGTAAGTATTCGAGTACCTATTTTAGTAACTGAGACAAAAGTAAACTCTAATATTTTTTAAAGCAAAGAATTGAAGTCATTCAAATATGTGTTGATACTTACTAAGCTACCCCTGGCTGAGCTTATGAACTTTCATAACGTCGAGTTTCGTGGTTACTCTAATAGTGGGTCCATTTCATAGTTAAATAATAAAATAAAAAGCATATATCATTCAAAGCTGAAACTAGAAAATGTTTTAATAAAATTGATGATAGTATATCTACATATTTACCCAACGAACTAGTAACATACTAAACGTTTATTAGTTTAATAACTTCTAGAAATCTCAGGATATCTATGAATAGGTAAATCTATAGCCAGTTTCTTGCAGGCAGCATGCGAAATAGCTGCGAAATAGTGTCCCTATTAGCCACGCCAGCTCAAATAGTGACTCTCAAAATAGCTCGGGCTCTAAAACATTGCCCAAAAACAAAAGAAATATCTACTTTACTGTTTTTATAGAAGGTACAAGTTTAAAATCTACTTTTAACTTGACTTCTATAATAGTGTAGCCTCATTGGTATGTTGCAGTCAGCTTGCACTTACTCATGACATTTTATTAGTAGTTAATTCTTGAATAGATATTAGGTTTTAAGTATAAAAGGATAGGAATGAGAAAAAATAATTCAAGTACGTAATTTATTACCTGCTTCTGTATTTTGATGAAGTATAGATTACCCGGTTAACTACTAACTTACTATATAATTGCGACTTAGTGCTTAAGCGCTTATTACACTTGGCTGAATTCAGTCGTCTGAATTCAGTAGTTACTTAGTTCATGAGCTAACTTGCTAAATGCTACCTATTACACTTGACTGAATTCAGCCAAGTGTAATAAGCGCTTAAGCACTAACATTCAGGCCTTATAAAAGAAATATGCGTCTAATACTATATTTACTGTACCATACTGTAGCAGTTAATGCAGTGCTTCTGAATAAAAAAAAATCAGGCCCGCAGCAGGCCCGCAGACGTAGATTTCGTGATTTTTTAATTTTTTGAAAATCTGCCTCCCGGTCTAGCCCTTTGGGGGAATATCCCCCATTCACGAACTTAACCTTCATTTTTGCCCTGTTGATTTGTCGTCCAAGTTTGAAAGCAATCGGTGCACATGTGCGACCTCTATCGTGCCGGTTAAACTGAGGTACATACATATATACATAAATATATATAAACTTTTTAACTGACAACCGTCAGTTAAAAAGTTTTTGGGGTCTAGGGATCATAACTAGACATCTTGTGAAAAATTTTTTGGAAAACTTGACATCTGGTACAAAACCAATAGGTAGACATTTCTTCGAAATCTGCCTAAAACACTACAATGAGGCTTAAATATAAAAAAAACAAAATGATTTTTTTCTAATGCCAAATTTTATTGCTATCATACCTAACTAAAGATTTAAAATAGGGCTATTTTATATTTTCGTCTGATTACAATATGCAAAAATCTTTTTGTGTAATTCTAATAAGTATTATAGGAGCGAAAGGGAGTTTGTTTATTACGTATTCACGCCTTAACTACTGAAACGATCATCATGGAATTTTGCAAACATGTTAACAGGGGTAAAGGAATGTCCTCATAGGGTATCTGACATCTAAAAAAATGGTACTCTTACTCGTACGAAAAAACTTAAAAATTGCTTGAGCGGAAGCTAATATCTGATAAAATTCAACATAATTAACGAAGAGAATGGAACCAATAAAACTGGGCGACCATAAACAAGAAAAGTCACAAGAACTTTTCGATTTATATTAGAGTTCAGTGGCGCATCACTATTTTAAATCCTGTGAAATCGGAAAACTTCATATTTATTGCTAATAGATTTTCGGCCGATGAGCACTGGGTTATTTGGGATGCAATTTTATTTTGTCCATATGAATGATTTTTATATTTGGCCCCGGGGTGTCGGCGGACAAATGCTCTCCCTTTCCGATTTCGGACATCATGCAATCGTCGACCCCTTCGAGTATTTGGGAAAATATTTTTCAAATCAACTTCTCTGCTTGACTGAAGCAAGAAATGAAGAATTTGAAAATGAAATAGTATAACTTTGTAGCTTTTAATTAAAAATTATATTTTTGTATTTACTTGTATTAGTTATTAGAATGACGACCACAAAGTTATGTTATTAATAAAAACATAGCAATAATATTTGTAATTTGTAATAATAATATTTGGATAGATGGATAGGTGGATGGATAGATGTTTGTTACTCTTTCACGCAAAAACCACGGAACCGATTGCAATGAAACTTGGTATGTAGATAGCTGGATACCTAGATTAACGCATAGGCTACTTTTTATACCGATATTACCACGGGATCGAGACTTAAGCGGGTGAAACCGCGGGGCGCTGCTAGTATTATATAAGAATAGTTTTTGTTGTGTATTTTTTTACTTAAAGTTGATTTCACACAAAGCAGTAGGTACCTAGTGCCTTTATAATGTTAACTAATATATTAAAAGTGTCACATGTATTGTAGTATTATTTTTTAAATGAAGTTTCTAATCCAAAGATATTGTCAACACCACACTTTCGGAATCGAAGTTTGTATTCACAAATAGATTTTTTGCATTTTTGGGTCCTTTTCTTTACAACAGGATTAATAAAAGGACATCCATATACGACCTCAACTATTTTAAAGCAATGAATCTTGTCAGTCAGTATCTGCAAAGTTTAGACTACAACCAGACTGAAGATTTAATTATTGTTGTTAAATAAATTATAGTTTCATAATGGTAATGTTCCTATATTGTTATATACTAAATGGATAAGTCTATTTGTAGACTTGTATGTTTCATGAATATTGTTAAGATTAAGTAATTACATAATGTAAGTAAAAGTCTGTAAGTGCCATTAGCGCCTGTGGCACAGGTTTACCATAGTACAGGCACCCATAGATTTTAAGCTAATTAATGTCATATAAGATCTGTAATAATGTGTACCAACTTGAATGAATAAATGAATTATTATTATTATTAATCAATAATTATTCATTTAGTGCCCTTTGTTAGTGGTTTTTGAGTCAGATTAACTTTTTTAACAAGTGTTTATTTTTCCATTTTTAGTGTAAGGTACGTACGCACTGAGTGGATACGGCATTTAGAACATTACTTACTGTAATGTAAGTTACTAAACTGCACAACATTACATTATATTAACTAGTAGTTTAATAAGCCCGACACCTTATTTAGATAAAGTGGTTAGATTTTTAGTTCGTCTAGCACCTTGCTTCAATTGAATGAGTTATAAATTAAAAAAACAACACAACCCAACGTAGAAGAAACTCCTGGTTTTTAACCGACTTCTTTGAAGTCGGTTAATAACAATAACATTAATTACTGAACCTCAATGTTGCTTAATTGCAATAAAATTCAACAAACACACTACATGTGCCCTTAGTTTCTAAGGGTTTCGATCGTTTTCCTTCAGATGCCATCATCAGATCCGGACTTGGTGACAAAAAAAAAATTGTAAATCGGCCCACGTATGACGTGAATATCAGTGAACATACGTAAAAAAATACATGCAGCCGAACACAGAACGTCCTCCCTTTTTCGAGCCGTTCAATACTGTGGTGATTTCTTTGTCATAATCAGATTGTAACTTTAAGTACAGCAAAAAGATAGTTCCCAGCAAAAAGTTTGTAATTTTAGTCACACCTTATTAGTATCGTGTCGTTTAAAAGGTATATTTTTACATATAGAGCTGTCCCACACAATACATAATAGTACAGGTAGCTGCACTAAGAATTTTCCTAGTGAAAAATTCTAAACCAAGTGTTTACCGACTCAGAAATCTGTCACAAATGACAGGAAGTCATTTGTGACACGTGTCACGGGACACGCAAACAGCAGTCACCAGTCCCGTCCAGACTCCAGGTTCCAGAGTGATTATTAACCATTTTTGGTCTCAAATGTATTCTTACTAATCTGCTATTAGGAAAAGAAACAATGTAATACCTTAAATCTGTTTTCTGTGTTACTGTAGCCTACGGGCTACACTTGCTACACATTAGGTAAAATTTACGTTTTCTATGTTATTGTTTTTTTACGGAGGTCTAGAGATTGTCATAGCGATCGTACAACAGCGACCGATGTGAACATTCTGATTTAAGTGGGGATCGCGCTGTGTCCTATTTTTTCCTATTTATTCTGTATCCGTGACGGAGTAACAAGTGCATGGTTTAATCGCCTCTCCTGTCCGTGCCGAATTCACGGCGTTGCAAGACATTTTGTAATGCGCTAGAAACCAGCAGTGTCACCCGCCGCTATTACCAGTAGCACTGGTTAAACCAACAAATCCACTAAATCATGGTGGGGATTAAATTATCCTGGCAAAACGGGGACGTAACAGAATACATATAACCTTAAGGTATAGGAAGTAAAATTATATTTAACATATTTCTATGGGGTATTCTACTGATCAATGACGTCACTCGCGCATACAAAGATTCCAAAAGTTATTAGGTGCTACTTATTTTTATACTTTATATAATTCGATCAAAAAGAAAGTATGCATTATTAATTTTAATATAAAAAAGTACAACACCTTTCTTTGAGACTCAGATATTTATATGTCCCACACTACGTCTATATACAAAAGGCAATTATGCAAATTGTCTTTGTCATAGTAGTGACCTATTTACACTGACACTATTGAACAATGCAAAAGTACTTGCTAAACCCTCAGTGGAGATAATTTGGTTTGGAGTCTACGGGCTTAAAGTTTTTCTTACAGGATGCATATATTAATACAGTTAACATACTAACAAATCATTTCATAACTCATTTTATATTTGTCTACGTCCCAAATTTCTCGTCACATGCCTGTGTTTTTGTCCTTGGACAACGTGTCACAGGCAAGTGCTTTAGGACGTAACTAATCCCAATATTTACGAATGTTACCTTACAGGCACAAACTGGTTTTTGATATAAAGAAAAAAAAATACACTAAAAACTAAAATACATTTTGTTCTACACTATAATTCGTAACAACACCACATACGTAGATAATAATATAATTTGACAATATACGCAGTAAGTTTAGAAACGTTTTCCAGTTAATACTGTTACAGCACAGTTAATATAGCGCGCATAAATATTGTCGCACACGACAGCTCCTCGCCGCCTGTAGTCTCTATTGAAGCATGGCGTCCCACTACAGGATGAGTGCAAATTGAGAAATTTACATTATTGAAATATTATGTTAAATGAAAAAAAAACTTTTTACAAACAAGCTTTTATTGGCCTATTTGCTGAGAAAGTTTAAAAAATATCCACCAGACCAGCGCTAGTGAGGGGTACAAATATTTTGTTTTCCTATTGACAACAAGGTTAAACGTACTTGATAAAATGTAATGAATGGGAGATGATGTACCTGGAGCAAAATTCAAATATGAATAAGTTTAGGATCATCTTGTACAGGATGTAAAACCAAGGCTTGCATGTCATGATTTACCTGTTTTAGGTAATAAAAAGGTTACTTGACATTACTACGACATTACTAATTCGTTTAAAATAATTTTAAAAATATTAATATTTTATGCAAATATTGTTATTACTGCTATTTATCTTATATTTAAGAATAAAAAAATCAAGAGTAGGCAGTATCAACATGACCGGTAGTAGTATATTGTAGTATATATATAGTACATTGTAACATAACAAAAAGTGCTAGGAACAATTTATTTTTATTATATCCATTCGCAATTCATTCCTTGGTTAGTAAAAAAATCGGTTGTGTGTAAAGTCGGTTTACTGACGATAGTTGAACGTGACAACGTCATAGGAACGCCTCAGAGCGAGGTAACGCCGCATGAGTCATGTTTTTTCGTGCGTGCAGCCGGCTCCATCGAATTATAAGACGTTGTCACGTCAAAAATACTATAGTAATTATACTAATTCGATCGTGTCCGTCCCGGAGAAGATATGAAACTCGCACCGCACACAGCTTTTACAACAGTAGTATACACCTTTGATAAATAGAGTTTGAAAATAATTTTCTTTGTTTCGTTATATTTGTATTTAACAATATAATATACATTAATATCTAATACTTTATTGTGACGTAAGGTAAATTATCACGGATTTTTGTTAAATGTAGAAGTATTAAGTAAAACAAAATGTTTATGATATTAAAATCAATATTCGATGAATAAATTCAGTATTAGTAATTAGTAAATGTTTCGACTATGTCAATCATTCATGATCGCCCACCTCTACAAATATACAACACGAGCGCACACGAGCGTGTGGCCGGCCGCTCGCACTCGCCAAATTGTGATTGTGATCTTCGCCAAAATACCGACAAGAACGCGAGCGGTGCCGAGTGGTGGCGAGTGAACGCCTCAGAACGAGGTAACGCCGCATGAGTCATGTTTTTTCATGCGTGCAGCCGGCTCCATCGAATTATAAGACGTTGTCACGTCAAAAAAGCATTCATAACAATATTTACATAAAATATGAACAACATATAACAATGGATTGTGTTTAAAAAGGTTTTCTAATTTATTTAATTGTATAGTTTTTAATTAGAACGTCTCATGCCCTGTTTCTGAAAGGCTAGTAAAGGCAAAAATTTCTAATCCAAACTAATCGGGTAATAAATCTCTTGGCAAGTTGCTTATTATGTTGAGTTGAGAGTATGTTTGCTGGCACTTTGATTTCATCATCGGATTAGTTAAAAGAGATGTAAAGTTTTACGTCAAAATAACTTTTCTTTAATTCTCCATGCCTTCTTCTATAAAATTTGAGCAGATTAGTTAGCTCGCAGATTTGATTAGATGAGCAGTTCCATGGCTACTTTTTGGCTCCATCATCAGACAGATAGACACCGGGCCTGGTGAAACTATGTAAATAAAAACTTGCTTAAAAATTATATAGGTTTACTTTATTTTCGCTGTGAGACCATACTTTCAAGCACACTGTAATTTTACCTACAAGTGTCAAAATATGAGTCATAAGTGCCTCATGGATCGTTCACCACACTTCCCACGTAGAAATATGGATCAATGTCCATATTATTTTGGTTTTATCTCTTAAAATGTCACAGAATGTTAAACGTTATTTAAATATACCACTAATGCAGAATGACCTTTTTTATATTTTTGTAGAACAAATGTACTCATCATTCAATGTAGATTCTAATGTTTGTTTTGGCTAATTTCAATGACCCCATCCTAGAGCATCTGCGTATGACCAGCAAACCATTAGATATTCCTTTGTAACTCTAAGATTCAGCATTACCTACATAAATCTAACCTTCAAAAAGGGAACATCCTGTGAAGATATACGCAGCGACACACGCACCTGACGTTGTGGACTCCGACGGAGCGCAATTTTCGCTCTCTGAAGCGCCACGGATTAGTTTTTCCTTACGATAATTAAATAACTTTGAGCTATGTTGCTGCGTGATGTACGACCTGTTTATTGTCTTGTTCGAACTCACACCCTCGTGTGTTACCGGCTTTATATTATTGCTCATGTTTTGTGTGCTTTTAATTAAAATGTATGAACTTAAACTTGCCAAAATATTTTGCAAGGTGCGTGAGTAAAATTGTTGTTTATAACATGTAAAGTGTGTGTGATGTATTACTACCGTAGTTCTCAATTTGTAGAATTGCAGGAAATAATATATAATTATAAAGTTATCTATGGGTCGGTGTCTCATCATGGGGAAATATAGCTTGGTAAGCTTAGCTAAATAAAAGTACACTAGATTTCGTCCATGGACTACCTTCATGTTGAAGATTTATTAATATTAAATGTTTGACATGCTACTTGACAATCACGACTTATCAGATGCTAATTGACAATCACGACTTATCAGATGCTAATTGACAATCACGACTTATCAGGTGTGTTTATGAATAATTATGAAATTTGAAAATGAATATAGATCCCACAACGAATGCTTACTTACAGACTACTTAAGTCCTCCCATTTAAAGTTAGGGAGTTCTAAAAATAATAACTTGAAAAGTGTTTTTGACGTCACAGCGGTAGAACAACGATAATCTTTATTCATTTCAATTAAAATTGCTACAGAAAGGCGATTGTAGGGCGACACTCAGTTATGAAAACATCTTAACCCTCTCTGTAGGGTGGTTGTACCAATTTGCATTACATCTGAATTTGAAATGCTTATTTCGCTTTCAAAGACTCAAACGACACTGATAAAGAAGCCACAAAAAATATATTTTTACGACAAAACGTAGAGAGAATACTAAATTGTCAATCAAATTTTCAGTATTTTTTAACAGTAATTATTGTTTCGACAGGCAAAAGAAATCCGGTCGTACCAATTCTGCCTGTTGGTCTAGTGGTTAGTGATCCTGACTGATAAGCCAGAGGTCGTGGGTTCGTAAACCCAGGACAAATAATTGTGTGATGAGCACGAGCATTTGTTCTGTGTCTGAGTGTAATTTATCTATTATATTTTTATCAGCAGTCTGCTTACCATAGTACAGGCTCTGCTTATTTTGGGATCAGACG
Source organism: Callimorpha dominula (assembly GCA_949752705.1). Taxonomy (NCBI): domain Eukaryota; kingdom Metazoa; phylum Arthropoda; class Insecta; order Lepidoptera; family Erebidae; genus Callimorpha; species Callimorpha dominula. Next base: position 16,202,590 of record OX456997.1, read on the forward strand.
GCTGCGTGTGACGTATCTCAAGTCATTATTATTCTACAGGAATTTTTCGATTTGATGTAAGCGACTATTTTTAAAATCAAATATTTTATTTGCCTTCGTAAGTACACACTTGATCTTGTGCTCTTAAAACGCTAAAGTGTCATGCCTTAGAAATGATAATTTAACTGTAGCCATTGATTTAAAAAAAAAACATTTTATAAAAGACCGCGTTTTGTTAGCACTTCTAGCGAAGTGCTGATTTCTTTTGGTGGTAGATGATACTATTAAAAACGCACAAGCGACATCAGTATCTATAGTTGCGTGTAGTTATAGGCATAGGTAACCCTTTTACCATCGGGTGAGTCATATACTTGTTTACCTATTTAACTCACAGAAAAGATAAACCTTACGTCATTATTAAAAAAAACATTAAAAATTCCCAAATATAATATATGAAAATGTATGTTAGTTACCTTTCCCAACAAACAAAATCATTCGGTACAATCAAAACCAATATAAATCTGTAACATAATCTCACCAACATTGAAGGAGAAATGTACTATAGAATTAAATGTAAGCAAAGTATTAACAAGGTCGGACAGGGCCAACCATGGAGTCTTCAACTCTCACAAATTTGTGTTAAGAAAGGCGACTAGATGAACTTACTTCGCTTTTAAGCCGGAGACCTCTTGCCGTTTATAAATCCAATTGGATTTAGTTACGAGATACACTGAGATCTTTTAATAACGCATTTTATTAAATAATTATATTTTATGTTAATACGCAATAATTACGAATGAATGTTAAATGGAGAAATAATTTATACTATAAAATTATAAACAAATATTCTTTGAACACACATTACATTTTCTTGCCACTCTCTTGGGATTACAACCAAGAGAGTAACAAGAAAATTATAGAAATAAACATGATTCTAAACGATGTATCTTAAATGACTTGCAAACGCTTAGGCGGCGAATCCAATACTACGGGTAGCTGTTTTTCTATACCATGTCGGTGGCAAATATGCACACGCCCGACGGTAAGAAATTACTACAGCCTATGGATGCTAGAAATAATTATTAAGCGACAGTTAACTACCTGTATACAGTTATGACAAGAAATAAATTTAACTTCAAAGGTTTCTTTACATTTCATTTTCTAAAAATAATGGAATTCCAACTAGCGGTCACCAGTGAATGTTCACGTACTATTTACTATTATTTATATGATTAGTTAAGTACATAATTTGTAGGTAATCATTAATTATATCTCTGCCGTTGTTGTTAGGGGTTACTCTCACCACTCTCTCATATTTCATTACACCAGAACACCATATCTGTGTGTCACCACCTTTATGGTGGATAATATGGTCTGGCAAAAGGAGTTTCTGTCTATTAGCGACAGTGGGGGTCCAATCGTGTTTGATGCGCGATTGTTAATTTCAATGACGTCAAATGTAATTATGATAAAGTCAGCAGAATAGATGTTAGACACAGGTTTGTTTACCTTCAAGGCATACTAAATTGTTGTTAAAGAAAACGATGACATTTAATTAATATATTTTTTAATTATTTAACATCGTTGTTATTAAAAAATAATTGTTATTATTTGACAATGATTTATTGAGTCTCACTTTAAATTATTTTCCCAGTAATTCAAAGAGCGTCTTTCTAAGAGATATACACCTAAATATTAACACTCACAACTAACAGCTCAATAAAAATAGATAAAATTATAGACATTAACACTAGTAACTAATTTAAAACATCAAAGAATTACTAATTAGTATACATAACGATGCACTGTATCTGTAAGTTATTAAACTTATTAAGTAATAAATAAATCTAACAAGAAAAACATAATCAACTCGCTTCAGAAACATTCAAATATAACTGTAGTAATCGATAAAATGGCGTTGGACGATGAAGGCGGCACAGAGACAATAATAAATTGTAATTACAATTTAAAATGAGCAGGCGTTGCCGAGGGAGTGGCCTCCTGCCCCCACACACTACGCTACTTCAGCCTTCACGAGTGTGCACTTTTTACATTCCTACTGCAAGTAATTAACGTTGTGTGTGCGTGTTTATAAACTTTATGAACTCAACATCAAGTCATTTATTGTAAAACGTATTAAAATCATACATGAAAAATCTCTCTTCTAAAACAACTTCAAGCAACATTTGAATAGTTATCTGCTTCTTTTTTTTTCTTCGTACACTAGGATGCTTTGGAAAGCTTTTGCTCTGCGTTTGCTCTAACAAAACAAATGAGTTAAGTATTTTATAAATACAGCTATACAACGCTATGCACTAATGTCCCAATTTCCGGCTAAAAAAAAAAGCTATTCTAATTTAGTTTATGAATCGAGCTTCTCAATTAAACCTATGTGATATTTTGACACTCATCAAATTCAGTCATCAAAACTGCCCCTTGAACTAGAATCATGAAATGCTTAATCATTAATAGTTTAAGAAAGAGCAATTGCTATTGTTATTTAACACAAGAAAATTAACTAGAATTTTTTTTAAGAAAATTATAAATAAATAAAAACAAAATATAATTCTTTAAGAAAATTATATAGGTACATACATGGATGGTAAGTGGTTTCCACTGCTGTATATAATATATAAGCACTAATGCTTTTATACTTATTATATATACATATATGCCTACGCACCAAAGGTTACCTGCCAGCTGAGCTCACCATAACGCCCCTCTTGCCTGCTTACCAGCTGGAACACGTATACTACGCAAGTATTGTTATTTGGTTACAGTTTCATATATGGTGAGCGAATGTTGGTTCTAAAACCGTTGTATACACACATATTTTGTTTTACTTTCTGTTAAAGACGAGGGTCGGAACAATTACTTTAAAAAATAATGATATTTATAAAGATGTTAATATAAAATTTAAATGTATTTAAAATTCAATTTTCATTAAAAGTGTCACTGTCATCCTGTCTACACGGCTGAATCAGCCTGTGACCACAGCCAGTGCGACCTGGTGGAAACGTTAGGGAAATCAAAGGAATGTAATACCTTTTAAATACGGCATCACGTTAGTTCCCGTCAACATAATTATATTATCATGGGATGCGACACTTAAAAAGTTGGTATACGAATTGGTTTGAAACATACCTACCATAAACAAAAACTTACGGTTGAAATGATATACTTTATACCTATGTGTTAGTCAAAGTAAGAAATAGACATCAGAATGAGTATATTTAAAACATAATAATTTTCAAACACATTACCATGTTTTGTTAACAAAAAATGATTTGATACGTATCGAATAGCTATTTACAAAATTATATGTTACAAAAATATTTACTTGCTTTATTTTCCATTCCCCTGCATTCAAGTATGATTTTTGTTATAAAAAGACAATCAAGTGTAACGTGTACTTCAACTAGGATTCCGTACATTTTTATTTTAAACCTTAGAGCTTAAAATAGACGGAATATGCGGCTTTTCACTTCGTCATGAAAAGATTCCAACGGCCTCCCTATTCTAGATTTATTGCAGTATGAAGATGCAATGAGAACTACCTAGGTTTCGCAATTTTGTGGTGCATAGCAGGTTAGTAACATGGTCACTGACACGGTTGTTAATTTGTTTGTAATTTATCATTATTTTTTGGGTGTATTAAGCGGACGGATCTCCTCATAATTTATAGTTAGTTGTCTGTGAACATAGCCGTGCTGTGTTCATATATCGGGAAGTTAATTGCAGTAAAAATATTACAATTGTTAATTTTAGAAATATGTCTATCATTATTATCAAAGTCGATACTAAACAGTTAATTAATTATGGAGGAACGTGTATTATGTCCCCTTAACACAAAGGAAGGGTCCACCGACTACGCTAGGTCATCATGCCTGGCGGACCGCGGTCCAACGGTTGATGTTGGGAAATTGTATATGTACTTATCGACGCGAGAACTTTCAATGCCCGATGCAGGATCAGTATTCAGTAGTTACTATCTACTTCAGCACGTTTTCGCTTGATGATGTAGAAGTTTATTTTTGCTATATGTGGAAGTCTAGACAAAATCATTATCTATATAAAAAATAAAATATTATAAAGAGGAAAGATTTGATTATTTGTGTGTTTGCATTGAATACGCTTCGAAACCACTGATCCGATTTTAAAAATTATTTTAGTGTTAGATAGCCCATTTATCGAGGAAGGCTATAGGCTATATACCACCACACTGCGACCAGTGGGAGTGGAGCATCAATGAAAAATGTTGCAAAAACGGGGAAAATTTACAAACGCAGACGAAGTTGCGCTGGTCAGCTAGTAAAAAATAATTAGCTTTGACTTTTTCTAGATCTTTAGTGGTTTTTAAACTTTCGCACCTTGTATACATATTAGATGCATGGTGTACATCCAGACCTAATCCCTCATCCGTAAATACATGCAACTCGACAACGATCAACTGACGTCGTAACTGTAGCTTGTCATAGTACCGACGTGAGAGTGCAAACAAAAATAATTAAAAACAAGTGCGGGTAGTAACCGATACTTGTAAATCAGTCAACAGTCCACCACGACACAATCACGATCAGCGCAATTCGGTCGCAATGACGAGTAACCAATAGAGACTCGACTAAACACTTCAAACTATACACTTTATCTATCAGCTGTTTATTTTTATCCAATGGTAATGAACCATTGGATAAAAATAAACAGCTGATAGATATACTTTGAATTCATGGTTCTCTTCATATAAAGGTAAGTGAATAACCACACCACGGTACCCTAATAAAAGGATAGAGATTGTAATCTCTGAGGTTCGAGTTCGGGCCCGAATAAAATGGAAATACATTTTAATGATTATTATGCCCGTAAACGGTTTTGCCGTGAACGTTCAACCATTCAATCCGTCTAATCACTAACTTCAAAATTTTTCACCTATTTTTATATTTAACTTATGGAGATATTTATATTAAATAGAACGTTGGACAAAGTGTTGATGGTAGTGATAAATTTTAATCGCGACCTACATGAATAAATATGTATATCATGCATATTTTTAATAGCTTGAACAGATATAAGTAGTAGGTACGTGAACTGTAGTAGATGAAAAAAATATATAGCTCAAAGTGATAGAGTGGATAAAATAAAATAAAAAATACCATTCAAGCCTTTGGGCACGAGTTTCACCTAATTTTGAGAGCAAAAGCAATATTCGTTCACTGATCAGAAACAAGTTGATTTCACTGATAGATTTAAGCATACTACTCTCACATAGCTCTTGAAATGTCGGGATTTGCTTTAGCGATGTAGCAAGTGATAACTAAATCTGGCTTTAACTTGAAACTAGAGCCTTAGGAAGGAAATATAAATCAAAAAGTACATTGAAACATTTTAAGCTATTCGTAGATAGCTGTATGGAGTCGATATTTAATATTATACAATTACAATTTAAATTAAGTGAAGAGTTTGTTACAAATATTTTTGCTAAACATCTGGTGAACTGTACGTACAAATCTAACGACGGAAATCATGGGGCATAACTAGTGTGCACATACAACGGTCCTGGTTAGGTGTAAGCCAAATGGAACATGATTATGACAATAAACATGATGATATATTACAACGATATGATAATAACTTCGAGGAGACATCCGTAGTTTTACTTAGAGTAAAAATTTTAATGTTAACAACTGAAACACTTAAAAAATAATAAGGCATGTTAAAGCTTATTTGTAGCCGCGATAACTGACTGAAAAGTTTGTCAGAAACCTAACTATAAAAAAACTGAATTATAAAAAAAAACATTGCCACAGTGTGATAACTAAACTATAAAATAATCGTCGTACAAAGCTACAATAAATTGCGGTTCCAAAAACCCAGTGTTTAAGTCAATAACCTAACCACCTATGCGGTTTTATAACGATAATTCGGCGCCACACAGTGAATGATTGATAGCCGTCATAAACGTCAAAATTTTTGTATCCAAAATAAAAGATCAGGCGGTGATCAAAACACCATATCACGAACAGTTTGAAATAAACATATAATAATACGTTGATTTCGACGGCTTCAAACGATCAACAAATTAGTTTTTTAATTTACTAGTCAATTATTATCTTCTAACAAGAAATTACTGAGTATATTTTCTGCTACGGCTTTGATTATTCATGTTTATGGTTTTAAATATAATACTATTCTACAGAAACAATGTGTTAATTTTCAGTGCTGTTCTTCTGTAAATAGCACGTATAAATGAGTAGGTTCCACACTCTGATTTCTACCTACATTTAGTAAGAGTTTAAACATATTGTACCTGACTGTCTTTGGCTTTGTGTTTTCATTATATAATTCGTATGTGAATTACATACAAATTATATAAGAAAAAATTATAAATTAACGAAAATAATAGTTATATAATACATATACTTTAAAAATGTAAGTTTATAATTTGTAAGAAATACCCAAAAACATAAAGGAACAAATGCAATTGAATTTAAAAGAATGTAGGGTACACGAAAATCCTCTAAGTACTATGATACCTACTTCTGGTGTTGTAAGTAGGCTAAACCAAAAAGGGAATGTATCTATCACACCTTCCATATGGTTTCTGTTGTAAGTCAACAGGTCTAGGCAATAAAAATAAAATATTAGCACAATCTAAATCTCCAAGTAGGTGTTACAAAAAAAAAATGGTTGAAGTTTGTGACTCTGTATTGTCAATGGATTTGAATGTAAGGCTTCCAAAGTCAAAAATATTTTAAGAAGGAATTGATAAGTAACAAAATGGGCCTCTTCGTTAAGTACGTATAAAAAGATTATATAAAAGACTGAAAAGAAAATAATGAAATGCATTACCTACGCACAAGGTTATAAAATTTACACATTACCATTTTGAAAACATTCTTCGATCACAGATTTAATAAAGCAAATTTACTAACAGGTACTAAATTTGAGAAACTTTAAGAACATAACACAGTTCGAACAAAATACTATGTATATACCTACCTTAAAAAAAGTCTAAGAAGGTGAGATCCAATCTAGACGCGCCATAAAATGACATGTAACTGTTCTATATAAGACTAGCAGCGCCTCGCGGTTTCACCCGCGTAAGTCCTGATCCCGTGGGAATGTCGAGATAAAAAGTAGCCTATGCGTTAATCCAGGTCTCCAGCTATCTACATACCAAGTTTCAGTACTTTTTGAGCCACTTCGTTACAAACATACTTACATACAAATCTTTCCTCTTTATAATATTAGTATAGATGTACTTACTCGTAAACTCCCTCATTGTCGAGATGGCACAGCATGTGTTAAAAAGTCAAAGAAATCAAGACTGATGAAATATGTATATTTTGAATGGAGATGTGTGTGCACATGTGCATGATGCAAGCAAACCCACTCTTTGGTGCACACAATGCCTGGGTTTGTTTATCCCTTCTGTTTGTAATACTTGCGCCGAGCAATGGCGGTGAAATACACAAATTATAACTGAATTTTGAACCTCTATATCAAAGGCACGCGCACTGTTCATAAATTCATCTAACTATTACCTATGTTGATTTAATTTTAGAATTTTGGTTCCAACAATGGCTACCTACTCGTACATAAAATCAATTTGCAACTTTCGAGTGCTTATGTTGACGACACCTAAATGTTGTTTAATTAGTAAGTAGAGAAATGACTACTGAATCACAGTTCTACCAAAGAGAGTATTTTAAATATTACATGAAGAAAAATATTCTATTTCTTTAGTCATCAATAGAGATCGGATATTCGGATGCATATTTACCTAAAGTTGAGATGTTGGCTAGCACTTTTTTATCGAAAGAATCCCGCGATTCCAGGAAATTCAAATTTAAGTGTACCTATACTCCGTGAGATGTAATAAACCCCAGTTTGACACAAATTACACTTGCTCTGTTACAACGTATAATGGTTGCTTTTCCCTACTTTTATTGTCAGTGATTTTTGACGAAGCAATAACAACCTTATTACGTTGTAACAAGTGTCAAATCGGGCCTATTAAACCCCAGGAAATGTAAGCATTTTGTAAGAGTTCGAGTGAGACGGCAAATTAAACTTGCTTGTGCGCAAGTAGCGACGCGACAATCCAACTGCATTCGTAAATAAAAATATACTTAGAAGCCGCTTCCATAATTTGTTATGCAAAAAATAACTTTAGGTAAATATGCATCCGATTATCCGATCTCTAGTCATCAATCATAATGAATTCAAGTAAAAGAGCCGATTTTTTAGGGAGTTTCATATCTCAATGTTACAAGTGAAGTATACTGAAGATACTCCAAAAATAAATTTAATATAACATCTCGACACAACGTTTAACACGTTTGTTTATATTTTCAATTTTATTTTTTAGGTTTAATTTATTAGTATTATTATTTGTTATACTTTCAAACACGATTGTATGATTGTTTATGAATAAATGAACTTAAACTTGAACCAAATATATGTGTAGGTACAGAAAAGCCATACTTTAATGATGTAATTTTACGTAGTCATGAAATTTTGCCTGTGATCACAGAAAGTCTAATCTAAATAGTTCGAATGAAACGTCAGTCAGATCAAAACTTCGTGTTAATTTCTGTTTACTTACATGTTTTAACTTGTTTAGAAGAAAGATACTTTTACTGAACCGGAATGAAGTTTACATCACATGAATTTGAATACATAGATAGTAGTGTATAGGAAATGTTATAATGAATTGTTTTTATTTATCTATCAATTAATAAATCGTATGACAGATTATATTACCATATTCCTGACCTTTAGAAAAACTAACACAAACATGTATTGATAATGAAACCTGAAGATCTGACTTTTAAAAAGAGTGGCCATGAGTTTCTTTGCCAGTATTCTTCTCATAAGGCCCTACGCATTTTGGAAACTGGAAGTTATAGATCGACAAAAACAGGCAGTAGATTTTGGTGTTTTTCACCTAATTTACCTTGACAATCCAGTACATGCTGTGGCGTCTGTTTGTGCCGATCTATGATTTTAACTCTAGCTTCAATTTAACGTTCATAAATGTCACTTAGTGTCTTAATTGAATAAATGATTTTGAATTTGAATTTATTTATTTTTTTAAAAGATTTATTTTAAATCAATGTAGTATTTATTTATAAATGTCTGCAAACACGGCGTAAGATCAATTAGCTTCTTTTTCTTGATAGGAAATCACGCAGGAAAGCCTTCCTTCCTGACTGGCTTTCATCTCATGCAGCGCTACTTACCAAAATCCAATCATTTGTGAATAAGGGCACTAAATAAATCTAACCGAATACTCGAAACAGTAAGTTTAAAACAAATATGGGTTCATTTCCATTTGCTAATGGAATTATCCAATATATTCAATTGTTCTTTCAATTTGTTGTTTCAATATTTTGTACACTCAGTCAATTGTTGTGTCCCTAAAAATTTAGTTAGTTTTAGTTCAAACTTTAATATTTTGTCACTTTTATATCCCTATCATTTGAAGATGGTTAATTTAGTCGATTAAAGAGTACATTATTTAAAAAAATACATGTATACAAAAAGTAGATTCGGAACCATTTTATTATATTACCATATTCCTGACCTTTAGAAAAACTAACACAAACATGTATTGATAATAATTATGGATATAGTATTAGGTTTATTATTACTTAGAAACCCTACAATATTGATACATGTTATGAGGTTACAGTTCAATTACGTATAATAGATATTGGAATTTATTACCTCATTGATTGATAGTTAAACAAAAAAGAGAATTAGCTGTTAATGTAATATCGATAAATCTATAAATGCTATCCTCAATAATAAGTAATAGTATGATATTATTATAAAGTTAAAGTAAAATATTATAAAACAATTTTAGCTTGACGCTTTATAACATGCTTTTATTAGCTTCACTATGCAATCAAATCTTGGAAGTCAATTTTAACTTACTTCTAACTGTTACAATAAAAACTTTCGTGAGTAGTATTCATATTTATTAAAAACTATACGGTTTTACTCACGTTTGTATTTCGTCATATTGTGTGACGCCTGACACCGTCGCGGCAGGACTCTTCACTCCTTGAGAAAGGGCCCCCGTCGGGTCCGAAACTAGTCGGGCATCCCCGAAATACAAACGTGAGTAAAACCGTATAGTTTTTAATAAATACTTCTAACTGACTCATCGAAATGAAACTGTGTATGTATATGTACCTACTTTGGATGACAATGCTATAATTTGCAATCCTGGAGCTGATCTGACGATGGAGCCAGGAAGTGGATATTGGATGGAGTGGAGTGGATGGAACTCTTCAAGTAAACTCCTCGAGTTTGGGCTCATATGATTCGTTTTGACGATTCCAACAGATTGGGCTTGATAACGATGGTCTGATGATGATGCCTGGAGGTGGATAGTAGAACTCTATTTTAATTTTTAATAAGGTCCGTCCTAAACGCGTGCTTTGTTAGTTTACTAAAATATAATATAATAAGAGATGATGGCTGGTCCATGCGTCATACTCGTGAACGGGTGCTGCTTGGGGTGACTGGTCGGCCTAGTCAGCGATGCTTTAGCCTATACTATTATTTTGGTTCGATCAACTGCAACTCTAGCCTCTTAATCCAGTCACGAATTATTTTTAACAGTAGATTTTGCAACTGAATGAAGGTAGATGTGCACCTTGAATGATTTCTATGTTTAATAGGTTCAAACCTTCAACGGTATCACTGAGTGATTTTTATTTTTTAGTACGTTAGCTTTTGGAGCATTTCAATAAAATGAAATTCAGGTGGCTTCAGCTTGCATCCTGTTTACCGCTCGTGTAACACTAACACTATTGTACCTGAAGATCTGACTTTTAAAAAGAGTGGCCATGAGTTTCTTTGCCAGTATTCTTCTCATAAGGCCCTACGCATTTTGGAAACTGGAAGTTATAGATCGACACAAACAGGCAGTAGGTTTTGGTGTTTTTCACCTAATTTACCTTGACAATCCAGTATATGCTGTGGCGTCTGTTTGTGCCGATCTATGATTTTAACTCTAGCTTCAATTTAACGTTCATAAATGTCACTTAGTGTCTTAATTGAATAAATGATTTTGAATTTAAATTTGAATTTGAATATATTTATTTTTTAAAAGATTTTTTTTTAATCAATGTAGTATTTATTTATAAATGTCTGCAAACACGGCGTAAGATCAATTAGCTTTTTTTTCTTGATAGGAAATCACGCAGGAAAGCCTTCCTTCCTGACTGGCTTTCATCTCACGCAGCGATACTTACCAAAATCCAATCATTTGTGAATAAGGGCACTAAATAAATCTAACCGAATACTCGAAACAGTAAGTTTAAAACAAATATGGGTTCATTTCCATTTGCTAATGGAATTATCCAATATATTCAATTGTTCTTTCAATTTGTTGTTTCAATATTTTGTACACTCAGTCAATTGTTGTGTCCCTAAAAATTTAGTTAGTTTTAGTTCAAACTTTAATATTTTGTCACTTTTATATCCCTATCATTTGAAGATGGTTAATTTAGTCGATTAAAGAGTACATTATTTAAAAAAATACATGTATACAAAAAGTAGATTTGGAACCATTTTATATTTACATTCTAATTTTAAATAAGCAAGTTTTTCTAACTAATAAACTTAATAACAAATCATAAATAACTTTCAACTATACCATTGATGTGACCGGACTAAACGAAAGGGAATAAGATTTTGCTTAAATGCATATCTGATGGTCCAGGACAAGTTTGATAAAGCTTTTTTGCTGACCAAGTACTTACTGAAGTATACATTACAATTATTCTAGAAATTTTACGGATCAAGATTACTACACAGGTGAAAATTGAGTCACAAGCGCAAAAAGCAACAGGACCTACTTTAAACCATTATATAACCATAACCATATAATAAGATCCATTATTATATTGGAGTACTTCCACTATGCAGAAGATAGCAATTAAAATAATTCACTCTAAGGGAGAAGGACACAATCATGAGTGCGTTCGCACGAAAAGTAAATTGAATATAGAAATTATAAATAGTCTGGTCAAATTAGACCAAAAAATAAGAGTAAAGCTACCTAAATTCCCACCAAGCTGAAAATCAGTAAGATTGTTTACTGATTGCAGCTTCGAATGTCTAAATTGACCGGACTAAAAGGAGGACACTGAAGTAATACGAAGTACAAAGAAAGATACTGAGGAACGCGGAGGTTTCTGTCATCCCTGACGAAAAGATACTAAAACTAAGGCAGAGCAAATACGGATAACCATTTTATATCTAAACGATAATTTGAAACCTAATTCTATTTGCAAAGATTATAGTCGAAATGAGAGCAATTCTTAAGAAGATATTGAGTAAATATGCATCCAGGTCGAAGTAGCACGCATAGACAAGTTAAAGATTTTATTAGTGTAAGACCGGAACTTGTCACTACACCTTTTTGAAAAATGAAATGAAAAATAAGAAAAGAAAAAATCAAGTTGGGCAGTCGATAGCCAATTGCGTTTTGTAGCTATGAGTATGAGTTGCGTGCTCCATGCCATTAGCCCGCCCTCCTGGGCTGTTTGCCAGAAAAGTTCACATATTACGTGTCGTAGAATGTGGTATTCAGATGGTTAATAGACACCAAGTTTACGCACAACACGAATTTAAATCTTCCTGTTGCATTCGTGTATTACTCTTCCTAACTTGTTCGATAAGAAAAATATTTAAAACGATATAAATGTACATATAATTTATAAAACATATAAAGAAATTAACTTTTACATAATTTTTTGTAGATAACACTAGTTACTGAAACCAGTGGAAAGGTTTTAAGAATATAGTTTTTAAGTTTTAATAGAGAAACCAATGTCTATCACAGGAGTTTCTTTGATACTTAATAACAATGGTCAGTGCAGAGTGGCGACACGTCGTCTTATCTGGAAACCTATTTATTATGTCTAATGATTTTTAGTATTTGGGTTACGCCAGTTACAGAGGAAAACCATATTATTATACAGCTCTTTTCGCTCTTAGCGTGATGGCTACACATTTTGTGAAAATTATGTTAATGACTTCTACCGAGTATCTATGAAATAAGTAGATATCGTATCTAATAATCTGAATCGCAAATTTAAAAGGGAGTTCCAAAGCAATATCTACTGATTTTACGTGTGTTTTGTGTATTGTACAGGTGACGTCAGTTCATACAGCTTTCTTCTACAGAAAAAAGTAACTAGGTATTTTTTTGCGAAATAATTGACTTTTCAAAGCAGAGTTCGTGAGTCTAAGTCAAGATTTTGACAACTAAGGTAAACGATACAGTAGTTACGGCTGAGATGAGTTATACTGATATAAAGTTACCTTAACCAATTTTCTCCCTTAGGATAAGATAGTTTTACCATCTCAAATACCTTGGCGGTATGTCCAATAAATATATCATTCGACTTGGTTTTCGAACAGTGGCGATATAGCATAACATATACAAGTCAAAAAAGAATAGCTATTACATAACTCCTTCTATCTTTGGACTCATTCAGCAACAGTATTAATATGAGCTCATTTTATTCAAGTTTTAGGTATCGCCAGAGGAGGGTTGCATACTAAGGACATGGGTAATTGGGTTGAGAAAGAAATCGTGTGTTTACTGATGAGTTCCTGTATATAATTAGGTGTGTGTTACTTAACTTTTTTTTTTATTTCTTCGGTTATTATACACATACACATTCTCGCACACCTATATCACCTAAGGGGTATGCAGAGGTGTATCAAACACCTACTTATTGCGAACTATAACTATATACAAATATAACAGTATTAACGACAAAACCATCTGCTGTTCACAATCAGCTGAGGAAAATGAAGAAAATATTCAAGGACACACAAGTAACAATAGTATTTTTATAACACAATATCTGTTCAAATTTTGGTTTCAAGTTTTGGTTGGTCTAATTCAAAGTGGGTTGAGCAATTTCAGTGTGGGACGGCCAGGTATTTATTCAGTATACGTATGCTATACCTCTCACAAATACCGTGTATAGTTTGTTGTTTAATTAGTGAACAAAATTTTTGTTGTTGCTTGATCGTAAAATAACTTGTACTTCAACTGCGGCAACAAGAACCAACTTGTAAAAATAAATAGAAAGTTCTACGGAACCTTTTACCGACAGACAAGTCTACACCAACTGGGTTCACCGTGCAAATAAATTTGGTTTTCATTATCACTAGCAAAACACATTCCTCAAACAGTTGGTTGTTATTAAACAAAGAAATTGCATTGTAGTTGATTTTAACAGTGATTCAGTCACGACATCGCCGAATGAAAAATTAGTTACGCCGTGTTAGTAAAACCTCGTTTTTAACTACACTTTACTTTTATTTCGATCGAAAAATATATTTTGATAATAAAAATATTTCCTGACATTTTTCCACTACTCGAGAATAAAGACTGAATATGATGCACTTACGAAAATAATTTGATAAAAAAACTGAAAAAATGTTAAAAAGAAAAGTGTCATTGGGTTACGGGCTGCTACTGTTTCGAATTAGCCATAACATCAAGTAGGTACCTTCCATATCAAGAACTTATCACGAATTTACATTTGAGCAATCCATGCTGAAATGCAAATTCAGTCTTCGTGTGTAATTTCAATTAAAGCCCATATTTTTGGTGTACATTATTTTAATATTATATACATAATCGTATCGTTATTTCGTTTGTTAATATAAAATCAATGGCCAACTCGCATCGAGTGATTGCCTCAATTTCTCAGCGATTACGTTTCGTTCAGCGGAGAATTCCCGGTAAAGTCGCATAAATAATACGCAAATAACCAATCTCAAGTTTCTTTATTAAATATAATAAATGCTAGCTCCAAGGAAATTCAATTACTTCATGAGTCAAATTGATTCTACAGTTTTTTATGTTATTAATTAGTCACGTCAAAGTAGCATAAAATTGCAACAAATGGATAATTTTTACTCGCACAGGTAAGATATTCCACTGTGGTTCCTATCAATACATTGTGTAAAAGTAAAATAAATAATTTTTCATTTAATGATCATAAATCAACCGAAAAGTAAATGTCATAACATTACAAACATGGATTACAAAATAAATGTAAATATCATAAAAAATAAACGGAATATGCCTCTATTTTGTGATAAATCTGTAAAACCAATATAGGTCGGCGAAAAAGTTTCTTCGTATTTTATATACAAATTCAAGACATACTTTTTTCAAAGTTTAATTACATTTAATTATAATAAATTTATTTGCCATTTTTTCGATAACTTGTTGCCGTCTTGTAGGTAGTGACATAATCCCGTTGCTGTAGAAATCTTGGGAGTTTTTATCAAAAAACTGCGACAAGTAGTTTTGACAGTCCTCTTATATATAATGTTAACCTTACACTATCCAAAGAATTAATTAAAAAACAGGTGAAAATCTGGGGGTGCAAGGTCAGAGCTATATGATGGATGCATTAAAACTTCCCAACCAAGCTCTTTAAATTTTTGCTGTGTGGCCAAATATGTGAGTGGTCTGGCATTATCATGATGAAAGACTACTTCACTTCTGTTGATCAATTACAGCTGTTTTTTCTTAATTTCTTGCTTAAGTCTCATTAATTGTTGGCAGTAGAGATCCGAACCGATTGTTTTACCCAGCGGTAAAACCTCGTAATGAACGATGCCCTTCCAATTCTACCATACACACAGCATCACCTTATTGCGTGTTGATCCGGGTTTTGCTACTGTCTGTGGAGCTTGACTACCCTTTGACCATGATCTTTTTCGCAAGTTCTTGTCGTAGATAATCTTCTTCACTTTTCATCACCAGTGATCAGTCTTTTTAAAAATGGTTCGGTTTCATTACGTTTCAATAGAGAATCGCAAAATCGACTTTATCCGTATGAGGGCGACCAGAGGATCTTTGACATCAAACTTCTTGGAGCGAAAACACTTGAAATAACTTTTGTTCTACTAGAAAGAAAGAAAGAAAAGAAAGAAAAAATGATTTACCAACTTTTGTTCTACTCTTACTGACACTGCATTAGGTCCATAAACGTCACAAATTTTTTCGCGGCTTGAGTTGCATTGAACCCTTATTTGCAATAACACTTCAGAATGAATCGAATTTATTCGTAAGATTCACTCATTTTGGCGGACAGAAAAACAATTGAAAAATGGCGGGAAAGTGTTTTCTACTTTTTATTTTTCTTTTTCTTAATGTCGTTTTTTTATTGATATTAAAACCAGCCACATATAAATATAAAAATAATATATATAGAAATAGTACAACCGAAGATAATTTTCTTCAATTTATACTTACAAAATACGAAAAGACTTTTTCCCCGAGCCCCAACCTATAATTTTTTTTAATTTGCTAACGATGCATGAGTAGGTAGCTGATGTTCTCCAATCTATTTCAGTTTAAATTAGCCTTCTATTTTCTTTTACATATGTATTAAAACATTTGTCAACAAAAATTAAAAGATGTAATTTCGTCAATCGGGAATCATTGTAATTTTACTTCAATTTTGTTTATTGTTTATTATACAAATTATATTTTTTAAATCTTCTAAATGTAAGATGTCATTAAAATAGGGGAGTAGAAAGACATGAGATGCAAGGCAATAACTCGATTACCGTGGGCTGCGGGGTGTGACAAGGCGGGGGAGGATTATAAGAACTTCGTTAGTCTCACGAAGGTGTCTAACTCAACTCTGAGATGGGAGAGATTATCGCTTTTGCCTTTAGCGGAGCATTTAGTCGTTAGTTTAGAATATTTGATGTGATAAGATATACGTTACACGAGTCTGTGATATTCCTATTCAGCTTTTATTTGGTATCAATTATAATTGAAGGAGTAATGGAGAATGGATAGACAACTGCTTCTTTAATGAATACACATACTTTTTTATGATGCGCATTAATTTACAGATTCTATATCATCGCTATATTAAACATCTGATCTGAAATACTGGAGGCGTGAATAATTAAGTAGATACGTTACTTTCGTTCGAACTTTTCGACAAATATTTGAAAATATGGTAGTGTATTTTACACGTACGTGCATCAATTATAATTGCACTACACGAATGAATATGAATTATTATACACTTTATATAGTGTTAAAATTTTCATCTAAATATGTATTTATATCTTACTTATTGAGTATATTATCCACAATTTGGTAAAGCAGTACCTTCAATCACTTTTCACTCTCACACTTACAAAAAAAGTGGTTTTGAATTACATATAGGTATTAGTATTTTAATAGACTTTTCTGTACATCAAGATGATAAGACAAAATAAACAGTAAACTTCTTTTGAGTTTACAAACCACAAAGAAATGATAAAGTTGGATATGATACTGCTAACCTCAAACTTCAGTTCAATACACACATCACGCCACTGTCTCGGGGCTGCTTCTACTAGCACATGGATGGCGTCCAGCGCTCGCTGACACCACAGTTAGAGACTCGGAAAGTCACGGGTGACATCAGTGGCTATTTTAATGCATCAATGCATCAATCTGGAATTAATTATAAAGCAAAATTAAAAGCTCTGTTTTTATTCTTTAAATTTCGTTTAATTGTAGAGCGGTATTCAGTTGTAGTAGTATTATATTGTCTATGTCACACATATATTAGATCCCGCCACTATCGTAAAACAGTTTGTTGAAGTTTGAAGTTGACATAAAAAAAATAACACTGTAAAAAAATCCACGTATAGTTCCACCTAAATACTACCTTTATGTAGCTATGTATATATGTCACTATACCCTTCTGTAGTTATGTATGTATATACAAAATATTTTGAAATTTATTTTTAATTTACTTGATTTATATACTTCACGTTAAATTATATATAATATGAATAAAAAATTTATTTCCACAGAAAGTTCGTGAAGAAGCCTGTTTGTAAATCATGAGTAAATTTAAGCAGCACGCTTGGACATCGCCAGGCGAGTGTATAGCAAACGAACCCGTCACAAATGTGATCACAAAGGCTTCATGTCACTGCGTTGCTATACCGCACCGCAAACAAAACGAACCCGTGAAAGCTTAAACTTGACGAGGACGCAATCATAAGTTGCGCCGCAATACCTAGTCAACTTAATGTGTAATCGCCTTAAAATTCTCTACATGCACAACTTTGATATCACTGAAGATAGTTTGCCTGTCTATTGATGGAAGTAGATGTAAATGTCGGTACGACGACGGTGTGCTCGTAGGAATTTAATGTCGCTGAGAACCTATTAACAATTTCAAATTTCTACCAATCTACGTAGCGTTTATAAAGTTTGCTTATACAGCACACTGAAAATCAATAATGGATTAATGACGTAGGATGGTTTAGCATTTCAACTGTGGTTAAGAATTGGGTTAGTTTTGGTCCACTAATGAGACGAGATTGATGATGATTGATGAAATTTACATTAATAGCAAGTATATTTAAGAATACAATGCAATTTAAATAGCCTGTATAAAAAATCAAAAACAGTCTTGGCTACTCACTGTTGCGTCAGATGTGCTATACTATTTAGAATATTAGATATCCTGGGAGAAAACTTTACTCATGTTTATTTGCTCATACTCGTCGAGTTTTTGCAATGTATTACACTTCAAGCAGGTATCAATACTACTACAACCCTTTTCGATATTACGGATGATATTAGATCAGGTATGGAAAATGACCATCTTACAGTACCTACTATCCATGCTGGATTTCAGCAATGCATTTAACACTGTAAATTTTGACATACAGCTAGCCATGCTCCGGTCTCCTAACATATCTCTAACGGTGCTGGATTGGTTTAATAGTTACCTGTCTAGCCGCCTTCAATTTATTCGAATTGAAGAATCATTTTCTTCGTGGTGTAAAACCCCTGTCGGTATTCCGCAGGGTGGTGTTTTATCCCCATTACTCTTTACAATATTGATTGTGGCTAGGCGGTAATCGAGTAGCTTAGCGCATTACAAAGTTAAATAATACTAGCTAAGTCAGTCTAGGATGGGTGACCATTCTTAACACATTGAGACCCCTTCGTGTCTCTCAATCTCTCCTCCAACCAATCGTCGATTACGCCGATGCCAGTTATCTTGATCTCACTGAAGACCAACTTAATAAACTTGAGCGTCTACAAAGGTTTGTGACTTTGTTTTCGAGGCACCATCCGAAATCTGAATCCTAAATCCGAATGCTCAGATGGCGGCCATTTTAGACTCACCAGAATATCATCTGTCTCTCTCTCTCTCTCTCTCTCTCTCTCTCTTTTAATTTAGATTGTAATTATAATAAATTTTAGAAATACTTTTCTTATATGTGTACGTATTCTAAATAACTATTTTTTACTTTCTTTCTTCTTTCTTACAAAAAGTCTGCATCACATTTATATTTTACTTACGCAAATGTGAACACATATCTGAATTTCATATTAAGCTCAAGTGGTGCCCTATACGGCTTGGCCAAAATATTTATATTCTCGCCCTATTTACTACAATATTTCCATATTTTGTTTATTCCAGCCAAAACCACCGCCAGAAAATACCATCCATGCAGCTTGCCTGTGCAATGTTTTGCCGGAAACTGGAGCTTCATATAGCATTTGGTGATGAAGCCCCATATCGTAGTTCTGTGTATCAGTGGTTCGGAGAATTTAGGCGGCGACTGAGGTTACAGAATCCAATATTGATACCATATGACAACTGTACTGAATGTGTACACTTCTATTTGTTATGTTTATATAGTACCTGTTAAAACCTAAATGTTGTGAAAAGTCTTTATTGCTAGTTTCTATTCAATTTTAGTTAAGTAGATATTCTTTATTACTTAAAAGTTTACATTTAGAACTTACATATTGTAAATACAAGACCAGGTGCTGATAGATACTAAACCAATCAGTTGATTGATGCTCCGAAACATGCGGAGTATGGGATCTTCAAATAATAATCTCATATGGTTAATATGTAGATAGATAAATTAAATCCTAATGCACTATAAATGCAATCTACAACAGATCCTTGCTTGATGAATTTTACTAGTAGCTATATAACTTTTGTATATTGAGAAAATCTATTTCTATTGGTATGCTTTCAGTTACAGTAAGCAACTGTTTTACAGCTAGCGGTTCAGAATTCGGAGTTTTTGTGTTATTGGAAAATGATAAACAAAAACTTTTGAACTGCGACTTAAATAGTGAATACTTTATTTTTTTATCATATTTTTAATCTGTTGCCTTCTTCCTTCAATCCTTCAGCCATTGGTGTAACAAAAAATATCTTACAACTCACGATGAGATATTTTATGTCTTCTTAAAAATGTTTTAAATTTAAGTTTTATTTTTATATAAAAATTTGTACATTTTATATTATAAATAGTCTTTTAGATAAAACGATATGATGGTATCTACAAAACATCTTTTGTACAACAGATATTGAAACCATCCTGGATTTCTTTATATTTACCCTATGGTAACTTACTGGTAATTGCAGATGTAGGCCAATTTTTTTTTACTGTATTAGTAGTATCATCATTGGACTGACTGAATACTGATAGACTGTCAATTAAGTCGATTTTCAGATATTTAACCGTATAAGTCTTACAATAAAATGCAGAAAAAGTTAAAAAAAATTGTCATGTTTATTATTTTATTTCTTTTGTTGTGGTTGTAAGGCTTCCCCTCATTTAAAGAATGGCATTGTAAATCCTGTCTGATGCGAGTAACGTTAGGTAGGGTTTTGAATACTGCTTATTGTTGTTATAGTAAGTTATAAATTATGAATATGGTACACATATTTGAGTAGATATGTGAACGTGGTTTTCATCTATCGATAGTTATAGGTAGTTGAACAAGAAGTTGGCACTACTTGCGAGTTACTACTGCCATTTACTTCTCACTTACATGTGCCTCCGTATATTACTGCTACAATGTTGTATTTACAGAGGACTGTTTAGTCGGTATGGTAAATTCTAGGCCAGTCTTGTGTATATTAGCATAATTAATAATGTTATGAAAAATAAGTAATATGTCCTTAATTGTTAATAACTTTACCAGCAATGACTTTTTGTTAGTTAAAATTTAGTACTTACCAGCTTTTCACTTCTCGCTTCTTTTGTTCATTAGGAAGTAGTTTATAAAATAAGTTAAACATAATACTGTCACTATATCCACTAACAAAAGATAAGTGCAAAATTGTTAATAAGGAATGGTTTCAAAAGTTAAATCATTTGGAAACTGAAAAATTATTCAAGTAACAAGAAATGTCAGTAAATTCATTTATTGTTAACCTATTTTGTTTAGTTAGTTAATTAGTGCAAAGTAAAAACTGTTTATTACTAATTTAATGGGGTGGTAAATCGGTGAGGTGAGATCCTGGTTATCTATGAGACAGGACTAAACCTATATCAGATACCAGCTCCTTACAATCAACAATGTCTAATATAACTTTTTTTCGTTAGTTATTACATTTTAGTTAGTAATTAAATAGAAATTTAGAGGTACTTGTGTATTATGTGAGAAGAAATAAATAAATTATATAATAATAATAACGGTACACATCTCACACGGCCGTCTGATCCCAAACTAGGCAGAGCCTGTACTATGGTAACCAGACTGCTGATAAACATACTTATATATTTCTAAATACGTACATATAGATAAACTACACCCAGACACAGAACAAATGATCATGCTCACCACACAATTATTTGTCCTGGGTGGGTGTCGAACCCACGACCTATGGCTTAGCGGTCAGGATCACTAACCACTAGACGAACAGGCCAGTCCAGTCCAAATAATTATTAAATAGTAATTATATTATTAATGTTAACGATAGTAGTTTGTCATAGTTAACAAAAAAAAAATAGTTTTTACCAACAGTATTTACATCTATAGATACTACAACGGTCCAATATGTTCACCAAAAATAACTTATTTGGTGATCTATACATAAAAAGGTAAAGAGAAACCGTTTAGTATCTTTTTCTTTTTCTTTTGATGAGCACGATCATTTGTTCTGTGTCTGGGTGTAACTTATCTATAATATGTATGTATTTAGAAGTATCTAAGTATGTTTATCAGCAGTCTGGTTACCATAGTACAGGCTCTGCCTAGTTTGGGATCAGACGGCCGTGTGTGAGATGTGTCGAGTAATTATTATTATTATTATTCTACTATGTTTATCAACTGTTTTTCTTCCTTTTTGTTTAGTAGCTATTGACAAGTTTTAGTGTTATGAATAAAACAAAAGAAAAGTTTTTTCTACATTTTACAGAGATTTATCAATAAATGAAGTACGGTTGAATTGCGATCTTAAGGTGACCACTAGTATCATAATCGACCATAAAAATAGCACTTCAAGATGTCCTCCCTGAATCCAATATACCGGATATGTAATTACCATCTTTCGTATCATCCGTATCTATCAACACTAATGTAGAGACTGTGTTTATGGCAATACTATTGACAACTCAATTTATTTTGCCGTTATCTATATAACGGCTTGACGAGTCAGATATGTCAAATTCAGCCGCCCGCTTTTGATGAGTCTGAAACGAAAGTTTATTGCCTGTTGCAGTAGCTAAAAATTAAAGGCTTTATTAGAGAAAAGATTTAATTGCAACCAAAATCGAATCGAATTTAAAGCCTTGTTTCAGATATTTATATGTTTTGTCTATTATGTATATTATATAATTGTTTTATATTGAGATTATTATGTATCTATGTTCTCATGCAATAACCATTTTTTTCATAAATTTATTAGTATTTCTACTATGTTTGATACTTTTATTTTCTTCCTATATACTTAATACAAAAGATTTTAAAGTTTCATTCATTACACAAGCGGGTTTGAAGTCTACAAGACTGGTAAAAGTGATAATATTCAAAATATTTTTATAACAGTCGGATAATTAAAATAACTGATAGGAGTAGCATACTGAAAGGCGCGTGCATGTGTGCTGTTCTGACAAGAGCATTTGAACTGAGACAATCATTTTAAATATATTTTAGTTAATCATTTCACCAATTTGAATTACAATTTTTACATTGGCGAAAACCTTTGTACATCTCCATTATCATCTGCACGATTCTAATTTAACTTCAAAGGAAAAACTGTGCAGTTTTTAGCATATTCTCACACATGGTTATATTTGTATTACGACTTTTAGCAACGCTTAGAAGCTATGAATACGTTTTCGAAGACAGATAATAAGTTTAGAAATATGATATCGTTAATTTTAGGCGTATGACATGTAAAACATTATTTGGAATTCCAAATTTATGATAGAGAGTTGATTGACGTTACTGTAAAACATTGTGTATACATGAACTTTTACGTAAGACACAGTTCTTATTTAGATTATACTACTGTAAACTAATCTTATATTTCTCTCAATAGTTATCCATTGCTTAAGAGCCATTAAAAATTTAAACAGAATATTAAACGAACTGGAGTAATTGTAGCAAACCTTTTGGATACATCTACGGACCACATCCTGTTTAAAGATGTTTCTAGAATTATTAACTAAGATTTGATGTAACAAATACCAAGTTTCACTTATAAGGGATTAGGGTAACGTGTTCCGGTCCGAAGCCCCTGGGATGTGTTATTGTTTTGCAGCGTGGTTTGCAAATTTTAACTTATAGGGAGTTTAGATATAGATTAAACTTGTATCTCAAAATGGGAATGTGATCTTTGAGATTGAACAGAGTAATAATTATATATACAAAGCCATTATGGATACAGTTAAAATCGGGACGAATTAATCAAATGTGAGTATATTTGAAAAGATATTCAATTCAATTCAAATTCAAAACTATTGAGATTGATATAAGTAGTAAGTTGATATAAATAGTTCCAAAGTCAAAGTTACTACACTGCTCCACCGCGCCATACCATAGCTCTAAGACATCGACTTGTTTTGTTATTTCGATTTTACATTGTATTGAAGAAGGTCTAATTAATGCTATTGATTTTGTAGCTTTAAAATATTAGACAGCCTATAAATTTACCAAAAGGCATAATTACTGTTTTTAACCGAACGCTTGATGCCAATGAGTTGCAAAACCATTCATAGTCATTGACATTAAAATTGCACTACCTCCGGTACCGGGTCTGTAAATGGACAATCTACATAACGACGTTTTTAATATTAACAGTGCGATGTTGAAAAGGATTTTGCAATTTTTTTTATTGATAAACCTACTCATAAACTATATGTTTATTAAATACTGTCTTCCTCATTCTTTTCTTTTTTTTAAGAGCATAATTTCTAATTGTGAAAACTTTTAGATGGCCATCTTTTTGTTAATGTTTTTAAATTTTGCTAAATTTTAAAAGCTATAACTTTTTCGGAAATGTATTTTATTTATGTAGATTAAACATAAATAAAATGCTGTTGAAGACTCAACACTCGGTGTTCAGTCTTAGTAAATACAGTATTAATGAATGAAAATAGAAATTGATTTAAGTCTTTTCACCCTGTGCGGGTGCGGCTTCCGTGCGCGTCTTGTCCGAACGTTTCATCCACTCATACTATATTAAAGATCACTATCGCAGGAAGGTGAACTATTAGTTTCGCTTGCTTCTCATTAAACCCTTTCGATATCGTACTATCGTGTATAAGTTTTGTTTATCAAATTCATTTTGTATTCACTGTGATCGTTTATATTCATTTGGTTCGGCGATTTTATGTGTAGGCAGGTGTTGCCTATGTAAAGGGTTCCATTTTATTACTAAAAAGTTGATGCTTGTGGCTTTGTATGCGATAAAATAAATTTTATGTGTATTTCGATTTTCTTGGGTATTAATTTTAAAAGAAAATCTACTTCTTTATTTAAATTACCTATATATATCATATATAATTTATATATCGACCAAGTTTGATTTCAATTATACATTGTTAAATGCCAGGTTGATTCATGAACTTACTATTCACAATATTTTATAATCCTAAAGAATCTGATCGTTTGAACATGCAAATCAAGATCTACTAGTACAATAAAAAAAAAAAATGGTATTTTAATCGTGCGGCTACGGCTGCAGTACGCCTCATACAGGCGTATTCTAACGTGGAGTACATATACATTGTGCGAGGCTAAAAAACACCGCACAGTGGTGGATTGCCAATTATCCAGGTGATGGGGATGAAAGTTTTGTCGCGTTGAACGATGGCGAAACGTTGCGGCCGGTATAAGTCTGATATGCAGAAGAAACAGTGTGGGTGATAGCACACAGCATTGTGGGACACCAGCATTCACAAACTTGAAGTCGGAGCATGCACCGTCGACAATGACCTTGATGCTTCTGTCTGCGAGAAAACTGGTGATCCAGTAGCATAATTTCTCGGGAAGCCCATGGGAAGGAAGCTTCGAGAGGAGCGCTTTGTGCAACACCCAATCGAAGGCCTTCGCTATGTCCAAACTGACTGACAACGCCTCCCCCTTGCTCTCGATCGCCTGTACCCAACGATGAGTCAGGTATACGAGAAGATCACCAGCTGAACGACCCCGACGGAAACCGTATTGGCGGTCATTGAGTGGTCTTCTAAGTACCGAAGGAGCTGGCGGTTGACAATGGATTCCATCATCTTGGAGAACAAGGTGGTTATGGCTATAGGTCTGTTGTTGGACGGATCCGAGCGGTCACCTTATTTAGGGATCGGGTGCACTAAAGCTGTCTTCCATGAGTTCGGGACGATGCCGAGGGAGTAGGAGAGCCGATAAAGGCGCGTTAAAACCGGTGCCAACTCTAGAGCACACGTCTTCAGCACGATGGGAGAGGTTCCGTCGGGCCCACCCGACTTTTCGACGAATTCGAATATCGAGGGAAAGAAGTGCTTTACGCACTGAGCTTTGGAAGAAGCGGACTTCCGGCATACAGTTGTCACACCGCGGTATGGTCGGCGGTACGTTTCCCCCGTCATCCAAAGTCGAATTGGACGCAAAGAGTTTGCCCAAGAGGTTGGCTTTCTCCTTAGCGTCGTGGGCCAATGAATTATCTCCCATTTTCAGGGGTGGAAGGGATGGTTTACAGAAATACCCCTGGACAGCTTTGGCAAGAGACCAAAAAGCACGAGTTCCAGAAGGGAGACCCACCAGTCTCTCACCAATTCTGCCGATGTGCTCCGACTTCGACGTGGCAATGTCTCTTTTGAAGGACCTGGAGGCAAAGTTGAGCTGCTTTTTTAATGCGCTGGTCTTTACATCCAGTACTGCCGCTGCATTTGCCCAAGCTTGGTAACATTCCGGCTTTCGGTGAGACGCCGTTTTGCAGGATCGAACAAACTAAGGCTGGGATTTGCCACCAATAGGAATCACAGAGATCCATTCCCTGAAGCACCACATCAGAATCGGCAACGACGTTGGGATCATCCGGCTTGAAGCAGACCTGCCTCCAAGGGTAGGATGCAAAGAAGGTTCGCATCCCGTCCCAGTCTGCTGACCTATAGTGCCACACACGGCGGCAGCCTACAACTCGCGGCTGCGGCGATCACGTGAGTGTCACCGTACTTCGGATCAGGCAATGGTCCGAGGAGCCAATTGGGGCCTCAACGGAGACTTGGTAGCCATCCGGATGAAAGGTCAGCAGAAGGTCCAACAGTGAAGGCTCGTGGCTTTCTACATCTGGGATTCGCGTAGGCGTTGCTACCAGTTGTGTCAAGCCATATGTCAGGTCGAAGCCGTGGACAGATCTCCCCGCATGATCTATTTTGCGTGAGCCAAGCCAATCAGCGTGGTGGGCGTTGAAGTCGCCAAGTATCACGATCTCTGCGGATGGGATCGGCTGCAGCACAGAGTCTGTAGCCATTTGAACGTGGTCGATGAGTTGGTCAGTTTCGGCGTCACCGCTATGGGACCTATAGAGGCATGCATAAACGCGGGGGTGATCGTCGCTGTCTACACGGAGCCACAAGATGGCCAGGTCCCTGTCTTTAAGATTGCCGAGGCGGCGAGAACTGATATCGTCTCTAACGTACACGCACACACCAGCCCTAGGAACAAAGGAGTGCTCCAGACCGTACCCAGGGTAGGAGAGATAGGATTGTCCGCTGGAGACGATATCTGCGTCTCAGTTAAAAAGAGCAAGGCCGGCTTTGCTGTTTCGAGGTGGTGGTGAACAGCGTTGAGGTTACAATGTATGCCCCTGATGTTGCAGAAGTCCACGGTGAGCGTGTCAAGGGGTGCCTTGGTATGCTTGCTCTTGCCCCTAGCAGATGTTTTAAGCGCGGTTATGCCCTCCCCAGAGTACGAGGGGCAGCCTGGGCGTCCACGCCCAGATGCACTGTGTTCTGAGCGTGGACGCCCAGAGGGGGATTCTCCAACGCTAGCGCAGCTGGTACCCCCCTGGGGTAATGTATTTTTTAACGGCGCCATCATTGGGGAGAGGGGGGGTTGGGGTTTGGGCCTCCGGTAACCTCACTCACTCGGTGGAAAGCAATGCAAGCATTTCTTCACTACCGGTCTTCTGTGAGGCCGTGGTATCGAGCGGAGTCGAACCGGCCCATACGTGCCGAAGCATGGCTATCCCACTGTGAAATAGCAGACACAGAACACGGTGCTACTGGTTCTAGTTGGTAAAGTACTATGAAATATAAAGCGAAGAGACTGGATAATACTGCTCATACTAATGATGTTACAGGCTTGTTGGTCTAGTGATTACTAATCCTGGGTGTGGAGCCTGACGTCGCGTCCTAGGTTTGAGATTATTGGTACTGGGTGGGACCCAGTACCAATAATTGTGATGACTGAAAAGCACGATAATTTGTTCGGTGCCTGGGTGTAACTTATCTATAATATGTATGCCTATCTAGTAATATATAAATATGTTT
This sequence comes from Callimorpha dominula, assembly GCA_949752705.1. Taxonomy (NCBI): domain Eukaryota; kingdom Metazoa; phylum Arthropoda; class Insecta; order Lepidoptera; family Erebidae; genus Callimorpha; species Callimorpha dominula. The sequence continues at coordinate 16,230,388 of OX456997.1, forward strand.
ATCAGATGTCTGGTTTCCATAGTACAAGAACATTGAGGAAATATAATGTGAAGAAATCATCGTAGAGGACGTATTCACATAATTAAACCTTGCCCTTTCAAGTTTTTTTTAATTAGACTTGGCAAGTTATTCGTAATTGAAAAGATTACATTGCTTCTTATTAACACTAAGGCCTTTATGTATGCCTAAATTGGAATGCCTTTTTTAGCCTCATATCTGGTTCGTTGCTCTAGGAGATGATAGATGGCTTTATTAATTCCAATCATTCCATTTGCTATCATTTTATCAGAGTATTTTTAATAAACGTGTTTCAGTAAAAGTTTTTTTCTAAAGTTTGAAATATATTACTTTAATGATATCAAAAAAAGCTGAGACTAAAATTTTTATGTACTTTTAGACTGCGTTTTTGACCCATATTTGTTGTAAGTGTAACGACATCTCCTTGCATATTCAAACCAATAATTTGCACAAAAAAGTCCTCAAAATTCACGACAGAGCAAATCGTTCCGTCCACCTCACTTCGTATGACCGCTGCTCATGTAAATTCGTATCACATAAAATTAAATGGCATAAGCCGTAGTAGGTCGGCTAATGCCTTAAAATACGAATATGTATACATTGTATATCGTCCGGTGACTTTTTGCCGCAGGCCCGACATCGGCGCTCAATCGAATTATCCTGCTGCCACCATCCAAGCAATAAATTAAGAATTAACACGGAAGCTGATTATTTTAAAACATGCATCGGGATACCCTTTCTAACGAGGTTTTCTACCCGTCGACCACTCGTCCGTGATCTATTGCATCTAACTACGTTCATAACTAAATAGTCAATTAAAACAATATTGGAGTATGGACCGTTTTAAATACGATATGTGTACCTTCAATCATAGTTTGTTCAGCGATAATAGTATTGTCAATTATCTAGGTCCCTACGTATAATTGGTATCGGTATAGGGCTCTATTTCCGCATTTAGACTCATATGTGGTCCATTAAGCGTTTCGAGAAACTGACTAGTTGAGCCAGCCTAGCTCCTTCCCGAAGCATTGAAACCTCCTGGGGCGTTCACAGGCTTTTAGGAGCGACCTCGCACGTTGTGCCCCCACTACCTCGCAATCCAGGATAACGTAAGCTGCCGTTTCCTGCGCGTTGAGACATCCTCTGCATAGAGGACTGTCTGTCGCATTGATGGTGAATAGGTGCCGATTTAGATCTTGGTGGCCCGTAATTGTTCCTACAACTATCCTGATGTCGAGTTGGTTAAAACAGCAGCCTGCAGCTAGGTATAATAACGATGGTGAGCAGGCCGACAATATTACTGAACTATACTTTTTAAAAGTTTCGTTGGGGAATAGGCATTATTAGAATGAATTAAATTAAATCATAGGGGTTTTTTGATACCCTAATATTAAAAATAATTAATTAATTTTAAAATCTAGTTTATTAATTACTCTAATTTTAAAAATTAATTACCAGATACGAGTTTACACTTGGATCTAGACACCATTTTTTTATATTTGAAAGGAAAGTAGGCACTCGGTTTAACTATTGGGATGCGATTATCGCTTATATAAAATCATTAGGATCAAAATCCATTTTTTTTTGTTTTTTTATATGGTATAGGCGGCAAACGAGCAGATGGGAGTAGGGGAAGAGGGGGAAGAGCGGGAAGAGGGGAGAGAGATGGGTTAGGGCCTCCAGCTACCTCACTGACGCGACGAAAAGCAATGCAAGCATTGCTTTACTGCAGGTTTTCTGTGAGGCCGTTGTATCACTCCGGTGGAATCAGCCCATACGTGCCGAAGCATGGCTCTCTCACGAACTAAAAAAGCAACTAATAGTAGAAATCTTTTATGAAAGGTTTCTTACTATTAGTGTGCTTGACATCCGGGTTGGTGATTTCAAATGTTCTATATCTAGAAAATTGTAATAGCTTTACACGATGCAAAATAAAACGTCAAGAAATAAAAAAAATGCTCTTTAACCTACAAATACCTAAAAAGGATTTATAAAATCAAGCAGAAAAGAAAAGAAAAATGTTAGCAAGAAAAAATATAGTTTTCATCTAGAGCAAATAATCGCCGCAGCGAAATGGTATCGTGACAAACATCCATGCTTCAAAGTGCCTACAGTAAATCAACGGCCAATGAAATCCAATTACTAACACAAAAAACTATTAGTTTCCTGCACTATACCCATGTATGTTCACATCATATCGTTGTATAGTAAGTTTATTTATACTTTACCTACTTTCGGAAATACTATATTATTGTAACTACACTTATTTGAAATCTTAGGGTGCTCAAATTAGTGCTTTTACAATTATGTGTAGGTACTTATACCAATATAACAGTAGGTATTTGCCAAGTCGAGCAAAAAACCAAAAACAAAGGCACACGGCAATAGCATCTACATAAAATATATTCTACGTAATATAGGGCTCAAGAGATTATTTTTTTATTAGGACTATTTAAAATAGGAGATTTTTCTTACGTGATTATGGTGCCAATGAATGGCCAAGTTATTGTATTCATACTATTAATATTAATACGGTCCCCATAAATTATTATTAGTTAACTAATTAGGTAACATAATTATATATCTCATCACTTTTAGCGGCAGACAAACTGCGTTGTGAGACTTGCATTTCTTTACATGCGATAGCTATAACACAATGTGCGATGTCCTGTGATAACTCAGTGCCTGTGATACTTTTTCTCATCCCATTTTCTTTACTTGTTTTGCAATCAAGTTTATTATTATTTTATTTCATTTAAATTTGAAATTATGCAAAAACAAGATAACGGTAATATAAAAAAATATTTAAAGTATCAAAAACTACAGTCATATAATAAAATGATTGAATTTCGCAATTTAATATTGGCTTGCCCGCTCACCGTTGGCCATAATTACCAATGCGGATCCAATTCATCATTCTTTATTACAAGCACGAAATTCCATGTAAATTTCATGCACGCCCGATGTATCCAGAGAATGAGTTTCGATATATTGCAGAAATCTCCTTTTTGTATTCTTTGCACTATAACCGGTATTATAATGACGACGTATTTTACGCTTAGAAAGTCGTTAATACCAATAAATACCATAAAATAAACTCTTACTTTGTGTTACTACCAAGGTGTCTAATACGTTGGTACTGCATGTGGTTACGTCTAATATACCTTTATTACCTTTAATAGTGAAAAAGTACCTTTGCCCACATAAATTCTGTTTGATAGGTGTAAAAATTTAAATACGTGAAAAAGTATATTTTAATTATACTTTATAAATAAAACTGCTTTCGGCATAACTTGAGAATAACTCAAATCGAAAAGACCTAATGAAGAATACTGGCCTGTTGGCCCAGGTGTTAGTGATCCTGACTGCTATGCCATAGGTCGTGGATTCGATTGCCAACCGAGTCTAGGCGTTCTTTGTGTCCGTTTTTTGTATGTTTGTAAAGTCCCCCGCGACACAGGAGTTAGTTGCGTTAGTTGTTATAAAAAAAATTATATTCTTAACTAATAAAACAATTTTATTAGTAATGTGGTAACTACTATAAGAATTAGGTATACTTAATTCTAATTAAACTAATAATAATTTATGGGGACCGTATTAATATTAATAGTATGAATACAATAACTTGGCCATTCATTGGCACCATAATCACGTAAGAATAATCTCCTATTTTAACTACTATAAGAATTAGGTATACCTAATTCTTATAGTAGTTACCCACGCCATAAAACTAATCAACTTGTACAGTGGCGCACTAAAAGGTACTTCTTTCAACCTCAGTGGTGTATTAAAAAAAATACCTAATCCGTTACTCTGATCGTCACCGCATTGGAAGCAACGCGGTAACGGAATCAACCAAGTCAATCGTTTAAACTCCATTTTATTTTCAAAATGTTGTTTTTTTACGTTACTAGTTCGATCGATTTTATTTACCTACTTATATTAAAGTATCATACAGTACTGAACAAATCTGTCTAACAAGACATAAAGCCAAACCGACATGTAAATCCACAACGAAAGCATAAAGGCTTGTATTTATTTTTCCTTAACAAAATGACTTTCAAAACGATTGTCTCAATATAAACAACGGGCCCCCGCGTTCTTACTGAAAATGTCATTAATGTCTGAGTGAAATTCGGGGTCTAATCTCGTCACTGCAAAGCTTATTACATTTATACAACGGAGTAATCTTCGAATAAAGTTTTCAATGGAAAGTGTTGAATCATTGAGGATTGCGAACCCTTGCTCGCTGAAAGAACTCGACCAACAGTGATACACGATGCAGTAATACCGTGTCATGTTTACTTTGACTCTGTTGAAATTAGTTGTTAAATAGGTATATGAAATTGTTTATCCCACTTCCCACTAATATTATAAATGTGAAAGTTTAGATGGATGTTTGTTACTCTTTCACGCCAAAACTACTGAACCGATTGTCATGAAACTTGGTATGTAGATAGCTGGAGACCTGGATTAACATATAGGCTTTTTATCTCGATATTCCCACGGGATCGGGACTTACGTGGGTGAAACCGTGGGGTGCTGCTCGTATGAAATATTTTAAGTATATGTATGTACGTATTAATTGAGAATAAGTATAACATAGACCAGACATATTTGCCATGGACATACTAGACTTAATACTATCTTATTAATTCAATAAATTAACCTAGATATTTAACAGAATATATTTAATGTTGACTAGTTGAGCCAGCCTAGCTCCTTTCAGAAGCACAGAAGCGTCCTGGGGCGTTCGCAGGCTTCTAGGAGCGACCTCGCACCGCGAGCATACTTTTTTCAAAAGTGGTTATAAATACTGCGACGACTTGCCATGTTATGGCTATATAGGTCATAGAACTAAAATCAAAAACTATGTAATCATATCGTTTTGTGGAGTCATACAATACGTCATAATATATGTCATAACATAATACTTAATTAGCTCAAAATATTACTCGAATGTTGAAGTTAAATCCAAGTCGTTGAACTAGTATTACTCAAGCGTTCACGAATGTTTTAATGTCTTCAAGAATTCGGTTGGGCCATGACTCGACATCGCGACTGAAATCTCGCGTTTGTGTTTACTATTAATCAAATTTGAAGCTTCTATGTTAAATCAAAACTAAAAGCTATGTCTATCATAGGTATAAGTTATTCGATACTTCAACTACGGTACTTTGGTCCCCTATACCTTAAACCATTGAAGGATTAATTTTGAGAAATAGTAAGTAATAAGTTTTTTTTTGCAGTGAAACGTGCACTTTTGCTATGGGGAAAAAGGACTGAACTCGTGACCGTCATGCTAATAATACATATATAGATCCACTAGAGAGGGCTAATCTAAACATTGAGTTCTGTCAGCTCCTTATTAATTAATATCACCAACCTGTTAATGTGAAGTTTTAAGTTCGTCGTTTCGTTAAAGTTTTCACTTCTGGCGGCAGTCCCATGATTGCCTATTTTTTTTTTAACTTGACACGTAATATTAATTTCGTTTCGAAAGCCACTGTTTACTATTTTTCTTATTTATAAATAAGGTAAGTTATATTTCTGTGTTGCCTCATACTAAATAATGCTGATTATTTAGTATGAGGCAACACAGAAATATAGTTCTGCTGAGAACTATCTTTTTTTATATTATAGGGGGCAAACGAGCAGACGGGTCACCTGATGGTAAGTGACTACCGCCGCAGATGGACACCTATAATCACAGGAATGGTAACTTAAAACTAAAACTTTCGTATACAAAACTGATATACAATTATACAAATACTATGTCATCTATCAGTGATTCGGTCTTTCTCATAAACAAAAAAGCTTCTCAGAAACTGATATGAATTTTTGTTATTAGGTAAAGAGGGAAAAAATAAAATAAAAATGTTGTCGATTAGTAATCAATGACTAGTACAACTATTATTAGAAACAAATATAAATGCGTTCTTCACCTTTTAGAAATAGACAATTGTTTTCTGCTACTAAATCCCATAAAAACTATAACACCTATTAAGTGTCGCCAAAAATTCATATAAAAAATTGGCGAACCTTTGGCACTTTCCTTGGGATTTGTCATCAGTGCTATCCAAACCGCATAGTCATTGCATCGCAATAACCAATTGTGAGCGTATTACGTGTCCTATCACAAAGCCACGAGCTCTTTCTACAAGCGATTATAGATGCTGGAATGTGTACTCAGAAAAAAAATCCTTTAATATACCACGGCCAATTAACGGCAACAGTATAACTAACCCAATGATATCGAAAGAAATAGATTATTCTATCCTATTTTTTTATATGGCAAGCAATACCGAGGTCGATATTAGGGATGTTGACAAAGTTTCGAAAAAATTTAACTGAAGAGAAAAAATAGAAAAATAAAATTTGTTGCATTTGAAATTTCTCACTTAAACCACAATTTTCCCCCAATTCCTTGAATAGTATATATAGTATATAATATGATACTTACTGACAGCTGTCATCTTGTTTACCGATTAATGACGTATTGAATCTGTTTGGCGTTTGCAATCACGTGATAATAGTTACTATTTTAACCTTTTTCATTTCATTTCAACATATTTATTAAAAAAAATGGTTTAAGGTTTTAAAACTTCACAATTTATCATTTACTTAGTTACCATGTAACATAAATTTGTAATTACTGTCAACATTCCTATTCTGCCAACGTCTGACGTGCGGTGAAGAGTAATCCAACTAATATTATAAAATTTGAAAGTTTGAATGCATGGATGGATGGATAGTTTGTTACTCTTTCACGCCAAAACCACTGAACCGATTGTCATAAAACTTGGTATGTAGATAGCTGGAGACCTGGATTAACATATAGGCTACGTTTTATTCCGATATTCCTACGAGATCGGGACTTACGTGGGTGAAACCGCGTGGCACTGTTAGTAAGTGATATTTATCGAAATCAAAAGTATAGATACGCTTTTTCATTGTATATTATCTCTATGTTTTTCGTACATGACAATGAAATGACGCAATAACACTAACTTAACTAAACTAGTCTAATCGGCCAGCTCCTGGGGGCGAATATAACCTACCTAAGTCAAATGTGATGTTAAGACTTATGACTTTATTCGCCTAGCTATAACCAGTTATACAGGACCATCGGAAACTAATATTATAAAACATGAACTATATCTATCTATCTATCTATCTAGTCAGTACCTTCACCATCATAGACAAATTCAAATTCACTGAAGAATATATATTCGATAGCACCCGTTACATTTCAATTGAGTTAGATTATTTCTGCTAGTTCGATGTGCAAGAAAAGCAAGCATTTCATTTAAATCTATTTGACGCACCTCATTCAATCTGAAATCAAATCGATACTTAACACAAACAAAATCACAACCAAGTGATCGCCAAATTTCACAAATCATTTAAGTTTTATGCTCTAAAACGTTTTTGAGGAACAGTTTAATATTTCGTAATTTTCAAGTCTAAAACAAATCAAAAATTCCACGATTACTATGCACGAAATCATTAAATCGGCACCTTTATACCACCGTGACAAAACTAAATAAATGAACTGATTTTCAATGATAAGTATCTTTTATGGTTGAACACTGATTTGAACCGTAATTTCTATTTAGATGAATGGATAAAGAAAATCGTTAACGGTTGAATGAGAGGCGCATCGTTTTATCAATGAAATTTAAAAAAAAATATTTTAGAGCTGCATTCATTTTTTACTTGCGACTTATACTGAGATTGGCTGTTACCAACAAACACTAGTCGATATTGTTAATAAATCTCGGTGCTACTTCACCTACCAATTATCTGACTAGTGTTCTTTCTAGATTTATTTCATTTTTTACCCTTGCTCATGATAAAGAAAGGGATGAGGTAGCTTATTAAAAATTATGGTAACGTATGAACCAAGATGCCAAGGTGCCGAGTGGCCTAAACATTGGCTTCACCTTTCATACAGAAAAAAAAAACTTTTTTCTGGATGAAAGGTGCCCCATGTCCTTTTCTGTGCTCTGGCAACGTGTATGCAAAAGTCATGATGATCGGTTCAGTCGGTAAGACGTGAAAGCGTAACAAACAAACAAAACTCACTTTCGCATTTATAATTCACTAGCTGTGCCCTATACGTCCCTATACCGTGGGAATATCCTATGTGTATGATCCTATCCTATCCTAGGATCCTGATCCTAATCTAGGTCTCCATCTATCTACATACCAAGTTTTATCGCAATCGGTTCAATAGATTTTGCGTGAAAGAGCAACATCCTCACAAACTTTCACGTTTATAATGTTACTAGAACCAGCTGCGCCCCGCGGTTTCACCTGCGTAAGTCCCAATGCGTGGTAATATCGGGATAAAAAGTAGCCTATGTGTTAATCTAGGTAGTAGTGTAAAAGAGTAACAAACATCCATACATACATACATCCTAACAAAATTTCACGTTTATGATATTAGTAGGATATACTTAGGGTTACTGTGCATTATTTGCCGAAAAGAAGCTTTCTATGGATGGTCTTCTATAGGGAACAAGTTCCCTCCCAAGTCTCAAAACTTAATCTTAAAGTATTTTTAAGTTTTTTTATAACATTACTCAGAAACTATGTTAATATGTACATTGTTACAAACCGACTTGTATATTTTGTCACGTCTAGTCATTTTTACATCCTTGTAAAGCTTTTTTATTACTTTGACTGTGATGCGACAAAGTCGTTTTTGCGCAAACATATTGGCGACAATGGGAAACGGGGCTTTTGTATTTTTTCGTTTGATTGATGATTTTAATTTCCTATTTGGTTCGTTGATTTTGCGGTGTATATATATTTATTGGCTGATTTTAGTCGAAACTCTTAAAATATATAGTTTCCCATATGTATTAATTGATAATATTTTACTCTGATATTTAAAAGATTTTTCTTAATTCCACCTCTTTTGGTCAGAACGCGTTTAAGCTATGTAGCTTACTTGTTTCCTTTTGGAATTATTTCTTGCTGTAATATATAAGAGAAATCGTATTTACATTGTTAACGAGTCAAACAAGCACCTAGCAACCACTGGATTATACACCGCCATATATACATATTATTTAGAGACAGTATTGATAGGTACTAAAGTTACGCAGAGTTACTGACGTGTGATCTGTACTATTAATATATAATAAGGCTGTAGAGTTTTTTGTATGTATGTTTAAACGCACAAATCTCTGGAACTATCTACTTGTCAAATTCGTTTTTTTTTTTTGGATGTTATGAGTATTCATTGAGGAAGGTTCTATAACATTACGCTTCGACTACGCTAGCTAGCTAGTTTTATAATAAAATAACAAAGTGGTCTATTCTAAATAGTGAAATGAAAAAAATACAATCCTACGACGCTATGCTTGGCAATATCATAAGGACCGACTATGTGTCTACAATTACGACACTTTCAATTACACCTGTTAGGCACCAGAAGTTACTAAAATACGTGAAACGCGTTGTATCAAAAAGACACTGAAGTATTTTCTAGTCCTTCGGTAGCTTCAAGTAAATTGTTCGAAGTTAGGTAACACAACAGAGCACTGGTGTTACCAACATTCATATTTCGAGTATTGAAACTTTACCAAATCTAACTCGGATAAGATGACGTGCACAGATACACATGATCGCTTATGACGTGTAATTAAATATTGTTTCGCGTTTAATGGGGACGAAACTTATATGACTTGTTGACAGGAATGATAAAAAAAATTAAATGATAAAAAAAAATATATTTAATAATATAATTGCTTGTAGGTACTTTTTTTAGTAAGTTAGTTAATCATAAGTTTTGTTAGATCTTGGGTGTTTACTACAAACCTTTGGTGCGGAACCCAAAATACTTGTAAGCCAAAATGATTTTAGTCATACTAATCTTATATGTTAGACATGACTATGTACGAATTACCAAATTTCACGCTGTCGTCACTTCCTAAGATTGAACGATTTAAACAAAAAACTATCCTGTGACATTTAAGACTTTTTGTTTATTCATAACTGTACGTTTCGATAAAACTGTCACTAGTTGCAGAATCTGATATAAAAATCAATCTATATTACTCCGTGAATATTAGCTGGTACGCGATATGCGGATGTGACAGAAGCGATTTAAATATGGCGGCGGGCGTCATCCCGCCACTGACGCTGCGGTCGTCCATTTATCACTCTCGTAAGCCTCCGTCGATATTATGATCAATGCCATTCGCCCGCCCAAACCCCTCTATTCCGTGTCTTCATAGCAATTAGTTTCTATTCACTAATGTATATTGTACGTGGCGATAGGGTAAAGTTATTAAACAGAACAGAATTCTTGTGGGCAGTTGGTAAACTAGTCATATTTACTGAAATAAGTTAATCACTAGATTTATCGATTTTCGTTCGTCAAAACAACTGTGTTTTTCCTTCTATTTGTATACTAATTTAATAAACCACTATGCTTAGTCAGCAACTAACTATGTTTTAAACAGTCTTACCCGAGAACTGTATCTGGTGATTAGGTTGATGATAATTAAAAAAAAAAGGCCAAGCGCGAGTCGGACTCGCGCATGAAGGGGTCCGCACCGTCGTAGAAGATTTAATACCACAAGCCAAAAAAAATACATTTCTAGTAAGGGAGCCCCTTTAATTTTTTAATAATTTTTATTATTTGTTGTTATAGCGGCAACAGATATACACATTCTGTGAAAGTTTCGACTGTCTACCTATTACGGATCATGAGATACAGCCTGGTGACAGACGGACAGACAGACCGATGGACGGACCGCGGAGTCTTAGTAATAGGGTCCCGTTTTACCGTTTGGCACCCTAAATAGATGATATTAAATAAAGGTATTAAATTATTTATTGGTATGTTCTTGACTTGAATTAAGTTTCTCAACAGGAGTTGACCCAAATAGCTTCATGGACATAGCGACATGTAACACGGGTGAACGCCGATCGCCCGCCTTGCACACTTTGTATTCTCCCAGTCACCACCTGGGGGTAGTAGCTTTTGAAAAAATCTTTTACGTTTCACTCCATCTAAATCTAGACATTTTATTACGAAGAAGTCAAATCTTTTAACAGCATTGACCAATGTAATATTTAAACAGTATCGTTATGGAAATTAGTAAGGCATTAGTTATTTTTAGGTAAACTAACTTGGCGGTGCACTTTTTCACAAGAATTTTAGTGTCTATTTGTATAGACACTTGATGACCATTGTCGATTTTTAATAAATTTGTTTGTAATCGTTCTATTTATTAAGATTAATTATTATTAATTTTTCAGAAATCCTTTCCAATATTTTTTTGTCAAAAATCATAGTTATATATTATATACCTATATAATTATATATATAGATTATTTCTTACTTTAACTTTAACAATTATTTACACATCAATGTTTTAGGCATACCTACATACATTACACTCATACATCTAATTAAAAATTATTTATTATCAATGGAAAAAAATCACAAGAAAAAAAATTAAAATGGAAGTACCTACATCAATATTTTTCTTTTTAGTGTTTTATTAAAAGGTATCATGTACCTACTACAAATTACTGACCTATTAAACTTTTAATGACTAAGTACCTATTTGAATTAAGTCATTCAATGTTTTTTTTTAATTGAACATATCATGGCGCCTGACCTATTAAAAGTATAAACGTTAATAACTAAGTACCTTTGTATCTAAATCGAATCGACTTAGATACGTAGGTACTCTGGAATTTGATGTGATTGTTGACTGATTTCACCAGAAACATCACAATTATTTTCGCCCCTATCTTACCAAAGCGACATTGTAACAAAGCCAGCCTTGGATATCAAGGAGACACCCAACGAGTGGGCCCAACAAAAGAATGAGAACCGGAAAGCTAGGTGAGTGGTCCTTGAAGTGATACTCTTGGAGATTGCTCTGAATGGTATCAAGTGTGCCAAGCTATCGAGGACACGATCTGCGTGATCAATTGATACAAGCACGGTCCGCTCCTTGCAGATACTGCTTGGTTCACATTTTCTGAGGTTTACATTTTATTGTTTATTGAAAATGATTCTATAAACAAATATATTTGGTAGATGTATACTCACGGTTAAAATTATTGATAGTTTAGCGCCTTATGATTCTTTCATAGCAATGTTGATGCTAGCAATTTAACATGAACAAGTTATGCGGCGTTTCCGGCGCACTAGTTTCTTTTGACACTTCTTACATCTTTCTGTTTGAAACACAATTAAAAAGAAAAGTCATAAAAATTATTCATATAAAATTATATTTCGACATCATTTTTTGTTCACAGAACTAAATCGCTCTCAATTATTCACCGGCCCCTCCAAAACACTTGAAAAAATCCAATCAGCATAACTCGTCACTTTAATATCGATCCCCAATTTGCGAGCACTTATCAAATCGCTTTATGCATAGATATAAAATAAAAGCAAACTGTACATTGCTGACATGACGTGCAATTATATACCTTATTGCATACACAATAATATTATACATTCTTTCATTGGCGTGTGAATATCTTTGTGGAAGTACAAAGCAGAGTGGTTTACTTAGAATTTAAAATATTCATAGCTTGAACTGGATCGTATTTAAATATTTACATAAGTGTCACGCAGCGTCACTGACGTTTGTCGATAAAATGTATTGAGTGGAATGGCTGAGTCGAGGTTACTTACTCTGGGGTGACTAAGAATTAAAAAAAACTGATTGGGCGATTTCACAATCAAATTGTTCAGAAGGGACACGATTTTTGTAGCATCAAAAGAAGTGGTTAAGAAAGCTCGCCTCGTTCAATATGTAACCCTTCGTGTTGCAGTACAGAGTCAGACTTTATAAAGTTCATCAAAAAAGTCATCAGCCAGGTTATCATTTCGATTGACCCACTAGTTCAGTGGGTGTTTAGTTTCGTCTTAAATATTATTTGATAAATAATTATATAGTTCTTAATTAGTTTGTAGGTACTATTTACACAGCTACATGTTCTTCAATAGAAACAAATATTTATAAAAATAAAACTCGAATAAATAACTATGAATTACCACAGCTCTTGTAGTATCAAGTAATTTATTTTTATTTTAACAGCAGCACGCCCATGGGCGCTGGAAGGGGGCGCACTTGCACTTGTCATGTAACAAAAAAACAAAAAACGTTTAAGACTTTTTTTTGCTTGAGGTCTTTATCCTTGCGTCTACCATCGTTGACCGATTCCACGTCCTAACACTTCACACTCTAGTTCACTTAACAAAGATGAGTTTTAGAAACTTTAACATAGACTCTCGCGTGATTTGAATTTGACATTAACTACTAAGTAATGAACTATAATCTGTAGAAGCAGCTATGCACCTCCCTGAAAATAATTATGCTGGCACCCATGAGCACAACTACTTACAAATAAATTATATGTATTATCTTTCTATCTTTTCAACTACAAATATATTATCTCACAAGAGATTAACGAATCACAACAAAGTCTATGATTAGATTACTGTTATTAAACATCCCTTACCTATTTCAGTGTTTCTTATTAACATGTTTTTATTAGTTTTTTCTTTTTTTTTTAAAAGACAACTCCCGCATTAGGAATCACTCCTGTGTCGCGGGGGACTTTACAAACATACAAACAACGGACACAAAGAACACCCAGACTCAGGTGGAAATCGAACCCACGACCTATAGCATAGCAGTCAGGATCACTAACCACTAGGCTAACAAGCCAGCAAATTAAGTTAACAAAACAAATCTTGAAAGTCAATTTTAACCTACTTCCTAATTGTCGTTTCGAAATTATATTTTCTATGTACATATAAATAGTTCGGATGACAACAATATAATATGGCATCTTGGAGCTGTTCTGATGATGGAGCCAGGAGGTGAAAGAAGAACTCATTTTAAACCGACTTCAAAAAGGAGGAGGTTCTCAATTCGATTGGTACTTTTTTTTTATGTATGCACACCGATTACGCTGAGATTTATGATCCGATTTACGTGATTCTTCTTTAGTTTGATGCGGAATAGTTGCCATTTGGTACCATAAAAATTTAACATAGTTTGGCCCAGTAGTTTTTTTATGAACATTTTTTTATGAATATTTTTGTTTACGTGGACGATGCAATTTTAGTTTGTGTACGGCTTTTTTAGGAGTTTTCATTTAGTTACTTTTCATTTGGTTTGCTATTTAATTAAAGAGCGTTTTTTTTACATTTTCCTAACTATAATTTGTAATATTCAATGTAATTATGAACAGAAACATACCCTATACTACTGTCTAAGTTTAAATGTATAGAAGTAGGAATGAGTAAAAGTTAAATCTAAAACAACATAGACACTAATACAATAAAGAATATAAGTACCCACTCAACATATCTAAGTAGATGTTTATTGTCTCAGAGTAGTAAATCTAAGTAACTTTTCTTCCTAAGTTGAGAGTGTTTGTAAATATTTAAACATGCTAAAAGGTATCATATCTTCCAACATTCCTTATGTCCATATTTTCAATAAATTTCAAATACAAAATATACATGCAACCTTGGCACTTCGCTTTGACACTTCAGGGCATTAGCGCTGCATGAGGTCTGACAGAATAGAGTGAGTAAGTACTGGAATCTACATACTATCGAATTTTCTTTCAACCGAATGGAATAGAAGTATACTATTTTATATAACAATATGTATACGTACGAGAATGTCACGACATGACGGGTATTACATACCTTTGGATTGCCTGGCGTTTCGACCAGGTTGCACTAGCCGTGGTCATAGGCTGACTTAGCCGTAAACAGGATGACAGTTTTAAAGCAAATTGATAATAGGTGTACTAACTTTTAAACCTTCGCGTTCCATGATATAATATTGTAACGCGTGGAGTACTTCTTCTAAATCAACTGCGGCGTACTCCACCACGTATAAAGCTTGGGGCTTTACGGTAACCAGTCACGATAGGTTCTATCTAGAGGAGGAAAATTAAAAGAGCAGGCAAACGCACTATGCGATATAATCAGGATCAGATTATTCATGTACCAATTATAACTTTAAACCGATTAATTATAAATAACACTTCTTGAATTATTCCGTGCACCTTTGGCACGACAGTCGTCACGACCGTCCTCTGTCTATTTTCTTCTATTCTCATTCTTCATAAAATATTTCGAACATGTTCTAAATTCGAGTTTGGTGCCACCAGTCCAGGCCTCTCGCATATCAAAGAGTTATTATTCCAATCGAAGGAGTATGCAAGCGGTGGCGAGAGGTCTCATCACTACAATATTATCTACGTATTTACGGGAATTAACGCGAACAGGCCTGTGCAACCTGGTCGAAAGGTCAGGCAATTCAGAGGTATGTAATACCTTTTCGTGATCGTTCGTTCGATTCGTTCGTCGTTAATTCCCGTAAATACGTAGATAATATTATATGAAATTAGGTATTTGGGTAACATACACAAATACTACCCTTATTATTAATTCCGTATTAATTCCGGTACGTATACAAAATTATATACCATGGAAAGCGAAAATTTTAAAGTTCGAATGAAGAACACAGCCCGCCTAATGCTAACCGGATACCAACGCTTATTATCGTAATACTAGTAGTGTCTCTAGTGTGTTGTGTGTGTGCCATCCCTATTATCAAACCAAAACCTATTAGTGGCTAAATAAAATTCATATTAAATGTGTCTTAAAATATTCAAATTTTCTTGCGTAAGTTCATTGTCACCCCTAACCAAAGTGTAACGAAACGTTAACACTCAGTAGGCAGGGGGCGATACTTGTACTAAGCATCGTGTATTCCAACCATAAAAAATAATGGATCTGCGAATCGTCGAGATATGCACGGAAATATGGAGTGAGGTGAGCGCTCGAAAAATCGTAATGGCATCGAGAAAACGGGGATTAGAAAGCGATCGAGTCGAAATCGATGCGAGTGTTCAAACATTGACTGCTCGATGTGTACCTTAAGGGCTGCTCGGTTGTTTAAAAAAACAAGAGGTAATGGAATAGAATCACAATATCTTATGCCTATTTGACGGGCTTTTTTCCTACGCACCTCACTGCATATTATAAAATATGGTTGAAAATATTTATACTAAATTAGGCTTCATCCTACTAATATTATGAACGTGAAAGTTTGTGAGGATGTATTGATTTATAGATGTATGGATGTTTGTTGCTCTTTCACGCAAAAACTACTATACCGATTGCGATGAAACTTGGTATGTTATCTACATGGAGATCTGGATTAACACATAGACTACTTTTAACTCTTATATTAACTTAGCCTATTTCACATTCACTTACATGGGTGAAACCGCGGGGTGCAGCTAGTACCACAAATTTTAACTAATGTGGTGTATGTTTGTTTTTAGATATTGTTGTTTCCTCAATATCCTTTCTCGTTTATGTCACCACATTACTCAAAATTGTGAAAGCAAGCATCAGAAAAAAAACTGTTTTAACAATCAGCTTTTGCTTTACTTTACAACGTCTGATAACTTCCGTGAGTAGTAAGTATAATTAAATATCATATTGTAAGCTGAAAACTTAACTACTTAGTAAAGTATATTATTGAATTTTTATTATATGTACATTATCTATATACCAAATATTAAGTATATTTACACTACAGGGTGTAACTTGGTTAAATTATCTTTGAACGGTAATTCGTGTAAACTCAAAATGGTAACACTGTAACTGCATCCTTGCCTTTCCTATAATTTAGAATAAGGATGTAGGTTTATCTTCGTAATTAAAAAACCGGCTAAGTGTGAGTTGAATTTGCGCAGTGAAGGTACCGTACGATGTAAATGTACATGTATGTTCCTACCATGTTTTTTAATGTGACATAAATTTATTAAACAAACTTAAAACTTACTGCACGGATGGCGCATTATTTAATGTGGTCGCCACGCAACTACGCCACGCCGAGTGTTGTGGGTTCGATTCCCGGGACAATCCACAAATTGTTGTAATGTGAGCCTGGGTGTTCTTTGTGCCCATTGGTTGAATGTTCGTAGAGTCTCCCACGACATAGGAATCATTCCAAGCGCAGGAGTTGTCTAAGATAAAAAATAGTTTATGAAGAGAGTGTTCCCCCATAACTTCCAACTGCATATGTAAATTTGTACGCACTATGTTACAAGATTTACATTGTTATTTAAGACCATAAACTTCTTGTGAGTTTTACTGTAATATTACAATTACTATTTTCTGTACTTTATTAAACATTTTACTCTTGCAGTTCTTTCATTTGATATATCACATGGTTTGCAATTTCTTTGTTCCTTAAGTAACTCTCATATTTTGGGTCACAGGAGTTGATATGAGTACCAAATTTCAACTCAAGCGGACCAGTAAATTCGGGGCAAAAACTGACTGTGACAGTTCCGTTTTTTTATTCGGACGTACGGTACCCTAAAAATACAGTACCTCGTCTTGTGTTACTTTAATAATGATATATTGTTTAAGTTATTATGAAGGAACAATTACTTACTGCCTATTTAAAACTTAAATAGAAGTTCAAATTTAAGAGCTGATTATCACGTATCAATAAAATATTTAAATAAATTGTATAAGGCACTGTTCGAATGGAGAATCATGGTGTTTTTAATTTGCCAAAAGAAAATTACAGCAAATTCTTATACCGTTGGTAAACCGATTAGTAATAAGATAGCGCACGCTTCTTACCGGTGGAGGCACCTTTGTAGTTTTTACAAACTATTACACATTAAGTTAAATATAGAATATTTGTCTGAACGTCGCAAGGCTGTTATAATATATTAAAATGAACGGAAAGCTAAGGATGCTTCATGATAATGTAAATAACATAAAACGTACTAACCTAATTTCAGGTAATCGTGTTTGCACGCCGTGTGTAAACATACGACGGTGTAAATGACAGCGTTACCCACATACTCCAACCAACTTAGACAAAATACAATTACTGAACTTTATGGTAATACACTAGAATATATTCTCCTATATATATTTAAGTATCGTAATATTACATGAATTGCAAAACTAGGCTAAACAGAAAAACTTGTTCTAAATAAACTTAGTTTTCAAACTAGAGTTGTTACATTACAATATTGCTCAAAACATCATTCACATTTCATTTGGCTAGTAAAACTCGAACTGTGTTTGTATAAACTTTCCGTACCATGGCAGTTCAACAGATATACTGGACACTTAAAACAAATTGCCTGCTAAGTTTTTTTACTAATACCTACTCGTTATTGGCCCAAAGTAACTTCAAGACCAATTTCAGTTAATATTTTTATTTATTACAGGTCTCTGGCTAGTTATGAAACGTTGTAAAGGTATATTGTAATCTAAGTTCTTTTGAGTTAAGTATATATTTTATATAAATAAAAAGTTAATTCCAAAATATATAAATTACAGTAAGAACCGTTATTCTAGTTACTTTATTTTTATTCGTAGAATCGTGGTGACAGACTGATTAGACCGCCGAGCAATGATTGTTGACATCACTATTCCTCATGACGACCAACTCTTTAAGGCTTAAAAACAAGAAGGGTGGAAATCGAACCTACGACCTCTGGGTCAGCAGTCAGGATCACTAACCACTATACCAATAAGCCAGTCAAATCTTAAAACACTGAAACTTAATCATTCGCGCTGGCTCGTATAGAATTTCTCGCTTTATTATACGAATCGAATTTCGACCATAATTAATTGTGTTTTAAATGTTTTATTTAAAACATAATTAAAATTTCATTGGCTAGTAAAACTCGAACTGTGTTTGTATAAACTTTCCGTACCATGGCAGTTCAACAGATATACTGGACACTTAGATAAAGATAAAGATAAAGATAACTTATTTGTCAAACTTGTAGGTTGATGTAGCCGTTATCACATATTTTTATAAGTTTATAACACATACTCTTTATAAGTTTTATCTTTCTCTACTTCTTCTTAGACATACATATACAATTATGATATGAGCGTTTGAGTACATAATTCTTAAAAAATATTGGCATTAGAAGATACATGAATATCATAACTATACAACACCTGAACCTTAGTTGCCTCTAATCCAATTTATAAATAGAACACAACGGCCATTTTGGTTAACGACTGCTTATGACGTAGGTAGGTTAATGTTCAAGAAATTCGTCTCAAGTTATCGACGAACAAACAAAGTTGCGGCCGATGGGGAGCGAACCCAATTATCTCTAATGAAGACAATGATATAAGCGCGGTTATTGATCTAGATTTAAATTTCATGACGGGTCAGTCCCTACGATGTGCGAGCCCTTAATGCTTCTTACCAAGTTTTGCCTACTGCGACTGAGGTGAGTTGATACTTTTTTAGTATTTAATCGATATATATGTGCTGGTATTCGAACACATATATATCTGTTCGGTCAGTTCAGACCCTGACCGCGAATAACCCGAACAATGTTCTTCGGGAAGAAACCTACTATAAAGAATCGCTGAAGCCTGAAGGTGAAGGTAGTTGCAGCCATATCGTCATCCGGTTATCGTGGCTGTGTGTCTTTGTTTTTGTGACAGGACAGTACGGTACGCTCTCCTTCAAGTAGCCAGAAGTGGTGTGGAAGCCTGTCTAGGGTTGGTGGATTAATCGTTACCATGCGTGTAATAGATCTGACGGCAATACCTTATCTACCTCGCAAAGGTGTGGGTTATATAGTAATTTCACTTGGTGAACAATAAAAAAAATCCCAATGAGCAAAATATTAAGTAAGTCATTATAAATTATTTAAAAAAGAACTGATGTTTAAATAAAAACAAAAAAAAAAGGTTTTTCTCAACCACAACAAAATAGCATTATAAGTTCAAACATCAAGAATATTCAATCTAACTCTAACCAACTTTAATGTCCACTAACTAATTTCTTATCCCCAAAACATAATAATATGAACCAACATACACACGAACAAACATGCGAAATTATGATTAACGAGCGCCCTCACACATTCATATCACTAACAGACCTTTGTACACACACGGGTATAATATAATGAAATAGATCACTATGCTGAAACGCTTATCAGTCGAAACTCCTTATGTTATCGATATTGTACTTTCAAGTTTGGGTTTTGTACAGGAATACAGGTACCTATGTCCCTTATATATAACAAATATGTTTAAGATGTTGCGTAGTCGTATTGTACGTTAGCTTTAATTGCTACGACGTGAAAGCGTAGATTTAAGAATTAAATATTGGGACTAAAATTAATAATTCATTTGCAGATATATTTAGATATGAAAAAATACCATTAAAGACTACTTGTTGGAGAATGTATAATTGTATACATAATATAATGTACGAGTATGACTTCCATGCATCATAAGTTTTTCAGTTAGTATACTTTGTAATAAAACTGCAATGAATTCCTGCAAGAAAGAGTCGTACACAAGTCACTGGTGAACAAATGTTTTTCTTTATCTGAATTAAAGGTGGCTCTTTGTCATAGTGCAACTGAATAGGTGTAGGTACACCTATTCAGTTGCACTATGGCAAAGATCCGTTAAGGTCTGTGTGGACAGCCACAGTTGATCATATTACTATTGTTGTTGTGACTCATATTCAAATCCTTAAATTACGGGCAAGACAAACTTTTATGGGTTAATAAAATTATTATCTACAAGTTTAAACGCCACTACATAACACAGCCTAGCATATTTTTCACGATAATCTATCGGAATTATTGCTTCTGCAACACTAAAAAAAACCTCACTCCTGAATTCTTCAAGTGTTGGTTTTAAAAGCTTTTTTCTCCCCCTAATTAAAAGTTCTTGTTATAAAAAATAGTAATTTATAAAAACTTCATTACAGACTATCTCTAGTTCATTTCCGTGTCACGTTACAGTGGTATTTTGTATCGATCGCTCTGAGTGTCGGTTCAAACACTTCCACTTATTAAGACGTTAATGGTTTTGCATAATAATTGCACCTTAAGGAAATAGATTAGATCTCATGTCAATATAATTACTGAAGATATTATTCAAATATCTCGAAATTCTCGGGGTTTTTATTTAAACTTATTATTTTATATACAAATATAGTATTATTTATCCTATCAAACCGAACCGAAGACCGTGAAGTTGTACGATTCTGAGAGCTAGACAATGTTATTTAATAGAGGCGCTAAGATTAAAATAATTTGCAAGTACAAGGTAAGAAAAAAGGGATTTCAAAAGGGAAATCGCTAAGCTGCTTAGCTTGACCTCGTTCGACATCTGCAGTCTATTGCTAGTTTGGACACATTGGATACACTTTGGATACGTGCATTCGATTTTTATTTATTAACCTTATGGACAAAAATGCACCCAGGCGGACATAATAATAGAAGTCATGGTGATGGAAAAGGAACATGTTGTTTGTGGATTCTAAAATAAACCTAAATGAAAGAAACTTAATTTATTGATTACAATAAAGATTCATATTTAAATTGAACGTAATGGGACTTAATAACGTCAATATTAATACTGTTTTTTCAGCAGCACGATCATGATTGATCGAAGTCGATTGAAACGTCGAGAAGTTAGCTATTTCATATCCACTATGAGTTTTTCAAGTCATATATCTTATCATGCACAGATTTATCCAATTCAAAACGACGCATACCCATGTGATGAAATAGATACATATGTATAACAGATATATATGCAGATATATCACGTGCTCGTTTGCGTGTCCCATTTTACTAAATACGATATAACGCGTGCGTTCATTAACTTAAAGCTTTAAACTCACTCAAGACTTTTTACATTTTAGAATACACGCCACTATTTCAAAAGCAACAGTTGTATGTGGTGCTAGTCAGAAAAATAAGAAAGATTGCAGCAAATCGGTAATTATTTATACATTAAAATATTTGTCGACGAAGTTTGTTCATCATCATATGTTATGGCGTTTCATTCACCAGTTTCAATTAGTTTACTACTTTTTAACCCCCGATGCAAAAAGAGGGGTGTTATAAGTTTGACGTGTCTGTGTATCTGTGTATCTATGTGTCTGTGTGTCTGTGTGTCTGTCTGTGGCATATCGCAGCTCTCAAACGAACGGACCGACTTAAGTGCGTTTTTTTTTGTTTGAAAGCCGACTTGATCCAAAGTGTTCTTAGATATAATTCAAGACAACCTGTTCAACCGTTCGAAGATCATTAGCTCTTTTCTAATCGTTGCAAGGATTTTCGAGTCGGGGGTGAATTAAATTTTTTATTTATGATTATAATACGAGAACCACGTCCTGCGTTTGCCATTACCAATAAATTGAAATATTTTCCCTAAAAATGCTCTTTCTAGTATGTCCTAGTAAATAAGGTGGCAAATAAGCGCATAGAACGTTTGATAAGGCTGTTACCGGTGTCTGTAGTCCATTGGAAAATCAATGGTGTCACTTTGAGTTGCCAAATCTATCCCCATCCCATGTAGTTCTGGAGAGTTCTATATTAAAGGCTATACTAGGTAAGTGATAAAACAGAAAAGAGTAAATACATATAATACTAACTGTTGCCCGTGACTACGTTCGCATGGCAATTTTGGTGAAAACTATCCCACGGCATACAGGACCCGTACATTTGTCCGGGATAAAAAGTAACCTATGTTCTATTCCAGACTATAATAATCTATCATCCTCCGAGCCTTACCCAACTGTGTTGGTGTCGACTTTCAGTCTAACTACGAAACGGCCAAACTTCTATATTTTTACGTAAAGCGACTGCCATCTTTTACGTGGGAGAGCCATGCTTCGGCACGTATGGGCCGGCTCGACCGGAGTGATACCACGGCCTCACAGAAAACTAGCAGTGAAGCAATGCTTGCATTGCTTTTCGCCGAGTGAGTGAGGTTACCCTCTTCCACTCTTCCCCTACTCCCCAACTCTCACCTTAAAGGCCGACAACGACTTGTGACTTTTGAGTTGCAGGTGCCGAAGGGCGGCATAAGTCTTTTACCATTAGGTGACATGTCTGCTCGTTTGTCCCCTAAACAGAAAAAAAAAAATCAGACCTCCTGTAGTATTACTTAAGTAATACTTGCTTGTATTACTTAAGTAATACTAGCAAGGTCAGTCTTAGGATGGGTTCGTCAAGGTTAACCTTGCAATGTGCTATCGCACTCGGTTACCACTTAGCCTAGAAATAGATTATATCCAGGTTATAATCTGTCTCTGTGCCAAATTTCATCCACATTCGTTCAGCTGTTTTTGACTGAAAGAGTAACAAACATCCATCCATCCTCACAAACTTTGGCCTTTATAATATTAGTAAGATTACGTCTTGGGGAAGTGCGTCACAAGTGAATCTATTGCAAGGTACTCGAGTACACCCTTGGAAGGAAGTCCCCGAGAACCCCAGCAGACCCTGGCCACCCCTAATATCATGCAGCTACACCATTGCCTACAGAGGGCCTTGCTCCCTTTGCGCGTGGGACACATCAGGCCACCATCACAGGCCTGCTTCTGCTAGGGTAACAGGCAGCCTCACCCTCAGCCCAGCGTTCGTCGAGGCATAGAGGTCGGAGATCATGCTGCGCTCTCCGGCGACTGGTGCCTCTCCTTCAGGATGAGAAAGTACTAGCCCTCTCCCATTCCCTTTCTGCTGCCTTTTTAGCAGACATCTCTTCCTCACAAAATGATGCAGCCGAATCCCACGCATCTAATTTTGAATCAACGACAGAACCATTGTGTTCAACGACAGGCTCCCTACACCTTGCATCCATGGAGATTTTGGTGAAATCTATCCAAATTAATTAACTTTTCGTTCCGTAAGAACCTTCTACAAAGTATTAGACAATTTAAAGAAAAAGTTTAATTAAATGGGTTAAGTCTTTCTCAAGTTATACCGTGACCAAGGGAAATAGGGACTCGTTTTTTTTTTTGATACATATAGATTAGTTAATAAAATAATAAGTTCGTTTGGTCGATAGTACTTATACATTAATGTGATGAAACTATAGATATAATAAATAATAGAAAAGCGAGAAAAAATAAACTCCTTGAAAGTTCGTAAGTATGCCTACAAATTAGCTTTACCAAAACCCTAAACCCAAATACTTGTTTTCGCTGTTGTATACTGGGACTAATTCATGAAATGCGTCGACTAAGCTTATCTTCTAATACAAGAATTAGGCGTCACAAAAACAGCTTGTATCTTAAGGACACACATGAACCTTACCGTCTTTAGATTTTATGCCGTCATTATAAACTCGTTTAAATTCATGTTTGAAATGTTTTATAACTTTTTATTTAGTAAACTAATGATTTTTGATCTTCAGAACGTTACAATTTTTTCATCCCATTTTGGTGAAATTTTTGAGCCTTTTTAAATAAAATCGATTTAGCAAAAGAAAGTTTCTCTGTGGTTCAGGGGCGTTCAAGGCAGCTAACGAACGTGATTTACATGTTTATGTTATTTTTGCTTGCAACAGGATACCTTTGTTTTTATAAACTGTTTTAATACACGCACTTTTTTTAATTCCCGGTAAAATAGATTACGAGCATTTTGGCAGTCGTTCACTTAGTAGAACTTAGAGAGAAACATTTTTTTTTCATTCTAGGGTAAGTAAGGGCTCGTGGCTAAGGGGTAATCGAGTAGATTAACACATTACAAAGTTAAGAAATACTAGCCAGGTCATTCTAGGATGGGTGAAGATTCTTAACACATTGAGACCCCTCCGTGCCTCGGAGAATACGTTAAACCGTCGGTCCTGGGTGATACACAAACATCTGGGGCATTCGTTACGGGTAGTTGGAGCCCTAAAAAGTTCGACAATCTGGTCTAACTACAAAACTTCGATGTCGCCTAGTACTTGGGTTGTGCTTCACGTAAAATATCTAAGTTCGGCCGTATCGTAGTTAGACTGAAAGCCGACAGCAACTTAGTTGGGAAAAAGCGCAGAGGATGATGGTAAGGATATTTTAGGATTCTAAAAATTTTAAAATATATTATAGGTAACCTACTCTGAAAAACTACAATAACTTGGTAGATTAAGTGCTTTGATGGTACAAATTAAGTTACAATGATTTTGACCTAGAAGTGACGTCATGTCTTGTTACTGTCCAAGAGCTCCTGTAAATATATTAATTTAAATATAAGTAAAAAAATATACCCAAGGCTTCTCTCTACCGCTCTCTCTTTTTCCCTTCGTAGAGGAAAACGCACACCATACTCCGAGATTGCCTGTTCTATGGACAGATATTCAAGTCTGTTTGTAGTTCAGTTACTTCCTTACTATCTCCTGAACCCCGGCCATAGACACTCGTGTTAAATCACCGTCTAATTTTGGGTTCGGATCTCTCGTTACCTGTTCGACGAAGACTCGTTAAGGTGGCGAGGAGGTTTCCATAACCTACTTAAAGTTTTGGTCACATATTTAGCAACTAGTTAGAAAATTTTAATACTTTATATTTTATATATTGTAAAGGTTCAGACGGGCGGCCATAAAAAGAATCGGCCAAAACCTTGTGCAGGATCCCAAATAAAGTTAGAATAAGGATAGGTAAATAATGTGAATGTGTATATATACATAACTAACTGACCCGCGCAACTTCGTCTGCATTTGTAAATTTTCCCCGTTTTTGCAACATTTCTCATTAATGCTCCGGTTCTATTAGTCGTAGCGTGATGTTATATAGCCTATAGCCTTCCTCGATACAAGGGCTATCCAGCACTAAAAGAAACTTTCAATTCAAAGTAGTAGTTTTTGAGATTAACGCGTTCAACCAAACAAAAGAACTCTTCAGCTTTATAATATTAGTATATATTTATTTAAGTACCTACCTAGTACAAAAAATTTCACTTAATATGTAAACACGTTTGCATTATTCTGACTAATCCAATTTGCGTCAACAGCCTATTATAATTTCATGAATTCGACATATACACATACATTATAAACGTCTGCTTTTATTATTTCTTTAGTAATTTAGGTAATGAATTAGGTATAGACGGTAGACGCAGCTAATTAATAATACAACTCCAAAAAAAAATTGTTCAACTTACTAGACCATGTCTTCTAGTTTATGTTTTTGGGGTCGCTGAATCCAAATCTATGGTCTGTCTAACCCGATCACGCCAGGGTTCTTTAATAACCTAAAAATTGGTCGGAAACCCTGTTAATTGCTTATAACTGTATTCCAATGAATTTTCGACACAAAATACCAATAAATAATTTAACCTCTTGTTCCAGAAATATACACACTTTATGAGGCCTATAATACTTAACCCTTTAACCACTCTAATATTTAACCCGATAACCCCATACCCTATATTTTTATTGTGGAGCTGTGTAATTCTACGACACAGTAGCATGATCCTATTTGAATGGGTATAGTACCTTTAAAATAATAAAAAATAATTCTCATGCAGTAGCAGAAAGGTAGTATTTGTCTATACTTTCAATGGTACCGACTACCATGTTTTTATTAAAAGAATACTGTTGTCTGGTAAAGATCGCGTTTAGTGACGAGACCGCTCATTGTACTTACTTTTTGTTACATAAAATTCGATTAAATTGTATGGTCTTAATTGTGTATAATTAGGAATTTATACTATTGCGGGCGAGGAGAGTGTCAAAAGTCAAAGTAAAATAAGTCTGACAAGGGACACCATAACCCTCTACGCTACTGTAACACGCCCATCGGCTTTACAGCTAAGTTAAACTGGTAGGTTGTTTATGTTAAAAAATATCTCTTACATGCACAAAATGTCTCTAAAAACGTTGCCAGGATAGCCTATTTTCCTTGATAAAACATTAATAGTTAATAGGTATTATTTGTGTGTAGGTTAGTGATATAATGCAGCATATCATAGCGTCATAGCCGTGGGGAAGGCGAAGAAATGTATAGGGTCCGCGGTGACCCCCGACCGCGAATCGCTTTCTCAATGATCCAATCTTTACGTAATACTCCCATTTCTTTAAGAAATACTAGCTTTGCTTGAAAAGATATTACCAACTTGATTTGTTGCAGACCCGGTTTGGTTCCTACTATTATAAACAATAGAAATTATGTCATCTATACTTATAACAAAACTGTAATATTTGTCTGTCTGTATCATGGCCTGCCTTCACGCTGAAACTACTGAATGAATTGAAATGAAACTTGGTATGATCTGAGTTCATACTACAAGGTAGGACATAGGATATTTTTTATCACGACATTCCGGATGGTTTCCTTGAGAGGGGGGATGAGAGTCAAAACGTGTGCTTAGTAGTAATTCATGAACGCGTAGTCCGATTGCAATCATTCTTTTTTTGTTGGGAAGAAGATACTTTTATGATTGTCACGTAATCTTCTATCTTCAATATCTATATCTCTCTATATAAAAATGAATCCCTATTTTCCTTGATCACGGCTTCATACGTGTACGGCTGGACCTATTTCGCAATTTTTTTATTTTTGTGTTTGTTATTGTCAGGAGAAGGTTATTATTAAAGAAAAAATTAAGGCAGTTGAGCGAAAAATTTGAAAATTTAAGAAAACTTAACCACCATATTAACTTTTCTAATGTAGCCTTAGCGCTTTTGACATAATTGTCAGTTGATTGCCAGTTTCCGCGATTGTTCAATATTCATAGTTAAGACAGGACAAATATCGGGTCAGCTAGTCTATACTTATAATAAATCTGTAGCGGGATGAATTCTGTACATTGAATATATAAAAAAGAAATCGACTGAGGGGTATTAAGATATCGATACTGATGCCGAATATGCGATTCAAACAATTTTTGTCTGTCTGTCTGTCTTTCTATCTGTCTGTTTGTATGTTCACGATAAACTCAGATGTTACTGAAGGGATATGCTTGAAACTTAATATGATAATAGTTTGAGTGCCTGCGCAGGTTATAGGGTACTTTTTATCCCGAGTTAAACTTTGGTTCTCACAGAAAAATCAATGAAAGCTGTATTAAAATTGTAACGTTAGTAGAATGCATATACTTATTTCGAGTTAAATTACAGCGAGCGTTTAGCTTATCTGGTGTAGAGTACGAATTCTACTAGGTTGGGTGCCGGATCGAATCCCTCTTTGATACTCTTTTCTTTTCTTGCACTTTTTTAATATAAAACTAATTTACTTTTTAAAATTAGGTATCGTTTTTAACCGACGAAAAAAGGGAGGTTCTCAATTCGACCGACTCTATAGACTTTCTATTTTTTTATGTATGTTCAGCCCTCTCCGTTATTTTTGAACCGATTGTGATTATTCTTTTTTGTTAGAAAGGGTATACCGCAAGGGTGGTCCCATGTCAAGGAAGTCAGGATCTGATGATGGAATTCTGATAAAATTGAGAGAAACCCTCTAAAATTGTAGAAACGAATAGTGTTTCTGTTTAGTTTTCATTACTTTATCAGCTATTTGCGTTTAGAAATCATGACATCATGTAGCCAAGCTGAGGATGAAAAAAAATAGCTGGTTCTTGACTATGCCAACGAGCTATTTTGCCTCTCGAGGCCATTAAATTCATAATTGTGTTTTAGGGCATTAATAATAATAACAACTTCACACACCTCATACTCTACCGTCTGATCCTAAAGTAGGCAGAGCCTGTACTATGGTAACCAGACTGCTGATAAACATACTTATAATTATATTTCTAAATACATACATATTATAAATAAATTACACCCAGACAGAGAATAATTCGTCCTGGGTGGAAATCAAACCCACGACCCCTGACTGCTGAGCCAGAGGGCTCAGCAGTCAGTGTCACTAACCAATAGACCATCAGGCCAGTACATCGAAGCTGAAATATTGACATATAACCGGTGAAGTTTTTTTACACTTTCATACCATTTTTTTCCGTTCGGTTACAGTAGTGTGAAATCTTATGTTACACCGTGACTAAACAAAGCTCAGAAGCAAACATTTATCTGTTAGGTATACCGAGGGGGGCCATAGTTTCTAGGAAGCAGCACTGACTGACTGGCTACAGCAAGAGTCTCCCAATTGGTCGGACGAATCGAGATGTTAGGTCGTCACAGTTGTTTTATGACGATTTTCTGCGAGGAAAACAACTCTCGCGCAAGGAGGAGGTGACGGTGTGGATAAAAAAACTTCCTTTTCACTCGCGCTCTCATGCGTACGCTAAGAGTGGCCGTGGGTGTATGAGACGAGTTTTATGTTCTTCACCCGAAGCAGAGTCTCCCGTGAAGAGGGTGTCTGGACATCGCCCAGTTGCCGTCCGCTAACCAGCGCTGGGTGGATCATTGGAGGCAAAACGTCGCCGTACCGACGGTCAACTCATAAACGGTGCTGTGAGGCACACCGTGTGGTTTTAGTTGGTTTAAGTCTGATATACGGCCTCCTCAATAGCCCGGTGAGGTGAGCTGAGCTTCCACACGAAAAACAAATGACTAATGTTACCACGGCCAAATTAGGTCGTTATTTCACGTGTCAGCAACCAAAACAACCTTTTTTGTACGTTCCAGGTTGTTTCACCGCCAATACAGTATCAGAAATCCTGCCTGGAGAAAGAGGTACTATGCAATAAGCGACAAATTGCTGTTTTCCGAAAAAAACGCGAACGAAGTCGCGGGCACAGCTAGTATATAATAAATCTGTAGACGTGGAGTTTGTCTGTTTGGTTGCTTTACGTAAAAAGTACAAAATAATCACGGAAACGTATTATGTACATTTGTGTGTAATTTGGAACTAATATAAGGACACATTGATAGATAAAATTTAAATGAAAAGAATATTATCTCCGTAGTACTGAAGGAGTAACGTGGCCTGGCCCTTGATGGATACTTCTCATTTTTTTCACCTTATCTATAGACTCCTGGTAGGTCGCCGGAAACCATACCACACAGTGTCTCCAACGTTAAAACGATTGCCGAGAGACGCCATTTATCCGCAACACGCCGACTGACCTACAAATCGCCGGCAGGACGTAGACACAATTTTTGAGGCCCCGTACACGTAGATAAATAAAAACCTAATTCTTATCTTGTTTATTGTGTAGACACCTGAGAAAATCTTTGATGAGAGCTCAACGAAGTGATGACGTTGAAGTGAAATCACCACTACCAATCAACCGTGATGTTTGAACATGGTACGACATATCTACTAGGTATAGGGCTCCATTTCTGGTGACTTAGATCGGAGCAAACCCTGTTGTTCTAGAGAACCGTTCCAGCGCAACTTTATCTCTAGTTGGTCAGTCGAGTCAAGCCAGTCTTATCGACTTACCACTTCTGATACAAATAAAAAAATGAGTCTATGGTGCTTAAGTATAATAATTTGTGTTCTGTATGTTTAACTGTGGCATCTTAGTCCCCAAATAAATGGATCTGTTTGAGTTTAAAAAAATGATTTATCCTTTGAGGATGTATTTAAATACTCTAGCTTTCTTCCTCCGAATATACTTGGGCCACTAAAATCAAGCGTGAAAATATGTTTTGTGTACTTGTGCGGAAAAACAAAACTAATTCTCACTAAAGTTATTGACTGTATCGAGGGAGTGAAACATTTATCGTGAAGAAAATAAATAGATCCCTCGACAATGCATATGGATTGTACACATAGATGGGTACTTACACACGCGTTCACTGTTCGAGGATATATCTGGATATACATACATACATAAATGGGAACACAGTTGTGGCCGATAATTAGGTAAAATTATAGTCGAAATGTTAAATTACTACTACTTATTACTTATTCCTAATAGAATAAATCTTGACTAATTAATTAATTTTCTAATGAAGGTACAAATATGTAGGCAAACAATAGTAGAGTTTCTTACAATATAATGAATTGCAAATATTGTTTATCATCAGTTTTCCTTGTTCGGCTCTTTAACACTATAAAGTTTTGCAAACCATACATGAACCGTGAATGTAAATTATCATATTAATCAGTTTGACATTGTGACCCACATAATGAAATGATTAAAGTTTTGTTTTAGCCAAAACGTGACTTTTTATGAAGGTGGACAATCATTTATAGCAGTCCAGTACCTACGTTATATATAACACAAGTCTAATGTTGTTGATGTTCCCATAGTCTATTATAAATGTCTAACAAATTGAAATTCTTAGGCTTGGTGTGTAAGACACGTTTAAAACCGTCCTAGAATATAATACTTTGTTTGTCATATCTTAAGATTCTATCCTCGTGTGCATCACATAACCCAGAAGAAAACAAAACAGGCTCAATCTATTGCAATAGAGCGGCGCCCCGCGGGACGGACAGTGGGGGCGCACCGGACGTGGAGAGGAGTGTGGGGGACGGCTCATCAATCTGCGATCCTCTCCGTGTCGATATATTACAAGTGGCCTACATACCGGTCCGGTTTCATACGCAGATGTGACCTAAAAGCTTCGTCGAAATTACATGGCCTGCGCTAGTTATAAAACTAATGAGCCCATTAGTTTATTACTTAAAGTTTCTAGCATAATTGATTTGTTATCGTTGGTAGTTTACTTTACCATAATATGG
This sequence comes from Callimorpha dominula, assembly GCA_949752705.1. NCBI lineage: Eukaryota > Metazoa > Arthropoda > Insecta > Lepidoptera > Erebidae > Callimorpha > Callimorpha dominula. The sequence goes on from OX456997.1 coordinate 16,261,833, forward strand.
TAAAGTAAACCAATATTATTGGTCTAACATGTCTTCTAAAAAGAGAATAAGTTTATCTTAATATTTACGGTAAATTGTAAAAAGTGAATTTATGTCTTAAAATGTACACAAACCAATATTACAAGAAATATTATAGTACCTAATAAATTACTTGGTATACTTTCCAACAAAAATTATATTGAAATTGAATAAATTTCATTTGATAAAATAATGTTATAGATAAAAAAAAAGATTTGTTTTCCAAAAAAATATTTTTTGAAACTGTAACGAAGCATTTATATGGTAAGGTTTACTTTAGTACTCAATCAATTTTTTTTTATTAATTTTCTTGGTGTAGGTTATTTTTTATCCTTAATAAGTTTGATTAATGAATACAGCAATGTTTTGATATGTTATTAGGTTGTTGGCTTTTTCTAGCATCTTACGCACGTTTCTATAAAATCTCTTCAAAGCTCTGAAAGTTTCGTAAATTAATTAAACAATTTTATTTACAACGTTTCTTAATCGAAATCATAATTGTAAAAGTCAATGAATAGAGCCTAGAATATCAAAGAAAATAAATTCTTTACCACAAAATAATTAATTAAAGATGAACAAGTTATCTTGGAGCGACACCTAGCGGCCACCATTCTCTTTTGTATAGTCATCTTTTCATCGTCAAAACTCATTTCAATTAATTTTCGTAAAAGTAAGTAAATGATGTGCCCTTTAAAAGCGAGATATCATTAACACTGGTAAGGGGAGGGTGGGTGTAGGCGACCCGGCCGCTAGCGAGACATCAAAATAAAATACTTATAAAAATTTGACATTCATAATACAAGATATATATAAGTATTTATTTTTATGTAGGGTTCTGTAATTTTTTATACTTATATATTTGTCACAATAATTTATCTTTTCTGAAATATATATTTTTGAAAGTTTATTGAATTTACAGTGTGGTATAAAAAAAACTATGTTCAATAAGATGTATTGTTATTTCTTGTATTTATTGAAGTGCCAGTTTAATATACAAGTGATATTAGTAAAAACGTAATACTTAAACATTAAAAGTACATTTTTATGTGTTAAAATTTGGTACAAAATATTGAGACTCCTTTTATCTAAGATAATTATATTATATTGTGTGCCTATTTAATTTAACTGTTACCTATGTGCCCAAGTATGTATGAGCTATGTTTGCAAGGGACTTAGAGATTATGATAATGCGAGTTTAATGTAATAAAAAATATGTTTATTTTTATTGCTTATATAACAACATACCTGGCACACTATAGAAATACTAAAATTAAAGAAGAAATAAAACTCCCCTGTTGCCACTCGCCGCCCGACGGACTCCCGGGGGAGAATCATTAGGAAAAAATCGTGTTGATGGATTTAATTACAAAAAATAATTATTCTAAAGAAAGTTGCCTGAATAAACTCGGAAGGAGTGGGTTCTTCGATTCCCCCTTAATCGGATTAATTTACTTTTAAAAAGCAGGGGGTGGTTGCTGTAATTAATGGAATGATAACATTACCCACCTCGTGGCTGGTCGCTTTCTGAATTAATAGAGACATAAGTACAGGTATGGCGCAATAATACGCAACTTTTAATGTTTTGGAACAACCCAACTCCCTCAACGTGACTGAATCCTATGACAGTGCCTAACTAATCTGAAGAACGACACGTCCTGAAAGTTATATTTTTTAAACTGTTTAAAGTTCTAAAGAAAATATTACTTAATTCGGCCTGTCATCAAAAATAATGTTTATAAACAATTATTATGGGTACATATAATACTAAGACCCAAAGCTCTGTTGTGATTTGTATATTTAAACACAAAAAATCATGATAAAATTTGTGCACACATTTGGATTTGATTAAAACTCTGGATTGTCTATTTTATATAAGCTTAGTTTTGTAACTTTGTAAAAGTACCTCTTTTTGAAATAATCAAGTCACGGTTGACAGTTACGACTGGAATTTTACAACAAAAGAGCAACTAAAATATTCTGAAATCATTATTATATTTTTATTGGCCCTAACTTATGAAACAGTGATCAATAAGCGTTCGCGCGACCCTGCAGCTATTCGTTCATCAAAGCTCTTGGTCGACGCCACTCGAATTCTTACGATCTGCAGTAACGGTCCCGATGAGAAGCGCTTTTTCCACTCGGTTACCGACCGGTGATCTGTTCGGAACGCATCTCCACTGACGCAAATCATATTGCGAGGAAGGGTTCGGGATTAGGAACGTAACGTGGAATCGTCTAGTCATCGCCGCTGATTTTTCTCGTTCTATCCCGCCCTATGACGTCAATGTATAGCAATGTCATGTGCCTTTATCGACGGTTTGTTTAAATATCTGTAAATTCTGCCGTGCTATCCGTAATAGTAATAAGAACAATTTTGACAGGAATTTCGTGAAATACAAATATGAATTGCTGATAAGTAGGAGCACGACCGAAGCGTTAGTTGTTTTTTAGTAAATTTGATGTTTTGATTGTTTAGCAATTTATATATTTCAATATTAACATGACTTACATACATGACTTAACATGGATTACCAAATGGTACAATCATTTATTCTATTATTCCCAGGTGACACAAGATATGAACCTAGTGAAAAGTGATCTTTTAAAAACATCTAAAATTTATATCCAAAAATGTTTGTAAAAAACAGATGATAGGATAAAAAATCAGGCAAGATCTTACTACATCAGTAGCAAATTACATCGTTTGTAGGAGTGACATGAAATAAATCATACCCTGATAGAACGGACGTCAACCTGTAGAGCTATATCTAGAACTATTACAGGATTACTAAATATTGTACTACAACTTTATTGCTATTGTTATTAAGAGTATATCACAGTAATAGCTAATAGAAAATATTAGTACGAATTACTGTTTGAACCGACAGCTTGGACGCAAGCTACGGCTCTATGTACGTAGTAAGTAGCTATTCTAGCTGTCGTCTTTCTAAGCACCTTGAATAAAACCTAGACGGTTTGTGTTAATTCAGATTCATCTTATATCAAATTAATTTTAGTATAAATTCAAATAAATATAATATAGATTTAAGTATCTGTCTTAAATAATCTACTTGCATTAATCAAAAAACCTAAAAATATAATGAAAAGTTTACCACCTCTTAAAATCTTGGAATAGATAGGTTACTGTCACTCATGATACACCACTGGAACTGTAAGTCGTGAATGATACATATTTATTATGTGTTTTACAAACTTTTTAACTTGCTTCTTTCGTATTTTAGTCGATTCCATTTTTCTAAAAAAAAAATCTAGCATTTTATTATATTCGATTGAAATTTGACATCACTGCATACATGTTAGTATTACTATTTTAGTAATATTATCATGATTCACACTTCTAAATGACACCATAATGTAATTTAGGTACGCCAAACAATTTTAAATTATTTTTCTCTATCTTTTCTACGAACATCCACGTATATTTTCAGGGCACAAAACCTGAAACACAACCATAAAACAAAATGAGACCTTATAGCAGAAACACACATAAGTTTAGATTGTGAGTAATTCAACCCTAAATTGCTAAAGTTATTCTGTAGCGGCGCAGCGAGGAATGGACTTTATTTTTCCCGCTTGTGCTGTCTCATGTCTCGATCATTCTTTACGTTTCGTCTATCTCTGTCCGATGCGGATGGATCACGGGCTCATAGTACGCTGATGTGTGTTGTTGGGATTCTTCTTTAAACGCAATTTATTGCAGGGTGTTGAGACAAAGAAACGAAGTTGATACTTTGGTTAGTTTCTTGAAATTTCGAAACACATTTACAAACTCACTTAATTCCGACGACAAATCGTCCTGTATTTGATTAAAAATGACGATAATTCATTTCAAAACTATATTGCTATACCTTATAGTAGATTTTACACCACATCTATGAGTAGTAGTCTGTAGTAACTGTTATATAGATGGTGCAATTAAACTATATTTTATTGAGAGAGAGCGATAGAGAAGAAGCTTTGCAGTCACATCTCGAGCTCTGTTCACTGATAAAGTGATTCAATCATTCCTGCCCGCTCATTCCATATAGTAAACGTAACGTTGGTATACACAACAGGGCATCTAGTGTTTCTTTGTTGCGCAGCCTTTATTATCAGGGGCCCTAGGTGCATAACATCATTTCATAGTAGGCAGCAAGGCGACCATTTTTTTAACCGACTTTAAAACGCAGGAGGTTCTCAATTCGGATGTGTATATATATTTTTTATGTATGTCATATACCTATAGACGGATTTGTAAAGTTCTTTTTTGTTCGAAAGTGGTTTACTTCGTAATGGTCCCATTTAAATGTCGTAAACATTTGATGGTGAGTTTATTTTTAATCATGATTTAGGTGAATTGAAGTCTGTTATATACTTTTTTTAAATAATTATGATATTTAAATTTTGACCTCGCCATAGCAATTGCTTGAAAATAAAAGTAATATCGATAGTAACCGTGGTCAGACCGGTTTGTTAGATTGATCTGACCAAATTGTAACCATATTATTACGCAAGTGGCATAATATTAATAGACATATTTGGTCAATTACTGAGATAATTATCTTGGTTTATTAGTCAGTTTACACTAATCTAACACAAAACACTCACAATAGCATTAATCGACTAAATCATAGCTTAATGATTTGCGATCATCATTATTAATTTAATCTTCCCATCTTACCGCGTCAGAATGTATGCGTGACGGTATTTCATACAGATATTAATGACATACCTTCACGCCGACATTCCTATAGGTACATAGGCACTTGTTATTCCAAAGATTTCCAATTAATTAGTTTGCTTCGACATGTAATGACTTATGAGGTATTTGTCTCGTGTTTTAATAGAATAGCGGGTATATAATTGTCTTATTTGGTAGGTCGATTTGTGTTTTCAAAATCAGTAATCATAAAAAACCTGCACAGGAATAATTTTTTTACCATGGTACCAATTTCTCACCACGGTTCATAGTTTCCAAGCCCATGAACCGACTATAGCAAAAAGCCTTTTTTTCTATGGACATCATCTATTGTAATTGATATTAATCAACCTTTATTTAAAATCTAAGCTCAAGGGATATATATAAATATTTACATACTTCTATATATATATATATATATTTTAATAATAATAAAATTCCACAATAATAATTAGATTACAATTAAAATAGCGTTGACATAGTGCGTAGTTATATCGTGGAAATCTGGTGCCCAAACTAGACAAAAGCCTGTATTTTGGATTACCAGGACTCCTCCGCTCTTATTATTAATTTTTTTTTATGGTATAGGGGGCAAACGAGCAGACGGGTCACCTGATGGTAAATGACTACCGCCGCCCATAGACACCTCCAACTCAAGAGTCACAAGTGCGTTGCCGGCCTTTAAGGTGGGAGTAGGGTAAGGTTGAAAGAGAAGGAGGGGGGAGGAAAGGGTTAGGGTATTTTTTTTTTTGTGCGTGTGGAAACCCCCTCGGGCCGTCACCCCACCGGGGTTTTCGGTAGAGCGGTGTGTCGGAATCGAACCGACTAAAACCACACGGTGTGCCGTACTAAAGGGTTAGGGCCTCCGGTAACCTCACTCACTAGGCGAAAAGCAAGGAAACATTGTTTCACTGCCGGTTTTCTGTGAGGCCGTGGTATCACTCCGGTCAAACCGGCCCATACGTGCCGAGCCATGGCTATATGGGAATAGTAAGGATAATGGAATACGGCTCCTATAGTAACTAACTTATGTATGCGGTTGTAATAGTATTAGTAATAGTTCATTCTATTGATATTTTAATAGATAAAATACTGTTAATTGTGTAAGTTCATATTATTTAATAAAACTTAGCATTAAACTAGTAGGAATCGTTTTGTGTGCCAATGCGATGTTTAAATTTTATATCGAAGAATATTTTTGAAAATAATATTTTTGTTTTCCAATAACAATTAAACATAAAAATTGTATAAGACACACACCTAACTTCATTGATTAAACTTGAGTTGATTTAAGTAACATTATCTATATAAAAAAAACAAAATTTCGTTGGTAAGCGCATCACTTTAGAATGGCTGGATGGATTTTTCTAAATATGGTTTTAAAATAACCATTACAATACGAAATAAGTATTTAGGCAAAAATAAATATTTAATGGTTTCAAAAAAAAATTTAAATTAGGGAAAAATAAATCCGCTTTTTCCAATGGAATAAAACGATTACAAAAAAAAATTTAAGTCGAAAGGACGTCTGTCGGGTCAGGTGGATAAAATGACAGTGTTACAAGCATAGGTACTATTAAACGTATGAAAACTAGAAGGTTTTGATAATATAGGTACGATTACGTATTAGCCCGAACTTAAAAAAGAAACAAATTATTTTAACAAAGCATCATTATAAATTTCTCTCGATGGGCTTAAAGGTTCTCGAATGGAGACCACAGACCGGAAATCACAGCGTAGGACGTCTATCAACTAGGTGGACAGATGACCTAGTATAGATCGCGGGCCGTTCGTAGATGCAGGATACTTCCAACCGATCTTCTTGGAAATCAATAAAGGAGGCCAAAGTCCAACAGTGGATGTCCTGTGGCTGAAATGAAAATGATGATTTTATATTTTAAAATTTAAATTTCAAAAGCCAACATTATCAAAAAGTGAATTTGCCAAATTGGAACTGCCTATAGCTAGGCAAGTACAAAAAACAAATGAGTTCTCATATCGAGAACTCATTTGTTTTTGTAAACAATCCATAGTAAGTACAGCAACAGTTAATTCAATAATGATTATTACCCTAGCAACCACTAGTTATAGAAACAATTTAATAATATTCAACATTAAAGAGCATTGTGCACTCACAATTAGGCGTAATAAAGCGTGCCGATAACGTCTAACGCAAATTATTTTTACTACCTCTGTTTAGAATGTTCACATGTATTATTTGCTGTGTCCTAGAATAACTGTAATTGGTCTATTGATGTTTGAAATTGGTATGTGTATTGGTATTCATTTTTAGTCTTAGAAGCAACACTCTAATTACTAATTATGTATCATCATCTTCCTGCCCAATTGTTATTGGGGTCGGCGTAATGTGTAACACTGCAAAGGATTTTGGAACGTTTCTTTTATGGCCGACCGCCTGCCTAACGCCACCCTTCTTGGGAATGTAGTCGTTTTAAGACGGGAAAGAAGGAAGAAGGTAAATTTTTATGAGGAAAAATGGATAGGGAGGGGAACATAGGGTAAGGGATACAGCAAGTCCCGGATTGGGAACGAGACTAAGACTGCAATAGCCCGCAGAAGCCGAATTTCCTGTATTTCCTGTGAGCGGACTGGATATGAATTATCATATTTCACTAAAAAAATGTTTGTTGAATATAGTAGTTTTCTTTCATTATTATATAACGAGCTAAATATTTGCGAATTTGACATTCGCTATTTATTTTATATTATTTTTGGTCAAGTATATGCTGTAGCCCCAAAAAAATCTTCCAATAGTGAACCTGGCGATGACTTTGATTTATTACATCTATAACGAACAATAAATATTTTGACTTTCTTTCAAAGGTTTGTCGTCGCCTGTCAATCAATTCAGACCGACGTGTAATCTTCAAATCTCCAGGACATCTGAATGGCCCTGGTGTGTGGCTTTGTTTTGCGGTAATGTTCAAGACTAATGTGTGAGTGAGTGTGAATAGAAATCTGATAATAAATCACTGACTACGACTGCACGAACAGTACAGTGGTTTGAGTTGTCATCTCGACACCTGTAAAGTTATTGGAGGTTCGGTTCCTGTATACGACAATTGTTTGTGTAAGTAACATTTTTTTGTATCCCGATAAGGCGCGGATAATTAATATGTTATACTTGTTGTTACCCTAATAAGTTTACTATGGCGGATCATAAGCATACATGCAGCTACTGCCCACAGAGATATGGGGTTTCAACAGGAAGGAGTCGGCTTCACTAACGTGATTTTCACTGGTACTCGTATCACGTTTTTTCTCAACATCATAAAAATATTTCATTTTTATTATTATCATCAGAACCAGTCAGGAGAAAATTATAAAATATTGTTTCTTACTTGACGTATTGTTTAATGAATGTTTTGCTCTGAATAGCATTCGTGTTAGAACGCTGTTTCACTTCCTCAGCGAATTGTCCATGACGGATCTCAGATGCTACTAACGATACTTTTGTCTGGTCCTACGGTCACTTTTGCTTTTATAAACTACTAGCAGCGCCCCGCGGTTTCACCCGTGTAAGTCCCGATCCCTTGGGAATATCGGGATAAAAAGTGGCCTATGCGTTAATCCAGGTCTCCAGCTATCTACATACCAAGTTTCATCGCAATCGGTTCAGTGGGTTTTGCGTGAAAGAGTAACAAATATCCATCCATCCATCCATATATTCATGTATCCAAACTTTCACATTTATAATATTAGTGGGATAAACTAGCTCAGTCCAAATTTTTTTAAATAAAATTTAAATAATATTTTGATCTTTATATTTAGTACAAAAATACTTCTTACTCCACATAACATAAACCACATATAACTAATATAAACCACATGTTTACAATCACTAATTACTTAACATTCTGATTTTTCAAAGACTTAAGAGGTTGTCTTGAGGTCAATGTGTACTTCGTCGAGGTGTTATTCCAAAATAAAATGATAATTACACACAGGTAATATATTTTTATGATTAAAGTATACATAAAAATAATATAAAAAGGATATTTAAAATTCTATAATCGAACCTCAGTGCCAAGGACTTGTCATAAGCTGCCGCAGTTTCGTTTTCATGATGCATGGAGCCGTGGGCTATTAAGCTCTATCTAAACGTGAGCATTGCATCTAAACTGGCAAAGGGCCATGGACCGTCCCAACAGATATTATCTATCATCACTCTGACCGCCTTACTCCGTAGTTGGGGGGTGGCAACGATAAAGCGATGTCGCTGCACCCATGAGTTTGGACACACGGCTTGGGAAACGTCAATGAGTTAACAAGGCTTACCACGCGTTGTTCGTACACTCAATTCTAGAAAACGCTAACTTATAATAACTGATATTATCTTGCCGCAGCCCTATACGTATCGCTATTGCCTACAAAAGTGTTAACTTAATAATAATTAATTTCCGATTCAACAAAACTCAGATCTCTGTCTGCCACCGAAACCTACAAGTATCTAGGTATATCACAGGGAATACCTGAACCTACTATGAAACAAGCGCTGCAGGAGCGCTTTTTTGGCCGCCTGAAAAAAGTGCTAAAAAGTCTTTTGTCAGGGGGTAACAAAATACGTGCCTGCAACGGTTGGGTCATGCCGGTTCTGATGTATCCCTTTGGTATACTTAGATGGACTCAGACGGAACTAGATGCCCTTGACAGGAGAGTCCGTACACTGCTTACTGCATTTCGAATGCACCACCCACGTTCATCGGTAATGAGGTTGTATATCCCACGAAAGTTTGGGGGTCGTGGACTTTTAAACATTAAGACCTTACACAATCGTGAGATATACAACCTTAGAGAATATTTTCTTCATACTGATGTGGGTGTGCATTGTAATGTGGTTGCAGTGGACAACGGACTCACTCCGCTCGCTCTGGCTAAAGAGAACTGGCGCAAACCTGTAGTTCTTAGTATTAATGAGCGCAGGGAGGTATGGAAGGGCAAAGCACTTCATGGTCGTTTTTATCGGGCCCTAAATGGGCCTGATATAGACTTAAAAGCGTCCACATCTTGGCTACGGTTCGGTGATCTCTTCGGAGAAACCGAAGGTTTTGTCTTTGCAATTATGGACGAAGTTGTTATGACATATCGGAATCATATCGGATCGGAAATATATCCTGAAAGATGGTACGGTTGACATCTGTCGGGCGTGCCGGGCGTGCCACCGCCCCGGTGAATCTATCAGGCATATTATTTCTGGTTGTTCTTGTCTTGCCAATGGTGAATATTTGCACAGACACAACCAAATGGCCAGGATTGTACATCAACAGCTAGCCCTTAAATACAACCTTGTGAATTCAGAGGTGCCATATTACAGGTATGTGCCCAACCCAGTTCTTGAAAATGGTCGAGCCACATTGTATTGGGATCGATCTATCATCACTGACAGAACTATTGTTGCGAATAAACCTGATGTAGTGGTGATAGATCGATTAGAGCGCCGTGCAATGATCATCGATATCGCTGTTCCTCATGACGAGAATCTCGTGAAAGTTGAAAAAGATAAACAAATCAAATATTTGGATTTGTCTCACGAGATTGTCGATATGTGGAATGTTGAATCGGCGATCATTGTTCCGATTGTCATATCTGCTCATGGATTAATAGCCAAGAGCCTCGATCAACACCTTCAGAGGCTCGCGTTAGACGGTTGGATCAAGGGACTGGTGCAGAAGGCAGTTCTTCTCGACACGGCCCGTATAGTGAGGAGATTCCTGTCTTTGGAGCCCTAACCACCGGTATCTTGGTCCCTGTACCCGATGTCGGTGGTCTACAATTTTTATATTTTTAAATATATATTTTTTATGTACATATTTAAAAATGTAATTTATATGGTAAAAGATGAATAAAGAGAATAATAATAATAATAACACCTGGCAACACTACATAGCAGTCGGTAATTTTTTTTTTCAATTTCTATATATATAAAAACTTTAAATAATATTAGTAAAAATGCATACCATAAGAAATATATGCAATTAAAGGACGTTTTAATGTAAAAACAACCATAAATATACGGCATGACGTTTCTAACGTCATGTCTAATAGAAAATATGTTTATATTTTGACGATTGCTAAATGATTACTAGATCCAGAGCAAAGATTGCATACTTATCATCCCCGGACTCATCGCTCAGCTCCGCCTCGCGCCCTCCGGAAGTTACTTCAAGAATTCCAGCCACTGCTGAGGCGTCGAGCTCGACTTCAAGTGACGAGTTTTTCTCTCCGCCGACGTCGCCAACACCTGTACGTCGGCAGGGGAGAGGCCGGCCACTGACCTGCTTGGGACCCCGAGGCCCACCGGCTTCGATTAGGGCCCCCGCTACCAGTGGTAATGTGCGTCGCATGAGATGGACAAGGTCTATAAATGAGAATGTCATGCGAGCATATTTTGTGGCTACAGAGGGAGGAACTAACCTCACTGCGTATCGTGATCGTATGTTGTCTCTGTTTCAGGAACTTGAACCAGCTGTAAACGTTTCGGCGCAAAGACTGTCGGATCAAGTGCGGGCCATCCAACGATGTCATTTGTTGGATAATTCTGTACTTGAGAGGCTACGCTTGGACTTGCAGAATAGCATTGTTACTTCTCCTCCTTTACAAACAGTGACACGTTTGCATTCTGGACTACCACAACCTTACCCAGTTGAGGGAGGAGAGGACAATAGTGCTTCATCTGTAAGCACTCAGTACAATGATCAAATAAGGCATACTTTGGAAGGTTCTATTCGGGAATATCGGACTATGAGTTTCGAAAGTAGACATCGTTTACCATGTTTGCCAATGCTTAAACGAAACAAAGCGCTAGTGTGTGCCTTTGACTCTATGTTAACTATTTATTTAGAAAAAAGTAAAGATCTCAGCGATACACACTCGATTCTGTATTGTGCGGCTGTTGCAGCATGTCGAGTAGCTGGTGTTAAATTCTTAGAAAATGACACCGCTGCTCGGTCAAAGCTTGTTGTCCCAGCGTGGCAGTGCAGGATTGAGCGTCGTATCGCTGAGGCGAGGGCACTCATTGGCAAGCTTATCTGTTTCAGATCGGGTAACACACGCCCGAGAGTAATGCGTTTTGTGAATCGGGCTTTTTCGGGAACTGGTATCAGTTCCTGTGATTATGCAGCACGAGTCACCGAACGCATTGACTTTCTGGAATAGAAAGTTTATGCATGGGCAAACCGTATCCGGAGGTACAAGAAAAGAGTGGACCGATATACTCAGAATCGTTCATTCCAAAGGGATGAGAGGTGGGTTTATAGAAGGTGGGAGCAGCCTGATTTAGTGAGTGACACACATTTCCCAGAAGCTGAAATCACAAATACATTTTGGCGTAACATCTGGGCAATGCCTGACACTCATACAGAGGGTGATTGGATGCGAGATGTCTAACGTTCATGTGAGTCGATTCATAACATGGAGCCAATATCAATATCTGACGTTGATATAGCTTGTACAGTTCGTTCGCTGCCAAACTGGAAAGCAGCGGGACCGGACGGACTTCATAACTTTTGGTTAAAGTGGCTCCGTAGCTCACATGTATGTTTGGCTTCTCAATTTCAATCATGCTTAGAATCCGGTTCGCTGCCGACTTTTATGACCAAAGGCATAACTCATCTGCTCTATAAGTCTGGTAGTGCCACAGATCCCAAAAACTACAGACCAATAACGTGTCAACCAACAGTTTATAAATTACTCACGTCCATTCTGAGTGTAAAGATAACATCTCATTTATCCAAAAACACCATTATGGCTTACCCTCAGAATGGATGTCGAAGTGGGGCCCGTGGCACTAAAGAGCTCCTTATACTTGACACGATCATTAACCAACAAGTTCGCCGTAACCTAAAGGATTTGGCGACATGTTGGATAGATTATAATAAGGCCTATGACTCTGTGCCTCATACGTGGCTCTTGAGGGTGATGGAGTTGTACAAGATTGATACAACTCTATGCACTTTCTTGAAGGCATGTATGCGGCAATGGAGAACCGTCCTTTGCTATCCAGGATGTCGGCGGTCTCAGCGTGACGGCGAATATATAAAGATCAGGCGGGGTATATTCCAGGGTGACAGTTTGAGTCCCTATTGGTTCTGCTTAGCTTTGAATCCTCTTAGCACTTTGCTGGAGGGTTCAGGACTAGGCTATTGTTTGCGGAGAGAAGGTCGGGTAATATCCCATCTCCTTTACATGGACGATTTGAAACTTTTTGCCTGCAGCAAATCCCAATTGATAAGATTACTAGAGGTAACTGAAAACTTTAGTAAATGTATCAGTTTGGAATTTGGTGTGGATAAATGTGCAGTCATGCATGTAAAAAGAGGTAGGATTGTGGAATCTGACGGGATGGAACTCTCAGATTTCACACACCTTAAATGTCTTTCCGCCGACGAAACTTACAAGTATCTAGGTATGTCACAGTCGTTAGGGTTAAATGAATTATCTATGAAGCAATCGTTACAGGAGTGCTTCTTTGGCCGCCTGAAAAAAGTATTTAAAAGTCTTTTGTCAGGTGGTAACAAGGTTCTAAGCCTATAAGCTAAGCCTATAATCTAAGCCTATAATGATTGGGTCATACCAGTTCTAACCTACTCTTTTGGCATACTTAGATGGACTCAAACTGAACTAGATGCCCTGGATAGAAGAGTTCGTACACTGCTTACCGCGTACCGAATGCACCATCCGCGTTCATCGGTCATGAGATTTTATATCCCGCGGAAATGTGGGGGTCGTGGTTTTTTAAATGCCATGACCCTCGATAACCGCGAGGTATGCAACCTTAGAGATTACTTCCTCTCCGTTGACCTGGATGTGTATCGGGATGCGGTGGCAGTTGACAACGGACTTAATCCGCTTGCTCTACCAAAAGAGAACTGGCGCAAACCAGCAGTACTTAGTATTACAGATCGCAAGGAGATATGGAAGAGCAAGGAGTTGCATGGACGTTTTTATAGGGCCTTAAATGGGCCCGATGTAGATTTACTAGCATCAGTATCCTGGCTACGGTTCGGTGACCTCTTCGGAGAAACTGAAGGTTTTGTCAGTGCAATTACGGACGAAGTTGTTATGACGAACAACTATCGGAAACATGTCCTGAAGGACGGCACGATTGACATTTGTCGGGCGTGTCATCGTCCCGGAGAAACCCTCAGGCATATATTTTTTGGTTGTTCTCGTCTTGCCAACGGCGAGTACTTGCATAGACATAACCAAGTGGCCAGGATAGTCCATCAGCAACTTGCTCTTAAATATAACCTTGTGACTGTCGAGTTACCATACTACAGGTATGTGCCCGACCCAGTTCTCGAAAATGGTCGTGCAACATTGTACTGGGATCGATCTATCATCACTGACAGGACTATTGTTGCCAATAAGCCTGATATAGTGGTTATAGACCGATTAGAGCGCCGAGCAATGATTATTGACATCACCATTCCCCATGACGACAATCTCTTAAAAGCAGAAAAGATAAACAAATAAAATATTTGGACTTATCCCACGAGATTGTCGACATGTGGGATGTGGATTCAGCAATCATTGTACCGATAGTCATTTCGGCCCATGGGTTAATTGCTAAGAGCCTCGACCAACACCTTCAGAGGCTCACGTTAGGCAGCTGGATTAAGAGCCTAATGCAGAAGGCAGTCCTTCTCGACACGGCACGCATAGTGAGAAGGTTTCTGTCTCTGGAACCCTAACCACCCGTAGCTTGGTCCCTGTACCCGATACCGGTGGGACACAATTTTTTATATTTTTAAATATATTTGTATTTTTTTTATTGTAACTGTATTTAAAAATGTAATTTATATGTATATTAAATAAATAAAGAGAATAATAATAATTTATTGTCATTAAAGTGTCAGTTTTACATATCTTTGTGATAGGAGTCCCCTTTTAAGCAAGAGATGCCTGTATTAGGAGACCCCGCTCTTCCGCAACATGTTAGGAACAACAATAATATTATATAAACCTAATTATTACCATTAAAAATTATAACAAAAAAAAAATAATAATAAAAAACTAAAATTGGAAGTCAAACAGAAACTTACAATTATAATTTACGTAGTTGTAGACTTAATTATTTTATTCGTTTTTTTTACAGTAAATGTTGAAATAAATGATGATTTGCTTCCTAAAGCATTCCGTCCATACGAGCATGGGTCATACTTGATGCATTTTTTCTAATGTTTTAATTTGTAAACAAGTTTTACGTACTTTTTGATGTTTAATATAAAATGAAAAGTTTTAAGCATGTTCTAGTGCAATAAAAATTAACCAATTTATATACACAAGATAAGCTTAGTGCCGTGTTATTAGGTAGGGAGGGGGGGAGCGAACCGAATTTCAATTTTGTTAAAAAAACTATTATATATTAACACTATTAAAGTTGATAAAAGATGAGGAGATGAAAGGCCGACAGACAGTTACTTTGAAAAACTTAAATGTAGATAAATGAACGAAGAAAATGAATGGAGTGCATCTTTGATTTGAATGAGATGAGTATAAATTATGAGAAATACAAAGAGAGAACGAGAAGCAGTTGGGCCCCAATGGTATACTAGTGAAAGTTTGGAAGTTATCGAAAGAAGACGGATATCATATTCACATCAGAATTTTAGAATTTAGAACTTTAGATAGGATCAGATATTTTATTTTGGAACCCATTTACTTTTTCAAAATAAAAATAGCCTAAGTTATTCCTTATAACACCAGCTATCTGCCGGTGCAAGTCCCTTATATATCAGTACACCCACACAAACATTTATCTTTTAAACATTGGGAAAATTGGGATGCATTTAGTAAAAAGTGCCTTCGTTCGCGTAAAAGTTACTTTTATATATTTGGGAATCAGTACTGTTCCTCGGTGAAAGGTACCCTATGTCATTTTCTGTACCCCTGGCCACGTGTAGGCAAAGTTTCAAGATGATCGGTTTGGTAGTTAAGGTGTTAAAGAGTAACAAACAAACAAATAAATAAACGAACTTTTCGCATTGATAATATTAGTTTGAATTGTACTCAGAGAACTTAACGTGCCGGCATTAGGCGAGGTGATTATCTCTCTTTGGCCTTTTATCGGTATTTTTATGCGCAGTTGGTTAAACATTATAATAGGGAAGAGACACTGTTAGTTTAGTATGTGACGGTATACGGCGAAAGGAAAATATCAAAAATATAATAAAAGATAGAAAATGGGCGCGTGGATAAAGAACCTTCTACCTCACAGATTCAACGACAGGAGGTATACACTGTGCGCCACTGAGCCAGTCAGCCTGTGACCACGGCCAGTGCAACCTAGTCGAAACGTCAGACAATTCAAAGGGGTGTAATACTGTATTCATATTTATTATATTTATGTATTTCCTAGTTTAACTAAATAGCAAAAAAATAAAATTGGGTTGAAAATATTACGATACGTAACGTAATGTATTTTTTTTCTAAAAAACTAAAACCCAAAAAATTAGCTTTTTATTTTTGAGATTAAATTTTTTTAAAGTGAAACTTCTTTGGAATCGCTGTGATTTGAAATTCGATGAAACGAAAAAAAGAAGAGACAAACATATTCATAAATAGGATTTAGCCTGCGAGAGAATGAGATAGAATACAAGTATTAGTGTTTCCTATAATTTTAGTCTTTGCGCCTGCGTACAGTAGTACGCCTTCAGATGCGTCAATGTCAACTTGGTGTAATTTTTCTGCATTTGCGTATTAAAATTCGTTAACTTGTTAACTTTAACTTGTTATGTACCTACCTATTTTAGACTTTTTACAACAGAGTTTCCCAAAATACCCGAGCTACCACGGGCACGGCCACGGGAGATTACAATCATTGTTAATTATGTTTTCTAGTTAATGACGTTTTTAATTATACAGTAGGTGTTGTGAAAAGAGTCATACCAATGATTTAAAGTTGTGTGTCATTGTGGTGTTCAATAGGTAAATCAATTCGCTTAGGTACTGTTTTAATTACCTTATGTAAAATAAATGATGATTCCAAGGTTACTTCGGATTGCATGATACTAGTAAAACTCGCATAATATATAAGGATCAACTTTAATATAATTTCGTGATTTGTATTAAGTTCTTAGGCATGTGTTATACCTACTTCTGTCGACAGTTACGGTGATGCAGGCACCTCAACGTCTGTAACACTATGGA
The DNA here is from genome assembly GCA_949752705.1 of Callimorpha dominula. Taxonomy (NCBI): domain Eukaryota; kingdom Metazoa; phylum Arthropoda; class Insecta; order Lepidoptera; family Erebidae; genus Callimorpha; species Callimorpha dominula. Next base: position 16,278,721 of record OX456997.1, read on the forward strand.
CCCTGTCAATTGAGCTTATGAAGTAGATCTCATTGTAATCTTATTGAAGATGTGAATAATACTCAAAAAAAGACTTGTAAGATGTTGCTGTCAACGAGATTTCTTCTTCGTAGTGAACTTTTACGAGTATGAATTGCAGGAGTCATGCATATTCTTCATTTATATATACCATCGTCATCATCTTCCTGCTTTTTTGCCAATTTTGATTGAAGTCGGCCCAATGTGTAAACATTACAAAGGAGTTTCGCTGATTCCATTTATGGTCGGCTGCCTGCCTGACGCCAACCCTGCTTGGGAATATAATCGTTTTAACACGGAAAGAAGGAAGAAAGGAAATATGTATAAGGTAAAATGGGTAGAGCGAGAAACCTTTTTTTTATGCGTGTGAAACCAACTCGGGCCGTCACCCCACCTGGGTTTTCGGTGGGCGGTGTGTCGCAATCAAACCGACTAAAACCTCACGGTGTGCCCCCTAAAAAGGAGGGATCTGGGAACAGCTTTTATTAAGACATCCGGACCCCTCGCAAAAGCGCGGACACCACCTCCGGGTAAAACCTCTCAATTAGGCGACGTCCAGGCACACGTGGCACTCGCGGGTGGCCACTATAGAGGGTGGAGGGAATAGCCCGTCCCGTCCACCCGCGGCCACATTCAGGGCGGCATGAGGTGCTGGAAAGCGCACCTTCACTGTCCAGTTTGTCGGCGTCAGAGCCTCCACCCACACCGGTACACCATACAGTGCCATTGACCGGACAACCCCCGTGTAGAGACGTTTCGAAGCAATGCTGGGGCCGCCCAAATTGGGCAAGAGTCGCCCAAGGGCAGACGCAGCGCCGATTAGCTTTGGAGCAAGCTGCAGAAAACGCCACTTTCCGTAAAGGATCAGGCACAAATACTCAATGTGGGCCTGAACCGGTATAAGGACCGAGTTAACCACGATAGACATATCAGGGGGTGGACCACGACAGAGCTCATGGAATAAAAGGGCCTCCGTCTTATCCAGGGTATATTTCGAGTAAGCCCAGCGTCTCGATACGCCCGAGAGACTCCCTTGGTGGCCAAGCGCGCCGTCTCTTTAAAGTTCGCCCCCGGGGTATGATCAAAGTGTCATCGGCGTTACAGACTACGCCCAGCCCAGGGGGGAAGTAGCCTCGAAGGACATAGTCGTACTCCTTGTTCCACAGGAGTGGTCCAAGGAAGGAAGGAAGGTCCATTGCGTTAAGAAAACGGTATGTATGTACAAAGGCGAGCTTAACCCATAGTTGAGTCACAGATAAAATAATAGTTACTTCGTAACAGATTTAACACTCACATCACATTCAAAAGCGAAAATACCTACGTTATAATTTCCTACAATTTTTTTATAATAATGCTTGTCATTGGCTGCAACCAAAAATATATCTTGTTCACTTAACGATAACGAAACTTGAGAACGATTTAGTTTAGTGTGTGTTGGTCTCGCGCAGTAGCCGACGATCTAGGGTTGTACAAAGCTGATTATTATAAAGAAAAGACTAGAAATAATCAAATTATTTATTTTTTAGCTTTATTGCTCTCTCTTAAATTTATATTTTGAATTTTAATAAATAAGGATAATATTCTGAAGCCTTTAGAAAGTGATGTGTACAGTATCAATATTGTAATTTATCTATAATTATAATAAATCTGTAGCGGGATGAATTCTGTACACTGAATATATTAAAAAAAAATCGACTAAGGGGTATTAAGATATCGATACTGATGCCGAATATGCGATTCAAACAATTTTTGTCTGTCTGTCTGTCTGTCTGTCTGTCTGTCCTTCTGTCTGTCTGTTTGTATGTTCACGATAAACTCAGAAGTTACTGAAGGGATATGCTTGAAACTTAGTATGATAATTGTTTGAGTGCCTGCGCAGGTTATAGGGTACTTTTTATCCCGGGTTAAACTTTGGATCCCACAGGAAAATCAATGAAAGCTTTAATAACATTGTAACGTTAGTAGAATGTATATACTTATTTCGAACCACAATACAGCGAGCGTATAGCTTATCTGGTGTAGAGTACGATTTCTACTAGGTTGGGTGCCGGATCGAATCCCTCTTTGACACTTTTTCTTTTTTTTGCACTTTTATTCAATATATAAACTAATTTACTTTTTAAAATTAGGTATCGTTTTTAACCGACGAAATAAAGGAGGTTCTCAATTCGACCGTTTATATACATATTTCTTTTTTTTTTATGTATGTTCAGCCGTCTCCGTTATTTATGCACCGATTTTGATTATTCTTTTTTGTTAGATAGGGTATACCTCAAGGGTGGTCCCATGTCAAGGAAGTCAGTACGATGGAATTCTAATAAAATTGAGAGAAACCCTCGAAAATTGTAGAAACGAATAGAGTTTCTGTTTACTTTTCATTACTTTATGAGGTATTTGCGTTTAGAAATCATCACATCATGTAGCCGAGCTGATGATGAAAAAAAATTCATAAATAATAATCTTTTTAACAAAAATTTAAACCGAAGAAAAAAACTAAAAAGCAAAAAACAAATAAACCTTTTAAATAAGCTTAATACTTAAGAAGTAAAAGGTTTATTTATTTTTTGCGTTTTAGTTCTTTTCGTTGGTTTTTTTTTTTTATATTTTTATAAAACCACTTAATTTAATTAACTAATAAATATGAAGAGTACAAAGAATCGATTTTTACCTGTGATTTAAAGAAATATTATTAGTTACATTAGATTTTACCTGCAAACAGTTATGGCTGTTTGAAGGATTTCGAGTGAATGTATATTTTAAATCGTAGGATATCATCGTGCTTTCTCTGTGGTGATTGCTGAAGCAGCAGGAGTTTTTTTTTCTTTGTTTGGTGATCCCAGAGTAATCTATAGCTGGTTCTTGACTATACCAACGAGCTATTTTGCCTCTCGCAGCCATTAAATTCAATAATATGTTTCAGGGCATTAATAATAATAACAACTTCACACACCTCATACACGGCCGTCTGATCCTAAACTAGGCAGAGCCTGTACTATGGTAACAAGACTGCTGATAAACACACTTATGTATTTCTAAATACATACATATTATAAATAAATTACACCCAGACAGAGAATGATTTGTCCTGAGTGGAAATCGAACCCACGACCCCTGACTGCTGAGCCAGAGGGCTCAGCAGTCAGGGTCACTAACCAATATACCATCAGGCCAGTCCAGTAAATATACATATATTTATAAATAGAGTTATAGAAAAAGAAGATGAAGCTTTTAAACTTTTCCGTACCATGATAATATAATTATGTTGACAGGAATTCACGCGATCACGTATTTAAAAGTATTATAGGTACAGGCCTGTGATCACGGTCACGACCACGGCAAAGCAAAGGTATGTCATACCTTTTAAATACGTGTTCGCGTTGATTCCCGTCAACATGATTATATTAGAATAGAAAAGAATTTTTATTTAAAGCATCTATGACTTAGTTGTTAGTTTAACTTAACACTTTGTTAGTATTACAGTATTTTGCTATATTAAATGCATGGCAGAAACTATCGCCAAAAAAATTACATTTAAGCTGAAATATTGACATGTAACCAGTGAAGTGAATTTTTTACACTTTCAGACCATTTATTTTCCGTTCGGTTACAGTAGTGTGAAATCTTATGTTACACCGTGACTAAACAAAGCTCAGAAGCAAACACCGACTACAGCAAGAGTCTCCCAATTGGTCGGACGAATCGAGATGTTAGGTCGTCACAGTTGTTTTATGACGATTTTTTGCTAGGAGAACATCTCGCGCAAGGAGGAGGTGACGGTGTGGATTCGGTAGAAAAACTTCATGGCGGAACTTTTTCACTCGCGCTCTCATGTGTACGCTAAGAGTGGCCGTGGGTGTATGAGACGAGTTTTATGTTCTTCACCCGAAGCAGAGTGCCCCGTGAAGAGGGTGTCTGGACATCTCGCCCAGTTGCCGTCCGCTAGCCAGCGCTGGGTGGATCATTGGAGGAAAAACGTCGCCGTACCGACGGTCAACTCATAAACGGTGCTGTGAGGCACACCGTGTGGTTTTAGTTGGTTTAAGCCTGATATACGGCCTCACCGATAGCCCGGTGAGGTGAGCTTCCACACGAAAAACAAATGAGTAATGTTACCACGGCCAAATAATGCCGTTATTTCACGTGTAAGCAACCAAAACAACCTTTTTTGTACGCTCCAGGTTGTTTTACCGCCAACACAGTATAAAAAATCCTGCCTGGAGAAAGAGGTACTATGCAATAATCGACAAATTGCTGTTTTCCGATAAAAACGCGAACGAAGTCGCGGGCACAGCTAATCTATAATATGTATGTATTTAGAAATATATAAGTATGTTTATCAACAGGGTTAGGTAATGGACCTATAACATCTAGAAACATTTTTTGAAATGCATACGCCCCTGTGGTCGTTATGCACATCGGTTAACATATTTACCGTGCTTCATCTTTTGACATTTTACACTCACACTTTAACACAATATCTTGAACGTCTTTTTCAAGACCTGGCCAATAAAATTATCGTTTACTATTGTTTATCATCCTACGCATACCAGTATGACCACTAGTTGGCAGTAAATGATAATCATGTAAAATAAACATAATGTCTTCATCGTTAGTAATTCTAGTAATACCTCTTAATACGTGTACTCGTGGTCCGGACCAAGTTTTCATTGAGTTCATTTCTTTACATAACTCTTTGAGAAAGCTAGCATTGTCTTTATCTTTAATTATACATAAGTATCTCATTAACATTTATTGTCTTGGACACAATTTCCACTCGCGTAAAAAGTAACCTAAAGTCGAGATTTACAAATAAAATCTTTCTGTTTTCTTCTTGCAAGGATATCTTATTTTTAATTAACTTATTCAAGTCTTCGCCTTTTATTAAGATCATTACGACAGAGTCATGAGGTTTCTTTAATATTTCCGCAACTCTTGGTTGGTCAGGAATAGTATTGGCGGATTTACCAAACAAATATGTATCCTCTACGTGATCCCTATCTAAAATATTTTTCTTTTGAGTTCTTCTTAATACATTTACTACGTCCTTATGCATGCATTTCAGTTCATCCGATGTTATTACTATTCTCGACAATGCATCCGCGGCGACATTGTCTTTGCCTTTTACATACACTATCTCATAGTCATATTCCTCAAGTGTGAATTTAAAATTTAACAAACGACTTAAGGGATCTTTCATCCCAAATAAATATTTCAAAAATTATGGTCAGTTTCAATAATAAAATGTTTGCCGTACAAATACGGTCTAAAATATTTTACTGACCAAACAATGGCTAAAAGTTTTTTCTAAATTGTTGGGTAACTATGGTGCTGGCCTTGAATTTTTTAAACCATCTGAAAATTTGCTTATGGCTAATTTTTTATTTATCGGTTCTGAAACGTTGTATTTAGTCAAGTCACCTTCTGCTTGAGAAATTGTCAAGTCCGCTAATAGTTGTTCTATTTCACAACAAAAAGTACTCGTCTGTAGTTCTCCAACCTTGGGAAATATTATGTAGGCGGGCTTGAATTACCATGATTTTTTTGTTAAAAGATGGGAACGCATATCCTTGACTAGTTCTGAAACAGTGATTTAAGTGGAGGCCAGTCGTAGCTTCGTATTTTCTGAAAGTCAACGTTCAACATCAAAAAAAGTAAAGTTTTGGGAAACTTACATAAATTCTTAATCACTTTGTAAATCTGTTTAATATTATAATTGCTATTCCAATATATTACTATATTATAAGATATAACCTTGGTGTCCTTCTGCGTTTTTAAAAGTAAAAATAATTCATTGCATTTATGAAAAATGTTTTCAGCTTCATTCCGTTTATTTTCAACAGTTTTTCCTATATATCTCGACTTAAGTACCTATCTTAATTAAATATTTTCTTCATTCGTCTATGCTATTATAATTCTCAATTCAAATTTTAATCATAATCTAAAAACAGTTATTTTTCAATTCAATTCAAATTCAATTCAAAAAAATCTTTATTTCGTAAAATTTACCATCAATTATTCGAAATCGTCGATAACACTACAATATTACACTTATTACGTAAACACAAAAGTGGAAATTAATTCACACGGCGAAAGAATGCCCTACCTTAGCTTATTTGTGGCAGGGTATCATATTGCATAATTCCTGATAATTTACTGAACAACTACAATTTTTAAAAATAAACTTCCATTATGAACTTATTTAATTATGAATGTAATTTAATTATTCATTAATTATTAAAGGTATTCATCTGTTACTCGCAAAATTATTTAAACACATCGCTTTCGATTACCAAGTTTTGTTTGAACGGTTTTCACTTTTATATTAATAGTTATTAAAACTCACATAGAAATTTTCACACAGTACGCGATTGGCCAGATAGATGTACTGTGGGCTCAAGGCCTGGCAAAGTCACCATGAGATGTATGGGGGCCCGATTAAATAAAAAGTACTGTTCTGGTTAGCTTCCACAATTATATTGTAATAAAACTTAAAGAAATACACCTAGCATACAACAATTCCAAAGCGCAAAGTAAGCAATAACTTGAGTCAGTTAAGACATCGTTTTAAAGGAGTATTCTTATTGCATAATATAAATGAACTTACATACGCTACAAAAGTGACTAAACATAAAGGTATACCTACATGTATACTACAACAATATCTACATATAAATAAACATAACATCAGTCTAGTTATTGCTGAGAATGAAAATAATCTATGAGCCGCGCCGAGTGTTGTGGGTTCAATCCCACACGAGACAAAAATGTATGTGATCCAGAAATAGTTGTCCCGAGTCTGGGTGTTCTTTGTGTCCATTGTTTGAATGTTTGTGAAGCGACACAGAAATATTCCTAATGCGGGAGCTGTCTTTTTAAAGAAAAAAACATGCACAACAAGAGCTATCGCGTATTGAATGGGGCAGAAAGTCCCACATCCGTACCGTAGAAACAGTACAAGAGATGTCATAGCAAATTGAACTAAGAGAAGGAGTTCGAAGGAGAAGAGGACATAAGGAGCGAGAAGGTTTGCACCTTGGCACAAGGTAGTCGAAGCGCTTACGCAGATATACAGGAAAGATAGGATTGTGAAGAACCGAATACAGTAATGAAAGTACATGAACACCTCGACACCACCGAATAGGTAAACATTTGAGTTCCTTTCAGAATTTTGAAACATGATCATATTTCCTTAGGCCGAATAAGAAGCAGATAAATAGATTTTGCAACCGTTATCCCAAAGTTCTTCATTAAAGTCGAGAAAGTAGAGAATTGAGAAAAATATATTTTAGTTTGAAAGGGAAGATAGCTGTAAAGGCGCTTGAGAGAAATAAGGTACCAAAAACTTTCCTGCATACCTCAGTAACATGAGTGGTTCATGACACGTTTCAGTCGATGAAAACCCCGAGAATATAATATGGTATATAATATCGTTGTATAAAACTGAAGGTAGAGAAGAATGGTTTAGTCGAACAGTATAATAAACTAGCAGTTCCCGAGCGGCTTCGCTCGCGTGTAGATATATATATACTTTGGCCAGAAATCTAATTCTTTTTACAAAACAAAAGTAGCCTAAGTTACTCCTTATAACACCAGCTATCTGCCCGTGAAAATTGGTATACCCGTTCCGGAGATAGACTGAACAATATATTGCCGAATTGTTAATTATGAACCCCAATTAGATGTTTTAGTTGTTCCTAGTATAGCCTTTTAACTTATACCGTCTTATTAAACATAATTTAATAATAATTAATAATAATAATAATAATTAAAATCATCCCAACATAATTAAAAGTTAAAGTTTAAGCCTAGTTTTTTTCTTGGCCCTAGCCGGATAAAGTTAACAACTAAAAAAAATTACAGTCAATGACCAGATTTAAAACAGGCGACTATAAAGAACCTGTAAATAGTTTTTAAAGAAATTATTTCATTTGGTTAAAGATTAAAACTAAAATTAATGACATTTCCGGAATTACCTTTGATTACTTGAGAAAATGAATTATTCAAAATTAGGTTTCAATTATTCCATGGCGACATAAAACTTAGTACAACGTACGCAGGTAGGTACGTTGTGACTAGGTTTATATATCCATCGTTGTAGCCGAATGCGAAACAACTGTATTTTATCGTATAGCACTCGTTTGGTGTAATCGTATAAATACAGGTATGAACTGTTCATTCAATCAATCCAGTTTACATCATCGATACTACAGCACTCGGAGTTTATTGCTTCAGCGTACGAGGAGTGCCAACGTGAGTGAACGATATTTCTGTTTCTTTTTAATTTTGTTATATTTATTTTCTGCAATAGAGTATGATTCGGAATATGAATAATAATATATATAGGTGGACTTATGATGATGACTGAATACAGAAACGCTGTAAATATATTTTTACAAACCTTTGATTATTAGTTTCTAAAATATTGTTTTTTTGGAACAAAACACAAGACGACGATTTGTTATATTTTATATAAAATGTTAAAATCAATTTAATTTAATTGCTTAATTGCGTCACTCCTAGTTGCGTTGGTACCAATGTTGTCAACATTAACAACAGAACTACCTATCACATATATATGTTAGTGATAATGTTAGTGTTAAAATTAATACTACTGGATGCTGATAAACTTTTTGATCTGACCTGTAAGTGTTTAATAAACTAAAAGTAAACTACGACTTATCTACATACCTAACGTATGCAAGTCGATGCGTAATACTAAACCTCAACTTATTTAACAGTAGGTATGCTAAATTTTTATTAGTATCTATTGTCGAACATGAATATTGTGGTATTGGTTAAGAAATTAGATAATTCAAATGGAATTCAATAGTACTTTAAATGTTTTTTTTTTGTATGTAGTGTAGGTACTTTTGTTAACAAAAACTATTGATTTATTAAACTATACTTTATTACAAATAGTATTGAAAAGTTTTTGACAAAAACACATTAATATTACAAGTTGTAACCCTCCATAGGCTAACGTGACTTTTGATGACAACAAAAAACAAGTTACAGACTGAGTGGAGTAGAAAATTTTGGCTGAAGGCAGCTAATTTTTTTTTAATGTGTAATACTCTACATGGGCAATCTAATTGTATCGTAAGCCTTCGTGTTTACATAAGATGCCATGACGCAGAATATGTTGTTCAACAAATCACGATAATGTGGCGAACGATTGTGTTAGATACAGCTAGATATTTAAGTTATGTTTTTATTTCTATTCCCGTAGAAATTTATAAAACACCTATAGGCTACGGTGAAATAATAGCTACATTGTCTACTGGCAGGATTTAGATTTGACTATCCTGTTGGTCTAGTGGTTAGTGATCCTGACTGCTGAGCCAGAGTTCGTGGGTTCGATTCCCGCCCACGACAAATAATTGTGTAATGAGCATGATCTTTTGTTCTTTGTCTGGGTGTAATTTATGTATAACTAGCAACCCGCTCCGGCTTCGCACGGGTACAAATTATACACCTAAACCTTCCTCATGAATCGCTCTGTCTATTAGTGAAAACCGCATGAAAATCCGTTCAGTAGTTTTTCAGTTTATCGTGAACAGACAGACAGCCAGACCGACGCGGCGCGGGACTTTGTTTTATAATATGTAGTGATATGTATGTATTTAGAATTATATGTATAAGTATGTTTATCAGCAGTCTGCTTACCATAATATAGGCTCTGTCTAGTTTTTTTTTTCTTGTTTTGTATTATTTGTACATTTACATTATGCATATGTGGATAAATGAACACTTGAACCGGCTTGAAAAGTGTCAGTTTCGGCTTATTTAAGTAAACACAAGCTGCACTTTATTTTATGTTGTACTTTAAGATTATAGCATATTATTTTTGACCAAACAGTGCGTCAGTTTGCCAAAACATATAAAACGGACGAATTAAATACTATTTGAAGACCATTTTATGACGTGAGGTTTATCCAAAGTAACTACCTAAAGAAATAAAAATCCAAGTTATCTAGTCGAATGAAAACATCTTGTGTGTTTTGCAAATATAATAAGTATTATGTTGTGGCTCTAAATAGTTCATGAAATGAGTCTCGCCTGGAACATAAATAAAAAAAATATTTGGTAGCCTAATTGACGTCGATTATTATAATAATATATTGCCGAATTGTTAATTATGAACCTATTGTATTATTTGTACAATAGGTACATCATTGATTTAGGGTTCGATTACCAGAGTTTATTTCATTCAATACCCAAATTGTTTTCATTTGTTACAACTTTTATCACAAAATGGTCGCTTCGGGTCGGTTCGTACATTTTTATAGGATACCCGCAAGTATGGTATCACAAGCACATCTTGACTTGTTTAGTTTTTTTTATTATTTTATGTTCTTTTAGATGCCATAAGGCGGAAAGAGTTCTGGTCTTCTCGAAAAATTATACGCCTTTTATGTCGTAGGAGAAGCTGGTGTTATAAAACGGGCTTTGATTAAATTGTAATGAATTTGGTTAAAATCGAGAGCTCTGGCATCGCTGCATAATGTGTGGACAATGGATCCATGCACTTTGCACCGGTAAGGATTGGATATTTATGTATAACAATGGGTTTACAACGCGACCTCGTTCGCGTTTATGTTAGAAAACAACAATATGTCGCTTTTAATAGGCGTAACAATTTTTTGCAATGTATAGACAGTGAAACAATCTGGAGCGTACAAAACAATATTTTTTTTTCTGTTTACACCCGAAATAACGACTTAAGTGAGAAAGACACCCATTTTTTTCGTGTTGAATTTCACCTCACCGGGTAACTGGTGAGACCGTATATCACCTGAACCACATGGTTTGCTTCACAAAGCATGTAAGAAGTGAAAAGTCGATACTGCGACGCTATGCTTCCAATGGTCCTCTCAGCGCCAGCCCGCGGTTGGCAAGCGGGCTCCGTCTACTAACTGGGTGATATCCAGACACACTCGTCACGGGCGATTTTGCTACGGATGAAGAACATAAAACCCGTCTCATCCACCCGCAACCAATGTTACGGTACACACGTGATCACGAGTGAAACCGTTCCTCCTGGAGGTCTTCCTAAAGGATTCACTCCGCCACCTCCTTGCGCCAGAAGTTTTTTCGTCCGACTAATTGAGAGACTTGCTGTAGTTGGTAAGTCAGTGCCGCTTCCTAGAAGCTATGGCCCCCTGGAGCCATCACCAACATGTCAAAAGTATACTTAACAGATTACTCCCAGCCATGCTAAGGTCTACCCCCGCAACAAATAAATGTTTGGCTCTGAGCTTTCTTTATAGCAACGGGGTTACATACGATTTCACACAAGTGTAAAAGAACTTCACCGGACACCGAGTATCTTTCAATATTTCTTTCAATAGTGTGTGTCTTGTGAGATCTTCTTGTTTTATAACTGTTATATATAATCGATTTATAATTGTATGTATATTCCTTACAACACCCTGATATATATTTGTGAATTTATTGCTGGCGTTTTGTGACTGCGATGGGGCAAAATAGCTCGTTGGCATAGCTAAAAACCGGCTACCAATTATTCTAGGGTCACTAAACAATAAAAAATCCTTGATGTTTCCACAATTACCACAGAAAAGCACCATAACGCCTCCCATCGGTCGATCATATTACCCTGTGTTTATGCCTGGGCAATGTGTTTATGCCCGGCGGGCAAAAATGGCAAAAACTGGGCATTTTGGGCATAAATTTATTTATGCCGGAATAAATGCCCAATCACAGGGTAAATTTTTTATTGTTTAATAGTACCTATTTGAAATATAAGAAGAAGTATTAATGATTGAACACATTAAATTTATTTTAAAATAATAACATTGATATATATTTTCATCACAAAGTGAGGTTACCTATTATCAACATCAAAAGTTTAGAAAAAGAAAATTTTAAACAAAGTTAGATAAAATAACAAAACATTTAAAAAATTCTAATAATCAACGTGATGATAATTTTAAATATCACACAATAGTAGAGAATCATAGTTCTTGTATGACACCAGAACGGTACCTATTATAATAATCAAAAATTGTTTATTGTAGTGTAGATTTATCTGTCCTAATTAATCCCCATCGCTATCGTCTATTTGTTTGTCGTGAAGTTGATGCTGCTGATTCTTTATCTTACCATCTACTCTCTACTAAAGAAGATTCTTCGTATATGTTGAATCCATTATTATTATTATCATTTAAATATACTGTCTGTTACTGGACTCAAGAAGACTCATAGACTAATCTGTAATAGACCAGTAGTCTTCATCTAAAATCGTAGATTTAATATCGGGCGTTGGTTGTAGGTTTTCATGAACCGCTAAACTTCAGAGAGGGATAATTCGCTAACGGGTAACTAAAGATGGGTAATCACCCGGGTTAAAACCCACGACTGGGTAAAAACCCGGGTGATTATCCATCTATACGGGTAACGTTTGTAACGGCCACAAAATGGCGGCGCAGCATGGTGTGTGTGTGCATCTCTCGCCCCGCCTCTTTCACTCGGTGCAAGTGTTCGGACCACCGCTTCGCGTGTAATTGGTAATATTTATATTGTTTAATAATTATGTTTTTAAGTATGTTTTAAATAGAGTGTGTTTAAATTCTAACTATAAACAACCAGCTGGTACCCGCGACTTCGTCTGCGTAGAATTTGTAATAATTTTTTTTTTCAATCTCTTCTATCTTTTGAGGAGAAGCAAGGTACTCGTAAGTTATTTTTGGTCTAGTGGTTAGTGACTACTGAGCCAGAGGTCTTGGGTTCGATTCCATCCCAGGACAAATAATTGTATTCCAAATGTACACCTACTTTCAGTTTCCCTTGCTTTCAGGGGAACTGTTAGTACTCTTTTCAACTGGAATGGTAAATCGGTCTGATTTCTGGATTACGGGGAATTAATCCACATGTTCCCTTTGCTGTTCATATTTGTTACTCAAAAAGATCACCTTCAACATGTGACATGCTTTTGGTCGTTGGTCTGTCCCCAATTTCATTCCTTGAATTTTTATATCGCTAAACTTTACAAATGATACGTCTCCCATATAAACTTTGATTCCCTATTTTGTCACCGTCAATGCTTATTATACAAAAAGTAGCTTACATATGGTCTTTTCCAAGGCTTTATTAATCTCTGTAAGTACCAGAATTCATCCAAATAACTTGATAAATAACTTAAATGATGGATCTGCTATACTTTAAAATTTTGATCCCCTATTTTGCTACCCTCAAGGTCTAGCCTATGTCTATCTACAATGTTTGGATATCTCTGTACTAAATATCAACCAAATTAAATTTCATTTTGTCGTGAAAGGGCGACAGAGAGACAGACAGAGTTACTTTCGCATTTAAAATATTAGTAAGGATATATGATAGCAAAACTCAACAACTAACCCTCGTTTCCAAAATAGTATCAATTATGTTAATAAATTTTGAAATAAATATATATGCCCAGATAAATGCCCAAGGAAAGAAATTTATCGGCACTTATTAGGAATATTCCCAATTTGCCATAAATGCCCGGGCATTTGCCCATCTCTACCTGTGTGAGATCATGCACTGGGTTTTAGACTTGCGTGATGGTGCGTGGTACTCTCAGTCAGTTAACCTCGCATCGCGTTTCTCAACACTTTCTTGAGAGCGCAAAGTCTCTATCCGAATACTCTATGTCACAGATAATATAATACTGTAATTCTATGTATATACTTAGGTGTGACTTCCTTTTCAAAGTCCGGGTCTTTCGTGACAGCGCGTGACACTCACGATCAGCAGATAACCGCGCTTTGCGTTCCCGTTAAGATTGAAAATCTGCCATCACGGAATGAATTTATTGTTTTATAACCGCATACAAAAATTTTAGAATTGCATAGAGAAAACGCAGGTTGTACGTCAATTTAACGAAATAAATGAGCAAAGGTTATTATTTTGCGGAGAATTTTAACACCGCAGTTCAAACAATTTTCCCAAAGCCCTCTATAGTACACAAATATTTTGTAGGCTATGTGCTCTTTTAAAAAGTATTAAATTTAATACTTTTTTCCTTAATTTTGTTTTAATATTTACCTATTCTCGAATTCAAGAATTAACATTTTTTATAAAATAAATGAAATTCTAAAGTTATTGTTTCTTGAAAAAAAAGCCAGTCGTTTGTAGTCGTTTATATTAATTTGAGTCAATAAGGGAATGTATTGATATCTATTGGTCTAATCTGAAGTAATACTAACTGCATTGTAAAGATTTTTTTTTTTTTGAACAAATGCTTATATTCCTATGGATAGAGTGAATTACGTACAATATTTTTGTTTTACAGAAACAGGTTGTGCACGTTTGTTTTGTACTTTTCAAATGTTGAATGCCCAACTAAACAGATAAACAGACACAAATTCCAAAAATCGTATCAGTTGTTCTTTAAGAATCCTACAATTTTTTTTGAACATATTTTTGGACCTAAAGAAACGATTACAGATTTATTATTATTATACATAATTATGTACTTAAACATTGTAGATTGTATTAACTTCTATTAAACTATAATGAATATTGCACTAAAAATATTTACTCAAAGGTGTAATGCATATTTTTTTATTACGCACCGGTGGCGCAATGGTTTAAGTGGTCGCCTCGTAAAATAATAAAAAACCAGCCAAGCGCGAGTCGACTCGCGCACCGAGGGTTCCGTAAAATATTTTTATTATATGATGTAACTAAAAATTTACGGTTTTCTCAATTTTTGCTATAAGACGTTGCTTCGTACCAAATTTCAAGATTCTGAGTTCACGGGAAGTAGCCTGTAGGTTTTGATTCCCTTGCGAGTGTCGAAAATTTGCGAAAATTTGCGGCATAAACGGCTGTATCTTTTGATTGCGTTGGCTTATAAGTTTAATTTTTTCACGGCTCTAAGGGACAGTAGACTTGAGTATTTGATATAAATTTCAGCTTGATACCTCCACGCGTTCTTGAGAAAAAGGGTCTTGACAGACAGACAGACCTTCGGACGGACGGACAACAAAGTGATTAACTTAAAAAACACTTTAGTTAGCAAATTGACCTCAAACATATTTTAACATTTTAGCTAATAAAAGGCCAGTCATTAACACACATTTAATTTCTTAACTCGAACACTAATAACGTGAATTACTTTATGTAAATTATTGTAAAACTACTAAAAGTCACTAAACCTTCTAATTGGGACCGGTATGATTACTATTAAAATAAATTATCGAACGAATAACACGTACAAACTTTTATAAAAGAGAATGCATGTTTTAGTCATTAATTAACCGACTGTAAAAAAGAGGAGGTTCTGTGTTTGGTTATATAATATTCTTTATGTATGTTCGCCGATATTTTTCTATAGATCCATTTAAAAAAACTTCCTTTGTTTGAAAGGGTATCCTCCCAAGGTGATTCCATTATTGCCAAGTCCAGATCTGATGGTATCGGAGAAAAACTAGGGAAACCGTCACCCTCAGAAATTAAGGGCATGTACATGCCCTTGCACATGTACATGAAATTTATGAGGGTTTTCTTAGTGTCTTTATTGATTTTTATTGAAAACTAGCTGCGCCCAGCGGTTTCACCCGCGTAAGTCCCGATCCCGTGAGAATATCAGGATAAAAAGTAAAGTCTATATGTTAATCCAGGTCTCCAGCTATCTACATACCATGTTTCATCGCAATCGGTTCAGTAGTTTTGGCATAAAAGAGGAACAAACATCCATCCTCACAAACTTTCACGTTTATAATACTAGCAGCACCCCGCGGTTTCACCCGCGTAAGTCCTGATCCCGTCGGAATATCGGGATAAAACGTAGCCTATATGTTAATCCAGGTCTCCAGCTATCTACATACCATTTTCATCATAATCGGTTCAGTAGTTTTGGCGTGAAAGAGTAACAAACATCCATACATCCACACTCACAAACCTTCACGTTTATTATATTAGTAGGATTAGTAGAATAAGCAACAATGATGTTTAGAGAGATGAATGTTAATGTTACTAACCGACTACAAGAAAGGAGGAGGTTCTACATTAGGATGTATACATCTTTTTTCATTACTAGGTGTTGCTCGCGACTTCATTCGCGTTGAAATTTTGATGAAATCTATCCCACGAAAACCTATGTGCTATTCCAGACTATAATCTATTGCTGTGCCAAATTTCATCTACAGCCGTTCGGCCGTTTTTGCATAAAAGAGTAACAAACATCCATCCATCGTGAAATACGTGCAAACATGTTTGGCTGATATGTTCCGAATTGCATCCCTCCATGTGTATTGTATAATATCCTTTGTCGTTATTAACCGACTTCCAAAAAGGAAGAGGTTCTCAATTCGCCGGAATCTTTTTTTTTATGTATGTTCACCGATTACTCGAAGACACCTGAACCAATTTGGAAAAAAATTTTTGTTTCAAAGGGTATATATCCCAGGTGGTCCCAGTAGAGCGGTTTTTTAAAAATCAACAAATATCTAAAAATTGTATACATCGATGATGTTTTCGTTTGCTCTGAAACATCGCTGTCTCATTGGACCAGGGCGTTTAGTTGGCCTACACATATTATATTGAAACAAAATACATCTACTTTCCACTAAAAAGCACATTGAAGTCGGTGATACTTTTTTTAAAAGGTAATAGTTACCATAAATTGTTAATTACATTTATGAACTGTGAGACTCGAGGCGAAGATGAAGTTATTGATAGAATAATTGAAGTTGACAACGATTCAATGATTTAAATAAATATTGCTCTTAGTTTTTAATATGCGTCTATCATCTAAATGATTGTATTAATTATTTAGTATATAAGAAAACATTTTATTAAATAGAATCAGTCAGTCCAGGAGTCTAGTAACCAAAAATTTACTTAACTCGTCTATCGTCTACTCGTCTCGAAGTCGCAATGACACCCTGACGTGCTTATACATCTATGGACCTGGTTTTTGCCTGCCGACTGAATAAACACTAAGTTACGCATTTAAGCACATTTCAATACATCTCCTACCAGAGATTCTCGACATTGAAATTTCAAGAGGCAATATAACGCGTAACAGAAACCAAACTCGAATTGGCCCCATCAACTATACTTCAGAAGAACTATAGCTCGCCATCAGACACATCATTTGACTGTGGTACCAATTATATATAGTATACCGAAAGGTTGCCGCAGTTTTAGACTAACTTCCGGATGTCTTAATAAAAGCTGTTCCCGGATCCCTCCTACTTAAGGCGCAGTACGGCACACCGTGTGGTTTTAGTCGGTTCAGTTAGGACACACCGCCCCACCGAAAACCCCGGTGGGGTGACGGCCCGAGGGGGTTTCCACACGTACAAAAAAAAAAAAGTTTTGGACTAACTTGCAACAATTTGATGCCATAATTGCACCTCAGAAGCAGGGAGAGGATTATAAGTACAATGCTGTCATAGCAAAACTACCAAAAGATGTGATACATCAGGTTAGTGACATATTGAACAATCCTCCAGCAGACCAGAAATACTCACTCATAAAAGAAAGCTAATAAGTTGTTATGATAATAAACTTCACACTATCCGAAATGGATTTAGGAGACTATACGCCGTCACAACTATTGAGAAAACCCGGACAAGTGCGAGTATGACTCGCGCACCGAGGGATTCGTAAGCAAGCAAACTTGTATATAGATAGTACGTCCATCTTGTGAATCAATTCTTTAAGACTTTTGCCGTCTTTTTAGAAAGACAAACTTAACTTTGCGGTTGCGATGTACAACAAAGTCAACAATCCAACCGCAAAATATAAGTTTGTAATCACAATTTTTTTTTTTTATGTGATATAACAATAAATTAACGACTTTAGTTTACTTTTTCTCCTTTACTTGTGATATTAGACCTTGCTTCTTACCTAATTTCATGATTCTAGGTCAATGGAAAGTACTCCATAGGTTTTGTTTTACCTGCGAAATGTTAAAATTTGTTAAAACCTAAGGTTTAATGGTCGTATCTTTTTATTGCGTTGACTTAGAAACTTGATTTTTTTACAGCTTCAAGGGACTGCTGACATTAGTATTTAATGTTTTTTTTTAACTTTCTGAGTCTTGACAGACACAGACACACAGACAGATAAAACAACAAATTAACGACAACAAAGTGATCCAATAACGGAAGGAACGGAACCCTAAAAATGAAGAAAGCTGGGTGCGGAAAAATCAACGACGAAAACGAGAATCGTCTACTCTGAACTAGATCCGTGCGGCCGTGTTTGGGTGAAAGAGTAACAATCATCCATTCATCCATCCAGCGATCCTCACAAACTTTCGCCTTTATAATATTAGTAAGAAAGTGCATATTGTGTCTGTTTTATTAAAAGTGTCACATGTTTTGTAGTCTTTTTATAGAGAAAAGAGTGTTATTGCTTATACGGATGGCTTGGGGAGTGTAAGCAATAGCTCAAACAGGTCAGGTCAGGTCGCAACCTAAAACTCCGAAAAAAAGGTCCAAGCCCTCTAACACAATTCTTACACTAGAAAGGTTATTAATATATTTACCATAGGTAGCCATGCTTCGGCACGTATGGGCCGGCTCAACCGGAGTGATACTACGGCCTCACAGAAAACCGGCAGTGAAGCAATGCTTGCATTGCTTTTCGCAGCGTGAGTGTGGTTAGGCCCTAACCCTTTCCTCTCCCCCTCTTCCTCTTCCCCTACTCCTACCTTAAAGGCCGGCAACGCACTTGTGATTCTTGAGTTGCAGGTGCAGGCGGCGGTAGTCATTCACAAGATTGCCCCCTATACCATAAAAAAACAGAAACTGTTGCTATCTAGGGCACGGGTGCAAGATATACTTTCTATAAACTAAAATAAAAAATGTTTCTCGAATTTATTGAATCACTTTGATTGGTTGGGCTCGGGAAAGAAATTCTTATCAACTAGTTGAATGTGCGATAAAGTCCGTACGTCTATAGTAATACATTTACTATGTACTCGGGTATTTATTGCTATTTGAGGTCGCACCGTTAAATCGACTCTAGTATCGCCATGGCCTTGGCAGTGAGTTATAGCTGTTAGGCTGTGCTATGTGGTAGACCTAACCTTTAAATTATAATACGCATAATGTACAGAAAACCATAGATAAGAATTTTAAATAAAACGGTATTTATAAACAATACATGTGCATTTTAAATATTACGGCTTTTCTAGAAAGAAAGAAATACGTTTAATTAACGCACAACGACATTTACATTTTAACATTATTATTAGTGTATCAAGATGCGCGCCACTAGGGCGACCGCGGGATTATGTTTGTCAGAATTTAAAAAAATACTAAGTTTTTTATTATTTAATAAAAAGTGCGTATATGTGCGTCAACGAATCCTTTTGCGTTTATATATGTTGTTACGTTTACACAACCGTGATGATGAATACGCAATAAAATACGCAACGCCAAAACTTTTATTGCATGTTTGAAACATGCAATAAAATTGCAAAAGAATACTAAAGACAAATTTATTTAAATGCAATGTTAAAGAAATGTTGTCAGAAAAAGCTAGATTATGTCATGTTCGTTCACTTTTGTCTTGTGTTTTGTTATTTTTTTGACGTTTTTATTATTATTAGATTTAAATCTACACTAATATTATAAAGAGGTAAAGTTTGTGAGTTTAGTCATGTATGATACATGGCGAAACGAAAATATCATAAATATCGAAAAAGTGGGGGTGGATGAAAAACCTTCTACCTCACGATCTCGACGACGGAGGGCGTGCACCGCTGAGCCAGTCAGCCTGTGATCACGGCCAGTGCAACCTGTTCGAATCGTCAGGCAGTTCAGTGGTATGTAATACCTTTTCGTCATCACGTTAATTCCCGTAAATACATAAATAATATTATATCAATGAAAAATGTTGCAAACACGGAGAAAATTCACAAATGCAGACGAAGTTGCGCGGGTCAGGTAGTTACTAATAATTTTATGACTACGTTTCGTTTTACGTTTTTTATTATACAACCATTAAGTAAGTTAGAGGGCTCGGAGTTACGGATATGCTACCCTGACCTTCTGGAAGAATGGATTGTGGAGGTAGTGGTATATTCCACTCTAATCCCGAGGGATTTTTCTACAAATTATTCCACTCTAACCCACTGGTGGATTTCTTTCTACTTATTTTTCTACTGTGTACCACTGTGTCAATTTGTGGGACCAAGTTATAAGTGGCAAAATGTGAGTGTTTAAAACGCCTCGGGCTACCACTTCTGGGATATATTCGTAAGTGTGTGGTAATGAATAGCTGGAACCAATCTGTATACTCACAAATTAGAAAATAGAAAAAAGACGAAACATTTATTTGGGCTCCCTTCTATTACCTTATGTGGTATAAGGTAATAGAAGAGAGAGATTTATTTAACATGCATTAAATAAATATTCTACGTATAAATAAAACTTTATCTTATCTCGGTAAGCCAATCTTTATAAAATTCACTAATAGCTCAACGAAGGCGGATGTACACTTTAAGTACACTTTGTAATTATAAGTCAAATATGGCTTGGAACCAATTCTTTTGTAATAGCTACCTACAAAAATGTTTCTACTAGGTGAAATAAATAATAAGTACATCTTAAAATAAAATCAGTGTAAACTATAGCAAATTTACTTACCTTGAAGATTTTCAGTGTATTATGAGGTACAAAGGTTAGTCATGATTCCAGTTTGTCAATTGCACATTAACTTTTTATATTCTCAAAGTGCCAGATGAAATAGGTAAATTAATAATAGATATATGCATGTACTTTACTTTGTACACCAAACAACAATTAGTCAAGTTACAGTTAAGTTACAACAAGTGATAACAATTTACCATTCCTATAGGAAAAGGAAAAGAGGAATTCCACCCAGCAAATCACAATTTTTTAACTCAATGTACCTAACACATAAAGTATATATTATTCATTTATTTTCACTTTAGAATTTTTTGTTATGTTTTTTTATTTGATGACTAACATAAACTTTGTTTTTCTTTGTTTGGTAACCTGGCATTGAATCTTTGAATTGATTTTCTTACTAATACAAAAAAATATAATGGTCGAACTGCTCGACCAGAGTGCACAAGACAATTTAATATTTTATTAATTTTTAATTTTGAAGATGCGTAAAAGATCACTGAGTGTCGTCAATTACGCAGCTATTTCGGAAGGAAGTTTTCCATATCAGATTCTTGTTCAAAATGGAATAACTGACCGCGAATAAACTCTAACAGGTTAGTTAGTGCTACTTTTTTCTTTCGATGACTGTGGTCGCAAAAGCTAAATTTTGTCGGCGTATAGGAACATTATTCATGTTACCAATGTTATAAATTATAAGGTACTACAGCAACTGCTTATCAGCTACGATTGCTTGTTTGGCAACATAGTTGTATAACTTACAAGCACCCGCTTGGTAATTTTTTCCTTGCAACTCCGAAGAGCAACCGTTCCAGTCTAACCCGTCAGGGATATGACTTTTCCGGGCAGAAGTCTGTGTTAGACCAGCTCTACTAGCACTAAGTGAATCTAGCAAGTACGCTTAAAACTATATACTAGTTAGCAAGATCTCGAGCTGACCCCTAATAGGGCTCAGAGAATCTTGAAAAAAAACACTATTATCATTTTCATCGAATCTCCTCTAGTCGTCCAACCATATATTTTTCGACACCTTCAATATAATTGTCAACATGAAGAATACAGCCAGATTTAAATAATTTACAAATTAAATGATAATGACGTATTACTTGATAACGTACACGAATGTTTTGTATTTAGATTAGTTGGATATACTAGTATAGCTCAACATTATAAATTAGTGGGTAGGTATATACCGAGTAGGACCATAATATGAGTAATCATTTAATATATGCGACCCCACTTGCTTTCAATGATTAAGCATAACTTATTTACATATATTTACATATAATTTTATTGTTTAGGTTTTTTTAGG
This sequence comes from Callimorpha dominula, assembly GCA_949752705.1. Classification (NCBI taxonomy): domain Eukaryota; kingdom Metazoa; phylum Arthropoda; class Insecta; order Lepidoptera; family Erebidae; genus Callimorpha; species Callimorpha dominula. The sequence goes on from OX456997.1 coordinate 16,300,666, forward strand.
ACATCTTTTACAAATGATTGTTTGATGAGAAATATTATTTTTCTTAATTTGACGTGTCAAATAGGTTCTCTAATAACCTCCCAGCAGAGTTGTTGCTAACTGAGTAACACATGCGATAGGTTTGTTAATACGCATACTCATAATATTTTATTAATATTATTTATATACAGCGTGTAAGTATCACCGTCGCGAAAACCTTACAAAAACATATTTCTTTGGATACTTATCACAATACAAAAGTCAGTTCATCATAAAAATGCGAGATTAAGGATTTACAGTCAATAGTTTGATTTTAAACTACGCAGTGTAACGCAACACGCGTACTGTGCGGTACGGTGAATGACCTTCAGCGGACGGCGCAGTCGAAGCAGCTCATTGCATAAATGTTTTACATTGCAGTTTTTGGCCAAATGGAGTATTTACTGTTTTTTTTTTAGGTAAAATGTTCTGTTTACTCATTGTGATATCATTTTTAAGCCAAAAATATTATGAACTTTCCAATGATTTTCCACTCAGAATGATGATCTAAACTATTCCAGGATTCGGTACGGTGTCACTTACACCCTGTATATTGAAGGATTCAGAAACATTTGGTATTAGTAGTTAAGTGAGTTGATCAATCATGAATTTATCAATTAATCCTATAGAGATATTCAAAGTGTTACAAAAAGGAGTGGTCAGGTTTTAAGGTGACATAGTAGACCCCTTGAAGACATAATTATTCTTAAATCCATTTCTTGACTTTATGTTGACAGAGTTGTCCATTTCAAAGAGTATACAAACAATACGTTTTGGATGACAATAGTGGCCGCCGCCACGAACTGTCGGATTACATATTTTTTTCACTACCGCCTTAATATGGATATAAAATGAAAGGGCTTGACTAGTAGAATACAGATAACGATGAAACAAATTTTATAGATTAACTAAATGAAAAATTAAAAACTTGAAAATAAAATACATATAATTTTTTTAAGTTACTTACATTGCATATTTACTCAGATTACGCTACCTTTCACGATTTTATATTCAAATACTTTTTTAGCTTTTTGTGCATTATGTGCATCCTTATTGTTTCTTTACAAAAAAACCGGACAAGTGCGAGACTGAATCGCGCACCGAGGGTTCCGTAAGCAAACAAACTTGTATACGTCCATCTTTGGGAATCAATTCTCGAAGACTTTTGCCCGTCTTTTTCGAAAGACAAACTTAACTTTGCGAACAATCCAACCGCAAAATATAAGTTTGTAATCACAAAAACTTTTTTTAATGTGATATATAACAACTAATTATCGACTTTTAAATTTTTTCCTTCACTTGTGTTGTTGGCCTTGCTTCTTACCAAATTTCATGATTCTAGGTAAATGGGAAGTACCCTATAGGTTTTCGACCCAAAACCTATAGGGTACTTCCGGTTGACCTAGAATTGTCAATTTTGGTTAAAAGGTCTTACAGCGCTTGTAAATGGGTAATTCCGAAAAATAAAAAAAGTTGAAAATTAAGGTAAATTTTGGTACTTACAAGTTTTCGCGAAAATCTAAATATGCCCATATGTTTTTATCGTGTTGACTCAGGACCTTGAATTTTATACATCTTATATGGACTATAGACTTCAGTCTCTGGTATAAATTTCAACTTGATAGGTATACCCGTTCCTGAGAAAATCGGTGGTGGTACACGGACAGCCATACAGACGGACAAGAGAGTGAACTTATAAGGGTTCCTTTTGAGGTACAGAACCCTAAAAACTGTTTAACTGTAAAACAATTTATTATTTTATCTATGTCATAAACTCATATTATTTAAAGAAAAATCAGACAAACTTATGGCAATTGGCGTTCGATCATTTCAAGTGTGACAACATTTATAAAGTTCCTCTTTATAGGCTGAAGTCGACCTCGTAGTTTTTCAGTTTATCGCGAACATACAGACAGACAGACGCTGCGGGGGACTTTGTTTTATAATATGTAGTGACATTATTAACAATCCATATGGGAGATTACTATTATACAAATATATATTAACCCTTACCTATATATCAGATACTTTGTACCTACATAAAATTACTTTGTATACTTCCATCATCACTACATATTATAAAACAAAGTCCCTCGCCGCGTCTGTCTGTCTGTTCGTGATAAACTCAAAAAGTAATAAACGGATTTTCATGCGGTTTTCACCAATAGATAGAGCGATTCATGAGGAAGCTTGAAGTATAATTTATTAAGGTTTTGTGTAAATTGGTTGAAATATGATGGTGATAGTTTAACATGTCTCTGCTACCCGTGCGAAATCGGGGCGGGTTGCTAGAAATTGTATAATTATTTTACTACGACATTTCTTCTGTAGGCAAAAATAATATCAAAACCAACATTTTGACGAGGTACCTGTACCTACGATAAAATCGCATTCACCGATGCCTCTCAAGTGTCAATGTCATTGCAACACTATATACTCAATAGCTACAGACAAAAGACACGTAACTAAACAAAGCATTACAAAAATCGCACATAAAACGAAACTTTCATAAAAGTAAAGCTCGCTTTTCTCATTCTCAGATTGTTACCGCTGGCGTGGGCGATACATAACTTTAACTTCCGAAGCACACGCTCTGAAATATTTATTCCTGAAACGTAAAGATCGGGTGGGGGGACGGTGGTGGGGTAGGTTTATCCCGCGGTTTCCTTCCCGCCGTGTTTTACTTCGAGAATGGGAAGTCGCCGCCGACGGGTCGATATTACCAAAGATGAAGCTAGGGTTAGAGGCGACTTTCATTTCAGTTTTCATAAGTAACTTTTGTAAATTATTGCAGATGAAAAAATAGGTTTTGTAAAAGTAAAGATGGCTAATTTCTATGAAATCCAAAAATAATTATATATTATATAATAATTCTAGTCTGGTATTATTAAACTCTTTTAAGATTAGTTTTTATCCCTGACGTCATGTTGGTATAACGAATATTTTTTTCAAATCAACTGTTAAATCACTTTTTTAGCAAAGAAACTACATTTCTGACTCGTATGTTAATGGTCGTTAAAACAATCTCTCTTTTTACCTAAATCCCTTTCCATATTTGACATTTCAACCTAGTTGTGCGTCTTCAGCTACAATCATCGCGCGTGTAATCTGTGGTGGTTCCCCGACCTCCAGTAGGGGGCTCCCCCACCGTTCGATTGTCTGCGGAGGCTGCCCGCCGGTGCCATCTGATGTGCCGAGAGCACTCCAGATCTGCATAGATCGTTGCCTTCGTTTTTTCCCTATCGAAAAATCAATACTCACACTTTTATGAAGTCAGAGACACTCCTTGATTTCATTACAGGTTAATTTGTTTGCAAATTTTTAAATATATTTGTTTTGCTACCGAGTAGTTTTTTAAATTTTTTCATTTCATGCATTTTTATTATTTGTTGTCAATATCGCAATTGTGTAGCTGCAAACACTATGGTTTTGGTTACTGATATTTTTTAATTTCTTATTTACACAACAAATAAGGCTTCTTACAACTGTATAATGTAGGTCACCAAATCGTAGGCTGCAAACGACTCGGTATATAATGTGAATTGCCTCATCCCAAATCCATACCGAGCTTTCCGCCGCTTCCACCCTCAAGGGGAAAGAGGCTCAAACACCATGCAATAAAGCCTTCCAATCCTGCAAAACAAATACAACGAACATTCCAATGCTAGATATCACTTGCTCCGCCCACACAGTTGGCATTACGACTGTAAGCGCTCCCATTGGTCGCCGCGAAGCCTTCTCCATTTCGAATTGGTTATTTTTTTTCTACAATTGAAATTGGAATTGTCGGTTTGTACTGTACGAGTGTGTTGCGCATGCGTTGCGAGGAGGCGTCTACGTCACGTACACGTAGATATGGTTTGAGGACTACGAATGTTTTATTGGATTTCGCTCTTTGTTCCCATTCGTATTTCGAATTCAGATCTGGATTTGTTCTCGTATTGCGTTTAGTGCGCAGACGTGACAGTAGTACAACCTTTCTTTTAACTGCTATATTTATTCAAGCTGTTATATAGAAAATAATCTGATTAAACATAGCTTCGTCTTCTATTTAATCATAGAGTTATTTCGTTCTGGCGTCAATAAGCACCAATCTTCTCATTAACGTACATGTTGTTTTAATTTTACTAGAATAGTAGATACATTGTCCAGGGATGCTCAAAATTTTGGACTAGAATTTAAGAATGAGTACTTAATTAACATTACCCAAAATATAACCGTTAATCATCTACTAATAAACCGTGCTTAACTTTATTGAGAATATTGCTACCTAACTTTACATCTCATAAACATTTTGGAAATGACATTACGATCAAAGATCAAAAAATACGTGAAGTTACTAAAGCATTTCGTTAAAATTCCATCAAAACATACGACACAACAGCGTATGCAATAATGCGCCCGCAAGCTCTTAAATGCTTTTGGAAGCTGCTACAAACCTAGAGTAACACTTTAGTACTAGGTTTTACAGTTCAGAATCTGCCAGCACTCTTGTGGGACAAGTGTACACCACGTTGGCATCCACAGCTAGCTCTGTCCGGAACAATTTCATTTGCGACTGGGCGAGGATAGCGCTGTAATTACAACAACAATCGATAGAGGCGCCACCGTCTGCCGCACGTTTAATCTCGCCAGAATCAAAGGACCGTCGCCTCACACCCACCTCTGTACCAAAAACAAACCTACGACATTGCATTCCTCGGTTCATTCGTCAGATATTGTTTACATTGCGTCTTTTGTTCTACTCGATTTTGGATAGATTTATGCTTTGCAGCAATAAATACTATTACTTAGTTAAAATTTGTTTTTAAGTCTACATATAGTACATACTTTGTCTCCAAGGCTATATCTGCAAAGGTATGTTTAGATGTCCCCCAACCAGATAGTTGCATTTCCAGTCTGCAGGCTATACATAACTATTTCTGGAGTTTTATTAACATTGTTGCTACTTGTTATTGAGCAACACCTGTCTAGCAGAGGATCGAAAGATCATCTTGATTACAAATGCATTATCTATAGCTAGTAGTTACTTAAAAGATTATTATAATAATATATATATCTGTAAATTATTGAAATTTTCAATTATCGGATAAACTTTATGTAACTTCTTAATTAACGTGTGTCTAATTAAAACATTTTGAATGAATATAGATGTTAAAGTAAATGTGCATGTTAGTCGGTCTATTTTTTACCTATTTATAATAAACTTCTGGACTTATGTTAATGCAATTGAGCATAGAAGTGAATATCTTTAGACCTGGAGCTGTACTTGCATCTACTGTATCGTGCTGTAATTTGCACCTTGAATATTTTAAAAAATATTGAATTTGAAAAGATAAACATTGAATACTGGTACAATCGGCGGTCTTATCGCTAGTTGCTACTTCTTTCAGACAACCTTAAGATGGACAAATGCGATGGATTAGTGCTTAAAGCAATTTGCAGGTGCACAAACTCATCTCAGTAGCTTATTAAACTTTATGGATGTAAGAGCAAATAGATGCATAATAATCAGTACCTGGGAGACCGAGCTTCGCTCGTTAGCTTTTAGTAAAATCATATTTTTTTTGTAAAATTGTGTTTCTACAGGAAATACAAGTATGCAGTTGAACTTAAAATGCAAAACTGTATCTGTATTATACAAAACTTCATCAAAACCGTTGGAGCCGTTTCCGAGATTCAGATTATATATATACAGGAATTGCTCGTTTAAAGGTATTAGATATATACCTTAAATACATTTTAAAGGTCCAAATATGTAAAATATATAAACACATACACATACATATATCCAATATTGTCAGTGATTAACTATGATTAATTAGTCTTGCCGTGATATTTGTATAGGTACATCAATCAGTCTTATGCAGTCCACTGCTGCTACCTTCCCCAGGTCGTCAGTCCGTCTAGTCGTCTTCGGGGCATCCTACCTTATGTTTACCGAAGGAAAGCATTTTAATTTTGTATGCATACTTATACATTAATGTCAAAAAAGTCAACTTTTAAATGAATGGGCAGTTTTTCAAATACAACTCAGGCCAAGTAAAGTTAAGTTCCATCAGGGACTGCATTTATGTCACAGTAAATTCGCCATATTAAATAACTCTATCGTCTCGCAACAAACAACCTGTCTGTAAGAGATTATAATCTAGATCAATCAATGCAATGCAATGCAAATAAGCTACAGTTCAGTTATAAAAATACTGGAAATATTGAACCCATATTTACTAATCTTGATAAACATATTGACTAAGGTCGAATTATTTTCGGAAAGCGATTTTTGTAAGAGACTACAGTATGTTGATGAATGTCTTTATATTCTAATTGGAGCACACCTAGAATAATGCCCGGAATAGCAGTGAGATAGCATTTATTTGCTTTGTAATTGAAATAACTGATCCATGGGCGTACCCAGCTTTTAGCCTTTTTTGGTCATCCCAGGACCGGGGCATTATATGTAGAAGAAGTGCAGGAAGATAAAATGTTTAATTAATACGTGTTGTAAAGAAAAACACTAATATATGGATAATTAGTATATAATCAACGTCAAGTTACAGCAGTATCGCGCAGAATCCACAGATGGCGTAAATAAAATAAATGAACTCGCGGTCAGCATTTTTCGTTGCGCTAACACTTTTTTTGTTTAACCCCCATCCGGCGAGCGTCTAATGGGTGACGTGCCATAAGGAACTTTGTTCCAATTATACAAACACGTCTAACAAAAAGCTACAGGGTCCATTATTTGCATAATTATGTTGACCTACTAAGTTGGTCTATTGTTATTACTACTTGTTGGTACGGAAAGTCTACACAATGTCAGTTAAAGTTATACCTACTGGTAAATGACTCATAATCATAACAAAACATTTAAAGTTAATGAATTATGGTTAAATTCGATCACCAGGCTATCTCTAGTAGATATAATACCTCGATACGATAGTGTATTAAATCTGTAGGAACAGAGCGCCCAGCATGTGAGTTGTTCGAGTTAGAACAGTGCAACACATATACCTAAAACACCCAAGCTCTCGACTACTACAGATTTAGCACGTAACTTTACAGAGGAAAATATTTTAAACGACGCTGAAGTTCAAATACGATTTTTATATGTTTATTGAGTAAGCTATCCTTACAAAGATCAAAACAATGCGTATTCTGACAGGGTACGGTAGTTAATTGTCATATCTCTTTGATAAACGACAAAATGGTACGTTCTGTATAAACTTGTATTAAATAACAATTTGTGACGTCTTACTTTGCTAGAGTCAAATCATTTACTTTTATTGTTTGGTTTAATAGTGAAAAAATAACATAAAAACTTGAAAATTCTTCAAAGCCTTGTATAACGCTTAATTTAGGCAGGCAACTAACCTGGTAAACATAATTGGTTCACATGTAAATCTGTTCGGTGAAAGAACTCTGAAACAACCGAAACCAAAATGTTACTTAACTCTCAAGCTGGCGAATGCTAGTTGTAAATAGATATGCACCCTAAGAGATTTGCTTCTCAGGGCCTACTTATCAAGAACATGTCAAAATATTGTATACATACTAATGTAAAATATAATAGCTTGGCTTGCCATAGCACAAGGGCAAATAACATAATGTATCATTAATCACAAGAAACATTATATTGTAGTTAGAAACACAATTCAAACTGCTTAAAAGACAATTTAGCATATGAGCTCTAATTTACTATATTTCTTATAAAAATCTTCACAGTTCACTTAAAATAAGAAATTAAATACATTACATATTAATTAGTATCAGTCTGGCACTTTATACAAAGCGGACAGTCATTTTTATTACAAACTAGCTGACCCGACAGACGTTGTCCTGTCTTAAATAGATAATATATTTTAGTTTATGATTGAATTGGTATAATTTGCAGCGCGCATTCTTCGTAAGCGCATTGTGTCAATCGCGCCGACTGTCAACCTAGGTACTGACAGTTATGTCAGAGTCCATATATAAATAAAAAAAGCGCTAAGGTTACATTACAAAAGTTAATATGGTCGTTAAGTTTTCTTAAATTTCTTAATTTTTTCTTTCATAAGAAATTTCTCCTGACAATAACAAACACCAAAAAAATAATTAGCGAAATAGGTCCAACCGTTCACTCGTGATGCCGCCGTGACCAAGGGAAATGGGATTCATTTTTATCTATATATATAGATATGATCATTATGTTCGTACATACAAATAATAATAGACAACAATTCATTTAGATACAGTAGTACTAGTAGTGCAATAGGTATACTGATATCAAATCCTGATATTGATTCAAAACAGACTCCAGAATAGACTGTTATTGAAAATAATAAGGTCAAGGACTTCCCAATATGCGAATCAATACCTTTATTAGAATCGATTACAACATAGGCAAGTCGTCCGGCCACTGAATAACTTTGAAGTTCTTACGTTACATTCTAGAGGCCACGCTACTTATAGAATAGGAAGCGAGTGTAGGTAATGGCGCAAAATAGTGACGCAGTATTATTGCAGGGGGCGGTGGAGTTCTCACACTCCCGCCTCGGTGACTCCACTCTCCCCGAGAGCGACTGAAACGTCCGCGAGAAAAATAAGATCCGTACTCCATCCCGCTTATTCTTAGGAAAAAAGCTTTTCGTGTATTTTTTAGGTTGATAGGTAGGTATGTCTTTGTGTGAGTCAGTAAATAATGTTGTATGTACGAATGTCCGCTTGCTATGTATTGCGAAGGGACGTCGAGTACAGATTATTATATTATCGCTGTGTTACGTATATCCATTATTTGCAATATTATTTGCTTTTTTCGTACCACTACGGTGCTTCTTTGATAAAAAGCACTTCTACAGACTACTGTGCCACAAGATTTGCAAATACATATTTGATTTTAACACAAACAGTCATAAGTTGTTGACGTTCGCGTAATATATTTTCCTTAAGATTATCATCATGATAAAATTGCTTACTTTATTTAAGTATATTTTAATAAATAAAACATTATCGTGTGGAAATCGTAAGATCATCTCATATTATGCCTATTTCAAGAAGCACGAGTCAATGCCTAAAAATACCTAAAAGCTTCCATCTTCAGATTTATCAAAACTAGATAGTGACAGTTCAACTTAATATTATAGCTTAATGTAGCCGTTTTCGAAAAAGTGCAGAATGCTAAGTAAGACTTAAAGTGTTCACGAAATTGTCTTAAAAATGAGTACAAAGAATTCTTTTATTAATGTATGTATTGAGGCTTTTGCCTATTCTAATGTCGCGCATCAACTTGTTTACGAAAAGCAAAATGCTAATCGCTTATTTGTCTATACAGCGTGTAAGTATCACTGTCGCAAATAACTTATAAAAACGTCTTTCTTGGGATACTTATCACAATACAAAAATCAGTTCGTTCATTACTTTGAGTTTGAACTACGCAATGTAACGCGACACGCGTACGTGTACGGTACTATGAATGTCCTTCAGCGTACGGCGCCGTCGAAGCAGCTGATTGCATAAATGTTTTACATTGCAGTTTTTGGGCGTATGGGGTATTTACTGATATTTTTTCGGTAGAATGTTCTGTTTACTCATTGTGAAATCACTTTTAATCAAAAGCGAAATTTCCAATGATTTTCCACTCAGAATGGTGGTCTCAATACACTATTTCAGGATTCGGTACGGTGTCACTTACACCTTGTATATAGGTACATACATGGGCGTAACGAGTGATGGGGGGGCAGGGGAGGGTAGCTGCGTCCCCCCTGGCTTTAGCAAATTTATTTAATACTAAAGTAATTTTGAGTCAAATCTTTGATTTGCGCCCCCCCCCCCTCCTTCTCCTGGACGGACTAAATAAAATTTTGCCACCTGAGCTAAAAGCTGCGTACGCCCATGGGTACAAACCACGGAGCAGATTTATCTGCTCCGTGGTACATACTTTATGTATATCGATTACTTACCACACTTTTGTAAAAAAAGTTATTACTAACATCATAACCTATTTATACAAATAAATAAACTATAAAAATTTATGCAATAATTTGTATCAGAAATCGCCTGGTGAGCGAATTTCAACCACAATTCTTTGAGTTTTAATTTTTTTTGTTTATTTTAATGGCCAGTATACTGACTTTTGAATTTTATACACTTGACTGGTCAAGTAACATGTTTTTGCATCAATCATCACGAATCCGTTTTGTTCTGGGGTGAAGTTCATGAGGAATCCAGCGGCAACAAAGTTTTCTAACTTTTAAATTTGATGAACCTAAGATTTTTGGAATTTGGCTCATACCAATCCTCAAATGTCCTCTAATCTCCTCATAGGAGATACGCCGGTTTTCTTCAATTAGTTGCCTGACAGTAGCCACATTTCCTCAGTGATTGCAGTTGAGGGCCGTCCTTCACGAATTTCATCATGGAAAGAAACACGGCCACGATCAAATTCTGCGTACCAACGCCTTACGGTGCTCAAATGAGGTGCTTCCCTCCCAAAAGCATTTTGAAGACAAGCAGTACAGTCTTGCGAAGTCACTGAACTTTTAAAATCATAAAAAGTCATCGCCCTAAAACCTTTTCGCGTTAATTCCATTCAACACGAACTTAACCTTCATTTTTGCCCTGTTGATTTGTCGTCCAAGTTTGAAAGCAATCTGTACATAATTGCGACCTCTATCGTGCCGGTAAAATTGATGTACGTACATATATACATACATATATATATATATATATATATATATATATATATATATATATATATAATTTAAATGTTTAAAGCGGCTTATTTTCTAAGAATTATCTACCGTGACAACTGATAATATACCTTCTACCGTTAAACTTTATTTTTCTTCTTCTTTCTTTTTTTTACCCTAACAAATCTTAAAATAAAAACCTGCCATGCCTTCATTACCTTACTGTGCAAGAAACGAGTACAGCGCCATCTTTGTGACTGAAGCCAAACTTACATGTTTTACAGACACTACGTTGCTTTCCGAACAAATAACTTGGTAGTTATACATTCTCAACACTTGTTGTCAGGAATTTCCGAAACGAAAGTGTAGATGGCATTGTATAGAATGTTGTTATAAATAATTGATTAAATTCCAAGACAATCAAATATAATGTAAAAAAAATATTGAATAAACAAAGTATAAAGTATGAAACCCAATATTATCTAGAATGAACATTAAATATATTTATTTGTTTAGATTCCATTGCATGCTACTCTATTGTTTATTTTGAACATCAAAATGATACTCACATAGTAGATAAACTCTATGAGGTCGGCACAGCGCGTACCGAACTCACGGCGGCCATTTATTTATTTAATTAAGATTCACCAACAGTTTTTACAGATATTATACAGATAGGAACATACAAGTATTTGTGTCTGAAATCTAACTGCACAACCAATTATAGGCAAACACCGCATGCTAAGTGTTTTTTGTATCAACATCTGTTTTATAATTTTAAAAACTTATTTTTATGTACTTAAATCCTAGATAATATATTAAAAACTAATTATGACATTTTCATACGTTTGACTTGTCTGACAACCGTCCAATTTGAATCTGAGTGGACATCAATCAGGTCGCTGTATTCGTTTATAAGTTTGCACATAGTTTTGTTTGTGTATAACCTCTCTCTGGACTCCATGATTATGTTCATGACCCAGAGCAAGAGTGCGTGGGATTCCGCCACCTTGTTCTGCGAGGTAATGATGCATGCCAAAGAAGTAGCAGTAAGGGAATGGTATAGAACTAGAAGTACCCTTCCGTCCCGCAGAAGCCGGCGGCTAGAGAGTGCAAGACGATCTTCAGCTCTCCTGCCCCCTCGGCAGGACCGACACATCATCCTCTGCCGAGGTTTTGAGACATTACAAGATTTTTTTTACCTCCTATTAATTACCAATACATTGGAATAACTTGTAAATTAACAATTGACAGAAACTGCCTAGCATTAATGGAAGTACTTACTAAAAAGTATAATGCAAAAGATTGGTAGGTCCTACTATTTTATCTATAATATATAAAAAGTAATTAATATTTCCCTTGATCACGACATCATGCGTGAACAGCTGGACCTATTTCGCTAATTCTTTTTTTTTTGTGTTTGTTATTGTAAGGAGAAGGTGCTTATGAAAGAAAAAATGCGCAGAAAATTAGAAAATTATGAAAACTTGACAAGAGACTTGGTGAAACCGCGGAGCGTAGCTAGTTTATTTAAAGAATTCAGATCTAAACATTTTTGGTTTCTACTAGTCTAAAAGAAATAATATGATAATCTGAAGCTACTAATGAAATAATTTATATAACATTCAAGTTATTCAGAAAAAGAAAAAAACAAAGTGATAAAATTTGCAAATACACATCCACATGTAAAAAACACAATTATAATCTATGTAAAGTATGTAGGTATATGGATAGCTGTTAATTATACTGCAATACCTACTACTTATTCTCAGTTCTGTGGCAATAGCCGTTGTGAAATCGATTAGTATTATACATATTTATACAGGCAGCACTAATCACACAATTTAGAATAAAAAGCTATGATAAGATTCTGTAGACATTAAAAGATTACTCGGTAAAAGTCCCCAAATAATTTACTTAAACCATTACTAGTCCTACGACAACTTCTCCTTTATGACCTTAGTCATAACCTGCCTTAAGCCCCGAAACATTAGGACGCCAATAAGAGACGAATTTAACCGTCGCAATGACTAAACTACCTGCCAGTATATCTCTCTCTGTCTCGCACAAGAAAACACTTAATGATAAGGTGCACATGTAAAAGAGACAAGAAATAATTTAAAATTTGAGCAGTAAATTCGTGGGGCATTGCACTCACTGACTGGTTGTGAGAGGACGAAAGTACGAATTTTTTTCAATAATAAGAGAAAGATTGTGTTGGCACGCATTACGATGAATTTAAAGTATTCGCCAAAATGCACGGTCAATAAAAGGACCAGACTGCTAAAAATAGTAAGTTAACTCGATTGAAAGTGCAGACGAGTATAAGATACAACTTAAATTTTTTTGTCATGAAAAAGTAAAATGCATTAAGATATCCATGGCAAAATTTGATGTTCAAAAACAATTAAGTATCTAGAACAATAAAGCTTTCAACCCGGCTACTGTAACATGCACCACACCGAAATTACTACCGATAACAATATGGAGAATGTACGAAAATTATTGGAGGAAGACACACGTCCGTGTGACATATCGAGGAAACCCTAGGTGCACCAAGGATTCTTCACGACCATTTAAAAGTACGGAAACTTTGTTCAAACTCAAACTGGGTACCGCATTTGATGACTGAAACGCTGAGAGAGTTGATACGTTAAAAATATTGAAGACGGCCGATGTAACAACATGAACTCGATTGTTACATGTGATGAAACCTGGCTGTATTATTTCGACGTTCCTACTAAATCCCAAAGTAAAGTGTGGGTGTTTGAAGATAAAACAACGCTGACGTCTGTGAAAATGTCCCGAGCCGTAAGAAAACAATGGTTGCTGTATTTTTACTAAGATAGTAATTTTGGCTACAGTTGTGCTTGATAAAAGAAGGACTGTTACTGCTATATATGCTCAAGTATTAGAAGCCTTAAAAAATGAACGACCAAACTCAAGACTCGATACTTGACTTTTGCATCAAAATAACGCCCCTGCACATGGATCCGGCAAAACGACGGACTATTTGCACTAAGCTGGAATCAAATTGCTGGGATACCCTTCTTATAGTCCAGATTTAGCGCCATGTGACTTTGCACTATTCCCGTATGTAAAAAAAAAAACAACTTGAGGGACGCAAGTTACCAAAGGGATGAGGAGTTCGCTCGGAGCAAGTTCCTAAGATAACACTCTACCTAATTATGTTATTAGAAAAACGTATGAATAAAATCAAGGAATAAATCCATAGGATCTACTACAGTTAATTTATTACATATTTATTAAATAAATTGTTTTAGTAAACTAATTTGTAACCTTCATATTACTCAATAACCAAATTATTTTTAATGGCAATAGAAAGTAAGTCCCATATTGCGAACAGAAGCTATAGCTGGTGACGTAATTTTACCAGCATGTACATACATCCCTACCTACTAAAGAATGTACATTCGTGACTACAAAAAGTAAATACAAAGACTGTCCCATCCGGGGCTTGAATCCGAGACCAAACAGTAGTCAGCACTTTTATTTTCACTTGTAAATCAACGAGGTATTCATTTTGAAGTATTTATTGAGTAACACCGGGTACTACGCCCATATGACAAAAATAGGAAATATACAAATATATGCTCATTTAAAATTTTAAGTAAAGTCAACTTTATCCCATGACTATTATGTTAAATCTATTTACTTAGTGTCGCCACTGTCAGAAAGGGGCATTTTTCTAACTTTCACTAGTTTGTTGTTCAAACTAAAACAAGACAGCTCAAGGTCGGTGCTCGGTATATCACAAAAGATAGTCAATTTTATCCGCAATTAATTTAGGTTTCGTAAAAAATAAAACTTCAATACAACATATAAATACTTTAAATACAACTATACTCCAGCTATACACCAACCACTATTGATTCGCTAAAAGTACGAACTTAACTGCATCTAAAACTAAACGGTGTTTGAAATTAACACGCAGCTCCTGGGAGAATTTATCAATTTATATCAATAAGCAATCTACTTCTAAAACTGCTACCGAAATATAATCAAACACTGAAATGTCTGGTAGTAAAATAATATTTTGACAGTCTATACATGACTAGTCTACAGGCCTAGTTTAGTATGAGACGGCCGTGTGTGAAATGTGTCAAGTTATTATTATTATCAGTATGTTATCGCTCGGATTTAAAGGTGAACCAAATATTACACCACGTCAAGTACCTTCGACTTGTATCCTAAAGTGGCCCAATAGGTACTTAAAATGTTGTATTCAAGTATAATTAAGATTATAAAAATGTATTTAATTATATTGCAAACGTGTCTTGCACGGCGATAATTCGGCTCGTTAACCAAACATTAAGAATTATAACTTGCTATAGAAAGTTTGTTTAGTTTGTACTTGGCGCAATAAAGTTCCCTAAATACGAGCCCTTTTTCCTGCTTGCACGTTCGGTGGTTGAACTCACTCGGGGTGACATTGCTGGTGATTGCGACCACTATATTTTACATGCAGTTTTGATACTTGAATCATCTTTTACCAAATACCTTTTACCTTGATTTCGTGAAAACAACATATTATTGTTATAACATTCTTATCCAAAACAACTACAGCTCTGTTTTAGAACTTCAAATTGTCAAAATCTTAACCACTTCATAATCAAGAGCTTTCCTGAGGAGGACCTAATCCAAAAATTACATTTTGTTGTTCAATTTATTAGTTGTTTTTTACTGATCTGTCTACCGTCTGTCTAGACTTTAATACAATCTACGAAAAGGCCGGTTACTTAAAAGATGTATTCACTTGCGACTTTAAAACAGCGACTGAAATACATACATAATCTATTATATCAACAATTACCCCAATTCCTACAACAACGACCACAAACTTCTTTACCTAAACATCAATAGAAAGTGAATAAGTATATGATCCTAGATTAACTTGTGACAAGAATGTCCTAATGATAGACTATACCTATACGAATACGAGAACATATAACTCCTAGGATTACCTTTCAGGACATTATTTTCTAAATGTGTTTGTTTATCCCACAAGTAGGTTTGGTATGGAAAGAATCCACAAAGCTCGATGTTTCATTACCTAAACTGTTATCTAGCAATCGTCAGTCCTATGTTACAAATTTGTAAAAAAACTAAACGTCTATGATCAAGACAGTAAAAGCGCTCTAGTTCAATGGTCGCTGCACTTGCATTATGGTGTATGGATGCATCGAGTTGAATTTTTTACCCAGTTTTAACCTTGTCCTTGGAATACAAGTTTAGATTACGACATGCATATTTTTTTGGTTAAATGCTTACTTACAATGTTCTTACTCAGTTTTAGTATGTAAATATGAAATCGGGTAACCTGATTTAATAAAAATAAAAGCAGGGTTTTGGAACTGTAAACGGATAATATTGCTTAGATCATTGTGTTTAAGAACGCGATTATTTAATGGAATAATGAGAATGAATTAATGAAAGTCTAACTGCTGTCACTCTACAGATTACTGCGGAATCTATCTCTTAAATTAAATTAAATCTATCTCTTCTCTTTTCTTTCATTTACTTATACTAGAAATCGTCTGGTGGTCGATTTTCGGCCATATTTCATGAACTTTTGAATGTTTGGTTTTGTGTCATTGATTAGTACCGTACCGTGATCAGTCAACTCATAAACTGGATACTTGTAGCTTTTTGTACTCGTTTTTGCACTTCTGTGATACTAGGACCATTACCTATTCAGCGTACGAATGTTACCTGATGTTTAGTTGCTTGTCAATAAAAAAATTGTTTTTAAAGTATCTTTGTAAGATGACAATTTTTCACAAAAGTAATGATGAGTCCTTAGTTATTATTGTTTGATTAATTAATCACTTAAGGCTCTCCAGATTCTCACTACCTAGTACCTAATATTATAAACGTGAAAGTTTATGAGTGTGGATGAAGATGAATGGATAGATGTTTGTTACCATCTCGCAAAACAGGTGAACGAATTTGGATAAAATTTGGGACACAGATAGGTTACGACCTGTATTATTACGAATGATAATCTTTTTTCTTGGTAAACGTCACCTTCGCGGCAAAACTTAGTATTTATACATATTATAAAAGAGAAATAATTTGGTGATACAAATATCGGCCCTAAGTTACGTGACGTTACGGGTGACTTGCTATGCGATCTCGTGGTTTCTTAAGGTAGTTTTTAGTGACATAGGTATGTCATTAACATAACAAATAAAATAACTGTCACTAGGTACGTCACCTAAAATTTTGCGTCAGCGTTGCGTCATCAATATAAATAACATTACGCCAGGTCAGGCATCCTAACACGAGCAGATGGCTTCGCCGAAGCCAAACCTTTAGTAAAAATACAAAAAGCATTGCGCCTGCGCAGGGCAATGCACTTTTTCGTGAGCGAGGGACGCGAGCGTTGCGCTGCACTTGTGATTTGAATGTCAATTTGGTCTGTCCGAGTCCCACTCTATACCGCAAAGAAAGGTTTTACATAAAGTAAATTGACATTTTAAGTCCCTTTAATCTGAATCTCAGTCGTCGAGGAATAGTTATCAGCACACGGGGGCGGAACACATGACTTAACTGGGAATATTGTCGAAAAACGGTATATTGTAATAAAATTTTAGAATAAAAAAAACGGACTAGCGGGAGAGGCCCCGCAGTTTCACCCGCGGTCACTGCACCGCTCCTAAGGTTTGTAGCGTGATGTCACATAGCCTATTACGTTCCTTAAAGATTTTTCCGAACAATGATAGTGATGACCGCGTTTAAACAAACCAACAATCAAACAAAAAACTCTTCAACTTAATCATATTAGTATCTATCGATATAAAACATTAAAATTTGCTTAATAAGACGTAGACAATGGTGATGACTTTATTAAACACCTACAAGTTGATCAACTATTCTAATACTACGAGGGCGGCACTGAAAATTTCGGGAATCAAGGAAGTGACATAATATTACTATTTGAAAATGTATTTATTGCTTTTCGAAGTATTCTCCACGAAATTTAATACATTTTTCCATACGATGGAACCAATCATTGAAGCAACCATTCCATTCGGAAGTTGGGGTCTCCAAAATGGCCGTTTTGTAGGCGTCCACAGCTTCTTCAGGTGATGAAAATCTCTGACCACGCAATTTATTCTTTATTTTAGGGAAAGTATAGAAATCATTAGGGCTTAGGTCGGGGCTGTACGGCGGATGGTCTAATAATTCTATGTTTTCTTGCTTTAAAAACTCTCTTGTTCTGTGCGCGGTGTGAGAACTCGTATTGTCGTGATGGAGGATGATGCGGCGGTTGCAGTTCTCTTTACGGAGTTCAGAAACGACCTGTGGCAAACAAATGCTAGCATACCATTCTGCATTAACCGTTCTTTGTCCCTTAAGAGAAATAGTCGCAACATGGCCGGTTTTGGAGACGAACGTAGCCACCATTTTTTTTGCAACACTCCGTGAACGAACAATTTTTGTTGGCTTTAACTCATTTGCGAACACCCAAATTCGTGACTGGTTTTTTGTTTCGGGTTCGTACGCGTATATCCAGGATTCGTCACCTGATACGATGTTGTATACAGCATTTGAGGATCCTGCGTGGAATCTTTCGAGAGTTCTGACGCACCAAGTAACGCGAGCCGCGTTTTGCTCTTCACAGAGCGAATGCGGTATCCATCGGGAAAAAAACTTTTTTACACCTAATTGTTCATGCAAGATTATTTGTATTTGACTCATGCCAATGTCTAAAGTTGCCTGAATTTCGCGGTATGTCACATGTCGATCTTCCTCAATCAGCTTACGCACAGCATCAACGTTTTCTTGGGTGACTGCAGTTTTTGGACGACCTTGACGGGGATCATCACTGAGCTTGACACGTCCACGTTGAAATTCAGCAAACCAGCGATAAATTGTGGTTTTGGGTACGTATTATTATGGTATGGGGCTTCATCACCAAATGCAGAAATCATCCGGTCAACACACTGTTTTTGTGTTAAACCCCTTCGAAAGTCATAATAAATCATCGCTCTTGAATTTTCTCGAGTCAATTCCATTTTCTCAACGACTAAACCAGTTTGACAAAACCTTTTGATAAGACCGAGAATCTTTTTTTAAATAAATAAATGGTATTCGATTTTTAAAACCAAGGAGTTTTCAATTAAAAAGATTTTAATATGACAGAAACAGTGGAAATATTCCATTCCCGATACTTTTAGTGCAGCCTATGTAGCAGCGCCCCCGTTTTTTTTTTTCATTAATACCAACATAATCTGTGGTTATCCTCTTATGACCATTAATAATGTAATATCGTAAATAGGATATTTTTTAATGGCTAATTCGTCGGCCTTAAAATCGAGTGGTTGTGAAATCGATTCCAATTCAGAACAGCATCGGTTTGATTGACTATTGTCTATTATACATTAGTTGGAGGAGTTAGAAAGAGAGAACAAGAGCATTTTCCTTAAAGCTTTTTATGTAGTAATACTTATTATTAAGTTTACAAAACTAATAAAAAAAATGGGTTGATCGGATGGCGTAATTTAGAGCCAGCCGTAGCAGTCATTTGAATTACTGATATATTCTTATTTATTATTATTATTACCTCGACTCGGCCGAAAGGAGATGTGTGCTTGGGGACCAATCTCCAACGCTATCTTTCTGTATCAGGAAATTCACAAAGAAAGAGTCGCCTTGCAGAATATGTCCACGCAGCTCTCTATGCTGGAGGGCCAAAATATTCCCTAAGTAAATGAAAGAAAAGTTCCTGGATTCTTTGCCTCAGGGTGACTCACAAAAACAAGTCAAGTCCCTCAACTTGTCACTAGAAAGGCAAATAAATATGTTAAATAAATAAATGTGTAAATAAATATTACTAAGTTTATAGATAGATTTAACTTTATTTTTTATTTGTATGTTTATTCAGGAATCACAGGAGCAATAACTGAACTATACTGTTACTGTCTGCAGTCACTGGCATTTTACTGTTTTGGAACGCAAGAAATCAACGAAAATGAGGTTAGTTGGTTTATTGTACAGTTTATGGAAAAGAATAGCAATAGGGAGTTCTCTTTTTTTTTTTTTTTTTTGATGTCGAGGTGGAAGATCCTCATGGATGTCCTCCGCCCTAATGGGGGGGGCGAAGGGGTCTGTCGGACTCTTACCGACTAAAAACCACCCCGGTGTTCCACTGCTTGCCCATGATCGGGGGAGCGAGAATCGCAATTGCATTCTTCCGCAACCCCCGACAGGCATTGACCCGTCTCACCCAAAACGGGTCCCGTCACCCGGTGCGACCGTCACCCATCGGTCACACTCCTCTGAAAAGCGCGCGCGGAACACTGCGCTCTGCCTCTCGGGCCTGTATCTGTTCGGACGACGACTTCCCCAAAAGTTCGTCGCCCGCAGGCCGATTCCTACGGTGGCCGGAGATCATTGAATGCCCTCCGGCGCCCGGTGCGTCTACTGCGGGCAGAGAGAGTTGTGCTTCGCTCTCTCTCTCGTTCAGCCGCCTCCTTTGCGGACATCACCTCCTCGCAGAAGGTGGCGACAGCGTTCCATGCACTCTCGCTCCGGATCATGGACAGAACCACGGCCGGCAGCGAGAGACTTCCAGCAGAACCGACTGCCGCGACGAGATCACGACGCTGGTTAGCCCAGGCTGAGCATTCCACCAGTGTGTGAAGCGCCGTGTCGTCGGGGCAGTCACCACAATGATGGCACCGTGACGTCGGTTCCCGGCCGATCCGACACAGGTACTTGCCGAAGCAACCGTGTCCGGAAAGTACCTGCGTCATCCGGAAAGTAAGGGCTCCATGCCCTCTCTCCAGCCACTCTCGTAGGACGGGTCTTACCGCCGCTACAGCGGCGTGCCCTGCACTGGGTCGCGCAAGTCGCTCCTCCCATTCCGCCACCAAAATCTGGCGGAGCTCACCCCGGTGTGCCTCTATTTCTCGAGGCATTGGAAGGTCGCCCCGATCTAGCGAATCCTTGCGCCACCGATACTGTAACGCAAGGAGCACAGCGTCTAAGTCCCAGGGCGCGGATCCGGCAAATAGGCTGGCCGCCTCAAAGGAGATCGTACGGTACCCCCGTATCACTCTGACAGCCATCGCGCGTTGCGGCCTTCGCAGAATCGCGATATTCTGGGCCGTCAGAGTGCCCGCCCACACTGGCGCCCCGTAGAGCGCCAAATAGGGAGTTCTCTGAAGCTAGTTACAAGATGTACATACAACTTGATACAACATATGAAATAATCAATTAAATTATTAAAGTTAATTCTCAAAATTCTATATGTCTACTACGTTAAGGTATTATTATTTTTTACCTGAGAGTCTGTATCATATGCCATAAATTTTTGTTTTTCTGGTTTCACTAAATCAAGTAAATTTCTTTTGAGCATTGACGTTTGTGAAAATACATATTTATTCTTAGTCAGCTACTTTTGTACATCTGATTTCAACTAAATCAAATTGTTGTCCATAACAATTGCAAAATTTTTCTCAAGTGATGCAAAAATGTTGTTGAACCATAGTTTAAACATTTTGGAATTTAATTGATAGTCTCCTTCTACTTTCTTACTTTCAAAAATTTACTCCCTATCGTTAACAAATTTATCTTTACTTTCTATAAAATAAACGATAATAACGGTCAGTTATTATTATTAATAGTTCTACTTATTCTAATAACCATGAAATTATCTTAATGTTTTCATAACTCTTACCTATATCTAATACCTTTAAACGAGCAATTCTTGTATATATGTATATATACATAATCTGAATCTAGGAAACGACTCCAACGATTTTGATGAAATTTGTATACAGATAGAGTTTTACATTTTAAGTTCAACTACATAGTTGTATTTCCTGTAAAATGCAATTTTACAAAAAGAAAATACGATTTTACAAAAAGCTACCGAGCAAAGCTCCCAGTCTCCCAGGTACTGTAATATAATGCACGCAGCTATCCGCTTATACCTATATCGTGCATATGATTTTACCCTCTATTTAAATTGAGTGAGATTAATATTTATTCACATTATAAAAGTCCTCCGCGTCGCGTTTTTAGTATAACCACGATACGCCGAACTTCGATATTTTACGTGAAGCGACTGCCATCAGACCTCCACAACTCTACTAGGCGATATCGAAGTTCTGTAGTTAGACCAGGATGTCGGACTTTTTAGGGCTCCAACTACCCGTAACGAATGCCACAGATGTTTCTATGGCATCCGGGACCGACGGTTTAACGTGCTCTCCGAGGCACGGAGGGGTCTCAATATATTAAGAATGGTCACCCATCCTAAGACTGACCTGAACCTTGTAATGTGCTAACCTACTTGGTTACCACTTAGCCACGAGCCTCGGAGGATGATTATGAAAGTGCTATATTCACACAAAAAAAGTTAGTCGCTATGTAATAGTAGTAGATGTACTGTAGCTGCATAACCTCTTAAATAATTGATGTTTAATAGTAAATATTTTTTATATTCTATTAACGGATTCTATAGGTCATTACATTACCGGCAAAATACTATTTATAACACATATGGAACAGTAAAAAATTCATAGTTTCGTGTGATTTAAACTCTGCCATTTCGGGACACTTTTTCTGTGATGTCAAAGACTACAAGTGTTTGATTCTTTATTGTTTATGAAAATAAAAGTCATAAAACCTGCCTATTATTATTAAAAGGACAGAATAACTTATTTTCAATATTGAATTGTGGAGTAAAATCGTAAAGTATAACTAAGTATAGGTACTCGTGGGAGAGCCATGCTTCGGCACGTATGGGCCGGCTCGACCCGAGTGATACTACGGCCTTACTGAAAACCGGCAGAAAAACAATGTTTGTATTACTTTTCGCCGAGTAAGTGTGGTTACCGGAGGCCCTAACCCTTCCCTCTCCCTCTTTTGCCCCCTCTTCCCCTAGTCCCACCTTAAAGGCCGGCAACGCACTTGTGACTCTTTAGTTGCAGGTGTCCATGGGCGGCGGTAGTCACTTACCATTAGGTGACCCGCCTACTCGTTTACCCGCTATACCATAAAAAAAAGAAATAGAGGTAAAATTACAATATTTCTGCAATCTAATTATGACAACCCAAAATATGATGACATGTGGTGTGTTTACAAAGATTTTATATCCAATTTGGCTCAAGTATAGTATGGAAATTGAATCTGAAACATTTGATGCAAAGGCATTCAAAGGAATGTGAACACTCTGTTATGACAACAACCACGGAGTTGCATTTACTGGCTATGTTCAAGTCCTACATACTCAAATAACATAATTATAAAATATCTTTCAATCTGCTTAATCAACAGATCACCCTATATATAATGGTCTTTTTAACCGACGAAAAAAAAGGAGGTTCTCAATTCAACCGTATTATATTTTTTTTTTGTTTTTTTTTTTTTTATGTCTGTTCAGCCCTCACTCCGTTATTAATGAACCGATTTTGATTATTCTTTTTTGTTAGGTATACCTCAAGGGTGGTCCCATGTCAAGGAAGTCATGATCTGATGATGGGATCCTGAAAAAATTGAGACAAACCCTCGAAAATTGTAGGAACGAATAGTGTTTCTGTTTACTTTTCATTACTTTATCAGGTATTTGCGTTTAGAAATCATCACATCATGTAGCTGAGCTGATGATGAAAAACCAAAAAAATAAAAATCTTTTTAACAAAAAATTAAACCGACGAAAAGAACTAAAAAGCAAAAAATAAATAAACCTGAAGTATTGAGCTTATTTACATAAACTATCAAATTTTAAAATGAATAAAATGATTAATTACTTACGTAGGTACATATAAAATTTTGATAATTAATCAGTTTGTTG
Organism: Callimorpha dominula; assembly: GCA_949752705.1. Taxonomy (NCBI): domain Eukaryota; kingdom Metazoa; phylum Arthropoda; class Insecta; order Lepidoptera; family Erebidae; genus Callimorpha; species Callimorpha dominula. Next base: position 16,324,180 of record OX456997.1, read on the forward strand.
TTTGGAGCCGACTCAAAATAAGTTTATATAAAATTTGAAAGTATATGTAAATAAGCTCAATACTTAAGACTTAAGGTTTATTTATTTTTTGCTTTTTAGTTCTTTTCGTCGGTTTAATTTTTTGTGAAAAAGATTTTTATAATAGAGGTTATAGCGAAAATTTTTCATAAAAACCTGTCAGTCGTAGGACTGCATGTCAGAAGTGAAAACACATATATACTTATATCCCAAACACACACATGTATAATTATGTATCTGACCGTGACGGTCACGCGAGTTCAATGCTATTGCCAAAAAGTGCCCAACGTGCCCAAAGAAGTTTTGACTCCAAAAAGCTATCACTCGCATTTAATAGTAATAATAAATCATTTATTCACTAGAATGTAGTTACATATTGGTGTTTATTTTGTGTTTAGATCTCTCACATTCTTCCATTACAATGGTGTGTAAATACGTAAATTCATATATTTTACAAAATTCGAAGCAAGTCCTTGGTTTATTATTAAAATTGAAATGTCAAATAAAGTATTACAAATAATGTCAAACTAAATATTAAAGTAACACGTATTGAGATTAAATTATAGGTAATTATGTGTAATTAAATAAGTAAATTACATAAATAACATTAATTAAATGAGGTATTATCTTTAAATGTCATAAATTCATTTAAATTATAAAAAGATTTTTCAATTAGCCACTGTGTTAAATTTTTTTTAAACAAAGATAGCGGTAGTTCTTTGTATTTATTTGGTAGCTTATTATATACCTTTATAGCCTTTACATAAACATTTCTCTCAAATATATCTAAACGGCACCGAGGACAAAGAAGTTTAAATTTATTCCTATCATTTCTACCTAATGTTTCCGAACACATATTAAAGTATTGTGGGTGCCGTTTTACAAAAAAGACAAGAGTTCTCTAATATACATGCAAGCCAAAAGGGAGAATATGGTATTTATGAAATAGTGGTTTGCAACTGTCTGTACACCAGGCTCCGCAAATAGCTCTTACGCATTTCTTTTGCACCCTGAATGCTTTTTCGATTTCTACTGAGTTTCCCCATAATAAGAAACCATATGAGAGTACCGAAGATACATGAGCATGGTAAGCAGTAAGTGCTGCTTTCGTAGACACTGTCTGACGCAACCTTTTAATGGCATATATAAATTTCTAAAGTTTGTTGCAAACGTATTCTAAATGTGCCTTCCAGTTACAGTTTATGTCAATAATTACACCTAAAAATTTCCCAGTTTCTACTTCTTCTATTTTTTCATCTCTATAGTTCACATCCAGATCAATATGTTTGCGTTTGTAATTTTAGAACTGTAACAATTAGGTTTTATTAACATTTATTTTTAGATTATTGTTGTTTAACCAATCACTTGTTTTATTAAGTGTAAGATTTATTTCATATTCATATGTTTCTCTATTTTCACATCTGATAACTAGTGTCGTATCATCCGCAAATAGAATAGTTTTATGGCGTGTGATATTGGGAAGATCATTGATGTACATCAAAAACAGAAATGAACCTAACACGCTGCCCTGGGGTACGCTGAAATTATTCAGTTTAAAGGTTGATTTATTTGAGATTTTTTCATTATTTTGTATTTTGGTAATTTCAACACATTGGTAGCGATTTGTTAAGTAGCTTTTTAACCAGTTATTAGCCACACCCCTAATGCCATATTTTTCTAATTTGGAGAGAAGTAGTTTATGATCGACAAAATCAAAAGCTTTGCTCGTGTCAAGGAATATAGCCAAAACGGGTATTCCGTTATTAATAGACTCTGTAACTAATTTTATTAAATTGAAGCATGCTAACGAAGTCGTGCTATTTGCCCGGAAACCAAATTGTTCATCTTTCAAAATGTTTTCTCTAGTAACGAAATCAGATAATCTTTTCAGCATAACTTTCTCGAAAATTTTTGACATGACAGGTATCAAGGTAACTGGTCTATAATTGTTCATTTCTGTTACATCCCCTTTTTTAAACAATGGTTTTACAATTGATGTTTTAAGTTTCTCGGGAAACGTTAATTCCTGTAACGACATGTTAATAATATAGCTCAATGGCTCACATATAAATCTTGCACATAAATTAATCATTTTTGTATTGATTTCATCAGTACCAACAGCATTAGTATTATTAAGACTATTGATTACGTTCAATATCTCTAATGGGTCTGTTGGGTTTAAAAATATTGTTTTAAAATTATTAATGTCCAAAGTTTCATTTATTGAGTCGGTATTAAATGTGAAGTCATAATTATTAGTCAAATTAATGTAAAATTGATTGAATATTTCACTGATGTCTTTTGCGGTAGTAAATAATTGCTTATTGTACAGTATTTTGTCGATTTCATTGTTCATATAAATATCTCCAACATTGTGATTGATAATTTCCCATATTGCTTTACATTTGTTTTTTCTTTTATGAATATAATTTTATAATTTCTTTATAATACATAAGGTGCTTCTTTTTATTACTTCCGACTTGTTTAGATTTTAAATAAAGAATCCTTTTTTAATACTACACTTCCTTAATCCTTTTGTTAGGCATGTATTATTATTTATTTTATTGTTTTTCTTTATTCCGAACATGGAAAAACATAAATTAAAAAATAGAACAAATAAATTGTGAAATTCTTCAAAAGCTTCATTTACGTTGGATCTTTCATAGATATCTGAAAATGTTAATGAAGATATGCAATATAAATTTTTTTCAACATTTTGTCTGCTAAAGTCCCTAACATTTTCATACCAACTGCGTATCTGATACTTTTGTTTACTTTTATTGTTAAAGTTTGCCCTGTCTCATGGTCTGAAAGGCCTAAATGGTGAATTTCTGATTTGGTGTTTTTTAGATTGCTGGCAATTTGATCTAAACAAGCTTGCTGTCTGGTCGGCGACTTAATATGCATTTCCATGCCAAAATTTTTTAATATGCTTACTAGTTCCTTGCAACCCTTATTTGGTTTAAGGATGTCAAGGTTCCAATCACCGCACACAATACACTTTTTTGATCTGTTTGAGACTCTCATCAGTAGGTTCTCCATTCTTTCAATAAAAATGCGAGAATTACTAGTAGGGGTCCTATATATACATTTAATTATAATTTAGATAGATATGATTATAATAGAAATCTAGATGCGTAGATAGCTAAGAAGAGCCGAGTAACGTCCATGACAGTATAGGTATATAGATATACTAAAAACGCTGTGATATTTGGTTATATACGAAAATAAAAAAATAAATAAAATATTATACGGTCGAATTGAGAACCTCCTTTTTTTTTCGTCGGTTAAAAAGGCACAAGATGAAAGTTACACTTTAGATGTTTTATTAGTACTGTGAATAATTATTAAGAACTTTATGTAAAAAGCTTTGTATACATTGTCTTCTGGCACTTTTCAGGATTACAACGTGTTTTATAATTATAGACTTTACTTGGCACTATGTAACGAAAATTACCTTGAGCCCCTGACTTGTTTTGTTGTTTTCTGTTAACATCACTAAGAATTTAGTTTCTTACAAATTCAAATGTCTTTATTTGTGAGACAAAGGTACATTAATGGTCTTACAGTACATTTAGGATATATAATACAGTTCTCAATGTCCTACCAATGCAATTGGTGTACAAATACTTATTTTATTTCTAAACAATATAAAATATTTTGGTTTTAATTATTTAGCCGCTGTCAAGAACTCTGTAACTGAATAAAAACATCTCTCAAGTAAGCATTCCTTTAGGATTATTATGAATTTCTTATATGGCATCTCTGTTATTTCTTTCGGTATCTTATTATATATATATCCACACATTACATTACAGTTCTTTTTATATAATGAAGTTCTTGGAATTCTCGGTAATACTATTCTATTTGAATCACGAGAATTTCTCGGATAAATATCTTTAGCACAAGTAAAAAGGTTTTTATTAAGTTTTACAAATTTGGCACATTCAAATATATACATGCACGGGAAAGTGAGTAAATGTAGCTTTTTAAATAAAGGCTTGCATGACATCCATGGAGCTACCCCACAAATTGCTCTTACACACTTTTTTTGAACAATAAATACCTTATTTATGTCAGTACTATTTCCCCAGAGTATAATACCATAGTTTAACACTGAAGCCATGGAACGCGCTAAGGACAGATTGTAACTAACATTGATTTCTTTACAAATATATAAATAGAACAAAACATGGAACGTTTAGCATTTGCGCAACGGACTTTCCTGTTTCTCAGAGCTAGAACAAAGTTACATAAATACAGTACAGATGAAGGCCAATGATTAAAAAAAATAGTTGCTATCACAAAAGACTATTGACAAAAAGGCAGACGACGTTGATTCCACGTTGATAATGTGATTCTATTTTGGGTGGCTGAGTATGAAATCGCCTTGTTACATTGTAGTTACAAAATTATACTCAAAAGATATCTACATATATTAAGTGTGTGGGTGGAATAAAAAATTTGCTATCGTCAAATAGATACTTATTATGTAAATACACTGTGTATGTACTATTGTTAAAATCAGAAAAAAGTACATACAAAGTAATATTTCTTAGTTCAATATTTAAAAGTCAAGTATATACTGAATGTTTAACTTCAAATCCTTATTCCTTTCAAATAAACATGTTTTCCTTTAAAATTATTTAAGAGTTCAGTTTTCAGACAAAACAGCGCATAGACAACCAACTGCAAACTGAATGCAAAAGTCCGTAAATATGAAACTACAAACCAAATTGCACATAAGATAACTTATTGGTACAATTACCAATGATTAAATACACTATTTGGTTAAATTATTATCTGCTCTAATACCCAATAGTAATAATAATAACTAGGTCAGTAGGTACATTGAATAAGCAGAATTCAAGCTAAAATTTCAAAATGATCTCCATTAACATTGAGGTAGGCCCTCGTAACTGTAAATCACGAGAAAACCAATCAAATTTTATTTTCTTTTAAAATAATGAAACTTAAAGGTTTTTGTGTAAATGATTGCAATGTATGAACATAAAAGTCACATGCCATTACTATATAGGAAGCCGTTTATGATTAAAGTTTGTTATATATTTTAAAAGAAAGGTTAGAAAGAACCAATCAAAATTCGCTTGAATTCAAATATCGTACTTACTACCACATTTTTCTTAAACATTGTTAAGAAGTGGATGGTTTGTCGAAACGAAAGACATCAAAATATCTGACAAATACAGGAACAAATGTACATATTATCTTAACTGTCAAAATAAAAATCTATAGATAAGAATCTTACACGGACATCATAAAACCCTTAAAATCTATCTAAAACCATTAACATTAACAAAAGTTCATTTTAAACGAGTTGACGAATAAACAAGATGCCAAGTATTTGCTACTTTGGATAACTTTTCAGCAAACTTTTTAGTAAATTAAGCTTTTCTTCCATCTATCCGGAATTTCACACCATTATGAAATAAGTGTTTTATCCCAATGGGTATATTTTTTTTTCATCTAGATATATGTTTTGCATATTTTAATAGCCTCTTTGTTGTAGTTCTTCTTTGTTGTTTGTGGCAATCTCAATGACTTTTTCAATTGTTGGTAGTAACAATAACATTTACTTAAATAATCCAACAGTATATACGAGTAGGATGGGCATATACCACCTTGGAAAGAACGCGTTCATTAAGAACATACGATTTGATTTTGATTTGATTTGATTGATAGCTATCGTTGCTGAGGTGGAACAAAAACCATCAAAACAGTCTGGTTATGAGCAATACGCGATCAAGATGTTTATCAACCCTAAAATAGCAACTTTAAAAGAACATTTTTTTAACTGTATTTTTTACGATTTTATAGGCTCTATAAAATTTCATAATGCATTTCGTAACTTTAAATAGCTATTTTTTAAACAAATAAATGTTACGAATATGTACAAACTGTTCACGGATAAAATATTAGTACAAATTAGTTTTTATATCTTAAAAATGTTTCAAACGTCAAAAATATTTTAGTTTTATTGTAGCTTAGGTATAACCTAATTTAATATTGAATACTGTTTCAGTTTTGGTATGAACAAACCCGAATTATACAATGCATCAAACGAGTTGCAGAGAAAAGCTGTGCTCATGTGTCTAAAAGAGTACTCACACAAAATCAAATGGAACAAAATTGAAGACACAGCCATCGACCTAGGATGTGGCGACGGAAGTGTCTCTGTTGTTGTCAAGAACTTTGCACCTTACAGTTACAAGAAGTTCGTAGCATGTGATATTAGCGAGAAAATGATTAAATTTGCTACTAAGCGTTATGTCGATGAAGACATCACGTTTAGAGTATTGGATGTAGGAGGAGAGATACCTGAGGACATGAAAGGAGCATTCAATCATGTGTTTTCCTTTTACGCACTACACTGGGTTAGAGACCAAGAGTAAGTTTTAATAAATAGTTCTACTTTTTAAGAGCAATGGTGTGGTCACTGGTTAATGGTATAGGCCGACTGCAATTCCTTAGTTCTATTGATCACAAGGGAGGTTATCTTTTTCAGAAAGTTTAAGCCCGGTTTACTGGAAAGACTGGTATGTCTTCTGTGACCCTCTTCTGTTTCTCTTTCCTCAGCACATTTGGCAAACATCCTTTCCTCTTAAAGCATTCAACGAGATACTTTAAACCCCGAAAGCGACAGCTGTAGCATCCACGCTTAACACTCCACTGGAGTATAGAGTGCAGGGTCCTCTTAATAGCGCCTACAGCCATGGCACGCTGATGTTGGGTAACATCATCGTGCCATGGTAATAAAAAACAATATTTTTTACACAATAATAATAAAATATTATTTTTAATAACAACACTTTTTACAGGAAAGCGTTCAGAAACATTCATATACTGATGTCAGACGGAGGTGACTGTTTTATGGCATTTTTAGCAAGTACCTCGATATACAGTATTTATGCGGCTCTTGCACACAATCCGAAATGGAAGTCTTGGCTCAAAGATGTGAACATATTCATTTCTCCCTACCATGAAACGAAAGTATGTACTGAGTTAAATTGTCGTAAGACGTCGCAAATTCGATCGTAGAGAAAAACATACATGTCTTGAATTTTATTACTTATTAATTTAAAAGAACTAATTAATTAATGGTTATTACCTTTACTATAATTATTTTCGATGATAGAGTATGTGATGTGAGAACCGTAGTCGCGAGTCGGCGTTTTAAACACATAAGCTCTAAAGTGTATAATAAAATCAATCACACCCTCCATATTTATTCTCTATGGCCATAAACTAAAAAGGAAAATTGAAACTTGGCTAAAATCTCTTGATTATGATGCAACAGAAAAACTTGTGACAGCATAACATTTCACATTAACACACACACTCACACACACATACACCCACACAACACACACACACACACACACACACACACACACACACACACACACCGCACACACACACACACACCGCACACACACAACACACACACACACGCACATATGAGCAGATATCCATACATTTAGTACTTTACCTCATTATTTTAAATATTGTTAGTACTAAGAAAACTTTGTACAATTTCATTTAATTACTTTCTTAGTCTTTATCTGGAACAACCTACCTCCCACCAGGAGGGGGGCGTTGGTAGCTGTGCCATAGTTTTATACTTTTGCAGCTATCATCGTTTCCATTTTGTTTTAGTATTGTATTGGTTTTTTGGTTCCAAATAAACGTTTTTATTATTATTAGTTACTTCATAACATTAATGCAAGATAAGATTAGTTAATATATTTTATACTAAAAGAAAATCCGACGAAATAATAGTCATGGCCGTTCCACACCAAAACTAGTTCACGTGCTTTACCATGAATTTCAGTTTGCTCTGTAGTAGAATGAATTTGGTTTGTGATAAAAATGCAAAAATATTAATCAATTTAAATCACATCTTCCTGCACTTTTCCCAATCTTAGTTGGGGTCGGCGTAAAGTGTAACATTGCAAAGGGTTTTGGCTTGTTTCTTTTATGGCCGGCCGTCTGCCTGACCCTCCTTGGGCGTGTGATCGTTTTCAGACGGGGTCTGCCTGACCCTCCTTTGGCATGTGATCGTTTTCAGAAGGGACAAAGGCAGAAGGTAAATTGGTGTAAGGAAAACGGATTGAGCGAGGGAGCGAGAGAAGGGATACCACAAGTCTCTTATGGGGAAACGGTACTGAGCCTGCAGTAGCTCATAGAGGCCGGGGTCACATACCCGTATGTCCGTCCTGTGATCTAAACGGCCACTAGGACAGGAACATCAACTGTCCACTATTACATTATTTAATTTAAATATTGTTTGGATATTCAACTGTAACGAATACCTATAGTTTAATCTACGCCATAACATAGATAAAAAGTAAATTTGACGAACATACACTCGAGAGCGGTCACATAAAGATTACGAATCCAGGTCACAAAGAGATACCTGAAAACTTCAGAACCTAAAAATGCTAGCTTAGTAAAATAAATTGTGTTTAATAGACAATTAAATACTTTTTTATGAGTATACATTTAGATTCGTCTGAGCACGTAACTCTTCACCAATCGTCAACACTTCAATTTATGTGGTGCCGGGCAGATGTTAGTTAGCTGTAGTATGTTAGCTCCAGGTAAGGGCCGTTTGCAGGACTAAATATTTTTCGATTAGTTTCAGCAAGTCGTCATCTTACAGTTCATGTACTTAGGTTACTTCTTCCGAGGCTTCGAAACTGATTTGTAAGTTCAGTTCCGTTCAGAGAAAGCGAATTCGAAGCATTGTTTTGACCAAGTATCGATCTTTCAATGCTGTGATACACCTCGCCCTGCCTGTTCCTGGTCTGCGTTGGTTAGAGCCGATATCCTCGTAATGTTGGAAAACTCGTTGGACTGTGGACACCAACCGTTCCGTATCACACTGACTCCGGCCGTTTTCCAGCATTGTGAGAATTCTGATGCATTCTTCACGTTCCATTTACAAAATTCTCATATGATTTTTTAAATTTATGATAAAATAACGTTATGCCAACTAAGAAGTTTTATTACTTTCATTTAAGGAGTATTTAATTGTCTATTAAACACAATTTATTTGACTAAGCTAGCATAATTAGTTTCCGAGATTTTCAGGAATCTTTATGTGACTCGGATTCATTGCTCTCGAGTGGACTTAAGATCGACTAAACTTAAAGTGCTCGTCACTTTTTCGTTGCCACGCTCAATACCTAGATCTTTGCAGTATACATAAGTAGTCGACGCGTGCGACTACTTTCGTGTAGATACGAAACGGTGAAAGAATGATTATAACCAATTTAAAATATTAGGTATCCAGTATTGTATATTTTTTAAAAAGCATATACGCGATTATTTTAAAACTAGCCACTCTACATCCTCCACTTTTTGATTGTTATAAGAACGAAGAACACTCTACAGTTTAGACTCTAGTAATTAATACACAAAGATAGTTTACTAGCGTACTAAGTTGATGATTACATACAATACAATATTCTTTATTGAACACCATAAAACAATTTACAATATTTAAAATAAAAACAATTTAGGGTACAAACGACGGTCTTATCACTAGTTGCAATTTTTTACAGACAACCTTTATTACAATGTGTCACAAGTTATTGGTATTGGTATAGGGCTCTGTTTTCGCATTTAGACTCGTAAGCGGTCCATTATGCGTCTAGGTAGGCTGACTAGTTGAGCCAGCCTAGCTCTTTCCAGAAGCGCAGAAGCCTCCTGGGAAATTCATAGGCTTCTAGGAGCGACCTCGCTCCCGCGAGGATACTTGCCCGTTGTGTGGCCACTCCCTCGCACTCCAGGACAACGTGGGCGACCGTTTCCTCCGCGTTGAGACAGCCTCTGCTTAGAGGGCTGTTTGTCGCATTGATGGTGAATAGGTGTCGATTTAGGGCCAGATGGCCCGTAATAGTTCCTACCACTATTCTGATGTCAAGTCGGTTGAGACTGAGCAATCTGCAAGTCAAACGTAGTGAAACCTTCGTCAGCACCAGTTTGGATTGTCTACAGCTAGGTGTGTCGGCCCAGCGGTTGTTGTGTGCTTCCCGAGTCCGTTGTCTTACCCATGAGCGCAGGTGACTAAAGGGAAGTGGCAACAGTGTAGTTGGACCTGCTACTGACGTTGCAGATCCCCTCCTTGCCAGCTAATCGGCGACATCGTTCCCGAGTGAGTCACTATGCCCCTTGATCCATTGGAGAATTAGCCTGTTGTCGGAAGCTAGACGTTCCAGTGTCTGGTGACATACTTATATAAGACCGGAGTTCATGGTGTTATATATATATATATATATATATATATATATAATATACATTGCCCTCAAGGGCTTTTAGGACGGCTACACTGTCTGACAGTATGCGGATGTTATACTCCTTTATACATCTTGACATGACCGCGGTAGCGGCGTAGATTATCGCAACGCACTCGCATTGAAATATGGAGCTGTGCTGCCCTAACGCCAGTGATATTGTTATGTTCTCGTCTTGTGAGAAAATTCCGGCTCCAGTCCCTGTCCTCATCTTAGAACCGTCCGTGTATATTCGGACTTCATTTATGCCAGATTGATCTCGGTCGTTTTCATATAGCTGTATTCGGTATCTCCTTTCGAAGATGTGTTGTTTGGGGATCTTATCGCATAGGGCAGCTATCATTGGTTGATATTTCACTAATTAATTCCATAGTTTGGAATGGGGACCCCCTCGGTTGTACCACAGACCCAGGTGTTTGAGTCTGATGGCTGCCACAGCTGCTTCCTGCTGTATAAATAGGTGCTAGGTCTAGAGCTACTTCCAGGGCAGCTGTGGGAGTCGTGCGCGATGATGAGGCGCGAGGATGCGTCGTGAGGATGGTCAGGTCGTCTGCATAGCCCACTGTGAGGAACTTGTGGTCATTGAGCTGAGTAATGAGCTCATTGATTACGATGTTCCACAGGAGAGGTGAGAGAACTCCACCTTGCGGACACCCTCTGGCCGCCACCCCTCTTGTTGTGTTATTCACAGTAAATTGTATGGCTCTGTGTCTGGGCATGCTGTCGATCCACCCGGCAATTGTGGGATCGACCTTATGTCTTAACAGAACTTGGCTAATACTGGTGAAGTTAGTTTTGTCGAAGGCACCCTCGATATCGATGAAGGTTCCTAGGGTAGACAACTTGTTTTTTAGATTGCCCTCTATGTATGAGACTACTTGATGAAGGGCAGATTCTGTTGATTTGCCCATTGAATAAGCATGTTGGTTGGGGTTCAGAGGGTAGGAACCGCTTCTTGTAGTGATGTAGGGCCTACTTATATGCTTCCCAATGATGGTCTAATCTGGAATTTTTTGCTTTATTGAACAACTTTCTAACCTCACGACGTTGTTTCTCCAGTTCCGGTTCCCACCAGTGTTGTTTACTGCGTGGTCCAGTTCTTCGTACCGAAAGTGGGCATGTTTGTTCAAAGCAGGTGATTAGGGTGGTTGTAAGGTTATCTACGTGTTTATCAATATCCGCTGTGGTGCCGTGAGCAGTCGGCAGATCGGTCTTTTCCAACCTTTCCGCGGTGACTAGCCCATACTTACGGACGTCTATCTTACGAGGATTCCGTCGGGGTTCAGGCGGTATGAGAGTCATCTTCAGGTCAAATTTGATCCACCGATGATCCGAGCAGGACGCCTCATCTGAAACATGCCAGTCCGAGATGTGTCGACGCGTGCTCACTGGCTAGTGTTAGATCTATGATTGTTTGGGCTCTCGATATGACGAATGTCGGCTCTGAGCCGGTATTAATTACGTTTAGCTTAGTAGTGAGTAGAAAAGAAGCAAGTTCCTTACCTCGTTGGTTATTGTTCTAATTACCCCATAGCACATGGTGCGCGTTGGTGTCAGCGGTGACGATCAGCTCTAGTCTCTCTCGCTAGCAGTAGCTTGCAAGTGCGGCCAGTTCCGGGGTGGGCATGTCTGCGTCGCCCGGCAGGTATGCGGACGCCATCACCACTTCTGGTAGGCCTGAAGAGGGTTCTTTGCGTCTGATGGTAGTCAAATCTCTGGAACAGAACTCGGTCATTAAGGTGGTGTTCGCGTGTTTCGGTGTAAAAATACATGGTCGCGGTGTACGCGTGTTATCAATGGTCGTGTTGAGAAGTAGTTTACCTCCAATGTTGTTTAGACCGCAAATCCTGCCCTTCCTAATCCACGGCTCCTGGATTAGGGATACGGTCATGGTGTTGACCTCCTCCTTCTGCGAAGGCTAGCCGTTGCAGTTTGGCTGTGCTGGAGGTAGATTTGTGTGGCGTTAAGGTTAGGGGGAGCTGACAGCGCCATCGTCGCTATCCAGCATTGTCTCGTCCAGATCGCTGTCCGCCTCTCCGGAGAGGCATTTCTCAGTGTGACAAGTTATTAAGATCCTTGATTTCTGTTTATTTCTCTTAATTCAAAGTGCATTTTTATTTCATTCGAAATTTGAATCAATAATAACATTAATAAATAAGCACGACTTAAAAGAAATACTTATTTCATTTATGTTACTTGATGTGTTAATAACTCTAAATTTTAATTTACAGAACCCAGAGAAGAAAGTAGCAGAAATAATGGAAAAATGTGGTTTCAAAAATATTGATGTAACTTGCAAAAAACTGACAAATAGATTTGAAACGGTAGAGGCACTTAAAAGTAAGAACCTAACGTAAACTTATATGTGTATAAAGTTACCTAGGTACTATAATTGTCTAACATATAAATAATGCTTCTTTTTCAGACACAGTGAAATCCGTGGAGCCATTCGACATGCCAAACGAAGTATTTGACGAATTTATACAAGATTACATAACCGTGGGTCAAGAAATTGGGGTATTAAATATCAATACCAATGAAGAAACAGCAACAACATCAGTAACTTACGACTATGCACTTTTAGTTCTAAGTGCGAACAAGTGATTTTTTTCTTATTATTCTACAGGTATTACAGGTGTCGCGGGAGGCTTCACAAACATTCAAACAACGGACCCAAAGAACACCCAGACTCGGGACAACTATTTGTGGATCACACAAATTTTTGTCCCGTGTGGGATTCGAACCCACAACACTCGGCGCGGCGGCGTAGTGGCGAGGTGACCACTTAAACCATTGCGCCATCCGTGCAGTCGTATAATTGTTAATGATATAGATTAGTTAAAAAAAGCATAGAATTGGGAGTTTCGATCGTAAAATTTAATAACATTTTTGAAGATTGAAATTTCAAATATCGGACAACGCAAAAACAATTAAACTTCCTTCGTAGTCAGAAACTATTTCCGTTTTAATCAATTAAGCACCTCAATGTTTTATCGCTCTGATTTTTGTTTTAAAACAATTAATTACAATACTATTCTGTTATCGCTAGCTATTGCGTACCGATTATTTTAAATGTAAACTGTAGCTCTCAAGCCAGTTTTATGAACTTAAACTTTTAATATACCTACTTAGTTCTGGTATAGACTTCCACCGCCCCGCAAATCTTGCCCATAACTAGCTAAGTGCAGCTTTAGGATCACTGTCCGCTTTTAAGTGTCGTAGCGTGATATTACTTACTTCCTTAATAAATCCGAATGGTAGTTCTAATGATTAGCGCGTTTAAACAAACAACCAAACAATTCTTCAGCTTTATTAAAAAAGTAGGTCAGTTCAGTCACAGAATACATAATAATATCAGGTTCAGTTAGAAACTGAGTACTGACTACTGAATTTGGCAGTTTTATAACATGGATTGCTTGTAATGTATGATTTAGGTGTAATATGTGATATATATTTTACATACTTAGTTTAAACACTTTAATGCTACATGTTTAATATCTAATCTTAACCTTAATTCTGTGTAATGCACAATAAATAATACACAGCCTAACAACCTAATGAGCAAAGACGAGCAACTCAACTCAATGATGACTTCACTCAATTAAACACAAGTTTTAATAGAAACAACATTATAAAAGGCCTCTCTGAATCCACGGCATACTTTGCGTTGCTGCTTGATAATAATAATGAGATCAGGAAAAAGTCATATTAGTGTGAACTAAGACTTACACAGAACAGATATTAAGCATATATATAAAATAATAATCTCTGAAATATACATTTAATGCTATATATACTATAAGTAATGCTAAAATATTGTTTTGTTTAATTTCATCGCTATTTTAACGATTTTTTATTTATAAATTACTAGCAACCCGCCCCGGCTTCGCACGAGTACAAGTTATAAACCTAAACCTTCCTCATGAATGACTCTGTCTATTAGTGAAAACCGCATGAAAATCCGTTCAATAGTTTTTCAGGTTATCGGGAACAGACAGACGCGGCGGGGGACTTTGTTTTATAATATGTAGTGAAGTACTTAACCAAGCTAAGTAATTAATAACATAATATATATTGGCTTTGGCAAATTGCGCAATAAAACAATTTTGCCCATCTAAAATACAAGTTATCATATTGTAACATGGTTGTATATTCTTAATTAAGTTACGTAACGACAAAGGACTTATGACGTATTTAGCAAATATACGAGTCGTAACTTTGATGGTAACAAATCTGCTTTGTTATGTGTATAATTAAATGATTTTGTATAATTAATGAGTGATCTAAATCTGTCTTGTTTTGATCTGACGTTCTATTAATAGTATTATACAGTATATTTTTTAAAATATCTATATATAATGGTAAAGGTAATAAATGAGCATTTGTTAATAATGTATATTTATTTCAAATACATATGATGATCATATTTTTAACATACTCCTTATTCTGATTGCATAACATAATATTATGAGATGTGTTGTCACCTCACCAGGGAAGCGGTGACAAACTGGCTAAAACTGGTTGCATCGCCTGGTCCCATTTCCCAGGACCGTTCGAAAGTTGTACAACATGTAGCTCCACCGTCAGGTGCAGAGAGCTCAGTTCACCTCGAACTCATAGGGGCAGAGAGAGAAAGTATAGGGAATACTAGAGCCCGGACGACGCGTAACTCGCTTGTGGCCTTTAACATTACAGCTGGAGATCGCTTTGCTCTCTTTGCTACCTCAAGTGTCTTTGGCGAGACGGAAGATAGCTAACAAAATGAGTTGGCGAAATCCCATATACTGTCGCTCTGAACTTTGAGTAAAGACATTTAGGTAGGTAGGCCTCCAGGAGCCAAGAAATATAAACCAGATCGTTGCGGTGGAAATGTAGTAAATATTTCTCCAGAGCCAGTTTGTATGGAATGAAGGTGAGCCTAATAGCTAAGGCGTCACTTCTAACATAAGCATTTAGTGTAGCTGGAGGGGTTAACAAGAATACTAGTAATGTGTGACCCACGGCCACGTTACTAGAACTGTTTCCAAAAAAAAATCCATCTAACAAAAACGCAGGCAGCCAATAATAAAGAATAGAGAATCATAATATTATAATGTATGAAATATAATATAATAACAAAATAATTTAATATATTAATAATAATAAAAAACCAAAGCGTATCATCTCGGAGCCTAGAAGCCAGTAGACGTTGCATTCAAATTCTCTGATTGGATCTCAGTATTCATGCCGTCTCGCAATAGAGCGGCATATAATATTTGTGCTAATGCTCTGCGCGAAAAGAAACATGATTGCCGCAAAACAAAATAAATTTTCGTATTTAGTTAGCAGTCCCTCCATTATTCAAACGGCCGGCGTCCGAGAAAATCTTGTACGCACTAAAAAATAATGGATGCACCTTTTGGTATATGAGTTTGTAATTGCTTTTTAGGTATTTTAGCCAGTCCTACCTCTTAGGTTCTATGAAGTTACTCTTAGAAGACTTACTGAACAATTTAAAAAAATATATATGCTTAAATATTTAATTTGCGGCAATCGATTATTGTACCGCTTCACAGCAAAGGCCTTCAAAAATTCCACTGCAACATTATCAATTGGTAATCTTTCCAGAAGAATAGCAGCATTGACACGCTGGATGACAATACTTATCCTTTGAGCCAGGACTAACTTAGTGGTTCCGTGAATTATCGAGCAAACCTTTTTTCAATTCCTTATAGGGGTATAGAGAATTATGTAGACTATTTCAGCCTTCCTTTCAAGTTCTATCAAACTGCAGATGTAGCTTCAGCTATAGAAGGAATTCGATATAGAAATAGTGGGCTGAAGTAAAATTTTATTATAATTTAAAGGTGTAACCAATTCCTAATAAAAGCTGAATACATAACTTGAGTGTTTGACATCGCAAATAGTTTACCGGACAAGTTTACTTTAAGTATATGAATAGCTTCATAAATTCGCATTTACGGGTGAGGAGAATTTGAATCAATCAGAATCTAGTTATTTTCTCTCTTCTTCTAGTGGAGCTCTCGATAAAGACTATCATAAGATACATGGCCGACAACAACACATATGTAAAACAACAACAACTTCTACGAAATGGTACAAACATCACTTGTACATTAACTGCCAGCTCCAATAGCTGAAACCTACTGATGATACTGAAAACAAACAGAATAAAACTCGTAACTACCCCTTTTAAGTTTAAATTATGATTATTTATCAACAATTTTTATTACATTTTTAATTTTTACAATATGCACTACGTACTTCTTACTACTACTACTACATCCTTCTACTCTATTTATGTATGTAACATACTTACTGTTAAATTATAAAGTTCCAAAATCTAGCGGGCCTATGCCGCAATAATTAGTAGTTAGTCAAATGCTCTTGAATTGGTACTAGTGCTAACTGCCTGCTAGGGAGTTTGATTCCAGAGCCGCCAGACCTTACTTATTTACTGACCAATAAAAGGTGTCGTATTCAGTAGTAGAAGTTTGTCGTAGTTATTTGTTGTAGTCTCCGAAGTTATGCCTACCTGCTAGCATGTTGTGTATGCATATTGTGTAATATATTTTATATATATATTACACAATATCATGAAAAAGTTTTTTTCAAAATATTGCCAAACAGTTTCCGTGAGCAGTTATTTACGCCTGACGCTTAAAAGTTTGAAAAATGAACGTAAGTTTACTTATAGTCTGAGTCTTGATTTTTATATCTGATGATTAGAGTCAATCAGACAAATCCTAGGGATCAGAAATCCCCCAGATCCGTTTAGATACATGCGCCTGCGCTCATTCTCATGGCGACATTTTATTCGTGAGAAAATAAGCAAGGTCTGGCGGCTCTGGGATCTTACTCTATGTTTAATGTTTCAATATATGTAGGCATGGTGTTATGGTTGCGAGTGTTGCAACACCTTTCTTAATAATATCAAAGTACTTAACAGTAAACTTTGTTGATATTTAAATTTAAAAATAGCCGTTAGTTTTTATAATCACTTTCTTTTTTAAGTGGTTCTTATCGTGTCTTTCTAAATGTGGATGTAGTATTTACGCACGAAGTTTGATATTATCATACAATACTTAGTTGTAATTATGAAATTTCATTATCTTTGTTTAATTGTCTTTCATTTGTCCTAAAAGAAAAAAACCCGACAAGTGCGAGTCTGACACGTGCACCGAGGGTTCCGCAAGCAAACAAACTTGTATTTAGATGGTACGTTCTCTCTCGGGAATCAATTTATTCTCGAAGACTTTTGCCAGAATTTTCGAAAGACAAACTTAACTTTGCGGTTGCCAAATGACAAAGTCAACAATCCAACCGCAAAATATAATTTTGTAATCACAAAAACTATTTTTTTACGTAATACTAGCTGCGCCTCGCGATTTTACCCATGTAAGTCCCGATCCCGTGCGAATATCGCGATAAAAAGAGCCTATGTGTTAATCCAGGTCTCCAGCTATCTACATACCAAGTTTCATGGCAATCGGTTCACTAGTTTTGGCGTGAAAGAGGAACAAACATTCATACATCCATACTCACAAACTTTCACGTTTATAATATTAGTAGGATAACAACAAATTAATAACTTTCGGATTTTTTACTTTTTTCATTTCCTTGTGATATCAGACCTTGCTTCCTAAGAAACTTCATGATTCTAGGTCAATGGGAAGTACCCTATAGGTTTTGATTTACAAATATAAGGCTGAAGAGGCCATATCTTTTGATTGCGTTGACTTAGAAACTAGATTTTCTCACAGCTTTAAGGGACCGCGGACTTATGTATTTAATATTAATTTCAACTTGATGCGTTCATGGGTTCCTGAGAAAAAGGTCTTGACAGACAGACAGTCGGGCAACAAAGTGATCCTATAGGGGTTCCTTTTTTCCTTTTGAGGAACAGAACCCTAAAAAAGAACAATGCAATAAAAAAAACTGCTGTCTTCAGGTAGGTAGCTGTACACCCCCCCCCCCTCCCGCCCGCCCCTCCCTGGCTTTAGCAAGCTTACGTAGTACTAAGGTAATTTTGAATCAAATTTTTATTTGCTTCCTCCTCCTGAACCTACAAAAACAAATTTTACCATTCCCTGGGAAGACAAAAACAATTTTTGCCCCCCTCCACCCCTGGATTAAAAGCTGGTTACGCCCATGGCTGTCTTCCATCATATTCCACTTACGATATGTACTGGCTATCCCGCGCTTACCCAAAATGTAAGGTAAGGTTTCCTTGCACTTACTCCCATTCACATAATAGTTATATTTGGTTGGTACTCAAATGAGAGAGAAAGCTTATGTACTACAGTGATGTCTGTATATACAAAAGTATTACCTTTATCTCTCCTTAAGAGAGACCTTACTACATCATAAACCCTCACAATCTAATCTTTCTCAGCCCTGTTTATAAAGAGTACGATCGTTTGTAAACGGTTCCATTATGTATGACAGTTTTTATCCTCTAAAACAGTTAGGGCCTCGTTCACCATCTCTAAGTAATGTGTTGATTAGCTAATTGTCAATTAACGTTACGTGCCAAGCAAAAGTTCTGAGTAACTTTAGTCAATTTCACAAACGAAATTAAAGCTTCGAGTAACAACTTGCAGGTTAATTGAATGATGTAACAAAACATACGTTTCAGTCGTTCAAATTTACGTCAAGTGTCATCCGTCAAACGTCATTGCGATTTGCAGTTGTCATTTGTGTGTTATTATTGTCTTTGTCGGTAGAAGCTTACGCGTGTGATTTAATTATTATTTGTTATTCAAGTCTTAGTTAGTGAATTATGATCCAGTAGCGAGATACCTTAACGTTAATAGTAGGCATGATTTTGTTGAAACTGCTTGATTTCTGATATTATATTTGTAATGGATAACATATGTACCTATTTAAAATTCACTAACTACACTACTACACTTCACTAAAAATATGGGTAATGCCACTCACCTTGGCGTTTTAGGCATGATTTTGTGTTTTATAAGGTTATGCACTTGGGTTACTGCAATCTTCGACAGACGAAATCTAGCAAAGAAATCCGTTTCATCTAGATCCGTGAAATAATCAACACGGAATTTAAATACACGCATCCTCGGCATCCTTTGCGTTGAAGAACGTTCTAATTCATCCGATTAATAATAATAATAAAATTGTATTTATTTCTCTCATCACAAAGGTAGGAACAACTTAGGAAATACAAAAACAGATCAGTCAAACTATTATTCCTTTGTGAGAGACTGGTGTCTGTGTTAGGAAAAACCTGTGTTACAGATCACCAGGCTCTCATCTCCTGGACGAACCATAGTTACATTAATTGCATTGCATGCACCAGTTTAAATTAAATGTAAATAGTTAATATAAAGACAAAAACTGTTTGTGTGTATGTGCGTGTGTGTGTGTGTGTGTGTGTGTGTGTGTGTGTGTGTGTGTGTGTGTGAGTGTATGTGTGTATGTGTGAGTGCGTGTGCGGGTGAGTGTGCACGGTACCCATCAGTATAGTTCGAATTAAATAAGCTATATTATCTTGGTGGCACAAGTAGGCTTTCTGTATCGTCATAATTTAGGTTTTGTAGCCATGTCGTTAAAACTGTTTTTAATTTAAATTTATTGAGGGAGTATATGCAAAGGATTGAATTTATTTTATTATATAGATATGGGCCTAAAAAGCAATAGAATCTATGTGATAAAGTTGTTTTATAAATTATGTCAGTTTGATAGATTTTATGTTTCCGTCTTTTCGCTGCATTAATTAAAGGATCGTAGTTGGTTAGTGAGTGAGACTTAAGAATTAAACGAAATACAAAAAGTTGCCGAACTGTATAAACATTAAACTTTTGGTATAAGTCTCTTGTGGGATACAAGAAGGGTAGGTAAAGTGCTACCTTTAAGACTGCCCTTAGGGCACGTTCCAATTTTATCAAAATAGTTTTAGCGGCACCTCCCCAGGATGTGATGCAGTACATCAGTATTGATTGACATAATGCGAGATACGTTATTTTAAGTACTTTCTTATCACATACGTGTCTTAAGTTTTTAAAGATGAAAATTAGTTTCCTGGTTCTTAAAGTTAATACATCTATGTGAGCTTGGAAGTTTAAGTTTTTATCAATTAAGATTCCTAGGTATTTAATAGTATCTACCTGTTGTAGTTCCTTGCAGGTACATGGAACAGGAGTTACATCTGGATTATGACATAGATGTGCAAATATGGGCAGAGGTGTTTCAAAACGCAATTTCTTATTTGTTAGTTGGAATGCTATGTATTTGGTCTTATCGACATTCAACGATAGGTGATTGCAATTAAGCCAATTGGTGACTCGATTCATACCCTTTTGTGCACTCTGATACGTATCGTTCCAGGAATCGCCTTGAAAAATTAGTACGGTGTCGTCAGCAAAGGTGATTATTTTTCCAGTGTTAGATATATCTAATTGTCAAAGGTCATTAATAAAAATTAAAAACAAAGTCGGCCCGAGGATACTGCCTTGTGGCACGCCTATATCTATAGGTACACCGTCTATTTGAACACACTGTGAGCAATCTGTGAGGTAACTTGCGAAAAACTGCAGTTGCATTCCACGAACACCCATTCGTTCTAGTTTATTGAGCAGTAGTGGGACAGAGACCGTGTCAAATGCCTTGGCCAAATCTAAAAATATGGCCACAACTTTTTTCTTATCATCCATATTAGTAACAATGTGATTTGTAAGCTCATGGACCGCGTCATCAATTGACCTGTTCCTGCGAAAGCCGAATTGGGAATTCGAGAGAAACTTTCTTGTTTCTAAGTAGTTAACAAGTCTATTGTTGACAATTTTTTCAACGATCTTTGAGAAACCAGGAAGAATGGATATAGGTCTATAATTATTCACACAGTCTCTGTCGCCACTTTTATGAACGGGATGAACAAGTGTTAGCTTGAATTCCTTTGGGAAGATGCCGGATGAAAATGCTAAATTACATACATAGACCAGTGGTTCGACTAAAATACTTTTATACCGTTTAATAAAACTGTTGGAAATACCGTCTAGGCCAATAGCGCAATCATTCTTAAGTTTAGATATGATTAAGTCTATTTCATAGGCATCTGTGGGACGAAGCACGAATGACTGCGATGGAGTCACGGGATGATAGGGCTCTTGAACCTTTGGCGAATTAGTCATCAGCAAGTTTCCTCCAACGATTTTTCCAATGCTTGTAAAATGTCTATTTACTGAGTTAACTGATTCTATAGGGTTATTGGTGGTTATCAAGTCTAATGCTGGGATTCTAGATTTATTAGTATACGTGATATTTTTAATGACCTTCCAAAGTTGTTTAGTATTGTGTTTAGCCTTATTAATTTCTGATATCTCATATTCTCTTTTAGCATTTTTGATTAATGAATTAGTAAAATTGCGATAACGAGTGTAGGTTAACTTATGAATTTCGTTTCTCGGATCTTTTTTTGTCTTCTGATATAATTTGTCCCTATTTCTTATACACCTTAATATCCCTTTCGTAATCCAAGGTTTTAAGATATGCTGCCGTTTAGGAGTACGCGTGATTTTAGAGCAAATATCTAACTCTCTGTTTAGGGTAGTAATAAGAAAGTTAACAGACTCATTAACATTGCCCATTGATAATATTGGACTTAAATCTATCTTATTTAGGGCCTTGTCAAGAGATTTGTAATCAACTCTTTTAATGTCTCTTACAGGTCTATGAATATTAGGTAGCATATCTAGACTAAGTATGACGCTGTAGTGGTCAGTTATAGTCGTGTGTGCAACGAAACATTTCGCAGAAAATTTGGTCTTAAGGATGACGTGGTCAAGACATGTATGAGTATGGGTTGGGATACAATCGGCAGGTAACATGCCATGTGCCGCCAAAAGATTTAAGTAATATTCAGCTCTACTGTCTTTCGATCCAATCGCAATGTCGAGATTAATGTCCCCTGTAATAATTATATTTTTAAATGCTGCTAGACTGGTTAGAATATTATTTAATGATTCTAAGAATTTTGATATGTTTTTTTCACCAGGGCGACGATATATAGCAAGAATAATAGTTGTGCTATTAATTTTTATCATAAGACAATTGGCATCCTCGAGATGTGGTTCTGATATTATATTGTAACTACTTGAAGATTTGGAGTATACCACTACACCCTCATTTTGCGTTTTATTGTTTGTTGTAGAAGTATGGTTATAACCGTCCAGCTCTGGTATATGATCGTTATTGTGAAGCCAGCATTCGGTCAATATGATTAAATCCCAATGAATATTAGAGCTATGTAGTAATGTTTCGAAGTGCGGCATATTAGAATTGATACTTCTAATATTTTGAACAATCACATTTAGAGACGATTTGACTGGATAGAGCATGTTGGCACATATATTTCTAAGATCACAGGTAAAACTGTCGGCTATTGTTAAACTATCTAATTCATAGTTAATCTGAGTGTTATTCAGATCGAAGATTTGTGTAAATAATTATTACCTTAGCGAATTTTAGGTAAGGAAATCGGTGGCGTAGATAATATTAAAATGCAAGGGGTAAGTGTTTACAGTGTATGAATATTTGATATAATGCCGTGATAAGTACATGATTAGTTTTTCAACATCGAGATTTACGTAGTTATAGTGTAATGTAATTTTAATAAGATATTGTTTACGGATTAAGCCGACTTTATATATGTTGGAGTATGTGTATAATAGTTGTGTAAATAGTTTGTCCCTGGTTTTTGTGCGTGTTAATTGTAGAAGGTTTATGTAAAAATTAAAATTGGTAAGTGAGTTAAAGCAAATTGGTATAACAATGTATAAAGTGCCAGAACGGCTAATATGTACAAAGTTGGTCTTGTAAAAAGATTTTAAAAACATATTGTAGAAACAGGATAAAAAAGTAAGTTTATATTCTAGTCATTTTTGTGAACCTATTTTAGTAACGTCATCCTCGCAATCTATGCGAATGGCTGGATGTCCTTCCTTGAGTCGGATAAAAACTTTTCCGAAAGCAGTCCAGCAGCTGGCTTGGTGGTGAGATTTCGTGAATTCCCGGGCTAAGTAAAATAGACGTCTAGTTTTAACAGTTAGATTATCTGTCACATAAACCGGTGTACAGTTTTCTTGTATTTTGAGATGACCAGTATTAATCTTTTCTTCTTTTGTCTTCACTTTATTGAAGTTGATAACAGATTTGATCAGATTTTCTTTTTGAAAGGTTGTAGTGAACTCCACTATTATAGGTCCTGGCTCCTTCTTAGTTTTAATACGGAAAATATCTCGAATTTCACTTCCTGAAATCGGGTGGTTGACAGCTTGGCTTAGGTGCAAAACATGGGTTTTGAGGTCCTGTTTTTTCTCTGGCTTAGCCAAGGGGATGTTGCGTATTTCTGAGTCTCAACGTTTTGTTTTTTAATAGTTGCCATGTCCTGTTTAATACATAAGAATTCCGCTTCTTGTTTCCTCTGTATAGTACAAAGGAGCTCTCTAAATTCAGCATTGGCTAAATCACCGTGTTTACGCTTTGGTCTCCTTGAGATATTAGAATATCCTTGTTCAATATCGGATTGCATTATGTCAGAGGCTGTGTCCGATTCTTGCGTAACAGTGATTTCATTAGGCGGAATGGGTAACGCCAAAGTAGATGAGGATTGCAGAGTTAAAGGCGGAGATCGGTTAATCGACATGATTTTTCTTTAAAATTGGTTTATAAAATATTTGATTTGTAATTCAATACTAAATGCAAAATTTTATTATATCAAGGTACTAAGTGGTGAAATTGTTATTATACGTCCGCAAAAAGAGAAACGATTACTGAGATGTGAACTTGAGCCTCTCGATCGACAGTTGATAATTCCTGAGTATTGGGCCCCTGTTACAGTTAAGGTTGATGTTGAATTAACGCTTCTGTACTGTAGATCCTCTGGTTATTAACCTCCTGGTTGTTCTGTTGTCCTGGTACTTTGTGTATTTTGTTAGAATAAAATATGTTTGTCTCTCACCCGAAGGGGCGGTGCCTTACAGGAGCTTGTGCAAGCGATGATGGTGGCCAGCCGGGCGGTGTTTGCAGAAACAATTGCACAGCAATCTCTTTGCTATTTATGCACTCCTATTATTTTAGATGATATTTTTAAGTTAATTTTATTTAAATAACGTTAGATTAAAACTGCGTGAATTTTAGCACACGTCTGCAAGATATCGAGGTCCGGAGAAGAATGGAATTGATGATCAATCAAATCAAATAAATCTATTTTTATGGTATATGCGTTAGAAACAAGCACAAAATGACAACGTGGTATATATAAAACCGTCAAGTAATCACGCTACTTGGTAGATGATGTGGCAAGTAAGTTACTGGTCGGTTAATCCTATGAGCTTGAGGATGGTGAAAGAGGCCCTTAAAGTTACACGGAAAGTTGTAAACAGGGTACTGGAATGTTAATACAATAAATACAAACAAATAACATTTAAGTGTCTGTTTATGATGTCAAAATTCTGGTTCTTTTAAGCTCATACAGTAATTTGCACGATATCTATGTCTAATAAGCTTTTAAAATGTTTGTCTGTCTGTCTGTTTTTTTCGACTAATCTCTGAAACGGGTCGACTGATTTCCACGGGAGTTTTTTTTTATGTTATGGGTTCAAACGAGCAGACGGGTCATCTGATGGTAAATGACTACCGCCGCCCATGGGCACCTGTAACTCGAGAGTCACAAGTGCGTTGCCGCCCTTTAAGGTGGGAATAGGGGAAGAGCGGGAAGACGGGAGAGGGGGATTAAAGGGAGGAGAGGGGGGAGAGGGGAAGGACGGGAATAGGGGAGAGGGAAGGGTTAGGGCGAAAAGCAATGCAAGCGTTGTTTCACTGGCAGATAGCTGGTGTTATAAGGAGCAACTTAGGCTATTTTTATTTTTGAAAAAAAAAATAGGATGCCGCGCAAAAGCCGCGCGGGAACAATATAATCAATCTCGTAAAGATGATATAATTATATTGTTCGATAATTATTATTATATTATGTAACATGTAACTCTCATTCTTTTAACAAGTTCTTTTCAAACATACCATAAAAACGAAAAGTTCACTAACTTTTTCTTCTGTTGAAGCAGAAAATGTATCAGAATGCAATTTTATTTGAACTTAGGCGCATAAATCAGCTGATTTTATTAGGGCCTTTCAAATACTTCAACCTAAGAATGCAAAATATGACCTTAGGCGTATTTCTTTAAAAGATATAATATACACAGATATAATAATTCCACATAAATTTATTTCATTAAATAGATATTTATAAATTTGTAAATTTTTTGATTAATAAAATTTTCGCACGTATGTGTGATTTTACGTTGTGGTTAATAGCAAAGCGGAACCTGGTAGTTTCCATTTAATATAGCTTTATTTGCATTTAGCAAAAGCAATTATTTAGGGTTACATAAATCAAAAGAAATAAAGGAACCCTTATAGAATCATTTTGTTGTCCGTCTGTCTGTCAGAGAGAGAGAGAATAAGAATTTTTCTCAAGAACCCGTGGATCAAGTTGAAATTAATACCAAGTACTTACTTGAAGCTGTAAATCAAAATCAAGCTTCTAGATCAACACAATCAAAAGAGATGACTACTTAAGCCAAATTTGAACATTTCGCAGGTAAATCATAACCTATAGGGTACTTCCCATTGACCTAGAATCATGAAATTTGGTAAGAAGCAAGGGATCACAACACAAGTAAAGGAAAAAAATCCAAAATTCGTTAATTTGTTGTTATTCCTGTCTGTCTGTTTATGTGTCTGTCAAGACCCTTTTCCTCAGGAACCCGAGAAGGCATCAAGTTGAAATTAACATCAAATACTCATGTGTTCCTTCCCATTGACCTAGAATCATACAATTTGGTAAGAAGCAAGATCTGATAGCACAAGTCAAGGAAAATATTCGGAAGTCGCTAATTTGTTGTTATACAAACAAACAAATAGTTTCGTCACAAAAAAATAGTGTTCGTGATTAGAAACTTATATTTTGCAGTTGAATTGTTGACTTTGTCGTACATCGCAATCGCAAAGATAAGTTTGTCTTTCAAAAAAGACTTGCAAAAGTCTTCGAGAATTGATTCCTGAGATGGACGTACTATCTAATTACAAGTTTGTTTGCTTACGGAACCCTCGGTGCACGAGTCAGACTCTCATTGGTCCGGTTTTTATTACTTATATTTCATATGAATTGAAATGATTATCTACGATGAGCAGTGTGCTTTTACTAATATCAACAACAGGCACAGAAACGATCAAGATGCAATGACCTTGCAAGTACATAAAATCAATCGACCATTGGGCATTAGAAAAATATTCATAAACTGAGTTCTGTTAAATAAAGCATTTGCAGTCACCTCGTCGCGTTTATAAAATAGAATTCAATACGGTGATGTAGGTACAATTGGCTGTGCTCCAGGGTTATTTTACATTAGGTCCCCTTTTTGTATTAACGATTTGCCTTCTTATTCCTGGATACATTTAAAACGCATCTTGGTAGAACCTTCCCGATGTATGTATAAAAATATATGAAAAAGTATGACGAAAAAATTATCATTTGCAATTGAACTTCTAAGAAAACCTAAAATTTTCGCGTAAGTCCCAATCCCGTAGGAATATCGGGATAAAAAGTAGCCTATATATTAACACAAGTCTCCAGCTATCTACATACCAAGTTTCATCGCAGTCGGTTGAGTAGTTTTAGCATGAAAGAGTAACAAACATCCATACATCCATACATCCTCACAAACTTTCACGTTTCTAATATTAGTAGGATATTGAAATAAATTTATAAATTTGCATAGGTAATGAATGTGTTAATAAAGCTTTAAATACCACGTTATTGAAGTAACACCATTGATAAAATTATAAGTATGATTACCTCCTCGGCTCTGTGGCACAAGTTAGCGCTTTTGTAAGTATTATATGAGATCGCCAGGTTCTTGTTCAATTATCGGGTTTGGTAAATTGTTATGAAGGTTTTCGGATAGTGCTTTTTTAGTATCTTTGGAATAGGCTTCCCCGGAAGAATAATAGGTTGCATTAACTAATAGCCTGGTAACAAGACTCTGCGTGCCTCTTCGAAGATTTACTCCCGGTGACTGATCTTTATTAAACACAAATTATTATAATTGTAGAACAGAATTAATTATAAAAATCTAGTAGTTCCACCAGTAATTGATTTTAATGATACTACTAACTTGAGTGCTAAAACTGGTAAGGTGATATCATAACAAAGAAAAATTTCCTATGAGTACTGATGTCAAAATATACATCTGTTTGAGCTAGTAGAGTTATTGGAAAATTCATTTTGAAATAAACAATTTTATTTACCTGACATCTACATAATTGGTGGTAACCTACGTTGTAACTACTACAAAATATACATCACATAAGTACGCACATCATAGACGACTTAGTTGTACGCAAAATCCTAACTACGACGAGTACTTACATAAAGCGTATCAAATGCGTCACTACTGTAAGACGTTTCGGAGAGACGCGTACGACGCACATATAAATCCCGCTCCCATCGCGGCTGTCCGCCAAAACCACACTCAGTACGCCGACCAAGCGCACGCGCACCTAAAAATTACGGACAAGAGAATTTAACGATATTTGACAAAGTTTAAAGTCTCAAACATACTAAGTACCATGCATAATGCCAATCTTTATCAACAAAGCAATAGCATTCAAAAACGAGATGCACTTGCATGTTTGGAGAAACACGCACCGAAAATGAAATGGAAAAAAAATAATAATCGAATCATAGATATAGGATGCGGGGATGGTACTGTTACAAATATGCTGAAGAAATATATTCCCACTGACTTCAAGTTATTAGGCTCTGATACAAGCGAGAGTATGGTGGACTTCGCTAACAAACATCATTGCAACGCGCAGACGTCTTTCACTGTACTAGACATCGCAGGCGATCTACCGGAAGGGATGAAAGGAAACTTCGACCACGTGTTTTCATTTTACGTTCTTCACTGGGTCATAGATCAAAAGTGAGTACTTTTTATTGTTAAGTTTTAGTAAGCACTGAGGCGTAACTGTGCATACCGCAACACTATTGTTAAGTAATAAAAATATGTGTGTTTTTTAAAGTAACACAGTTTAAAGATACAAAACGGGGTCGATAAATCTGTGCACTATGAAGTCTTCAGACCGGAAATTATTTTTGTCCGCACTAATTTTTATTACCAACTTAAAAATTTAAATAATAATAATAAACTAATAATTTCTGTACTCAAATTTAGAGAAGAAAAATGTTTAAACTACTAATTAACACAATTATGTACTAATTACATTGTTTATCCTTTGGCCGTTTCCGTCGAGACCCAGAGATTACATTTATTGTACAAAATTACGACCTACATCATCGGAAGACATGGTGATAATGAATGAAAAAAAGTAAAAGTTCAATATCTTCTTTCATTAAAGTTCTTAAAAAAATTGCTTAAAATCGTGTTTTTTTAATTAAAAATGACAGATCAACGCAATTTCAATTGCTTTGTCAAAAATAAAATGAAGAAACAGTTAAAATAGCTGGATAGCTATCTTATAGGTGCCAGTGTCGATTAAATTATCTCTAACTACAATGGTTACTTCTTTTTACCAAAAGTGTAAATAGCCTATTCAGTAAATTGTTTAACGTGACTTACGATTTTCGTACGAAAAGTAATGTTTAGTTCAGTGCATATAAAGCGTCACTAATTCTTCTCAATCCGAGAGATGCCCAGTAGACAAAAAGCCACGTACGCAACATTAAAATAAAAAATTATCATATAGTGTCATATTTATGTCTCCCGGCATTATAACTTTTCAGGCCAAACACAGTAAATATTATATTACAAACTAGCTGACCTGACGGACCCGTCAAAACTTAAATATTAAAAACTTCGGAAAAAAGGACATTAGATAGAGGTAAAAGTTGCCCGGAATGGCGAAATTGGGAAAAAATTGGTGTCGCCGTTCTCATCTTTAATGTTATGCGCTTAACAACAAACTGCATTTCCTTTTATTTTACCTTAAAATAATTCGTTAAAACTCCGAATTCACAGCAGTATAAAATTGTTTTTAAATCGTAATATGTAAGTACATACTCGGCCGGTTTACAAACCGTTAAAATTTATGTAAGTACTTTATGTTCCAGACGAGCTTTCAAAAATATATTCGATCTGCTAGACCAAGACGGCGAGTGTTTCATGATTTTTCTGGCTTGTAACCCAATATATGACGTCTACCGCATTCTATCACGGAACAGCAAGTGGAGTACTTGGCTGAAAGATGTAGAGAAATACATTTCACCGTACCATGACTCAGAGGTATGATATGAACCCTAAGTTACTCCTTATATCATCAGCCATCTGCCAGTCTCTGCTGTCAAAATCAATCACACCGTTTCGGAGATTAGCGGCAATAACAAAACAGATGGACAAACGTAAAAAACTAAGCATTGTTTTGGTATAAAGACCGTGTCAACATTCATATGCATTTAGTAAAAATCTGTTATGTTGATTTTACAAACAGACACTTCAATTTTATTTATTTGTGTAAAGAATACAAACATGGTTATTGTTAGAAAAAGACCTGCACATATAAGAAGTATCATGTTTAGTTATTGCCAGTATATTGTAACAAAGTACCGACTAGTGACGGTAACTATTAAATCTAGTACCTAGTACTATAAACGGTCTCAAAGATACCGCCGTATGCTGTTCAATGTTACACACTTAGTTAAACTATGTTATGTTTCTTTCAGGAACCGGACAAAGAAATAATGAAAATGATGGAGGATATTGGATTCGTTAACAATAGCGTAGAATGTAAAGACATGATATTTATGTATAATGACATGGATACTATAAGAAGTAAGTAATTTATTTAATTCACACTAAAGTTACGTACGTTTAGCAACGGTGGTCGGCCATCATATCTACCTATACAAATTTAGTAATTGTAAAATAAAACATTAAGTAATTAATTTATAAACATATTTCTAACCAGCATAGTTCTTGTAAAGAACAAGAGTTAACGTGAAATCCTTATGTGAGTTTCATTGCTAACGGTACCTGAACCTACAATTATTATTATTGCTAAGCCTAAACTTGTTCGACTCTACGTCAGACATTATGAAAAAAAAAAAAATACTTATTGACATTTAAAATCATTAAGCAGCGGGCTATGGAGCGAGCTATGCTTGGAGTCTCTTTGAAGGATACATTTCGTAATGAGATCATCCGACAAAAAACCAAAGTTACCGACATAGCTCGCAGGATAAGCATGCTGAAGTGGCAATGGGCTGGCCACGTATGCCAAAGGACCGACGGCCGTTGGAGCAGACGGGTCCTAGAGTGGAGACCGCGAATCGGCAAACGGAAAGTAGGACGCCCCCCAGCCAGATGGACCGACGACCTGAAGAAGGTAGTAGGGATGGACTGGATGCGGAAGGCGGAGGACCGGGTGCTGTGGCGCACATTGGGAGAGGCCTATGTCCAGCAGTGGACTTTGATAGGCTGATTAATGATGATTTAAAATCTGAAACTTTATGAACTTATCTCTAAACATTAATTTCGAAAATTTATAGATAGAGAAACTATTGGTACATATAACTTTAAATCAGCAGAAATTATTGGAGTAACTTCGTTTCGAACTGAGTTTGACCTTTAAAATGTTACTTGTTTTTTTTTATTTGTCAAAAAAATTAAGTGTATGATTCATTAACAAACATACAGTTCCTAAATATAATAACATTAGCAATGTTTTTTTTAATTTAAAGTTACATAAGCACAATAATAATTGTAATAAAAATAAGAACGAAACAATTAGTGTCTAACAGTTTAAATATTCGCACTGAGCTTTTACTTGAGCTTAGTTGTATATAATTATGTACACGGTTATGTGTATTTGCGTTAGTCAGGTGTAAAAGTATCTGGCTATGTTTTTCAGTGTTCTAGAACAAATAGTACCTAGGTATGCGTAGATTGGGTCTCCCCTCCAGGTCCAGAACCGCACTATTATTAAATAAT
The DNA here is from genome assembly GCA_949752705.1 of Callimorpha dominula. Lineage (NCBI taxonomy): Eukaryota > Metazoa > Arthropoda > Insecta > Lepidoptera > Erebidae > Callimorpha > Callimorpha dominula. Next base: position 16,355,549 of record OX456997.1, read on the forward strand.
ATTTCTTATATCGTTTATAACAAATGTATTGTTTGGAATATTTCAGAAGCGGTAACAGCTGTCAATCCCTTCAAAATTCCAAAAGACAAGTACGATGACTTTCTAGAAGATTACATTGAAGTATTAAAAGACATTGAACTAATAGACAAAGTTAACAATAACGACTCCCCTAAAGATGTTAAGTTTAATTATAAACTACTCGTAGTTTATGGTAATAAACCTTCAAAGAGAGCAATGTCAGGCCTTGAGGAAGACTTTAAGAATATGTCTTTTTAATAACGACACTATTCTTGGATATAACAGCAGTCAGTTACGTATAGTAGTATAGTTAGACAAAGCAGACATTTTCCGCTTATAAAACATAACACCCACCTATATGTATAGGCATGTTTTGCTTTTGCATGTGTACTTGTTAAGAAATGAAAATAAAAAACAATTAAAGAAATGTATACCAGTCTACCTAAGGAACTTTGATATTATGCATCTCCTAAAAGCCGAAGCCTGGGACAACTTATAATGGATAAGCAATTGTCAGCGTTCGCCACGTTATAAGAAGAAATGCTTATTTAAATATGCTTAAGTTTAAAGTACAAAGTAATATTTAAAAATTAGAAAATAGTTAGCGTATAGTTTTATACTTTTATATATTAAATATTAATCTGTACTTAAGGAAGTCAGCCCTTGTGAAAACTCCTCATAAAACAAGTCCAAATTTATATATAATAAAGTAAGTTGCATATTATAGCACTTTAATTTTTATTTTATTATTTGCCTTTTTTAAATTTAGCAGTGGCAACCCTATAAATATATTTAACTTTGAGCCGCAATTTAATCACATTACAAACAAGTATTCGGGTATTCCTAATCAAAAATTTTCTAGTGTAAAATATCAAAACAATGCTAATGATAATCACTGAAAACAATGTTTGTTTGATCTAAACATCGAAAATAAATAAGTGGAGTCTCTTAATCGATTTTTGGACAGTGCAATATAACCATGACACTAATAAACTCGGTAATTAAGTTAGAGTAAATGCAACAGGGAAATGATGTGTAGACATTGCGTACCCAGTTTCGGTCCAGCGGGGGGTAAAAATTTCTTAAGCCATATCTTCCGCACTTGTTTTGCGGACAAAATAGAAGAGAAGACGTAAACAAAAATGTCTTAAGCCAGATCCCCTCTATTGTTTTGCGAACCACGGAGGTGGAGGGGGAAAAGCAACGAAAATTTGCTCACTTGGATCCGAGACGCTCCTTTTACTACACACACGAAGACGCCTACATAAAACATTAGATGCACGTAGTGTATGGTAAAGTAAGTCGTAACGTGATACGAAAGTTGCTTTCATACACTTCATTAAGTATCTTAACATACAAAAGCCAGGCTGGGTCCTATACCCCGTCCTTGTTATGCTTTTGGACATGTCCATCCCTAAATTTATGAGGTGCGCGGTGTAGGTCGAAGGTTCTTCATCATAATATTTTTCCCGTGCTCTATAAAGGACAACTTCAGCAGAGACGGGCGAAGAAGAGAGTAACCCAGTTGTTGAAAGAAATGGGTATCTGTGTGTTAATGGTCACGAGCGAACATTGATTATGTGTTGGAGTGCCTCCGCCGTTGGGTTATCCTTAGCTCCGTTACTAGTATGTCCCATCAGTAATGTCCATATTTTCTGGTCTCTGCTCTGACCACTTCCATTAAAATAATTATAGGGTCACGAGAATGGACTTCAAACAAAATAATTGGTTGATTCTTGCAAGTCTCTTCTTCGCTTCAATGGAAACACACTTTTTATTGGACTAAATTAGCTTATAGATAAATAACTTTTGGACTCGGCTTCGTACGTGTTAAAGTTTTTTTCTATCCCTGGGATGAAAGGTACATCATGACCTTTCTTGAACCCTTAAACATGTATGCAAAATTACATGATGGGTTGAGTAGTTAAGGTTGAAAGTGTTACAAACAGAAAGAGGAATGAACGAACTTACTTAAGCATTTATAATATTAGTTACGATGTTAGGAACATACATAAACTCTTAATCTACGAGTATATTAGTTACAGTTTAGATAATAATATGTATGTTTGTATTAAGAATTCAGTGTGGGTATATAAATTTATTTCATTATTTATTAGCAGATCAAATAGTGGGTGTGTAGCAGAACGAATATTTTATTAAATTCTTGATTAGTCACATACAAATATATACATAAATAATATCCAATAATATTAAATAAATGCCCTGTTATGCATTTAAAAGTGTGAAATATCTTCATCAAATATTATAAAAATACCCAAGCGTTCCAAGTACCGATTTCGTTTAAGCATGTGTAACATTGTTTAACAACTATTATTAATATCTATTTGTTGCTAACAGAATTATTAATCGCCCAGGTTTTCAATTGCTAGACGACTGTAACTCCCGGCTGGAACAGTTCCCAGATGGCATTTTAAACTTGAATCTGACTTGTAATAATTTTGACGTATCAATAGTGAAGGCTTGTGTCATGCTTGCCACGACAAGTCTTCATACTTGAGGCAAGTTTAAATCAAACTTTCTAGTTTCCGAGCAACAAGATTATACTATATGCAACATTGACATAACATACTTGCTGGATGTCTGTATTTACGAATTAGGTACATAGTATGTTGACCAGCCAACTTGCTGATTCTTTGTTATGAGTTTATGAGTTAAAAGCTGGGTGAACGCGCCTAAGTCAAACTGAAGTATTGATGGCGCAGCCCAACAAAACTAAATATAGTTTAGAATTTTAGACACTGTAAATTTATTACTGTGTGTTAAAGTATATTGTGTAACGAAACCATACCGTGATGTAAGTTTTTGTTCCATCGGTAAAAAATATTAAATTGTATAATACTTTCGTGAAAAGCTGGGTGAATGTACCTACTCATGAAATTTAATGACTGTCCCAAAGGAAAGTGAATCAATTTATAAAAAAATTATAAAAAAACTCACAAACAAACCCGATCAACAGCAAAGTTTTCCATATGAATCTTTATACCGAAATAATAAGAAATATCAAAGATCCGATAAAAAAAATCGTGCAATATCAGGACTCAAAAATAATTGTTTACTTAAAATAGAAAAACAAAACATTAATTTTACCTTCTTTAATCAACATCCCACAGCGACTCGAACCAAAAAGGAGGTGTCAAAGCGTTTAGTTCGAATTTTGGTGTTTTACCCACGAAAGGATAGAAACCCTATCTGCCGATAAAGGAATAGTGAGGGTTCAATTAATTCAAAGAGAGCTATCGCACTCTCACCAAAGTGAATCCTATAAACGACCGATAAGCAGGCGACTTTACGACTATGCTCAAGGCTATGTAGTTCACTATTTGTGACCATGTGCTCACGAATAGTGCCTTGAGCATCGTTGTAAAGTCACCTGCGTCATTTATGAGCCTACGGGCTCTTCGGTCAACAGAGTCCAGAGTTTCTAGATGGTACTTAGTTAAGCCATCCTAAATGTAATGTAGCCTAAAAACTGTCATCTTATAAATTTTCAATTGAGAAGAAAACGTATAATAAAATAAGTACATATTTTTTTCACGAGCATGTGACCAGCTGACCTATAATTCACCACTCTATAGTCAGCTGACTTTTCTTTTTCTTCAAGATATTGGGTATTCATAATTTGATACAATTCTCAATCGGGAGGAAATTACTTAAAATAATATTTTTTTCTACGTGAGCGGGAGGCTGCTGCTCCTCAACCCCCCGACGGAACCGCAGCTGACGTTTACGAGGCTTCATGATGAAAGGCGATGTGTGAAAGGGGATAATGGACAATGTTCAGCGCTTCAAAAGAAAACGTATCTGTTCACATTCCGTTCTCCGTATCAGGAAATACACAAAGAAAGAGTCGTCTATGCTGGAGAGCCAAAATATTCAAGTATAATAAAGTTTAATAAAATAATGAAAGAGGAATTTCTGGATTCTTTTCCTCAGGTTGACTGACAAAGACAAGTCAAGTCCCTCAACTTGTCACTAAAAAGTCAAATAAATAAACGTGTAAATAAATATTACCAAGTTTATAGATAGGTATGGAAATTTCACTATATTTTTTATTCGTATGTTTATTCAGGCATCACAGGAACAATAACTGAACTACACTCTGTTATTGTCTGCAGTCACAGGCATATTACTGTTTTGGAACGCAAGAAATCATCGAAAATGAGGTTAGTTTGTTTATTGTACATCTTATGGAAAGAGATAGCAATAGAGTTCTGTGAAGCTAGTCACAAGATGTGTGTACATACAACATATGAAACAATCAATTAAAGTTGATCAATGGGCGATTTATTCTCAAAATTCTATATGTCTACCAAGTACATGTGCTTTTTAGGTACAGAGTTTTAGAAATAAACTGTTGCATACACTAATTACGCTTACCTATTCATCAAATAAAACAACTTAATAAATATTTTTATACTAAGGATTTTGAAGATATTTTTATTATTAAGCAACATATTTTTATGTATAAAAAATGAAAATTTACTTCAATTTTTATTCAAAATATATTTAATCGCCTATCTTGGAGAAGTTAAACTGCATTTTCAATACCTATCTAAAAGGGTGGTCAATATATTTTTATACTCGCACTAAACGGTAAGTCTCTACGTGATGTGCATATCTAGTATCTATGGAAATTGAATCTGAAACATTCGATGCAAAGCCATTCAAAGGAATGTGAACACTCTGTTATGACATCAACCACGGAGTTGCATTTACTGGCTATGTTCAAGTCCTGCATACTCAAATAACATACTCATGAAATATCTCTCAAGCTGCTTAATCAACAGATCACCCTATTTATTTTGGTATTTTAATAGAAGTTATAGCACAGAATACATAATAGTACCAGTACAGAAGGACCTCTTCACAATACCGTTTAAATAACTCTTGCTCCGACACAATAAAGTGCAATTCAGATCGCACACCGCTAATTACCAACAGGTTATATTAACCTAAAACTTGCCTCACTTTCTATCGCATAACTCTTATCTGTTCTGATGACGTTAGGGTTGTCTTCTGTAAGAAGAATTAATCTAAATATTTAATAACCAGTTATGTGCCTATTACCTTACTTTTGTGAACAAATGAAGTTTTAAATAAACCTAGGCTAGGAATTTACTTAGTAGAACCTACGTAAATGAAACTCATATTAAAGAAAACTATTTTATTTTATTTTACAATCTCTGCATAGATACTTTAATCTCTAAGGATACAGGCATTTGGCATACCTTAGTGCAGGGGTTCCCAAACTTTTAAGATAATGGGACATCAACCAAATACCTTTTATTTTATGGAACCCCATATCAAATGATTTTTTACAAGAGTTTGCGTTTGAGCTTGAAATATCATCTGAGTGCTGTCCAGTTTTTAGCCAGTTTTACATGATAACTAACTGTTAAAATAATATAATATTAAATACCTTCTAACACGATTATAACATTATAGCAAATAGAATAAGTTTTGTACATACACCTTGGTTTTCAAAGTCTTTTTCAATAAGTCAGTTCCCAATTCCAAAATAATATTTGTACCTACTTACTTAATAACTGCGGTATTAAATAATGTCGCGGAACCTTTTTGACTTTTCTATGGAACCCCTAGGTTCCGCGGAACCCACTTTTTGAATCGCTGCCTTAGTGTGTACCTTGGAATGAAACTCTCTTCTCATCATCTCATCTTCTGTTAACACGTTTTCAATTCGTTTTTCACATTGTAACTAAGATTGATTTGAAATGTAATGAATGAAATGAAATATATTTATTTACATAGAATACAGGTAGTACCGGGTATTACATGGGTGGTTTTAGATCAATGCCATATTCTGCCTTGTTTTGGCATTCAAATTTATACAAAACTAGAAATTGTATCTACATTATTAACATTATATTAATTTGCATTGTATTACTTAACTTATTTAACATTATATTATTAATTTACATTATAAATAGATTCCATTATTTATATAATATAATTTTATAAATATGATTATTATTTTATATTGTATTGCATAAGTTCCTTTATCGTATAAAAACACTTATCTACTAACCATTTACCTTCGTAGTTCCGTTCCGTTCCGGTCGTAGTTCCCTTATATTCTTGAGCAATCTGTTGAATATTGATATACACATGTCATAAACATTTTTTTATTTAAAATAGTTCTACAAAATGGGATCACTATTTTTGTAGGATCTCTAGGTTTATATTTTGTGTAACTGTTGCCTTTGAATTTAAAAAAGTCATTATGTTTTCTTACAAATACTAATTTCTTTACAAGTATATAAATAGAACAAAACATGGAACGTTTAGCATTTGCGCAGCGGACTATCCTGTTTCTCAGAGCTAGAAAGGCCAATGATTAAAAAATAGGTGCTATCACAAAAGACTATTGACAAAAAGACAGACAACGTTGATTCCACCGTTGATAATGTGATTCTATTTTGGGTGGCTCAGTATGAAATCATCAATCGTCAATACACTGTACAAAATAATTATCTTGTAAAGAAAAGTATCACCGACTTCAATGTGCTTTTTAGTGGAAAGTAGATGTATTTTGTTTAAATATAATATGGGTAGGCCAACTAAACGCACTGCTCCAATGAGACAGCGAGGTTTCGGAGTAAGCGACAAAATCATCGATGTTTACAATTTTTAGATATTTGTTGATTTTTCAAAAACCGCTTGACTGATTTCGATAAAATTAAAATGGGATCACCTTCACAGGTGGTCCCATTTTAATTTCTTTTTTTCTTTCAAAGGGTATTATACTTCACAGTATACCCTTTGAAAGAAAAAAAATAATTTTCAAAGTTGGTTCAGGCGTCTTCGAGTAATCAGTGAACATACATAAAAAGAAAAGATTCCGACGAATTGAGAACCTCCTCTTTTTTGGAAGTCGGTTAATTATACTTAAAAGAATATCTACATATCGACCATGACGTGTCAATATATGATAACTACAAAAAGACAACTTTACAGAAGGCGAAAAAAACGTTTCATTTCGTAATTATAGTAGCTTTGAATTATTTTTTATTTTCATATGTATAAATAAGCGGTTTGCAGATGGGTGTGTATATTATAGTTTGATTAAATGTAACAGTTTTTTAATTAAGTGTAGATAGCATAAATTGTTTGTGCTAGTCAAGATATTGTACTGAAATTTTAAGTTGTAATATATTGCTAGTTGACATAGAAGATATTGTTTCTTAAGGAGGCAGAAACGAGGAGAGGCTGATGAAGAAAGAAAATACAGATTTAATTTTTCTTTATTAATTATGTTGTTCTCTTTATAAAAACCACATACAGTCACATACATCAGTCACAATTATTGAAAAAAAAACGGAAATTAAAAAATGTTTTGTTATCTTTAGTAATTTGTACAAAATGAAATAAAACTTGCTTACAAAATTGTATTTAAACATAAAATAAAAATTTTAATAGCTTTTTCTTTGGTTAATGAGTTAAAAAAGTAACACATTATATTAAATCACAAATGTAATGAACTTTGTAGATTCCACGTTAGTTGCATTTAATTAAAATTATCAGGTACCTATAGTATAAATGAAAATCTACTAAATATCATTAAAATGACAGAGATACATAATAATGATGACAGTCACTGGGTAGAACAATCTTTAGTTGCTGAAGATGATAAAATTTTGTTAATTTCATGGGTATTTCCCTCCAGTGTAACTGACTATAACTATTTCTGAATTTATGACTTTAGCTCTTTTTTTTAGAAAGACTACTAGTAACGTGGGTCACACATTACTAGTATTCTTGTTAACCCCTCCAGCTAAGCTAAATGCTTGTGTTAGGAGTGGGTTCACGACGGTAGTGCACTGGGTGGGGTTCGTCAGTAGGATCCAGTCTTGATCATAATTAAGCTTGATTTCGATTGTCATTGAGTTATATTTTATAGCTTTGATATGCACTAATTGGGGATTGCCAGCCTTACATCCTGACCTAATAAAATGTATAAAAGCCGCTTCAAGGATCCGAACTCGACAAATGACATGAAACTACATAGAACCAAATGCACAGAGCTAATAAACTACGTTCTGGAACCTCATTTCAAAAAGGAACTTTTGACCGACATAAGTGATAAAAAATTTAGTTTGTTATTAGACGAATCGACAGACATAAGCTTCACAAAATACCTCGGGATAGTCGTAAGTAAGTAAGTCATACGTTATCATAATAAAATTGTTTGGGAATTACGATAGACAAGTTTCTCTTGATTAAGTCATCATAAAATATGTACTTTATACAAAGGATTGTAAAATGGATTGCTTGCTTGAAAATAATAATAATCTCTGAAAGAAACATTCTCTGAAACAAACATGCTATATATACTATAAGTAATGCTAAAATATTGTTTTGTTTAATTTCATCGATATTTTACCGATTTTTCATTTATAGATTGCTAGCAACCCGCCCCAGCTTCGCACGGGTACAAATTATAAACCTAAACCTTCCTCAGGAATCACTCTGTCTATTAGTAAAAACCGCATAGAAATACGTTCAGTAGTTTTTCAGTTTATCGCGCACAGACAGGCCGACAGACGCGGCGGGGGACTTTGTTTTATAATATGTAGTAAAGTACTTAACCAAGCTAAGTAATTAATAACAGAATATATATTGGCTAGGCAAATTGCGCAATAAAACTATTTTGCCTGGCTAAAATATAAGTTGTCATATTGTAAAATGGTTGTATTTTCTTAGTTAAGTTACGTGCAATGATATTTTACCACCGCCTAAAGTCGGAGCTAGCGGCTAGCTAGCGGAGGACTTACGTCCTATTTAGCAAATATACTATACGTAACAAATCTGCTTTGTTATGTACATAATTAAATGATTTTGTATACTTTTATTCAATGAGTGATCTAAATCTGTTTTGTTTTGATCGACGTTTTTTTAATAGTATTATTTCGTATCTATTTCAAAATATCTATATAATGGTAAAGGTAATAAATGAGCAATTGTTAATAATGTATATTTATTTCAAATACACATGATGATCATATTCTTAACATCCTCCTTATTCTGATTGCATAACATATATTATGTCGTCAATGAGATAGATAGGTTGTCACCTCACCAGGGTAGCGGTGACCTACTAGCTAAAACTACGAGCCGAGCCGAACGACAATAGTCAGATACCTATGTGCGAACTTAATAAGAATCTTTATTAAATTCAGAATGTCCTAAATTTTCGCACATATCTATGATTTTACGTTGCGGTTAATAGCAAAGTGGAACCTGGTAGTGTCCATTTAATATTGGTTTTATCTGCATTAAGCAAAATCTTAGAAAAGTAATTTTTAGAGTTCCGTTCCTTAAAAGGAAAAAAAGGAACCCTTATAGAATCAGTTTTTTGTCTGTCTGTCTGTCTGTCAAGACCCTTTTTCTCTATAACCCGTTCACGTATCAAGTTGAAATTAAAACCAAGTACTTATATCTGCGGTTCCTTAAAGCTATAAAAAAATCAAGCTTCTAAGTCAAAGTAATCAAAAGATATAGCCACTTAAGACTTACATTTGACCATATTTGAACATGTCGCAGGTAAATCAAAACCTATAGGGTACTTCCCATTGACCTAGAATCATGAAATTTGGTAAGAAGCAAGGTCAAGGTCAGCACAAGTAAAGTAAAAAATCTAAAAGTCGTTAATTGCTCTTATATCTGTCTGTCTGTCAAGACCCTTTTTCCTTAGGAAACCGAGAAGGCAATCAAGTTGAAATTAACATCAAATACTTATGTCTGCCTTACCATCCATGAAATTTGGTAAGAAGCAAGGTCCGACAGCAAAAGTTAAGGAAAAAATCCGAAAGTCGTTAATTTGTTGTTATATCACAAAAAACTGTTTTCTGTAATTATAAACTTAATTTTTACGGTTGAATTGTTGACTTTGCCGTACATCGCAACCGCAAAGTTAAGTTTGTCTTTCAAAAAAGACGGGCAAAAGTCTTCGAGAATTGATTCCCGAGATGGACGTTTCTCATTACAAGTTTGTTTGCTTACGGAACCCTCGGTGCGCGAGTCAGACTCGCACTTGTCCGGTTTTCCTTACTTAACTATCATATGAATTGAAATGATTATCTACGATGAGCAGTGTGCTTTTACTACTATCAGCAACAGCCACAGAAACGATCAAGATGCAATGACCTTGCAAGTACATAAAATCAATCGACCATTGGGCATTAGACAAATATTCATAGACTGAGTTCTGTTAAATAAAGCATTTGCAGTCACCTCGTCGGATTTATCCAATAGAATTCAATACGGTGATGTAGGTACAATTGGCAGTGCTCCAGGGTTATTTTACATTCGGTCCCCTTTTTGTATTTACAAATTGCCTTCTTATTCCTGGATACATTTAAAACGCAGAATCTTCGTACAATTCGTAGAATGGATACATTTAGAACGCTTATTAGAATCTTCCCGATGTATGTATAAAAAATATATGAAATAGTATAAAAAAAAAATCATCGTTTTCAATTGAACTTCTAAGAAAGCCTACAATTTTACTCATTATATTTAAACAATGAATTTACACCAGCAAAAGTCACTGCACGTACGAAACGGAACTACGGAGAAAAATTCTTACTTCCTTACTAATATTATAAATGCGAAAGTAACTCTGTCTATCTGTCTGTCTGTCTGTCGCCCTTTCACAACAAAACTACTGGTCTAGAGCCTGAGAAAGACAGGCTATTTTTACTTAGACAGTGGCAAAATAGGGGATCAAAATTTGAAAGTATAGAAGATCCATGATTTAAGTTATTTATCAAGTTATTTGAATGAATTTAGGTACTTATAGAGATATACAAAGCCTTGGAAAAGGCCATATGTAGACTACTTTTTGTATAATAAGCATTGAAGGTCACAAAGTAGGGAATCAAAGTTTATATGGGAGATGTATCATTTGTCAAGTTAAGCGATGTAAAAATTCAAGCAATGAAATTATGGACAGACCAACGACCAAAAGCATATCACATATTTAAGGGGATCTTTTCGAGTAATAGATATGAAACGAACAGCAAAAGGAAAACGTGGATTAATTCCCTGTAATCCAAAAATCCGACCGATTTGCCATTCCAGTTGAAAAGAGTACTAACAGTTCTTTCAGTCTGAAAGCAAGAGAAACTGAAAGTAGGTGTACATTTGGAATACAATTATTTGTCCTGGGTGGGAATCGATCCCACGACCCACTACCTCAGTAGTCACTAACCACTAGACCAAAAGTAACTTACGAGTACCTTACTTCTCCTCAAAAGATGGAAGAGATTGAAGAAATAAATTATTACAAATTGTACGCAGACGAAGTCGCGGGTACCAGCTAGTATATCATAATACTGAAATAAATTTATAGATATGCATAGGTAATGAACGTGAATAAAGCTATACACACCACTTAAAACTTCCTAAATTATTTACTTACATAGCTTCAACGTAAGAGAAATGGATTAAATTCAGAAAACTTACACTTCAACATGTAGCTACATTTCAGTTTTTTCTTTTTCTGAATAGAAAAATTATTGATATAAGTATGATTACCTCCTCGGCTCTGTGGCACAAGTTAGTTTTGTAAGTATATATTATTATATGTGAGATCGCATGGTCCTTGTTCAATTATCGGGGTTGGTAAATTGTTATGAAGGTTTTCGGTTAGGGCTTTTTCAGTATCTTAGGAATAGGCTTTCCCGGAAGAATAATAGGTTGCATTAACTAATAGACTGTTAGCAAGACTCTTTGTGCCGCTTCGGAGATATACCCCCGGTGACTGATATTTATTGAACACAAATTATTATAATTGTAGAATAGAATTAATTATAGGAATCCGGTAGTTCCACCAGTAATTGATTTTAATGATACTACTAACATGAGTGCTACTACTGGTAAGGTGATATCATAACAAAGAAAATTTTCCTATGAGTACTGGTTATGTCAAAATATACATCTGTTTGAGCTAGTAAAGTTATTGGAAAATTCATTTTGAAATAATTTTATTTACCTGACGTCTACATAATTGGTGGTAACGTTGTGGGTTAAACGTCGTATGATGGAGGTCTATAAAGGAATAATTTTATTGAGGAAGTACATAAACGACTTAGTTGTACGCAAAATCCTAACTACGACGAGTACTTACATAAAGCGTATAAAATGTGTCACTACTGTAAGGCGTTTCGGAGAGACGCGTACGACGCACATATAAATCCCGCTCCCATCGCGGCTGTCCGCCAAAACCACACTCAATACGCCGACCAAGCGCACGCGCACCCAAAAATTACGGACAAGAGATATTAACGATATCTGACAAAGTTCAAAGTGCCAAACATACTAAGTACCATGCATAATGCCAATCTTTATCAACAAAGCAATAGCATTCAAAAACGAGATGCACTTGCATGTTTGGAGAAACACGCACCGAAAATGAAATGGAAAAAAAATAATAATCGAATCATAGATATAGGATGCGGGGATGGTACTGTTACAAATATGCTGAAGAAATATATTCCCACTGATTTCAAGTTATTAGGCTCTGATACAAGCGAGAGTATGGTGGACTTCGCTAACAAACATCATTGTAACGAGCAGACGTCTTTCACTGTACTAGACATCGCAGGCGATCTACCGGAAGGGATGAAAGGAAACTTCGACCACGTGTTTTCATTTTACGCTCTTCACTGGGTCATAGATCAAAAGTGAGTACTTTTTATGTCAAGTTTTAGTAAGCACTGAGGCGTAACTGTGCATACCGCAACACTATTGTTAAGTAATAAAAATATGTGTGTATTTTAAGTAACACAGTTCAAAGATACAAAACGGGGTCGATAAATCTGTGCGCTATGATGTCTTCAGACCGGAAATTACTTTTGTCCGCACAAATTTTTATTACCAACTTAAAAATTAAAATAATAATAAACTTATAATTTCTGTACTCAAATTTGGAGAAGAAAAATGTTTAAACTACTAATTAACACAATTATGTACTAATTACATTGTTTATCCTTTGGCCGTTTCCGTCGAGACCCAGAGATTACATTTATTGTACAAAATTACGACCTACATTATCGTCACCATTGGAAGATATGGTGATAATGAAAAACATAGAAGTTCAATATCTTCTTTTATTAAAGTTCTTAAAAAAAATTGCTTGAAATCGTCTTTTTTTAATAAAAAATGTAAAATCAACGCAATGTCACCGCAACAATAGATTGCTTAGTCAAACATAAAATGAAGAAATAGTTAAGATAGTTGGATAGCTATCTTATAGCTGCCAGTGTCGATTAAATTATCTCTAACTACAATGGTTACTTCTTTTTACCAAAAGTGTAAATAGCCTATTCATTAAATTGTTTAACGTGACTTAAGATTTTCATACGAAAAGTAATGTTTAGTTCAGTGAATATAAAGCGTCACTAGTTCAACTCAATCCGAGAGATGCACAGTAGACAAAAAGTCACGTACGCACACTAGATCCTACCATAAAAAAAAATTAAATCATATAGTGTCATATTTTATGTCCCCCGGCATTATAACTTTTCAGGCCAAACAAAGTAAATACTAGCTGACCTGACGGACCCGTCAAAACTCTCGCTCAGCTTATATACTCCTTCGATTAGAAGAATAACTCTTTACTACGCGAGAGGCACAGACTGGTGGCACCAAACTCGTATTTAGAATACGTTCGAAATATTTTATGAAGAATAAATGTTAAAGACAAGAGAGTCGCCCGGCAGACAGAAGACGGTCTGGAAGACTGTCGTGCCAAAGGTGCACGGAATAATTCAAGAAATAGTATTTATAATTAATTTGTGTGAAGTTATAATTGTTATATGAATAATCTGATCCTGATTATATCGCATAGTGCGTTTGCCTGCTATTTTAATTTTCATCCTCTAGCTAACATCTATCGTTCCCGATACCCTAAAGCCCCAAGCTTTACACGTTATATGTGGTTTACACGTGGTGGAAGGCGTTACAATATATAATTTGGAAAAAAGGACACTGGACAGAGTGGACAGATGTAAAAGTTGCCCGGAATGGCGAAATTGGGAAAAATGGGCACCGGTTTTGCCCTTTTCTGGATAACTTTTCCACCTATAATTTCTCTGAAAACCTTATTCGGACTATTTTTAACATACAAAAGAAAAAAATTGTCAAATCGGTCTCGCTGTTCTCATGTTATGCGCTTACCAACAAACAGCATTTCATTTTTATTTTCTACATTTACCATAAAATAATTCATTAAAACTCCGAATTTACAGCAGTATAAAATTGTTTTTAAATCGTAATATGTAAGTACATACTTGGCCGGTTTACAAACTGTCAAATTTTATGTAAGTACTTTATGTTCCAGACGAGCTTTCAAAAATATATTCGATCTGCTAGATCAAGACGGCGAGTGTTTCATGATTTTTCTGGCTTGTAACCCAATATATGACGTCTACCGCATTCTATCACGGAACAGCAAGTGGAGTACTTGGCTGAAAGATGTAGAAAAATATATTTCACCGTACCATGACTCAGAGGTATGATATGACATACTTAATTCCTATCAATAAGAAATACTACAACTGTTCCTAAAACAATCTCATTTAGATCGTTTATTAAGGAATAGCTGAGAATAAGGCTTCACTCACGTGTATGTATGTATGTTTTTTGGCACGGAACCCTAAGTTACTCCTTATAACATCAGCTATCTGCCAGCGAGTCTCGTCGAAATCAGTCACACCGTTTCGAAGATTAGAGGCAATAAGAAAACAGGCAGACAGACTTAAAAAATGTCGTATTGTTTTGGTATAAAGACCGTGTCAACATTCATATGCATTTAGTAAAAAGCTGTTATGTTGATTTTACAAACAGACACTTAAATTTTATATATTTGTGTAAAGAATACAAACATGATTATTGTTAGAAAAAGACCTGCACATATAAGAAGTATCATGTTTAGTTATTGCCAGTATATTCTAACAATGTACCGACTAGTGACGGTAACTATTAAATCTAGTACCTAGTACTATAAACGGTCTCAAAGATACCGCCGTATGCTGTTCAATGTTACACACTTAGTTAAACTATGTTATGTTTCTTTCAGGAACCGGACAAAGAAATAATGAAAATGATGGAGGATATTGGATTCGTTAACAATAGCGTAGAATGTAAAGACATGATATTTATGTATAATGACATGGATACTATAAGAAGTAAGTAATTTATTTAATTCACACTAAAGTTACGTACGTTTAGCAACGGTGGTCGGCCATCATATCTACCTATACAAATTTAGTAATTGTAAAATAAAACATTAAGTAATTAATTTATAAACATATTTCTAACCAGCATAGTTCTTGTAAAGAACAAGAGTTAACGTGAAATCCTTATGTGAGTTTCATTGCTAACGGTACCTGAACCTACAATTATTATTATTGCTAAGCCTAAACTTGTTCGACTCTACGTCAGACATTATGAAAAAAAAAAAAATACTTATTGACATTTAAAATCATTAAGCAGCGGGCTATGGAGCGAGCTATGCTTGGAGTCTCTTTGAAGGATACATTTCGTAATGAGATCATCCGACAAAAAACCAAAGTTACCGACATAGCTCGCAGGATAAGCATGCTGAAGTGGCAATGGGCTGGCCACGTATGCCAAAGGACCGACGGCCGTTGGAGCAGACGGGTCCTAGAGTGGAGACCGCGAATCGGCAAACGGAAAGTAGGATGCCCCCCAGCCAGATGGACCGACGACCTGAAGAAGGTAGTAGGGATGGACTGGATGCGGAAGGCGGAGGACCGGGTGCTGTGGCGCACATTGGGAGAGGCCTATGTCCAGCAGTGGACTATGATAGGCTGATTAATGATGATTTAAAATCTGAAACTTTATGAACTTATCTGTAAACATTAATTTCGAAAATTTATAGATAGAGAAACTATTGGTACATATAACTTTAAATCAGCAGAAATTATTGGAGTAACTTCGTTTCGAACTGAGTTTGACCTTTAAAATGTTACTTGTTTTTTTTTATTTGTCAAAAAAATTAAGTGTATGATTCATTAACAAACATACAGTTCCTAAATATAATAACATTAGCAATGTTTTTTTTAATTTAAAGTTACATAAGCACAATAATAATTGTAATAAAAATAAGAACGAAACAATTAGTGTCTAACAGTTTAAATATTCGCACTGAGCTTTTACTTGAGCTTAGTTGTATATAATTATGTACACGGTTATGTGTATTTGCGTTAGTCAGGTGTAAAAGTAGCTGGCTATGTTTTTCAGTGTTCTAGAACAAATAGTACCTAGGTATGCGTAGATTGGGTCTCCCCTCCAGGTCCAGAACCGCACTATTATTAAATAATATTTCTTATATCGTTTATAACAAATGTATTGTTTGGAATATTTCAGAAGCGGTAACAGCTGTCAATCCCTTCAAAATTCCAAAAGACAAGTACGATGACTTTCTAGAAGATTACATTGAAGTATTAAAAGACATTGAACTAATAGACAAAGTTAACAATAACGACTCCCCTAAAGATGTTAAGTTTAATTATAAACTACTCGTAGTTTATGGTAATAAACCTTCAAAGAGAGCAATGTCAGGCCTTGAGGAAGACTTTAAGAATATGTCTTTTTAATAACGACACTATTCTTGGATATAACAGCAGTCAGTTACGTATAGTAGTATAGTTAGACAAAGCAGACATTTTCCGCTTATAAAACATAACACCCACCTATATGTATAGGCATGTTTTGCTTTTGCATGTGTACTTGTTAAGAAATGAAAATAAAAAACAATTAAAGAAATGTATACCAGTCTACCTAAGGAACTTTGATATTATGCATCTCCTAAAAGCCGAAGCCTGGGACAACTTATAATGGATAAGCAATTGTCAGCGTTCGCCACGTTATAAGAAGAAATGCTTATTTAAATATGCTTAAGTTTAAAGTACAAAGTAATATTTAAAAATTAGAAAATAGTTAGCGTATAGTTTTATACTTTTATATATTAAATATTAATCTGTACTTAAGGAAGTCAGCCCTTGTGAAAACTCCTCATAAAACAAGTCCAAATTTATATATAATAAAGTAAGTTGCATATTATAGCACTTTAATTTTTATTTTATTATTTGCCTTTTTTAAATTTAGCAGTGGCAACCCTATAAATATATTTAACTTTGAGCCGCAATTTAATCACATTACAAACAAGTATTCGGGTATTCCTAATCAAAAATTTTCTAGTGTAAAATATCAAAACAATGCTAATGATAATCACTGAAAACAATGTTTGTTTGATCTAAACATCGAAAATAAATAAGTGGAGTCTCTTAATCGATTTTTGGACAGTGCAATATAACCATGACACTAATAAACTCGGTAATTAAGTTAGAGTAAATGCAACAGGGAAATGATGTGTAGACATTGCGTACCCAGTTTCGGTCCAGCGGGGGGTAAAAATTTCTTAAGCCATATCTTCCGCACTTGTTTTGCGGACAAAATAGAAGAGAAGACGTAAACAAAAATGTCTTAAGCCCGATCCCCTCTATTGTTTTGCGAACCACGGAGGTGGAGGGGGAAAAGCAACGAAAATTTGCTCACTTGGATCCGAGACGCTCCTTTTACTACACACACGAAGACGCCTACATAAAACATTAGATGCACGTAGTGTATGGTAAAGTAAGTCGTAACGTGATACGAAAGTTGCTTTCATACACTTCATTAAGTATCTTAACATACAAAAGCCAGGCTGGGTCCTATACCCCGTCCTTGTTATGCTTTTGGACATGTCCATCCCTAAATTTATGAGGTGCGCGGTGTAGGTCGAAGGTTCTTCATCATAATATTTTTCCCGTGCTCTATAAAGGACAACTTCAGCAGAGACGGGCGAAGAAGAGAGTAACCCAGTTGTTGAAAGAAATGGGTATCTGTGTGTTAATGGTCACGAGCGAACATTGATTATGTGTTGGAGTGCCTCCGCCGTTGGGTTATCCTTAGCTCCGTTACTAGTATGTCCCATCAGTAATGTCCATATTTTCTGGTCTCTGCTCTGACCACTTCCATTAAAATAATTATAGGGTCACGAGAATGGACTTCAAACAAAATAATTGGTTGATTCTTGCAAGTCTCTTCTTCGCTTCAATGGAAACACACTTTTTATTGGACTAAATTAGCTTATAGATAAATAACTTTTGGACTCGGCTTCGTACGTGTTAAAGTTTTTTTCTATCCCTGGGATGAAAGGTACATCATGACCTTTCTTGAACCCTTAAACGTGTATGCAAAATTACATGATGGGTTGAGTAGTTAAGGTTGAAAGTGTTACAAACAGAAAGAGGAATGAACGAACTTACTTAAGCATTTATAATATTAGTTACGATGTTAGGAACATACATAAACTCTTAATCTACGAGTATATTAGTTACAGTTTAGATAATAATATGTATGTTTGTATTAAGAATTCAGTGTGGGTATATAAATTTATTTCATTATTTATTAGCAGATCAAATAGTGGGTGTGTAGCAGAACGAATATTTTATTAAATTCTTGATTAGTCACATACAAATATATACATAAATAATATCCAATAATATTAAATAAATGCCCTGTTATGCATTTAAAAGTGTGAAATATCTTCATCAAATATTATAAAAATACCCAAGCGTTCCAAGTACCGATTTCGTTTAAGCATGTGTAACATTGTTTAACAACTATTATTAATATCTATTTGTTGCTAACAGAATTATTAATCGCCCAGGTTTTCAATTGCTAGACGACTGTAACTCCCGGCTGGAACAGTTCCCAGATGGCATTTTAAACTTGAATCTGACTTGTAATAATTTTGACGTATCAATAGTGAAGGCTTGTGTCATGCTTGCCACGACAAGTCTTCATACTTGAGGCAAGTTTAAATCAAACTTTCTAGTTTCCGAGCAACAAGATTATACTATATGCAACATTGACATAACATACTTGCTGGATGTCTGTATTTACGAATTAGGTACATAGTATGTTGACCAGCCAACTTGCTGATTCTTTGTTATGAGTTTATGAGTTAAAAGCTGGGTGAACGCGCCTAAGTCAAACTGAAGTATTGATGGCGCAGCCCAACAAAACTAAATATAGTTTAGAATTTTAGACACTGTAAATTTATTACTGTGTGTTAAAGTATATTGTGTAACGAAACCATACCGTGATGTAAGTTTTTGTTCCATCGGTAAAAAATATTAAATTGTATAATACTTTCGTGAAAAGCTGGGTGAATGTACCTACTCATGAAATTTAATGACTGTCCCAAAGGAAAGTGAATCAATTTATAAAAAAATTATAAAAAAACTCACAAACAAACCCGATCAACAGCAAAGTTTTCCATATGAATCTTTATACCGAAATAATAAGAAATATCAAAGATCCGATAAAAAAAATCGTGCAATATCAGGACTCAAAAATAATTGTTTACTTAAAATAGAAAAACAAAACATTAATTTTACCTTCTTTAATCAACATCCCACAGCGACTCGAACCAAAAAGGAGGTGTCAAAGCGTTTAGTTCGAATTTTGGTGTTTTACCCACGAAAGGATAGAAACCCTATCTGCCGATAAAGGAATAGTGAGGGTTCAATTAATTCAAAGAGAGCTATCGCACTCTCACCAAAGTGAATCCTATAAACGACCGATAAGCAGGCGACTTTACGACTATGCTCAAGGCTATGTAGTTCACTATTTGTGACCATGTGCTCACGAATAGTGCCTTGAGCATCGTTGTAAAGTCACCTGCGTCATTTATGAGCCTACGGGCTCTTCGGTCAACAGAGTCCAGAGTTTCTAGATGGTACTTAGTTAAGCCATCCTAAATGTAATGTAGCCTAAAAACTGTCATCTTATAAATTTTCAATTGAGAAGAAAACGTATAATAAAATAAGTACATATTTTTTTCACGAGCATGTGACCAGCTGACCTATAATTCACCACTCTATAGTCAGCTGACTTTTCTTTTTCTTCAAGATATTGGGTATTCATAATTTGATACAATTCTCAATCGGGAGGAAATTACTTAAAATAATATTTTTTTCTACGTGAGCGGGAGGCTGCTGCTCCTCAACCCCCCGACGGAACCGCAGCTGACGTTTACGAGGCTTCATGATGAAAGGCGATGTGTGAAAGGGGATAATGGACAATGTTCAGCGCTTCAAAAGAAAACGTATCTGTTCACATTCCGTTCTCCGTATCAGGAAATACACAAAGAAAGAGTCGTCTATGCTGGAGAGCCAAAATATTCAAGTATAATAAAGTTTAATAAAATAATGAAAGAGGAATTTCTGGATTCTTTTCCTCAGGTTGACTGACAAAGACAAGTCAAGTCCCTCAACTTGTCACTAAAAAGTCAAATAAATAAACGTGTAAATAAATATTACCAAGTTTATAGATAGGTATGGAAATTTCACTATATTTTTTATTCGTATGTTTATTCAGGCATCACAGGAACAATAACTGAACTACACTCTGTTATTGTCTGCAGTCACAGGCATATTACTGTTTTGGAACGCAAGAAATCATCGAAAATGAGGTTAGTTTGTTTATTGTACATCTTATGGAAAGAGATAGCAATAGAGTTCTGTGAAGCTAGTCACAAGATGTGTGTACATACAACATATGAAACAATCAATTAAAGTTGATCAATGGGCGATTTATTCTCAAAATTCTATATGTCTACCAAGTACATGTGCTTTTTAGGTACAGAGTTTTAGAAATAAACTGTTGCATACACTAATTACGCTTACCTATTCATCAAATAAAACAACTTAATAAATATTTTTATACTAAGGATTTTGAAGATATTTTTATTATTAAGCAACATATTTTTATGTATAAAAAATGAAAATTTACTTCAATTTTTATTCAAAATATATTTAATCGCCTATCTTGGAGAAGTTAAACTGCATTTTCAATACCTATCTAAAAGGGTGGTCAATATATTTTTATACTCGCACTAAACGGTAAGTCTCTACGTGATGTGCATATCTAGTATCTATGGAAATTGAATCTGAAACATTCGATGCAAAGCCATTCAAAGGAATGTGAACACTCTGTTATGACATCAACCACGGAGTTGCATTTACTGGCTATGTTCAAGTCCTGCATACTCAAATAACATACTCATGAAATATCTCTCAAGCTGCTTAATCAACAGATCACCCTATTTATTTTGGTATTTTAATAGAAGTTATAGCACAGAATACATAATAGTACCAGTACAGAAGGACCTCTTCACAATACCGTTTAAATAACTCTTGCTCCGACACAATAAAGTGCAATTCAGATCGCACACCGCTAATTACCAACAGGTTATATTAACCTAAAACTTGCCTCACTTTCTATCGCATAACTCTTATCTGTTCTGATGACGTTAGGGTTGTCTTCTGTAAGAAGAATTAATCTAAATATTTAATAACCAGTTATGTGCCTATTACCTTACTTTTGTGAACAAATGAAGTTTTAAATAAACCTAGGCTAGGAATTTACTTAGTAGAACCTACGTAAATGAAACTCATATTAAAGAAAACTATTTTATTTTATTTTACAATCTCTGCATAGATACTTTAATCTCTAAGGATACAGGCATTTGGCATACCTTAGTGCAGGGGTTCCCAAACTTTTAAGATAATGGGACATCAACCAAATACCTTTTATTTTATGGAACCCCATATCAAATGATTTTTTACAAGAGTTTGCGTTTGAGCTTGAAATATCATCTGAGTGCTGTCCAGTTTTTAGCCAGTTTTACATGATAACTAACTGTTAAAATAATATAATATTAAATACCTTCTAACACGATTATAACATTATAGCAAATAGAATAAGTTTTGTACATACACCTTGGTTTTCAAAGTCTTTTTCAATAAGTCAGTTCCCAATTCCAAAATAATATTTGTACCTACTTACTTAATAACTGCGGTATTAAATAATTTCGCGGAACCTTTTTGACTTTTCTATGGAACCCCTAGGTTCCGCGGAACCCACTTTTTGAATCGCTGCCTTAGTGTGTACCTTGGAATGAAACTCTCTTCTCATCATCTCATCTTCTGTTAACACGTTTTCAATTCGTTTTTCACATTGTAACTAAGATTGATTTGAAATGTAATGAATGAAATGAAATATATTTATTTACATAGAATACAGGTAGTACCGGGTATTACATGGGTGGTTTTAGATCAATGCCATATTCTGCCTTGTTTTGGCATTCAAATTTATACAAAACTAGAAATTGTATCTACATTATTAACATTATATTAATTTGCATTGTATTACTTAACTTATTTAACATTATATTATTAATTTACATTATAAATAGATTCCATTATTTATATAATATAATTTTATAAATATGATTATTATTTTATATTGTATTGCATAAGTTCCTTTATCGTATAAAAACACTTATCTACTAACCATTTACCTTCGTAGTTCCGTTCCGTTCCGGTCGTAGTTCCCTTATATTCTTGAGCAATCTGTTGAATATTGATATACACATGTCATAAACATTTTTTTATTTAAAATAGTTCTACAAAATGGGATCACTATTTTTGTAGGATCTCTAGGTTTATATTTTGTGTAACTGTTGCCTTTGAATTTAAAAAAGTCATTATGTTTTCTTACAAATACTAATTTCTTTACAAGTATATAAATAGAACAAAACATGGAACGTTTAGCATTTGCGCAGCGGACTATCCTGTTTCTCAGAGCTAGAAAGGCCAATGATTAAAAAATAGGTGCTATCACAAAAGACTATTGACAAAAAGACAGACAACGTTGATTCCACCGTTGATAATGTGATTCTATTTTGGGTGGCTCAGTATGAAATCATCAATCGTCAATACACTGTACAAAATAATTATCTTGTAAAGAAAAGTATCACCGACTTCAATGTGCTTTTTAGTGGAAAGTAGATGTATTTTGTTTAAATATAATATGGGTAGGCCAACTAAACGCACTGCTCCAATGAGACAGCGAGGTTTCGGAGTAAGCGACAAAATCATCGATGTTTACAATTTTTAGATATTTGTTGATTTTTCAAAAACCGCTTGACTGATTTCGATAAAATTAAAATGGGATCACCTTCACAGGTGGTCCCATTTTAATTTCTTTTTTTCTTTCAAAGGGTATTATACTTCACAGTATACCCTTTGAAAGAAAAAAAATAATTTTCAAAGTTGGTTCAGGCGTCTTCGAGTAATCAGTGAACATACATAAAAAGAAAAGATTCCGACGAATTGAGAACCTCCTCTTTTTTGGAAGTCGGTTAATTATACTTAAAAGAATATCTACATATCGACCATGACGTGTCAATATATGATAACTACAAAAAGACAACTTTACAGAAGGCGAAAAAAACGTTTCATTTCGTAATTATAGTAGCTTTGAATTATTTTTTATTTTCATATGTATAAATAAGCGGTTTGCAGATGGGTGTGTATATTATAGTTTGATTAAATGTAACAGTTTTTTAATTAAGTGTAGATAGCATAAATTGTTTGTGCTAGTCAAGATATTGTACTGAAATTTTAAGTTGTAATATATTGCTAGTTGACATAGAAGATATTGTTTCTTAAGGAGGCAGAAACGAGGAGAGGCTGATGAAGAAAGAAAATACAGATTTAATTTTTCTTTATTAATTATGTTGTTCTCTTTATAAAAACCACATACAGTCACATACATCAGTCACAATTATTGAAAAAAAAACGGAAATTAAAAAATGTTTTGTTATCTTTAGTAATTTGTACAAAATGAAATAAAACTTGCTTACAAAATTGTATTTAAACATAAAATAAAAATTTTAATAGCTTTTTCTTTGGTTAATGAGTTAAAAAAGTAACACATTATATTAAATCACAAATGTAATGAACTTTGTAGATTCCACGTTAGTTGCATTTAATTAAAATTATCAGGTACCTATAGTATAAATGAAAATCTACTAAATATCATTAAAATGACAGAGATACATAATAATGATGACAGTCACTGGGTAGAACAATCTTTAGTTGCTGAAGATGATAAAATTTTGTTAATTTCATGGGTATTTCCCTCCAGTGTAACTGACTATAACTATTTCTGAATTTATGACTTTAGCTCTTTTTTTTAGAAAGACTACTAGTAACGTGGGTCACACATTACTAGTATTCTTGTTAACCCCTCCAGCTAAGCTAAATGCTTGTGTTAGGAGTGAGTTCACGACGGTAGTGCACTGGGTGGGGTTCGTCAGTAGGATCCAGTCTTGATCATAATTAAGCTTGATTTCGATTGTCATTGAGTTATATTTTATAGCTTTGATATGCACTAATTGGGGATTGCCAGCCTTACATCCTGACCTAATAAAATGTATAAAAGCCGCTTCAAGGATCCGAACTCGACAAATGACATGAAACTACATAGAACCAAATGCACAGAGCTAATAAACTACGTTCTGGAACCTCATTTCAAAAAGGAACTTTTGACCGACATAAGTGATAAAAAATTTAGTTTGTTATTAGACGAATCGACAGACATAAGCTTCACAAAATACCTCGGGATAGTCGTAAGTAAGTAAGTCATACGTTATCATAATAAAATTGTTTGGGAATTACGATAGACAAGTTTCTCTTGATTAAGTCATCATAAAATATGTACTTTATACAAAGGATTGTAAAATGGATTGCTTGCTTGAAAATAATAATAATCTCTGAAAGAAACATTCTCTGAAACAAACATGCTATATATACTATAAGTAATGCTAAAATATTGTTTTGTTTAATTTCATCGATATTTTACCGATTTTTCATTTATAGATTGCTAGCAACCCGCCCCAGCTTCGCACGGGTACAAATTATAAACCTAAACCTTCCTCAGGAATCACTCTGTCTATTAGTAAAAACCGCATAGAAATACGTTCAGTAGTTTTTCAGTTTATCGCGCACAGACAGGCCGACAGACGCGGCGGGGGACTTTGTTTTATAATATGTAGTAAAGTACTTAACCAAGCTAAGTAATTAATAACAGAATATATATTGGCTAGGCAAATTGCGCAATAAAACTATTTTGCCTGGCTAAAATATAAGTTGTCATATTGTAAAATGGTTGTATTTTCTTAGTTAAGTTACGTGCAATGATATTTTACCACCGCCTAAAGTCGGAGCTAGCGGCTAGCTAGCGGAGGACTTACGTCCTATTTAGCAAATATACTATACGTAACAAATCTGCTTTGTTATGTACATAATTAAATGATTTTGTATACTTTTATTCAATGAGTGATCTAAATCTGTTTTGTTTTGATCGACGTTTTTTTAATAGTATTATTTCGTATCTATTTCAAAATATCTATATAATGGTAAAGGTAATAAATGAGCAATTGTTAATAATGTATATTTATTTCAAATACACATGATGATCATATTCTTAACATCCTCCTTATTCTGATTGCATAACATATATTATGTCGTCAATGAGATAGATAGGTTGTCACCTCACCAGGGTAGCGGTGACCTACTAGCTAAAACTACGAGCCGAGCCGAACGACAATAGTCAGATACCTATGTGCGAACTTAATAAGAATCTTTATTAAATTCAGAATGTCCTAAATTTTCGCACATATCTATGATTTTACGTTGCGGTTAATAGCAAAGTGGAACCTGGTAGTGTCCATTTAATATTGGTTTTATCTGCATTAAGCAAAATCTTAGAAAAGTAATTTTTAGAGTTCCGTTCCTTAAAAGGAAAAAAAGGAACCCTTATAGAATCAGTTTTTTGTCTGTCTGTCTGTCTGTCAAGACCCTTTTTCTCTATAACCCGTTCACGTATCAAGTTGAAATTAAAACCAAGTACTTATATCTGCGGTTCCTTAAAGCTATAAAAAAATCAAGCTTCTAAGTCAAAGTAATCAAAAGATATAGCCACTTAAGACTTACATTTGACCATATTTGAACATGTCGCAGGTAAATCAAAACCTATAGGGTACTTCCCATTGACCTAGAATCATGAAATTTGGTAAGAAGCAAGGTCAAGGTCAGCACAAGTAAAGTAAAAAATCTAAAAGTCGTTAATTGCTCTTATATCTGTCTGTCTGTCAAGACCCTTTTTCCTTAGGAAACCGAGAAGGCAATCAAGTTGAAATTAACATCAAATACTTATGTCTGCCTTACCATCCATGAAATTTGGTAAGAAGCAAGGTCCGACAGCAAAAGTTAAGGAAAAAATCCGAAAGTCGTTAATTTGTTGTTATATCATAAAAAACTGTTTTCTGTAATTATAAACTTAATTTTTACGGTTGAATTGTTGACTTTGCCGTACATCGCAACCGCAAAGTTAAGTTTGTCTTTCAAAAAAGACGGGCAAAAGTCTTCGAGAATTGATTCCCGAGATGGACGTTTCTCATTACAAGTTTGTTTGCTTACGGAACCCTCGGTGCGCGAGTCAGACTCGCACTTGTCCGGTTTTCCTTACTTAACTATCATATGAATTGAAATGATTATCTACGATGAGCAGTGTGCTTTTACTACTATCAGCAACAGCCACAGAAACGATCAAGATGCAATGACCTTGCAAGTACATAAAATCAATCGACCATTGGGCATTAGACAAATATTCATAGACTGAGTTCTGTTAAATAAAGCATTTGCAGTCACCTCGTCGGATTTATCCAATAGAATTCAATACGGTGATGTAGGTACAATTGGCAGTGCTCCAGGGTTATTTTACATTCGGTCCCCTTTTTGTATTTACAAATTGCCTTCTTATTCCTGGATACATTTAAAACGCAGAATCTTCGTACAATTCGTAGAATGGATACATTTAGAACGCTTATTAGAATCTTCCCGATGTATGTATAAAAAATATATGAAATAGTATAAAAAAAAAATCATCGTTTTCAATTGAACTTCTAAGAAAGCCTACAATTTTACTCATTATATTTAAACAATGAATTTACACCAGCAAAAGTCACTGCACGTACGAAACGGAACTACGGAGAAAAATTCTTACTTCCTTACTAATATTATAAATGCGAAAGTAACTCTGTCTATCTGTCTGTCTGTCTGTCGCCCTTTCACAACAAAACTACTGGTCTAGAGCCTGAGAAAGACAGGCTATTTTTACTTAGACAGTGGCAAAATAGGGGATCAAAATTTGAAAGTATAGAAGATCCATGATTTAAGTTATTTATCAAGTTATTTGAATGAATTTAGGTACTTATAGAGATATACAAAGCCTTGGAAAAGGCCATATGTAGACTACTTTTTGTATAATAAGCATTGAAGGTCACAAAGTAGGGAATCAAAGTTTATATGGGAGATGTATCATTTGTCAAGTTAAGCGATGTAAAAATTCAAGCAATGAAATTATGGACAGACCAACGACCAAAAGCATATCACATATTTAAGGGGATCTTTTCGAGTAATAGATATGAAACGAACAGCAAAAGGAAAACGTGGATTAATTCCCTGTAATCCAAAAATCCGACCGATTTGCCATTCCAGTTGAAAAGAGTACTAACAGTTCTTTCAGTCTGAAAGCAAGAGAAACTGAAAGTAGGTGTACATTTGGAATACAATTATTTGTCCTGGGTGGGAATCGATCCCACGACCCACTACCTCAGTAGTCACTAACCACTAGACCAAAAGTAACTTACGAGTACCTTACTTCTCCTCAAAAGATGGAAGAGATTGAAGAAATAAATTATTACAAATTGTACGCAGACGAAGTCGCGGGTACCAGCTAGTATATCATAATACTGAAATAAATTTATAGATATGCATAGGTAATGAACGTGAATAAAGCTATACACACCACTTAAAACTTCCTAAATTATTTACTTACATAGCTTCAACGTAAGAGAAATGGATTAAATTCAGAAAACTTACACTTCAACATGTAGCTACATTTCAGTTTTTTCTTTTTCTGAATAGAAAAATTATTGATATAAGTATGATTACCTCCTCGGCTCTGTGGCACAAGTTAGTTTTGTAAGTATATATTATTATATGTGAGATCGCATGGTCCTTGTTCAATTATCGGGGTTGGTAAATTGTTATGAAGGTTTTCGGTTAGGGCTTTTTCAGTATCTTAGGAATAGGCTTTCCCGGAAGAATAATAGGTTGCATTAACTAATAGACTGTTAGCAAGACTCTTTGTGCCGCTTCGGAGATATACCCCCGGTGACTGATATTTATTGAACACAAATTATTATAATTGTAGAATAGAATTAATTATAGGAATCCGGTAGTTCCACCAGTAATTGATTTTAATGATACTACTAACATGAGTGCTACTACTGGTAAGGTGATATCATAACAAAGAAAATTTTCCTATGAGTACTGGTTATGTCAAAATATACATCTGTTTGAGCTAGTAAAGTTATTGGAAAATTCATTTTGAAATAATTTTATTTACCTGACGTCTACATAATTGGTGGTAACGTTGTGGGTTAAACGTCGTATGATGGAGGTCTATAAAGGAATAATTTTATTGAGGAAGTACATAAACGACTTAGTTGTACGCAAAATCCTAACTACGACGAGTACTTACATAAAGCGTATAAAATGTGTCACTACTGTAAGGCGTTTCGGAGAGACGCGTACGACGCACATATAAATCCCGCTCCCATCGCGGCTGTCCGCCAAAACCACACTCAATACGCCGACCAAGCGCACGCGCACCCAAAAATTACGGACAAGAGATATTAACGATATCTGACAAAGTTCAAAGTGCCAAACATACTAAGTACCATGCATAATGCCAATCTTTATCAACAAAGCAATAGCATTCAAAAACGAGATGCACTTGCATGTTTGGAGAAACACGCACCGAAAATGAAATGGAAAAAAAATAATAATCGAATCATAGATATAGGATGCGGGGATGGTACTGTTACAAATATGCTGAAGAAATATATTCCCACTGATTTCAAGTTATTAGGCTCTGATACAAGCGAGAGTATGGTGGACTTCGCTAACAAACATCATTGTAACGAGCAGACGTCTTTCACTGTACTAGACATCGCAGGCGATCTACCGGAAGGGATGAAAGGAAACTTCGACCACGTGTTTTCATTTTACGCTCTTCACTGGGTCATAGATCAAAAGTGAGTACTTTTTATGTCAAGTTTTAGTAAGCACTGAGGCGTAACTGTGCATACCGCAACACTATTGTTAAGTAATAAAAATATGTGTGTATTTTAAGTAACACAGTTCAAAGATACAAAACGGGGTCGATAAATCTGTGCGCTATGATGTCTTCAGACCGGAAATTACTTTTGTCCGCACAAATTTTTATTACCAACTTAAAAATTAAAATAATAATAAACTTATAATTTCTGTACTCAAATTTGGAGAAGAAAAATGTTTAAACTACTAATTAACACAATTATGTACTAATTACATTGTTTATCCTTTGGCCGTTTCCGTCGAGACCCAGAGATTACATTTATTGTACAAAATTACGACCTACATTATCGTCACCATTGGAAGATATGGTGATAATGAAAAACATAGAAGTTCAATATCTTCTTTTATTAAAGTTCTTAAAAAAAATTGCTTGAAATCGTCTTTTTTTAATAAAAAATGTAAAATCAACGCAATGTCACCGCAACAATAGATTGCTTAGTCAAACATAAAATGAAGAAATAGTTAAGATAGTTGGATAGCTATCTTATAGCTGCCAGTGTCGATTAAATTATCTCTAACTACAATGGTTACTTCTTTTTACCAAAAGTGTAAATAGCCTATTCATTAAATTGTTTAACGTGACTTAAGATTTTCATACGAAAAGTAATGTTTAGTTCAGTGAATATAAAGCGTCACTAGTTCAACTCAATCCGAGAGATGCACAGTAGACAAAAAGTCACGTACGCACACTAGATCCTACCATAAAAAAAAATTAAATCATATAGTGTCATATTTTATGTCCCCCGGCATTATAACTTTTCAGGCCAAACAAAGTAAATACTAGCTGACCTGACGGACCCGTCAAAACTCTCGCTCAGCTTATATACTCCTTCGATTAGAAGAATAACTCTTTACTACGCGAGAGGCACAGACTGGTGGCACCAAACTCGTATTTAGAATACGTTCGAAATATTTTATGAAGAATAAATGTTAAAGACAAGAGAGTCGCCCGGCAGACAGAAGACGGTCTGGAAGACTGTCGTGCCAAAGGTGCACGGAATAATTCAAGAAATAGTATTTATAATTAATTTGTGTGAAGTTATAATTGTTATATGAATAATCTGATCCTGATTATATCGCATAGTGCGTTTGCCTGCTATTTTAATTTTCATCCTCTAGCTAACATCTATCGTTCCCGATACCCTAAAGCCCCAAGCTTTACACGTTATATGTGGTTTACACGTGGTGGAAGGCGTTACAATATATAATTTGGAAAAAAGGACACTGGACAGAGTGGACAGATGTAAAAGTTGCCCGGAATGGCGAAATTGGGAAAAATGGGCACCGGTTTTGCCCTTTTCTGGATAACTTTTCCACCTATAATTTCTCTGAAAACCTTATTCGGACTATTTTTAACATACAAAAGAAAAAAATTGTCAAATCGGTCTCGCTGTTCTCATGTTATGCGCTTACCAACAAACAGCATTTCATTTTTATTTTCTACATTTACCATAAAATAATTCATTAAAACTCCGAATTTACAGCAGTATAAAATTGTTTTTAAATCGTAATATGTAAGTACATACTTGGCCGGTTTACAAACTGTCAAATTTTATGTAAGTACTTTATGTTCCAGACGAGCTTTCAAAAATATATTCGATCTGCTAGATCAAGACGGCGAGTGTTTCATGATTTTTCTGGCTTGTAACCCAATATATGACGTCTACCGCATTCTATCACGGAACAGCAAGTGGAGTACTTGGCTGAAAGATGTAGAAAAATATATTTCACCGTACCATGACTCAGAGGTATGATATGACATACTTAATTCCTATCAATAAGAAATACTACAACTGTTCCTAAAACAATCTCATTTAGATCGTTTATTAAGGAATAGCTGAGAATAAGGCTTCACTCACGTGTATGTATGTATGTTTTTTGGCACGGAACCCTAAGTTACTCCTTATAACATCAGCTATCTGCCAGCGAGTCTCGTCGAAATCAGTCACACCGTTTCGAAGATTAGAGGCAATAAGAAAACAGGCAGACAGACTTAAAAAATGTCGTATTGTTTTGGTATAAAGACCGTGTCAACATTCATATGCATTTAGTAAAAAGCTGTTATGTTGATTTTACAAACAGACACTTAAATTTTATATATTTGTGTAAAGAATACAAACATGATTATTGTTAGAAAAAGACCTGCACATATAAGAAGTATCATGTTTAGTTATTGCCAGTATATTCTAACAATGTACCGACTAGTGACGGTAACTATTAAATCTAGTACCTAGTACTATAAACGGTCTCAAAGATACCGCCGTATGCTGTTCAATGTTACACACTTAGTTAAACTATGTTATGTTTCTTTCAGGAACCGGACAAAGAAATAATGAAAATGATGGAGGATATTGGATTCGTTAACAATAGCGTAGAATGTAAAGACATGATATTTATGTATAATGACATGGATACTATAAGAAGTAAGTAATTTATTTAATTCACACTAAAGTTACGTACGTTTAGCAACGGTGGTCGGCCATCATATCTACCTATACAAATTTAGTAATTGTAAAATAAAACATTAAGTAATTAATTTATAAACATATTTCTAACCAGCATAGTTCTTGTAAAGAACAAGAGTTAACGTGAAATCCTTATGTGAGTTTCATTGCTAACGGTACCTGAACCTACAATTATTATTATTGCTAAGCCTAAACTTGTTCGACTCTACGTCAGACATTATGAAAAAAAAAAAAATACTTATTGACATTTAAAATCATTAAGCAGCGGGCTATGGAGCGAGCTATGCTTGGAGTCTCTTTGAAGGATACATTTCGTAATGAGATCATCCGACAAAAAACCAAAGTTACCGACATAGCTCGCAGGATAAGCATGCTGAAGTGGCAATGGGCTGGCCACGTATGCCAAAGGACCGACGGCCGTTGGAGCAGACGGGTCCTAGAGTGGAGACCGCGAATCGGCAAACGGAAAGTAGGATGCCCCCCAGCCAGATGGACCGACGACCTGAAGAAGGTAGTAGGGATGGACTGGATGCGGAAGGCGGAGGACCGGGTGCTGTGGCGCACATTGGGAGAGGCCTATGTCCAGCAGTGGACTATGATAGGCTGATTAATGATGATTTAAAATCTGAAACTTTATGAACTTATCTGTAAACATTAATTTCGAAAATTTATAGATAGAGAAACTATTGGTACATATAACTTTAAATCAGCAGAAATTATTGGAGTAACTTCGTTTCGAACTGAGTTTGACCTTTAAAATGTTACTTGTTTTTTTTTATTTGTCAAAAAAATTAAGTGTATGATTCATTAACAAACATACAGTTCCTAAATATAATAACATTAGCAATGTTTTTTTTAATTTAAAGTTACATAAGCACAATAATAATTGTAATAAAAATAAGAACGAAACAATTAGTGTCTAACAGTTTAAATATTCGCACTGAGCTTTTACTTGAGCTTAGTTGTATATAATTATGTACACGGTTATGTGTATTTGCGTTAGTCAGGTGTAAAAGTATCTGGCTATGTTTTTCAGTGTTCTAGAACAAATAGTACCTAGGTATGCGTAGATTGGGTCTCCCCTCCAGGTCCAGAACCGCACTATTATTAAATAATATTTCTTATATCGTTTATAACAAATGTATTGTTTGGAATATTTCAGAAGCGGTAACAGCTGTCAATCCCTTCAAAATTCCAAAAGACAAGTACGATGACTTTCTAGAAGATTACATTGAAGTATTAAAAGACATTGAACTAATAGACAAAGTTAACAATAACGACTCCCCTAAAGATGTTAAGTTTAATTATAAACTACTCGTAGTTTATGGTAATAAACCTTCAAAGAGAGCAATGTCAGGCCTTGAGGAAGACTTTAAGAATATGTCTTTTTAATAACGACACTATTCTTGGATATAACAGCAGTCAGTTACGTATAGTAGTATAGTTAGACAAAGCAGACATTTTCCGCTTATAAAACATAACACCCACCTATATGTATAGGCATGTTTTGCTTTTGCATGTGTACTTGTTAAGAAATGAAAATAAAAAACAATTAAAGAAATGTATACCAGTCTACCTAAGGAACTTTGATATTATGCATCTCCTAAAAGCCGAAGCCTGGGACAACTTATAATGGATAAGCAATTGTCAGCGTTCGCCACGTTATAAGAAGAAATGCTTATTTAAATATGCTTAAGTTTAAAGTACAAAGTAATATTTAAAAATTAGAAAATAGTTAGCGTATAGTTTTATACTTTTATATATTAAATATTAATCTGTACTTAAGGAAGTCAGCCCTTGTGAAAACTCCTCATAAAACAAGTCCAAATTTATATATAATAAAGTAAGTTGCATATTATAGCACTTTAATTTTTATTTTATTATTTGCCTTTTTTAAATTTAGCAGTGGCAACCCTATAAATATATTTAACTTTGAGCCGCAATTTAATCACATTACAAACAAGTATTCGGGTATTCCTAATCAAATATTTTCTAGTGTAAAATATCAAAACAATGCTAATGATAATCACTGAAAACAATGTTTGTTTGATCTAAACATCGAAAATAAATAAGTGGAGTCTCTTAATCGATTTTTGGACAGTGCAATATAACCATGACACTAATAAACTCGGTAATTAAGTTAGAGTAAATGCAACAGGGAAATGATGTGTAGACATTGCGTACCCAGTTTCGGTCCAGCGGGGGGTAAAAATTTCTTAAGCCATATCTTCCGCACTAGTTTTGCGGACAAAATAGAAGAGAAGACGTAAACAAAAATGTCTTAAGCCAGATCCCCTCTATTGTTTTGCGAACCACGGAGGTGGAGGGGGAAAAGCAACGAAAATTTGCTCACTTGGATCCGAGACGCTCCTTTTACTACACACACGAAGACGCCTACATAAAACATTAGATGCACGTAGTGTATGGTAAAGTAAGTCGTAACGTGATACGAAAGTTGCTTTCATACACTTCATTAAGTATCTTAACATACAAAAGCCAGGCTGGGTCCTATACCCCGTCCTTGGTATGCTTTTGGACATGTCCATCCCTAAATTTATGAGGTGCGCGGTGTAGGTCGAAGGTTCTTCATCATAATATTTTTCCCGTGCTCTATAAAGGACAACTTCAGCAGAGACGGGCGAAGAAGAGAGTAACCCAGTTGTTGAAAGAAATGGGTATCTGTGTGTTAATGGTCACGAGCGAACATTGATTATGTGTTGGAGTGCCTCCGCCGTTGGGTTATCCTTAGCTCCGTTACTAGTATGTCCCATCAGTAATGTCCATATTTTCTGGTCTCTGCTCTGACCACTTCCATTAAAATAATTATAGGGTCACGAGAATGGACTTCAAACAAAATAATTGGTTGATTCTTGCAAGTCTCTTCTTCGCTTCAATGGAAACACACTTTTTATTGGACTAAATTAGCTTATAGATAAATAACTTTTGGACTCGGCTTCGTACGTGTTAAAGTTTTTTTCTATCCCTGGGATGAAAGGTACATCATGACCTTTCTTGAACCCTTAAACGTGTATGCAAAATTACATGATGGGTTGAGTAGTTAAGGTTGAAAGTGTTACAAACAGAAAGAGGAATGAACGAACTTACTTAAGCATTTATAATATTAGTTACGATGTTAGGAACATACATAAACTCTTAATCTACGAGTATATTAGTTACAGTTTAGATAATAATATGTATGTTTGTATTAAGAATTCAGTGTGGGTATATAAATTTATTTCATTATTTATTAGCAGATCAAATAGTGGGTGTGTAGCAGAACGAATATTTTATTAAATTCTTGATTAGTCACATACAAATATATACATAAATAATATCCAATAATATTAAATAAATGCCCTGTTATGCATTTAAAAGTGTGAAATATCTTCATCAAATATTATAAAAATACCCAAGCGTTCCAAGTACCGATTTCGTTTAAGCATGTGTAACATTGTTTAACAACTATTATTAATATCTATTTGTTGCTAACAGAATTATTAATCGCCCAGGTTTTCAATTGCTAGACGACTGTAACTCCCAGCTGGAACAGTTCCCAGATGGCATTTTAAACTTGAATCTGACTTGTAATAATTTTGACGTATCAATAGTGAAGGCTTGTGTCATGCTTGCCACGACAAGTCTTCATACTTGAGGCAAGTTTAAATCAAACTTTCTAGTTTCCGAGCAACAAGATTATACTATATGCAACATTGACATAACATACTTGCTGGATGTCTGTATTTACGAATTAGGTACATAGTATGTTGACCAGCCAACTTGCTGATTCTTTGTTATGAGTTTATGAGTTAAAAGCTGGGTGAACGCGCCTAAGTCAAACTGAAGTATTGATGGCGCAGCCCAACAAAACTAAATATAGTTTAGAATTTTAGACACTGTAAATTTATTACTGTGTGTTAAAGTATATTGTGTAACGAAACCATACCGTGATGTAAGTTTTTGTTCCATCGGTAAAAAATATTAAATTGTATAATACTTTCGTGAAAAGCTGGGTGAATGTACCTACTCATGAAATTTAATGACTGTCCCAAAGGAAAGTGAATCAATTTATAAAAAAATTGAACTCACAAACAAACCCGATCAACAGCAAAGTTTTCCATATGATACTTTATACCGAAATAATAAGAAATATCAAAGATCCGATAAAAAAAATCGTGCAATATCAGGACTCAAAAATAATTGTTTACTTAAAATAGAAAAACAAAACATTAATTTTACCTTCTTTAATCAACATCCCACAGCGACTCGAACCAAAAAGGAGGTGTCAAAGCGTTTAGTTCGAATTTTGGTGTTTTACCCACGAAAGGATAGAAACCCTATCTGCCGATAAAGGAATAGTGAGGGTTCAATTAATTCAAAGAGAGCTTTCGCACTCTCACCAAAGTGAATCCTATAAACGACCGATAAGCAGGCGACTTTACGACTATGCTCAAGGCTATGTAGTTCACTATTTGTGACCATGTGCTCACGAATAGTGCCTTGAGCATCGTTGTAAAGTCACCTGCGTCATTTATGAGCCTACGGGCTCTTCGGTCAACAGAGTCCAGAGTTTCTAGATGGTACTTAGTTAAGCCATCCTAAATGTAATGTAGCCTAAAAACTGTCATCTTATAAATTTTCAATTGAGAAGAAAACGTATAATAAAATAAGTAAATATTTTTTTCACGAGCATGTGACCAGCTGACCTATAATTCACCACTCTATAGTCAGCTGACTTTTCTTTTTCTTCAAGATATTGGGTATTCATAATTTGATACAATTCTCAATCGGGAGGAAATTACTTAAAATAATATTTTTTTCTACGTGAGCGGGAGGCTGCTGCTCCTCAACCCCCCGACGGAACCGCAGCTGACGTTTACGAGGCTTCATGATGAAAGGCGATGTGTGAAAGGGGATAATGGACAATGTTCAGCGCTTCAAAAGAAAACGTATCTGTTCACATTCCGTTCTCCGTATCAGGAAATACACAAAGAAAGAGTCGTCTATGCTGGAGAGCCAAAATATTCAAGTATAATAAAGTTTAATAAAATAATGAAAGAGGAATTTCTGGATTCTTTTCCTCAGGTTGACTGACAAAGACAAGTCAAGTCCCTCAACTTGTCACTAAAAAGTCAAATAAATAAACGTGTAAATAAATATTACCAAGTTTATAGATAGGTATGGAAATTTCACTATATTTTTTATTCGTATGTTTATTCAGGCATCACAGGAACAATAACTGAACTACACTCTGTTATTGTCTGCAGTCACAGGCATATTACTGTTTTGGAACGCAAGAAATCATCGAAAATGAGGTTAGTTTGTTTATTGTACATCTTATGGAAAGAGATAGCAATAGAGTTCTGTGAAGCTAGTCACAAGATGTGTGTACATACAACATATGAAACAATCAATTAAAGTTGATCAATGGGCGGTTTATTCTCAAAATTCTATATGTCTACCAAGTACATGTGCTTTTTAGGTACAGAGTTTTAGAAATAAACTGTTGCATACACTAATTACGCTTACCTATTCATCAAATAAAACAACTTAATAAATATTTTTATACTAAGGATTTTGAAGATATTTTTATTATTAAGCAACATATTTTTATGTATAAAAAATGAAAATTTACTTCAATTTTTATTCAAAATATATTTAATCGCCTATCTTGGAGAAGTTAAACTGCATTTTCAATACCTATCTAAAAGGGTGGTCAATATATTTTTATACTCGCACTAAACGGTAAGTCTCTACGTGAAGTGCATATCTAGTATCTATGGAAATTGAATCTGAAACATTCGATGCAAAGCCATTCAAAGGAATGTGAACACTCTGTTATGACATCAACCACGGAGTTGCATTTACTGGCTATGTTCAAGTCCTGCATACTCAAATAACATACTCATGAAATATCTCTCAAGCTGCTTAATCAACAGATCACCCTATTTATTTTGGTATTTTAATAGAAGTTATAGCACAGAATACATAATAGTACCAGTACAGAAGGACCTCTTCACAATACCGTTTAAATAACTCTTGCTCCGACACAATAAAGTGCAATTCAGATCGCACACCGCTAATTACCAACAGGTTATATTAACCTAAAACTTGCCTCACTTTCTATCGCATAACTCTTATCTGTTCTGATGACGTTAGGGTTGTCTTCTGTAAGAAGAATTAATCTAAATATTTAATAACCAGTTATGTGCCTATTACCTTACTTTTGTGAACAAATGAAGTTTTAAATAAACCTAGGCTAGGAATTTACTTAGTAGAACCTACGTAAATGAAACTCATATTAAAGAAAACTATTTTATTTTATTTTACAATCTCTGCATAGATACTTTAATCTCTAAGGATACAGGCATTTGGCATACCTTAGTGCAGGGGTTCCCAAACTTTTAAGATAATGGGACATCAACCAAATACCTTTTATTTTATGGAACCCCATATCAAATGATTTTTTACAAGAGTTTGCGTTTGAGCTTGAAATATCATCTGAGCGCTGTCCAGTTTTTAGCCAGTTTTACATGATAACTAACTGTTAAAATAATATAATATTAAATACCTTCTAACACGATTATAACATTATAGCAAATAGAATAAGTTTTGTACATACACCTTGGTTTTCAAAGTCTTTTTCAATAAGTCAGTTCCCAATTCCAAAATAATATTTGTACCTACTTACTTAATAACTGCGGTATTAAATAATTTCGCGGAACCTTTTTGACTTTTCTATGGAACCCCTAGGTTCCGCGGAACCCACTTTTTGAATCGCTGCCTTAGTGTGTACCTTGGAATGAAACTCTCTTCTCATCATCTCATCTTCTGTTAACACGTTTTCAATTCGTTTTTCACATTGTAACTAAGATTGATTTGAAATGTAATGAATGAAATGAAATATATTTATTTACATAGAATACAGGTAGTACCGGGTATTACATGGGTGGTTTTAGATCAATGCCATATTCTGCCTTGTTTTGGCATTCAAATTTATACAAAACTAGAAATTGTATCTACATTATTAACATTATATTAATTTGCATTGTATTACTTAACTTATTTAACATTATATTATTAATTTACATTATAAATAGATTCCATTATTTATATAATATAATTTTATAAATATGATTATTATTTTATATTGTATTGCATAAGTTCCTTTATCGTATAAAAACACTTATCTACTAACCATTTACCTTCGTAGTTCCGTTCCGTTCCGGTCGTAGTTCCCTTATATTCTTGAGCAATCTGTTGAATATTGATATACACATGTCATAAACATTTTTTTATTTAAAATAGTTCTACAAAATGGGATCACTATTTTTGTAGGATCTCTAGGTTTATATTTTGTGTAACTGTTGCCTTTGAATTTAAAAAAGTCATTATGTTTTCTTACAAATACTAATTTCTTTACAAGTATATAAATAGAACAAAACATGGAACGTTTAGCATTTGCGCAGCGGACTATCCTGTTTCTCAGAGCTAGAAAGGCCAATGATTAAAAAATAGGTGCTATCACAAAAGACTATTGACAAAAAGACAGACAACGTTGATTCCACCGTTGATAATGTGATTCTATTTTGGGTGGCTCAGTATGAAATCATCAATCGTCAATACACTGTACAAAATAATTATCTTGTAAAGAAAAGTATCACCGACTTCAATGTGCTTTTTAGTGGAAAGTAGATGTATTTTGTTTAAATATAATATGGGTAGGCCAACTAAACGCACTGCTCCAATGAGACAGCGAGGTTTCGGAGTAAACGACAAAATCATCGATGTTTACAATTTTTAGATATTTGTTGATTTTTCAAAAACCGCTTGACTGATTTCGATAAAATTAAAATGGGATCACCTTCACAGGTGGTCCCATTTTAATTTCTTTTTTTCTTTCAAAGGGTATTATACTTCACAGTATACCCTTTGAAAGAAAAAAAATAATTTTCAAAGTTGGTTCAGGCGTCTTCGAGTAATCAGTGAACATACATAAAAAGAAAAGATTCCGACGAATTGAGAACCTCCTCTTTTTTGGAAGTCGGTTAATTATACTTAAAAGAATATCTACATATCGACCATGACGTATCAATATATGATAACTACAAAAAGACAACTTTACAGAAGGCGAAAAAAACGTTTCATTTCGTAATTATAGTAGCTTTGAATTATTTTTTATTTTCATATGTATAAATAAGCGGTTTGCAGATGGGTGTGTATATTATAGTTTGATTAAATGTAACAGTTTTTTAATTAAGTGTAGATAGCATAAATTGTTTGTGCTAGTCAAGATATTGTACTGAAATTTTAAGTTGTAATATATTGCTAGTTGACATAGAAGATATTGTTTCTTAAGGAGGCAGAAACGACTCCATACACTCTTAAAGAGGCTGATGAAGAAAGAAAATACAGATTTAATTTTTCTTTATTAATTATGTTGTTCTCTTTATAAAAACCACATACAGTCACATACATCAGTCACAATTATTGAAAAAAAAACGGAAATTAAAAAATGTTTTGTTATCTTTAGTAATTTGTACAAAATGAAATAAAACTTGCTTACAAAATTGTATTTAAACATAAAATAAAAATTTTAATAGCTTTTTCTTT
Source organism: Callimorpha dominula (assembly GCA_949752705.1). NCBI lineage: Eukaryota > Metazoa > Arthropoda > Insecta > Lepidoptera > Erebidae > Callimorpha > Callimorpha dominula. The sequence goes on from OX456997.1 coordinate 16,395,855, forward strand.
GGTTAATGAGTTAAAAAAGTAACACATTATATTAAATCACAAATGTAATGAACTTTGTAGATTCCACGTTAGTTGCATTTAATTAAAATTATCAGGTACCTATAGTATAAATGAAAATCTACTAAATATCATTAAAATGACAGAGATACATAATAATGATGACAGTCACTGGGTAGAACAATCTTTAGTTGCTGAAGATGATAAAATTTTGTTAATTTCATGGGTATTTCCCTCCAGTGTAACTGACTATAACTATTTCTGAATTTATGACTTTAGCTCTTTTTTTTAGAAAGACTACTAGTAACGTGGGTCACACATTACTAGTATTCTTGTTAACCCCTCCAGCTAAGCTAAATGCTTGTGTTAGGAGTGGGTTCACGACGGTAGTGCACTGGGTGGGGTTCGTCAGTAGGATCCAGTCTTGATCATAATTAAGCTTGATTTCGATTGTCATTGAGTTATATTTTATAGCTTTGATATGCACTAATTGGGGATTGCCAGCCTTACATCCTGACCTAATAAAATGTATAAAAGCCGCTTCAAGGATCCGAACTCGACAAATGACATGAAACTACATAGAACCAAATGCACAGAGCTAATAAACTACGTTCTGGAACCTCATTTCAAAAAGGAACTTTTGACCGACATAAGTGATAAAAAATTTAGTTTGTTATTAGACGAATCGACAGACATAAGCTTCACAAAATACCTCGGGATAGTCGTAAGTAAGTAAGTCATACGTTATCATAATAAAATTGTTTGGGAATTACGATAGACAAGTTTCTCTTGATTAAGTCATCATAAAATATGTACTTTATACAAAGGATTGTAAAATGGATTGCTTGCTTGAAAATAATAATAATCTCTGAAAGAAACATTCTCTGAAACAAACATGCTATATATACTATAAGTAATGCTAAAATATTGTTTTGTTTAATTTCATCGATATTTTACCGATTTTTCATTTATAGATTGCTAGCAACCCGCCCCAGCTTCGCACGGGTACAAATTATAAACCTAAACCTTCCTCAGGAATCACTCTGTCTATTAGTAAAAACCGCATAGAAATACGTTCAGTAGTTTTTCAGTTTATCGCGCACAGACAGGCCGACAGACGCGGCGGGGGACTTTGTTTTATAATATGTAGTAAAGTACTTAACCAAGCTAAGTAATTAATAACAGAATATATATTGGCTAGGCAAATTGCGCAATAAAACTATTTTGCCTGGCTAAAATATAAGTTGTCATATTGTAAAATGGTTGTATTTTCTTAGTTAAGTTACGTGCAATGATATTTTACCACCGCCTAAAGTCGGAGCTAGCGGGTAGCTAGCGGAGGACTTACGTCCTATTTAGCAAATATACTATACGTAACAAATCTGCTTTGTTATGTACATAATTAAATGATTTTGTATACTTTTATTCAATGAGTGATCTAAATCTGTTTTGTTTTGATCGACGTTTTTTTAATAGTATTATTTCGTATCTATTTCAAAATATCTATATAATGGTAAAGGTAATAAATGAGCAATTGTTAATAATGTATATTTATTTCAAATACACATGATGATCATATTCTTAACATCCTCCTTATTCTGATTGCATAACATATATTATGTCGTCAATGAGATAGATAGGTTGTCACCTCACCAGGGTAGCGGTGACCTACTAGCTAAAACTACGAGCCGAGCCGAACGACAATAGTCAGATACCTATGTGCGAACTTAATAAGAATCTTTATTAAATTCAGAATGTCCTAAATTTTCGCACATATCTATGATTTTACGTTGCGGTTAATAGCAAAGTGGAACCTGGTAGTGTCCATTTAATATTGGTTTTATCTGCATTAAGCAAAATCTTAGAAAAGTAATTTTTAGAGTTCCGTTCCTTAAAAGGAAAAAAAGGAACCCTTATAGAATCAGTTTTTTGTCTGTCTGTCTGTCTGTCAAGACCCTTTTTCTCTATAACCCGTTCACGTATCAAGTTGAAATTAAAACCAAGTACTTATATCTGCGGTTCCTTAAAGCTATAAAAAAATCAAGCTTCTAAGTCAAAGTAATCAAAAGATATAGCCACTTAAGACTTACATTTGACCATATTTGAACATGTCGCAGGTAAATCAAAACCTATAGGGTACTTCCCATTGACCTAGAATCATGAAATTTGGTAAGAAGCAAGGTCAAGGTCAGCACAAGTAAAGTAAAAAATCTAAAAGTCGTTAATTGCTCTTATATCTGTCTGTCTGTCAAGACCCTTTTTCCTTAGGAAACCGAGAAGGCAATCAAGTTGAAATTAACATCAAATACTTATGTCTGCCTTACCATCCATGAAATTTGGTAAGAAGCAAGGTCCGACAGCAAAAGTTAAGGAAAAAATCCGAAAGTCGTTAATGAACGTGAATAAAGCTATACACACCACTTAAAACTTCCTAAATTATTTACTTACATAGCTTCAACGTAAGAGAAATGGATTAAATTCAGAAAACTTACACTTCAACATGTAGCTACATTTCAGTTTTTTCTTTTTCTGAATAGAAAAATTATTGATATAAGTATGATTACCTCCTCGGCTCTGTGGCACAAGTTAGTTTTGTAAGTATATATTATTATATGTGAGATCGCATGGTCCTTGTTCAATTATCGGGGTTGGTAAATTGTTATGAAGGTTTTCGGTTAGGGCTTTTTCAGTATCTTAGGAATAGGCTTTCCCGGAAGAATAATAGGTTGCATTAACTAATAGACTGTTAGCAAGACTCTTTGTGCCGCTTCGGAGATATACCCCCGGTGACTGATATTTATTGAACACAAATTATTATAATTGTAGAATAGAATTAATTATAGGAATCCGGTAGTTCCACCAGTAATTGATTTTAATGATACTACTAACATGAGTGCTACTACTGGTAAGGTGATATCATAACAAAGAAAATTTTCCTATGAGTACTGGTTATGTCAAAATATACATCTGTTTGAGCTAGTAAAGTTATTGGAAAATTCATTTTGAAATAATTTTATTTACCTGACGTCTACATAATTGGTGGTAACCTACGTTGTGGGTTAAACGTCGTATGATGGAGGTCTATAAAGGAATAATTTTATTGAGGAAGTACATAAACGACTTAGTTGTACGCAAAATCCTAACTACGACGAGTACTTACATAAAGCGTATGAAATGTGTCACTACTGTAAGGCGTTTCGGAGAGACGCGTACGACGCACATATAAATCCCGCTCCCATCGCGGCTGTCCGCCAAAACCACACTCAATACGCCGACCAAGCGCACGCGCACCCAAAAATTACGGACAAGAGATATTAACGATATCTGACAAAGTTCAAACTGCCAAACATACTAAGTACCATGCATAATGCCAATCTTTATCAACAAAGCAATAGCATTCAAAAACGAGATGCACTTGCATGTTTGGAGAAACACGCACCGAAAATGAAATGGAAAAAAAATAATAATCGAATCATAGATATAGGATGCGGGGATGGTACTGTTACAAATATGCTGAAGAAATATATTCCCACTGATTTCAAGTTATTAGGCTCTGATACAAGCGAGAGTATGGTGGACTTCGCTAACAAACATCATTGTAACGAGCAGACGTCTTTCACTGTACTAGACATCGCAGGCGATCTACCGGAAGGGATGAAAGGAAACTTCGACCACGTGTTTTCATTTTACGCTCTTCACTGGGTCATAGATCAAAAGTGAGTACTTTTTATGTCAAGTTTTAGTAAGCACTGAGGCGTAACTGTGCATACCGCAACACTATTGTTAAGTAATAAAAATATGTGTGTATTTTAAGTAACACAGTTCAAAGATACAAAACGGGGTCGATAAATCTGTGCGCTATGATGTCTTCAGACCGGAAATTACTTTTGTCCGCACAAATTTTTATTACCAACTTAAAAATTAAAATAATAATAAACTTATAATTTCTGTACTCAAATTTGGAGAAGAAAAATGTTTAAACTACTAATTAACACAATTATGTACTAATTACATTGTTTATCCTTTGGCCGTTTCCGTCGAGACCCAGAGATTACATTTATTGTACAAAATTACGACCTACATTATCGTCACCATTGGAAGATATGGTGATAATGAATGAAAAAACATAGAAGTTCAATATCTTCTTTTATTAAAGTTCTTAAAAAAAATTGCTTGAAATCGTCTTTTTTTAATAAAAAATGTAAAATCAACGCAATGTCACCGCAACAATAGGTTGCTTAGTCAAACATAAAATGAAGAAATAGTTAAGATAGTTGGATAGCTATCTTATAGCTGCCAGTGTCGATTAAATTATCTCTAACTACAATGGTTACTTCTTTTTACCAAAAGTGTAAATAGCCTATTCATTAAATTGTTTAACGTGACTTAAGATTTTCATACGAAAAGTAATGTTTAGTTCAGTGAATATAAAGCGTCACTAGTTCAACTCAATCCGAGAGATGCACAGTAGACAAAAAGTCACGTACGCACACTAGATCCTACCATAAAAAAAAATTAAATCATATAGTGTCATATTTTATGTCCCCCGGCATTATAACTTTTCAGGCCAAACAAAGTAAATACTAGCTGACCTGACGGACCCGTCAAAACTCTCGCTCAGCTTATATACTCCTTCGATTAGAAGAATAACTCTTTACTACGCGAGAGGCACAGACTGGTGGCACCAAACTCGTATTTAGAATACGTTCGAAATATTTTATGAAGAATAAATGTTAAAGACAAGAGAGTCGCCCGGCAGACAGAAGACGGTCTGGAAGACTGTCGTGCCAAAGGTGCACGGAATAATTCAAGAAATAGTATTTATAATTAATTTGTGTGAAGTTATAATTGTTATATGAATAATCTGATCCTGATTATATCGCATAGTGCGTTTGCCTGCTATTTTAATTTTCATCCTCTAGCTAACATCTATCGTTCCCGATACCCTAAAGCCCCAAGCTTTACACGTTATATGTGGTTTACACGTGGTGGAAGGCGTTACAATATATAATTTGGAAAAAAGGACACTGGACAGAGTGGACAGATGTAAAAGTTGCCCGGAATGGCGAAATTGGGAAAAATGGGCACCGGTTTTGCCCTTTTCTGGATAACTTTTCCACCTATAATTTCTCTGAAAACCTTATTCGGACTATTTTTAACATACAAAAGAAAAAATTTGTCAAATCGGTCTCGCTGTTCTCATGTTATGCGCTTACCAACAAACAGCATTTCATTTTTATTTTCTACATTTACCATAAAATAATTCATTAAAACTCCGAATTTACAGCAGTATAAAATTGTTTTTAAATCGTAATATGTAAGTACATACTTGGCCGGTTTACAAACTGTCAAATTTTATGTAAGTACTTTATGTTCCAGACGAGCTTTCAAAAATATATTCGATCTGCTAGACCAAGACGGCGAGTGTTTCATGATTTTTCTGGCTTGTAACCCAATATATGACGTCTACCGCATTCTATCACGGAACAGCAAGTGGAGTACTTGGCTGAAAGATGTAGAAAAATATATTTCACCGTACCATGACTCAGAGGTATGATATGACATACTTAATTCCTATCAATAAGAAAGACTACAACTGTTCCTAAAACAATCTCATTTAGATCGTTTATTAAGGAATAGCTGAGAATAAGGCTTCACTCACGTGTATGTATGTATGTTTTTTGGCACGGAACCCTAAGTTACTCCTTATAACATCAGCTATCTGCCAGCGAGTCTCGTCGAAATCAGTCACACCGTTTCGAAGATTAGAGGCAATAAGAAAACAGGCAGACAGACTTAAAAAATGTCGTATTGTTTTGGTATAAAGACCGTGTCAACATTCATATGCATTTAGTAAAAAGCTGTTATGTTGATTTTACAAACAGACACTTAAATTTTATATATTTGTGTAAAGAATACAAACATGATTATTGTTAGAAAAAGACCTTGCACATATAAGAAGTATCATGTTTAGTTATTGCCAGTATATTCTAACAATGTACCGACTAGTGACGGTAACTATTAAACCTAGTACCTAGTACTATAAACGGTCTCAAAGATACCGCCGTGTGCTGTTCAATGTTACACACTTAGATATACTATGTTATGTTTCTTTCAGGAACCGGACAAAGAAATAATGAAAATGATGGAGGATATTGGATTCGTTAACAATAGCGTAGAATGTAAAGACATGATATTTATGTATAATGACATGGATACTATAAGAAGTAAGTAATTTATTTAATTCACACTAAAGTTACGTACGTTTAGCAACGGTGGTCGGCCATCATACCTACCTACTACCTATACAAATTTATTAACGTTCCGTACCTACTATAAAATAAAACATTAAGTAACCTGTACGGTACCTGTAACGGTACCTGAACCTACAATTATTATTATTGCTAAGCCTCAACTTGTTCGACTCTACGTCAGACATTACGAAAAAAATATATTTATTGATATTTAAAATCTGAAACTTTATGAACTTATCTCTAAACAATAATTTTGAAAATCTGATTCGCAAACCAAAGTAAAAGAAAAATTTATAGGTAGAGAAACTATTGATACATATAACTTTAAATCAGCAGAAATTATTGGAATTACTTCGTTTCCAACTGAGTTTGACCTTGTTTTTTTTTATTTGTCAAAAAAATTAAGTGTATAATTCCATAACAAACATACAGTTCCTAAATATAATTATATTAGCAATGTTTAATTTAATTTAAAGTTATTTATGCACAATAATAATTATAATAAAAATATGAACGAAACAATTAGTGTCTAACAGTTTTTCTGTAGTTGGTCTTTTAAATATTAAAGAATAAAATATATTATACATATATAAAGGGTGACCCAATGAGAGTGCACGATTTAATTTAAAAATAAAACGCATGTTTTTTTGAGCGAGTGATGATATTTTTATTGCATTGTAAAGTAGACATGTTCCGATTATGTATACAATGAAATATCCGGCATATGGCACCCTCGGCTCTGAACACAGGCTCTTGCTCTTTTCATGAAAATTTAGATGAGATTTTGACAAAAATGTGGCTCTATCTCTCCGATAGGCTTTGAGCTCAGGAATTGTTTATGGTTTATTTTCATAGACCTGAGATTTCAAAAAACCCAAAGAAAGAAATCGCACATTTTTAAATCACACGATTTTGGCGGCTAATTGGCATCGGAATTTCGGGAGAAGATTCGGTCTGGAAATCGTTGATTCGATAAATCGATTGTTCGGTTGCCAGATCGGAAGCTCAAAATATCTGGAGAAAATTTAAAAATGTCGGGATTGTTGTCGGGAGAAATAAATATTAAAAATAAAAAAGGTAACTTTATTTTTTAAATTGTACAAAAAGACATTCAACATACAGAGAGCCAATCTAGCTGTTTTATGATCAAAAATTGACATTTAGATTACCACGCTTTTTTAATTTTTGGATAAATAGTGAAAAAATTCACTGATTAAGAATTTCGATACCCGCAGTCTGGACAAGTCAGGACAAGGGGCGTCATTTTTGAAGTGAAAACTTCTTTAGGCACGTTAGTCCACTTTTGCGTTTGCGATGGGGAAAAAGCACTGAACTTGTGACCGTCACGCTAATAATGCATAATTATAAAGATCCACTAGAGGGCGCTAATCTGAACATTGAGTTCTGTCAGCTCCTTATTAATTAATGTCACCAACCTGCTAATGTGATGTTTTAAGTTCGTAGTTTCATTTAAGTTTTCACTTCTGTCGGCAATCCCATACTGCCTATTTCTTTTTTTTTTAACAATTTAATAAAAAAAAACTTTTTACATTATACATTAAGATATCTCGTTTCCAGTACGTTTTTCGCTATATGTGCCTTAAGCTTTTTATTCTTTATTAAATTATCTACAAAATGAGACCTATTTAAAGTCGCTAAATACTTTTCTTCAACAACAAATGAAGGTCAAAGTTAAAAAAGAGAGTTTTTTGCAACATTTTATAACTTTGAAACGAAAGTATAGAAGTCTGAAAGTTTTTGAAATTGTAGCTTGTGATAATAATAAAAGTTCTAGAAATTTCAGCGAGTTCGGTTTTGAACTTTTTAATTTATTAACAATCATTAATTTTTTAGCTTTAATTGGAAAATGCACCATTTTTTTTTAAACTACAAAAACTGGTCGGACCAGCTTAGAAAATTTTAAAAACCATTTAAATTTATGAGTCCGTTGAAATTTTTAAGAAATATAGATTTTAACGGATTTTATAACGATATTTGTGGTATACTTTTTTTACTTGTTATACTTCACGTAAAGAAAGGTATCCCTCAAAATATCGTTATAAAAACGGACACCGGGACTGTCGTGGGTGAAACCTTGAGGTGCAGTTACGCTTCTAATACCTTCCTGTTTGCATTTGTCAACCTCTTCACTATTATCTAAATGGCTTAGACTTTTGGTTATAAGGCTTTAAGGGCATGTTTGACACAATTGTTAACAACATGGCAATTACAGTTTACTTTAATCAGATGATCGTTTGTCTCTCTCTTTTAATTTTTGAACTACCGAATTGTTGACGCCATGTTTTACTGAAGCGTTATCTGCGCTGTATTACTGATACTATTATGATTCTGTGGCTGTTTGCAACTGTTAACTGAGTCAGTTTTAAGAAGCGATCTTCTGTCACTGTTTTATTTTAAATCATTATTTCCTAGAAAACTTTCGGAGAAGCTGTTTGTCGGGAGATTTTGAGATTTGTCGGGAGTCTGGAGATCACTAAAAATGTCGGGAGAATCCAGACGTATCCCGACCATCTGGCAACCCTAGGTAGGTGGCGCCATCCTGCTGAAACCACATGTCATTCAGATCCATACCAACCAGTTTAGCATAGTCATTGCATTTTTGTAATGGGTTTTCACAATGATAACGCGGTGTTCAGTTTTGTAGCGCTCATTTTTTAATAGTCGGAACAATCGTTGATGCCAGCTGTCAAATATCAGAGCTGCAACCTCCAAAGAAAAAAAATGGCGTGAAATTTAAATCGTGCACTCTTATTGAGACACCCTTTACAACTAAGCTCAAGGAAAAGCTCAGTGCAAATATTTAAACGCACGATTATGTGTATTTGCGTTAGTCTACGTGTAAAAGTATCTGACTATGTTTTTCAGTGTTCTAGAACAAATAGTAGCTATGCGTAGATTGGATCTAGATAACGCTGAATACATAGGCTGCACTAATAGTATCGGGAATGGAATATTTCCACTGTTTCTGTCATATTAAAATCGTCTTAATTGAAAACTCCTTGGTTTTAAAAATCGAATACCATTTATTTATTTAAAAAAAGATTCTCGGTCTTATCACAAGGTTTTGTCAAACTTGTTTAGTCGTTGAGAAAATGGAATTGACTCGAGAAAATTCAAGAGCGATGATTTATTATGACTTTCGAAGTGGTTTAACGCAAAAACAGTGTGTTCACCGGATGACTTCTGCATTTGGTGATGAAGCCCCATCGAAAACCACAATTTATCGCTGGTTTGCTGAATTTCAACGTGGACGTGTCAAGCTCAGTGATGTGTCGTGTGACGTGTCGTCCAAAAACTGCAGTCACCCAAGAAAACGTTGATGCTGTGCGTAAGCTGATTGAGGAAGATCGACATGTGGCATACCGCGAAATTCAGGCAACTTTAGACATTGGCATGAGTCAAATACAAATAATCTTGCATGAACAATTAGGTGTAAAAAAGTTGTTTTCCCGATGGATACCGCATTCGCTCTGTGAAGAGCAAAAAGCGGCTCGCGTTACTTGGTGCGTTAGAACTCTCGAAAGATTCCACGCAGGATCCTCAAATGCTGTATACAACATCGTATCAGGTGACGAATCCTGGATATACGCGTACGAACTCGAAACAAAAAAACCAGTCACGAGTTTGGGTGTTCGAAAATGAGTTAAAGCCAACAAAAATTGTTCGTTCACGGAGTGTTGCAAAAAAAATGGTGGCCACGTTTGTCTCCAAAACCGGCCATGTTGCGACTATTTCTCTTGAGGGACAAAGAACGGTTAATGGAGAATGGTATGCCAGCATTTGTTTGCCACAGGTCGTTTCTGAACTCCGTAAAGAGAACTGCAACCGCCGCATCATCCTCCATCACGACTATGCTAGTTCTCACACCGCGCACAGAACAAAAGAGTTTTTAAAGCAATAAAACATAGAATTATTAGACCATCCGCCGTACAGCCTAAGCCCTGATGATTTCTATACTTTCCCTAAAATATAGAATAAATTGCGTGGTCAGAGATTTTCATCACCTGAAGAAGCTGTGGACGCCTACAACACGGAAATTTTGGAGACCCCAACTTCCGAATGGAATGGTTGCTTCAATGATTGGTTCCATCGTATGGAAAAATGTATTAAATTTCGCGGAGAATACTTCGCAAAGCAATAAATACATTTTTAAATAGTAATGTTGTGTCACTTCCTTGATTCCCGAAATTTTCAGTGCCGCCCTCGTAATACATCCCATAATCGCATTATTGTTAAATAATAGTTCTTATATCGTTTATAACAAATGTATTGTTTGGAATATTTCAGAAGCGGTAACAGCTGTCAATCCCTTCAAAATTCCAAAAGACAAGTACGATGACTTTCTAGAAGATTACATTGAAGTATTAAAAGACATTGAACTAATAGACAAAGTTGACAATAACGACTCCCCTAAAGATGTTAAGTTTAATTATAAACTACTCGTAGTTTATGGTAATAAACCTTCAAAGAGAGCAATGTCATGCCTTGAGGAAGACTTTAAGAATATGTCTTTTTAATAACGACACTATTCTTGGATATAACAGCAGTCAGTTGCGTATAGTAGTATAGTGAGACAAAGCAGACATTTTCCGCATATAAATTTAACACCCACCTATATGTTTTGCTTTTGCATGTGTAAATGTTAAGAAAGAAAAATAAAAATAAAATAAAGAAATGTATACCAGTCTACCTAAGAAAGTTTGAAATTATGCATCTCCTAAAAGCCGAAGCCTGTGACTACTTCTAATGAATTACCAATTTTCATCGTTCCCCACGTTATAAGAAGAACTACTTATTTAAATATGCTTAAGTTTAAAGTACAAAATAATATTTAAAAATTAGAAAATAGTTAGCGTATAGTTTTATACTTTTATAAATTAAATATTAATCCGTACTTAAGGAAGTCAGCCCTTGTGATAATTCTTTATAAAACAAGTCCAAATTTATATCTAATAAAGTAAGTTGCGTATTTTTGCACTTTAATTATTTTAATTTTTTTAAATTTAGCAGTGGCAACCCTATAAATATATGGATTACTATAAAACATAAACCACACACATTAAAAAAAAACCACAACGTTAAACAACTACAGGGACAGTCTTGCTGCAATGCAATGGTTTATTGCATTTCTGCTACTTCTGCCGACAGCTGCCATTACATAACATGTGGGTTTGACCCTCACGTAGAACAGTTACCTGTGTAACTAATTCATTGTTCTTCTACATCTACATGTACTGTGCCTGTTAATTTAATATTGGTAAATATACTTGTTACAGCTCATATACTTGTTGCGGCTCAAAATTAAATGTACCTACGTTTAATTTTGAGCCGCAATTTAATCACATTATTCCTCTATCCATACATCCATCAGGTATTCCTAATCACAATATTTTGTAGTGGAAAAATAATAAAATAGCGCTAATTATAATCACTAAAGACAATGTTTGTTTGATCTAAACATCGAAAATAAACAAGTTGAGTCTCTTAATCGATTTTTGGACAGTGCAATATAACCATCTATTTTCTATCTATATTAATAATTCGGTCAAGGGGTACGGTAGACTCGATTGAAACCTTACCTCAATAATAAAACATGCAAGTCAGAGTGCTCTTGTTTACGTTGGTGATTTTTAATTCAAAGTAAAAAGATACAGTGCTTAAAAACGTTTAAAAAACATCAAAGTCGGTGACATAAACAATAATTTATGTTTTCAAGTGTAAAAGTGCTGCCTAAAAACTGAAATAATACAAAAAGCTCATTTTGGATACATACGTCTTGCTAAATCTACCCGTATATAACAAAAATAATACAAACAATATGTAAACGCATAAAACCAACTGTACAGTGTCATCTTTGCGTACGGGCAATAGTGGAACATACTGCCTACTACTTCATGGTGTTAACAAACCATTGATTGTAACATAAATAGACACCGTCAATATATCTACAACAGCGCCATCTAGCTGTTCTCGCAGGTAACGCTAAGCCCGACCTACAGGTACCGAACGCGAAGATCGGTCGATATGCCAGTCAAGTGTGGAGGTTGCGCGAAATATCTGTCGCCGACAGAGGCCGTTACTTGTAGGAAATGTAAATCAACATATCACAGAGCATGCGTATCCCTGCCGCCAAAAGTAAATTTATCTCCCTCTTGGCAGTGCCGGGACTGCAAGAAAAAAATGCCAACTGCTGCACAGGTGAACGAGAACAGCCCGGATGAGTTTGCGGACGCGTGTAATATAGATGTTACTGCAGAATTAACACAAAATAGCGTCTCCTCGGTTGTAGCGGCTGAGCTGCAGCGTTTTAAAGACGAAATTCGAAATGAATTCCGGGCAATGCGTCTGGAATTTAAACAAGCATTAGAAGACTCACTGAAGGTATATCACGAACGTGTGGATAAGCTGGAAGACAGAGTGAGCGCTTTAGAAAAAGCTCTTTCAAATGCAAGCGGTTCGACAAGCGTGAGCGAGGTAGTAGCCCAATTAAAAACTCAAATCAATGACCGCGACCAAGAGCTGCTGGGCAATGATATAGAAATAGCTAATGTCCCCGAGCCCAAGGAAGAATGCGTCATTCACACTGTGAAACTAATCAGCAACAAACCGGGTGTCCAATTAGAAGATCGAGACATAGTGAGTGCAGATCGAATCGGTGGCAACCACATTAGTGCAACGGACCACGCCGGTCCCATAAACGTGCGCCCCCGACGTATCGTGGTACGCCTGGTGCGACGAGACCTACGCGACGAGCTGTTACGTAACGCGAGAGTTCGTAAAGGCGCCACTACCGCAGACATCGACATGTCAGGCCCGCCGCGCCGATTTTACATAAATGAACGCCTCACTAAATTCAACCACCAGTTATTTCGCAGTGCACGGGAAGCTGGCACACGTCATGGATGGCAGTTCATCTGGACAAAGCGAGGTCGTATACTCGCTAGGAAGAAGAACGGAGACGCCGTTTCCCTTATTAAAACTGAAGAAGACATGCTGCGCATCTTTGGTCCATAATTTAATAAAACTTTATAATATAAAAGGGTGTTCGTCGTCGAAAATAAACACTATATATTTTTTCGTGGTACTGTATATATTTACATTTAACTATCATGCTTATATTAGGTACATTTGTATAACACGTGGAGGAGGAATAACTCGCGCTCTTATAAGTAACGAAACACATAAAATGTCAAATGTGCATTTTATATCTAAGTTATATATTAGTATAGTTAAAATAATACTATTTACACTAACTATTTACATCAACTGCTTACTATTTACACTACATGTTACAACACATTCACAATTATGTTATATCTATATAGAAACGAATACATTGCAAACACATATAAAAAATAAAATAACCTCACTGGAGAACCTGATCATGTCGCTAGCGTATTCTGATACTTTCACATATGTTACTCATAAAACTAACTTGAATGACGCCTAGTAAACAAGACAAATTCGGTCTCATTAATGCTGGTTCTCTGTCAACCACGATGAGTTTGTTATGGCTATGATACATCATTCGGTCGATATAATGGCAGTAAACGAAACGTGGCTGCGTGAAGGGGATGATGGTCGAGCACCTGTCGTCCCAGGGTACAAGCTACGTCACATTCCGCGACCAACGGATGTGCGCGGTGGCCGAGGAGGTGGAGTGGCGTTTTATATTAAATCAGGAATAACGGCACGCATTCAATCTCACCCCCACCACGCTACTGTGGAGGAAATGTGGATGAAGCTGACCACAAAAACAAAAAAATTGTTAATCGGCACTGCCTATCGACCGCCGTGACTGAACTTAGACACGTTTTTGGATGCAATCACCGACAGTGCGTGTGCTTTGGCTCCCTACGATAACATAGTATTATTGGGTGATTTTAATGTTAACTTTCTCGACACCAACAACTTTAAAAGTAGAAAATTACAAGAATTTTTACATTATTTTAATATGAAGCAAACAGTGTCAACGCCAACACACTACATCGGTGAAAGTTCTACATTGATTGATTTGATATGTACTGACGCTAAATATCGTAACGTGACTGTGGATCATATCAGCGAGTTCGGTCATCATTCGTTTGTAACATGTGAAATAATGTTTCTCAAGGAAAAGGCTCAGAAAAGAGTTGTTTTATATCGCCCATTTGGCGACATACTGCATGAACTTTTCAAGCATGACCTAGATTCAATACCGTGGACATCTATTTGTGACTTGGAGAATGTGGATGAGATGGTAAGTTGGTTTAATACATTAATAACACAACTATTTGACCTTCATGCACCTATTAAAGAGAAAATGTTAAAAACAAAACCAACGCCTTGGATAACCGACACGATAAAGACAGCTTTTAAATTAAGAAATGGAGCTCGTCAACGGTTTCATGAAACTGGACTGGCGGCTCATAAGCAATACTACTTGGACCTAAAAAAAGTAGCTATAACATCCTTAAGAAATTAAAAGGCAGCTTTCTTTACGAAGCACATAAATGAACACATTAATGAATCAAAGTTACTCTGGAAAAATCTCAAATTGCATGTGCTTCCGGTACACAAAAATGAAGAGCTCCCAGCACATTTCGCTGATCCTAACGCTATAAATGCAGCATTTCTTGATGTTCCCGGAAACTCCAACGTATGTATTTCTCACCTAACGTTCTTTGAATTTAATCGGTACTGTCCGGCGAGGTTTTTCTTGCAACCCACAAACAAGGAAACTGTTGCTAAAATCATCAATAGTTTATCAACAAATGCTCAGGGAATTGATGGCATATCCAGAGATATGGTGAGACTAACAATTCCTCAGTCACTAGAAGCAATAACAGCAATTATTAACGAATCTATTATTTCTAAAACGTTTCCTTCTTTGTGGCGCAGAGCAATAGTACGTCCCCTGCCGAAAAACAATAACCCTGTAAGTTTTAAAGATCTTCGCCCAATTAGTATACTGCCCTGGTTGTCAAAGGTGCTGGAGAGGGTGGTGTATCAGCAGGTTATGGAATATGTCGAAGCCAATGATATTCTGCCGGACCTACAGTCAGGTTTCAGAAAAGGCCGAGGGACAGCCACAGCTCTGGCAGATGTCGTGGGAAATATCATCGAAGCCCGGGACCGGGGAAAGGGGACCATACTGACTTTATTAGACTTTTCCCGTGCATTTGACACCATTAATGTCACCCTACTATTATCAAAGTTGGCATACTACGGCTTCGAACCCGAGACAATAAAATGGTTCGAAAGTTACTTGTCAAGCAGGTCGCAGCAAGTT
The DNA here is from genome assembly GCA_949752705.1 of Callimorpha dominula. NCBI lineage: Eukaryota > Metazoa > Arthropoda > Insecta > Lepidoptera > Erebidae > Callimorpha > Callimorpha dominula. Next base: position 16,411,398 of record OX456997.1, read on the forward strand.
GAAATACGCAATAGAAATGGTTCGAAGCTCACCTCCTCTCCTCAGATTGTCTCAAGAGGAGTTCCTCAGGGATCACTGATCGCTCCCCTTTTATTCATAATCTATAGCGCTGACATAATCAGTTGTTTCAAGGAATGCAAGTACCATATATACGCGGACGATACACAACTATACCATTCATTTAAAATCGAGGATACCTGCAAAGCTGTGAAAAAAATTAACGAAGATCTCCAAAGGGTGGCACTCTGGTCGGAGGCAAACTCGCTAGTGCTAAACTCCCAAAAATCTAAGTTTATAATTCTGGGTAGTAAGCACATGTACAGGCTATTTCTTTAAAAAATCCGGTAGTAACCATAATGGGCAACTCTATAGAGAGGGTAGACACAGTACGTAATCTCGGACTTATCATGGACCCGGAACTTAGATTTGAATCTCATGTAAATAACGTTGTTAAGAATTGCTTCTACAGGCTAAAAATCATTTACAATATTAGAGAATTTATTTCAGTAGAAATAAGGAAAAGGCTGGTTGATAGCCTAGTGCTATCAAAGTTTAACTATGGGGACATTGTATACGGGCCATGCTTGTTATCCAGGACCGAACAGTTGATACAACGTGTACAAAACGCTTATGCACGGTTTTGCTTCAATATACCACGTAGGACTCATGTAACCCCGTTTCTGAATCAACACAATATTTTGAAAATGGCTGCCAGACGGAAACTTCATTTGGCTAGCCTTTTATTCGGTGTTATATCCACACAAAAGCCAAAATACCTTCACAACACGGTGACCTTGAAACATGATACTTATGGTTACCCTATTCGATTAACATCCAACCCCCTTTCCATACCCAAGTATAGGACTACCGCGTTCAGGGGATGTTTTAAATACTCTGCAACTCGCTGCTGGAACGACACACCGCCCCCCATAAGATCTGCAAATAACAAAAACAATTTTAAAACTAAACTAAAGAAGTACCTACTACACCTACAAAAAAGTACACCATAGACCGTAAAAACTTATAGGGGGTACCAGAACAGATGTGTATGAAAGTAAAACTTACCAAACCCATAGTCCGGGCTAAGCTCATTCCGCAGCTGTATGGGTAATCTGGCCATGATGTTGATGTGGATTATTGTCATTATTTTTTCCTGAAACCTTCCCCCAACCTGCAAAGCATAAGAATAATGAAAATGCATATAGAGCATACTAAGGACAATACACATAAATGATAGAATAAAATGTTGTCTCCTACCTTCTGACGAGACTCCAATGCCATTTTCTATCTTCCGTCTTAGCGGTTTTGTTGTGAATGTAGTATTTTTTATGTGATTGTACTAAATACCTAGTAATTTTTGCATATTAGGTGTTTTCGATTCTGCGCACACGCGTTTGTTAGGCAGTATCATGCAGTATAGGGTAAACAATTGTCGCAGTTTCGATGCGACGCGGCATCGGCACACTCACTATGCATAAACAAACAAGCACCCGAGTCAAATGACCGCGACTGCGCAAAGGCGGCGCGACTCGACGTCTCGTCGCCGTCTCGCTCACTCGCCTGTGGTCCCGTGCGTCAAATTTAATAGGGAAAAATATCCGCACCATTTTTACGAATATACTGTGTGGAATGTGTGAAGTTATTATTATTATTGTTATTATTATACATATACTTACAACAACTAAAAATATAATACTATGTAATTTATTATATTTTATATGATGGGCAACACATTTAACACTGGTTCTGACACTGTGTACCTACGTGTTTTTATTCTGTAAATTATATGTATTTTGTTATTTATATGTATGTATGTATATATGTACGTACACTTTATATATACTTTATTTAAAGGTTCCAGTTGAAAATCAGCGCCCGATTCTTATCTGGCACCAAGCTGAACTGGACACCTATTTTGGTGCTAACGCGAGACACGTTATTGTTCCTCCACTGTTTCTTTTAATGTACCTACTTACTGTATTTTAATTCCCGATTTCTGTTTTTCTTTTTTTTATATAGATATACTTATAGATATAGATATAGGTATATTAATTGATATAACGTGTATCTCAGCACCAAAATAAACGGATTTTCTTTCTTCTTTCGAAAAAATAATGATTTCGAGTCGACAACATATATCCGCAAAATTAGGATTGTCGAGTATTTTGTTAAAGAATTTAACTACTACTATGGTGTACTACTAAAATGGTGCAAATGGCAGTCGCCTTATTGGCCACTCGGATGCCATCTTGCTTCGTTAAGGCCGATTCAAACGTATATATTGAGGTTGTTAAGGCCGATTCACACGTATATCTACCTTTATTTTGTAAAAGATTGTGTATTATGAGTCACATTTCACCCGAGCGAAGCCGGTTTTTCATCTAGTAACACTAATAAACTCGGTAATAAAGAAACTCGCTATACGCAACTCTCAATGCAGGAGTTTTTCGCAAAGAGTGATCTGTGAATACGGGAATAAATAGCCAGGTTTATACAAATAATACGTTCTAACTAAGAATGATCTCTCTCTTTCACTCGGGTTTACCTATAGAGGTAAGTCGAAGTGAAGAGAAAAAATAACAACATGATAAGTGAATATGCCATAGGGTCGGGGAATACAAAGGCGTCCTTGAGGAAATTACATTCCTAACAAGGAATAAATGCAAAAGGAGATGATGCGTAGACATTGCGTACCCAGTTCCGGTCCAGCGGGGGGTAAAAATTTCTTAAGCCATATCTTCCGCACTTGTTTTCCGGACCAAAGAGAAGGGGAGATGTAAACAAAAATGTCTTAAGCCAGATCCCCCGATCTTGTTTTGCGAACCACGGAGGTAGAGGGTGGAAACCAACGAAAATTTGCTCACCTGGATCGGAGACGCTCCTTTTACTACACACACGAAAACACCTACATAAAACATTACATTCACGTAGTGTATGGTAAATGTATGGTAATAGTGTATGGTACCCTTTCGTTTATATACAGCGTAGATTGTTTTACAAAAATTATGAAACCGACTATTATGTTATTGAAATGCAGAAGGTATTTATCAACCATTTACAGTGTTTTTCCTGGTTGGATATAACTGTAATAGTTGTATGACTATGTATCGGACACTTGAGGCCATGCGATTTATAATTAATACTATAAGAACCGAGTTACAAAAATTTCAAACATTACACTCTTGTAAATAAGACGAAGAAGAAAACTTCGCACACTTAGTAGGTTTATTAAACTCGACATGCTATATAGTACGGACGGCATTACGCAAAAGAACTTGAACGTGTTAAATATTTAAGTTTGTCGTCAGACAATAATTACCATCGTCATATATGAACTTACCTGCTTCATTATCTGTTGATATAAAATGGTGGTATCAAGCTTTTATATATTGTACGCAACGCCGGCCGTAAGATAATTAGTGGTTAGAAATTTTATTGGATGCCTCAACGACGGGTTGGGGATCTAAGACGCCAAGGAAGGCCAGTGGTGTGTGGAGTATAACGGAGCAGGAAAATCATATTAACTATTTACATATCTTAACAGCTTTTTTAGGTTTATAGACCTTTAGCGTGTCGATAACGATAGAAGAAGATACGTATCCTGGCACACAATATCTTAGTCTACGTATTTTTTATTAATATAAAAAATCATTAGGAAAATTATTTCAGATTTAAAGCTTCAGGCGTACTTAAAAGTTCCATTAGGGTACTAAAATTTTTCCACACAACCGTGGTTCCCTTCCTTTTTTAACAACTTGTTAATCGGACAAAAAAAAACGTTTTCACATAGCAAGCATTTAATTGTATCTCATTGCAACAATCGGCTGCTTCACTAGCAGACTACCCTGGTTCCCGGAGTCTTGTCTGCACGGTACTTCACATTTCACCCTAATTCGTTAAATATCATGATGGCTTTGCAACATAAAAAGTCTTGTTACGCCAATATGATACCTACTTGTTTTGCAATATAGTTCTTTTATAAGAAACATCTGCCTCATACGTAATTCTGTATTTAATAGAGTTGTTGACATTGGTGCTTCATTCGGGACTCTGAGTAGTTGCAGGTCTGCATTGTCGACGACGATCGCGGTAAAGTGTTTTTCAAAAGGTGTCTAAAGATTACATTCAACATTACATAAATATAATGTAACTAGCCATCCCCGCAGTTTCACCTGCGTTTATGGTCACTGCTCCGCTCCTATTGGTCCTAGCCTATAGCCTTCCTCGAAAAATGGGCCATCCAATACTAAATACATTTTTCAATTCGAACCAGTAGTTACTGAGATAAGCGCGTTCAACCAAACAAACAAACTCTTCAGGTTTATAATATTAGTATAGATATGGGACACGTCAGTATAATATCCAAATGTAAGTGGTACCTATCTAAATGTTGACCTGCATTTAGAAAAACTAACTAAAAAAGTTATTTTATTATTAGCTTTAATTACCATGGTTTTGATTTTTTTTTAAAATAACATTTATAATAATATTATAATAAAAGTACAGGATTTTATAAAAACGTCTTGAATTGGGTCATTACTACCAACACTCCCTCTTTCATATTTTAATCAGAATTCCGCAATGTGTCCTTGTAAAAACATTAGTTGATTATATGAACAAAACTAATATTTTTCGTGGCAATAAAAAAAAACTTTTTATAAGTTTTAGGCAGACCCTCGCTGTGGTTGGCGCGCAAACACTAAGCCAATGGACAAAGTCTGAGTTAAAACAATGCCGATAAATGTAAATGTAAATTTTTACCGCACATTTACAGCACGAGGCATGCTGCCTCGTCTAAGTCTCATAGACTTGGACGCAGTTTAGATTTGATGAACAGAATTATTGTAAGGAATAATACCGTCAATAACAATTTGAGGTTGTCAATCATGTCAAATTCTATTGCAGAAGAGACAAATTAATTTCGAAAAATTGTATTTATAAAGTTAAAATGCATATTATTATATTGGTTAACTAGGATTTTTTTTTCCTATCCTTTAATATTTGTCAATTTCTCCTCTATTATTATATTAACATAATAAAAGTCCTCATTGTGTATAAAATTTGCTTTTAAATCTAAGTTATCTGCTCTCAATATCTATAATGTTCTAATACCAATCTCGAGGACGAAAACTTAAGTATAATTAATGATTAATATTTTTCAGAATAATACACACATTTTAAAATACGGCTATTTTTTTAACTAAAAGATTATGTGAGACAACTTTAAACGAAGTTACCTGTACGTGAAGTTCTATCATAATTATACGATAGTTTTCGTCCGTAGATATGTCGTTAATAATTATGATAGAACTTCACGTACAGGTAAGTTCGTTTAATCATTAAGTAACTATTATCTTATCTGTGACATAATCCCGAATAGTTGCGTATGCTAAGTGGCGCTACTGTCTTGCACTATCCCCTACTATATCAATACAAATAATTTCAATGCGCAAAGGTGATTATTTTGCGGCGAATCTTATGGGGCTGTACGATGCGATACGAAATTTTGCCAATTTCGTTGATTTACGTGATTTTACAGACGTGATTTTATAGTTAAAATACTATATTTCTATAAGTTTTTATGAACAACAAAAGATCCATGTAATGTTCATGATCCATGTAATAATCCATGGTAATGTTCACAGGATTTTGTATTACGCCCTCTAATGCAACACTTTGCATTTTAGTTGATAATAGATTAGTAGTAGATTATACACTAATAACTATGATAGAGATAGATACGCCACTCTAAATCAGTTTTGAAAAACTTTGTACTATGACGGATAGATGGAGTTCATTTCATTTGAACTGAGCGCCGGTAGATGGCTTTTTACAGTATTTTAAAATTATTTAAATGTTTATTTTCAAATGAGCTAAGTTTTTCAATGCCACTATCCACTAAAATAGAAAAGTAAAAAATTTAAAAATACTTTGTATATTTGGTGGCTAAAAGGAGCAATAAAATACTGCAAAACTTAGCCCACTTCACTAAAGAAAAAGGTTCGATAGAAATGAAATAAAACACAAAACGGTGAAAGTAATTTTATGTAACCTTTTTTCTTTTATGATCGTGGGTCTTAAAATATTTTATGGCTTCCAGTTTTGTTGGATCATTTGCTGATCACAGCTTAAGTCTGTTAATATTAGTGCACCAACTATGAATCACGACATTAATCATTAAATTAATTAAATAAGCATAAAGTTTGTTTTTATGATCAGTACATGACAGAAAAGAAAAATTGGAAAATATGTTTACTTTTTCAATTTGTTTGTATGTAGTTCCTCTTGCACTTTCAATATCCAAATTCACGCGTAAACAAAGTCCAGTAAAGAATAAATATAATAAAGCGGGGTCAAACGTTTTAAGAAGATATCACAGAAACAAGCACAGTCCAGAATTTCGTCGTAAAAATACCAAAACACAATAGGCACTTATCGAATTTTGAACCTTTGAAACCGTTTGTAAAAGGGTAACCGAATCAACGTCAATCAGTCTTCTGTCAAAAATACCCACAGACTAATTTAATATTATTTAATTATAAATTACATGGAAGTAATTATATTGTGTTTATATCTCTTCAAATTTAATTTAAAGATTTTTTTTTAATTTTCAGTGTTTTCTTACGATAATTTATAATAAATAGTAAAGTGCCATGTATGAACTTAAACTGAAAACTAAGCTTTAGTTTTAGTTACAGTAATCTATAGGTGGCAGCGCTTTCTATGCATATTTTTGTAGGACTCGATTGTATGGCAGTTGCATACCCCTGCTGTTGATTAGTCCTTTCAATACCACGAAAACAACCGAAATAGGCATTTCACTGCTAAAATCAAAAATAAACTCCATAGAACGATTCAAATGACAGATACTCTACTACGAACTATGCAACCATAAATTGGCGTCCTGTAACAAAAGCGGAGCTTATTGACATTTACGTAAAAATAGCTATTATTATTTTTATGTTTATCAAATACAGAACTCTTTTTACCAACGTAAGTTATCACGAGAGAAAAACAAACATATATTTTTTGCCAATAGGTTTATAATCATTAGGAAATTATAATATAAAAATATTATGTATTATAAATAAGGACATATCGTCTCTTCCTCTTTTATCAATGGAAAAGCGTTAAGTAAAAATGTGAATCTCATAAAAGTTATTTGGCACTCGTGGAAATGAAATATGGAACTTATCTGTAATAGAATGACATAATGAATGAATTTTATGACAAACGTAGTACTTGGTCAAACCGTCAACTTGAGGGCAATTTTTGTTTTGTAAGACTAAGGTTGAATAAAGAAAAATGTTAATCGAACAATAACGAACTGTTAACGATCAGTTGAAATAGCAAAAAAAAAGCTTAAAAAACGACTTCTCCCCGCCAACTTAAGAAAGCAAATTTTTTATTTTATTTAAAAAAAAATAAGATCAAACAAATAAAAGTTTTGATCGAACAATGAAGAACGGTTAACGAACAATTGAAATAGCAAAAAAAAGCTTAAAAAACGACTTCTCCCCGGCAACTTAAGGAAGCATTTTTTTTATTTTATTTAAAAAAAAACTAAGATTGAAAAAATAAAAATTTTGATCGAACAATGAAGAACAGTTAACGAACAGTTGAAAGAGCAAAAAAAATGTAAAAAAACTACTTCGGGGAGAAGTCGTTTTTTACAATTTTTTGCCAACTTAGGACAGTCGTAAGTCAAACCCCATCGAACCGATTTGGAAGACACGTTTGCCAATTCAAGTGGGGATCATTATACTTAGTGTTGCAATAAAACGCAGTTGAGGCGTCCCTAAACTAAGCATTTTATTTTCCTCTTCAAACTATACATAGATATTTTAAAACCAATCATGCTTATTCATGCTGTTCACTGACCTCTATTGTACAAGTACTGTACAATAGAGGTCAGTGATGCTGTATAATTCTTAAACCTCATTATGAGTGTCATTATTATTATCAGAGAGAATACAGAGTATTAAGTAAAGTAGTATAATATACAAGTAATGTACTGGCTACACTGTTTTATGATTTTTTGCTTTCATACTATCGAAGTAGGTATAATACTATCGAAAGTATCGGTACTATCGGATCAATGATACCGATACTATCTATGACTTAATGATGACTTTTGATGTACTGTTTTGAACGATGTGTGACTCACAGTGTGAGGTGAGGTAGAATATCTACTGCGTAAGAAATATCGAGAATTTGAAATTATTTCTGAAACTATTGATGCTTCGGTACTATAGTAATATTGTAATTGATACTATCGAAGTTATCATGATGATAGAAGTATCGATAGCACGTTAGATTTGAAGGTCTTGATATAATATATTATAGTCTAACGTGTTTGTATACTTTTCGATATATAGTATTAGGTTGCTATTGATTGACTATCGCTATTCGCTATCGCAACAACACTAGCTATGGTACAGAAAAAGTACGCGCACCGCCATTTTGTTGTGGTATGTATGCGTGTAACCAAGAAATTGTATTCAATTGCGTCGTCTAGTCTTGGTAAATATTTATTACATTACAGTTACTACATGTTAATAAATGTTGTTATATTTATTACAATATGTAAATACTATGCATTTACCCGTGTGCATTTCGTATATTTTTTAAATTCTTATTTTTAGGTAAATATGTCACGACATGGTGACTGTAAGGTTTACGTGGGTGATTTGGGTAACAACGCAAGTAAACCAGAACTAGAAGATGCTTTCTCGTACTATGGTCCGTTGAGAAACGTGTGGGTTGCTAGAAATCCACCTGGGTTTGCATTTGTTGAGTTTGAAGATCCCCGTGACGCTGAAGATGCTGTAAGTTATTTTCTTATTATTTTTTTACATGTATTGGTTAAAAAATTTGGTTTTCATAACTTTTCGCGTAATTAAGTTTAAAAAGTGACCATTTTAGTATAACAAACAAACAAATTCACAAACAATTTTATATTGTTTTTTATTGCCTTTAGCCTCAGCCTAGTCTGTAGACTACTTCATATCTACTAACAACATTTAATTACATTTTCAGACACGCGGCTTAGATGGTAGAACTATTTGTGGACGTCGTGCCCGTGTCGAATTGTCCAATGGAGGTCGAGGATATGGGGGCCGAGGGCCACCACCCCGATCGCGCGTACCGCCTCGCCCTTACGATGACCGCTGTTACGATTGTGGAGACAGAGGACACTATGCTCGAGATTGCACACGCCGTCGCCGTCGCAGGTGACAATTTAAATTAATTTTATTGGTGTGTGTGTGTTACAGTCCATAGCACTCGTATGGAATCTTTCAGGTAATGCATCTAAGAACTTTAAAATTCCACTTTAGTATAATGTAATATAAACAGCAAGTAGACAATATAACGATTCTATCCCATTGTATTGGACTCAGTTATACCAATGATAACTATGTTATAGGTTATCATTGGCCTGTGCGCCGAGAACAAACTCTTCAGTGTCTGCACTTCTTATTGTCTGCGCTACGTAGCTTATCCCTCGGCGACGTGTACGCCGATTCAGTTGGTCGCTTCGGTAACTGCATACTACGTAGCTACAGCCTACGTGCACGCTTCACTTGTTGAGAACTTCATTGAGAGTAATGTTCGTTCTACGCGTCGCAACGCACGTTCAATGTAATCACTGCGTGCACTCAGTGAGTTACACATTATTATCCCATTTTTGTGTTCAAAGGCAGCCGGTGCTGTTTCATCCATGAAAATTTTGCTGTATTTATAAGGTAGTATTTATAAAAAAGTGGGGTTCATATTTCGCAATAGGGATTTTATAAATTATGCAGGCTTCTAGTAATGCAAAACTGTATGACACACTATCTAAGACATATTAATGTGTGTGTAATTAATGCACTAAAGCACCATCAGCATTAGTAAAGCCCTAACAAATTAGAATACATAGTATCTTTAAATAAAATTTATAAAAAAGGCATAAAATATTTGTTGTTTACTAATATGACAAAAATAACAGTCATTATAAAAACAAATTAGAAAAGAAAGTCGTAGTTTTGTCAAATCTAATACATTCATAGGTATTAAATGAACTTGCGACAGTGTGTATAAATTATGAGTGTGTAAAATATGGATATATTTTAATGAATAATAGTAGTATTTTTGAGCAAAACCTAAGTAACTGAGAGAGAGAGAGAGAGAGAGCTGAAACTTTAACGTAGTACTAAGTGCAGCAACCGTTTAGGATAGGTAGTTTAGGCAGGTAGGAAGTCAACTGTGTAGGATAGTCTTTTTCGTTTGTAACCAGTACTTAAAGAGTAATTATTCTAGTTTTATTCTTTGAAGGTGAATTATATTTTTTTCGACATCAAGGTCAATTGATTCTATTAGGTTTCATTTATCCACAAAGAAGTATAGATTCAATGGACAACACTTCATTCTTAATTCCTTTATTGTAGTATACTTCAGCAATGGATGATCAGGGAAGCAATGCTGCTTCTTGCTAATAAAAATTGCATATCTTTTGAAGAGCTTGTTCCTTGTTTTTTATCTGGTAAGCAGAGGACACAGTACAGACATGGAAAAATAACAGGGGGCAATTATTGTCAGTAAGAGACAGAAAAGTCTCTTTCTAAGCTTCTCTGTGCGGAAAGGGAACCGTCGTAGGATTTGAGGTCGCAGCGGTACTAAATTACCTTTTTTGTTCTGTTGGCAACATTTACGTTATTATAATTCGACAGTCTCTTTTTGTTTCCATTTTTCTATAAGAAACATTTTTTAAGTCCTACGTATTTTGAATAAAAATGGATTCTCTATCTGAAATCTTAATATTATTGTCTTTTTAAAATTAAAAAAAAAATGTTTTTTTTTTATATTAAGTATCAAGATGTTTACTTGATACTTAAAATGAAAAAAATTAAAAATAGTTTTTTTTGTGAATAAATGAAGAATTATACTGTCATATATTGCTCTGTAATAATTAAAAACTTTAAGGTAAGGTAAGGTATGCAAAAAATTAAAAAACAATAATAATATTAACATTTAAGATAGAGAATACATTTTTATTCAATAAACGTATATTGAATAAAAATGTATTCTCTATCTTAAATGTTAATATTATTATTGTTTTTTAATTTAAAAATAAAGAAATAGTCTTCTATAAGAAACATTTTTTTTAGTACTACATAGTACTAAAAAAAATGTTTCTTATAGAAGACTATTTCAAAACAAATATGAAATATTCATTGTTATCAAAGTCTGATTCTAAATACTCAATGTCAGTTATGGTTGAACTAGCTATGGAACTTGCGAAGAGGACCAAAGAAGTATCTTCTGCTGATGTCCTTGAACCTTGATTCAAAACTCTTGCATATCTTCTGTCAAACAGTCTTGTTCAGCATATTTTTGTTCTACATGTTTAAAACATAATCAAATTCTTTTTTTTCAGTGTTCTGCAGTAATATTATTGAAGCATTCATTTAAAATTGGCAATAATTCTTAAGCTGATACATTCACATTTTTTGCTGTCACTTGTTTCATATATTGATTCTTTGTTGTAACTTTTTACTAAACTTACAAGATAATGAATCTATGCCAGATAAGAAATCTTCAAAGTGTCTTTCTTGTCATTGCTATTCAGAGGCTTGTTTGTGCGTACACTGTGATAGGAGCATTATCTAGCACAATAACAGGTGGTTGGTGCAGGTTTATCAAGTCTTTCTTTTACCCATTTGGTAAAATTGTCATGATTCATATCATGGTGATAGTCCTCTGAAATACTTTTAGTTTTAAAAGCAAGTAAACAATTTTCAACATATCCTTCCCTGGTACCAGCATGAACTATTAAGTATCTTTGGGACCTTGCCAACATTTATAATATATATGTGCAGTGTAATTATAAGTTTCATCTAAATATACAACTGGCTTTCCAGTTTCTTTTAAATGCCTTATTACTCGCAAATATTTAGCACGCCACGCCACAATATGTGTTCATGAGAATTTTTCGTTTTGTCTCGCATTTTTTATATTAATATCCCAGTTCTATCAATATCTCACGAAAAGAAGTAATTCCACCTCAAAAGTTGATATCTTGCCTTAAAACACGATGCAGCTTCCTCATGACTGGTATCTCTTTCCGTACAGTATAAAATTAATAATAATAACATTATTACTTGTTAATAATAACATTATTACTTTAATGGACGAAGTTTAGTTCGAATGGCAAACTTGTCAAAATCATCAATCAGCTTTTTTCCTGGTGTGCACACCACTCCGTTATTTGTGGATCCTTCTTTTTTATTTTAGACACAGTATCTCTACTGAGACCTGAAAAAATATAAAACTTAGTTTAATTAACATACAAAATATCAAAATTCCTTAAGCCTAGTACAAAGCCTCCTAAAAACTAAAACTAAATTTTTACATAAAAGCGTTTATGCAATGGCACCGACATTGTTTGATAAATTACCAAAATAAATCAGATGCCGTTCGGACATCAATGAATATAAACACAGCGTTTATGATTTCCTAATTGACAAAACTTTCATACAATGAATGATTTCTTAGATGACTAATAATAACTTTAAGCGCTATCTTCAGATTCAATATTGATTGATATCTTGATTTATTTATATCTTGATTTCTTTATTTTTGATTGTATTTATTATTAGTGTAATTTGACAGATGTATTATGTCATAGAATCTTATTCTCCATCCAAGCATGTGAATTTTAGTTTATTGTATTTTTTCGTATGCTCGTAGGCGGAGCATAGCAGTTCATGTCATATTTCAAGACCTTTTATTACCTATGTTTTCACGAAATAAATGATTATGATTGACAAAAAAAGTTGATTATCATAAGTTCATAAGATTAACACATATAAAAATCATACATCGCACACAAAGTCTAAATAATATTCTAGGCAACGATAAAACTTAAACATACCTGTTAAAGCAGCCACACGTTCGGTGACTTTTTGCAAGTCAATAATAGGGTGTTTTGCCGCTTTTTCTCGTTGGCAAAACTGAATAATATTAAATATTATGTCCCTTGTGAAACTGTAGCGCGTTTTACCTCTTTTCGACATTATTTATTAATCAATCAAATACAAGAAAACAACACGACAATATCAACACGAAAACATTTGACACTTGAGAGTTGCCTGAGTTGAGTTACCATGTCAAAATCATATTATTAGTTCGCATAAACGCCAGCCGGTTCTCTTTTCGCACAGACTCTACAAGGCACGAAAGCTCACATAATATATTATGCTTCTTGATAGGATTTGTTCCGTGACGTATGGATGGCCAACGGCCCAATAACTGAATATTTATTGTGGTGAAAAAGTATTGTTTGTGGGAACGATATTTTACGTGAAGTGCCAAGCTAAGTTGAACACAGTATCTCATAAATTTTGTGACATGCTCTAATACAAGATGGTGTACATTTCCCAGCCGGTCGAGGTCTCGACGCCGCAGCCGCTCACGCTCGCCGCGGTCCGGCTCCCGCTCCCGCTCCCGCAGCCGTAGCCGCTCTCGTTCTCGCTCCAAGCCACGATCCAGGTCGCGTTCAAGATCACGTTCCGCATCCAAAGATTCCAAAAAGTCAAACTAACCTCAAAATATTATACAATACATAACCGAACTGAACTATTTTTGCCTATTTTATCAGTAGTTTTTTTTATATTACAGTCATTTTAACAAATTGACAACAAACTGTGCACCTTTGATTTGTCAGGTAAGATTTATCATTCCTGGATATTGTATTTGACTATAAGTTTTAAGAATGATTGATTTTGAGATCAATAAATTGACAATTATAATTTTTATTTCTTTCACTTTCCGTACTTAAAAATAAATAGAATATAATGTTGGTTTAAAATGAATGATGGCGAGTGATAATCACTATGACTATATTTAAAAACTATGTATAAACTAGCGAGCATAAATATTAGGCTTCTTAAAAAATACCCATTTTCTTTTTTGAATTACGTTCGACTTTCGTTAATGATAATTAGATATTTTTATCATAGATGAAAATATGAGTATATTCCCAGTCGCCCCCCAAATAGATTTCAACAAGGTGGCAATCGGGAATAAAAGTCCCAGTTGCCACTGTGTGGCGATTGGAAAGTCATTGCCACGGATATGGGAATGGATTGGGAATATATCGAAATATGCCGTTGGAGATAGTGGTTTAAGATATTGGACACTGAAAGAATTAAGTATAGAATTCGGTTGATGCAATCGTTACCGACGGCGATTAAAGAAATGGTCAATAAACCTACTCTTTGACATCACAATCAGTTATTTTATTAAAGACCAAAGGTGGACAATGTGGAACATGAAACTGAGCAAGATAAGTCACTGTGTTAGTTTTGGTAGTATCATTGAAGTAGTCGAACGACGAATGAAGGTTTGTTATTTTCAAAAACGATGTTTGTTTATTCAAAAACAATTAATATCATTAAGGTGTTTTTAATGCATGATAATAATTTAATACTTTTTGGTTAAATAATATCGTTTAACCAAAAAGTAGGTTTATAAAATAAAAAGCCTTTTATTTCTTGCAAGCAGCAATTAAAATAACATGTAGGTAGGGTCACATGGTCAACAGTGGATCACCTGTTTTTTAAGTGAGTATATTTCCGAAATTAACTATTGGAATCGATTGAAAATTTGCAGGTGTATAGAGAATATAATAATGTTTCACGATGTTTAACTTAGCAAGTTCCATGACTAAGCCAAAAAAAGGAAAAAATTTTTTTTCTTAAAAACGGGATTTGATCCACTGTGTACTAGGAGTGGTACACGTTGAATCACCTAGTGGTACACAGTGGACTTAGGAAAGTTCAAAGGCACACAAAGGGTATAATAAAAAGACAGTTAAAGATAATCACCCTTTTATTAGAAATAAGTAACAAAAACGTTTTTTCTACATAACAAATTCTTAAAGAATTTTTTTGTTTTAATATCGTGTAACATGTACCTCTGACTAAAACAATCAATTTCTGGCAGTCTTCTATTTTTTTAATTATCTATTAATCTACACTATAACCACAGATAATATAATACTATACTAGTACAGATACCTCATCCCATACAACAAAACGCGACCTTCCTAACTCGGGCGATTTTGCGGGCACCGCGCCAATTAAGGCGCTAGATGCCGCTAGCAGCGCGAAAGCTATGGATAGCTAGAGCCACCTAGCGATGAAATGGATTTATTTACCTACTAATAAACGCGCAACCAATAGATGGCGATAATTATACTTTATCAAATTTAGGATGATAATTTTGACAGCTCACGGTAGGGATGCGGTAGGGTATAATTGTTATTAAACCTATTCGATTATCGATTGTTATTATCATATATCTTGGAATCGATAGTTGCATGGTTATGCTGTATGGTCGATTTTACATTTATAATACAAAATGAAGTCTTTCCTATTCCATTTAATATAAAATAATAATATTACTATAAATGATCACAGAAATAAAATGAAACGAGAAATAAGAAGTTTCTCCAGGCATCCGCAGTAACGTTTCCACAGGCATTTTGCAAAATAAAGTCAGTACTTTCTTACTCGTAAATAGTGGAGATATGTTATGTTTGGCTGCATGGCCTAAAAAATAATAATAAAACTTAAGAACCTATTTAATAAACTTAGGTACTTAGCGTAATTACAAAAAAGAGCACAAATTCGTTTGATGGCTTTGTACATTGACCTACGTATGTTGTACTTATATTGTTTTACGAATTTGAATACTTACTAAAAATACTATGATTTTCGATTATTCGGTTGTTCGTTAGGCGTGGCACTTCATTAAGTGGGCGGTACCCATCAATGAAGTATGACATTTACTGTTGTAAATTTTACCAAAAATTATTATGAAACCTTAGAATAATAATGCGTTATTATTCTAAGTAAGAAACTTCATAGGCTGAGCTTGCCTGGGGGCGACGGACAGGGTTATCCGGCGCCCTAGCAGAAGTAGGCCCGAGACGGTGGCACCGTGTTCCGCGCGTGCCTCTCTTACCGACAAATCCCCTACAACACAGTGGGGTCGCCTGTTGTTTAACAGGCGGCCAAGTCTGCCAGGGTTCACAGGGATTTCCTTGTAAGGGTACACCTGAGGCATTGGTAATATGGACTGTGAGACGGAACATCGTGTGCTTTTAGGCGGTTCGAGTCCGACATACAACCCCACCGCTTAGCCCAGGTGGGGTGACGACCCGTGGGGGTTTCCACTCGTTATCATCCTACTAATATTATATAATATCCTACTAATATTAGAAACGTGAAAGTTTGTATGGATGTACGGATGTGTGGATGTATGGATGTATGGCTGTTTGTTACTCTTTCACGCAAAAACTACGGAACCTATTGCAATGAAACTTGGTATGTAGATAGCTGGAGACCTGGATTAACCACGGCATCAGGACTTACGCGGGTGAAATCGCAGGGCACAACCTGCTAGTCCTAAATATTAAACAAAGTATGGTAATATAGTATGTAATCAGCAGGTAGAAGTGTTCGTTATATTAGATAACCGATAAAATAACTTATTACTTATAAATAATCAAACGGCCTATTATTTATTACAGCCGGTAAGCATTATTTATACTAAGCGAATATATTTATTATTATTACATACGACCACGGAGATACAGACGACTACGTAGGTACGTGCAACATCTCGCGGACCGGCCATTCAAGGTCAATTTCACTTCGATCATTGTTGTGTAAAATTTGTATTGTATCCCGTGCCAAATTATGCTCTAGTACAACCTCATAACAACTATATTCCCTTCAACGTACAAAAATATTAGTAAAAATAATAGTCAAACCACAGATAAGTTAATAGTTTGGTCAAACTAATATATTTGTTCGTCTTAAACCAAAGAATTATTTTTTTTGCCATAACCATTTCTGAAAAACAATGGTCCTGCTGACTTTAGACTTAAGCCAGCGTAGCCAACCGTATATCTCCGGACCTCTTACTTTGATGGAAAAGTAGGTATAGCTGTTATCACTGGGTGCGTTTTTGAAGAATTCACGCAACCAACAACAGCACATTATAGTCTATAATTGCTCATTGCCATATTAAGTAAATATTAGTATTTATTTCAATGAAATACACAAATCGCACGCTAACTGCTTAAAAAACCATCCCACCGTTCGTTCGTCACCGCGGCGCATTCACGACTGTTTGTGTACCGAGTGTATACCGAACTCGAGGCGTGTAGGTATGTCTCACAATCCGACCGTTTGTATGAAGATACAATACTGTATAGATAACTGTACCATGCTGCGAAGCGAAGATCGCGAGCACGATCGAGCAGGGCTGCCAGTATTAGCTTATTTTATACCGCCGAGTCTCAAAAGTTATACAAAATCAGTGTTGTACAATGTAAGACGGTACGTCACTCACTCACGTCACGTGCTCGGTATGTCACTCTTGGCAGGCTAGGCTCACTCCAGTCAGTAGGTATGAAGCTGCAGGTACCTAGCAGCGGCAACGAGTCGGGCGAAATTCAGTGCAAATAAAGTACTCTGTGGTCGCTTCGTCCGTTCGTCGCTTACGTATTACGTTTCCCGTATTTACGTACCTAGTTAGATTATATTATTAATTATAATCAGTATAGTTAGATATTTACAAGGTCAAGTTTAGCTCTGATAAGTATATTTATTTATTAGGACCACAACAACTGATACACATCTTCTATCTATACACCTATACTCTATAGAAATAAATAAAATTGCAGTGTCTGTTTGTAATATTAAAATAACCGCTTTTTACTAAGTGCATTTGGATGTATAAACGGTACATATACCAAAACAACATGTTTTACAATTTTTGTCTATCTGTCTGTCTGTTTGTTTCGGCTAATCCCCGGAAAAGGTAGTTCGATTTCCACGGGACTTTCACTGGCAGATGGCTGATGTTAAAAGGAGTAATTTATGCTACTTTGATTTTGGAAAAAGAATGAGTGTTCCATGCAAAATATATAAATATGTACACGCGAGCGAAGCCGCTCGGGAACTGCTAGTAAATAAATAAATTTGAAGTGTCCGTTTGTAATGTCATAAGGACAGTTTTTTACTAAATGCATCTGAATGTTTACACGGTACGTAAACCAAAAAAATATTTTTCACGTATTGTCTGTCTGTCTGTTTGTTCCGGCTAATCAACGGAACGGGTGGACCGATTTCCACGGGATTTTCACTGACAGATAGCTGGTGTTATAAGGAGTAACTTAGTCAAGTTTAGCTTTGATAAGTTTAGGACTACAACAATTTTGTCTGTCTGTCTGTTTGTTCAGCTAATCTCTACAACGGGTGGACTGATTTCCATGGGACTTTCACTAGCTGGTGTTATAAGGAGTAGGGTTCCGCGATTTAATTTGCATATACCTACCTAGCTAAACACCTAAAGGAGATAGTTTTATTCCAAAGTACACACAAACGCAATGGCATGGCAAATGCCTATCTTCTTAGAGATGAAAGTATCTATGCAGAGGTTGTGAAATAAAATAGTTTTCTTTAATATAAGTTACATTTACGTAGGTACTACTAAGTAAATACCTAGCCTAGGTTTATTTAACCCATTAAAATAGTACACAAATTTAAGTCACGATAAAAGTTACTTAATGAGTATTTTTACTCTGTCAACAACTGCAATCGGTCAACAAAGATATAAAATTATATGAGGGTAATCAGCGATTTCGTGTTAGTAATTGTTTCGTATCTCCCGGTGAGTACTTATTTATCTTTTATACAAGTATTAAGTTACACAAAATGTAAAAAAATCTGTAACATCATATTCTAATATAAAATACATAAAAAAGTTAATTTCATAGAAAGTTTTTCATGCTATAGTACCCAAAGTGCTGCTGTACTATTTTTAGTTCAATGGACGCTTGACATGTGTAATGTTAAATGTAAGACAATACAGTGAAGACATTTTTATTAGAATGTTAAGATATTTGTTCATAGTTTTTACACGTAAAATTGGTTTTCTTTTTTCAATAATATGACCCTTTATTTATGGGTATTCAGGCGACAAGTGGAAACCACTATAAAATTATAAAATGGCTAACAGACGACGAATAAGAAAAAAACAATTTTGGTTAACAAGGTCATTCGCCATACACGACATTATTAGCCAGGATAGTGACAATGATGCTACTTACGACGTGATTATGCTGCCACCTAATCTAGACGTTGTCACCGATGAAGAGGACGGTGGCGAGGATAACTTATATCAAAATGAATTATCTCAGGATTTTCCTGGTAATGTAGAAGTACTCGCAGACGTACCACGGTCGTTGAAAATGAATGAAGCAGCGACAACAATGAACCCCTCACTACATTTGCGTGGTTATTTTCTTCTCAAAATGTGCCAAATAGAAGAAGAAGTGATGAATTTCCAACTTGGAGGAAGTGTTTGCCTATATACTCCGTTTCTCGGTTTACTACAGAACAAGTATATTGATTCATTTGATCTATATTGTGGAAAATCTTCCGAGGCTACCACCGCCCCTTTTGTCTCTCGCATTATGAAGACTTTACCGAACAAAGCGCCAACAAAACCTCAAGAACACGTAGTTTACTTTGATATCGTTTTTTACCAATTACGATCTGCTTGTCGACTTAAAAAGGCTTGGTTACAGAGCTACTGGAACCTTACGTGAAAACAGAACCAAACTGTGTCCTTTGATTACATCTAAGGATATGCTCAAAAAGCCTAGAACTGAACATGACCACAGATTCGATGTGACAAAAGAAATTTTATTGGTGAGATGGTAAGACAATTTGTGTATGATTGACCAAATTTTGATACTTTAGAACCATTGGGAAAAGTCAAAAGATGGTGTTCCACACGAAAACAAAAGACGAAACGAGTAGACGTAGCCATACAGCTAGTGTTCCAAAGTTATAATAAGGGGATTGGCGGGATAGATTAGATGGATCAGTCCTATAGACTGATCTGATCTGATTTGTTTACCGAATTGGGGTGAAAGGGAAAAAGTGGTAGTGGGTCTTGTTCACTTGTATGGTGGACATGACTATTTCAAATGCATGTACAGATTGCACTGCATAGCAAACCCAGATGGTCGCATGGATCAGCTAGTATTCCGCAGACATATAGCACGCACGTATTTGAGCCATAAAAATATCTATAAAAGTAGGCAGTCTTCTTCTAGAATTGATGGAGAAGAAAGAAGAAATAATGGTCATAATCCGGAAAAACTACCAAACCAGCTTAGATGTACTGTGTGATCCAATAGAGTTAAAAACAGCTTGTCGCAAGTGCCTGAAAACGCTGTGCCTGGATAGAAGATGATTTGCTCAAAATCACTCCTAAGCGCCCATTGTACTAAACTAAGTACACCCCTAAAAACCTAACTCCTGATTTTTTTTTGGTTTTCTTTCTTTTTAGTGTTATTATGGAACTATTTTTATAACGAAAATAAACATTGGTTATGTGAAATTTACTGTGATTTTCATTTGGGCGTTAAAGGGTTAAAACTTCATTTGTTTACAGAAATATTTAGATTAATTTTTCTTACAGAAGACAACCTTAACGGCATCAGAACAGATAAGAGTTATGCGATAGAAAGAGAGGCAAGTTTTAGGTTAATATAGCCCATTTGGAATTAGCGGTGTGCGATCTGAATTGCACCTTATTGTGTCGCTGTTTATTTAACTGGTATTGTGAAGAGGTCCTTCTGTACTAGTACTATTATGTATTCTGTGCTCTTGGGGGATTTCAATAAAAAGCGTTTTAACTTTAAGAGGCCTATTACATTTCATCCTGATTTTTTCATTAAAGGGTCTCAACTTTGACGTTCTTATTCTGAGCAACTAAAAAACTTCAAACACTTAAACTTATTGAAAAATTAAGAACAGTTATTAGCATAGATCATAGCGGCCTTACTTTTCTTAATTTTGCCTTATGAGCTATATCACATAATTAGATATTTACGGCCACGACTCGTTCGAACTCGCGAGTGCCCGACACTGTGTTACCGCAGTGATTAAGCAATCATGATCCTTTTTCTACTATTAAATTATTTGTTTTACTTCCTTTCATAAAATATTGTTAATAATGCGTAATGTTCTTGCCACTGCTATGCGCCTGCGGCTTTGCTGGTGTAAATTATGATAGTATGTAGTTTCTATAAAACTTAATGTTTTTTAAAAACATTAAGTAGGTAGGTATTTTAAATAAAAAAATTCCATAATAAAAAATTTATTTTAATTAATAAAAACTATATAAATATTTCAAATTAACCAATTATTATATTTTTGATTTGTCATGATTATAAGTCAGTCGGAATATGCCAGTCGTGAAGCTAGTTGCATGTATGGAACAGGCAGTAGATCCTACGGAAAAGAACAGGAAAGAAACTCCAAAGACACTCTCTTTCAACATGCTTTTTTTAAATTTTCTGGTTCATCATCGTCAATCTTTTCGCCAATCCTCACTGTGCGAATGTTGTGTGTTACCAGGGCCAGTTCTCGTCGAAGGGGTTGTTATCCGGACGTTTACCGGGGATTCTTAGCACCCCTAGCCCTCAGATACAGTGATCGCTACCGTAGCCAAGAATAGCAGGGCTGCCTGAGACTCGGGGTATGGTCATTCTATTTGCTTTCATTGGGGGCAAAGTCGCAGGCACATAGCTAGTGGCAGGGGTTACGCATAATTAACAATATTTCAAGAAAGGAAGTAAAATAAATAACTTAATGGTGGATAAAGGATCATGATTGCTTAGTCACTACGGTAACACGTCACGGCAATACTATCTATACAGTATTGTATCTTCATACAAACGGTCGGATCGCGAGACATACCTACACGCCTCGAATTCGGTATACACTCGGTACACAAACAGTCGCGAATGCACCGCAGTGACGAACAAACGGTGGCGGTATGATGGTTTTTTAAGCAGTAAGCGTGCTATTTGTGTATGTCATTGAAACTCCGAAAGTATAAGTAAAGTATAAAATAATTTTTATATGCCTACTAGAACGTAATTTGTTTCTTTATTATAGGTAGGCATTTCGCTTTTTCCACCGAGTAAAATACCTGGATTAATAAATAAATAAGTCGATAGGGTGACAAAAGTGACACACGAGTGACCTACCAACGCTCGCGTTAAAAAAAACTAGTAGGTAATTTCCTAAGCTATCTATTTACTTATGTATTTAGCTATTTACAAATATTATTGAATTAGACGAAATATCATTATGAAATAATTTTGACACACAAAACTAGAAAGAAACTCAAGTAGGCAGATGAAATTATGGGCAGCCGTATCGCGTGTTTAGATACCGTCCGGCTGTAGGTATTTATTTCAAGGTCAGGGCCGAGTCACAATTTATAGACAACATTACCGTGGTGTCGGGAACTCGCGAGTTTGATCGAGTCGTCGTGCGTAAATACCTAATTTTGTAAAATGCAATTATGTGATATAGCTCTTAACGTATAATTACTTAACAGTTTACCACAGACATGATATGTTTTAAGTACCTCTATGTGTATGTTCGTACTTATTACACTATAACATCAGTAATGACATTGTATCCGATTATACAATGCATCTACTATACAAACAGGATACCTACTTATGATTACCGAATTATACGAATTTTGTATCCAATAATACAATCTGGCAGCCCTGCGATCGAGTGAGGTCCGAGGTAAAAGATTCCTATTAGCAATGTGTATGTGTAAATAGATAGTGCGTGTAAGTACTTAGTAGGTAGGTTAGTAGGTATCTATTTGATAAATCATAAATGTCTGTTACCGAAATACCTAACCTGCCTACACAACAAAGTTGACACATACCATGCGTTTCGTTGTTCACTATTAATTATTGTGTCCTGACAATATGAAAAAAATATGTAAAACACAATGAGAAAAATTAATTCTTAATATTTTTATAGTATCTTTGAAATTCGAATAAAAATTTGTGTATTAATAATTTACCTACAATAACGCAACAAAACAGTTTCAATAACATTTGGCCAACTGTCAATAGTCAGTACCTACGAACTACAAACTAGCTACAAACTCAATAACAAAACCGTATCAACCTCAACGTAGTACGAGTAATTGCCGCCAGAGGAACGACGACAATTTATTGAATTTTGTCAAAATAAGAAAACTAGCTTTCAGAATCTTTTATTTAATTTTCCCGTGTTTAGGGTATTTTATGAAATTAGAAAATACTTTTATCAGGACCTAATATTGATTTTCCATACATTTCAATAACAAATCTATACCCGTAACGCCATCTATTGATATTTGTTTGAACCATTTTTGCTTTCTTTGAGATGGGACCCCATGCTATAACTAACAATTACTACTTTCTAAACTCTAAAATCTCCCTTCTAACTACAAGTTGCTAGGTGTTGACATTAGGGAGAACATGGTGAAATTCGCGAACGAGCATCATTCCAACGCACACACTTTTTTTACTGTAATGGATTTCGCAGGAGAATATAAGGCATGTTTCGACCTAGTGTTTTCATCCTTTGCTCTACACTGGCTCCAAAATCAAGAGTGAGTATTTATTTTTACAATGCAAGTTACGCAAAAATTTGTTCAGGAAACATTTATAATTGTCTTCCGATGTTTAAGTAGACGTGCGGAAAGCGGCAGTATAATGTATGTAGTAGGTGGTATGTGCTTATATAAGATAGAAATGTGTGTTTATTATATTTTAAAACTTTAAAGTTTATTCCTTTGTTGTATTTGTGTACGTTTGATGCTCTAATTTTACGTTCAGTCCGATTGTAAAGAAACCATTTTTTTGCGCAGGTCAATTGTACATACAAATTGTAGGAGATAAGTAACTACTTCACCATTCACAGGCTACTTCCAAAATTAACAGGATATCAAGTTGCCTTTGTTACATGCATTTGATTTAAAAGTGTAAGTTTTAAACTTATAAGCTTATAACAGAACTTCGCGTCTGAATAACATTAATAAAACGAGTGTAATATCCCAAAAAACCAAATGGTTTAAAGAGTTTTAATTACATTTTATATAATCAGAGACGTCATGAGAAACTCCTAAACAAAGAGTCTACATGCTTTATGAATATGATATACGATTTTGTTTACCACTAAATAATTAGATACCTGTAGGTACACTTCGCGCGTCATTAATGTATGAATTTAATTAATATAAAATGCTGACTCGTTTCAAGTTATGCAACATATTAAGCGTGTTATATCTAAAATATAATAACCTTATGTGTAAAAAATAATAAGCTGTTTCTTGAGTGGTTTTAAATTATTTCAGAGCACACATTTTTATTAATGTGCACAGACTCCAAGGCTTAATGTAATATTTTCATGTTTGATGTCTTCTCTACATTTCGCATTAATAACTCACTGTTTGTATCGTATTGTTTGTAAAATGATTAACATAATTAAACATAAGTTCAAAGCGTTTACCAACTACCAGTATGATAGCCCATAATGCTAGCAGCGTTTCGGAAGTAATAAGATTTGAAAAGTCTTAATTAAGTAATTACAAATTAATATAATGATATTTTTTAATAAAATTACGTCAGTGTGCGCTGCAATTAGAATATATGTATGGACAATGCCTCGTAGCTTTTACCAAAGGTTTACTTGGTTCGAAAATAATTTATTTTTTCCGAAATATTTTTCATGAGTGATTTTTCTGTGAGACTAAGTATTAACTATTTAACTTTTTTTCAGTCAAGCTTTCAGGAATATCTTCAATCTATTGGACAAGAATGGGGAGTGTGTTTTGATTATCGTAGGTTGCAATAAAATACATGACGTCTATAGGAAACTGTCACAGGTTAAAAAATGGAGTAGTTATCTACAAAATGCTGAGAAATACATTTCACCCTATGAAGACTTAGAAGTACATTTCTCTATTCCTGTGAATGCCAACTATAAAATGTTGCTTTTTATATAGGTACAGGCTGTATTTGAAAAAGGAACACTTAATTACTTATATCAGCAAAATAATCAACAAAAAACGATTTGTTTTGCTTACGGACGGTAAAATTTCGTTGAATTTAAACAAAAATTTTAACGTCCGTAAGCAAAACGAATCGTTTTTTTGTTTATTGGAACACGGCATGAAAGCCGCATGACTAGCATGCACTTACAATAAGAAATTAAAAAAAGTCTATCTGTTTACAAGATACTTAATTTTAATAAAAGTTTTTCTTTTTAATAAATGATTACCTACTAGTAACATGGCTCAGAGATGAGTAGTATTCTTGTTATCTGTTGTGTGAGAGGACTATTCACGTCAGTAGTGTTCTGGGTACTAGAACTATTGCTAGAGAGTGATAGTAATAATTACAATACTTTCAATAGCATTATACTTCGATAGTATTGATACTATCGATACTATTGAAAATGTCGATATTTTAGCACTATCGAAAAGTTACTATTTTTCAAGGTCAACTATCTATAGGGAAGCTATTATATAAGTACGCTGTCGCCGCTTCAAGCAATATTAATCTGTTAACACCTAAGCAATCCAGTGATTCTATTTTTTAGGAACCCGAAAACGAAATAATAAAATTGATGGAAAATATTGGATTTGATGAAATTGATATGGAGGGTAAAGACACTGAATATGCGTATGAGGATATGGATACCATGATAAGTAAGACCTTTTTTTTAATGATACTATATTATTTTATCATCTGTGTAGAGTGCACATTATATGTTTGTAACTGTGTTTGTGTCCAATAAATTAATAAATAAAAAAACAACCTGCCGGGTTGATAAAGAAACTGTAATTCACCGGTTTAGTCAGAAGTCGTCTCCTATAGAAAATGTCTAAGAACCATCGTGAATAAAATACTGGTGTCTGGATATCATGGTCATACGCTAGGCTTCGAAAGTACGTCTAAAATAAACAGCAATTCACAATCTGAACTAATTGCAATATAGATCCCCACAGGCGTTTAAGATACATGTACAGATGAGTACAAGTCTATTGAACCTGCAGCCGTAACGTAGGTCTAACTAACTAGGGGATTACTATCAATGAGGCTCCACTACGTGCTAACATTATTTTACCAGAGTCAGTGCTATCTTTTCTCTTTAAACATATCGCTATATTTCTTTATCAATCTTTTAGACTTTTTGGCTTGTACTTATTTAGGAACCACGTTGAAAATAATTTTACACTTTTAGTATTTGCATATTCCAGAACATTTATCAGCAATCAATCCATTTGAGATTCAGAAGGACAAGTATGATGAATTTATGGAGGACTACCTTCGACTATTCAGTGAGAGTGAGACTGATAAAATTAAATGCAGTTATTCTGCAAAAGATTTAAAGTTATACTATAAATTACTCACAGTGTACGGTCGCAAGCCTTAGAATATGAAATGAAATTGCCCAATGCAACGTCACGCGCGGCGCACGTCGTGGAAATAGCTGATGACTAATACCCATAAATATTTTGTTATAATGTATGTACTTGTTTAGATTAAAATAAAGATTGCCAGTTACTTATCTCCGAACTATAGATTTATTATATTAATAGGCATTATCCAATTCAATCAGATGAACCAAGTAAAGTAGGTACTATCGGATGTAATAAATTATATTGCACATGCGAACTGTTCAATAACTGTTACCGATGTATTTTATAGATAGTTAAAAATAGGTTTAAGTATATATTTATCTTCCTGTTACTATTTGACATTAAATTGTTCAGTATTTTGTGTTACGTATGATTTAAATAGTTTATTTTTTTCTAAATGTAATTTTTTTTATTAATGTTATATAAATATAT
Organism: Callimorpha dominula; assembly: GCA_949752705.1. Taxonomy (NCBI): domain Eukaryota; kingdom Metazoa; phylum Arthropoda; class Insecta; order Lepidoptera; family Erebidae; genus Callimorpha; species Callimorpha dominula. The sequence goes on from OX456997.1 coordinate 16,438,191, forward strand.
TCTCTTATTACATTTTCCAACTACACTGCAAGGATTTCGGCCAGAAAATGTGATCACTGTTAAATGATTCCAGGAATACAATAATTCTAGTAACTTGAAATTAATTGTTACCACAAACACGCGATCACTGGTAATTCTGGGTCATGATAATGACACAAAAATCTTCAGATATTCTAGTAATCTGTTAAAATAAACTGGGTAATATAATTAGATGAGCAGATAAAACAATCGAATCAAGAACAATATTCAATAATTAATCTAGATTATTGTTTTTCATTTCCTTTCGAGTCCAATCGACACGACGCGGCGACGGCACAAATTACTAAGCAGTTACTACGTAAGCGACGGCGGCGGTCACTACCACGGCGTTCACTACACATATTTTTCGAACACATGAAATACGGACGACATGCAAACGTCAACATCTTTCAAAATGGTAATTAACGTTTGGTGACACCAGGTGACACTTTGTAGTTTCCTTGTTCCTTATAAAAAAATCTATACGTGGGTCAAATTGAAAGTTTTTAGAATATGCCAGTAAGAAAAGCAACTGATAAAAATAATTAAATTTCGACTTATTTGGACATGTGAAATCATTAAACATCTACAGAAGATGTTTAGTGATGTCATAATATGTCATTGGTTTTCGCAAAATTGCGGCAATTTAAAAAGTGTCATCGTACATCGAAATGGCTTTGACTAGAGAAAATTTAATGAGTTTAAACGTGGTCGAAGCAAAGTCACTGATGATTCTCTGTTCACTGATGAAAAAATGGTTTTTATTTATTCCCAAAAATTAAAGATAAACATAGAGGCGTGGAAGAGATCCCTAAAGAAGAGTGGGCTCACTGCTTCAGCCAATGGTTCCATTGCATGGGACCGTGCTTAGAAAGGGAAAGAGACTACTTCGAAAAGCAAATGGGGCGGTGTGTCGGAATCGAACCGACTAAAACCACACGGTGTGCCGTACTGCGCCTTAAATAGGAGGGATCCGGGAACAGCTTTTATTAAGACATCCGGAACCCTCCTAGCGCCTGCCCGCAAAAACGCAGGCACCACCTTCGGGTAAAAAACCTCTCAATTAGGCGACGTCCAGGCATACGCGGACGCCGCCTACTCGCGGGGGGCCAATATGGCGGGTGAAGGGGAAAATCCGTCCCGTCAACCCGCGGCCACACTCAGGGCGGCATGAGGCGCTGGTCTGCGCGCCTCCGCCGCCCAGTTCGCCTAATTCCGTAAATTAGGTCCGAGTGGAGGTCGTCCTCCCGGACTCTTTCCGCCGCCTCCTTCTGCGAGATGACTTTCTCACAGAAGGTTGCGACCGCGGTAAAATTCCTGTCGCTACCGGCCATGGAGCGTATGACAGCCGGTAGCGACAGATACACTCCGATGACTGCAGTGAGGGCTCGACGCTGCGCTGCCCAACTGGGGCAAACCGCCAGCGTGTGCTGAGCCGAGTCCTCACTGCAGTCGCAGTGGTGACAGGCAGGACTCAATTCCCTCATAGCGATCGAGTGCAGGTACTTCCCAAAGCAGCCGTGCCCGGAAAGAACCTGCGTCAGTCGGAAGGAAAGGGTCCCGTTCTGCCGCCCTGCCCACTCGACGATGGACGTGGAGCCTTCAGCCGGGACGACCAACGAGCCATGGTGGCTCGGCGAGCGGCCTCACGCCATTCGCATACCTCTTCGGGCGGGGGCCGACTGCCGCTTCCCGCCCGGAACTCAGCCGTTCGCTTATACGCTATATATACTTCGGCGAGCACTTCCGCCTCCAAATCCCACGGGGGAGTCCCGGCCAACGCCGCCGCCTCTGTTGACACGGTGCGGTATCCGCGTATGGCTCTAACCGCCATCACCCTCTGAGGGCGCCAGAGGCGCGCCCTATTCTGGGCGGTCGGAGCCTCCGCCCACACCGGTGCACCGTACAGTGCCATTGACCGGACAACCCCCGTGTACAGCTGTCTCGTAGCGACGCTGGGTCCGCCCAAATTGGGCAAGAGTCGCCCAAGGGCGGACGCAACGCCAATCAGTCTGGGAGCAAGCTGCAGGAAGTGCTCGTCGAAGCGAAGAAGATATTTTATGTCGGCCGGAATCGGTACGAGGACCGAGTTGACCTCGATAGAGGCGCCTGGGGGTGGACCACGACGGGGCCCATGAAATAAAAGGGCCTCCGTCTTATCCAAGATAGCTGGAAACCTGGAATAACATATAGGATACTTTTGCATTTGATATTCCCACGGGATCGTGACTTACGTGGGTGAACCGCGGGGCGGGGCGCTGCTAGTGAAATATAAGATTGTAAGTTGTAGGGGCTTTGGTTAGTGGTGGAGGTGTACCTACCTGAGGGCGTTTTCTACCGCTAATATCTATCTAATCGGCTTATTGTTCTATTTTTTTATAGAAAAATATATATAGTCCGAAAACAGTGTTTCAAGAAGGTATATCAAGCATTTAACTACCAATGCAACAAACCCTATTACAATCATTAGTACCTAAAATACAGTTATTGACATAAAATTAATGTAATCAAAAACTAATAAAGATAATTTTAGAGAACTTTCGTTACATTAAATGACATTAAATTTGTTTTTAACCTTAAATTAACCCGTTTATCGAATCGATATGAGTTAATTATAGGTTGAAGTTTACTTTATTGTGAAAAACAAGCACGTATTATTTTACTTTAAAAGCGGCGGTAGCGTAATGGCTAAGGCGTCGGACTTGCGATCTAGTGGTCGCGGGTTCGAACTCCACCCAGTGCAACACCGGTGTGAACCCACTCCGAAGACATTTTGCTTATCTCTGGTCAACAAGAATACTAGTAATGTGTGACCCACGGTATTCTACATGCAGTTATGCTTTTTTAGGTCAGCTTTAAAATAATATAACTACAATTTATTGAAGTTGTGTGTAATTTCAAATTTTGTTGGTTGCATAGTTCTGTTGTTATCAATATAGTGACGTTTTATTAAAGGAATTAGTGCATCACTCGTTATTTATATTAGGTACTAGCTGTTGTCCGCGACTTCGTACGCTTACTACACTTAGGCACTAGCGTAAAACTCTTCATTTTAGAACACTCACATTCGTTTCAAAAGTAATTGCGTTTTTGATTTTAATACCGTTCGTCAATTTTGTATTTAAAGTTGGTTGTTTTGTGAATTTGTCCACTAGATGGACTAGACACTAGATGTGAGCACATCTAACTGTTAGATACTGAAACAGCAAAAAGTAAACGCAGTGACAAAAAACAAAGAGTTCTGCAGTAGGTCTAAGACAATATACAAACCGGCGACCTTACCGATACCGATCCTTAGACCCCCTTAATCCGTCCTTGTCGCATAATCAATTCTTAGCTGACGTATCCTACCTATAAACTTTTACCTATAACACAGGACTTTCATATAGGTGACCTATCGCAAAAATGCAAATATAGACCAATATCTTTGGCTACAGTAACCTTACTGTTACTACAGTTACTCTTGTTTTGTTTGGTTACAGTGTGCTTGACTCTGAATTTGAAAAACATCTAAATATTTATGACGCTCAGTTCGGCTTACGATCAGGGCTCTCTAATAAAACTGCAATACTAAGTCTTAAGTACGCTGTGCAATACTATTCTGAAGGGCGGGGTTGGGTTTGTTCCAAGAGGCCTCGATCGCCTGGAACAGATACAGCCCTGGCATGCCCTCCTGTCCGGAGGATGTGCACGGCTAATGGCCATGGGAGCGAGCGCAAGTCGTGTAGATCCCCATGTCAAGTCTGGAGAGTTATCCTTCCCGTGGTTGCCGCCTGTTTTGATCTGGTTCCCTATGAAACAGAGATAACAGAAACATCCAGTCGCAATTCTATCCCTTACCTATCGCACATATCCCAGTTTTCCTTCCCAAAAACCTACTGCAGGTAGTACGTGGTTGATACTTGCGGACTCATCATCAACTATGACTGACTGACAACTATGGTGAGGAGGGGGGGGGGGCGGGGCAACCACCCGCATGTTTGTGCCGTATGCGGGGCCCCTTATGGAGGGATGAAGGTGTTCTGGTAGTTGAGCTGAAAGGCAACACACTGCTTTGGCCCTGATTTCTCCTGACACGGGAGGCAGGAGGCTAGCCACCCTCTGTCAATCGGCTGGGACGACCCGTCAGAGGGCCGTCAGGCGAGAACTCTTTCCTGGTGGGGGCAGACGACGGGCGGGACGACTGTGTCTTTCTGCCTAGTTCGGACTGTTCTCTGCCAGGGTAGGAGCTCTATATCCCTCTGTTACTTCTGGCGTCTGCGTGCCTTCTGCCACGACGTCCCCACTTGAGGGCTCCAAGGAGGGTGGAAGAACAGAGGGACGAACACCAAAACTAACACTTATGGATAATAAAAATAAAAACTTTTCTCCTTTCAGGAAACCTGCACAGGCGGCACCCCGGGTGAATAACCCAGGCGGCGCCCCGTGCAATACACCAACAGCTCCTCGGGTGGACAACTCGAGTGCAGCGACACCCCCCAAATCGACAGCTCCTCGGGTGGACAACCCGAGTGCAGCGTCGTCCCCCAAACTGGCAGCCCCGCGAGGGGATAACCCGAGAGGAGCGCCACCTAAACCACTGGCAGCTCCTCGGGTGGATAACCCGAGTGTAGCGCCAACTAAGACACCGGCAGCTCCTCAGGTGCATAACCAGAGTTATTCACTTTGTGGTTTGGGAACCAGACTGGTGGTTAAACACCAATCTGAGATTCCCAAAAGGATCAAGGCAGGACTCCTGGTGCCACAGGACACGTTAGACCACATCCGTAGGCGGCTAACGTGTCAAAACTGCGACTACAAAGTGTCCAACTGGGCACTCTACCATGCCGAGCCCCAGGAGGAGAAAAAGGCTCTCTTTCTGGTGCTCGGCATCCCAGAAGAGGACGTGTCCAGGCTCAGGGAGAGCGAGCGTAGGGTCCACTTTTTTACTCACAACTAAGCTAAACGTAATTAATATTGGCGCAGAACCGACATTCGTCACATCGAGAGCCCAAACAATCATTGATCTAACACTAGCCAGTGAACACGCGTCCACACATATCTCGGACTGGCATGTTTCGGATGAGGCGTCGTGCTCGGATCATCGGTGGATCAAATTTGACCTGAAGATGACTCTCATACCGCCTGAACCCCGACGGAATCCTCGTAAGATAGACGTCCGTAAGTATGGGCTAGTCACCGCGGTAAGGTTGGGAAAGACCGATCTGCCGACTGCTCACGGGACCACAGCGGATATTGATAAACACGTAGATAACCTTACAACCACCTTAATCACCTGCTTTGAACAAACATGCCCACTTTCGGTACCCAGAACTGGACCACGCAGTAAACAACACTGGTGGGGACCGGAACTGGAGAAACAACGGCGTAAGGTTAGGAAGTTGTTCAATAAAGCAAAAAATTCTCGATCAGACCATCACTGGGAATCATATAAACAGGCCCTACATCACTACAAGAAGCGAATCAGAATCAGTAAAACTGAATGCTGGAGAAGCTTCTCTACTAACATAGAGAGCAACAATCAGGAAAACAGAGTCAAAAACATCATGTGCATTGAACGAGAGCATAATCTTGGCTTCTTGAAAAAACCGGATGGGACTTATACAAAAACAGATTCAGAGACTTCAGAACTGTTAATGACAACTCACTTCCCAGGATGTCATATATCTAATATGGAGCACACATGGGCGGTTAACGAGGGTAACACCCCAGGCGAATCTGACTGGATAACTGCCCGCAAAATCGTTAATCACGATAAAGGGCGATCAACAGCTTTCTTCCATATAAAGCGGCAGGACTAGATGGTATTTTCCCAGGCCTGCTAAAATGGTGTGATGGGGCACTTATAGATCATCTTCGGATCATCTACAGAAGCTGCCTGGCACATCGCTACGTCCCCCTGAAAAGGAGAGAGGTCAAAGTAGTCTATATCCCCAAACCCGGCAAAGGAGATTACACACGACCGAAATTATTTAGGCCCATCAGTCTCACATCATTCCTACTTAAAGTACTGGAGAGACTAATAGACAGGGAAATCAGGAGTACTGCACTAGTCAACTACGCTCTGAACCCCAACCAACATGCTTATTCAATGGGCAAATCAACAGAATCTGCCCTTCATCAAGTAGTTTCATACATAGAGGGCAATCTAAAGAACAAGTTGTCTAACTTAGGAACCTTCATCGACATTGAGGGTGCTTTTGACAAAACTAACTTCACCACCATCAGCCAGGCTCTGTCAAGACATGGGGTCGATCCCACAATTGCCGGGTGGATCGACAGAATGCTCAGACAGAGCCATACAATTTACTGTGAAAAACACGACAAGAGGGGTGGTCAGAGGGTGTCCGCAAGGCGGAGTTCTCTCACCTCTCTTGTGGAACATTGTGATCAATGAGCTCATTACTCAACTCAATGACCACAAGTTCCTCACAGTTGGCTATGCAGACGACCTGACCATCCTCATCAGCGGCCCCTTTGAGAGTGTGGTATGCGACCTAATGAGAACCGCACTAAATGTCGTTGGACAGTGGTGTGAGAAACACGACCTAACAGTGAACCCGACAAAGACGGAATTGATTATGTTCACAAACAAACGTAGTTTAGGGGTACTAAGACTACCTAAACTATTCAACACCTGCCTAGTCCTTACCAAGGAGGTCAAATATCTAGGAGTGATACTTGACAGTAAACTCTTATGGAACAGGCACCTGGACACGAAACTGAACAAAGCCGGCATTATTTTCTGCCAATGCAAGCGACTCCTCGGCAAAAGCTGGGGCTTATCACCAAAAATCACACTATGGCTGTACAAAACGGTCATACGGCCGATCATCACGTATGGTGCTATTGCCTGGTGGCAGAGAACAGAGCTTGGCACCTTCAGTAACAAGTTGCAGCAATTCCAAGAGACTAGCATGTGCTGCCGCAACTGGATGCATGCGCACGTCTCCCACAGCTGCCCTGGAAGTAGCTCTAGACCTAGCACCACTAGACCTATTTATACAGCAGGAAGCAGCTGTGGCAGCCATCAGACTCAGACACCTGGGTCTGTGGTACAACCGAGAGGGTCCCCATTCCAAATTACGGAATGAACTTGTGGAATACCAACCACTAATAGCTGCCCAATGCGATAGGATCCCCAAACAACATATCTTCGAAAGGAGATACCGTATACAGCTATATGAAAATGAACGAGATCAATCTGGCATAAATGAAGTCCGAATATACACGGACTGTTCTAAGATGGGGAAAGGGACCGGAGCCGAAATTTTCTCACAAGACTTGAACATAACAATATCACTGGCGTTAGGGCAGCACAGTTCCATATTTCAATGTGAGTGCGTTGCGATAACCTACGCCGCTACCGCAGTCATGTCAAGACGTATAAAGGATTATAACATCCGCATACTGTCAGACAGTATAGCCGTCCTAAAGGCCCTGGAGGGCAACACCATGAACTCCGGTCTTATTTACGAATGCCACCAGACACTGGAACGTCTAGCCTCTGACTGTTGTCTAATCCTTCAATGGATCAAGGGGCATAGCGACTCACTCGGGAACGATGTCGCCGATGAGCTGGCTAGAAGGGGATCTGCAGCGCCAGTAGCAGGTCCAACGGTGCTGCTACCACTCCCCTTTAGTCAACTTCGCTCATGGGTAAGACAACGGACTCGGGAAACGCACAACAACCGCTGGGCCGACACACCCGGCTGTAGACAATCCAAACTGGTGATGACGAAGGTCTCGCCACGTTTGACCTGTAGACTGGTCAGTCTCAACTGACTTGACACCAGAATAGTGATAGGAACTATTACGGGCCATCTGGCCCTAAATTGACACCTATTTACCATCAATGCGACAGACAGTCCTTTATGCAGAGGCTGTCTCAACGCGGAGGAAACGGCCGCCCACGTTGTCCTGGAGTGCGAGGGAGTGGCCACACAACGGGCAAGTACACTCGCGGAAGCGAGGTCGCTCCTAGAAGCCTGTGAATGCCCCAGGAGGCTTCTGCGCTTCTGGAAGGAGCTAGGCTGGCTCAACTAGTCAGCCTACCTGATATAATGGACCGCTTATGAGTCTAAATGCGGAACTACGGCCCTATACCAATACCAATATACTGAGCGAAGCACACCATAGCTTTTGACAGATCAAGAAAGCATGCATTCACAATACATCCTTTATTGGTCTGTCAAAAGCTATTGACCTGGTGTCGTATGATTTATTGTAGCAGAAACTCATGAATATGTGAAAGATATGACCGTTAGTAATGGTCTTAGATATAATGGCTCAAAAAGCGAGTACTTTGTCTTCAAGGCTTTCGGTAAATGTCCCTCGAGTGTTCCACCAATAACAATAAACGGAGTTGCGCTAAAGAGAGTGTAAAAGTTTAAATATCTGAGGGGACCCTATATTACCGACGTCTTAATGACCAGATTCAGTGCTGGATTTACACTAGGGGCACTCGGGGCTAGTGCCCAGGGCGGCGAATGTTAAGGGCTGGCAAAATTAGGAGGGTCAGAAAAAAGTCTTCGCCTTATCGAATATGCTTTTTTAATTTCTATAAGATGAATAATTATTATAATATATTAATTATTATTATATATAATCATTTATCGACATCTGATACAGCTGATGGACATTGCATGAGTGCTGCTAATACAACTTGAAAAGTAAAAAACAATAGGGAATATGCATGTTGTTTAAATTTACTTTATTAATTTTCCTTTGAATCTTTATTGTCCAGATATTATGCCTAAACAATTATTTTCTTATTTAGTTCGTGTTTCATTGCAAAAAATATTAATTAAAATATGCAAAATAAGGGCGCGAAATTCAACTTTGCCAAACGCTTCACCATTGGTCGAAACAAAACATGACGTGACATTCCACGTTCTGTCATTTATCGGCGCCTATATTCGTAGTGTTACGGAGAAAGATAGGCGTTCCTGTGGTTTTTGCTCTTAGCTAGTGCAATTTAAGCATTCTTGTGATATTAGAAATCATTTAGGACAATGACTGAATGTAGTTTTGTCAAAGCACAATCGAACAATCTACCGAAAATAGGTGCATTCATGATGACTATATATTTTGCATCAAATCCAGATTTTACGTCCGCTGAGGTTAAAGAAGTGAAAGCCGCAAGGTAATTATTATAATACTTGTTATATTATAATCTAAAGGATAGGTAAGATATGTATAGTTAGTTATATTCATGAAGTTTATTAGACTTTTGTTACTTAGTTTAAGTAGACAAGCAAGTTTACATTATTATTTTGTACAGGAAAAAATACTGTATTGGGTGTATTTCTTATAGTGTTTTTACACTTAGGGACAAGACAATACCTATAAAATGATTTTTTAACGTTATCCATCGTATATTAATTACAATAAATAGTAATTACAACTGGAAATTGGTATAAAATTACTGTAACAGTTTAAGTGAGCTTATGAAACAAACACTGAGCGTGGAACGTGACGTCATCCAAGGCCCGCGAAATATGGCGGCGTTCAAACAGATAAAATTTTATCGATGTTTTCAATGTTATTTTAAAAATTAATTTGAACATTTTACATTTGAACATTGGTTATTTATATTTTTTATTAGGGTAGAATGATGGAACAAGTCAATATAAGATAAAAAAAAAATACATGCATATTCCCTATTGTGAATACAATAACTACTGTAGTTAAAAAAAATTTATTAATTAGTCCATATTCCATATACATAAAAATAAAAAATAACTATCAATTAAATTTTTCGTGTTTGAAGTAAGAACAACATAGAAAATCAGTCCAGGTTTGTAATTAATTTTAAAGTTGTTGTTGTTGACAGTTGATTCAAACAAAATACATTCCTCGCAATGTCTTAACCTACAAATCATATCATCTAACCTAAGCCTTTAGTTCAAGATAACTCAATCTCATCCTTTTTTTTTGTGCGTGTGGGAACCCCCTCGGGCCCTCACCCCGGGTTTTTCGGTAGGGCGGTGTGTCGGAATCAAACCAACTAAAACCACACCGTGTGCTGTACTGCGCCTAAAAGGTCCAGGAACAGCTTTTATTAAGACATCCGGGCCTCTCCTAGCGCTTGAACGCAAAAAAGCGGGAAACACCTTCGGGTAAAAACCTCTCAATTAGGCTACGTCCGGGCACACACGGACGCTCAGGGCGGCGTGAGGCGAATTAAAAAAAATTTGGTCCGAGTGAAGATCGTCCTCTCGGACCCGTTCCGCCGCCTCCTTCTGCGAGATGACGTCCTCACAGAAATTTGCGACCGCGGTGAAATTCCTGTCGCTACCGATGATGGAGAAAGAGAGATCCCTGCGATGACTGCAGTGAGGGCCCGACGCTACATCCCCAAGAGGAGCCAACCGCCACCTTGTGCTGAGCCGAGTCCTCACTTCAGTCGCTGTGGTGACAGGCGGGACTCAATTCCCTCCTAGTGACCGAGTGCATGTACTTCCAGAAGCAGCCGTGCCCTGAAAGAACCTGCGTCAGCCGACTGCCCACTCGACGATGACCGGCTGGAGCGCCTCCACCGTGTTAAAGCCAGCCCGTGGAGCCTCCAACCGGGATGACCAACGAGTCATGGTGGCTCGGCGAACGGCCTCACGCCATTTGCGTACCTCTTCGGGCGGGGGCCGACTGCCACTTCCCGCTCGGAACTCATCCACCCCCCAATATACTTCGGCGAGCCGGAAGTTTATTTAAACATTGTAAATCGAAACTTCATTGATTTTCATTTTTAAAATTAATTCGTTATAAATACGCGATTGCCAAGAGAGCTGAGGTAAAACTCGAGTCATGGTCACATGACTCGAGTTTTAGGTAATGGTATGGTTACAGAAGATGTCCAGGATCAAGAAACCAGTCAAGGAACCAGATGAGCATGTAGAATCTGTCCGGCGAAAAAACATAGGATGACTACCCATGTTTGTGTTGGGTGCAACAAACCTGTGTGTCTTCAATGTTCTAGACCTTTGTGCACTGACTGCTGACGGCCAATAAATTTATCGCCGGCGGCGAATTAGGTAAGAGTGAAGATCGTCCTCACAAAGGTTGCGACCGCGGTGAAATTCCTTTCGCTACCAGCCATGGAGCGTATGACGGCCGGCCGGTAGCAAAAGATCCCCTCCGATGACTGCAGTGAGGGCCGGACGCTGAGTCGCCCAGGCGGAGCAAACCGCCAGCGTGTGCTGAGCCGAGTCATCACTGCATTCGCAGAGTCGCAGTGGTGACAGGCGGGACTCAATTCCCTCCTAGCGACCGAGTGCAGGTACTTCCCGAAGAAACTGGTTAAACTGCCGGCTAAATTGTAAAAACAGGTAACTTTAATCATTAAGTATTTATACAGTAAACAAATGTCTAGCTCGCCAATGGATGTCACATCCAGATGTGTCTTATTTAATAAAAAAATAATAATGTAATACATATAAATATGAAATGTAAGAAAAAATTAGTTATAATTATTTGTAGGTGATGTATTAAGAATTCGCATAACAAATACCCGTACAATAAATAAGGCATTAAACACGAGACACTAAGTGTGGGTGCACTGTTTCCTTGTGTAACTTTATTATATCCTATTCGGCGATGAATTATACGTTGAGAAGACATTAAGATTATACGTATTTTTATTATACGGTGCCGCTTAAATCCAAACATTTGCAATTTGATAAGAAGTGCGTAACGATCGGTCAAAACTATAAAATTAGAGTTTGAGGAAGTAATATTAATAAATAAATATATCCAAATAAAGGAACTTATATAACACGTCTGGATTAGACAACGTGCAAAGCCAACTCCAAAACGACAACTCTGACTTATTAGTATTTTAATGGTGTAGGTAAAACCCTGGCCCAGCAAATAACTTTTACTGAACCAGAAACTATCTATTAACATATTATTACCCAACTCTATTGGCGTAATCGACCCGGGCCTCTCGGAAATCTTCCATCGTAAATAACCTGAATAATGAATCAGCTGCAGGATAAGATAATATCCCCACTAAATTTGTAAAACTAAGTATTGTAACTCTAGCCTCTGTTATTGCTTATCTATGTGTTCTATGTTTACACAATAGAACATTTTCTTTAGACCTAAAACGTTCAATAATACACCTAATACACAAAAGCGGGGACAGGGACGATATTAACAATTAAGTATAAGCCTATTTTAGTACTTCCAGTTTTATCGAAAGTAATCGCACACACACACACACGCACACGCACACAGGTAATCGAGGATGGGAAAGATCAAGGACTGTACAAGTTTCAATTTAGTGCTGGTCGGAAGAAGGTTTTTAAGTCGATAGAGTGATCGCAAGGTCCCGGTGACTTTCTAACTGACGTTCGCAATCTGAGGTTGCCAGGTCAGAATAGAGTCAATCCATAAGCCGAGGTCGGATTAACACATACGCCAAAACGCTCAGACCAGTTTTTGATGGCAGCCAAATCACTGTGCACATTGTAGATTGCTTCTGGCAAATTATCCAGCCTGGCCTGATAATATATTTGCCACCTTGTGGAACACCAGTGTCAAAATCACACCAACTTGATGATGATTCATCGATACGGACTGACTGTTGGCGTCCACGAAGATAGGATGAAAACCATTCCAGTGCGTCGGAGGAGACCATATAATGAGTAAGGATGGATACTAGGATGACGTGGTTTACGGTGTTGAACGCATTAGGGAAGTCGATTAGGACTAAAACGGTTAGTTTTGCATCCTCCACGCCACTCCTAACATCACTAGTCATTTTAAGCATAGCAGTAACTGTGCTATGCCCAGGTCTGAATCTCTATTGCAATGGACTCAGGATATTATTATGAAGGATAAACTTGGAGAGCTGTTTCTGAGCACAGGCCTCAAGTACTTTGGATAGGAAAGGGAGGATTGATATGGGTCGGAAATGATTAGGAAGGGAAGGATTAGGATCTTCGGAAGAGGGCGAACGTAAGCCTTGCGCCATACGGATGGGGAGAGTCCGAAGTCAAGGGAAAAATTTACTATGTGGGTAATTGCGGGCAGAAGCTGGTCTAAAATGGTGACTATCATGAACCGATCTATATCGTCACAGCCCACAGACTTTGATTTTATAGATAATATGGTCTTTTTGGTTTCATCCGAGGCGACTGGAGAAAAGAAAAAAGCTTCAATGTTACGCCGAGGTAGGCCGGTTACGTAACACAGTGTTTGACTCTTAGTTTGTGACGCCACTAACGGAGCAACACTGAAATGTCGGTTCATGTCGTCCAATCCAATAGTCATAGATGTACTGGCAGGTTGAACCTTACCAATACCCAGAGTCCTTAGGAATTTCCAAATATCGGCGGGCGAGAAATTAGAAATATTCATGTGAATGTGGTGGCGTTTAGCGTTGCGTATCATTTGATTGCATCGATTTTTTGCTGTTCTGTAGATTGTCCAATTGCCCTCACAACGATTCCTTTTAAATTTACGGAAAGTTCGGTCCCTACGGCGCATCGCCATTCGAATTTCTGTCGGTAGCCAAGGTGCGGGCGTGTTTTATTTTGACTTTCTCGATGGGTGCATGTTTGTCATAAGTTGCGAACAATTTCGTTGAATAACTGAACCATGCTATCAACTGTACCTGCCAGCGTTACAGGCTCCCAATGAATTTCAGAAGCATCGATTCGCAATTCTGATACATCCATGCGAGCGAAACAACGCCTAAGCAGCACTTTTGCCTTGGGTCTCGGAGTTTTCAGGATATAGGACAGGAAGATAAGGTCGTGATGAGACAGACCCGGTGCAGGATGTTGGCCGTGAAAGGAAACAAGGAAAGGACAAGAGGTAATGATTAAGGTTTAGGTGTATAATTTGTTAAGGTTTTGTGTAGATTAGTTGAAATATGATGAGGATTGTTGAAGATGTCTCTGCTACCCGTGCGAAGCCGGGGCGGGTTGCTAGTATTTAAAAAAATAGAAAAAGTATCGCTTAATACACCCAAAAAAATACAGTCAAATTTAGACCATAACCCCACGTAAAGTAGGTACCTAATAAACAAAAGATAATTTCCTCCTTTAAATTTCTCTTATCTGTTATGCAGCTATATAGTAATTAATGTTGATGAATAAAATTTCGATTCATTTAAAATAGTTTATTTATGCAACTATCTTATAACGCTAAACATTTAGTGGTCCCAGGCAAAATCTAGTCAAATGACCCTCATCACTAAAAGGTTAACTGTTTTATACGTGCGTCACCACATATATAAATACGGGTCGTATGAGATATTCCGTAACAGAACTCGGTATACGTATTAAAGCGTATGCACGCTTGAGAACTACTGACAAAAAAAAAACAAAAAGTGTTAAATCGAGCTAATACCATGCATAATGCCGATCTATATGAACAAAACAATGGTGTTCAAAAACGAGACGCACTTGCATGCTTGGAAAAGTACGCACCGCAAATGAAATGGAAAAAGAAGGATAATAGGATCATAGACTTGGGATGCGGCGATGGTACTGTCACAAATATGCTGAAGAAGTATTTCCCAACTGACCATAAGTTACTAGGGATTGACATAAGCGAAAGCATGGTCAACTTTGCCAACGACCATCATTGCAATGAAAATACTTCCTTTACCGTGTGGGATATAGCAGGTGACTTGCCGAATAGTTTGAAGGGAAAATTCAACCACGTGTTTTCATTCTACGCTCTACACTGGATCCAAAATCAAGGGTGAGTATCTGAAATCAACATTATAGAAAATCAATTATCGAGTTTTTTTTTGTTTATTATCTTATGAAAACAAGCAGTTTACAATTACATCTATGTTATATATAGCAAAATTATATTCATTTATTCGTTATTTTAAAATTTGATAAATTTTTATTAATTTTTTAGCAAAGCATAGCAAAATTAACTACTAAAGTATATAAAATGGTTCAATTACTGTGTGTAAAAGTTTTATAAAATTAAATATAAAAGTTGATCTAATACAAGTCAAATTAACAACAATCTTTCACAAATTATTTTACTTTTAATTAAACAATATTATTTCTTGCCTATCCGTCTACTTATATTTTTACATATTATGTGAAATGGAAAATGTTTTTAATTTATAGTTAATGTTGCTTTCTGTAGTTCCATTAACTAAATCCGTTGGTAGTTCATTTGGTAGTTTAGTATCAATCGAGGGACATACATACATAGGTAGGCAGTATTTCGTTCGCCGTACATATTCTTAGCTCGCTCCTTTTATAACTTGTTTTTCGCTATAGCACGAGTAGGTATTACAGCATGTTCAATGATTTTCTTAAATTTATCTTTATATCTATCAGTGTTCCTTCGGCTAGAAGGTGCTTAAGCGGTCTTTTTTTCTCTTGTAAATAGTATTAAAACCTAGAATGCACATCATATAACCCAAGCGGCTCGGTGGGATCATGTATCAGTCAATTTAGTCTTTAAATTTGTATACCGCTTCTTTTTTTTTTCTTCTTAGATTGCACATCAAATTATTGGTATAACTCTACACGTGACGATTTGTAATTGGCTTTCAGGTGACTATTGAAATCTGTATCGTATTTAACATTTGTAGCTGTAAGTCTTCCATGTTCTAAATAAATAAATAAAAGTTTTCTACTAAAATGGTGTAGCTACCTAAGTACCTAAGTGGTTTTTTCTGTAAGGATAAAACATTACAGTGTTAAAAAGGCCAATTGCGTCAATACAAATTTACAATTTTTTTTCAATGTTACTAAAGTAATAATATTTAGTAAGTATTTGTGATTGCAGTTATAACAACTTTCATAATTTCGACCATACATAGCTACTAAAACCATATTGTAGATTCTGCTAGATAGTTAATATAGTGTAATCTTTTTGTAAAGAATCCTATTCTTTAATAAGATAATGTTAGCTGGAAACTGTCGCAATTTATTAGAATTGTGTTTAATATGACAACCCCAATTTAATTAGCTGTCTTTAACCATATCCAGGTATTTTTGGAACCTAAAGACTTCTATGGTTGTAAGGCTACAAACCCACCATCACCACGCCACTTTATTAGTGTGTCAGAGTCAGACTGCAGCTTGACAAGGGCCTGTAGGGGGTCTGCGTCAGCTCCTACAATGCATGTCGTCTGCAAACTGAAAACACGTAGCATGCCTAACGTATTTACGCATGTCGTTAACGTATGAAAATAAAAATAACGATCCTTAAACTGAACCTTGATCCGTACTCCCGGTTACTAAAACAGGTGTTTTTTTTATCTTAAAAAGACAACTCCCGCATTAGGAATTACTCCTGTGTCGCGGAGGACTTTACAAACATACAAATAACGGACACAAAGAACACCCAGACTCAGGTGGGAATCGAACCCACGACCTCTGGCTCAGCAGTCAGGGTCACTAACCACTAGACCAACAGGCCAGCCAAGCCAAGGTTTACTTTGGGTATTTCCAATTCCAACAGAGAATGATTGAGAATTTTTTAAATAGTGTTGGGATTGTTACTACCCAACAGAGATGGTAATGTTGACAAACCCCAACACACCATGTGTTGGGGTTGCCAACACACCATGTGTTGGGGTTGTATGTTATGTTAAATTTTTATGTCAAATGAGTAGACAACCAACTTCCGTGATGGATTTATTGCTATTAATTACTTTATAACATTAAAGACATGCAAATCGTAACAATAATGCAATAAATAAGTTGGACACTCAGTCACCACACCAGTTTAGTAAAAGAGCCTCTTAAGCCACAGCTATTCAGTTTCTTTTATTAATTAAAACCAATACATAAGGCTTATAGGTTATTTAACTTATTTATAAACATCGAGATATTATGTAGTAATATTAACTCAGTGTTTCTTAACTCCTTTCTCTTTTTGAAAGCCAAATTGATTACGGTATAAAATACCGTTATCCAAATAATAAAATTATTCAACGGTACATTAAGTGATAATATCTTTGACTGTTCTGTCGAAACCATATGCAAAATTCTGCTTTTGAAAAAAACTAATTTTTGAAACAATATTACCAACAATAAGTGTTTACCAGTAAGTCACATAACATTATAAAGCATACCAGTTAAACTAATAGGCTATAAACTTAAATATTCAACATTTTTAATAAAGTGAAAACTGTTATATATTTAAAACTTTAAATTATCAACATTCGGCTGACTCAGAAGCAAAGGTCAACCAATCATAATGCAGTAATGTCATATTGACAGAACAAATCCGTTCAGAAAACGAAGTGCTCCGTGTGAGAACAAGGGTTTATTAATAGAATTACGTTTCGTTTCACTCTAGCTGTTAATTTAAATTTAAGTACTGGATAATTAAATAAAATTCATATCATAGAAAAACCGTAGAAAATACAACTACATAAGTATATACAGGTGTTTTTATTTATACAATTTTAATAAAAACTATTTAATTATAATGGATAGTGCCAAGAAAAATATAACATTGAGGAAGCACAAATCGACAACTAACATAAATTGCTCTATTGATTCTACACTATCCCTTAAGATGCTAGGCAAAAGCCTGGACTTGTCCACAAATAGGCACCATGAATGTGTTGAAGAATTGAAGGATGAAATAGAACAACTGATAATTAACCTGGAGAGTACACAAATGGAATTATATAATATTATTCTTGAAAATGTAGATCTGAAAAAACAAATACATCATTTATATCAAGAAATAGATGTACTAAAACAGTTATGTAATGGTCAAATCTCTTCAATAAAAAAGAGTATTTCGACGTCAAGCGTTAACAAAAATGCTAAACGTCAGTTAGCAGAAGATTTCTGCCTAAGCCCCCTTACTACTACATTTGCCAATTGTGATTTGCCTGATAAAAATGGTTTGGAACCTGAACCATCGAGCGAGATTCCAGAAGAAACTCAACGAGAACACATAAAAGTAGTATCTATTTCTACCCCAAACCTTGAGTCAAAATCACAGATTTTTGACCAGAAACAGGTCACACCACCTACTGAATATGTTCATACACAAGAGCCATCTACCATTATACAACTATATAAGTCAGTATCAGCCTCACCTAAAACTAACAAAAAAGTTATCATATTTGGAGGCAGTCAATGCATTGGTCTAGCGCAATGCCTTATTAGAACAAGAATGTACAGTCAGTATGAGAAATATCAAGTCAACTCGCTAATTAAACCATATGCAACAACCGAGAAGATTTTCAAAAGTGCCAAGTTGTTCCACATTTCTTCGGACGACCGTGTTATATTGTGTGTTGGACAACATGATTCTAACCCGTTTAAAGTTATGGCAGAATTAAGCTTTTTTTTTTAAAAAGATAAAATGTTCTTGCTTTGTCATAAAAGTGTTAAAATCAGATCACCTAAATGAAAATAAATTAATCGAAATGTTACAATTCATTAGTAAACAATATAATAATTTAATATATATATATAATTGTAGTTTTATAGATTTTATGCCAAATAATTTTCATCGCTCTTATAGTACTTATGAGCTAAGTGGTACAATTAACTTTGCCATAGACCAGTTAGACTATGATACAAATTTTTTGCCATATAAACATCATGTACAGGCACGTAGTAAAATTAACACATTAAATGAACCTCTATTAAAAGCATTCAGACAGGGTATGGATACTAGACCTGTATTAAAGGACTCCAGTACTCAAACAAATAATACTGATCTAGATGTTATTACCAGCAGTTACAATTTTGATGTAACACAGCATCAGCAAGACACTTTGAATACTCCAAACAAGGAGACCTTTTTTCGACTTTAAATTTTTGTTCAGAATACTGCATCAAAATATCGGCGGGTTACTGTGTAAATCCCACATACTTGAAATACATTTAACCGAGCTTAAAGAACGTAAAATGTATCCCGATGTTGTTTGTTTATCGGAAACATTTGTAGAGAAAGGTAATGAAGGCATAGTAAATATTCATGGTTAGGAATTAGCGGCTTCGTATTGCAGATCAAAAAAGCAAAAACGTGGTGGGGTTTGTATTTTGGTCAAAACCGGAATTGAATGTAGTGAAATATCATTTTAACATAAATACTCGATTGATAGCATCTTGGAATGCTGTGGAGTGGAGGTCATAAATCAAAATTTATTTATAATATGCTTATACAGAACTCCAACTTCTAATATAGTAAGTAATAAGTTTTTTGAGAGTCTTGAAGCAATACTTCATCATATTACGCATAAGTTCAAGAAAAAAAAGGTAGTCATAGCTGGAGACCTAAATATTAAAACGTTGCAACTTAATAACAAAACAAAAGAATTATTAGCTATTATTTGTAATTATAACTTGCTACTTCATATAAATGAACCAACGCGACTTAACTCTTGCATAGACCACTTCATAAGCAACCTAAAATCTGCTAAAGGTGAACTCTTACAACTGCATATCTCCGATCACAACACTGAGCAATTATTATACCTGTCAAATTAAAAGAGGCACCATTGAGGACTTTGTGGGGAGCGATGGCATCCACTATTTGCAATAAAAGTCGGTCCAATATAATGATGAACGTATATTATTATACCAATGATCAGTTGTTTTTACCACGTATATCTATGACAAACCTTACAAGTAATTACATTAGCACTATTGCTTATATTATAGATTACTGTATACACGGTATCAGATATTTATTGTAATCCTCCTTGTCTCAGACTCTATAGTCTTGGTATCTTGTCCATAGACATATCTAGCACCTGTCATAGACAATATGCTCAAATAGTGGCGACCTTAGATAATCGGTAAACTACAACCTATGGGTCGCCACAACTTATTCACTCTTACGACTCAACGAGACTATAATAAATATCTCATTAATAAATTTAAGGAATGCATGTCCAAACTATCTTTTGTTGAAGTATATAATGAACCTAACGTTAATACTGCATACGAAAACTTTCACGAATTAATGTCTTTGTTTTATAAATTATGTTTTTATATGATAAAAATAAAAGTGACAAACAGATATAATAAACCCAAATGGATGTCTAAGGGGCTCAAAGTTAGCTGTAAAACAAAAAGATACTTGCGAAATAAATATTATACTACCGGGACGAATGAAAACAAGGCAAAATTTAAAACATATAACAAGCTTTTACGTAAATGTATATATGGGTCTATTAAAATAACAAATCATAAATTTATTAGTAATTCTAAAAATAAATGTAAGGCAGCTTGGCAAATCATCAATAAGGAATCTAATCGTACCATGGAAAAGCAATTCATAGATACTGTAAGAAATTATAAGTTAATGATAAGTAGTCCCGAGAAAATTGCAGAGGCGTTTAATGAGTACTGGATTAATGTCACAAATAATAAACTAAATAAATTTTCCTTTACTCTGAAAGAGTCGGTTTGTAGCAGTATTTTTCGACGACCATATGTTACCACCTGTTTCGACTTACTTGATCAATTTGTCATTTAGCTCTGGCAGCTTTCCAAGCTTACTCAAATTATCCGTAGTAAAACTATTATATAAAAAAGGTGATAAATCTGCTCTAGATAACTACCGACCTATTACATTAATATTGGTAATATCAAAAATCTTTGAAATCGCTATGCATAAACATATTATAAAATTTATAGACAAACATTGTATCCTAAAAAAAGAACAATACGGTTTCAAAAAGGGAAAGTCCACTACATTAGCATGCTTTAATCTTGTGCATTCTGTTATAAATAATATAGATAGGAGAAACATGACAACTGTTGTTTTTTTCGATATGTCAAAGGCATTTGACTTTGTCTCACATACTCTATTATTGAGAACACTGGAAAAGTATGGTATCCGTGGTCCTGCACATCAATGGATTAGAAGTTACTTGCAAGATAAAATTCAGTGTGTAGAGATATCTCAGTTAGATGGTAACCACGTATTGAAACAATATCGATAAAATTTTAGACATAATACTTCAGGTGTGCCACAAGGAAGAATTTTGGGTCCCCTCCTATTTTTATTATATATAAATGACCTTCCAGATATAACTAAAAACTCTTGCTTTCTATATGCTGATGATATTTCATTATTGATGACAACAAACATAACTGACATTGCTTATTATAATTCTAATATTAATAATACAATAGAATCTATAATGACATGGCTTAATTCTAATAATTTGCAAGTTAACCTCACAAAGACTAATTTTATTCAATTTGGTACATAGTCATATAAACATAAAAATGTGACATTAGATATTAATTACAGAGGACTCAATCTAAAAGAAGTAGACGAAACAATATTTCTCGGTATCATTTTTGTCAAAAATTGCAATTGGAAGTGTCAAGTTGATAATATGTGTTCTAAGGTAAATAAATTTTTGTATGTATTATATGAACTAGCTAAAACATCAACACAAACTGTAATAACAGCGTATTATGGCCATGTTGCATTGGTTTTGAGATATGGTTTTATTCTTTGGGGCAACTCAACAGACATTCAAAGAGTTTTTATTGCACAGAAAAAATGTATTGGCGCTATTGCTGGGTTACGTTCGTGGGAATCCTGTAGACTTATTTTAAAAAGCTCAAGATTTTACCTTTGCCGTGTATGTACATTTTTGAGTGTGGTAAATTTGTAAAAGAGAATTCTGTGTTATTCAAAAAAGCTCATGATATGTTTCCTAGAAATACCAGGAGGCCTGGGAGAATTGTTTTACCTGTTATTCCTAAGACAAGTTTATATAACAAGAGTTCCTATGTAATGGTATACCAGACAAAATTAAAGATTTACCAACTAATAAGTTTGTAAGAGAGCTTAAATCTTGGCTACTGCAAAATAACTTCTACTCAATATCAGAATTTTTTAATACTAGTGGCCGGTTTTGATCACTTTTTTAACATTGTATGTTGTTAAATTGACATCCAATAACATAATTTAATTTATTTTTTTCTTTCTTGTTTAGACTATGCTACTACTATTATTATTGTATGATGTACCAAACAATATGTCGAATTTAAATTTAAAATTATTTTATATTTAATATTTGCATGTCTCTACAATGACAAGTGTTTTGGATCTATCACTAATTTAAAGACCTTTACTGTACCAACACTTTTAGACAAATAAATCATTTCATTTCATTTCATTTCTGAGCAATTTGATAAACTATGAACCCTTGTGCATCAAATTAGATCCAATTCAATACGACGTCATCAATTGATAATTTCACACGACCTATAATTTTATTCACTATCCCTTAAACTTTCTTACGGTTTTTAAAATTTTCTGTTAATTAATATAGTACGCATTTTGTTTTTGTTCTATAATTTTATTATATTCTCATCTTGCACTTGGGTCAAATGAACTTCTTTTAATAGTTTATCAAGCTAATCGCGGTATAATACACTCGAGAGCAATGAATCCGGGTCATATAAAGATGCCTGAAAATTTCGGAAACCAATAATACTAGCTCAGTGAAAGGTGTGTTGGTCTAGCGGTTGGTAGGTATTCCTGACTGCTAAACCAGAGATCGTGGGTTTAATTTCCATCCAGGACAAATAATTCTGTGATGAGCACGATGATTTGTTCTGTGTCTGGTTGTAATTTATACACGAATGTACACACCAGGCATAAAGGTTAAAAATATCGTGGGTACACCGAAGAATGTCTTGCCGTTACAAACTCCAGGGGTCTACAAAATAAACTGCAGCTGCAATCAGCGATTGCAGAACATGTACTCGAAGCGGGCACCAATCACTGGATTGAGTTTCACCGTACGCAAGTCCTCTCCACGGAACGTCACTTTTACTCAAGAGTTGTACGTGAAGCGATTGAAATTAAAAAACACAAAACTTTCAATTGGGAAGATGGTTTCAATTTATCTACAGCGTGGAATCCAGTGATAAAAAACATGCCACCTCGCTTTTATGGGCAATCGGGTGAACACCAAAATAGGGACACATCGGTTTGGTTACAGAATAGGAACACTGTTAGTATAGTATGTGACGGTACATGGCGAAACGAAAATATCAAAAGTATCGAAAAGTGGAATGAAGAACATTCTACCTCACGATCTCGATGACGGAAGGCGTGCACCGCTGAACCAGTCAGCCTGTGACCACGGCCAGTGCAACCTGGTCGAAACGTCAGTCAATTCAGAGGTATGTAATACCTTTTCATGATCGCGTTAATTCCCGGAAATACATAATTATATCATGGAACGCGAAAGTTTAAAAGTAGGATCAATTATAATGTAATATGTAATAATGAAAAAAAAAAGGTATAAACGATTCTTACTAGCTAAAATAGAACCATATAGGGTGGATGGTATACTGATGAATCTCAATTTTGGGATTTATGGTTTGCACGGCGTATCTACTAATTTATTAAAAATGGTTATTGATCTTATTGTTCGATAAGTAAAAGTAAACACAATTCCTGCTAGTTTTAAGTGATCCGAGATATCTCCCATGCACAAGGATGGGGATAGGATGTATGTCAATAATTATATTCTTATGTGCCGTATTTGATGCCGTGCCCATCTTTCTGCACAACCTGGACTGTCGGTATAGGGGAAACTGCTACCTCTCTTTTTTAAAGACATTAGATTAGTCGCAAAGGGTATAAAGGGTCGCATAAAGTATTAATAATCTAATTACCAATAAAGAAGATGTTGTCTACGGAGTTTTGCAGGGTACTATGCTAGGCCCAACACTATTCCCGATATATGAAAAAAAAAATTGTAATATCGTCTACAGTAGTGGTAGCCGAATCAACACCTGACTAATTACAGCATATCCATCTTCCTTCAATAATTCTTTTTTTAACTTTCAGACGAGCCTTCAAAAACATATTTAATCTATTGGAACATGACGGCCAATGCTTTATGACTTTTCTAGCGTCTAACCCAATATATGATGCTTTCCGAGCCTTATCTCGACAAAGTAAATGGAACATTTATCTACAAGATGTTGAAAAATTTGTATGCCCGTACCACGACTTAGAGGTAATTATTTGTATATATAATAATTACTAGTAATAAGACTACAACGGGATTAAATTGTTTTTAGATTCACAGGCTATTTCAAATATATATACATAATAGAAATGTAATATGAGCTAATTCTTTTCTTACTTTAATTATATATGTTGTTTAGTTTTCAGTATTGATATTTTCATATCTTCATTTAATTTTACTTACTTTGAATCTTACTAACATAGTAGGGCACAACAAAATAGTGCTGTAATACATTTCACAAAATATTGTAAAACGATTTGGTGATTTAAAAGAGTGACCGTGAGTTTGGTTTGCTTGATTTCTTCTCACACGGTACATATGTACATAATAGGTCGGGGAAAAAGTCTTTTCGCAATTTGTATGAATAAAATTAAAGAAAAATTTCTTTGGTTGCACTGTTTTTATCTTGCTGGTTTTAGTGTCAATAAATATAGAACATTAAGAAAAATAAAATGTAAAACACACTTTCCCGCAATTTTTCAATTGTTTTTCTCTTCGCCAAAATGAGTGAATCTAATAAAGAAATACATTCTGAAGTTTTATTATAAAAAAGGGGAAAATGCAACTCAAGCCGAAAAAAAAAAAGTTTATGAACCTAATGCAATCTCAGTAAGAGTGGCACAAAGTTGGTTCAAGCGTTTTCAGTCCGGGTATTTTTATGTCAAAGTTGCATCTCGCTCTGGTCGCCCTCGTACAGATAAGTTCGATGCCATTTTTTTAAAAGTAGAGCAAGATCGATATATTAGTAGTTAGCCGAGGAACTGAGGGTAGACCATGAAACATTTTTGACCCATTTGAAAAAGTCTGGGTATACAAAAAATACCGATATTTGGGTGCCACACGAGCTCACTCAAAGAAACCTAATAATTCGTGTACTCATTTCCGTTTACTATTGAAACGTAATGAAACCGAACCATTTTTGAAAAGATTAATCACTTGTGATGGAAAGGGTAGTCACGCTCTACAGACTGTAGTCAAACCTGGATTAACACGCAATAAGGTGATGCTGTGTGTAATGGTGTTATCGGAAGGGCATCGGTCGATTCGGATCTCTACTTCCAACAGCTAATGACACTCAAGCAAGGAATTAAAAAAAAAAACGGCCGGAATTGATCAACAGAAAAGGGTTGGTCTATCATGATGATAACTCGAAACCACACACATTTTTGGCCACTCAAGCAAAAATTGAAAGAGCTTGGTTTTGAAGTGTTAATGTATCCACCATATAGTCCTGACCCCTCACCCTCAAATTTTCGCCTGACCGCTTTTCAGAATTCTTTGAGTATTGTTAGGATAACATCAAGAGAGGACTCTCAAAAATCTCAAGATTTCTACAGCAACAGGATTATGTCACTACCTACAAGATGGCGATGGGGTATCGAATAAAATGGCATATAAATATATATAATAATTAAATGTATATAAAATACGAAGAAACTTTTTCCCCGACCTTATATGTATACCTAGGTGTAATACGGTATTATTTGTTTTTATTGTTATAATAACATTTTTACTTTTGATAAAGAAACCTATTGTTGCGGTGACATTGTGTGGATATATATTTTTTTGTTAAAAAAAGTATTTTAAACATTTTGTGAAATAAAAAGGAAAGGAATGTTATGAAATAAAAATATTTGACTTTGACTTTGAAGTCGCGAAGGGTGTTCCTCAATATATTTTACTACATTTCATATACGGGCGCGATTCGTGTACTGTCGCATATTTGTTTTCAGGATATGTTTAGTAGGCAACGGATACACTTACTATAAAAATGTTTGGTATCTTTCAGAAGCCAGACAAAGTAATAACAAAACTGATGGAAAACATTGGATTCATTAACATCGACGTCGAATGTAAAGACCTCGCCTTTCTGTTTGATAATATGGATGATTTAAGAAGTAAGAATCTTTGTTACAACACTATTGTCCGTCCCATGATTAGAATATACATAGTAGCGTGATCTACAATTACCGTCTAGTCTGATTTCTCTTTAATTGGGATAAAATTGTATGCATGGGCATAATAGGCCATAACTACTAGACGATGACATGTTTTTTCAACTAACACAAAAAGGGCCATAAATAATTCTCAAAGGTAAGGCTTTCCTGTCCGTCTCTAGCAATTATGTTTTATAATGATCTAGAAAATTGTACCCCGTTATCTTAGCAAATGTTTGCTACTTGGCAATAATTTATTACATTTTAGGTTATCTATTGTCCAAGTAAATTACATGCGATATGAAAAGGGCTCATAAAAGATTTTACTATAAATTATATTATAATAATATTTTCACGTGGGAGAGCCATGCTTCGGCACGTATGGATCGACTCGACTCCGCTCGATACCACGGCCAATGGTTGCATTGTTTTTCGCCGCGTGAGTATGTTTACTGGAGGCCCTAACCCTTCCTTCTCCCCTATTCCCGTCCTTCCCCTCTCCCCCCTCTCCTCCCCTCTAAACCCCCTCTCCCGTCTTCATGCTCTTCCTCCCTCTCCCCCTCTTCCCCTATTCACACCTTAAAGGGCGGCAAGTACTTGTGACTCTTGAGTTACAGGTGCCCATGGGCGGCGGTAGTCATTTACCATCAGGTGACCCGTCTGCTCGTTTGCCCCCTGTAACATAAAAAAAAATTAGGATTACAATATTTAATATATGTTAATACTAATATTATTACTAATTTGTATTTGTATATTTCAGATCATTTAAGAACAATCAATCCGTTCAAGATTCCAAAAAATAAGTACGATGGCTTTTTGACAGAACTCATTCAAAGCTTAGAAGATATTGAAGCTAACCACGTCAACAAATCCAATAAATGTATGAGGATTAATTATAAATTACTCATAGTGCATGGTCACAAACCTGATATAGATATAGAAATATAAGAAACAGTCTCGAAACCACTGATATAAAAAATCACTAACTAACAGTAACTGCCAAGTTGTTCGTACCTCTGTTCGCACTCAAGTAAATGTTAACCACTTATTCCTACCCTTTTATAACCCCACTATTCAATAATAGTTATCAATCGACCAATAGCATTACGTTACCGGTATAACCAGTCAAAATAATGTCTATTAACTTATTTTTATTAAACAGTGAACTGTGTTATCATCTATTATAGTTTGTCCCTATTTTTAATCAAATAAATAAGTTTTTGATGTGGCGACAACAGAAATGATAGGAATTAAAAATAATACTATTTTTAAATCTCTACTTCGAAAAACACAGATTGTTGTGTGACGCTGTGATTGTCGTGTGAATGAGCAATGGACAACGACATTGGATAGATCAACATGATTTTTTTAACTGAATGCTAAGTTAATCAGATTGATTGAAAATCTGTTCAGGTTTTTAAAGATACAGAAGTGATACTTAGGTGGCGAAAGAAAGCCAGCAGTTAAGCAATGATTCGTTGTTTTTCGCCGAGTGAGTAAGGTTACCGAAGGCCCTAACCCTTCCCTCACACCCTTTCCCCTTCCCCCTTCCTCTACTCCCACCTTAACGGCTGGCAACGCACTTCTGACTTTGAGTTGCAGGTGCACATGGGCGACAGTAATCACTTACAATCAGATAAAAAAAACAAACATCAATACATCTCACTTATCACTCCCCAATCCATCCGCATAAACAATATCCTTTCCTTCCATTGCCTTCAAAACGTGGGTGGTTAATAAGCCTCTGCCTGTATGCATAATTATGTATACCGAGGGGACGGGAAGGGCCAGCAGCTGCCCCTCCCCCCCCCCCTGGCGTTAGTAAGTAGTACGTAGTACTAAGGTAATTTTGAGTCAAATTTTTTAATTGCCCATGGGTCGACAAAATCTAATTTTGCCTCCCCCTGGGATGACAAAAACAAATTTTGATTGCCCCTGTGCTAAAAGCTGGATACGCCCATGTATGTATACCTATATATAATTATTAGAAACGATGATGGAATTGATGGACAACCCAGCTGAGAAACAAACGAGACTTGTCTCTTGCTCTAACAGCACAACGCTCGTCTATGTACCTACATAACGCACAATGAACCGTTTTAAAACAACAGGAGCTATGACTGGAATGTCTATGTAGGTGCGTAATCTGTCACAATCACTTTAGTTCAAACTAGCTGCACCCCTCGATTTCACCCGCGTACCGATGCCATGAGAATATCGGGATGAAAAGAAGCCTATGTGTTAATCCAGCTATCTACATACCAAGTTTCATCGCAATCGGTTCAGTAGTTTTTGTGTGAAAGAGAAACAAACAACCATACATCCTCACAAACATTCACGTTTATTATATTAGTAGGATTTTAAGTAGGTAAGGTGAGTAATTAATTACTGTAAAGCTGAATCCAAAATAAATAGTTAAACGATAATAATTGATCACAAACTTAATTGTAATGACTAAAATGCGTGTGAGACTTTCAATAAAGTATTAATATTATAAAGGCACTAGGTACCTACTAGCCTGTTTGAAGTAGGTGCCAAGCCAAAATCCTAACATGTATGTTTTAGGTATTAGGATAGGTGGGTTAGGTACGCCACTGCCGCTGCGTTGGACTTCATGCTGAGCAAAACACATGCGGGCAGTCGTTGTTAACATTCAAATTATATTGAATTTCAAATGCTTTATTATGTCATTCATAAATTTGCATTATTTGAATTATGCACACAAGTTTGGTAAGTTTAACGATTGTTTTTTGATCATTAACAAAATATTCAGATATTTCATTACAATTATATTTACTTAGTAAATTTACAACCCTTTTTATATTCCTAAGTATTAATTATAGTATTTGGCGCTTGGCACTAACTTCAAACAAACCAGCCGGTACCTTTTTTATTGTGTGGTAGTCCCCACGGGTCATCACCTCATCGGAGCCAAGGATGAAGTGGTATGTCGGACTCGAGCAGACTAAAACCACACGGTGTTAAGTCACAAGTGAGTTTATTGCAGGAAACCCGGTATACTGTATGAATGTTTAAGTAACCGAGTTGGGCAGTTACCCAAAACTCTTTTAAAATTTAAATTTTTTATCAATAAAATAAGTAATTAAAAAGACGTGTGAGGTCTTTGGGACACCCGGTCGCAACGAAGTTCCTTCCGCTATATAGGTATGAATATATTTAATGGATTGAATAAATTGTATCAAAATATAGTAAATACTTATTGTAAAAACTCTGTGAAAGTGACCCGAACTAATATATGAATATTTTAATTTAGTATTAAACCAACATCAAATAACATTAATTTCGTGCAGAATCCACAGGAGGCGTAGCTAAAAAATCATCTCGCGGACAGTATTTTTCTATTGTAATAATATCTCCTTAATAAATAAATTTTGCTGATATACCTACTACTAATAATGATAAATACAGCTTAAGTAATACATTAAAACACGTTTTCACTGCACCAAATCTTCGACATGACATGAATAACAAGTTTTATAATTTAAAAACAAGGCCACTAGATGACGCAGGGTGTTCGATTTGATGAAATATAATACAATCATAAGCGTATAATAGTAAAATGTGTAGAATTATACTTTTATATAGATAACAATACGACTTGTGCATAGGGGTCGTCTATTAGTCACGTAATGTTTTTTTAGCAACTTTTTAAACCCCCTCCCCCTTGGTGAGGTTTTAGACTAAGTATATTTTTTTTAGTTTAAAATACATAAAAAAAAATCGAAATATTATCTTAAAATACAGGTATATAATCGCGTGTTTTACGAAAAAATACATACACGTGATATCTCACTACACCTCAGCTTTGTCATGGGGTCCCATCTCAAAGCGAGCAGAAATGGTTCAAACAAATATCAATAGATGGCGTTACGGGTATCGATTTGTTATTGAAATGTATGGAAAATCAATATTAGGTCCTGATAAACGTATTTTCTAATTTTATAAAATACCCTAAACATGGGAAAATTGAATAAAAGCTTCTGAAGTCCAGTTTTCTTGTTTCCACAAAATTCAATATTGTCATCGTTTCATGTCTCTGGCGGCAATTACTCGTACTACGTTGAGGTTGATACGGTTTTGTTATTGAGTTTGTAGTTTAATAGTTTGTAGGTACTGACTATTGACAGTTGGCCAAATGTTATTAAACTGTATTGTTGCGTTATGTTGTAGGTAAATTATTAACACTGTAATTTTTATTCGAACTTCAAAGATACTATAAAAAAATTAAGAATTAATTTTTCTCATTGTGTTTTACATATTTTTTTCATATTGTCAGGACACAATAATTAATAGTGAATAACGAAACGCATGGTATGTGTCAACTTTGTTCTGTACCAGGTTAGGTATTTATGTAACCGACATTATGATTTGGCAAATAGATACCTACTAACCCACCTACTAAGTACTTACACGTACTATCTATTCACACATACACATTGCTAATAGGAATCTTTTACCTCGGACCTCACTCGATCGCAGGGCTGCCAGATTGTATTATTGGATACAAAATTTGTATAATTCGGTAATTCATAAGTAGGTATCCTGTTTGTATAGTAGATGCATTGTATAATCGGATACAATGTCATTACTGATGTTATAGTGTAATAAGTAGGTACGAACATGCACATAGAGATACTTAAAATAAATCATGTCTGTGGTAAACTGTTAAGTAATTATACGTTTAGAACTATATCACATAATAGCATTTTACAAAATTAGGTATTTACGCACGACGACTCGGTCAAACTCGCGAGTTCCCGACACCACGGCAATGTTGTCTATAATAAATTGTGACTCTGCCCTGTCCTTGAAATAATTACCTACAGTATGTAAACACGCGATACGGCTGCCCATAATTTCATCTACGTACTTGAGTTTCTTTCTAGTTTTGTGATTGTAAATATTTTAATTTACTTTTGACGTGACAACGTCTTATAATTCGATGGAGCCGGCTGCACGAATGAAAAAACATGACTCATCCGGCGTTACCTCGCTCTGAGACGTTACTATGACGTCGCTCGGCTCGCCTCGTGTGCACTCGCCACCGCTCGTAAAGCAGTTTCGGGTACGGAGGAGTGTGATATTTATAAAACAATTTCGGGTGCGGAGGAGTGTGATATTTATAAAACAATTTCGGGTAAGGAGGAATGTGATATTTATAAAGCAATTTCGGGTACGGAGAAGTGGATATTTATAAAGCAATTTCGGGTACGGAGGAGTGTGATATTAATAAAGCAATTTCGGGTACGGAGAAGTGTGATATTTATAAAACAATTTCGCGTACGGAGGAGTGTGATATTTATACAACAATTTCGGGTACGGAGGAGTGTGATATTTATAAAACAATTTCGGGTACGGAGGAGTGTGATATTTATAAAGCAATACAATGTACATAGTTTTTACAAGTATGAATGTGCTTTGAGCAATTGTTTTACAACTTTTAAACATGTGTGATATTTAACTTATTGTATTTATGCGTACTAATAAATGTAACTTGATCAATTCAATTGTGATTTAAATTTACCTCCTTCTCTATATCCATACAAAATATCTATCAAACAAATAAAATTAAAATTTTCTTTTGAAAAATGCAACCATTCCATCAGTATTTTCTTAAGACGTTGTCACGTTCAACTATCGTCCGTAAACCGACTTTACAGACAACCAATTTTTATTTAAAAAAATTAAATTCGTTGTGAATGAAATGAGAAGTATTCAATAAAAATACATGTCCTGATTTTTTATTATTAGATGTAATAAAACAGCACACTCTAAATCTTACCAGGTACCTACCATTTTTTACTCTCATAATTATTTCATAATTATATTTGTAAGTAGTTAAATACATGAGTAAATAGTTAGCCTAGGAAATTACCTACTAGTTTTTTTTAACGCGAGCGTTGGTAGGTCTATCGTGTGTCACTTTTGTCACCCTATCGACTTATTTATTTATTAATCCAGGTATTTTACTCGGTGAAAAAAGCGAAATGCCTACCTATTAAAAAAGAAACAAATTACGTTCTAGTAGGTATATAAAAATTATTTTATAGTTTACTTAACTTTCGGAGTTTCCAGGTAATTTAAAAAATGTTATCTCTGGGTGCGTTTTTGAAGAATTCCAGCAACCAAAAACAGCACAATATAGTGTATAATTACTATTTGCCGTATAAAGGAAGTATTTGTATTTATTTCAATGAAATACACAAATCGCACGCTTACTGCTTAAAAAACCATCACACCGTTTGTTCGTCACTACGGTGCATTCGCGACTGTTTGTGTACCGAGTGTATACCGAACTCGAGGCGTGTAGGTATGTCTCGCAATCCGACCGTTTGTATGAAGATACAATATTGTATAGATAGTATTGCCGTGCCGACACTGTGCTACCGTAGTGACTCAGCAATCATGATCCTTTTTCCACTATTAAGTTATTTATTTTACTTCCTTTCTTGAAATATTGTTAATAATGCGTAATGTTCCTGCCACTAGCTATGTGCCTGCGACTTTGCCCCCAATGAAAGCAAACAGAATGAACAGGCCCCGAGTCTCAGGCAGCCCTGCTATTCTTGGCTAGCTCTTGTGAGCATTTATAGTCATATTATTACTTTTTTATTAAATATGTAAGACCGCCCACTTAGTGAAGTGCCACGCCTAACGAACAACCGAATAATCGAAAATCATAGTATTTTTAGTAATATTCAATTTCGTAAAACAATATAAGTACAACATACGTAGGTCAATGTACAAAGCCATCAAACGTATTTGTGCTCTTTTTTGTAATTATACTAAGTACCTAAGTTTATTAAATAGGTTCTTAAGTTTTATTATTATTTTTTAGGCCATGCAGCCAAATATAACATATCTCCACTATTTACGAGTAAGAAAGTATTGACTTTATTTTGCAAAATGCCTGTGGAAACGTTACTGCGGATGACTGGAGAAACTTCTTATTTCTCGTTTCATTTTATTTCTGTGATCATTTATAGTAATATTATTATTTTTTTTTAAATTGAATAGGAAAGACTTCATTTTGTATTATAAATGCATAACCATGCAACTATCGATTCCAAGATATATGATAATAACAATCGATAATCGAATAGGTTTAATAACAATTATACACTACCGCATCCCTACCGTGAGCTGTCAAAATTATCATCCTAAATTTGATAAAGTATAATTATCGCCATCTATTGGTTGCGCGTTTATTAGTAGGTAAATAAATCCATTTCGTCGCTAGGTGGCTCTAGCTATCCATAGCTATCGCGCTGCTAGCGGCATCTAGCGCCTTAATTGGCGCGGAGCCCGCAAAATCGCCAGAGTTAGGAAGGTCGCGTTTTGTTGTATGGGATGAGGTATCTGTACTAGTATAGTATTATATTATCTGTGGCTTTGTAATATTTCGTGACTTTTCCGAACTAGCCCCCTCTCCACCTTTCGAGCCTCACATGATTAATGGACAATCCCATAGCAATCGGTGCGTTGTAAAAAGTATTTCATCCAATAATTTTATACGTAGTATTACTTAATTTGTAAGGGAAAGTTTTAAATTAATCATCTGTTAATATATGAGACTTGGGATGGGGTATTTTTGCTATTCCTTTTAGATGACAGACGTCAAAAATGCTTTGATAGAGAACGCTTATACCATCAAATTCGATCGTTGGTTCAACAAAAAAAAACATATTACACATTAAACTCCACGTTTATTTACTGTCTTCGAATTTATTTATGATCTAAAAATGTCCAGTGATTTAGTGAATTCTCTAGAAAGATCTACTTCTAGAATTTACTAAATCCCTGGATGTTGATAATCTGTCTGTAATTTTCTAAATGATTACGTTAGTGACAATGTAGTCGAGCGTAACACACACATGCGCTATTATTTACGTATTTTCCGATTGATGGCGTTAGTAAACTTAGAAGTTAGTTTATATATATATTTTTTATAATTACTTAGATTACTTTTACTGTTGGCAATTTAAAAACAAAACAAATTTTAATTTTTTCTCTGGCTTGTAAAGCCGTTCCCTGCACTATAATTACGTTATTTCGGCATTTTGTTTTTAATACAAATATCTTCCGTGCGAGCGGGTCAGTGTGACGCCACTACCGGCCACTTTTGAATCCGGCGGAACCATAAACTTAGTATAGTATATTAAGTTTATGGGCGGAACGCTAACTGATAGGTATTTAAATCGCGACATCGAGCAACTCCGAGCAAGTAATGTAGCCCTGGTACTACTATGAGCAATGGTGGCGCATTCGACAATACACATGTTGATCAGGATGCAAGACTATTTTTAACAGGCTTCCCTCAGCTCTCTTTCACACAGTCTCTCCAAAGTTTTACACAGAAAGGAAGTTAGGCTGGTTGGTCTATAAGATCTAATATTAGTGTGGTCACTCTTATCTGGGAACGTATCCATGCGAAATGCACGCTCTGAATATGATGGTCAGCAGGGAGAGAAGATTCTTGTCTATTCATTGTAGTAGGTGTCACGCGATACCCCCTACTACGTAGAGGGGGGTTTCGCGTGATACCTACTACAATATACGTAGGGCATACACTACGCTACATAGGGCAGGAAAGACTTCATCTGGTCCGGCTGATTTAAAGAGGTGCAAGGAATTAATGCCCACCTTGTTTTTCTCGTAGTTACCACTATGAAGGCTATTTGCCAGTGTTCAAATTCAAACTCAAAATCATTTATTCAATTAAGACACTAAGTGACATTTATGAACGTTAAATTGAAGCTAGAGTTAAAAATCATATATCGGCACAAACAGACGCCACAGCATATACTGGATTGTCAAAGTAAATTAGGTGAAAAACACCAAAATCTACTGCCTGTTTGTGTCGATCTATAACTTCCAGTTTCCAAAATGCGTAGGGCCTTATGAGAAGAATACTGGCAAAGAAACTCATGGCCACTCTTTTTAAAAGTCAGATCTTCAGGTACAATAGTGTTAGTGTTACACGAGAGGTAAACAGGATGCAAGCTGATGCCACCTGAATTTCATTTTATTGAAATGCTCCAAAAGCTAACGTACTAAAAAATAAAAATCACTCAGTGATACCGTTGAAGGTTTGAACCTATTAAACATAGAAATCATTCAAGGTGCACATCTACCTTCATTCAGTTGCAAAATCTACTGTTAAAAATAATTCGTGACTGGATTAAGAGGCTAGAGTTGCAGTTGATCGAACCAAAATAATAGTATAGGCTAAAGCATCGCTGACTAGGCCGACCAGTCACCCCAAGCAGCACCCGTTCAAGAGTATGACGCATGGACCAGCCATCATCTCCTTCGCCATATCAGAGGGAAAGAAATGACCCGCCCCATGACGACGCCGCAAGCAATGACATTTTAGTGAGCATGACGAACCATAGTTCTTCATCTGCAGTAGTACATTTATCCAACTACTCCGAAATCTGTGTAAGTCTCGATAAGAACCCGTTCTGCTTCCTCTGGCGAGTTTGTGAAAGTATCGCCATGTTTCCAAAGAGAACCTAGAATATGCTCAGGTTACATGGAAAGGACTTTTCTTACTTTATTCTTATTTGCCTGTTGTTGGCATGCAAAGCCGTTGTAATACTTACGATTGATTGATACATGCGATCGATAATAGTTCGACTTTGCCAACTAACAAAGGCCCTACATTTGTAATGCAAAGGATTGTAGTGAAAAGGAATTCAAAAAATTGCTTACATGAATTGCTTACCCTTCGTTTTCTCACTGTATGCCGCAAAGGTGGTGGTGTGCGTTGCAATCGGCAGCCACAACAACTTCCGGCGAATTCGCAGTGGCTTACCAGCTTGCCAAACTCGTCAGGAGGTGGCTCTTTCCCTCCCGGTATATATGCCGAGGCCACCACTATAATTATTGCTGGTGGGTGTGCACTTTCATTAAGTAGTTTTATTGCGCACACGTCTCTAGAGCAGCACTCAGTTAAGGGTTGCACATGTAGGTTATTAACAAAATGTAAATACAGGCCTTGGGATAAAGAGACCTGGTAAGAAAAGTCGGCCTGCCTCGCTAAACCCATGGGCTCGTGAATTCAGGCAAAGGCTGCAGGATTAACCTGCAACCATTTTCGCAGTTGAGCCGTTGCGGTTTGAAGGACTGTGGAGAATCCAACTATCCAAACAAGTTTGAACACAGTTTATGAATACTTATAGTTTATTGATCTTGTAAAAAATAGCGAAGAATACTCGCTTCCCAATATCTGTTTCACAATCCTCAGAAGATACCCTCTGTTTAGGTGAAATAACTACTGTCTAGAAGATGATGAATGAAATACAAAGTTTAAATTTCGATTTATACATACCGTGGTAGTTTAGTCCCTTTCACTTTTTTACTTGAAAACTGCACTTTTGACATAAAAGTCACAACCATGTCGTCACTAACTACTAGCATGTTTCATGAAGGCTACTTTGGTGAACCCACCTCCTATTTCTATTGGAAAAATGAAATTGAATTAGTAACAAAATAATGTTTACTTTCATAACTTTAACTTAAAATAATTGGACATACAGACGCCGATTGGTGTATTAAAATATATTGAGATGCTATCAGATGCTAATTTATTGGTGCTAGGCTGCTAGTTTCTTTAGTATATAATGTAATAAAAAAACTCGTTATCTATTGCCTCTATAAAATTTCGTGCCACAAATGCAAGCATAAAAACGTTAGTATGTGTTAATCTTAATGATTAATTAAACTCACAACAAAACGCTAGGTTATTGCATGCTATAATATATAATAAAAATGGGTCACCGGTTACGTTAATCTATTTGAAAAGCTAAGATTAAAAAAAATTAAAAATTAAATTAATGCTATCGATTATGATTTCTTATGTTGTATCTAGAGTAGGTACTTCTAATTAGTAAAATACCGCTAAAAACCTTCATCATTAACAGTTCGCCTAGAAGAAGCGCCGCGCCGGCGCGCCGCCGCCGCTGCCTATTTTAGATCCAGTAGCGCTCACTTTTTTTTTCTCCGCCTATTGAAGCTTTCGAAGTGACGAATTTTAATAAAATACACCAGTTTTTAACTCAAAATGTTTCTTGTAGTGAATTAACCAACCAGACACTCATTCAATACGATACCTAAAAAGCTAGAGAACACATCTCTTTAGTAAAGTTTTTTTTTCTAAACTAATATTATAAAGAGGAAACATTTGTGTGTATGTTTGTAATGTTTTCACACAAAAACTACTGGACCGATTGAACTTGGTATGAATATAGCTGGAGACCTGGATTAACGTATAGGCTACTTTTTATCCCGACATTCCCACGGGATGGGGATTTACGCGGGTAAAACCGCGAGGCGCTGCTAGTACGAAATAATCACGTTAAAATAGATGATCAGTTCTTAAAAAAATGTTTGGAATGTTATGTACAATTTACTGAATTAACTTCCTTAGTTTTTTAGCTATTCAAAAAGGTACATTTTACAAGAAACCATCTTGTTGATTTACAAAATTGTTAAAAAAGCAGGTAACCCATTTGCTCCAAATGCTCTAACTTGTTTTGTTATGCACATGTGGGGTTTTTGTTTGTTTGATGACGCCGCGCCGCCTTGCACTCGGACATTGCAGTGTTCTAAGGCAGGTCAATGTTCAAAAGTTTTGATAGAATTCAACGGTGGGTTATGGTTAATTACAACTAAATTAACTGACCTAAATAACTAAAAGTTTAACAGAGCATTGTCTTTCTTATTAGTGATCCCTATTGAGTTCGTTGCGTTTCAAGTATTTTTTAATACTTTAAAGATTTATTTTTTCACTTAATACTGATAAAGGTATTAAAAGTAGTGCAAAGTGATTAGTTGCTATTAGGTTTTTTTGGATTGACGTTAATAAATTGCACACGTCTCGCGATCGTCTGCCAGAACTACGTTTAGTTGGCCAATCGTTTACACGCTCATTTAAAATTAAACGATTTTAGGAAAAACTGAGTGCCGTGCATAAGCTGATACAATATGCATAACCCTGAAATTTATGAACAAAGCAACTGTATTCACAAAAGAGATGTCCCCGAATATTTAGAAAAACGTGCACCAAAAATGAAATGGAAAGAGAACAACAATAGGATCATAGATATAGGTTGCGGGGATGGCAGCGTCACTAACATTCTGAAGAAGTTTATTCCTATGGATTTCAAGTTGGTGGGCTGTGACATAAGCGAGAACATGGTAATGTTTGCGTCCCATCATCATAGCAATGAGCAAACATCTTTCACTGTACTCGACATTGCAGGTGACCTGCCAGAAGAGATGAAAGGAAATTTCGACCACGTGTTCTCATTTTACACTCTGAACTGGGTCATAGATCAACAGTTAGTATTCATTATTATTTATGATATTTCTGAGTAGGTAGTTATTTTACATATTTGTTCTAGTCTTGTCATTGGTTGTGCAAAAACGTAGCGTATAAGGCCTAGTAGCTAATATTTAAATCAGGATACATAAAGCGCATATCTTACACATCCTCGTTTGTATTGAACATTGACGAACTGTCCAACAACCAACAGATGTCCGCGGTCATGTTTTCATTAATATTATTTATGTTTCAGACGAGCTTTTCAAAATATTTTTAATCTGCTCGATGAAGAAGGCGAGTGTTTTATTATTTTAGTGGCCTATAATCCAGTATTCGAAGTCTATCGCACCTTATCGCAGGATAGAAAATGGAGTACTTGGGTGTATGATGTAGAAAAATACATTTCACCATACCATGATTCAGAGGTATCACATATTTTTAGTATTTTTGCTATAAGTGCATGTATGAGCACACGATAAGACTTACAGACTAAGGCAAATTCTATGGAATATCACTATGGATATTTTCCACTAATGAATAATGGTAAGAATGCTCAACGTAGAATATTTTTCTCGTTTAATATTCCAAGTCGTTATAAAAACAACTTGTGTTGAGAAAAAAAACAAGTCATTGTTTAGCTATAAACACAATGCCATCACTATTAAAAAAAAGACATGAACTTATGCAAATTGAATTATTTTCAACGGAAAGTTTAATGTTTTCATGATCTATTCATTATGAAAACATTTCAGTTTGCGTTAATTAATATATTATTAAATTAAGTAATAATTGATTATCAGGAACCAGGTAATGAAATTATGACACTTATGGAAAGCTTTGGTTTCGTTGAAATCGATGTGGAGTGTACAGACAAGGTATTTGTGTTCAGTGACGAACACATTAGAACAAGTAAGTGCTTCAGATGTTATTTGTGGGCTATGTCGTAATTGAACTTGACTCGACGATTTTTCTCACTCATCTTACATTGTTTGCATTTCTTAATTGCGCTGATGAGTATTCAACTCATCAGCGCAATTAAGAAATGCACTACTTCTATAAAAATATTGTCACTTATTTCTTTGCAACTCTTAGAATCAATATTAACTAGACCACAATAAATATCTTCTGTAAATCTTTCTGTTTTTTTATGCACACCTAAAAGTAAAAGTCACCTTCCTTCATTATCTAAACAAGGAAATAAAAGAGAGAATACACGGTAAATAAAGGGTCTTCCAATAGGGTCTTCCGAATTTAGACAGTTGCTAGCGGCTAGTGTTGTAGCTACATCTGTCCAATTAGCTGTCATTTATTCAGTCTGTTTTGCCAAATCACCATGGACGGATATAGTGTTTGCGGCGGGGGAAGCTCCCTTCACCCACCACAGATAGAATGTTAAAAAAAACAGTTAACCTGGTTAGCTTCTTTTTAATCAATGTTGCAATGTTTTCGCAACAACAAACATGCGGCAGTAGCGTAATGGCTAAGGCGTCGGACTTGCGATCGAGTGGTTGCGGGTTCGAACTCCACCCAGTGCACTACCGACTTGAACCCACTCCAATACAAGCATTTAGCTTAGCTGGAGGGGTTAACGAGAATACTAGTAATGTGTGACCCACGTCCTTAAAAAACACATGCATATGATAAAATTGTGGTATCGAAATGGGTGTTCTGTTCGGACAACGTTCTGCGTGCTTTGCCTATTACGGTCGCCATAATCGTCCTACCGAGAGGACTATTGGTGTGTGGTGGATAAGTTTAAAGTTCAGTAAATAACGAACCAACACCCGTATGACGACGAAACGGAAGATATGCCGCAACATCAACGCTGTCCGTGAGAGTGTGCAGGAGAATCTGAGGCAGCCGATTTCGCGTCGCTCACAAGAACTCGTCCTTTCGCAGACTAAAATTTGACGAATTTTGCGTCGTGACTTGGGTCTGCAACCGTACAAAAGTCAAAGGACCCAGGACCTGAAGGTAACTGACCAAAAACCACGATTTGCGTTTGTTGAATGGGCCCTGTTGGAAATTTGGAAGTTGGAAACTGACCCCAATTTTCATCAAAAAATCATCTTGATGAGACCTTTTTCTGGATGAATGGGTAAGTCAACAAACAACAAAATTGTCGAGTTTGGGACTACACCAATCTACATGAGATCCAAGAGCGTCCAATGCATCCCGAAAAAGTCACTGTTTGGTGTGGATTTTTGCTGGTGGTGTCATCGATCCATATTTCTTTGAGAACGACATTGGCGTCAACTGCGAGCGCTATACGTCGATGATTACCAACTTCTTTTGGCCTAAATTAGATGATATCGGCACCAAAGACATGGTTTTAACAAGAGCTGTGTGGCACGTAGTGCCCGCTACGTGCCACACAGCTCATGCCACATTGAACATTCTGCACGAGCGATTTGAGGGTATGGTCATCTCACGTGGAGGTGATATGAACTGGCTACTTTGACCCCGTTAGACTTTT
The DNA here is from genome assembly GCA_949752705.1 of Callimorpha dominula. Classification (NCBI taxonomy): domain Eukaryota; kingdom Metazoa; phylum Arthropoda; class Insecta; order Lepidoptera; family Erebidae; genus Callimorpha; species Callimorpha dominula. The sequence goes on from OX456997.1 coordinate 16,478,951, forward strand.
TCTTGTGGGGTTTTCTTAAGTCGCAGATCTATGCTAATAACAACATCCATCAAACAACAATATCCACCCAACATAACCCATGCCATCGGTCAAATTCAGCCTGATTTATACACCAGAGTCATGGAAAAATGACATCTCGGATGCTCGCCACATAGCAAAGCCGCAGCGGATATTTGCACGATGTTATATTCCATACATATTGGCATCGATAGGCCTTTCAAACGAATAAAACATTTCGATGATATCTCACACGCACTTTGTTTTATTTAAATTTAAAGATTTATGAAAGACCGCTTAATGAAAGACTCTTTATATAAGCTAAATATATTTACTGTAGTCAAGTTCTCAAAAATTAGACATAGCACTGATTAGATTAGGTGCAGTTTCAAGGTTGTGTCTTTAAATGTTACATTGAATTTTTCAGAACTTATGACAGCGATCAACCCATTCGAAATCCCGAAGAATAGTTATGATGACTTTATGCAGGACTACCTAGAAGTGTTGAACGATATTGAAATAGGTCATAAAATTAACGATAACATTTCAGCAAAAGACGCTACGCTGCATTATAAATCAGTTGTAATATATGGTCGGAAACCTTCTGCTTCTGAAATTTAGCAATTGAGCCAAATATTCAAGTTGTTACAGAAAGGTGTGGTCGTATAATGACTTATGAATTGCGTATATAAATGACGTGAACGTGAATGATGTAAAATGCCAACAAATTTAAGAAATTACAGACAGACATACAGACAATCGCACTTGTAAATTCATGAAAAGCTTATATTTCGTTAGAGAGAAGGCATCATTTCATCTTACTATTGGTTGATTTGATCCCACGGCCAGCTTTAGGTATGTCACTCTTTAGCGTGTAAGTGATCATAACAATTTAATTTTACATTTTATTGCTTAAAAGTGATATCACAATCCCTCCTTACTGGAGAAGGTAGTTCACGTTTTATAACCGGTATATTGTTGTTTTCTGATATTAACGTTAACGAAGTAGCGATAGACGAGACCTTGGAGAAGAACAAATACTAAGTACCTAAGTAGGTACTTTTTGTCGCGAATATAAACCATTAAGGGGGTGAAATAGAGAATGAAAGTTTATATGGATAACCAATTATTTTTTTAAGTTTAACTTTATAACAACTTTTTATATCTATAGTTTTGTTAAAAGTTACGAGCAATAGAATTTAAATATAGTAGTTCTTATCAATAAAGATGGTAGTTTTTAGATCAATGAAAATAGTAGTTTAGGTTATTCTCGATTTTATTAAATTGTAAAAAAACAGTTGTGCGTGTAAGTATATTAAATGAAGTCCACGAAAAACCAAGTTTGGTTTGATGCAACTCATTACAGGATATCACACATTTATAAGCATTGTCCTTTCTTATTACCTAATATACTTACAATAAATTAGTGTGTTGATTTTCAATGGTACTACTTGACTAACCGATTGATAAATTAATCTTAATTATTTCTAAATATTTTCCTTTGAATATACCTAAAACAATACATACGGACTTATGATTTATTATTTAAATACTGAATATTTTTATATTTATACGTCGGAGAGGTCAATAGTGCGGGAGCTGATTTGACAAGGATGCTATTTTAACTAGCACGTGAAAAACATGCCCTTAGACCAATGGTCCTCCTGTTTTCAAAAATGGTTTGACCTAATGAAAAAGTGTTTAAAATGTAATGGAGAATACATACATAAGTACTTTCTGTGTACCTCATGTATACCCAGACAGAAACTTGGCTAGAAATTTACTAAGTAACCTGATAGGAACAATGAGGAAATACCCAGAAAGTTACTATTTGGAAAGTTACTCAGTAAGGTTCTCGAAACTTACTAGGAATATTGGGAAAATAATATTTAGAATTAAAATTTTGGTTGCATTTAAACTAGAAGTGGTAGAAGTCTTATCGGATCACTCATAATCACAAATAAAATTTAAGAAAAATAATATATTTTCCTATGTTACCCTAAATTACTATTTTTTAGAGTTTTACTGGAAACGGTAGTGGAAAAATACTCTACTGGAGTAAATTACTGGTAACGGTACATCACTAGCTGCCAGCCACCGCGTGGACAATAGGTCTAGGAACTGTTGTACGGCTCGTTATTTCAAGTGTTGTTCGGTATAAAACAACCGACTACTTTTGTCGACTCGACATATTTCATTCGAAGGAAATTAATTTTGTGTAGTGGTCTTCAGTGCATCTGTCGTCGCTGTACGGACCTGGTGCATTCGCTAAAAAATACTTTGTGATACCTTTAATAATAATAATAAATTCTGTAACACAACAACAACAAACTTTTAATACTTTCACACCGCGGAAACCTTGCACCCCAAACAAGTGTTATACCTCATTAAATCTGTAGTAGATATGGTTTGTAATTGATTGTTTATTGCTCCTATCGTATACTTAGCCCATACGATTTCTTTAAATCATATATCCTGTGAAGATTCTTACTAGAAACAGGCTACAGAGGCCGTTAAATAATATATCCTACTAATATTATAAACGTGAAAGTTTGTGAGGATGTATGGATGGATGTTTGTTACTCTTTCACGCCAAAACTACTAAACCGATTGCGATGAAACTTGGTATGTACATAGCTGGAGACCTGGATTAACATATAGGCTACTTTTTATCCCGATATTCCCACGGGATCGGGACTTACGCGGGTGAAACCACGGGGCGCTGCTAGTATGAGAATATGTGTGTGTATGTTTTTTTTTATACTTCTAGCGTGCAGTCCTACGACTGTTTGTTTTTAAATTACGATTCTGAATTGCTTCCATCTAATGTTGTAAACATTCCAAGTACCTACATAGTGTGTAAGGTGTCTCAAATTGTTACGACACAGGAATATTCCTAATGCGTGTGCTAATAATAAATATCTTAAAAAACTTAATGTCCATTTAATGTTATAGTATAGTAATTAATAAAATGTATGTTTTCCTTTTTAGATATTTTCCGTCAAAAACCTTTAGGTACCTGGTAACGTGATACAACAATGCACTTTTAGAACTTTATACTTCCTATTACAAGTGAACTCACTTATTACCGCAAAAATATTTTTTTACCGACAACCTTCTTTGATCGTTCACCGAGAAAATCGCGTGCTTGCTGGCGAGGTCGTAGAGTAGGTAGGTTTAGCTTGACAATGGGACGATTGTGGCGATGTGAGCTCGTTGCACTGCAAAAAAACTGTCATAAATTGTTCTTGAAACCGGCGCGTCTTGTGTCGGTAGTTTTCGTAAGAGCAGGCGCGGTCGCAGCCTGAAATTTAGGAGGGGGTCACGAATTATAATACGATATGTCGAGTAAATTAGGCTTTATTCTGAGAGGTCTGGGTCTATTTTGAACGATGAATATTTAGAAGAGCTAAACCTGTCAGCCTTCTCCTATTACATAACATGTTTCTTCTATAACATGTTTGCTCTCAATCAAGTTTTTACACGCCTTAGCGTAGAAAATGATATCTGTGATGTCACGCCGCTTATAGGAAGATTTGCCAGTTTGTTCAGCAAAATCTTTATGTTTGGGTAGAGATCATCGTCGCGAACTTCGATTGTAGACACCTACAGAAATCTAAATAAGGTAACAGAAGTGCTATGAACGCGTAAACGTGTCGCCGCGCTGGTGACTCAGACGCCACCAGTGCGCCATGTTACGCTCAGTTACTCGTGAAACTTATATACTAATGTTTTCTTTTGACTTTATGGATGTTTTTGATAAAAATACGTTTTAAAACATAACTATTACATTACTATTACATACATTAACTACATAACAGGTTCATCGTATCCGCAGAAAGTCGGTCCTGTAGGTCCAGTAGGTCAGTCATTATGCTATCTATCAGTGGAATATAAACAGTCCTCAGAAAAATTCTTCGTCATTTCCTTGATAATTATCGAGAAGAGTCTGCCGAGTACAAATAAGTTGTGAAAATTTCCTTCAGAATTTGATTGGGGGGGGGGGATCATGTCCCATGTGACCCTCCCCTTTAAACCGCGCCTGCGTAAGAGGGGCCATTAATGAGGCCCGAGATTGTGCCCAGTATGTTCATGAACCTCGGGTCCAAGACACGATGAGCGTATAATTAAAAGATGAACATGAACACAAATAGAATTACTATATACCTTGTATTTTATGACCCCCCCACCCCCCCCTCCCAAATCAAATGCTGAAGGAAATTTTCACAACTTATTTGTCGAGGCACAAGAGCTAGTTGAAATACTGGGTATAGCTATTACGAGGCCTCGTACTGCGCCTCGGCAGACTTCTCGATAATTATCAGGGAAATGACGAGGAATTTTTCGGAGGACTGTTTATATTCCACTGATAGATAGCATAATGACTGACCTGAATTATGTTATAACAAAAAAAGAAAGGATTCTTTCGTTATACATTGTTCCTGCACCAAAGTTGGAAATAAAACTCAAAATTCTACAAGCTATTAACCTAAAGACATACAAACAGTATACGAAATACGAGTTTGTATAAATTAGTGGTAATTTGTATTCATTTGCTGAATTTTCCTTTTATGCGAGTGAATGACCTAATGATCCGGTAACGATGACTTTTCGGTTACATTAATTAATTTAATCGATTTCATAAATTATCGTGTTTACGAAAAATAAAAGATTATAATGTAAGAAAATATTTTTTTAGACGTTAATAAATTCCAGTTTCTAATAGGCTGAAATAAAATAATAGTATGAATTATTATAATACTTGTTATATTATAGTCTAAAGGATAGGTAAGATATGTATAGTTAGTTATATTCATGAAGTTTTATTGGACTTTTGTTACCTAGTTTAAGTAGACAAGCAAGTTGCCTTCTGCTTGATATTTAAAACAAACATAAATTACTGCTGACTAATTCACAGTATACTAGCAATTAAATTGTAATATGCTTATATTAAAGTGATCTTCACAACAATATAAACACGATATTGAAGATACTTCATCTCTTCTCATTAACGTACACCATTGTTTTCGTATTTTATATAATTATTTTGTAAAGGAAAAAATACTGTATTGGGTGTACTTCTTATAGTGTTTTTACACTTAGGGACAAGGCAATACCTATAAAATGGTTTTTTAACTGTATCCATCGTCTATTAATTACAATAAATAGTAATTACAACTGGAAATCGGTATAAAATGACACTAATAACACTTCAAGTAAGTTTATGAAACAAACACTGAGCGTGGAACGTGACGTCATCCAAGGCCCGCGAAATATGGCGGCGTTCAAACAGATCAAATTTTTTCGATGTTTTCAATGTTATTTTAAAAATTAATTTGTACATTGCCAAGGTTATTTATATTTTTTATTGGGGTAGAATGATGGAACAAGTCAATATAAGATAAAAAAAGTACATGCATATTCCCTATTAAACCAAGGTAATTTTTTTGCTCCTGAAGTTACCAGCGAGTTGGGAATAAAACTATCTATACCCGCTTGGACCGTCTCAGCGACAGCAACTGCGCAGGAGTTGGGATCTTCTAATGTCAAACAGAGCTGACTCCATGGTTACGATGTCCCCACGGATCTCGTGTGTGCAAAAAAAGTTATTCAATTTTAAAGTTCTCAAATATGGGTTTTTTTGCATTTTTCAGCCAAACGGTAAGTTTTATCATAAATTGGGGAAAACAATAATTGTAGATTGTGGTATTATCTATTAAAAATGTTCTCACACTTTTTTTCTAAGAATTGCTATTTTTGTAATATAACGATTTCAATAGATGAAAATGTCGTGTTGTCCATAGTATGCACGATTGCCGCTTATTCAACGTAACTGGAAATACGATACATTCCTTTTAAGGGGTTGAAGTGGAGCACATTTGCAGCTAATTTAGTCCCGGTTCTGAACTTGGTTATTTCTGAGTTATTCAAAATTAAAGAATTTAAATTAAACAAGTTTTCAAATCAAAATGTACCCTTGTGGTGAAATATACGGGATTTTGTTTATTATTTTGCACATTACTACTACACAAACGATCAGAAACTCATTCAGAAGCACAAACAGCTAAAAAACACAGCAATGTTTTTAGTTAAGATTAAAATATCAACTGTTTTTTTTTTCACGAAAAAATCGCGTTTTAAGAAAATAAACAATCAGTTTCTAAAAAAAATGTATGGAGTGTTGCATACAAATCACTTAAATAACTTTGTTAGTTCATTAGCTATTTAAAAAGGTACAGATGTTAATAAATTAGCTTTTATAAAAAAGTTTCACGGACTTTAATGCGCCAAAATTAGGATAAATTATAATAAACTGCAATCTTCAGCTCTTAATTTTTTACCTTTAGAGGTGGAATATTTCCTTCAAACCCTTTTTACTATAAAACTTAAATGAAACCAACCTTGAGTACAATCGATTCAAGTAAAGGAATTATTTGAATCGGTTTAGAAATGGTGAAGATATCGCATAAAATACACACAAAACGGCGACACTACTAAACGTGTGCATACTATGGAGAATACAACTTTAGTAAATTTTTGAATCGCTTTTGCTCAGAACTGGTGAATCTTAAATCTCAATTTTTGTAGATAATTGCATGGTTAACAACTTTGTTTAAGCTACTTTTATCATAAAACTTATCGTTTGGCTGAAAAACCCAAAAAAAGCCATATTTGCAAACTTTGACCTTGAATAACAATTTTTGCATATGTGGGATGGATGGGGACTTTTCACGATTTAATAATAATGGTATCCTTAACTTTTCATTCATGTCAATTTTCAGCTTCTTGGGAATTTTCGCAAGGGTAAATGACTGTTTTGACCGGACTATTATATTATTTATCTTAACATTTCGCAAATTTATTAGTAAATAATCAAAATCATTATAAATTTTTTACCCAAAGACCATCCAATTTCTTATTAATAACGCAAAGAATCATTATTGTTGATTAAAAAATATTTATCCCCAATTTTGGATAAATACTCTAGTATAAATACATAAATATGAGTATTTATCCGTTTTGAGTATTTATCCGGTTGAAAACCCATCTCTGGTTGCAACTATAAAATGACGCACATCACATAATTAGCTCATTAACTCGCTTTGTTTACAGCTACTAAGTACACCCGCGATTTGTAACATTTACACAATAAAATTCAACGTTATTTGATATAACTCTCAGTTCAAGTATCTAGCTATGGACAACCCTAATCTTTATCAAGAAAGCAATATTATTCAGAAAAAAGATGCACTGTCAAGTTTGGAAAAGTACGCACCGACACTAAAATGGAAGAAAAACAAAAATAACATCATAGATTTAGGATGCGGGGATGGCAGCGTCACGAATATACTGAAGAAGTTTCTTCCTACTGATTACCAGTTACTGGGCTGTGACATAAGCGAGAACATGGTCTTGTTCGCGTCCAACCACCACAGCAACGCGCAGACGTCTTTTGCTGTACTAGATATTGCAGGTGACCTGCCAAAAGATATGAAGGGAAATTTCGAACATGTGTTTTCATTCTACGCTCTCAATTGGGTCACAGATCAAAAGTTAGTATTTATTTTTATAGAAATTAATGATTTGTCACTTATGTTAATCAAAGGCACATATAGGTTCTACATAAATATTCCAATCAGTATGTATAAGGACATATACATTAATTTGGGAGAAAATATTTCACTGTTAAAAAGTGTGGTGTCCTTTTTAAGATTTTTATAATGACTCTACTTTTACCAATATCTGTCAATAATTATTCATAACAATTGACATAAAGCCTGGGGTGACTTATTACAATACATTTTTTTTTGTTAATCACACTGTTCTTAATTTAAATGTATTGAAAATGATTTTTTACTTTTTAGTTTGTTTTTCTATTAAAGCGTGTTTTTTAGTTTTTAAAAAATAATATTTATTACATTAAATCCAGAAAGCTTATGTATTTTCTGTTTCCAAAGAACTTCAAGGGCACACTTATAAATATTTCTGATTTAACTAAAAATATGTATTATAATTTCACTATGATGTATGTATAGCTAGTTTCTAATAACACTCAGTTATCCGGTAAGCAATGCTCTGCTTGCAGGTGAACATAATTTTTTACGAATAACAGATGATTAAGATTATCTTTACCTATATTGATAAAATTAATATTGGTATTGCAAGCGCTAAGGCTTCAATGACTTATTTTAATCATGCGGGCTGTTTGCTAGTTTGAAATCTTAGTGATAAAAAAAAATTAAATATCCATAATATGTTATCTTATCACCTCTTTACGATACAACCAATTCAAATAATCTGACATATCATCATCCTTCTGCCTATGTCCCAGCTATTTGAGATAGACGTACAATGTCTTACCTGATGAGATTTTTCACCAAGGACGGAAAGTTATCTTGGAGTAAAACCTCATCTCAGCACTGACTTCATTTTTTGCCATATTACCTTTAAGCAATTAACAATCTTTTCTTTCTCGTCCTCGACTTTGAAAATCATCGGCATTTTCACACCCCTGATCATTGACTCTATAAAAACTTATGGTGCCTTGGCCTTCGTAAGCAGCCATATAAATAAATGTTGTGTTAACTTAAATATATAATAATACTCAGATTTAATTAGTTCCAATAAATATGCAAAATAGAAAGTATTTTAATTACATTGAAGTGAATATAATTCACGTTGTAGCAAAGCATTTGCTTTATTGAAGATAATCAAAATGATTTGCGTAGCATTGTTGCACTCATTATTTCCGCCATAGGATGTCTCGAGTCTGGAAACAGAAGACCGTTTAAAAACGGCCTGCACCCACTAACGACCTGTGATCTTTTTAAGGTTTCCGGTCCGTGGTCTCCCCTCCAAAACAGAACTTTCAGCCCCATCGGCCACCTGTTCTGAGTGCCTGCCCACTGCCATTTCTAATTGCTGATCTTTTAGGTTGTGTCAGTAACCTTCGTTCGTCTGCTTATCTTCTCACATCTCATTCGATGATCCATATGTCATCACACACATTCTCAAACATTGCCCACCCGAGTTGGATTTCTCGATAGACATATCTTGCCTATAACTTACCAACCTGCCAAATTTCAGGTCTCAAAGAAAAAAAAATAAGGAATTTCATAAAAAGAGAGAGAGCCGTAAGACCTCTTTAAAATCCGTATATCGTAAAATCCATTCTTAGCTGACGTTACTTACCTTTATACTACCTTCTTAGGTAGTATAAAGGTATTTATCTATTTTTATCCGTTCTTATGGGTTTTCCAATACTTCCCTTCTTTTAAACTACCCCTGTAGTAGAGCGAACAAAACAAAAGTTTTAGCGAGATTAACGAACAGCAATTTATTTTATATGTAAGATTATTATATATTAGGTATATTTTATATGTAAGATTATTATATATTAGGTATATTTTATATGTAAGATTATTATATATTAGGTATATTTTTGTGTTCTTCCTTTTCTTTGTTTTTAAAAAGACAACTACTGCGCTATGTGACTGTGCAAACATACAAACAACGGATGCCAAAATTAAAAAAAATAACTTTATCTTTCAGGCGAGCTTTCGAAAATATTTTCAATCTACTAGATTATGACGGCGAGTGTTTTCTGACTCTTGCTGGTTATCACATAATTCACGATGTCTACCGCATCCTATCACGCAATAGTAAATGGAGTACTTGGATGAATAATGTTGACAAATACATTTCACCTTACCACGAATCAGAGGTATCATTTATTCTTTTTTATCTCATACCAAAAACGATTTCCAACACATCAAATCTAGACATGCGGCAGCGTGTCAAGCCAAGTTCAAGAAAAATTATCTTTTTTACAAAATTCTAACTAGCCCTAACTTACTATTATAAATGCGAATGTGAGTTTTATGTTTGTTTAATGCCTTAACTAATTAACAAATTATCATGAAAATTGCATACACGTTGTCAGAGGTATTGAAAAGAAAATAGAGTAAAATCCAGATAATACTGTTCCTTAGGGGTTTGATTGATAATTGGAACGAAGCTGCGATTAAAAACTAGTCGTTTATATCGGTGATACTTACATAAGCCGATGTTACATATTTTTTTTTTTTATGTTGTAGTAATAAAGAAAATAGAAAATAATGTAAGGGTAGGATAGATGTCCGAATTGAATCGTCTAAAATAAGGCACGCGCAGAAGCGCAGTATGACGCACACGGTGTGCCATACTACGTCCCTTAATATTTCCATACCTCGCAGATGTGTATTTTACAAACAAATTTGTTGTAGGTACACTTCCAGTTACAACATGACAATTATGTTTAGGTACCTGCAATAGATGTAATTTTAAAAACAATTAACTATTATTATAATATGATTGTTTATATTTATTACACTGCATGGTAAATATTTCTAAAAAAAATTGGCTTTTTAGTTCCTTACTCATAATTTCTTAAATATCCTGTTATGAACCGTTTATTGCCCGTGATCCACCTGCGTTGTTCACCTGGGTGGACCACGGGCAATTATTTTTTCCCGTGGATCACCTGGGTGGACTATTGGAAAAAAATGATTTCCCGTACCCCACCCAGGTGAACTACGCAAGTGGGCCAAGGGCAATAAACGTTATGAACTAATCCAAGTTAGTCAAGATGGGAAGGAAAATAATATCAATTTTTATCACATGTTTCAATGATATGGGACGTAATAGGTAATTTACTAAGAAAAAACTTAGGATCTTCAAAAGTCGTCCCAAAAGAATCTCACGAAAAAGACCACTAGCTGCCAATGTGTTCCTTCCCATTATTTTTTTTGTGTTTGGCTGCCGCCTTTCCGTCGTTTTCCCAAAACATTAGTTAATTCTAATTTTTTTTTGTTGTAACTGTTCAACAGTGTAATTTGTATTGTAGTGTAATGAGTACGCCGACGATACAATACTTAGTGTTGAATTCACTAAAACAATATCACCAAATACGAAAAAGAGATTAATGACGTTTAAATAATAGAATGGCTAAAAGATAACAATTTACATATTTATATTAGTAAAACCAAACTTATACAGCTTCAAGCTTACAATAGCAAACGTCACCGATTAGAAATTCAAAATACAAAATTCAAAAAAATCTTTATTTCATAAAATTGACCATCAATTATTCGAAATCGTCGATTTAATAAATAAGTATTATAATAAAAAATTATAGATCAACACACAGAGTCACCGCAACAATAGTTTGCTTCGTCAAATGTAAAATGATTAAAGAAAACAAAATGCCTAAACCTATTCGCCAGCGCCGTAATCTACGAGCACTAACTTCTCTTTTCTCTTTTTTTAACTCTCCATCTCCACCTTCTTATTTAGCTCCCTACCTTCGGTTCTTGTGCTCAAATCATAATAGAAGTCTTCGTTCTACAAATAATAACCTTCTCTTATGTCCCCCACATAACTCCGATTTCGTGAACTCTTCGTTCTATGTCCAAGCAGTTCTTCTCTGGAATGCACTCCTCGAAATCAGGATGTCCACAAACCGCTTTACATTTAAGAGGAGAGTACGGGATCTGCTCCACAATGAGTTGGCGGAATTGACACAGCGCTAGTACATAACTCTCTATGTGTGTATATATGTATGTTTATGATATGTATATATTATGTAGTATATTATCTATCAATGACACATAGCAAACTTTGCACCTATGTATTTTATTTATGTATTTAACGTGTATATTTAGTTCATGGTTTGATTTATCTATCAAAATTATTATAAGAATAAAATCTCTCTCTCTCTCTCTCTCTCTCTCTCTCTCTCTCTCTCTCTATCTCTCTCTCTCTTTCTCTCTCTCTCTCTCTCTCTTTCTCTGTTTTCTCTCTTTATCATGTCTTTTGCACCTACCACTTTATTTCTCCATCACCCCAAGGTTGACAGGCAGAGAATGCCTAAGGCATTAAGTCCGCCTTTGTACAGTCTGTGCATGAAGCATTAATAAATAAATAAATAAAAAATGGATAATATAATATCACATCTGCCTGTTTCGATCTATAACCGCCCGTTTCCAAATGGTTGAGCCTTGTGAGAAGAAATCGGGCAAACAAACTCACGGCCACTCTTTTAAAAAAGAAAAACCAGACAGTTTCAACAATAAGAAATAAGTTATGCAAATGACGACATTGGAAAGGGGTAGAAAGTGCTACTTTTTTGGGGATAATATTAGATAAATATTGCAACTGGAAAGTACACATTGACAAATTATACACTAAACTGCAAAAAATTGTATTTGTTTTATACAGAATAACTCGCGTAGCTTGTATCAAAGCAGCACTTTATGTTTATCGTGCTTATCGTGGCTACGTATCATCAATTATCCGTTACGGCATCATAATATTGGACATTATATTTTATAACCCTTGACATTGCTGCCGATTCTATTGTACACTCGACTAAACTAAAACCTGACTTAATTTCTTCATATGAAATCAACCTTGTGTGTTTCGTAATAAGGTATATTTGTTACTGGCATCTATTTCACAGCGCCACTAAATTTCACTAAAACCTGTCAACGTTTACTCAACTTTATTTCCACGCAGCGAGAGTCCCTATTTATTCAAATGCCGTATAAAAACTTGTTCAAAACGAACTAAGATGACGTTATATTAATCGACAGCTACGAAGACGCTTACTAAAAACCATGGGGTCCCATCTCAAAGAAAGCAAAAATGGTTCAAACAAATATCAATAGATGGCGTTACGGGTATCGATTTGTTATTGAAATGTATGGAAAATCAATATTAGGTCCTGATAAACGTATTTTCTAGTTTTATAAAATACTCTAAACATGGGAAAATTTAATAAAAGCTTCTGAAGTCCAGTTTTCTTGTTTTCACAAAATTCAATATTGTCATCGTTTCTCTGGCGGCAATTACTCGTACTACGTTGAGGTTGATACGGTTTTGTTATTGAGTTTGTAGTTTAATAGTTTGTAGGTACTGACTATTGACAGTTGGCCAAATGTTATTGAACTGTATTGTTGCGTTATGTTGTAGGTAAATTATTAACACTGTAATTTTTATTCGAACTTCAAAGATACTATAAAAAAATTAAGAATTAATTTTTCTCATTGTGTTTTACATATTTTTTTCATATTGTCAGGACACAATAATTAATAGTGAACAACGAAACGCATGGTATGTGTCAACTTTGTTCTGTACCAGGTTAGGTATTTATGTAACCGACATTATGATTTGGCAAATAGATACCTACTAAGTACTTACACGTACTATCTATTCACACATACACATTGCTAATAGGAATCTTTTACCTCGGACCTCACTCGATCGCAGGGCTGCCAGATTGTATTATTGGATACAAAATTTGTATAATTCGGTAATCATAAGTAGGTATCCTGTTTGTATAGTAGATGCATTGTATAATCGGATACAATGTCATTACTGATGTTATAGTGTAATAAGTAGGTACGAACATACACATAGAGATACTTAAAATAAATCATGTCTGTGGTAAACTGTTAAGTAATTATACGTTTAGAACTATATCACATAATAGCATTTTACAAAATTAGGTATTTACGCACGACGACTCGGTCAAACTCGCGAGTTCCCGACACAAATTCAAATTCAAATTCGGCAATGTTGTCTATGATAAATTGTGACTCTGCCCTGTCCTTGAAATAATTACCTACAGCCGGGCGGTATGTAAACACGCGATACGGCTGCCCATAATTTCATCTACGTACTTGAGTTTCTTTCTAGTTTTGTGATTGTAAATATTTTAATTTACTTTTGACGTGACAACGTCTTTTATTTCGATGGAGCCGGCTGCACGAATGAAAAAATATGACTCATCCGGCGTTACCTCGCTCTGAGACGTTACTATGACGTCGCTCGGCTCGCCTCGTGTGCACTCGCCACCGCTCGTAAAGCAGTTTCGGGTACGGAGGAGTGTGATATTTATAAAACAATTTCGGGTGCGGAGGAGTGTGATATTTATAAAACAATTTCGGGTAAGGAGGAATGTGATATTTATAAAGCAATTTCGGGTACGGAGAAGTGGATATTTATAAAGCAATTTTGGGTACGGAGGAGTGTGATATTAATAAAGCAATTTCGGGTACGGAGAAGTGTGATATTTATAAAACAATTTCGCGTACGGAGGAGTGTGATATTTATAAAACAATTTCGGGTACGGAGGAGTGTAATATTTATAAAACAATTTCGGGTACGGAGGAGTGTGATATTTATAAAGCAATACAATGTACATAGTTTTTACAAGTATGAATGTGCTTTGAGCAATTGTTTTACAACTTTTAAACATGTGTGATATTTAACTTATTGTATTTATGCGTACTAATAAATGTAACTTGATCAATTCAATTGTGATTTAAATTTACCTCCTTCTCTATATCCATACAAAATATCTATCAAACAAATAAAATTAAAATATCTTTTGAAAAATGCAACCATTCCATCAGTATTTTCTTAAGACGTTGTCACGTTCAACTATCGTCCGTAAACCGACTTTACAGACAACCAATTTTTATTTAAAAAAATTAAATTCGTTGTGAATGAAATGAGAAGTATTCAATAAAAATACATGTCCTGACTTTTTTATTATTAGATGTAATAAAAGAACACACTCTAAATCTTACCAGGTACCTACCATTTTTTACTCTCATAATTATTTCATAATAATATTTGTAAGTAGTTAAATACATGAGTAAATAGTTAGCCTAGGAAATTACCTACTAGTTTTTTTTAACGCGAGCGTTGGTAGGTCTATCGTGTGTCACTTTTGTCACCCTATCGACTTATTTATTTATTAATCCAGGTATTTTAAAAAGCGAAATGCCTACCTATTAAAAAAGAAACAAATTACGTTCTAGTAGGTATATAAAAATTATTTTATAGTATACTTATACTTTCGGAGTTTCCAGGTAATTTAAAAAATGTTGTCTCTGGGTGCGTTTTTGAAGAATTCCAGCAACCAAAAACAGCACAATATAGTGTATAATTACTATTTGCCGTATAAAGGAAGTATTTGTATTTATTTCAATGAAATACACAAATCGCACGCTTACTGCTTAAAAAACCATCACACCGTTTGTTCGTCACTACGGTGCATTCGCGACTGTTTGTGTACCGAGTGTATACCGAACTCGAGGCGTGTAGGTATGTCTCGCAATCCGACCGTTTGGATGAAGATACAATATTGTATAGATAGTATTGCCGTGCCGACACTGTGCTACCGTAGTGACTCAGCAATCATGATCCTTTTTCCACAATTAAGTTATTTATTTTACTTCCTTTCTTGAAATATTGTTAATAATGCGTAATGTTCCTGCCACTAGCTATGTGCCTGCGACTTTGCCCCCAATGAAAGCAAACAGAATGACCAGGCCCCGAGTCTCAGGCAGCCCTGCTATTCTTGGCTAGCTCTTGTGAGCATTTATAGTGATATTATTACTTTTTTATTAAATATGTAAGACCGCCCACTTAGTGAAGTGCCACGCCTAACGAACAACCGAATAATCGAAAATCATAGTATTTTTAGTAATATTCAATTTCGTAAAACAATATAAGTACAACATACGTAGGTCAATGTACAAAGCCATCAAACGTATTTGTGCTCTTTTTTGTAATTACGCTAAGTACCTAAGTTTATTAAATAGGTTCTTAAGTTTTATTATTATTTTTTAGGCCATGCAGCCAAATATAACATATCTCCACTATTTACGAGTAAGAAAGTACTGACTTTATTTTGCAAAATGCCTGTGGAAACGTTACTGCGGATGACTGGAGAAACTTCTTATTTCTCGTTTCATTTTATTTCTCTGATCATTTATAGTAATATTATTATTTTTTATTAAATTGAATAGGAAAGACTTCATTTTGTATTATAAATGTATAATCGACCATACAGCATAACCATGCAACTATCGATTCCAAGATATATGATAATAACAATCGATAATCGAATAGGTTTAATAATAATTATACACTACCGCATCCCTACCGTGAGCTGTCAAAATTATCATCCTAAATTTGATAAAGTATAATTATCGCCATCTATTGGTTGCGCGTTGATTAGTAGGTAAATAAATCCATTTCGTCGCTAGGTGGCTCTAGCTATCCATAGCTATCGCGCTGCTAGCGGCATCTAGCGCCTTAATTGGCGCGGAGCCCGCAAAATCGCCCGAGTTAGGAAGGTCGCGTTATGTTGTATGGGACGAGGTATCTGTACTAGTATAGTATTATATTATCTGTGCTAAAAACACAGACCAAAAGAGATGGCATTCAACGGATAGCGGCTCTCGCTACGTGGGATTAAAGTTTATTAGTAGTATAGTATTAGCAGACTTTAGTCGACAAATAAATTGCTTATTTCGATAGCCACATATGTTACCTACTTATTTCAATTTCAAATAAGACCTTGTTTCGAAGTGTACAAGGTTTACATCTTATATGAAGAAAATCTAATGAATTTTAATTTAGCGAGTGAAGTAACAGAATTGGGACCATTGTATTTGATAGTAGTTAACGTTTTCCTTGTCCTTAACATTGTTCTAATATATTTAATTTTAAATCCTTGAAATATTTGTACGCTGGAAACAGCAGAATATTATACACATCATATTATGTCTAACAACTTTGTAACATCAATATTCTAACAAATAAATACGTATACTATACTTAACTATACTTGCGTATTATTCTTATTTTTCAGACTCCAGATACAGACATTATGAAACTAATGGAAAATGTAGGATTCGTTGACTGCAATGTGGAGTGTAAAGACATGTTCTTTTCATTTGAAAATGAAGATATTATGAGAAGTAGGTATTACATTATATGTTTTAGTTTTACTTTAGGGATTAAGGAGTTAACCCAAATAGAGTAAAAAGACCAAGCACATGACACGCTTATCACCATTAATTTACATGGGTCTGTTCTGTAACTTCGTACTCATCTTAAAAAAAAACTGTCAGTCGTAAGACTGCACGTAAGAAGTGAAAATACATACTTACATATATATATTCACATACACACACACACATCTTTATATATGTCATTTGAGCGTGTCGGTCAGTGCTTTTCCCCATACCAAAAGTGCCCAACGTGCTTTAATAAATTTTCACTTCAAACAATGGCACAGCCGTAACATAATTTTTGACCCCGTGTAACTTCGTTATGGATAAAGCTAAAAGACTGATTTTTTAGAGACAGAGGGCATAATATAACTAGTTGTTTACTTAAATTACATTCAATTTTAACCTTTACCCTCACTCACCGATCATCAAAACTCTAATGATACTTCTAGCAGACACATTTAGTGTTTAGCCTTTAAAGGAAAAACTCAAACATACCGCAATTTCGGTTTCGTTTTCTGAATTTCGTCACTTACACTACCTACATAAATAGATAGATAGGTAGGATAATAGTAGATATGCCTCTCGCTGGAAACCATGGTTATGGCCACAGTCTGGTGCGAGAGGGCATAGGATGCCGCTGTCTCGTTCTACGAGGAAGTGATGTATACCAAAGAGGCAGCGGAAAGGGAACGGGAGAGAAGTAGTTCTCTCTCGTCCCACAGAAGTCGCACCAGGTGTCGGAGAGTGCAGAAAGATCTCCGGCCTCCATGAGCACTTGCCTGAGGGTGATGGGCTGGGTTACCCGTCGCCCTATCGGAAGCAGGCCTGAGACGGCGGCGAGACGTACTAAACTGTGGAGTCGCCTGTTGATGAACAGGCGGCCAAGTCTGTCGGGGGTCGGGACTCACAGTGATTTCCTTTCTAGGGTGCACCTGAGTCCCCGGCATTAGGACCCCGTGACAAACATACCACCTTGCCGTGGACCCTAGTGAAGTGATGCCACGTAGGGGTTTCCACACGAAAAAAAAAGGATAATAGTTGATATAGGAATGTACAGCTCAGACTAACGACATTTTCTTTAATATACCTAACTATAAAAAGAAATCGGATTCCATCAAAACCAACATTTAAAAAATGCTAATCTCACAACGCAGTCCTACCGCAAAAAAAAATTGAGATCTAATCGTTACCTAATTTCTTAACTAACAACATTATATGGTGTTCGTATCAATATTGGATGGATACCAATATATTTCTTTAATAAAATATTATGACTTACGTAAACTTAAGTACTTACCTATAATAATGTAGTTACACTATAATAGGATATTATATTGGAATCTTTCAGAACATACGCTAGCAGTCAACCCATTCAAGATTCCAGAAGAAATGCACGATGACTTTATAGCGGACTACATTCAAACATTGAAAGATATTGAAATTAGTCGTAATGTTAGCTCTAATTATTCACCAAAAGGTATTACTATGTATTACAAATTACTCATACTATATGGACGCAAACCACCGGCTTCGGGAATGCTACCACGAGTGTTAAGTCATACCGTATAAGCATGCAAGTGCATACAATAAGACATGACAAGTGTCTGTACTTAAAGGAACACAAATTTACTGGTGATGTACGATTGTCAAAAATGGTTTATTATGATCAATGCTTATAAATAAAAAATAATCATGAATTAAAAATTTAAAACACCCCCGACCCGAAAATCCCTTTAACGATTAGCAAAGAGCTGATGATCTTCGAACGGCTGAACAGATTTTCTTGATTTATATCTAAGAACACTCTTGATCAAGTCACCTTTGAAACAAAAAAAGACACACTAAAATCAGTCCATTCGTTTGGGAGCCACGACGCCACAGCTGCCTGTGGTATTGTGGCTCCCAAACGAATGGCTCCCAAACAGACACACAACACCTGTCTGTGTAGACAGGTCAAACTTATGACACCCCTCTTTTCTCGACGTGGATTAAAAAAGGAAACAGTTGGGTGTTAAATAATGACAGTCTATCAAGAAGATTAATTAAACAAAAAAATATACCGGTACATCACAGAAGGAATGTTCTATTTTTGTATAGGTCCGAAAACATACAAACCCATTAATATTTTTGTATTAAACTCTTGTTGAACTTGAACTCACACGTGAAAATTACTTTTAAAAGTAAGATCAAAACTTTCACATAAATTAAGACACATTGAAACAAATTACAAATTGCGCTGCTTTCCGTCCGATGCAAAAGAGACACTAGTCAGGGCGCGTTTTATATACCTACCAATTTAGCATACCGTGCACGGTACCAGTGTGGCGACAAAGCGTAGCTGAGAGCACGCACGCTCGGCAGAACCATAGTTAGTATACGTATATATGTGGCAGAACGGTAGATATTATCCATAAATGAAAACAAAATGCCAAATCGAACTTATTAGACAGTGGACGTGTTTTGTTATTGCTAAATATTTTTATTGTTTTATTCCGTCATTTCTAGATGTTATTGATATGTTAAATCCTTTAATAATAAGTTGCAAAAATGCTATTTTAGTTATTAATTTTTTTTAGTTATTAGTTTACTTATTTTGTCACTATAATTTAAAAAAATACTTTAGGTTTTAAGTTATTCTTTACGCGCCATTACCGTGTGGCTGTGCTGATAATAAATAATAGTCATTTTCTCAACAAAAAAATAAATGTTGCTTATATAATTATATTCTATACAATGTATTATACAAATTGTACTAACTCAGGGTTTGAGTGATTGGCCAGGGTGGATGTTGTAATAAATGTAGAGGGTTAATCTTATCTGTGCCTTAACTGCACCTCAGTGCTGCTATTAATTGCCCGATATCACATGTCACATAACAATATACATAGTGTTATATGACGATAGGCGAAAAAACCGAGTAATGTCACAGATCATTCGATATCGGCCCATAATAGCTACACTGAAGCATGAGGTGACTGAGGTGAGTAAGGTGCATTAGACGGCGAACAAAGCGGGCTAAACGTGAGCAGTATCTTATTTGTAATTTGTTTTACTACTAATATGTCTCTATTCACAGTGTTCCAGAAAGGTGTGATCATATTTTAGGGTCGTATAGTAGACCCTGTAAATGAGGTAAAGCGCTAACAATTCTTTTTAAATATTCGTGATTTTAAATACAAAAATCTAATTTTAGAACTGAAAACGTGGGGTACACTGAAATTTTTGCGCGACACATTAAAAAAAAAATTACATGTAAAGTAATATATTTACTGCTTTTCGAAGTATTCTCCATTACATTTTAAACACTTTTTCAGTCGGTCAAACCATTTTTGAAACATGAGGACCATTATATTTGTCGCATCTTCGGTCATTAGTAACGGATGCTTAGAGCGCCCTCTATAATAAATTCAGAGGAATGGAACACAAGCGCCGTCTATCGGCGTTACGCAGAGTCTAGGCGGAGGGTGTTAGCATGCGGACGAGTTCACTTTAAGTGTTGTCACCGCCGAGTCAACATTAACCTAGGAACTGTACAGTGTTTCTTTGCGTGTTTACAATTCAACAGTGATTAAATATCAAAAGGCAGTTTTCTCATCGCCCGTACCCATTTCGTGCCTAGTCCTGTGCCTGAGGATTCGACATATTATTTACTTATTTACGGGAATTAACGCGATCACGAAAAGGTAATACATACCTCTGAATTGCCTGACGTTTCGACCATTTGAGGACCATTGGTCTAAGGCCATGTTTTTCACGTGCTGGTTGAAAGCTATCACGGCCTCTACCAGCCCTGTAAATGTTGTCAAATCTTTCATTTTCGGGAAAATAAAGAAATCGCATTGTGCCAGGTCTGGACTATGTGCGGCATAGGTCACTAACTCAGCCTTTTCAGAAGCCAAAAAATGACTTTGTCTTTCTTGTTCGCGGTGTGCGCCGAAGCATTGCCATGGTGCAATAGGATACGACTTCTTGGTCGTTTTTAACTAACTTTTTCAAAGACACTGGGCATACAAATGGTGACACTAAGTGACATTTATGAACGTTAAATTGAAGCTAGAGTGAAAAATCATACATCGGCACAAACAGACGCCACAGCATATACTGGATTGTCAAGGTAAATTAGGTGAAAAACACCAAAATCTACTGCCTGTTTGTGTCGATCTATAACTTCCAGTTTCCAAAATGCGTAGGGCCTTATGAGAAGAATACTGGCAAAGAAACTCATGGCCACTCTTTTTAAAAGTCAGATCTTCAGGTACAATAGTGTTAGTGTTACACGAGAGGTAAACAGGATGCAAGCTGATGCCACCTGAATTTCATTTTATTGAAATGCTCCAAAAGCTAACGTACTAAAAAATAAAAATCACTCAGTGATACCGTTGAAGGTTTGAACCTATTAAACATAGAAATCATTCAAGGTGCACATCTACCTTCATTCAGTTGCAAAATCTACTGTTAAAAATAATTCGTGACTGGATTAAGAGGCTAGAGTTGCAGTTGATCGAACCAAAATAATAGTATATGCTAAAGCATCGCTGACTAGGCCGACCAGTCACCCCAAGCAGCACCCGTTCACGAGTATGACGCATGGACCAGCCATCATCTCCTTCGCCATATCAGAGGGAAAGAAATGACCCGCCCCATGACGACACCGCAAGCAATGACATTTTAGTGAGCATGACGAACCATAGTCGAGATACTGATAAAAATCACTAATAGTCAAATTACCATAATAATCGTCACGCATTACTTTCAACTGACAATGGTTTGTTAATAATTTAGCTTAATTATAAGACAAAGAAGTTTGTGTGTATATACCTAATGACACCTTAAGCCCAAGACTGTTTGTCGTTTAGATAATCGTTGATCGTATAGTAGAATTTCCTAATAAGGTGATTTTTTACCGTTCGCTTGAATTTATCTACAGGAAGGTCGATTACATGTATAGGAATTTTATTATAAAAACGTATACCAAGACCTTCGAACGAGTTGTGTACTTTATGTAAGCGATGATAGGTCCCAACGAGTTTAAACTTGTTTCTTGTATTAATATTGTGTATATCACTGTTTTTCTTATAATTATTAATGTTGTTTGTTGAGTCTACAATATTTAACATTTCATTATTTAGAGTTAAATTAGTACCTGGCTGTTTTACATTTGGCATAGTAAATCTCACACATTTTGTTTTATTTGCATTTAGTAAGAGATTGTTAGTTGAAAACCAATATAATAAATCATTTAGTGCCCTATTCACATCGTCAAAAACTGTTTTCTTACGATCGACTTTAAAAATAAGTGACGTATCATCAGCAAATAGAACTATATCACAGAGATCTTTTAAATAATAAGGTAAATCGTTTATATATATGCGAAAAAGTAGAGGACCTAATATAGAGCCCTGAGGAATGCCCATAGTAACCGGTAATCCAGAAGACCTCGCACCATTGACATCTACATGTTGAATTCTATCCTTCAAGTAGGAAACAATTAGTTCCAAAGCAATACCGTTAACACCATAACGTTTAAGTTTAAGAAAAAGCGTGTTATGTTCTACACAGTCAAAAGCTTTTAAGAGATCGCAAAATACACCTCCATCTTGCGAATTCTACCATGCATTAAATATATGTCTCACAAGAGTTGCACCAGCATCAATTGTTGAACGACCCTTTGTAAAGCCAAATTGTTCTTTGTGAAATAGATTATTTAGATTAAAATGGCTTTCTAGTTGTTGCAAAATAACTTTTTCAAAAATTTTACTAATAGCCGGCAACATTGAGATTGGCCTAAAGTTACTTGGTTCAGTTGTACAACCCTTCTTGAATAAAGGTATTACTTTACTATACTTCATCAGGTTAGGAAAAACACCAGAATCAACACATCGATTGAATGTTATAGCTAGAAATGGTGCTATATCAATTATAATAGTTTATATTAATTTAACAGAAATTCCCCATAAATCCCCTGAATTCTTAGAATTAAGAGACTTAAACTTTTTTAAAATGTCTGTGGGGTTTATGAATTCAAATTCAAATAAATTCTTACATTCGTTTACATTGGCCCTTAACAACAATTCAGACCTTGACGCACAAGAATTCAAGGTACTGGTTGTACTAATTGGTGTATTTGTGAAAAAGGTATTAAAAGATTCAGCTATGTCTGAGTTGTTTGTTATAAACCTATTATTAATATTTAATTTTAAATCATTATCTCGAGGTTTACTACGTCCAGTTTCATTATTAATAATATTCCATGTAGCTGTTATTTTATTATTTGAAGACTTAATCTTATTACTTATGTATAAAGACTTTGCCATAGTACAAGTTTTCCTAAAAATCTTTGAGTAATTTTTGACATATTCATGAAATTTTGGGTCAAAATTACTTTGTTTCATAGCATATAAATCATATAGCTTTTCTCTACTTTTGTATATTCCTGTTGTCGCCCAGTCACAGAATGTCGTTTTTGGCCTTTGCATTATTGTTTTTGACTTAAATATACTGTTAAATTCGATTTCTATCATATTGAATAAGTAGCCGTAAAGCTTATCCGGATCTCTTTGAGTCCAATCTAAATTGGAAACCTTATCACTAATGTTATTACTAAAATTCGATAATCGGTTACTAGTCATGGGCCTGCATATAGTTTTGTTTATTCTATTTTCTTTCATACAAGGACATGTAACAAATTGCCCACAGTGATCAGATGTTAAATCACTTAAAATTGACCCATTTAAATATTCACCATTGCTAAAGATGTTATCTAAGCAAGTTGCCGAGTGAGAAGTAATTCTTGTTGGCTCAGAAAATAAATAATTCAAGTCAAATGTTTCAAATAGGCTCACTAATCTTATACTGATAGGACACTTTTCTAATATATTAATATTGAAATCTCCGCAAACTACCAAAACCTTACTACTGCCACCTAAACGCTTCAAAACTTCTTCCATAACTATCTCAAATATGCTAAAGTCACTCTGTGGTGGCCTATACACACTAACTATAATATGGTGTTCCAGTTCTACACAAGAAAGTTCTACAGTGCGCTCAGCAGACAAATTTACAACATCTTTCCGGTTTTTGCACTTAATACTATTACGAACAAAAATTAACGACCCTCCATGAATCGACTTCTTTCTTACATACACACTTCTAGCAGAATAAAGTTCATTATCAAGTATTAACTGCAGTGCCTGTAGCCAATGCTCTGTAATACAGAGCACATCAACATTATATTTATCAAAAAATAATTCTACTTCTAAGTCTTTCCTAGATAATCCTTGAATATTTTGATGAACTATGTTTATGGTCATTGACTTTTTTACTTTATTGCTACAATTTTTATTTATTTTTGTATTTCTACTAACAATACCATTATTGTGTAAATGATTTGATATGCAAGAGACAGGCTCTATTGTCTTAGCAATTAATTTAAAGAATTTATGTCACAATGTGCGGCCAAGCTATTGCCTGTATTAATATTAATAACGTCATTGTTAATTAGCTCAGAAGGAGCCAAATGTTTGGCTACAGTGTTCTTACATTCTAAGGGGTGCTCTATAGGAGCTGTCAAGTTAGCCAAGTTCTTGGCTGTTATTCTAAAATAATATGATAGCGAAACAGCTATTTGTCTTTTGAAATAATACGGCAGATAATAACTATCTGTGGTTGAGAAAATATTATCATATACAATCCTATTGGTGTCAATTAAATGAAATTTATTATAAAATCTACCATTAATCTGGCTTGTTAAATTAAACATAGTCATATTTCAATTAATCCTAATATTTTTTTCATGTTGAGACAACCCTTTGCTAATTGGCAGTGTAAATAATACTATTTTATTTGCATTGAGTTCCGATAATTGTTCAAAGTATTTTATGAATGTTTTTTTATTTACAGTACCCCTATTGCCACTGAAAATTATGAGACTAGTATTTGTATCAAAATTTGCACTAATAGCCTTTTCTAGAATCATATTATATGTTAGGTTTGGCATACAAAAGTTGCTAAATGAATATTCCTTATTTGAGTTTGTCATTAACATACCTAAACCTTTACCAATTTCATCGCTAAACATTAATATATTATTATTGGTACTGTACAATTGATTTTGACTAGTTGTTTTGCCATTCTGAAAGTTAACTACATTATTGTTATTTAATGTCAATATCCTAGGGGCACATGTTACAGGCAAACTGTCTAAGGAACTAGTGGTTTCATTGTGGTTATCAGAAAACAACAATGAATCATTCCTACAATTGCATGAATTAACTAATTTACCTATTGCCAAAACTTGTTCCCTACTTTGTTTTTGTGAAATCTCATATTTACTACTAATAGTTCTCAGTTGCTCCTCAAGTTTCTTAATTTCTGTTTGAAGAGCTCCTGTGTCATCAAAATATTGTGAAGACATGTTATCTACCTCTATGGAGTACATATTAACCTGATCAATTAATTGCATTCTCTGCCTGTTTAATGCTACACTATCTATAAAGAACTTATGTTTATAAATAATTTTTTTTGTTTTTGTAATAAATTTTTTAACACGAATATACTTTTTCAATTTGTTCTTACTACATTTGATGACTTTTTGAGATTTATTAACTCTGAAGGAGTCATTGTCATGTCATTTGGAGTTTAGCCTCCACCTGACGTGCCAATACTTTGCGAGTTTGAATCAGAGATCGTGCAGATAGGACCCGTCCGGGAGAACAAAAACGCAATCATTTTTTTGCCTACGTTTCTCGCCTGCCACAATTTTGTTGGTTTGCTGTCACCTTCGAACACCATTACAGAAGACTTACTTTCTTTCCGACATGTAACAATATATTGTATCGTTTCGTACTTTAACGAAATTATTTTACACCAATCAACACGAGTCCGTTTTTGTTCTGGGGTGTGAGTTCATGAGGAATCCAGCGGCAACAAGTTTTCTAACTTTTAAATGTTGATGTAAGATTTTTATAATTTGGCTCATACCAATCCCCAAATGTCTTCGAATCTCCTCATAGGTGATACATCTGTTTTCTTCAATTAGTTGCCTGACAGTAGCCACATTTTCCTCAGTGGTTACAGTTGAGGGCCGACCTTCACGTATTTCATCATGGAGAGAAACACGGCCACGATCAAATTCTGTGTACCAACACCTTACGGTGCTCAAATGAGGTGCTTCCCTCCCAAAAGCATTTTTTAGACGAGCAGTGCAATCTTGCAGAGTCACTGAACTTTTAAAATCATAAAAAAAATTCGCGTTAAAACCATTTTTGCTACGGACGACGAACTTCAACTTGTGATAAAAGCAATTGACACACGATTTCTCGCCAATGTTTTTTAAATCAATGATCCAGTTTCTTACGTTTAAAAAATATAACATTCGAAATTCAAACATTTATGAGCGGCCAGGAGCGCAAAACTTTCAGTGTGCCCTATGTATATCGTAGGAGAGAGGGCTGAGGTGAATTAAACTATAGGTATGACTAGTTGAGCCAGGCTAGCTTCTTCCAGAAGTGCAGAAGCCTCCTGGGGCATTCACAGGCTTCTAGGAGCGACCTCGCTCCCTCGAGGATACTTGCCCGTTGTGAGGCCACTCCCTCGCACTCCAGGCCAACGTAGGCGGCCGTTTCCTCCGCGTTGAGACAGCCTCTGCATTGAGGACTATTTATCGCATTGGTTGTCATTGATGGTGGATAGGTGTCGATTTAGGGCCAGATGGCCCGTAATAGTTCCTACCACTATTCTGATGTCAAATCGGTTGAGACTGGGCAGTCTGCAAGTCAAACGTGGTGAGACCTTCGTCAGCACCATTTTGGATCGTCTACAGCCAGGTGTGTCGGCCCAGCGGTTGTGGTGCGTTTCCTGAGTCCGTTGTCTTACCCATTAGCGAAGTTGACTAAAGGGGAGTGGCAGCAGTATAGTTGGACCTGCTACTGACGTTGCATATCCCCTCCTTGCCAGCTCATCGGCGACATCGTTCCCGAGTACTCACTCGGGATCGCTTGGGAGTCAGGCTTGAACCAGGTTTCTGAAACTGCAAACATAATAGGTTTATATTGATTGATCAAATAGGAGATATCCTGTTTGTTACGTCAGATACTTCTACAGTTCCATTGGAGGAGCTGGAGAGCCATTGGGAACATTACTTTTAGTGATAACGGAAAGTAGTTGTTCAACATGAACTGCAACGTCGTACGGTAAGGCATCTGACATTTTAGGCAGCATATTAATTAAGGAGTAAAGAAGGAGCTGAACAAGATTTTCATTAGGGGTAGCAAGAGGAGTTGATTCTAGAAACGGGGAATATTTGCTACATTATTATTTTCTGTTACGACTGGGGAATTGAGGAAGTTATTGGCAGATAAAGCAGAGATGAATTCAATAGAGATGTTATTACGATGTTTTTAATAGTACCTTTTACAATGTCTGATATTCTATTTTTAAATAAAAACTAGGCAAACTTAAGAGCTTTAAGAGAAAGGCCGGATGATGGGTCAGGTTCAAGCCTAGATACATATACAGAGTATGGACCCTTGTCTGACACTGAGTATTCAAGTCTAGAATCTGACTCAAATCCCGGTTTTGAGTACAGAACCACACAAACCCTATTTTAAAAGCACAATATAAAATGATTTGCAAAAATAGAAAAAATAACCTATAAACTCACAACTTTCAACCAATCGTAGGCCTTAATCTTCTCTGCATGTAATCTTAATGCATGTTTATCGTTCAAGTTCAACTGATATGTCTTGAATCATGTGCTCATACCTCCTTGCGGTTTATGGTCTTTGACGTTTGTATTAAAAAATAAACGCGTAAATAAATGTCATAACAACTGATAAGAAATGTTACTTTACACTATAATAAGGCTGGTTGCAAAAGAAGCCTATCTTAGATTATATATAGGTCCAAATGCCTAATCCGCGCCCCAAAACTGAAGCCAAAAAATACAAGCGACTAATACAAATACAAGCGACTTACTCGTCATACGCGAGCGGACGTTCGCCGCTAAGTAAGTCTAGAGCCGCTATTTATATAATATTCAAAAATGCCTGGTTGTGCAGTTACATCCTGTAAAAATTATATAAAAAAAAATCATAAGTGTCCAAACATCCCATTTCACTTCTAAGTATTCTATTTCCTAATGTATTTATAAACAATAGAACAAAATTTCAAATTATAAAAAAGCGGACGCCATTATTAGAGATGTTGCCAGGGACGTGAATTTCATTTACCCATAACGCATTCTAGCAGTATGTATAATTTTCTTTGCCAAACTTGTTATTTATAGAAAGACGAGAAATATGCTTACTGTTCATGTTCGCGAAATGGAAATCCTTCAAATATTCGTAATTTCTAAGCTCTAGCGGCCGGAGTTCAATGTGTCCGTCAAACGATACTTAGGACTTGTAAAATTTTGCTAGTTTCTTGATAGTTAGGGTGTGCAAAAAAAAGATTTTGATTTTTTTTTCATTAGTTACCATGAAAGTATTGTTCAAGATGACGTAAAAATAAGCCTGTGAAAACAGCAGCTCTTAATATTACTATTAAGAGGTGCCGCTTCGTGATTTTTAATTTCCCATTAAAATAACGTGATATTTTTTTTTATTAAAATTTTATCGCGTTCCAACGAATTGACAAGTTGTAAAAATCAATACATATTCTTGTAGGAAATTAAACGATCTACAAAAAAGATCGGATATGATTTTTCGCTAAGATAGCTCATTTAAAATTTTGCAATTACGTACTTGGAAGTATGATAAAAACTATAAATTCTACTATGTTGAACCTAATTGTTAATTTTTATTACTATTTTCATATTTCACCGCTAAAATAACTGTAGTTATCGATCTGAGCGCCACCTTTACGGCATTATTCAGATGTAAATAATACTTAAAGTTAAGTCAATCTCTCCAACTGGGTTTACTGAAATTTAACCTTGAATAACTTTTAAACGAGCTAACTTAGCGAAAAATCATATCAGACCTTTTTCGTAGATCGTTTAATTTTCTAAAAAACTATGTATTGATTTTTACAACTTGTCAATTCGTTGGAACGTAATAAAATTTCAAACAAAAGAAAAATTATATATATATGTATATATCCAAGTATTGTTGTAAATATGTCTTTAAATTTACATGGTTTGAGTGGCTGAATTAAAATGCAATAATATTAGGATACAATGCTCCGGTTTCCTGATACATTGAGTATATAAATAGTTCCTACTAAGTAGCTTTATTTTTATTTTACATTTGTCTTTTTAACTAAACGATTAAAAAAAAATGAAATAAACGAATACTTGTAACACATTTAAATACATTTAAAATGTCTTTATTTAATATTACTTACATCAAAAAAAAATATTATGTTTCATAAAAAAGTCCCTAAATTTTGGGGTAACCTCTGCACTGGTAGTAAAACAGTCACTCACACAGGTCCAAAAAGTGGCTTCAAAGTAAACGGTGACTTTTGTACTGGCACGGTATCTGGACCTATATATAATCTAAGATGCCTATGTTTCGAATTTATGCATACAAATACAAATCACATTTCAGTCGAAACGCGATGGAAAATAAATCCGTGTTTTGGATTATAATTCGATTATTAACTACTGTCTGTTATTTTTTTGTTATTTGAAATTAAATAAATATGAATTAAAAACTTCTACTAGACTTAATTTTTTACCTATTTTAAGAACTATTGGAAGGGCCATCTGTCCAAATTACAATATGGCCGGCTATTTTTAAAGTTAGTCGTTTAAGCGCCCAAAGAGTAAAGGACAGAGACACCGACTGACTTATTAAATCTTCGGATTGATCTTGAATCTTCACTACCAGCTAGTTTTACATAGCGGACTTAGTCCTCATGTGGTGGATACCAGGAAATATGAATATATGAATGACACGTTTGCTGCCAGGGCAGCCAATTGTCACACTATCTGCGTCAAGAGAGAATCAGTAAGGGAAGTAGTATAAGACGCTGTTGACAATGACGTTCAAATTATTATTCAATCAACACGGCACTATGATTGTATTTCTTTTGGAAATGTACTTGCTTGCTTATTATACTAGAAATGGGTACCCGGTGGTCGTAGTTCCGTGGCTGGGTAGAGACTTGATAGTTGAAATGGAAATCTGATATAGGTAGCCAATGGTTGTAAGGAGGCTTGAGTTGAATAGGGAAGATGCAAATATAATATTAAAGAAAACTTTGTCATTGAAATATTATAAAAATATAAAATAAGGGTCACTGCAATGTTTATATTTAAGTTAATATCTTAGCGGGACAAATTGACTATAGTGCACCCGCTAAGTCAAGCAAAAAAAGACAAAGAAAGGAACAGGCGTACCATCCTTTTCGCGAAGCCATTCAAGGCGATATCGACCCCCCTGTAAACTCGTTGTGGATGAAGCTAGATGCCTGAATTTTCAATGAACAACAGGGTGTAATAACAATAAAGTATATTCAGAAACTTTTACTGAATTTGAACTTGTGGTTTAAAAACTATTGCAAGTCAAATTTCTTTAATTTTGTCATGACTCACTCACTTATTATAATTCTAAGTTTCTTATAGCAGACACACACGCTCCTAAATTTATGTAAAAACAGTTCATTTTTTGGCATATATAAAGCATGGATATACAATCTGCATAATCTGTAATCACATAAATTTTTTTTTTTAAAGATTGCATAAAATTTAAATGTTGTTTGATTGATTACATTGCCGATTTTTTTCCATATGTGGTATTTATTGTTTTTTTTTTTCAGTAAAATGTCCTGTTTCCTTATGGTGATATCACTTTTAACCAAAAAATTTCAAATTATAAAAAAAATATTATGAATTTTCCGGCAGAAAATTCCAATGTTTTCGACTCAGGACAATGATCTGAATACACTATTTCAGTATTCGGTACGGTGTTCCTTCCACCCTGTATATATATCTTTATTTCTTTCATAATTTAAATAAAGAAACTGAAATTACGGTAACAGAACGTATTTCTATTCAATAATCAGCATCTATTAACACGTTCGAGTGAGCAACCCTGTCTCAAAATTGTTGTGGCGAGGCGCATCTTTCTCCTATACAAATTTATACAACGTCTAAATACTATGCCATATGTGTCTTAGTACTATGCCATGTGGCGCGACGTCACTCCACGTCCGACGTTTATACACGTTGCCGCCATCTTGCATGTCTGATTTACCATGCTAAGTGACACAACGTTCATGAACGTCAACTTTAATTTAGGAAATTTAAATAATACAACTGGCTAGGAATAAAAGTTTAATTAAAACATAAGTATTTTCTTAATAATAATAATAATCTTTCTTAGTAATAATCACAACCATTTTGTTACTCTAATGATAATTCTGGTATATCTGATGTTGTGTGTTCCCAATGTATAGCCGTAGCTGGTGTAACAGGTCTAATATGACGCTGTGCTACATTGCTAGGACCTGGTTCTGGGACTTGCATAATATTCGAACTAAAATTAGGATCCTGTTGCTCTTCCATTGGTTGATTAGTGTTAGACTGAAGTAATGATTCCGATAGCATAGATTCACATGAAGTAATAGATCCATTAGGACTACGTGGAACATTTTCATTTAGTGACATATGTATCATCTTGATGATCGTCATTATCAGTCGGTAGAGATTCAGTTTTGTCCAGATCATGTGATGTCGATGAACTTGAACTGGATGATGACTATGAGCTCGAACTAACGGTACGATTACGCAACGGAGCTGTATTTGCTGGTTGAGATCTATTAGAAGTATTACATGATTTACTTGTATTTCTGGTCCTTTCAGGAGTAGCGCTGCTGTCAGTACTAACTTTATCGTCACCAGGATTATAATCTCCATCCGATCCATACTGACCATCATCGCTAAATGGATCTGGTATGGTGATTCCCGATGACGCTTCTTCGAATAGTTTCATAATACGCTGATGGAACTTATCCATCTAAAACAATACATATCATGCATTTACTAAAGCAAATAATAATCTAAATATTGTAAAACATCATTATGACTTAACATAACACGATTTATTATATGATTAGTACATGTCCTCACAGTCCAAAATAAGCATAAGAATAACACGCCCAGAAAAACTGTTACCAAGTTTCTTTCAAAATTATATCAAGTTCAAGCTTTTATGACACTGTTTGTTATTGACGAACATGCAAATAGTTATCCCAACTAAACGTAATAATAATATTTATAATATTTACTCACTTTTTAGTCGTACGTCGTTCACACTCACTGAGTCTCACCACAGACGCATGTTAGGTGTTCCGATCGCGCGCACGCCGACTGACTGTGAGGAGCGCGGTACAAAGGGAAGACGTGGTACGACGTTGCGCATATGTGTGTGGGACTTTTACATGTGTGCGTACACTCTTAAGAAAATGAACTTTTGAAAGTCACGCGGCGGTATAAACATCCTAATAGTGAATGTGTTGCGGCGCAAGGAATATGTTTAATAGGAATTTGCCCTCAAAGTAAACGTCCCAAGAAGTTCCGCCGAAAAAAAAATGATAATCTAGAGGACGTGGTATAACGTTGCGCCATTTCAAAAATATATCACCACGACGTTGCACGACGTTGCTCACGCGAACGTGTTAACCTCACTCATGTTGTTATTTGAACTTACAGTTGTGAAAGTTAACATTATTTTGTTGCGAATATTAATTACATTTTCCAATAGCAATGGAAGGTGGGTTTGTCGAAGCAACCTCCAGGTATCTGCCAAAAGTTTAGGTTGTGACTTTTTTGTTGAATGTGCAGAGTTTTAAAGTGTGCCTAGCTATGAAACTACTACGGTACATTGTAATAAATCACAGTTCACAATTTGTATTTAATTCAATATCTTCTACACAGTACCTAGTTACATTTCAGCACAATAATGGAATCTTGTGAGGATGGACAAACAGAGATTTTGTTTTGTACCAATGTGTCCATGTACATACTTCGATATAATATTAACGAAACTCTTATCAGCAATACTTAAATACTCGAATGTTAAAAACATTTCAAAATGTTATCGACCCTTGCAACCTTGGACTACATACGGAATAGTTAGATGTATTAGAAAACGGAATAAATTACACAAGAAAATGAAAAATTTACCTAAGAAATACTAAAAGTAAGAGAGGAATATAAAAATTATAGGAACTGGTGCAACAAAATTATTAAAGACCTTAAAAATAAATACTATCAAGCAAAACTCGTTAAAAATAGTGGCAATATAAAGGAAACCTGGAAAACTATAAAGTAAATTTGCAACATGAAGTCAAATAAAGGCAATGCAAAAGAACTTCTTCAACTTAAGGACTGGCCTACAAAGTCCCTCAATAAAATTAACTCTTATTTTACATCTATAGGTGGTTCATATTTACTTATTATCCTGACACAAATAGGCGTTTATGAAATTGACCTAGTGACCAAAGCAAAGTGAGAATGAAGACTTTGAATTTGTATAAATACCCCTTCACTCTATATCATTCACACCTACAGATCCTTATGAGGTGCAAGGTATCAAATTGGGACTCAAAACACACAGTGCTCCAGGGTGGGACAGAATACCAGCGATCATTCTGAAACAAAACGTAAAATCAATCTCAGTTCCCATTGCTCATATGGGTAATCTAAACCTTGAAACAGGCATATTCCCTGAAATGTTTAAAAGGACTGTTGTGTGTCAAATTCACAAGTCCAGTAATAAAGACAAACCAAATTACTACAGACCGATTTCTCTACTGTCAACTTTATCGAAGATTCTAGAAAAATTGGTGAATAAAAGAGTGTCGTGTTATTTTGAATGTAACAAATGCTGCATAGAAACAGTATGGTTTCAGGGCACATAAGTCAACCGAAGATGCAGTTCTGACACTCATTACAGCTCTGAAATCATATCTAGATAAAGGTGACAGGTGTATAGGAAATTTCTTGATCTTCAGAAGGCTTTTGAAACCGTTTCTATACCTATACTATTAACAAGCCTAGAAAACGAAGGTATCAGGGGAATGATTCTAGAGTGGTTCAACGATTACGTACAGGGCCCTATGTGAATGTGTGATTAGGTTTTGTATATGTGGGGAGGTGCTGGAAAAACCCTTCTAATCTCCGCAAAACGAGCCCAGCGCACAATTCTCAAAGTGCTTGTGTACCTACCTTTTTGACATCCAACCACCCTTCTATATGAAAAAGCCAATGTTCTGAAAGTAAGAAAAATGCATATTTACCAAATAATTATTATTTAAGCACCGTGCCTGTACAACAAATAAAATAAAATAATAAAACTAGGACATTTAATAACGACCAAACAAAAAAAGCAATTGTTACGTGGCTGAAATCTCTGGCTTATGACGAATCGGAAAATCTGTTAATAAATCCAAAGTAGTTACAGCTACAAGGACCGTGAGCGCGCACACATTTTTTATGTTGTTGCCTTGTTTTTTTTTCTTTACATTATTATTCATTGTTTTATATTTAAGTAGATGATTTTTATGTTCACATTACCGTCATTTTGTTAAGGGGAATACACTGGCTCCTGTAATACAGTTTTTTAATATCTCAGGAGCCTGGGATTCAAATAACTATAACACAAACATATGTCAATAAATATATTCATTCATTCATTCTACAAACGGATGAAGCCTGTGATCCTTCCAAACGTGCAAAAATAACATTTTTACATGTAAGTAAAAATGTCAATTAAGTCTATGCTATATTATAGTAGCTAGGTGCATATATATATTATGTATGAGAGTGACTTTTTTTGTCCTTTTTTTGAATATTTCTGTGAATACCTTTAAAGTTTGTGATTGGAACTAAGCCAGAGGTAAAAATCAAAAATTGAGTCTGACACGGAACATAAGTGATCAATTTTGTTACCATCTCCAAGCTCAAATTCTTGGCGGTTTTATAAAAATCGGCGAGTGTAGTTAGTGGTCTGACCCTTTGTCAAATTGTTTCTTCAGTGGAGGAACTAATTCGTTTCGTTTATTAAGATACATCCCAAATCACGTAACGATAATTCTAATATTTGTGAGCGAGCAATACTGACGTCCAAAAATGATCAAGCGGCTGCTAAAAACCAAAGCATTTTGGAAAAACTGAAAGGAACGAGGTGGAACACAAGTCTATAAATATAGTTCTGCATCGAACCGTTGCTAAAACCTGTCTGGTAGAGTTTCTTAACTCCCTTTCTGTATCCGGACTCTCCACACATTACATCACTCTGAAAGTGGGTGTTCTGAATATGTTGCTTCGGAACTTAACAGTTAACACCTCCATCTCTGTGTAACGGTACTTACCGGGCTATGGAGCTGGTGAAATAGGTTTCATACCACGCACTACTCCTCATTACCAACAATTTCACTTTCCAGTTCAAACGAATGCAATTTCGAGCTGGCGGCGCCGGTTTTAAATTGAGGACAATTTGTTTTACCCATGGACAAGTTTACGTTAGCTTGCTGCTCTGATAATTTATTTTAGGTTAACCAACAATTATTTACACAATACATTTACTATTTATCAACTGAATAACATTTGCTGGTGTAACAATTAACTGTAGGCTAACACCGCATGCACAAAAACGGTTGAAATTAATAATAATTATAATAAAACTATAGAAAATACCCAATTTGAGGTAGAATTATTAGTGTCATAAAACATATACAATTAAATCAAAATAAACATTAAACAAAGCAGTACAACACATTTATGATGTACAACAAAATAAATTAAATGAAAGAAATCACATAATTTGGGAATAAATATTTACTTAAGATTAAATTATATAACATAATCAGAAATTTGTTTATAATGGACGCATAAAACGTTTATAAATAAATTCCTTAATTTTTGTAATTTATTTAGAATAAAAATTGGCAAATCCCCTACCCAGGTTCTGGTTTATTTTAAATTCTATCTATGCTAAACAATCAGCTTAATTTCTAAACACGGTTTTCCCAGAATAAGATGTTTCACTTTATCCATGCTTATGTGATTCGTTACATCGTTATGTTTCATCAGCATTTAAAAACCAAAATGTGTCCTCAGTGTTCCTCTAGGGTACTTAGTAATTTTTCCTCCAACGAGTAGTTTAGATATGTTTTACTTCTGACATTTTAAATAAATTTTGGGGTGAGAAATTGTTGACTACATGACACAAAAATAATATATTGTTGTTAATATTTGCATACCGTAATAGGTGGAAGATAGAGAATCTTTGAATAAGTATAACACCCTTGTACCTACCCATTCTCGCAAATAAAGAAATTGATTGATTGATATTTTATTTAGACACAATATGTTTTGAACTGAATAGATCAGCTTCTTCTCATGTGCCAAGAAATGGATACTTACTGGCAAATTCCACGCGTACGAAGTCGCGGACACAAGATAGGATGTAATAAGGTAACATACTATTACTTACAACACATCCGGGTACTCGCGATTTTGATTTCAGATTAAGTAGATAAGTAAAGCTAACGTCTTTTTGCTCAAGGTTCACATTTGTCATTAATAATACCGTACTATTATCTTACCTGTGATAGTTTAATATGATGAAAAGATAATCTCACACTTCTAATAGCATTGTGGGCACTGCTTTACAATTCATTGTAAAAACTATTGGTAACTGTGACGAATACCGTCCATTAAATTTTCACTTATACAGAATACATTATCAAAGCGACGGTGACGCTGCACGCCCGCTTCGTATTTGGCATCGTCTTCTTCGCCTTAACAGTTTCTAAAACACTATATAAGAGAGAAGCACATCTTCAGATCATCTGTAAAACCGCACTCTGAGGCGACTAAACGCATGTGATTGTAAATCAATCACAAAAAAAAACAACGGTGTTTGACAAAGCTCTAAGTACTTCAAGCTGTATTGTGCGCATAGCCATGTACGATCCCGATCTTTATCAGCAAAGCAACGAAATTCCGAAAAGAGATGCACTTCTTTGTTTGAAAAAACAAGCACCTTCACTAAAATGGAAAATAAGCGATAATAGAATCATAGACTTAGGTTGCGGGGATGGCAGCGTCACCAACATTCTAAAGAAGTTTC
Source organism: Callimorpha dominula (assembly GCA_949752705.1). Lineage (NCBI taxonomy): Eukaryota > Metazoa > Arthropoda > Insecta > Lepidoptera > Erebidae > Callimorpha > Callimorpha dominula. The sequence goes on from OX456997.1 coordinate 16,515,882, forward strand.
TTCCCAGTGACTACAAGTTGCTTGGCTGTGATATAAGCGAGAACATGGTACTGTTCGCGTCCAACCATCACAGCAACGAGCAGACCTCGTTCACTGTACTGGACATTGCAGGTGACCTGCCAGAAGATTTAAAGGGAAATTTCGACCACGTGTTTTCCTTCTACGCTCTCAACTGGATCGCAGATCAAAAGTTAGTATTTATTTTTATTGATGTACTTATGGTTTATTGTATATTTATGGCGATTGCAGTTCTATATCTAGAGTGCAGGATCCAGGTTTTTTTTTGTCTCTTGTACTAATTTTCTTATCGGCAATTTCTCGATTTTATAACAAAGGACCTTCCTATCAGTTGCAAAGATTTTCATTTTCATGAAATTACTTGATTCACCAATTATGGCAGTTTGGCGTCCGAGCAGAAAACTTTTAAAAATAGATCAGTTCCTGAAAATAAAATTCACCATTTACAAATATCTGTTCCACCCTGCCGTAACCACAACAAAGTGATTAGTAGTTTATTTAAATGGTCCCTTACAGAAAATAAATAATAATTATATTGACTGCCACTACGGATTCGTAACTCCTACTTGAAACTGCACATGATGTTAGGAATTAGGTTCTCGGTCTACCTGATGAACTTACTGATGAACATTTGATTGGCAGAGGGATATATTTAAGAGTATAACAATTTTATCGTCGGCTAAGACTTGTATCCGGCCTGTATGACCTGTTGTTGATCTGTAACTGATTGGCAACACATCTTTGACTAATTTAATTTGATTCAATTCAGTATCCCATAAATAATGTTCCTAAATATAGACAAATCATTTGAGTACCCTTTTACCCTTTAGGCGTGCTTTCGAAAATATTTTTAACTTACTGGACCAAGACGGCGAGTGTTTCATGACTTTAGCAGCTTACCATCCATTTTACGACGTCTACCGCACTCTATCAAGAAATAGCAAATGGAGTATTTGGATGAAGGACGTTGAAAAACATATTTCACCGTACCATGACTCAAAGGTAATCTTTTCTACCTTCCTATGAAAACTTTGTTAATATAATTATTTGAACTCTCAATGAAAGCGTGTATCTACCGCTGTAAGAAGCAGCTTACCAGCATCGAAGCAGGGAGTTAAATACTTACTAATTTTATGAATGCGAAATTATCTCTGTCTGTCTGTCTGTTTGTCGCCCTTTCACGCCAAAACTACTGAACCGATTTAAATGAAATTTGGTACACAGATAGTCTATAGCCTGAGAAAGGACATAGGGTACTTTTTAATGCGAAAAAAGGGGTGTAAGGGGTTGAAAAGTGGGGATGAAAAGTTGTATAGAAGTATTGTCAATTAACCATTCTAAATAATTAAAAATTTTACCCAAAGACACTATTCCATGCGGACGAAGTCGCGGGCACAGCTAGTAAGGAATATGTCCATTTACTTCCCCTTTTAAAACCATGAAACCTGTTGCTGGTTTGGCTGGGCTGAAGCCTGTACATCAACCTATTCTAAGACCATTTTTCTAAAGCCAGACCGTTTCTAAGACTTCAGAATAAATCCATAAACAATAAACTTCAGCGAAAACTCATTCAGTCATTCAGCAGGGGTTTACCTACTATATAATTTTTCTAAATTTCTTGTCCGCATCAACAATTAATTAAACAGCATTACGAGCTGGACTGAATCGATATCGATATGTAGACTGTCTTCTACTCGAATATAATCTAAAGTTCAGGAACCCAGCCGTCCAACTAGAGTTTCTCAATTGTTTATCTCTCCGCGTGTTTCCCTCTGTCGCAAATCGGAACGAGGTCCGGTTCCACCTGTGTCAACTGAGTAAAGTAATAATAATAGGGTCTGATGCAGAAGGCGGTCCTTCTTGATACGGCACGTATTGTGAGGAGGTTTCTGTCTCTGGAACCCTAACCACCGGTAGCTTGGTCCCTGTACCCGATACCGGTGTGACACTATTTTTTATATTTTTAAATATATTTTAAAGTTATACTTCTTTTAACGCGTTAAGGAAAAATTATGAGAGTAAAGTTTTACGATTGCGCACGTACACCGTCACGAAAAACCGATACCCTGAAGTTAGCTAGTCAACATTTTAGTTTTTCAAAAAAAGTTACCAACTTCACGATATTAATTCAAGTGTTTCAAAACCTACAACACGTATTTTGTATCAGTCCGTATAAAATATATATAAATATACATAAATATATATTTTTCAAATAATATATCGCAGTGACTGACATTTATTAACAATTTATTGATTTAATGATAATTTATTGTGATTATAAGTGATATAAATGGTTTTTACATATTACTTTGAGTACGTTTGTAGAATTTGAGGTTAGTTGACAGTAAGTATCGTTTATTATGATATTTATATAAACTTTATTTAACTAGCGCCAAAGAAGTATAACTTCTTACGTCCGTACATAAGTACACACACACTTTTTTTATATGAAATAATGTATTTAAAAATTTAATTTATACGTTTTATAGATGTGTATAAAGAGAATAATAATAATATAATCGCTTTAACTTAAACTTAAATAATAACTCCACACATCTAACACACAGCCTTCCAAACTAGGCAGAGCCTGTACTATGGTAATCAGACTGCTGATAAACATACTTATATATTTCTAAATACATACATATTATAGATAAATTACACCCAGACACAGAACAAATGATCATGCTTATCACCCAATTATTTGTCCTGGGTGGCAATCCAAGCCACGGCCTCTGGCTCAGTAGTCAGGGTCACTAACCACTAGACCAACAGGCCAGTCAGAAGTATAAAACCGAATGACTATAAAAAAACGCGTTGTGAATAAAATTTATAATTTGACATTATTTACAGATAAGATAAATTTCAATTTTAAACCATTAATATTTTTCGATGTCATTAAACCATAATTTGCGTTTCTTACTAGAGTTATAAACAAATAATAATATAAGTACACAAATAATTTAAATAGTACGACAGTTCATACCATAAACTTAGTATTTACGCTAGTATACTAAGTTTATGGTTCATAATTAAACATGATGACTTGATGACATATGAAATGAGATGATAATGAATATATTCCATACTAGTAGTTCCCGCGCGGCTTTGCTCACGTGTAGATATTTATATATTTTACGCGGAACCCTAATTCTTTTTCCAAAAGAAAAATAGCCCGAGTTACTCCTTATAACACCAGCTATCTGCCAGTGAAAGTCCCGTGGAAATCGATCCAAACGTTCCGGAGATTAGTCGGAACAAACAGACATACAGAATTACAGACCGACAGAAAAAAAAATTAAAAACTGACTTTTAGGCACAGGAATCGTGCAAATTTATAACAGTATAAGCTTAAAAAAAATATTATATTGACATTACAAACAGACTGACAGAACTTTAATTTTATTCATTTTGTATTGATCATTATAAGTATTGCAAGGATGGTCTGGTAAGTAAAATATTTTACCAGTTTAAGTATGAACATTATAAGAGTTTTTCAGGCACCAGACATAGAAATTTTGAAACTGATGGAAAACATTGGATTTGTAAACGTCAACGTGGAGTGCAAGGATATGGTCTTTGTGTACGATGATGAAGAAATTATGAGAAGTAAGTATCTAATTTGCTTAAAATATGTTTTTTATGTTGCGATAGTGACCAGTTTGATATTTAGAGATTTTACCCCTGCGTTTCCAACCTTATCTACTTTCTAAACTCTGGTGAAGTTAGAACCACGCAACTAAAACAACAACAAAATTTTTTTTTGTAAGATAAAGTATTTCAATGTAGTTATTTACACATTTTTAAGAAATCATCCTACTAATATTATAAACGTGGAAGTTTGTGAGGATGTATGGATGTATGGATGTTTGTTACTCTTTTACGCAAAAACTACTGAATGGATTTTAATGAAACTTTACAATAATATAGCTTATATATCAGAATAACACATAGGCTATAATTTATGAAGATATTGTGTTTATTGGCCAACATATAACGATAAGTGTAAAGTAAGTCGGAAAAAAATCTATCATCTGCGAGCTATTCTGGCGTGCGGTGGGAAAACTGTAAGAGTTACACGAATATAATATACCGTAGGATTGTTTCTCCTAAATAGTTCTACAAAAAAGTCCGCAACAGTATATGTATGTAGTATGTAGTGTAAGCTATTATTACCAAAATAGTGCACCATAAAAACAATAAAATTTTATTTTTTATTTCCAATTCACATTTAGCAGTAACAAATTGACTTTTATGAAAATAAATACTTTCATCGCTTCTGATATTCAAAGTAAATTTGGTCAAATATTTTAAAAGTTACGTCTATAATATAAAACTGCGGGCGAGGGGGGAGGGGGAAACATCGCTCACCGCTGCGTGGGGTGAGCCACTCGAACGCGGGCAGACGCGTGAGGGCAGACGTTGTTGACGGTTGTGTCCAGTGTGTCCGTAATGGGAATTTTCAAGACACTAGCGATTTGTTAAAAGGCTCTGTATACAAACATTTATATAATATACTAGCAACCCGACTCTGCTTCGCACGGGTACAAATTATACACTTAACCTTCCTCATCAATCACTCTATATATTAGTGAAAACCGCATGAAAATCCGTTCAGTAGTTTTTCATTTTATCGCGAACAGACAGACAGACGCGGCGGGAGACTTTGTTATATAATATTATGTATTGAAGTTTGTGGGGATGTATGGATATTTGTTACTCTTTCGCGCAAAAACTACTGAACCGATTGCGATGATATTTCGTATGTAGATAGCTGGAGACTTGGATTAACACATAGGCTACTTTTTATTCCGATATTCCCATAGCATCTGAGTTAACGGGTGAAACCGCAGGGCACAGCTAGTATTTAAATATAATCGATAGAAGTAAGTTGTTTTGTGATAAATGTATAGGTAACAAAAACGAGTAGACTGAAAGATCTGCCAACTATTGGTGATGCACTAATAAATACCAATCAAAGATAAATCGATGTCAAGACAAAGTGGACAGATGACCTTATAAAGATCGCAGGTCAACGATGGATGCAGGCCTCTACCATGCGGTCTTCTTATAAGTCATTGAAGGAGGCCTATGGCTGAAATGGTGATGATTATGATGATGAAAGATAAATCAGCCTACTTTGCAAATGCGAAAGATAAAATGTTGAAAGGGGAATTTCAAGTCTTTTAACATTTAAGTAAATATTTAGCTTTATATTTAGAATTAGACCAAGTGCATAGTGGCAAAGGTTGAATTCATACTGAAAACAAAGTCTAGGAAAATATATTTTTTTTAGTAACGGTAACAAGTAGATTTTTGTGTCTCCTCATCTAGTTCATGACGAAACAACGTAGTACATTTGTCAAGCTTATTGCCGGGAGGATGAATTACTCACAACAAGGCAAATGACCCTGCCGCAGCTAATGACTACACCATCCAATACATTATTTACTTGTAGAAGAACAAAACCTTCTTCTTAGTCTAAATCTTGACAACTAATACGCATACATCTTATACGTAGTGATTATGGTCAGAACGATAAAAAAGGTTATATGTGTCAAATGTGCATGTTTTTGATTTGTTTAAATCTTTCAGAACACACGACAGCAATCAACCCGTTCAATATTCCTAAGGATACGTTTGACAGCTTCATCGATGACTATATTAAAGCATTGAAAGATGTTGAAAGGAACCATAAAGGGAACACTTACATTTCCTCTAAAGATGTTACGCTGTATTACAAATTACTAATAGTATATGGCCGCAAACAATAAACTATATTTTACTGGTTGAAGAGTGTGTTATTACTGTTATAGTTACAATAGTACAGTAAAAAGGCAAAATTTAGCACTAAGGTATGTCTTGTCGTCACAATTGACTGCACGGACGGCGCAATGGTTTAAGTGGTCACCTCGCCACTACGCCGCGCCGAGTGTTGTGGGTTCAAATCCCACACGGGACAATTTTGTTTGATCCACAGATAGTTGTCCCGAGTCTGGGTGTTTTTTGTGTCCGTTGTTTGAATGTTTGTGAAGCCCCCGCGACACAGGAATATTCCTACTGCGGGAGTTGTCTTTTTAAAAAAATAAAAATGTTAAGAGACAAAAGGCTAGCACAACGGCGGAAAAAACATTTAAAGCTCAGTTTTGCAATTGTTATTCGGTAATCAAACGATGTTTCATTGACTCTAAGGGCGTGTATTATATACCTTCCACGTCATTAAGCAGTTTTTTGCTAAAATTAACAGCAAAAGTTGCGACAATTCAATAACTTACTTATCAAACGGCCGTTTTCATTAACCTATCTATCTGTAATTCAACCTACAAAAGATAGACAAATCTATCCTTTGGCCCTTACTTGTTTTCTATATCCTACTGCGGTATAGCATGTTCTATCGAAGTTGTCAATCTATCGTCGAAAGGACAGGTAGCCTACTAGAGATAGGAACCCCCATACAAATGGTTCTTACTTTAATTTCAATATAAAATTTAAGTTACTTTTGGATAGACGGAGCTAACTCAAGTAACATCATTTGCTGACCTGTCAACATCGGCAGTTTTGACAAGGATAACATTTTAAAAATGAATAGTTGAATTAGGAAAAATGTACTAATAATATAATACAACAGAACATTGTAGTTGGAATTATTTAATTATAATTGTGATGAAATTAAATGACGTGACATGATGCATAGTAATGCAGACAGATTTACACCGAGTCTGCTGTAAACCAGTTAAATAAATAATTTAGTACTAACTTATATTACAGATTTAGTGTAATACTAATTTAAAAAGTAAATTCGTTTTAACAGAATACGTGCTACTAATAACTGATCCTATTTCTGTCAATTAGATGTATATTAAGTTTTATTTTTATTCGAATCAAAAATACGAAGAAATAAAATCATTTGTTAACAAGACTGTTCTTTCTCACACACATAACTAGATCAGTTTTAAGGGTGATTATTGTTAAGTGGTTAACAAAAATCGAGATGTTTCAAGAGGCGTGGATAGACGAGAGGAAAGGCGCTACCCTTCGTTGGATAAAGATAGATAGCACTTATTATGATTATGAAACGCAGACTATCCTTTCTGTTTTTATCTATTCTATTTCTATCGGTAACTACAGCTTAACTACGGCCGTTATATATATATATATATATATATATATATATGTTAAGAACATGTTCAATGACTAGCTTCACATATTGTTTTTTTTTTTAATTTCTTTCATTTATGATATTTGAGATATTGATTGATGGATCGTTAAGAATGTCTGAATATCCGCGGATACAGATACGAATACGGATTATTTGTGTGTCGATCCGCGAATACGGATATGGATGGACCTCATTTGTTTAAGTCAGTTGGTGTGATCTTGTAACTACAGTTGATGTTAAAGGTTTATAGTAGGGGAGCTCACTAAGGGATTTCGGAATTTACTCACAGACGACAATTTACTGACAGACGGCAGATTAATATAAGGAGGGATACCTTGCACCCTAGTAAGTACCTCCACCATATTATATAAGCCCTCTATCTACAGCCGGGCGTTTAGGGCAGCCAACCAGAATAGTAAAAAAAATCGATCATTTGACATACTCGAGTGCATCAGATTAAGATAAGGTGGGTTAATTACATGCTGAAAAGTGTGCATTTTAATAATCTGACGATATGAGCGTGACGCAAGAGAGTGGGTGGGTTACAAACGTGCAAAAAATAAAAACGTCACTTTGACATTCTCGAGCGTGGTCGAATTTTTTTTATATTATTTATTTTCAAGAATAACAGGAAACATATAATCTGCCGATTTCCACAAGGTTTTTTTTATGGTATATGGGGCAAACGAGCGGACGGGTCACCTGACTAAAATGACTACCGGCACCTGGGTAAATGACGACCGCCACCCAATGGCACCTGCAACTCAAGAGTCATAAATGCGTTGCTGGCCTTTAAGTTAGTAGGGGAAGAGTGGAAGAGGGGGAGATGGAAGGGGGAGGGAAGGGTTGGGGCCTCCGATCACCTCACTCACTGCAAGCAACCTGTTGACGCTGTCCCCACCAGTGAACTTTTTCTTTCTACCATCTAATCTTCAAAATCCAATAGGTCCCATTGATGCTCGAGTCAATACCCATTTAGCATCGTGGGCAATAGTAAGGACTATTAGTAACATGACATGACCTGCAATGCGCTAGTTTTTTTAAATTCATTATTTAAATATGCATCTCACAAAGCTTTGTGGTATGATCACATTATAAAGATACATAGTTTAATGCACAATGCCTGGTTTTGTTGAAATAATTAAATAAGTTTGCAAAGTTTTTTTTTAATTTAAAACAAAATAAACATAACCAACATTTATATAGATTTTTTTAAATCTGTGAGGTTATAAAATGTAAGTTTTATTGCATATGCAAGATCGAATACTAATTTCACAAGATTTTATTTGGCTTAATACATCCGTTCTTACTTTGTTTATTGTTTCACGCAAAGTGTATCATATTAAGGGACACCTGGTTCTTTTTTTTTAATTTTTTCAAGCCATAATAATTATAACAAATTTATAATAGGTCTGAAAAAGATCCAAAAAGATACTTGTAGATAATTATACAAAGTTAGCATGTATTTATTTCCGTTGTTAAACATACTACTGCATATTATTAAACAATTTGAAAGGTGTCGTTATAGCGTCCACTTGATGGTAAGCAGTTCACCGAGGACGAAAAATCTAACTAAACAAACCTGAGCTCTAGTTATCTAAAACCTAAAATACCTACAACGCCTCCACGCATTGCGATACTACGTGATCTGATGAAAGCAGTTTTAATGAGTCATTAAATTGACGATAATGGTTCATTAATGTAAGCTGTTAGACTGGTCATTAAATTGACAAAACAGTTGACTGGTCATTAAATTGACAAAACAGTTGGACTGGTCATTGCATTGACAAATAGTTGGAATAGTGATCTAGCAGAGAGATGACGCGCAGAGAGAGGGAGAAAGAGAAGAGGTTCATGAATGATCCAAATGGATATCCCCTATTGACCCAAATTTAAAAAATTACGTAATGACAACAGTGATCGGATTTGTGTCGATATAGGATGCGCTTATTTATGGAACGTGTTTCATCAGGTAGAATAATATTCGGATACCTTACACAATACAGCCGGCAATGTTTAATGATTGGGATTAAAGGTTGCGCTTTTATGCACAACAACAACACAAGTCATCGCCGGCGCAACTCTTGCTGAGTTAGGGGCAGTCTTGATAACGAACCATTAATTATCATCTATGTCGAACCCTTGCACTCTTACATAAAAAGGCTACCTACCTTAACTATTTTACACTTTCCCCTTAACTTGTACAGCTAGAATGAGAAAGGTGTTCTAGCTTTAGTTTGTTGCGCAGCTCATTTTAATTACTTCTTTGTAGGGAAAGGATAAATAAATGGTAGTTGACTTTCACACCAAAACAATTATCTTTGTTAAATACCAAAACAGTATGATATGATATGATATGTAAACACTCGTAATAAACAACGTTTGACGTCATACTTTGCTATCTTCAAATCATTGACTTTTTATTTTAAGTTTAACAATACAGTAATTAAAACTGATTTAAAATATATATGTACGGACTATTTAGATGCATGCGTCATAGAATTCCTCCGCATCGTCGCCTACTGGCAGTATTCCCAGAAGGTTTTGCCACGTTGAATGGCAATGCTTATTCTCTGTGCAAGAAAAAGGCCCCCCTTCTGGACAAGATAAGTGTCGTTCAGTAGCTTAGCTATTTCCTTATAAACGGAACGAGCACTCGGACCCCATGGCCTTAGCGTTTCTAACCCAAACGGCTCAAAAACATAGTTACCAATTGAATTATTATATTCACGCCGTTCTAGGCTGATGCGGCAACAGCGCCAGAACAACCAGCTGTACTTGCAAGATGTGATGGCGCGACGGTTTGGCTTCCATGGCAGTAACGACATACCATCTGGTCTCTTTCCATCGTCTCGTACAGACCATTGGGTCCACGTACGGCTGGCACGCCGGCGGTAACAAGAGCACGGCGGATTATGTTGTAACGTGAAGGGTGGCCTCGTGGTTTACACGTGGTCCCCCGAAGGTAAATTTAAGTGAGGAGAGGAATTAGACACGTTTAACCACTTTCACTTCCACTTCAGCTTGTAGAAAAGCTATGTAACAGAAATGGATATTATATAGGTTAGGCTCAGGTCGTGAAGGTCTTGCAGAGGCTTTGGATGTCACTCCGGCGCAGGTAGGGGAAGGACACTTAGCTTCGTCGTAGTTTGGAGTGGAAGAGGGGCGCACCTTGTCGTCTGCTCTTTTTATTAAGCGCGAGGGGTGCGGGGTTTCGAAGTAGTGCTGTCTAGAAAACCTCCACGTGGTGCACCCTGGAAACGTTGGCGATGACGCTTCGTTTTCCTCCTCCGTTTTTGAGGAGGGCGTCATCGCCAACGGCTAATATTCTAGTAAGGAGAGGAGGCCATTTTCTTCGGCCACTCGGTCGAGGCTTGGTCCAACAGAGCGGGCGTTTCTGCCGATACCTCTGTTGGCTCTTCGCTCTTCGGAGCTATGAGGATGAAAACCTCGGTAAAAAATCACGAAGGAGGGACCCTTCCTTGGGTCGGAGTTTCTCCGCTGTTCTCAGTGGAGAAGGAGGACGGGCTCGGCGTGCACTCACACTGCCACCGAGCAGGCATGGGAAGATTTAGTTTCCTTGCCACCGTCGGCATATCGTAATCCCGAAAGGAGTCGTGGTCATGTCTCGCGACTCCAATCGGAGACGAGGGTCTTGGCTTAGCCGCCCGGACTGCGAGGAAGAAAACCTCTCTAAAAAATCACCCCGAATCCCGTGTTCTGGTGCGTCACCAGGGGATGCATGGCTGATGGGTAGTTCAGTCGTAAGCGCACTCCAAGCCGGGGCACCTGCGGACCCCTCGGTTGGGCAAAAACCTTCGCTTGCCCGGGTATTGGGGGATCTCTGCCCGGGTCGACCTTCATTTCTCCCCCTCTCGTGGGATTAATATGGAAAATTCTAAAACATTTATAAATAAAAGTAACGAAGAAAAAAAGAAGGAGAAAAGTGTATTGATGGAGAAAAGTAAGAAGGCGGAGAGTAAGAAGACGGACGACACTTCGAACGATGAGGAGTTTTAAATCGAGACGCCTATCTCGGAGGAGCTCCCAGAAGTCAATTTGACTTTTGGGAGCAGAAGAGTTTCGGAACGTCTACGTTCCAAGGCCGGACTATCCACAGGAGCAGATAACCGAAGTTCTGAGGCTGTGGATATGGAGGTTGAGCTCCGAGACCTCGAGAGCCGAAAACGAGGTCACTCATCGGACGAGGACTATGAACCGTCCAGAGACATGCTCCCTCCCAAAGTAGCAAGTAACCAAAGAGGGCGGTCGAGGTCGCGTACGCCGATCCCTGCTCCAGCTGGTTCTGTGTTTACAAGGTCGGCATCATATGCGCGAGCTCGCGCGGAGGGCGAAATTGTTGCGGAGGAGGAGATCGCGGATCTTCTTGTCAAGATCCGTGCACCGGTGGAAGGGGGTTCTGTCCCTCAAACACCGGTGACGTTGAGGGAGAGGACGAGTGCGGCGGTGGCTATCATTAAAAAAGTGGCTACCAAGTCCACAAACCTTAAGGGTTCCTCTGTTAGGGCCCTTCAGGACTCCTCCTCCACCATCTCTGGGGTCGTTGAGACCCTGATTGGGGACGTGGCGCGCCTCCAGGCCGCGAATGATCAGCTCACGGCGCGGGTTGCCGAGCTTGGCGCTCAATTCGCCGAATTTCAGGCGCAGGCGAATTGCCCTGAGCAGCCGAGCCCTGTTACCCAGCAACCTGCCCCCTGCCTTTCCCCCGTTCCAGATGCCCAGCAACCTGACCTCTCTCCCACCCCCGTTCCGGATGCCCACTTGCGTCACATTATAGACGCAGTGTGGCGCATGATGGACGGGCGCCTTGCGGGCCTCGAGGCAAGGCTGCCTCCAGCCCCCATCGTTCGGCCGCCACTCGCAGCAGATAAGAAGAAGGCCGCGTCAGTCCCGACGCCACTTCCCGTTGCTGGTGGACGCGTCACTGTCTCATATGCAGTGGCGGCGTCGACACCGGCACCTGCAGCCGCTCCAAAGGCTGGGCGAACGGCTAACGCTGCGACGAAGGCGGCCGCACCGGGGACTGGGCGACCAGCTAAGGCCGCGACAAAGGCGGCGACGGGATTCCCTCCACTCCCCGCTCCAGCACCTAAAGGAGCAAATGCGTCTCATGGTCCTTCTGGTGCTGAGCCTGCACCTGGACCCTCCACGTCTGCCCCCTCAAACGAGGGTTGGCAGACAGTTAAAGGAGGCAAAAGCCGCAGGAAGAGGAAAACGGCGAACAAAAAAGCCACCTCGTCACAGGAGCTGACAGGAGCGACGCAAACAAAGAAGGCGGATAAGACTCGGCGGCTCCGGCCACCGAAAACGGCAGCCGTAGTTGTAACAGTGCTGCCGGAGGCGGAAAAAAGCGGTCATTCCTACGCTGCCGTCTTCAAAAAGGCTCGAGACCACCTTTCCTCCGAATTCGGGAGCGTAGGTGCTCGACTACGCCTCGCCCAGATGGGGGCTCGAGTTCTCGAGTTCCCCGGGGCTGAGGGTGCGAAGACGGCAGACATCTTCGCAGAGAAGCTGCGGGGAATCTTTGCAGCGACGGATGGGATACGGATCGCCAGGCCCACAAAGTGCGCCGAGCTGCGCATATCGGGCCTGGACGATTCCGTAACGGTCGACGACGTCCGGGGGGCAATCCTGCAGAAGACGGGTTGCACCTCGGAAAACATTAGGATCGGCACCATCCGCCCCGGACAAGGAGGACTTGGCACGGTGTGGGTCAGCTGTCCTGTGGCAGCCGCTAAGATGTTAGGCGATGCCGGGAGGATCCTCGTCGGTTTTGTGAACGCCAGAGTTACTATTCTGGTGGCAAGACCGATGAGGTGCTTCAAATGTTTGGCGTCAGGACACACCCGCATCAAGTGCGTAAGTTGTTTTGACTGCAGCGAACTTTGTTTCCGCTGCGGTCGACCGGGGCACAAGGCGGCGGAATGCTCCGCCGCCCCTCACTGCCCAGCGTGTGCGGCGGGTAATTTGCCCGCTAATCACCAGATGGGGCATGGGAGCTGCAAGCCTCCCCGCGTTTCTCAGATGACATCGGAGGCTAGCCAGTCGACCCAGGCTGCCTCCGACGTCATTTCTGCGTCGTTATCGTCGCCCATGGAGGGGGTTGTAGAGACGGTTCATTAATGGACCAAGTCTCCAACCTCCTTGTCCAGACGAACCTGAACCACTCTGCCGGTGCGCAGGACCTTTTCCTGCAAACCATGGCGGAGTGGTCGATAGGTGTGGCCGTAGCCGCGGAGCCCTATTACGTTCCTCCCCGTCCAAATTGGATGGTTGACCGGGACGGCTCCGTGGCAGTCATCGGCTCTACGGCGGCTCATTCCACACCCTTGTCGCTGAGAGACAAGGGTACAGGATATGTTGCTGCCGAGTGGGGGGGGATCACCATATACGGTGTCTACTTCTCCCCCAACCGGAGTCTAAGCGATTTCGAGGTTTTCCTCAATAATTTGGAGACCTCGATGCGGCGACTAGCGTCTGGGCACGTCCTAGTGCTGGGGGACTTCAACGCAAAGTCCGTTGCGTGGGGTTCCCCCAGGACGGACGCACGGGGCGATGCCGTGGAGGAGTGGGCGGCATCGGTGGGCCTCTGTCTCCTAAACAGAGGCTCCACCAACACGTGCGTGCGACAGCAGGGGGGGTCGATAGTGGACCTTTCGTTCGCTACCCCTGCTCTCGCCGCACGAGTAAGGAACTGGCGTGTCCTGGAAGAGGTTGAGACGCTCTCGGATCACCTCTATATCCGATTCGAGCTCTCCCGGATCCAGGACCCCAGAAGGGGTCACACGGCGCGGCGTTCTTCCCGCTTCCCGCGGTGGGCTGTTACAAAAGTGGATAGGGACCTACTGGAGGAGGCAGCCATTATTTACGCTTGGCTGTCTCCGCGGCCTCAGACTGAGGAGGCAGACATGGGGGCGGGCCGCTTTCACGATGCGATTACGCAGATTTGCGATGCGGCCATGCCCCGCATCCGAAGTCGTCGGCCTCCAAGGAAGGAGGTCTACTGGTGGTCCCAGGAGTTGGCGGACCTCCGTGCGGCCTGTACTCGTGCCCGGAGGTCCTACACTCGCAGCCGGCGGCGTCGCCGCGAAGAGGGGGAGGAGGACCAGCTTCATGAGGAGTACCGAGAGGCGCGGAAAACTCTGAAGCTGGCCATTAGCCGCGCCAAAGAGGAAAAAAGAAAGGAGATGCTGGAGGGTCTCAATGGTGACCCCTGGGGACGCCCATATCGTGCGGTGCAACAAAAGCTCCGCGCGTCGGGCCCCCCCCTTACGGAGACTCTCCAGCCCAGCTTCCTGCGGGAAGTGGTTGAGGGCCTTTTCCCGCAACGGGTGGAGCACGTACCCCCGTCGATGGCCCCCTTGGCCGGAGACGACGGGGAGAACGAGGAGGATGGTGCTCTGCCCGTCACGGAGGCGGAGGTAGGGGCGGTTGTTCTACGGATCCGTTCCAAGAACACCGCCCCCGGGCCAGACGGGATCCCTGCCCGAGTGTTGGCCCTCGCCCTCGACCACATGTCCGACCGCCTCAGGGAAGTGTTCGACGCTTGCTTTGCGTCCGGGCGCTTCCCTGACTGCTGGAAGAGCGGGAAGCTGGTCCTTTTAAGGAAGCCGGGACGGCCTACCGACTCGGTCGCGGCCTACAGGCCCATCGTGTTGCTGGACGAGGCGGGTAAATTGTTTGAGAGGGTCCTCTCTGCCCGCATCGTCCGGCACCTTGGCAAGGTCGGCCCCGATTTGTCGGACGCCCAATTCGGTTTTCGAGCGGGGCGTTCGACGGTCGGCGCTGTGTTGCGCCTGAGGGCCGTGACCGAAGAGGTAGTGAGCTGTGGCGGCGTGTTGTTGGCGGTGTCGTTGGACATCGCCAACGCATTCAATAGTCTGCCATTCAGCTGCATCAGGGAAGCACTCCACTATCACGGAGTGTCAGGGCACCTGAGGCGGCTAGTGGCAGACTATCTAGAGGAGCGTACCGTCATGTACGAGGACCGAGATGGAGTTTTGAGTCGTCGGCCCATGTCGTGCGGTGTTCCGCAGGGTTCTGTCCTTGGACCACTCCTGTGGAACATGGGGTACGACTGGGCCCTCCGAGGCGACTTCCCCCCCGGGCTCGGCGTAATTTGTTACGCCGATGACACGTTGGTCACAGCCCGGGGGGCGAACTTTCAGGAGGCGGCGCGCCTGGCCACCAGGGGAGTCTCTCTGGTGGTCGGGCGCATAGAGGCGCTGGGTTTGCGGGTGGCCCTGGATAAGACGGAGGCCCTATTATTTCATGGGCCCTGTCGTGGTCCACCCCCTGGCGCCTCTATTGAGGTCAACTCGGTCCTCGTACCGGTTCAGGCTCACATCAAGTATCTGGGCCTGATCCTTGACGGAAGGTGGCGCTTCGACGAGCACTTCCTGCAGCTTGCTCCAAAGCTGGTCGGCGCTGCGTCCGCCCTTGGGCGACTCTTGCCCAATTTGGGTGGGCCCAGCGTCGCTACGAGACGGCTGTACACGGGGGTTGTCCGGTCAATGGCACTTTACGGTGCACCGGTGTGGGCGGAGGCTCTGACCGCCCAGAATAGGGCGGGCCTCTGGCGCCCTCAGAGGGTTATGGCGGTTAGAGCCATACGCGGCTACCGCACCGTGTCGACGGAGGCGGCGTGCGCGTTGGCCGGAACTCCCCCGTGGGATTTGGAGGCGGAAGTGCTCGCCGAAGTTTATCGGCGGACGACTGAGTTCCGGGCGGGAAGCGGCAGTCGGCCCCCGCCCGAAGAGGTACGCGAGTGGTGTGAGGCCGCTCGCCGAGCCACGATGGCTCGTTGGTCGTCCCGGCTGGGGGCTCCACGTGCTGGCTTTGCCGCCGTGGAGGCGCTCCAGCCGGTCATCGTCGAGTGGGCAGGGCGGCAGCACGGGACCCTATCCTTCCGACTGACGCAGGTTCTTTCCGGGCACGGCTGCTTCGGGAAGTACCTGCACTCGGTCGCTAGGAGGGAATTGAGTCCCGCCTGTCACCACTGCGACTGCAGTGAGGACTCGGCTCAGCACACGCTGGCGGTTTGCCCCAGTTGGGCGGCGCAGCGTCGGGCCCTCACTGCAGTCATCGGAGTGGATCTGTCGCTACCGGCTGTCATACGCTCCATGGCCGGTAGCGACAGGAATTTTACCGCGGTCGCTACCTTCTGTGAGGAAGTCATCTCGCAGAAGGAGGCGGCGGAAAGGGTCCGGGAGGACGACCTCCACTCGGACTTAATTCGCCGCCGGCGAACCGGGCGGCGGAGGCGCGCTTACCAGCGCCTCATGCCGCCCTGAGTGTGGCCGCGGGTGGACGGGACGGGTTTTTCCCCTCCACCATAGTGGCCCCCCGTGAGGAGGCGGCGTCCGCGTGTGCCTGGACGTCGCCTAATTAAGAGGTTCTTCACCCGAAGGTGGTGCCCGCGCTTTTGCGGGCAGACGCTAGGGGGGGTCCGGATGTCTTAATAAAAGCTGTTCCCGGATCCCTCCTACTTAAGGCGCAGTACGGCACACCGTGTGGTTTTAGTCGGTTCGATTCCGACACACCGCCCCACCGAAAACCCCGGTGGGGTGACGGCCCGAGGGGGTTTCCACACGCACAAAAAAAAAAAAAAAAAAAAAGGGACGCGTACTATCCGGATGTCTTAGTACAAGCTGTTCCCGGATCCCTCCTATTTAAGGCGCAGTACGGCACACCGTGTGGTTTTAGTCGGTTAGATTCCGACACACCGCCCCACCGGAAAAATTCTCTTCTGGCTCCCCCGGGGTATCCCAGACGGCGGCTCCTCTGGTACCCTGGGAACGTTTTAGGAAAGGTGACAGAAATCTGCTACATACACATATATTATGTCCTTAAAGTTTAGGAGTGTATATGCCCCCTGTAGCCTTTCATACATTATCCATTCAAGGGTGCCCTAAAAGAAAAACTATCATACATCACATTCATAAAGTCTTTACACTTGTAGTAGTGCTCAAACCAATATTCAAAACATCGATCCCGCTTTGATGCGGAAATCCAGTCAGGCTGTATATAGTAGAGATTAAGCATGGTTAAATATGTGTCACTTTTTGAAACGAAAATTATAATTTTGTAAAATAAAGTTAGAATATAATTGCAAACAAAATTGCTCGATGTTAAAGAGTCAAACGATTGAGCGGTTAACTACCGATAACGGGTTTCGAATGAGTAATAGGTACATTCCATTACCAGTGAACATTTGCCGGACGATAAAGAAACGCAGTCTTGGACCATAAAACCTGTATACTTGACTTGACCGTGACCTTTTTAACCACTGAGCCATGGGGTAAAAAAATATATTTTAGATTTCAATTAGGAATTCATAAAGCAGTATTTGTAGTAACTTTTGTATACGTATGTAAGCAGTAATTTCAAGTTTAAGATAATAAATCATGAGTTAGATGATAAGTTAGTTCTGTTTCATAAAAAAAATATGAAATTAAGTAAATTAGTGAATGTATCTAAATTACTTTTTATGTTCCTCCCACTCTCGGTTGGTCACAAAATCTAGCTTTTTGGACATCATGTAAATGATTAGTGTGTCCCAGTGTTCAGTAGACTGCCTGGGAATTGCAAGTGCGCTTAAATTTTTATTTGTTATATCAATCATGTTCCTTAGTGACCTGCAAGACTCCTTATCAGTTTTATCAAAATTAAACAACGATTGAACATAAGTGTTAATAAGTAAGCGTTCATTATTAAAACAATCAAGTAATAATTGCCAAGCTATTGTATAATTGTAGGCTTTAAAGTCGACGCTTTATATCACTAAAGATGCGCTACCTGTGAAGGCCGCGCAGAGATAATGATATGTGTTTATGTCCTGTATACTATTATTTGTGTGCATTAAAGAAATATACGTATCTCGGTATTCGAGCCAATGCTGATAGTCCCCATTGAAGTGACCTTATAAAACGTTTCCATGAGGCTAAGACGGCATTGCAATTCGGAAGATTGAAAAGAATCCATGCCAGTTTTTTTAATTACTAAAATAAGTAAGCTTAGCTTTAAAGCTGCCACGCCTTTTAACAAGCTCTCTCAATTTTGCGTCAGGCATAATTAAATATATTTTTATGAATTGATCAGTCTAAAATGCAAATAAGGCGAAAGAAACAACAAATAATGTTACAAAAGCAACGTCTACATGAATAGACAGCTGGCGAAGCAAGCGGTAAACAACATCTGATGGCTGTAACGACGCGCAAAACATGTTTACTCAATAGAAAAATGCACACGCTAATGAATAGAAACATTGAATGCAGTAAGCAAACAAAGTGAGTAATGATGACTAATAAATATCAATGAAAATATGCACAGGTGTATGGCATTGATGAATAGGCTATTTGTACGAAGACTACGATATGAAGATATCAATAATCCAAGTTGTACTACTACTTTAAAATTGCCGGTAAGAAAATAAGAATAAGACAGGGATTAAAGGATATGGAATAGACTCAATTAACTTCCTCTACGTTGACTGTCTTCCTATTTAGGTGCCCTCTAAGTGCCTCTAAGCCCGTCGCGCACGATGCGAGCGCGCAGGCTGGCGGACGAGCAGTCATCAGCTAAAATGTTTTTATAGGCAAAGATGCGTTGCCCGCATTCTATATAGGCAACAATAAAATAAGGTAATTGCCCGGCTTTTACTTAGTCGCGTTCTCCCCAGCATCGCGGCAAGACGTAACTTTAAAATGTACCCAAAACATTGAATCTATCGTGGAAAACATCCCTTCATGTGTATACAAAGGATGCACGAATTATACAGCTACTATTAACACAAAGAATGTTTCATTTCAGGCATAAGTAAATACTTTATTGTATTTATTAAAACAGATAAGGTTTCGATTTAATGGTGGCTCGCGCCGTTTTAGAGGAAGATGAGGTAATAGGCAATCGGACAAATTATATTCGTTAAGTGTTAAGTGGAACATCGTGCATTTATAAAAGTAATAAAAATTAAAATTAAATAATAAAATAATAAACAATGTTTAAATTCCTGTAATTTTAGATTTCCACATTAACATTACATCTTAGGGTCCGCTAAGTCATGTATAGGTAAACATACAGATACTACTAAAGTACGTTGCTTTGGCAATAACAATAGTTTAAGCGTGGTTGGCGTAATGAACTACAGTATTTGATTATATACTTGTCTAGATGTCAAACTCGGCCTTATAGTCCAGCGAATGACGGTAAAAATAAGAAACAACCTCCCAATTTTTTTAAGCAAGATGGATTTTCTTAAAATTTGGAATTAAGCTCTACTTACCTTCTTCTTCAAAATCTACCCTATGCCGATGTGTGCTAATGACTCTTAGGGGTGAAAACTACTAGGGGTAGTTAGTTGACAAAAAATTATAAAGGACAATGACCAAGCATCGACATGATAATAGTAGAGTATACTCAAAAGAGTTTATAAACACAACACATGAAACGTCCTGGCGTAATAAAACACTTAACTAAATCTAAAAACGTTCTGTCGTAAGTTTCATGAAACACGCTAAGTTGTTTAAAACAAACACTCAAACGGAGTTCCGTATTATTAAGACTCATACTTACGTAACTCGTACAAATGAAGAGAACGAAATGTCAATATCATGACTTTATACGGACATAATGCGTAGCAATTGTTAATTTACTGTTTATATTTAAATCATAATTCCGGATACGAAAATAATATCCTGACGTGAAAATGTTGTAAAAATAAGGAAATAATTTCTATATTATTTTGATTTTGCAACATGAAACATTGCTAGACCACTTTTGGTCAAGATCCTTTAAGCATTTAAGGAATGAAAAAATGAAAATTAAAAAAAAAAACAGTTTTTAAAATGTTTAATTTCTTGTTTAGATAAATTACTATATTTAAATCGTATACAACTTAAGAAAATTGTTATAATTAGTTTTCATCCCTTAAAAACCACCCCTATTTTAGTTAAATAGAAAAATATCCAAAAAACATTTGTACAATATATAATGATTCATTAAAACAATATATATTTTTTTTTTAGTTCATTATTTCAAAACATTTTCTACTCCTATCCCATTTAACTACCTCTCATAAGAAAAAAAAGAGTAAAAGTAAAAAACATTACAATGTTAAATACTTGTATTTACTATTTAGCTATGGAAGCTCTGCTGGAAGATGTTGATCTCACCGCGCGTTGAGTTTGTAAGGGGGGAGACGCCATATATATATTAGACACATATACATGTAATTAAAAGATAAACGCGTTGAAGATTGTAAATATATATTAATCATTATAATATATTTTTTAGCGATGCGCACTCGTGGGATATTGTTGAGCGAGTGTGTGGGCCCACGCCGAGGCTTGCCCGCTTGGCCGTGATTAAGGGCACGGAACCGGTTCCGTGCCACGGCACGCGCGGCCCGATGAGTGCATTTCATCACATCGGAACAAGAACATTACAAAAAAAAAGTTGATTTTAACTAATAAACTTAGTATACTAGACAAACAGTCTCCTCATTTTCGCAAAACTGAAATGTTTGCGAGTGCGAGTTTTGAGACATGTGACTGAGTTTTAAAAAATTCGGCAATATTTAAATTACTTTTTATTGTGTAGAGATCGTAATCAGTTTTAAAAAAACTTATACAAAATACAAAAATAACAATTTGGAGTATCTTTATTCTTCGTAAAAAAACTCTCATACGTTGTTAACGTAGAGAGTTTTTTTGGTAAACTTAATACATTAAGAACAACTTCTATTGCATATTGTATACACCTTTTTTTTTTATACTGGGGAAATCCATCATGGACTATCCTCTACCTGGGGTGCGGCAGAGGGGTGTGCCGGACTCCTACCGGCTAAAACCACCAGTGTGTTCCATCTCGCACCTTCTGCCGGAGATACGGGAGTCACAATCGTCCGCGTCCCCGGCGGTGCTGGCCCGCCTGTGCAGGCCCCGTTTCAGGGGGGTTAAATGTTGTCCCCCCTCGCTTCCTCCATCCATAGAGGGGCGCGCGTGGAACACGTCGCGCTGTCACCTCAGACCCATTTATATAGGGACGGATTTCCCCAAAATCCGCCGCTCATGGGTCAACTTAGGGGGGCCGAAAGTAGGTATTATCAGCCCTTCTGCGAAGCCCGGTACGCCTGCTGCGGATCGGGAGGGTAGTTGATATTTCCCTTTCCCTTTCCGCAGCCTCCTTCTGCGACATCACTGTTTCGCAGAAGGATATCACCACATCCCAACAACTCTCGCTGCCAACCATACTTTGTATAATAGCCGACAGCGATAGATCTTCTCCGATATTTGCGACGAGGATACGCCGTGGTTCTTCCCACGCCGTACACTCCGCCACCACGTGCCGTACCGTTTCCTCATGGCAATCGACGTAGTGATGACACCGGGCGTCCGGCTCCCTACCTATGCGATGCAGGTACTTCCCGAAGCATCCGTGGCCGGTAAGCACCTGTGTCGCCTGGAACGTTAGGGAGCCATGCCTTCTCTCGAGCCATTCTGGCAGTACTGGCTGGATGGCCTCGATAGTATTTAGGCCAGCGGAAGGGTGTAAATGGCGCTCCTGCCACTCCGCAACCAAGACCTGGCGCAACTCCGACCGGTCAGTCTCGATTTCACGTTGCACCGGTCATTCTCCTTCCTCAGTCATAAAGTTGCGCAACCGTCGTAGTGATGCGACGGCCCTAGCCTCAAGGTCCCAGGGTGGTGACCCAGCCAGTACGCACGCCGCCTCAAAAGAGATCGTGCGATACCCTCTGACGACTCTAACGGCCATCGCTCGCTGCGGTCTTCGCAGAATGGCAATGTTGTTGGCCGTTAGAGTGTCTACCCACACCGGGGGTATTGTATACACCTTAATCAACTGAAAATGTATGCATAGATGTTGTTCGAGCTGCGCTTTTCGTAAGATTTAGTTTAGGCAAGTGTAAAACAACATCTCTTAAATCCAGACTTGCCTTTTCTTTTACATCTGGAAAAACAAAAATCTAAGATCTTGTTTTTTTCTGCGATATAGGCACCTTAATACAGTTATAGGTCATAATGATAAACATCATTTGTTGTTTGAATATTTATATAATACATATTTATCACATCATTGTTTAAATATATATATAATATATATTTAACAATTGATTTAACAAATTGTGTCAAATCATGTATCAAAAAGAATATTTTTGTTGTTAACGTAAATTGTTTTTTGCTACCCGAATGAGAGAAAATTCGTAATGTTTAATATATCAAATATCACTGAAATGCGAAAAAATCAGCTCAGTAGCTTCCAAATGTGAAATTGAGGTACATTTAAGAATGTACGACAGGATTCAATAGCGATAGCAACAGATTAGATAGTAACTTGACTTTCATTTTCTGCTTGAAATAATGTATGTGCCTAAATTATAGTTTATTTGCCATTCTCAACCCTTTACTTATTTGAATATCATACAATTGATTAACATGATTAAAACCAATAGCTGTACCGTTACGGTCAATTAAAATCTATTTATCGCAAAATTTATTTCTAATGAGTTTCAGAAATGAAATCAAGCATCCAGTATAATACATGAGTTTTTTAACTTACGGTTGTTTGTTTAATTTTGCGCCTAATATATTACCCATACTAGCAATCCGCTCCAGCTTCGCACGGGTACAAATTATACACCTAAACCTTCCTCATCAATCACTCTGTCTTCGAGTGAAAACTGCATGAAAATCCGTTCAGTAGTTTATCGTTTTATGGCGAACAGACAGACAGACGCAGCGGAGGATTTTGTTTTATACCTAAATATATATATATATATATGTATATATATATATGTATATGTAGTGATTAACAACCACATTAAAGTAATCGAATCGCCACCCGTAAAATACTTATTATTGATTGGTTCCGGCAGCCATCTGTGCGTCTTCATCATCAGTTCCACTTCACAAAAAAAAATAGTACCTATACAATTTTTTTGTATTAAACACATTTTTTTTTTAAATATTACAGTTTCTCAAAAATAGACTATTTACTGCACATATTAAGTGCAATAAATACAACATAATTTTGTGCATATATTCTACGAAAATTGTCACTTTGAAAGTAGTATTGAACTTTTAGTATTAAAATTTAGTTGTAAAATGTTTCTTTATTTGGATTTTTCCTGTAAGCCACTTTTTCATTATATTTACCCGTTAAAATATAAAACGACGTAAACATCAAAATTAAAACAGGAAATTTTTTGACAGGAGACTATTGAAGACTAAATTTTTCAAAACCGGTTTCACTGTCAGGTTTATTCTGTCTCTTTCTCACACCTAGGTTTCTGTATAAGGCTAACTAACTCACTCGCACACTTTATTCGTCTGGTCTATTACGCTAGTATACTGTTTAAACATTCTCACAACCTCGTGCGTTCAATAAACCATTATGTCTATAGCCAGCTTGAACTAGTTTGTGTTATCTATTGTATAATTTAATTTGTAGGGCTTGCCAATGATATAAAGTGTTATTTTACATAATGTGTAAAATATCACTTGTTTCAACAACATTGTTTAATTAATTACACAATTAACGTCAGAACAGCACACGGTATAAAACCAGCACGTTAAACATTACTGACAATAAAAATCAGACAAGCATTTAAGTAATCCACACCATGCATAACGCAGATCTCTATAATCAAAGCAACGTCATTCATAAAAGAGATGTACCAGAATATTTAGAAAACCATGTACCGAGGATTCAATGTAAAAAAAACAATAACAGGATCATGGATATTGGAAGTGCAGATGGTAGCGTCACGACGATACTGCAGAAATTTCTTCCACCCAACTCCAAGTTACTGGGCTGTGATATAAGCAAAAATATGGTAAAGTTCGCGACCGACCACTATAGCAACGATCAGACATCTTTCACTGTACTGGACATCGCAGGTGATATTTCTGAAGAGATGAAGGGAACCTTCGACCACGTGTTCTCTTTCTACACTCTTAACTGGGTCATAGATCAGAAGTAAGTCTTTTCACACGATTTTTTAAGTTTTATTATTATTAGCTTTACCTGTATCTATTTTTGTAATGTTATCTTTCAACGTAATTTTCAGCAACTTAAAAACTTGCACAGGCGTCAAGGAATAAAGACAATTTAATAATTTCATACCTTGTCATAATGTCCTCATTGTTACCTTATTAACGCTTAACAATACTCCTGAGGAGTATTCATAGAACATTTATTTTTCTTTAGTTAACTTATCGTTATAAATTTTCTTTTAAGGCGAGCTTTTGAAAATATATTTGATCTGCTGGAGCAAAACGGCGAGTGTTTCATGATTTTAGGGGCTAACAACTCAGTTTTTGACGTGTACCGCGCTCTAGCAAAGAATAGCAAATGGAGTACTTGGGTATATGATGTGGAAAAATACATTTCACCGTACCATGACTCTCAGGTATCACATTTTTTTCTTACTTAACTAACATGGCCATACTGACACTCAGCATTTACAACTTTGAGTGTCAGTCATCTGGAGCATTATGTTTTTAGGGTTAGCGTCAAATGAAAAAACAGAGCCCTTATATGATTACTTCGTTATCTATCTATTTTTCAATGCCCTTTTTCTCATTTAATTCTAATGAATACCAAATACATAATTAGGTCTCCGGTCCCTTGGAGCTGATAAAACACAATTTTCCAAGTCTAGGCAATAGTAATACGGCTACTCCTGAGGAGGACACTACCGGATGCTAAAAAAAATCATACCTTTTCAATCAGGCGGCAAGTCAAGTACATATTTTCTGTGCGCTAGCCCTTCAAGTCTGAAGTATATTTTTAAAGATAAACTTTTGATTAATACAATATAATTACCGATAATATTACTGTATGTGTTAGGAACCTGATAAAGAAATCACAAAACTGATGGAAAATATCGGCTTCGTTGACGTCGAAGTAAATTGTAAAGACAAAATCTTTCTATTCGATGATGAAGATATGAGGAAAAGTAAGTTTTTTTTTTATTATGGTAAATAATAAGACGAAAACTTTATAAGATTATTTTCATGTCGGTTTATCTGTACATTTGTTATCATTATATTAATACGTGAAGAGAATTCTTTGTACCCCTTTTTAAGAAAATTTCGCAAACGTAGTAACGTGAAGTTTGGAATATGTACAGACTACATATAGAAGGAGTGTACAAAGCTAAAATTTTTAAACAATATTTGCCAAGAAGTAAAAAAAAATTGCAAAAACGGGTACATAAAACTATTAGTGTCCAGTATATATTTTGGCCTGTCATGGTACAAAAGTCTATACAATGACAGGTAAAGTAATATTGGCCAATAAATTAAACCATAGTCGAAAATCGACCCCCACGCGTACATGTCAAAATAAAAATATTAATCATCATCATAATGGTTACTTTAAAATTACATAGGTATACATTTGAGTTAGGCTCAATTATTAATGGTTTAATTTATTGATGATTACTATATGTATGGCTGTTCTATAATGTTAGCAATCTTCTTCTATATTATTAATTCGGTCAAGGGGTACGGTAGACTCGATTGAAACCTTACCTGAATAATAAAACATAAAAACGAGTCGACAAAATATATCCGCAAAATTCGGACTGTCGAGTACTTTGTTAAATTCTAATGGTGCAAATGGCAGTCGCCATATTGGCCACTCAGATGCCATCTTGAGTTCGTTAAGACCGATTCACTCGTAAAGTATCTACCTACATTTTGTAAAAGATTTTGTATTATGAGTCACATTTCACCGGAGCGATTTTCACGAATGTCAATGGAAAAAATAATAATATTTATTTTGCTAAAGGAGTAATTATAGAATTGTCATTCAAAAATGATTTCAGAGAGTAAGTATAGTATAGTAAGTATATTTAGTAGTTTATTTTTTAATTGGTCCAGATTCAAAATTTTTAGTGTCTCGGATAACTTATTAAATATTTTTTGGCCCGTACAGAAAAAAAATTATTTATCAGAGCAGTTTTTCCATATGGGATTTCGAATTCTAGCTTATTTGTGTCCCTTTATTTTCTATAATGACTTTAAAAAGCTATTTTGTCAAGTGAAATGTTTGTTTTTACAAATACAGATACCTCATAAATATAAAAAGATACCATACCTAAGATTCGAAACGACGTAACCACCCCATGCTCCATGAACCAGCTCTAAAGGCCGTTAGAGCTGATTCTAGATTTCTTATTTTTGAGAGTTTATAAAGAACATATGCTTTATTAATTTTTTACAAATTTCGTCTGGGATCTCCAGGTCAAATTATTATCACTGATGATACCAAGGAATTTAGTTTTAGTCGTTGACTCAATTTGAGTCCCTAGATAGTGAATTTTAAGATTCATATTTCGAATTCTGTGATAAAAATGGATAAGTTTTGTCTTTTCTAAGTTTATTATCAGATTATTATTATTTAACCATGCTACTATATTACCTACGTAATATCAAAATATTTGTTTAATTTTCGTTAGCATTAGGATCGCCGCATTTCACTACTACTGTGCTACAGTCAGCAAATGGCAACATGGGATGGTTTATTTGACTAGGTAGGTAATTTATATACTTATAGTAGAAAAAGACGAGGTTCTAACCCGCTGCCCTGTGGGACGCCGTATTTCAATGTCCTTCTTCCTGATCGATTTTTTTTTTTTCATAAATATAGATACACGTGAGACACCCGGCAAAATGTATATACTTACCCAATTTTTTATGCAAAGTTTCATGCATCCAAACCTATTTTCAATACACTATTTCTAATGCATCTCAGACACTGCCTCCACAATCTTTTCTAATGCAGCTAACCCATCCTCCGACGATGAAAACTGTATGTCTGTATCCCTTTGAGTTGAGTTTTTTACGGAATAAAGAGAAGTCACATGCTCCCAAATCAGGGCTGTAAGAAAAATGTTACAGAAGTTTGAGCGGTGTGCTGTCCAGGAAGTCCCTCGTTTTGAGCGCCGAGTGCGCTGGCACGTTGTCGTGGTGAAGTACCAGTCCGCGGAGTCTCGTATTCAGTCGCTTGCTTCTGACAGCAGCAGTGAACACTTCTGGCAAACATTTGATAGTATGCCAATTGGCACTACTTTGATCGCGTTAAGGTATTGACACCAGATATCCTGTCCAAGTGAAAAAACTACTATCAAAATTTTCTCTAATCTTGTCGATTGCTTAATTTTGGCTCCTCTTGAAACAGCCAATCTGTTGGCGCTAAAGTTCTGAATTGTTTTGATAAATCCAAGAATTCTCACCAGTCGTAATTTCTTAAACGCGCCTAGACAACTTAACTATCGTATTACGACACCATTCCACGTGAGCCTGAGTTCTGGGCGTCGGTGAGGTTATGCGGTACTCAGCGCGATACACAGCTCCTGATGCAAAAATGCTCACGTAGAGTATTGTGAACGCTTACTGAACCAGTCTCCAAAATTTACATTTTTCTTAATTTTTAACACGTTTTCTTCCGTGACAGACGTCAAAAGGCCACATCATCTTCCTGCATTGCCCAAAGTTAGCTGACCTCGCTTAAGTTCGTGAAAAATCGGTACACGGCCTTTGAAGTCATGAGTTTCGAAAAACTATTCTTCGGGTTTCAATCCAAATTCGAATCATAAAATCTTATCGCGCGAAAATGTTCTCTAGAGAGATCTATTTTTCAGTGACACATTTGTAATAAACATTTTGATGAAACTTGAAGTTGCAACTTTGTATTTTTAAAAAGAAGCATAATCTGCCAGTTTTCTATACATAACACTCCTTTTCGCTAAACTTTCTGGTTGGCCTGGTATTGATAATAATAATACAGGCTAGACTTAGTTTGGGTCTAGATAGCTCTATATTATTATTATCATAATTTAAATTTGACTGAAAATAATATGTGCTTGATTAAAGCCTTGTAATTAGCATTCTACGCTTTGGCATGTTTAACACACACCAAAATAATGCCTATACCTAACATATGCGTATTGATTACGGCTATTAGGTGTAAGCTTATATAACCTAATAGCTGTCGAGATCTAATCAATCTTATCTTAAATGTAAATCCTACCTATAACGCATTGCTTCCAAGGTTTATTAAATTAATTTGAATTAAAAAAATAAGATTAGATTGAAATTACTTACGGCCGAATATTTCAGATCTTATGTCAGCGCTCAGCCCTTTCAAGATTCCGAATCACAAGAACGATGAATTTCTAAAGGACTACATACAAGTAATGAACGACATTGAAAGTGTGCATAAAGTTAAAACTAACAACTCTCCAACAGATATTACATTTCACTACAAATCTGTCTTTATGTATGGTCGCAAACCATTGACTTCTTAACTGTTAGGTACAACTTGAGGAAAATATTAATGATGTATATCTACTAAGTAATAACCGCAAATGATATGGTAATTTACAGATAATAAATATATTTTTTCGATCTTATTGTTTCACTGTAAGTCATGAATATCAAAACATACGACTGACGAAAAGGAAGGAGGAGGGTAAAGTCGAAGGTAAAGGTAGCAGGTAAAGGAGGCACTTCAATGGTTACAATTACAATATTCGTTTCTGTGCGCACTCGACTATACTCGTACTATTCAGTGCGTACACGTAGTGTCTGTATACTCTTTGGTACGTACTTTAATTATATTAATAGTTGATAGTGGAAAATTCCAGAAACAATATCTAACTAGCCACAAAGAACATGAAAATGAAATAATCTATAATTAATTTTAATAATTAAAATGTATTCAAATTATTATCATCTTTCTTCAACAGAGCAAAACATTCTCCGAATCTCCGTGGAATCATTGCTCTGTGGAATCACAGGCCTGTGGATTGAATAATTTTCTCAGAGTAGCTCAAAGTACTCAGAGATAATGTAAATCCCTCCTTTCTTATGTATAAAACCAGACATAAACGCAGCTGTGCAAAGGCAAAAAGCAATCGCCAAAAATTCTTCATTGAAAGCGTTTACACTTTAATAACTCGAATTTAATCTTAATTTTGCAGCTAGAGAGAATCTACTTTTTACCACAAAGCTACATTCTTTTAACATATTTGTTTTTTCAGTAAACAGTTATAGTAATCGATATTATCAATTATTTGTATGTAGCCTTTGTAAATAACTAAGCAATCAAACAAAATAATCAAAGCTGTCTTCAGATCGAAAGTACTCATTGTCACAAGATTTCAGAACTTAATATTTTATCACTTTGACATAAACCACCAATTTCATTATATAACGATAACAAAGTTTACAAAAATTATTCGCAATTGGATCATCAGTAATGATCCATCCATCCATTCATCACCATCGTTCTTCCGTAATCTTAAATTATATTCATTTAATCAGCATATTATATTCTCACGAGTCGGGATTCGGGATTAGATAGGTACACCAATTTATAACAAAATAGACACTGTTTATTTAAATAATTAGCAATTACAAGTCACTGTTATAATTCTTTATTTGGAGCCCTTGCCTCTACGTCGAGACACATGTAAGTCGCCGGTCGTCGCCGGACAAAAATAATCCCTCAGTGCAGCTCTGTTAATTTGTCGTGATATCCATCGCATGTGGCATTTCTTGTAGAGCCTATATGCAAAATACAGAACTGCCAGGCATTTGGCTTATCAATATAACTAGCAACAATATATTCGTGGTCAACATATGCAGGATATTGTTAACACCCTCCTGCAGCATTCTGATACTTCCTGAGACTTTTGGATACCCATTGAGAAATATGAAAAGTTTTGTACCACACAAGAATCGCAACCGATTCGTTCTAATTGCGCAATATAGTCAGTGTACTGTTCACGTATCTCACAAATAGTATGGAAGTATCGGCTCCCTGCTACACACCGCACGCACTTCTGTCTCTCTATGGCGCTCGCAGTAAGTGCGCCCCGCTCCCCGCTATACTGAGCGCGCATAAGACGACAGAATTCATATTATTATTTACATACACTACAGTCAGCACCTTTAATTGTTTTTCAATAATCTTATAACACAATATTCAATGGAATAAAAAGTTCCTGTCCCTTTATGAATGCACCGTATCAAATAACCGAGTCGCGCTAGCGCTCGACAGTTTCGCCATATATGGGATATATTAGGAGACGAATAATGAAACTGGACGTAGTAAACCTCGAGATAATGTATAAAATTAAATGTTTATAACAAACAACTTCGACATAGTTGAATCTTTTAATACCTTTTTCACAAATATACCAGTTAGTACAACCAGTACCTTAAATTCTTGTGCGTCCAGGTCTGAATTGTTGTTAAGGGCCAATGTAAACAAATGTAAGAATTTATTTGAATTCATAAACCCCACAGATATTATAAAAACGTTTAAGTCTCTTAATTCTAAGAATTCAGAGGATTTATGGGGAATTTCTGTTAAACTAATAGAAACTATTATAATTGATATAGCACCATTTCTAGCTATAACATTCAATCGATGTGTTGATTCTGGTGTTTTTCCTAATCTGATGAAGTATAGCAAAGTAATACCGTTATTCAAGAAGGGTTGTACAACTGAACCAAGTACCTTTAGGCCAATCTCAATGTTACCGGCTATTAGTAAAATTTTTGAAAAAGTAATTTTGCAACAACTAGAAAGCCATTTTAATCTAAATAATCTATTTCACAAAGAACAATTTGGCTTTACAAAGGGTCGTTCAACAATTGATGCTGGTGCAACTCTTTTGAGACATATATTTAATGCATGGGAGAATTCGCAAGATGCGATAGATGTATTTTGCGATCTCTAAAAAGCTTTTGACTGTGTAGAACATAACACGCTTTTTCTTAAACTTAAACATTATGGTGTTAATGGTAATGCTTTGGAACTAATTGTTTCCTACTTGAAAGACAGAATTCAACATGTAGATGTCAATGGTGCGAGGTCTCCTGGATTACCTGTTACTACTGTTACGGGCGTTCCTCAGGGCTCTATACTAGGTCCTTTACTTTTTCGCATATATATAAACTATTTACCTTATTATTTAAAAGATCTCTTATTTCTAAAGTCACTTATTTTTAAAGTCGATCGTAAGAAAAGAGTTTTTGACGATGTGAATGGGGCACTAAATGATGTATTATATTGGTTTTCAACTAACAATCTCCTACTAAATTCAAATAAAACGAAGTATGTGAGGTTTACTATGCCAAATGTAAAACAGCTAGGTACTAATTTAACTCTAAATAATAAAATGTTAAGTATAGTATAGGAATTACATTAGACAGTACACTACAATGGGGAGCCCAGATAGACAGCCTTGCAGGTAGGCTTAGTTCGGCAGCTTATGCAGTATGGAAGGTAAATCAGCTCACTGATACGGACACAGCTAGGCTAGTTTATTTTAGCTACTTTCACAGCGTCATGTCCTATGGTATACTACTTTGGGGCAAGGCGGCTGATGTTGAAACGATTTTTATTCTCCAAAAACGAGCTATCCGCTCCATATGCAATTTAGGTGCTAGAGTCTCTCTTCGAGAGTTGTTTAAGGATATAGGTATTTTAACTGTTGCATCACAGTACATATTTGCAAATATTATGTTTGTTAGGCACAACATTAATGACTATAAGAAGAACAGTGATATACACAATATTAATACAAGAAACAAGTCTAAACTCGTTGGTACCTATCATCGCTTACATAAAGAACACAACTCGTTCGAAGGTCTTGGTATACGTTTTTATAATAAAATTCCTATACATGTAATCGACCTTCCTGTAGATAAATTCAAGCTAACTGTTAAAAATCACTTTATTAGGAAAGCCTACTATACGATCAACGATTATCTAAACGACAAACAGTCTTGGGCTTAAGGTGTCATTAGGTATATACACACAAACTTCTTTGTCTTATAATTAAGCTAAATTATTAACAAACCATTGTCAGTTGAAAGCAATGCGTGACGATTATTATGATAATTTGACTAGTAGTGATTTTTATCAGTATCTCGACTATGGTTCGTCATGCTTACTAAAATGTCATTGCTTGCGGCGTCGTCATGGGGCGGGTCATTTCTTTCCCTCTGATATGGCGAAGGAGATGATAGCTGGTCCATGCGTCATAGTCGTGAACGGGTGCTGCTTGGGGTGACTGGTCGGCCTAGTCAGCGATGCTTTAGCCTATACCATTATTTTGGTTCGATCAACTGCATCTCTAGTCTCTTAATCTAGTCACGAATTATTTTTAACAGTAGATTTGTAACTGAATGAAGGTAGATGTGCACCTAGAATGATTTCTATGTTTAATAGGTTCATACCTTCAACGGTATCACTGAGTGATTTTTGTTTTTTAGTACGTTAGCTTTTGGAGCATTTCAATAAAATGAAATTCAGGTGGCATCAGCTTGCATCCTGTTTGCCTTTCGTGTAACACTAACACTATTGTACCTGAAGATCTGACTTTTAAAAAGAGTGGCCATGAGTTTCTTTGCCAGTATTCTTCTCATAAGGCTCTACGCATTTTGGAAACTGGAAGTTATAGATCGACACAAGCAGGCAGTAGATTTTGGTGTTTTCACCTAATTCACCTCGACAATCCAGTACATGCTGTGACGTCTGTTTGCGCCGATCTATGATTTTAACTCTAGCTTCAATTTAACGTTCATAAATGTCACTTAGTGTCTTAATTGAATAAATAATTTTAAATTTGAATTTGAATGTAAACAACGAAATAATAAGTAAGCCTACACATATATGCCTTGGGTAAGTCCAGAAATACCTTAATTAAATTACGAAGCACATAACAACACTAACAATTACAGACTTACTATATTGAATTACTATACTGTCATGCATTGATAGAAATAGAAACTATAGAAACGTTTCTTAGTCATCAAATAAATATGTGTTTATCCGGTGCTTTCTGGTGCGGTCTATAGTTAAATCGCTATCTAGAATACAAAACTGGCTTCTGTTGCGTGGGGATCACCGCTAACTTTGTATTTTAGAATTCTTGGACGAAGTTTGCCGCTTTTTGTAAACCTCGATATCCGCAGATTGCTGATAAATTATTAGTCCTGTCATGGTCACCAAATTTTTTTGTTTTGGCACAAGATTGGAGTTGTAATTTAGGTAAGGTAAAAAAAGTTACTGTGTAATTGCTTAATATTCCAAAGGTGCAATCAAATAACGAATACAAATGCCAATAGAAAAACAATCTACCAACTACTACCAACACTCTAAGATTTGTAAGAA
The DNA here is from genome assembly GCA_949752705.1 of Callimorpha dominula. Lineage (NCBI taxonomy): Eukaryota > Metazoa > Arthropoda > Insecta > Lepidoptera > Erebidae > Callimorpha > Callimorpha dominula. Next base: position 16,549,300 of record OX456997.1, read on the forward strand.
ATGTAAAATTCGTAGCTACTACTTGACGGTCGGCCGTTGCTCATTGAAAACTTGTAGGCGCTTGGACAATGTCTAATATTTGCCTGAAAACGATCGTGTACAAGTTTTATTAAGGGAATATTATCGATACCAACATTCATTATAGCAAATTTTCCTTTACTATACCCCAAATCATTTCGATTGGGTTTTAGTTACAATGATATTGAGGTAAATAGCTAATTTTCATTGAACATATTATATGACGTACAGTCAACAAATAAAATGGTCTAACAGTTTTGTCAAAAGCTTCTGTGATAAGGTTGAACCGGTCTTCACGACATTGGTCAAGAGCTGATATTTGTCAAATCGGCAATTCGTCAAATTTGATGTTGATCAAACCGGTAGTTAGGCAAATCGTCTTTTTGTCCAATTATGAAATTTGTCAAAAACGCCCTTAGTCAAGTCTATGAACGGTAGATGGAAACAAGCTTGAATTCACATAATTTTATGTTACTTGGAGGGACGTGACAGGAGAAGGTGCCTGTTTTGGACGCCTTCCTACATTATTACAAATAATAATTGACATGATGATTGATATTAACAGATTTTATCCCTGTGCTGCCAACCTTGTCTCCTTCCAAACTCTGGTGAAGTTAAGATTTCGTATTTCAATATAGTTGCAAATTTCTAAAATAGTAGGTACTTGTTCTACGGAAAATCCTTTTCCTGGTGTAGGTGCACACTTTTTAACATCATATCAAAATTGTTTTATGTCAATTTTAATGATTTCGTTTTAAATTTTTTTATTCAGTTATTTTCAGAAAAATCTGGACATTTCATTCATGTCAGCCTCTTGCTTTATTGGTAAATTTTCAGTTTCAATTTGTCAGTTTCAAAATAAGATTTATGTAATAGAAATCTCAAAATACATAAAATAAAATAAAAAATTAAAATAAAGTACATAAAATAAAAATATTAAAATTTTCGTTTGACGGTATTAACGGGGTCTACTATGTAACCCTAAAATGTTGTTTTACCTTTCTGTAACCTATTTAACAACTCCTACGTCGTTGAGCAAATATTTGCTAAAATGTTATTTAAAGAAGTTGCGACAATTTAAAAAATTTCTTCGTCTTGTTGGTCATTATTTGTATAAAATATACATTAAGCATTGCGTCTGTATGCATCGCCATGTCTAAATGTATACAAAAGTATAATTACGGCCCAATCCTTAAAATAATTATACTTACAATTTAGAAACAAAGAACAATTTAGAAACCCTACATCCTGATAGGGTCAGGCGAGGTACTCGGGGTACATTAGATAATATTTATTAAGGTAACTTTGATCATGTAGATCATGCCCCAAGATTAATTGTATTATATATTTAATTATTAAAAGAATTCACCTTATAACAAAGTAACAAACTAATTAATTGAGTAATTCAGTTATAACTCGACATTTTAAATTAGGTAGCGCTCTAAGGTATTTTAATGACTTGACTACGTCAGATGAGCAGATTTCCAGATATATGCTAACTGCAGACGATGCTGAAATCAGCGACTCATTCGGAGCGACCGATTCGCAAAAAGAGGTTCTCAACCTTAAAAGTTCAATAAAAAAAACGTCTAAAAAATAGCAATTTTAAAAAGCGCACTCTTACTGAGACACCCTTTATTTTGGCATTTAACAAATACAATTGTTTTAACGTGAAAGTCAACTACCTTTTATTCATTCTTTCCCCAGAAAGAAGTAATTGAAATGTGCTCCGAAACAAACTAAAGCTAGAACATCTTTCTCAATCTGCCTGTACAGGTTAAGATAAAAGTGTTAAGGTAGTCTTTTTAGGTAAGAGTGTTAGGATTTACCATAGACGATAATTCATGGTTCGCTATCAAGACATTGCAATGCATTTAACATTTTGCTCTAAAAACAATACTTTACTAGATATTTAATGAAAATAGAAAAGGAAAAGCCGATTTTTAGTTACTTTGCAATAATAACAATGATACGTATCTCCGTCGAAGTAGAAACTTTAAGATGTTCTTCTACGCATTGTTCTTCAAATTTTAAGCCAAGTATCGTATTGTTATAAAAGACCACCACCCTCTAATGCTCTGGCGCCCGGACTGCGAAAAGTTTTCTTATATTTTCTAATTTTCTTGATTTCTTAATTTTTTCTTTCATAAGAACCTTCTTATGACAATAACAAACACCAAAAAAAAAGAATTTGCGAAATCGGTTGTGTGTTGCGATGGTCACTTATTACGATTACTACTACCAAAAAACAAAACAAAATTAATTGTACTGGTTTAAAGATAATTTACTGTGATTATAAGACTAATTATATATGTATATATATGAATGTATATATATACATTCAATGTATATATATATGCTGGATTTACATGCATGCGTCATAAAATTCCTCCGCATTGTCGCCTACTGGCAGTGTTCCCAGGAGGCTGGCAGCATTGCCACGTTGAACGGCAATGCTCATTCTCTGGCCCGTCTTCTGGTCACGAGAACTGTCGATCAGTCGTTTAGCCGTTCGTTTCCTTATGAACGCAACGAGCACTCGGACCCTATGACCCTAGCGTTTCGACCCCAAACGGCTCAAAAACATAGTTACCAATCAAATTACTGTATTTACGCCGTTTGAGGCTTTCTGCTGATGCAGCAGCAGCACCAGCACAACCAGCTGTACTTGGAAGATGTGATGGCGCGAGGTCGTCCACGCAGGTTGCGTCCCACATCAAAATCCTACCCATCTTCCATGGCAGTAACGTCCCTTCTGGTCTCTTCCCATCGTCTTGTACCAGACCATTTGGTTTCACGTACGGCTTGCACGCCGGCAGTAACAAGAGCACGACGGATTATGTTGTTAAGATTGGCATGTCAAGATATACGGCCTGCGCTTCTGCTACAAGAAAGGCCATGATGTCCGAGACTGTCGACAGCTTCTCCACAGTGACAAAGATGCGGAGAAACACAAGGAGCTCCTAAACGAAGGCAAGTGGCAAGGCAGAATGTGTTATCATCCAACAAGGTGCCTATGTTGGGCGTCGGAAGTGCCTTAAATCCATAGGCCTGATTCCCATTCTCCCACAGCCAACAAACGAGCGCGCTCTGCAACATTGGATGATGTGTTAATTAAAAAATCCCTTCTTAAAGTATTGTACTGGTTATAATAAAAAAGTTGGAATTCGAACAGTATTTATCACTCGTTCTAGTTTAACCGTAGTAGGGTTGAAACTCTCCATTCATTCACAAGCCATCCACGCTTTGGTATGCGACACGGGGGTAGTGACCTATCAGCTGATACCAACTTTAGAAGGCTTAGGACAGTAGGACTAGTTGGGACCGTCATTGATTTCAACAATAGTTCCCTTTAAGAAGAAGAACGTTCACTATTGCATTAGATGACTTATCACAACTTTTGTATTCACAGGCATAAACGAGTCTTTTTATTTCCGATCACAAGTAAAAATCCAAGGGCGAGTCACTCGGGCAGCTTCGACCTTGCGCATGAACTGCCAGGCTATCTTAGCTAAGATGGATGGTGAATGGAACATGAACAGGCAACAGCATACAGTTTATCATTGCTAAACTCTGTGCCATTGTGACGCCTGCGATTTTTAATGATTTGCCGCTTAGTTACATGTAAAAAGTAATGACCGTAGTGTGAGTAATGAGTGCCCATACCACGAGCTCTCATTTATTGTATGCAAACGACATCAATTGTGATATAAAAAAAAAATTGTATTTGACGCAACGAATATTTTTTATGGATTACATTATTGATATAGAGTATAAAATATTCTTTCCCAAAACCGATTTAAAATCACGCCGTATAAAGATTACTACATACAGACAATTTTTTGTTATTTAATGAAACATGGTGCCACATTAAGTGTAAACGACAATAATGATGCGTTTTAGTAAATAATAAATAGTTATTATCATTTTTTTAAATGTCGACACAACACAATATATTGTTTTGAATTGATTTTGATTGACATGTATATAGTAGAAAACAATTTACTTTAAATATTACAGAATTTTAAATTTGCCATTTTTGCATTAGATAGTTGGGGAATTGGTAATTTTAAGTACATATTTATGTTCAAGGTTCAAATTCATGGTTCATTGCCAAAAAACTAAGTTGATTATATGTAAATACTATAGATAAGCCATGACGTCTTCAGCAAGTATATGTGCTATATAACTAATTAATTGTTTCAAGAACAACATTTTATTGATTATAATTAATTATTACTTACTTGTTACACGTCAGACCCGCACTCGGTATAAAACCAGCGTGTTTAACATAATAGACCATATAAGTCAACGATACTAGAGAACCATTTAAGTGGTCCACACCATGCATAACGCAGTTCTTTATAATCAAAGCAACGTTATTCATAAAAGAGATGTACCAGAATATTTAGAAAACCATGTACCGAGGATTAAATGTAAAAAAAACAATAACAGGATCATGGATATAGGAAGTGCAGATGGTAGCGTCACGACGATACTGCGGAAATTTCTTCCACCCAACTCCAAGTTACTGGGCTGTGATATAGACGAAAACATGGTGAAGTTTGCAACCGACCACTATAGCAACGATCAGATATCTTTCACTGTACTGGACATCGCAGGTGATATGCCTGAAGAGATGAGGGGAACCTTCGCCCACGTGTTCTCATTCTACACTCTTAACTGGGTCATAGATCAGAAGTTAGTCTTTTAACACTTATTTGTAATGTAATCTTTCAACATAATTTTCAGCAACTTGAAAACTTGCACAATCGTCAAAGGCTGAAGATAATTTAATGATTTGATAACTTTCGTAATGTCCTGTTTGTTGCTTAATTAACACTCAACAATCATGGTTATGAGTCTTCATGGAACATTTATGTATAACTAACAGCGGCGCGTAAGTCTCGATCCCGTGTCAATATCGGGATCAAAAGCAGTCTGTGTGTTAATCCAGGTCACCAGCTATCTATATACTAGTTTCATCGTAATCGGTTCAGTAGTTTTTGCGTGATAGAGTTACAAACATCCAGACTCTTGAGTTGCAGGTGTCCATGGGCGACGGTAGTCACTTACCATCAGGTGACCCGTCTGCTCGTTTGCCCCCTATAATATAAAAAAAACACCCACACAAACTTTCACGTTTATGGATGTTTTTTTAATTAACTTAAATTATTGTTGTAAATTTTCTTCTACCTTTCAGGCGAGCTTTTCAAAATATCTTTGATCTGCTGGACCAAAACGGCGAGTGTTTCATGATTTTAGTGGCTAAGAACTCAGTTTTCGACGTTTACCGCACCCTAGAAAAGAATAGCAAATGGAGTACTTGGGTATATGATGTGGAAAAATACATTTCACCGTACCATGACTCTCAGGTATCACACAGGCTGTCTACTTGTCTGTTTACTTTTTTCATAACCCTTTTACTCATTAAATTGTAATAAATATCAAATACATGCTTATGTCTACGGTTCTTTGGAGCTGTAAAAACACAATTTTGCAAGTCTAGGCTAGTAGTACGGCTACTTATAACGAGGAGACTTTTGTAATCTGGCAGCAAGTAAAGTAAATATTGTCTGTGGTGTAAACTATACTTCAGACTTGGAGAGCTATTCAAGTCTGCTGTATATTTTAAAGGTAAACTTTATACAGTCCATATAAAAAAAAAAAGTAAACTTTACACATTGAACACTAAAACTAAGGATAATTTCAATATGGATCATTCGACAGATCTTTCCACCTAGCGTATAATATTTGTATATCACCCCAAGGTTGACTGGTAGAGAATGCCCTGGGCATTAAGTCCGCCTTTGTACAAATGTGCATGAAGTTTTAAATAAATAAATAAATAAATTTACTCTTTCTTTTAGGAACCTGGTAAAGAAATCGCAAAACTGATGGAAAATATTGGCTTCGTTGACGTCAACGTGAAGTGTAGTGACAAGTTCTTTCTATTCGATGATGAAGATATGAGGAAAAGTATGTATTTTTTTATTTATATTAGATAAATACGACGTAAAGTAACGGAATCCTCATAGGATTACTTTCGAGTCTGTTTGTCTGTACATCTGTCATACTTGTATACGATTTATGTACTAGATCAAACTTTAGAAATGTTTAAAACATTTGAACGCAGCTAACATAAGACAAGTAAACATGAGTAAACTAATACAAGACATTGGTAGAAAAATTGCAAAATGAAAAAAAAAACTTTATTTATTACATACTAGCAGCGCCCTGCGGATTTACCCGCTTAAATCCCGGTACCGTGGGAATATCGGTATAAAAAGTAGCCTATGTGTTAATCTAGGTCTCCAGCTATCTACATACCAAGTTTCATCGCAATCAGATCAGTAGTTTTTGCGTGAAAGAGTAACAAACATCCATACATCCACACATCCATACATCCATACATCCTCACAAACTTTCACATTTATAATATTAGTAGGATATTATCACGTATCTACATAAATTTTAAAACACCTCGTCGGGTGGGTGTACCCAGAAACAAGCACAACGAGAGCGCAACGCCTATTGTCTTTAAGGGGAACGTTACTGCTTTCCGCTAATATAGCTTTCATTCGCCCTGTCTACACAGATCTCCACCCATCCAAGTCGTTACGCTAAAAGGAGGTTCAGGTATTCGCTCAAGAGTTGCGAAACGATGGTTCCTTAATCGATCCGGATTTGTCTATATATCTGATTTAAGGTCTTATTACATGTTCTTGTGACACTCAGTAAATTTTGTGTAACCTAAAAAACTTTTATAAACTTACTTTTTTTTATCTTTTGAAATAACTCTCCACCACTTTTTATGCTAGCAGGACTACCCCAAACAAAAAAGTTCCATGCATCTCTAAACCAATTTTCAAAAAAAATTTCAGTGCACCTCAGACAATTCCTCCACAGTCTTCTCTAACACAGATTACTCATCTTCCGGCAATGAAAACTGTATCCCTTTGAGTGTATTTTTTATTTTAGGAGTTAAAAACAAGTCACACACTGCCATATCAGGGCTATAAGAAGAATGACACAGAAGTTTGATCGGTGTGCTCTTCAGGAACTCCTTCGTTTTGAGTGCCAAGTGCGCGAGCGCGTTCTCGTAGTGAAGCACCAGCCCGCGGAATCCCGTATTCGGTCACTTGCTACTAACAGCAGTGAATACTTCATGCAACCATTTAGTAGTATACCGGCGTTATTGCTACTATGATCCCGTATAGGCATATTGACACCAGGTATCCTGTTATTGTGAAAAAAACTAGCTATCAAAATCTTCTCTGCACTTGTGGATCGCTTTAATTTGGTAGGCCTTGGCTTATTTAAAAACAGCTAAACTATAGTGTGTCGCTTAGTTCATAAAGCGTATAAATAAATCCAAGTGTCTTAAATAAATATAATAAATAAATAAATGAAATATCATTGCGCGAAAAGATGTTCTCAAAATAGATTAATTTCTTTAGTATGACTTGAACTTGCAACTTATGTATTTTTTATCGTAAAGTAATTAGGAATTCTGAAGACACTGAAGCAGGTAAAAAATCTGAGGTGCTTCCCAACCAAGCTCTCTCAATTTTTGTTGAGTGGCCAAAGATGTGTGTGGTATGGCGTTATCATGATGAAAGACCACTCATTTTCTGTTGATAAATTCCAACCGTTTTTTCTTAATTTCTTGCTTTAGTCACTACTACAAGGAGCACTCAACACCATCAACAACTGGTGTAGAGATAACGCATTATCAATTAACGCAGACAAAACTACGATAATTCCATTCACAAAGAAAAGGAAGCTGGAAAATTTGTCAAATCCAAAACTAAACGGCAAAATCCTTTGTTTCTCTAGTGAAGTCAAGTACCTAGGGGTCACACTTGACCAAAAGTTAACCTGGAATTCACATATCACAAACATAGTACATAAAGCAAAAATGGCTTTATGGATGAGCTGTCGCATGGCCGGCGCCAGATGGGGACTTCAGCCCAAGATTGCCCTATGGCTACATACGGCGATTGCAAGGCCAATCGTAACGTATGGAGCTGCCGTCTGGTGCCGTAAGGTAAGCCGAACGACTACCTCAAACAAATTAGACAGCCTACAACGTATGGCTTGTTTAATAACCACTGGTGCGCTATCCTCGACGCCAGGGGAAGCTCTAAATGCACTACTAAGCCTAACTCCGCTCAGCATCTATGTGCAAAAAGAAGCTGCCAAAAGCATATGTAGGATATGTACACAGACGAAACCAAAGTGGCAATCACGAACACTAAACTCACTAAAAGAGTCGGTTTTCGAAATAAAATCTCTGAACATGCCAGCGGATGACATGCAAACAGAGATCGACTTCGTAAGAAGGTACACAGTAGACATACCACAGAGGGATAAATGGCTGGAAGGCCTCCAATCCAACAAAAATGATAGCCACGAGTGGTACACCGACGGGCCCAAAAATGGAATTTACGGAGAGAGACCAAAATTCAGGTGGAGCGCCAACCTGGGAGCAGAGGCCTCCGTCTTTTAAGCTGAGCTCTCTGCATTAAACATGTGCGTGGAGATCAACCTTGAAAGGAAAGTAAAAAATCAACACATCTACATCAACTCAGACAGCCAAGAGGCGCTATTGGCACTAGACACTAGAATTTTGGGAATGGCTCAAAGCTAATACAAAATTACAAGGAAAACCTGAACACACTGGGGCAATCAAACAAAATTACATTAAGATGGGTACCAGGCCATTCAGGTATCGATGGCAACGTTAAAGCCGATGAACTCGCCAGAGCCGGTGCAGACAACCGACAGCATGGCCTAGAACCATTCTGCGGTATCCGCAAACAGCGAGCGTATTCTATCATAAACGCCAAATATACATCATTGGCTATTAAGAGATGGAAGACCACGACTGGTCTAAGACACTCGAAAGCCATAATAAAGGGCTATGATCATAAAGTATCTGGACTTCTCGAGCTTAAAAGATACAAAACCTGTGCAGTAACAAGAGTCCTCACCGGACACTGCAAACTGAACAAACATATGTTCAACCTAAAATTGGGTGAGAACACAATTTGCAGATTCTGTCAAGAAACAGAAGAGACTGCAATGCATATTTTATGCTCTTGTGGCCCACTAATGCGGCACCGAAGTATTCGCTTAGGGTTGCACATCATGCAACCGTAGGAAATACAAACAATCACTGCTGATAGGATCTGGAGGTTTCTCGAAGGCATAAGTCTGAGCAGTGAACTGTAAACCAGAAGTGCGCTACAAAAGACCAGAAATGGTCGAAGTAGCACCAGACACTCAAAACAATAATAATAATAATAATTTCTTGCCTGAGCCTCATTAGTTGTTGGCAGCAGAGATCCGATGGTTTTTCCTGGCGGTAAAAGCTCATAATGAACGATGTCCTTCCAATCCCACCATACACTCGGCATCACCTTATTGCGTGTTAATTCGGATTTCGCTACAGTCTGTGTAGCTTGACTATCCTTTGACCATGATCTTTTTCGCTCGTTCTTGTCATAGGTGATCCATTTTTCATCACCAGTGATCAATCTTTTCAAAAATGGTTCGGTTTCACTACGTTTGAATACAGAATCGAAAATGAGTATTCATTAGGTTTATTTCAGTGAGCTTCTGTGGCACCCAAATATCGAGCTTTTTTGTATAGCCAACTTTTGCAAATGGGTCAAAACTGTTTTGTGGTTAGTACTCAGTTCCTCGGCTATGTCGTAAGTACTAATATGCCGATCTTGCTCCACTTTTCAAAAATGGCATCGACTTTTTCCGTATGAGGGCGACCAGAGCGAGCTGCATCTTGAAAACGCTTGAACCAACTTTGTGCTACTCTTACTGACACTGCATTAGGTTCATAAACGTCACGGCTTGAGTACTTAAATACTAATAATACAGGTAGTACTAAAAATTTTGTTTTTTTTTCATAAAATAATTTATAATTAAAAATGTTGACTAGCAAAACTAAATGGGTTTTAGTATTTAATGTTCAAAATATATTTCAAAAGGTTTTACAAAAATCCGTTTTGTGGACCCTTGTCGAGGTATGTACCTTACGGACAATCCAGTAATAATAAAAAATAAGATATTAATATTTCAGATCTTATGTCAGCGCTCAGCCCATTCGAGATTCCGAAGGACAAGAACGATGAATTTATGAAGGACTACATTCAAGTGATGAACGACATTGAAAGTGTGCATAAAGTTAAAACTAACCTCTCTCCAAAAGATGTTACATTGCACTACAAATCGGTCTTAATGTATGGCCGCAAACCATTGCCTTGTTAATTGTTGCTAGTTGAGGCAAATATCAAATATTTATTATATATATCTACTAAGTAATAACCGCAAATGATATAGTAATGTACCGCAGATGATATGTTTTTTTTTCTTGCCTATTGGTTTACTGTGAACTATAAGTTAAAAACTACAACTGACAAAGAGAAAGAAAAAAGAAAAAACCATTTATTGCCTCACAGGACAGCCGCGCAATGCGCATACAACATAAACCCGCAGGTGTGGCAACGAGGTTAATACGCAGCTTAATGCTAGCTATGACACAGGCCACAACACAGCGCTGGTCTTCCCTATTAACCCCAAGTAACGCACAGAACGAGAAGCTAAGGCCAAAACCGTAAAATAAAACTTAAATATTTAAAAAAAATTGCATATGTCGTGGTGTGCATTTAAATAACTTAAAGATAACTTCAAGTTATCAGAACACAGATAAAAACAAACACACATAATTACTCTAAAACAACAATAGGTCTATCTCCAAGAACATGCTTACATTCGCGTTAGTCATAAAATTATATAATAAAATACCTGCCGCTACAACCTACTAAAGCTACAAACGGTTAGATAGTTCGGTAAAGGTTTTGTGTTGAGGTAACTCTTTTTTTTAAGCTACTTCCACCACCAGCTACTTCTACTTCCAGGTACCATTACAATATTATTTTTTGTATACTGAAAGTTCAGGTCGTACTTAGTTATATTAAGAGTTGATCTTACTAATTTTATTAAGGCGAAAGTTTGTAAGGATGGATGGATGGCTGGATAGATGTTTGTTTCTCTTGCACGCAAAAACGGATAAACGGATCTGGATGACATTTTTCACAGAGATAGATTATGGACTGGAATAGCTAGCACATAGGCTACTTTTTATCCCGGGAAAATGTACGGTTCTGGTGGATAGATTATCCACGCAAACGAAATCGCGGGCAATAGCTAGTAATTCAAAATTCTAGACACTATTGTTTATTGTGTATTACCATATTAATACTAACACTTAATGTATGATTAATCAACCTTTAAAATATTATTTTGTTAAAATTATTCTGTATTTCGAATTGTGTCGTGTCTATGCTACTTTAACTTTTATGGTGATTAAGAGTTCAAGTATCATGCGAGCGAAGCAGTTATTAGGTTGAACGTGCAACCACCGGTAATGGAAACGTTATTAAACCGATACCCTTGTTATGCAAATTAAGAAACATTCGTGTTAGGCTTACAAGTAATAAATTGGTGTTAACAATTATCACCATAATAGGCTCATGTAAATATAAAAAGTCAAAAATAATATGTTGCGACAAAAATCATGATGGTGAGATAATCTAACATTCCCTTTTTTCTAAAATGATTGTCATCATTCTTTGGCTATACGCAGCTGTAGTGCAAAGGCAAAAAGCAACTGACAAATCCTTCATTACTCGTAATATATGAATATTATGAGTTATTATTATATAACGTCTACATTCTGGCTCCGGTTGGTGATCTCTTTGGAGAAACCGAAGGTTTTGCCTTTGCAATTATAGTTGAAGTTGTTATGACGAATAACTACCGGAAGTATGTCCAGAGAGATGGTTGACATCTGACAGGCATGCAACCGTCCTGGTGAAACCTTCAGGCACATTATTTCTAGTTTTTCTAATCTTGCCAACGGTGTGTAATTGCACAGATACAACCAAGTGACCAGGATTGTACATTAACAACTTGCCCTGAAATACAATATGTTGGCCAATAAGCCTAATATAATGGTGATAGACCGATCAGAACGCCGCGCAATAATTGTCAATATCGTTATTCCACATGACGAGAACCTTGTGAAAGTTGAAAAATTTGGATTTGTCTCACAAGATTGAAAATTATGTGGAATGTGGATTCAGTGATCATTGTTCCGATAGCCATATCTGCTTATGAATTGATAGCCAAGATCTACACCTTAAGAGGCTCGCCTTAGACGGCTGGATCAGGGACTGATGCAGAAAGAAGTTCTCCTCGACACGATCCGTATAGTAAGGATGTTCCTGTCTTTGGAGTCCTGGCCCCGCGGCTAGTGGCAAATAATATTTTACAGACGCTATATTCAAATCCTGTCCAAAACCCTTCGCTGCAGTATACAATATACTTGGTGATAGAGGCAGTGGATCAAACCATACCTACTGTAGTTGTACAATGAATTTTTGCTTTATTCTATATGAATTGAAAAATTTGTCAATTATAGACAGATATTCGATAAGATACGCTAGTTGAATTAGAAAAAACGTAATTACGCCCTGGTTTTAACATAATAAAACTTGTTCGTTAGCAACGATATTATATGTTTATATATCATTAACATGGTCCTGAATTTCAATATCTTTGATTACATCTTTAATTATATATATATATATATAGCTGCAGAAACCTCCTCCACGCGTGGTAGTGCATTGGCTACGATGTTCTCCTTGCCTAATAAGTATCGAAGGTCTGTAATAAATTGTCCTATAAATCTAGGTATCTAAATGATCGTGGAGAAGTATTGTCAGCAAGTGGCTTGTGGTCTGTAAAAATAATGAAAGGTCTGGCTTTGCCCATATATCGAAAATACTTAATGGCCTCATACACTGCTAAAAGTTCACGATCATATGGGCTATATTTCCTTTGCGCGTTGTTGAGTTGTATATATACTAATTGGCGCGAAAACTCACATAGCGCGATGCTAGATGATGCTAGATTCGCTAGATGATGTTAGAGTATGTTTTTGCTGTATGCTGTGGAAGTCGCCACATCACTCCCCTCCTAGACCGGAGGTCAATATCTTTGATGAGTCAGCTGTCTCTGCTCTCTTGTGGAGCGTGCCAGTGCCAGTAGTGAGTAGTTCCAGTGAGTTGGAACTGAGTACCGCTAGTTCCAGTGTGTTGGGGCTGAAGTCCACTGGCCCTAGTAAGTCGGGGTTGCGTGCGGTACTGCGGTGCATTCGATATGACTATCTTAGCCACCACCGTCATGATTGAAAACGGTACCGCTAATAAACAACTCCAAACCGGCTAACATAGGATTATTTTCTTTATACCTTTTTATTATAATATCTGCAATATTGAGTGATACATTCGTGTAGTATAAATAACAAGAAGTCCGCGTTTTACTACTAGCCCAAGAGCTCATAACGAATTTTGGGAAGGTATTTTAGGCCGTTAGATATTTTGAACAGTAAAACTTGAATGACATTCAAGTATGAAATGGAAAGTCTGGCTGACCAGATCGGTACTCAATCCTACTGCGCATGGTGCATATTCTGCAAAATATTTCAGCCAAAAAATATATTTTAGCTCGAATGCGACTTAAAGGAATAAAAAGTAGGCGTATGAATTAACATAAAATTAAAAGAGCCAGACATTTTAATTTGCCTAAAATATAAGCCAGGCTATCCTGAACTTGTATTAAAAAAGTGACAAAAAAGGTATTTTAGGTCGAATGAAACTTTAATAAACAGTAAGTAGATATATAATTTAACAAAAAAATTAAAATGCCGGACATTTTATGTTGTCTAAAACTAGTGCCAGACGACCCCGAAGACGTACTAAAGTGTCCAAATAAGGTATTTTAGGTCGAATGCGACTTAAAGAAATAAAAAGTAGGCGTATTAATTAACATAAAAATAAAAGAGCCAGACATTTTAATTTGTCTAAAATAAGAGCCAGACTATCCTGAACTTGTATTAAAAAAGTGTCAAAAAAAATAAGGTATTTTAAGTCGAATGAAACTTTAATAAACAGAAAGTAGGTATATTATTTAACGTAATAATAAAAGTGACATTTTACTTTGTCTAAAATCAGTGACAGTTACCTATATTATTATATTAGCAAGCTCGTAGTAAAACGCGGAGTAAAACTCGCAGTAAAACTCGTAGTAAAATGCGTTTTACTACGCATTTGCTAATATACAGTGACCTATATATTAGCAAGCTCGTAGTAAAACGCGGAGTAAAACTCGTAGTAAAACTCGTAGTAAAATGCGTTTTACTACGAATTTGCTAATATACAGTGACCTATATATTAACAAACTCGTAGTAAAATGCGGACTTCTTGTTATTTATACTACACGAAGCCCGCATGTATCACTCAATATTGCAGATATTATAATAAAAAAGGTTGTCAATGTCAATTTGTTGACATACACTGTTAGTGGAAGTTTAGAACTTTGAGTTCAAATATTATTAGCCATTACGTGAGAGTGGAATTGAAATATTGTTACGAAAATATATATTGTGGGTTTATTTTAAGTGTTTGATTCATTCTAATGGAAGTGTGGATAACTAATTTAACTAATTTAATTTTTATTAATTAAAACTTACGCACAGACTTATCAAAAATAAGGGACCACAATGTCTAGGAAGTCTGTAAGTACAACCTAGGCTGGAGATAGATTTACAATCTTTCCTGTCTTTAATACTTATATGTATAGTGAATTTTTTTATCGTGAAGGCATGGTTTACTATGGTCCTAGCTTTTTTTTAGAATACGTGAGACTACTTGTCTTTCCATAATGACATTTTCTAACACACAATGCTCGTCTAATAACACTTGACATTGGCGGAATTCCTGCGCTGATTCTTCGCGTGAGATAGTCAATAATAAAATAATATGTATAAAAGGTATAATATTGTATAATATGTGTAAAAAAGGTATCTAAAGGTGTATATATATATATATAAATATAGACAGTGGTGGTAAGTCTCAGAATAAAATATCTTTTCATTTAAGGCTCGCTCCATAGCTTCACTTTCCTCGGCAGTATTTAAAGAACCATCAGAGAATTATGAACCTCCGCTAGACGTATTGAACATTAAGATCCGAAGTCTAAGGCTCCCTGACGAAGATCCTAAACAATTTGCGATAAAAGTGACTTACTTTGATCAATTGATAATATCTGGTGTGATCAAGTCTATCGGTGCTAAAGATAAAGAACGAACTAACATTTTAGCTGAGGGAACAATGAGCTACGATCCTTCAGATTATGAAAAAATGTGCTTGTTTGCGGATTGTCCACTAGTTGGTAGGTTATACAATTGCTTTTTTGTGGAATATTTTAACTGAATACTATAAGATCACCAATATATCACAGTTCAACTTCTTTCTAAATACTATCACTTCCTACACAGTTCATACACAAATACAATACAAACAGAATAAGAATTTGTGTATTCAGGATGCTGAATTAGGGGTTTAATACAAAATCATAAGACATGAGTAGCTGTAATTATGAAATTCCTCGCTGCGCTTAATAATTTGTAGCGACGAACTTGTAGTAACTATTTAATGCAATAACTTAAGTATTCCTATTTCAAAAGAAATATAAGCAAAGAATCTATTATCTTAAAAGGAAAATAAGCAACTAAACTGACTTTTAATGACTGACTGTCTAACGAATTGATTCGCGAAACAACTAATAAATTATCTAATGTTTCTGTTCAAAAAATTCATTATATTGTATTATCAATTACCCGAACAAAGAGTAATTTATATTAAAAATGGAATATACCTTTAGATAAATATATATATTTACGCCAATCGCCAATGCACATAGGAGCACAAGGAACAATTTAAATCAGCTTTGAATAAATTTCACCATCGTATTTTAAATTTAAGATATTTAATTTTTTCCACACACTCATACGCTCTCAGTGTCAGTGGTTCAGACATACATTTAAGTTCACTGTCAGAACATGACCATTCAAATGAGGCGCTACCGTCAATGACCTGTATGATGAATTCTTTAGCTACCCAATCTGTTAAATGGTCAAGTACTGCCATTTTTTCCTCCTTTTATTACTTAAGTCATACTGAAAGTTTCTGGATTCTGATAAATAAGATCAGATATTAGACTAATGATACATCTATTATTTTTCAAAGTATATACCCGCACAACTTATACACTTTTGCATTCAGTTGCTCAATGTGTTGAGAGTAGTCAGATGACCTTTTATTTTCTAAGAAATTTTTAACCACGCAGATTTTTCGACATCTATCATGTAGTTCATAAAAGTTTGATCATTTATTAACGGTCTGATCTAAAATATCACTGCCTTGTTTTAAAGTACTCAATTTAGGAAAAGTTTTAACAATAAACTTAAAACATCCACTATCTGCGTTAAAAGGTTCATACACATACATATCACTAGAAGTCAAAAGGTCTAAGTGTAGACTGCTAGTTAAGATAGAATCCACTTTTAACGATTTTTATTCTGGTAATATTCACGACACTGAAATAGCAGTCATCGTGGTGGTTATATGGTTCACAACAAATCATAATACTTGTGTATTTTAAGTAGGGTTTTATTTGCCCTGAACGTAACGACAAGACAGTTTCCACGTACAAAATTTGAACCTTACTGTTAACTTCTAATAGCACCTCAAAGCACTTTAAGTAGGCTTGTTTTACAAAGTTGGATGCACACGTCATTCTTTAAACTATACTCGCCACAAATGGTACAAAAACTGTTAGGGTCGTTTGCACAATTTGTTCTTAATTTTGACATCTAGATTGCTTAATCACTTGGCGGATCGGTCTTCTGATCGGAAAAA
Source organism: Callimorpha dominula (assembly GCA_949752705.1). Taxonomy (NCBI): domain Eukaryota; kingdom Metazoa; phylum Arthropoda; class Insecta; order Lepidoptera; family Erebidae; genus Callimorpha; species Callimorpha dominula. Next base: position 16,566,165 of record OX456997.1, read on the forward strand.
AAATTGTGTCGGGGGCCGCTTTGAAACTACTTAGTACACACTTTGTTCCTGTATCTCAAAAACTAGCGACGTCAAAAATAGTAAGAAACCATTCTCAACCTGATAATACAAAAAAAGTTGAATTCTGTGTACCAGTGTTATATTCACGTGATGCTTGCTGTGTGGATTGTACGTTTGGGCAAAATATATATCTGTATATTCCCTACGGGTGTACGCTTACTCATTTCTACCCACCTAATACACCACCGAACACGATGTTATACCTATATGTCAGAGAATGTTTAAGTGACCGTGTAGGGTCAGAGACCCTGTATGATTTTAGTCAGTTCAACTCCGACACATCAAACTTTTTGCGAAAAGAAGCAGAAGAAGAGAAAGTTATTATGAAGTGCAAATTTACCCGCGAGCTGCAGGTTTATATAACTACTAATTCTGGCAATCAAATACATTGAATTTTCACGTTAAAGTAGTGTAGTTCCAACTTTATTTACAATAATTATATTTATTCATGTTGCAGTCATCATCCAACCTCTAAGAATGTTGAACTCAATCGATTCACAGCAATCATGGACCACAACACAAAGTCTCAGCCGCTCAAGATCAGACTCAACAAAGTCCAGTAGTATAGTGAAACCAACGGAGCTCTCCTGTTGCAACGTTGATATTTTATCAATTTTTTTAGGAGACGAAGGTTTGTGTACCTAATCATATTTATTAATAAGAAAATTTTTAATGAAACTATTAGGTGAAACTATATTTTATACATTCTGTCAAAAAAGTATCGGGAATTGATTAATTAATTCTAATTCCAAATGCAATTGAACTAATTATTTTTGTGGTTATGTTGGCACAACTGTTTTCTATATTGGCGCGAAGTTTGAGCAATATCTATCATTTAGTTTGTTTTCATTACTCGCTTAGATTAATATAGGTCCAGATACAGTGACCAGTACAAATCTCACTGTTGACTTTGAAGCTGTGTGAGTAAACCCCGCCCAACGCGTGTGTCTACGTACAATATTTGTGCTTGTGTGCATGCCTGTTTTACTACCAGCGCATAGAGGCTACCCCAAAATTTAGGGACTTTTTTAGTAAATATAATATTTGTTTTGAAGTGAAAACTTCTTTAGGCACGTTTGTGCACTTTTGCTATGGGGAAAAAGCATTGAACTCGTGACCGTCACGCTAATATTATATACATATATAGATCCACTAGAGGGCACTAATCTAAACATTGAGTTCTGTTCACTCCTTATTAATTAATGTCACCAACGTGCTAATATGACGTTTTAAGTTCGTCGTTTCGTTTAAGTTTTCACTTCTGTCGGCAGTTCCATGACTGCCTATTTTTTTATGTAATGTTAAATAAGCCATTTTAAATATATTTAAATGTGTTACAGGTGTTCGTTTATTTTTTCTAAAGCTTAGTAGGATAAGAAATTATTTTTATTAGAGAGACAGAGAGAGAGAGAGAGAGAGAGAGAGAGAAAGAGGGTGAGGGTGAGGGTGAGGGAGAGAGGAAAAGAGGGAGAGAGAGAGGGGGAGACAGAGGAGGAGGGGAAAGAGAGAGAGAGATGGGGGGGAGGGAGGGAGAGACAGAGGAGGAGGGGAAAGAGGGAGAGAGATGGGGGGAGGGAGCGAGAGAGGGGGGAGAGAGAGAGTGAATCTCTAGGAACTTGTAAACTCCAGTTGTGCACACACACCTTTTTTTTTGTAGTAAATGCAACGTATAAGCAATTTTGAGTATTAAAATGAAATGGAACTTCATTTACAAGAACAGAGTAACAGAAGGTGTTTTCATAAAATAAAGTAATTGTTTCGCCTTGGTTTGTAATAGCCGTGTAATTTTTAAATTTGGTCGTTTTAGTTTGTTTTGGGATCAACTAAAAAACCAGTCGGTGTACCAGTACTTGCAACGCCGGCAGATAAATATAAAAAATAACATACATTATTTTTGCTAACATTTGGTAAATACTTCTTACACATAAACATATATTACACAACACTACTTAAATAACATTATTTATGAGCACGATACAATTAAGATATAAGATAAGCAGTACAAAAATTAAGATAATATGTCAAAAATGAAAAATTGTCAATAATGTATTTTTTTAGAATATAGTAAAATGTCAAGTAAAGTGTACTTACTAAAATTAATTAACAGTAAGCATATTTCTCGTCTTCCTATAAATAACAAGTTCGGCAAATGTGAATGTGTTATGGGTAAATGTGGAAGCTTCTAATTGGCATCTGCTACAACGAATGTCATTTTATAACTATTTAAGCCGTAAGCATCCCAAATAAAATAAAATAAATGGAATTCACGTCCCTAGCAACATCTCCAGTAATGGCGTCACTATTTTATTAATTGAAATTTTGTTTATATATACATTAGCAAATAGAATACTTAGATATGAAATGTGATGTTCGGACACATATGATTTTTTTTAGTATAATTTTTACAGGAATTGACAGCACAACCAGGCATTTTAGAATATAATAAATAGCGGCTCGAGACTTACTTCAGCGGCGAACGTTCGCTCGCATGAGACGAGTGACTCGCTTATATTAATATTATTGCGTGATCGTAATATTATCACATATAGCTATTGTACTCACAACAAAAAAAAAACTAACACGGCAATTATATTTCTAGGCTAATAACGGTCCATAATCAAAGGAAATCTCTACTGGTTTCCTTGCCGATTTTGTACACCAGGAAAGAACACCATAAAAGAAATATAATAAAAAATCGCTTACCCATTATTAAGTTCTTGAAAACGTCAACCTTACATTAAGTTTAACTACATGCCGTTATTTATTTATGATTGCAGAAAATGCAAAAATTTGCGTAAAAAAACGAATGGAGCCAATGGTCAAGCCATCGGTCCTAAAGCGCAAGAGCTGGGACTGCTTACCGCTGTTAACGATGGAACTCTTAGCCACCCGAAACAAAGCTAACGCTGTTTATCACAAACACCTCAAAGAAGCCAATTGTATGCAGTTAACTTTAATCGCTGCATACAATATGATTGTACCCGTCGAAAAGGAACTCGGATATACCGCAATATCAAAAACCCCACTTTATTGCGAATTTGTAAGATATAATGTAGTTTGACTTCTATCTTTTACTATTAGTGTTAACATTGTAGTTATGATATGAATTTTTATGTTTTATTTAGAAATATTTGAATTGTATGCATATTATGAAAATTGTGTAGTAAATTATTAAGTAAATTCTCTATTTTGCCTAGCAGTTTTAAGTATATCATGTTTGCCTAGAATTGCGGCCGATGGTGTCGTATGTGTCGGGTCGGTCAGTATGGTTGTGCTGGACGAGTGCCGTTGGTCTGGTCATCTTCGTACTGCTCTTACTTAAATATAATTAGTAATGTGGGCATCCGTTGAGATTTTAGAACAATATGTTATATTGTCCTCTCACATTTCATTTGTGTTTAGTAAGCTCTCCCCCCCCCCCTCCCCCACGAACAGTAGGTTTGTGAGGGGTACCTGAATTGATTGACAAAATCTATATGAACGAGAGCGAGACCGCGGACAAAAGCTACTTAAGGGTCCTGATGATCAATTTATCTTCACAAAGTAACCCCGTAAATTAATCAGCGCGGTTAATTGCTTAATCTTTACATGACTTAACGTGCTTACTGTCAAGTTAATAAATCTATTGATGATGACGGTGACCAAAAAGACAAGAGACGGAGATACAGGACATTCAGGTATGTGACCCCGGCCTCTGCGTGCTACTGCATTCCTGTATCCGTTACCTTAGGTCTCCTTACCCCTTTTTCCTTATACAAATTTATACTCTTCCTTCTTTTCCATCTTAAAACGACTACATTCCCAGGGAAGGTAGCGTCAGGCAGGCGGCCGGCCAAAATTCTTTGCAACATTGCGCCGATAGTTGTTCACCACGTTAGTGACTACATTGCACCCGTGCGAATCCGGCGCGGGTTGCTATTTATAGATAAATTACAAATTATATTGCCATGTTGTTGAGTTTCATCAAACTCTTTCCTCACAACTTTTTCCTTTCCTTTCCTTCTCAATATCGTCTCCATATAGAGCAATTTATAAATGCATAATTCTAATTGTTCCAGAATACAGGCCTTGCTCGGTTTAACGAAGGTTGCAAAGCACCCAAAAAATTTAACCCCACCAACTTCTATGCAAAGTGGGAGAGTCAAAGTGTCGGAGAAAACTCATTTGCAAAAGGAGACGCAAAGTGTGTATATAATTTGGAGGACATACAGAATGAAGATAAATTAGATCTTTATCGGTACACGTCCCAAATGCCTCAAGGCAGTAAGTTTTTGTGTAATATTTTTAGAACCGTGTATAATACTATCAACAGTCAAACGTATTGTGGTGAGGTATAAGGACAATTGGGGTACTGGAAAACTATTTAGCAAAACCAGTCTTAGCAAAAATGTTAGGCCTAAGTACTATATAACTCACCTATAAAAGAAGTGTCCAGATGGTGGATCATTTATATTAATAATAGGGAATATGCATGTATTTTTTTTTTACCTTACATTGACTTGTTCCATTATCCTACCCTAATAAAAAATGTAAATAACCTTGGCAATGTTCAAATTAGTTTTTAAAATAACGTTGAAAACGTCGATAAAATTTGATCTGTTTGAACGCCGTCGCCATATTTCGCGAGCCTTGGATGACGTCACGTTCCACGATTAGTGTTTGTTTCATAAACTTACTTGAAGTGTTACAGTAATTTTATACCGGTTTCCAGTTGTAATTACTATTTATTGTAATTAATAGACGATGGATAAAGTTAAAAAACCATTTTATAGGTATTGCCTTGTCTCTAAGTGTAAAAACACTATAAGAAGTACACCCAATACAGTATTTTTTCCTGTACAAAATAATAATGTCAAATACGAAAACAATGGTGTAATTAATGAGAAGAGATGTAGTATCTTCAATATCGTGTTTATATTGTTGTGAAGATCACTTCAATGTAAGCATATTACAATTTAATTGCTGGTATACTGTGAATTAGTCAGCAGTAATTTATGTTTGTTTTAAATATCAAGCAGAAGGCAACTTGCTTGTCTACTTAAACTAGGTAACAAAAATCCAATAAAACTTCATGAATATAACTAACTATACATATCTTACCTATCCTTTAGATTATAATATAACAAGTATTATAATTATTACCTTGCGGCTTTCACTCCTTTGACCTCAGCGGACGTAAAATCTGGATTTGATGCAAAATACATAGTAGATTGTCCGATTGTACTTTCACAAAACTACATTCAGACATTGTTCTAGATGATTTCTAATATCACTAGAATGCTTAAATTGCACTAGCTAAGAGCAAAAACCACAGGAACACCTAACTTTCTTCGTAACACTACGAATATAGGCGCCAATAAATGACAGAACGTGGAATGTCACGTCCTGTTTTGTTTCGACCAATGGTGAAGCGTTTTGCAAATTTGAATTTCGCGCCTTTATTTTGCAATGAAACACGATATTAATAAGAAAATAATTGTTTAGGCATAACATCTGGACAATAAAGATTCAAGGGAAAATTAATCAAGTAAATTTAAACAACATACATATTCCCTATTTTAAAAATGATATTTTAAAATTATAAGTGCTAAACTGGAAACGTTTAGAAATTATATTATTAATTTATTATAGCCGCAGGCAGCCGTTTTAACTCTACGAGCCACAGCTGCGGAGCACTAGTCAAAATTTTATGAACTACAGCTGATTACTGATTAAGAAAGAATTCTTATCGAATTGATTTTGACAAACGTTGAAGTTTATCCTATAAATGTAATATCTCTATTACAGACACAATTATGTGGACTTCTTTTCATCGAAGCTTGTTAATTAAAAAATCATCGGAAGAATGGTTTGCAAAACAAATTCAACAATACAAATGGCCCCTAGAAATTCACATACAGGCCAGTGAAAGTGTTTACAGTTTTATGGCGTTATTAAACTTGTTCCAGTTACTCTATCCAGGAGGTAATTTAAGTTCTTATTGAGCGAATATTAAGAAAATTGATAATTCCTATACATTGTTAGCTGTTAATTTAAATTAAAATTGTTTATTTAAAATATGGACTATGTACAATTTAAATAAATATATATTTTACTTATAACGGATACTGCAACAGTTAAAGTCTTCTTCAAAAACCATGGTCCGTTTCTAAAAATAAAACAAAGACTGAAGTAGGTATATACCTTAGTAACATTGTGTATAAAGGTGACAGCGTGTTTTATTTAGATTGTCTTTTGTCGTAAGAATGGGGTCTTTCTAGCCCAATCTATGCTGTAGAGCGACATAAAGTAATATATCCCGAAAATATAAGAATGAGTAACAAGGTATTCTTAAAATCACGTTAACAAATTTACATTTAGCCGTTGCAAGAACAAGTAATAACAAGATTTGATATCACCGTGGCTATAAAACGAAACCACCATCCCTGAATTAAATGATTTATTTATTAAATACTTAAGTAGTATTATTAGAACAAAATTTTGTTGATATTTTCTAACATAATTTTTATATAGTAATATAAATTTATGATAAGTGTAGACACTTAAGATTAGAGTTCACGTTGTCCTGTCCTGGTACTTCAGACGAAAAAGGGGTTTCCAAAATTTGGTATATAAAACAAAGTCATTAATATCGCGTTATAAAGCTGAAGAGTTTGTATGTTGGTTCTCATTAACCTTAGGTTCTACATGTCCGCTGCCAAAAAAAATAAAGGTCACAACTAGTTTCGTACATTTTTAGTAAGTTTAAGCTACTGGACATTTTATTATGCTTTAGAGAAAACAGTTCGCCTGGCGGTGCCTTTGCTATGGCTAAACGAGCCAACCATGATGCAAGAGTGCAACTGTGCACTGTTGAATGCTGGAGACAACAAGGCAGTGTCTTCTAGTGGCACTATGCAAAGACCTGAAAGGTCAGTTGAAAATATATTTTACTAGTCGTGTTATAGCTGAAAGACTGGGCCTACACCGGTACTGCAACAACACTTTTTGCTTAATGTTAGATAGCTCTAATAGCTATCTTTGTAAGGTTTTTGAGGCTCTTTGGGAAGGGGAAGACAGTTGCCAAAGTATGACTAAAGTATGGTGTTGCAAACATTTATTTATATATACCATTTAACATCACCGGGTATTGTTTACCTTTATTTATATATACTCTTCCTTATATCTGTATATGTATATAGAGACATAAGTAAGACCAAGTTCCAAGACACCATAATGTTACTGTGCAACCACAGAAAAACCCTATGACAATAGGACTGACCCACGAGACCAACGAGGTGGTGCAGAGCAATGTTAAACAATTACGATGAGGCAATCTCTTACCCTGACAGTCTGTTCGAGTGGTACATTTGTCTTTTCTTTTTTTTTTGCTAACAAACATTTTGCTTTAAAAATGCCAGTCACGTACAACGATTTTGGTCGTTCTTCCTAATTAAGTAGTCGGTGATTCTAATTTCAATAGTTAGTAGGTGTTAAGCATAATATTGCACTCTCCTTTCAATGTACTGACCACCGAAAATATGCGGAAGTCTAGGTATACACGTTCATAACGAACTCATTTAGAACAGACACATATACCTTACAGCCTTTAGAACGCAACGAGAAAGTTTAGTCTATCTATGCATTAAGTCATTCAGTAACACACTACTTCATCAGTCTGGGGAAAAGCTCCCTTTTTCCTGAAGAAAACATAAAAGTTGTCTTGAAATTCTAGCAGAATAGGTTGCTTGCAGCTGCCGGCTAATATGGAAGTGAAGCGATTTTGGCCCATATTTTCGACCACGTTGTTTCTTTACGAATACTCCTACAAATTGAATATATATGTAAATAAATGACTAAAAAGTCAATTATTCGTTTTAAATACACTAACGTAAAGGCTTTAAGATCTGTTTAATAAGAATTTCAGGACTAAAACGGAGTCGACTGCGAGCATTGAATTAGCTTTGCCGATACTAAATGATACCGGCGCTGATGAAAACTCCGCTTTTGTGATAATAGAAGTTAAACTCGCAAGACCATTGCACAAAGTCATCATACCAACTCGTATATTAGAGTAAGTAATCATCGCCTAACGCAAATTACTAATTTTTAAGGAAGTTATATTATACGGTCTAGCGGTTAGTGTCCCTGACCGCTGAGCCAGAGGTGGGTTCGATTCCCACCCAGGACAAAGAATTGTGCGATGATCATTATCGCTTGTTCCGTGTCTGGGTGTAATTTATCTATAATAGTATGTATTAAGTATGTATTAAGGAATATATAAGTATGTTTATCAGCAGTCTGCTTACCATAGTACAAACTCTGCTTAGTTAGGGATCAGACGGCCGTAAGTGATATGTGTGAAGTTATTAATTATGGTAATTCAGATACTATACCTGTCAAGTTAAATATCTTTAAGGTGTGTCCACACCAGTGCGCTTCCATGTTCATTTTGCGTCTTCCTCTGACGCATGCCTGAGCTAGCGAGCAACCACAGCGCATGCAATAGCGCATGCGCTTAAACTTGTTTGACAACAGCGCATGCCCCTTGCGCACGCTGATCCGTCACCGGTGGATTCACGTGCGTAATTTCGAGCTAATGAAATAAATAAATAGTAAAACTAGACATAATGGCGGAAGATAAAGTAAAAACATTGGAATTTATAGAAATGTATCGAACATATCAAGTTTTATGGGACCACAAGCACAAAGATTACACAAATTAAAAAAAGAAAAGACCCGTTGATTTCTCTTAGGCAAAACATTACTATGATCTGAAAGCTATTAAAAACAAGATAGAGTTTGAGATCATACTTCTCAAAGGAACATTAAAAATCTGTGGCCAAAAAGAGTGGGTCCGGAACAGAAGATAATTTCGAACCTTTGCTGTACAGAGCGCACAAGAGTAGTTTATAGGACACGTCTGCTTAAAATGGAAGAGAAGTCAGCTAACCTAAGTAATTAAATTACCTTTGGCCTATTGCAGAAACTTTTGTTTTTTTTTTGTCGATGCGTATACTTTTTGCTGTTTCAGTACCTATCTAATAGTAGACCAATTCACAAAACAACCAACTTGAAATACTCTACAAGTTGGCTAACAATTTACGAATGGCATTAACATTTATAAATTTCTTTTAAAACACGTTCTAAAATGAAGTGTTTTACGTAAAATACTCACTGTATGTTAAGCATACGACGTTGCGGGTAACAGTTAGTTCCTAATTTTTTTACTTTAAGTTGTCCTAATAAGTCCTCTAATTTGGTCAGATAATATGACTGTGGTTACGTCTTCACCTGAAATATCAGTGATGACTTTATGACAAACAGGGTTGTTGACGTTATTGCAGGCTAGCCATAGTATGGATAATATGCTCCTAGTTTTTTTTTTTTATAATATTTTAGTCATATGAACATATGATTGCAGAACAGACATTAATAAAATGTTGAAAACATCGGAAACTATGGGACCACTTAACCGTCGCTGTTATGGACGAATTGCTTTCGCCAAGAAATGGCAGTCCTCGGTCCAACTTGCTACAACTGCTTTACGAAGAGTGCCATATTTCGGTATCTGCCAAGAATATTGTATTGATGAACCATAAACCGTATAAAGTTACTAGAATTAACCCCAGGCTAGATTTTTTCTTCCTTAAGTAATTTCATCAATCATATACATAAAGTACTTAAAATTATAAAAAGATACTTGGATGATCTTATAAAAATCTGAGGTAATTAGGATTGTAAATAGTTACGTAGGAGATTACTTCCATTCCCTTTTTTCTCGGAGAAAACAAAGAATTATAAAAAATATCTGTGCAATAAGTCAGTTTACATGGGTAAGTTAAAAGGTAATTGAAAAATAGTTTAAAGCTGTGAAAGAATCATCCATGAATCAAATAGTTTTGATGATTTACATAAATAAGGAATCCAATTTAAACACAAAAAACTATGCACGCTTTAATCGAAACGGTGGAATGAATCTATGATTAGGTGAATCCGACCGGATGATGTGTCAGGACTGTGAGAGGTGGTGGGCCTCTGCTTAGCCCGTGGGGAAGCCGGCGTGATATCTTTATGTATTTATTTTCATTTTGTATGGATTTAACAAACTGCATAAAAGCTAAGTTTTATTTCTAATATAGATACGTCAGTATTTCGTTATAGATACCTAGTTCTTACGAATCATAGTCGAAGTGCCACTCATTTTGTATGCCACACGTTTTTTCGCGTTTTTCATCGTGTTGTCTCAAAGTTTTATTGAAAAGAAACTGTTATCCATAAGTTTTCGGTACTCACGAAATCGACGTGTTTCACGCCCACGCATTTTTTTTACTCCCACTATCGGAAAAATTTTCCAATCATAAAAGTTGGGCGTCTCGTCGGAACGAAGGTGTTTACGAACTTAAAGCCTGTTATTAATCATCGAAATCATTCAGGTTTAGGCCCGCGGAATGTTTAGGTGTTTCGCTGTATTGTTAAAACCTCATCTATATATAGATGAATTGAACAGCATTTAGGATGAACGAAGGGACGAACTACGATATTAATAAAATTTACAGGCACAACTGAGTTGTCGATATTCGTCCGTCAACTGAGTGAAACAAAAACTCGAGTAGAACTTACAACTACGTTTTGGCAAGATGGCGCCCTTTTTGTAAACAATAACTTCGTCGTGCAACAGTACCTGCATTCTGAAGAAATATTTGAAGTAAGTAATAAAATTTAACATAACAATATTTTCAGCTGAGAAAAAAATCTGTAGTTTTGGAAACAAATTTAAGTTAGTGTAGTTAAGTAAGTGCATACTGCATTGTTACAATAACAACTAGGAGGAATACAAATTATCGACATGGTTCTTAACTTCTAAAAGGTAGGTTTGTAATGTTAGCCTAAGGGTTACTTGTTTGCCAACTTATTTGTGTATGATTAAAAAACTTTTATACCTGCACTTTTTTCTTTAGGAAATGGTGATGATGACCCACGCATGTCTCGTAAGGCTTACTTGTGATCATCTACTAGAGATTAACCAACAGCAAAAAGATATAGATCCAGTGTTGAAGGCGGCTAGGCAAGCAAGACAGATGCGAGACAAGCAACATGCTATGGATCTTTACTTGCAGGCAAGTATACCGCTAATAATTATCATTATACCATTAAGAAAACCGGACAAGTGCGAGTCTGACTCGCGCACCGAGGATTCCGTAAGAAAACAAACTTGTGTGTAGATAGTAAGTACATCTCGGGAATCATCATCATCATCAGTTCTCGAAGATTTTCGCCCATCTTTTTCGAAATACAAACTTAACTATGCAGTTCTAAAAATACTCTCACATACATCGATTTACGACAAAGTCAACTTTCCAACTGCAAAATTAATTAATTAAATTAAATTAAATCGAGTTCGTAATTACAAAAACTATTTTTTTATGTGATATACCAACAAATTAACGACTTTCGGATTTTTTCCTTTATTTGTGCAGCAGACTTTGCTTCTTACCAAATTTCATGATTCTAGGTCAATGGAAAATACCCTATAGGTTTTGATTTACCTGCCAAATATTTCAATTTGTTAAAATCTAATGCTTAATTGCCATACCTTTTTGCGATTGCGATTGCGTTGACTTAGAATTGATTTTTTAACAACTTCAAGGGACCGCTGACATAATTCTTTGATAAATTTGATGCTTCCACGAGTTCCTGATTAAAGGGTTTGACAGACAGACAGATTTAACAACCAATTAACGACTTTCGGATTTTTTCCTTTACTTGTGCTGTGAGACCTTGCTTCTTACCAAATTTCATGATTTTAAGTCAATGGGTCTATAGTTTTTGATTTACCTGCAAATTAAAACTTAGTCAAATTTAATGCTTAAATGGCCGTATCTTTTGATTGCGTAGACTTAGAAGCTTGATTTTTTTACAGCTTTAAGGGATCGCAGATATACGTATTTGCTATTAACTTGAACTTGATGACAGACAGACAAACGGACAACAAAGTGATCCTATAAAGGTTTCTTGTTTTCCTTTTGAGAAACAGAACCCTAAAAATACTTAAAAAAAGAAAAGGGTAAAAGATCGCCTATTCAATAGCACATATTTCGATGGCAAAAATGCTTGATGTCTTAAATTTAGTGTCTTTTAAAGACATTATTTTTATCTGTGTGGTACTTTTATGACTAATTTCATAATTACCGTCAGTCGTACCCAAGCAAAGCATTGTTGCTTAATGAATTACTAGTCATTTTATATAAACAATTAATTCTGCGTCTAGGTGTACCTTACATCCACTAATAGGTACATTACTGTTAACTATTTTACTATACGTAAAAACGTACATTTGTATCAAATGATAAGGCATGACGTCATGCTCACAAAAAATAATCATTCGGCACTTTTTATGTCCCAGATTTTAAATGTAAATATAATGCCAAGTAATCGTAGTCGTCTTTACTTTTATTTGTATTAGTCTATAATACATTTATTTTTATTTAAGTAGTATAATATTTTCACCAAATGTTAAAAGTGTAAAATATTTTGTAAAATACCTCCCATACATTGTTTTAGTGTTCCAATCACGATTTTAATTTAGTTATGACTTCGTTGTTACGAATATTAATTGGTTTATTTGAGTGTGACTGTACTCTAGTCTTAGTCTCTTGGAGTCATTTAAATAGTAGTACGTTTTATTTTCTAGAATCGTTAAAAAAATGTCTTGTACCGAAATGATGACGTTTCGTTACTCAGGGCTAGTAAGGTATGATTAATTCTCAACAGAGTTGTTTCATACTGACACCAAGTAATTTACTGTTTTTTTTTGTTTTTTTTTTACACTATTGCCAACGCTGTTTCCTATGTAGTCACCGTAACAGAGGCCATTTTGTTTTCCCCGGAGAGTGATCTTAGTCTCAAACGTTTTGTAAAAAATATTGTCAGAGACAGCAATGACTGCTACTTTGTTACGAACGTATTTTATGCCCTTATGTTTATTACAGTAATATATTGACAAATACAGTTAGTTATTGTTTATACACTATTTGGTTTTAACATAATTATTTTTAGGTTACCGATTCTTACAAAAATGGAAATCTTATTTGTCTCGTAACAATTTAATCAACATTCATGGAGTGTTTAATGCGATGTTTGGTTGATTTTTAATACGTGTTAAACTACTTTCAAAATACTAAAAATATCAAATAAAGTTCCTAACTTTCGTACAACCAAGTTTTTATTGAGATTTTGGAAATCTATAAATTTACTTTCTTGTGGTGTTTCTTTGTATGTATGTGCTTGTTTGTATATAATGTTCAATTTCGTTATATATCAGTTTAGTTACAAATTTACTTTTTCTGAATCCACCTACTATTTATCATTCACTTTTAATGTGGTCTTATAGTTATAAAATAAATGATAAAACGTTAAAATGAAAATAGAGGTCAACTTTCACAGCATTTCTCTCCTAACACAGGCATTGTTTGCTTAAAAGGAGACTCCAATCACAAATTAATGCTTAAGTGTTATTTTATTGAAAATAAAGATATTTGTATTTGTAAAATAGAGACTCTTGCTCCGACACAATAATGTTCAATTCAGATCGCACACCGCTAACTACCTTATATTAACCTAAAACTTGCCTCTCTTTCTATCGCGTAACTCTTATCTGTTCTGATGATGTTACAACCCTAACATCAATTTTCATACTACTACTTCAAACTGTCAAATTTTATATAAACTTATTTTGAGTCGGCGCCAAATAATAAAATGATTAATTACTTACGTAGGTACATATAAAATTTTGATAATTAATCAGTTTGTTGTTTGGCGCCGACTCAAAATAAGTTTATATAAAATTTGATAGTTTATGTAAATAAGCTCAATACTTAAGACTTAAGTTTTATTTATTTTTTGCTTTTTAGTTCTTTTCGTCGGTTTAATTTTTTGTTAAAAAGATTTTTATAGAATATCAGTTAGTGCACCGCGCATTTATATTTCTTTCACGGAACCCTAATTATTTTATCAAAATATAAGTATCCTAAGTTACTCCTTATAAAACCAGCTATCTGCCAGTGAAAGTCCCGTGGAAATCGGTTAACCCGTTCCGGAGGTTAGCCAAAACAGGCAGACAAAAATGTGAAAAATATTTTTTTGGTATAAGTACCGTGTAAACATTCAGATGCATTTAGTAAAAATCTGTCATCATGACATTACAAACGGACCCTTCAAATTTATTTATTTTTACAGAAAATGTGTATCAGTTGTTGTGGTCCTAACAAATATTCTTGTCTTATATTCTTATTTTGTAATGTAATAATTTATTTTGAACATAGGAATCTACCCAATTGTATGTTTGTAAATCCACTATCTTTGGTCAAGAGTTTTGGAGAATTTGCTCTATTAGTTACCTTAAGTACCTATTGGATAGCACATGACGCATGGAACAAAACAAAAGCGATAAATTTATTTCTGCCTCTAACTCCTATGCAAAAGTTTCTTATTTAAGAACATCGATATGTATTCTCAGGTAACAGTGAATAATCCACGTGATGCAAACATTTGGCGAGAACTATCCACTTGTCTCAAAGATATTGACAGAAACTGGGCAAGAGTCAGCCTTTATAATTCTGTTATGCTAAATCCGCGGCATCCACTTACGTAAGTATTCATATTGTATAACAAAAACCTTCCTGAACCAGCTACTGTCCAAACAGAAATATATTTGTATGATCAAATTATTTGTGTAAAGCAACAATTTTCCATTTAGGTCTGAATATTTTGGAATCCTTTTCATTGTAGAGAACTTGTTTAAAAATACCATTTTACTAAACATCTGGGGATCTTGAGCCAGCGTATGTTCCAATAACACAGCTATACTAAAATACAACGATATTCTTTGTAAAAGCGATAAATGGCATGATGGTTGTTATCTGAATTAAATTTCATTCACACGGACCAGGGAGGCGAAACAAATTTGTCATTTTATTGTTTCGTATTAGTCACGCGCTATGTCTCTTTCCATAGAACTTTGGCAATCCCACCTAACCGCAGAAGCACAAGATATACTAATAGTGCTGTTTAATACCGCGGTCTTTTACGGTTACGTCTGCGTCTGCGGTTGTTGGTTTTTCCCTGATAAGCCCTTAACCATCAAGAGCTATGTAGACTTAGTACCTTCTAATTATTATATTAAACTTCCGCGACTTGTATGCATAGTACATGTATATTTCGGAACCTAATCGCGGTGATATTTATGATGTACGACGTTTTGCTTACCAGACGTTTCAATCGACTTGCGTAATAAGGCCATCCGTGATCATACACACAAACCATACATAACCATACCCACTTTTACACATTGACATTAGCATTCTCACAGTACAGTACAGAGAGTACATTCACATGACGCTAATAATGCAATTTTAACGTGCAATTAAGTATTTTGTTATTTCCTATCGATAGTCTTCTTTCTACATGCGGTATGGTATATGAAGAGGAACCTGTGGTTGCTGAACAGTTCTTCGTGGCTCTTTTATCTTTTTATCCATTCTGGATAATGGGCTGGATCATTGCAAGTGTTTATTACCACGACCGTCAGCAATTCTTGATCTACGATAAAATTTTAAAAATTGTTCAGAAGTAAGTTTGGCATCCAAATCATAAACGATCATAAATCGTCATTTAGCGTCACATTTTTCCCAGATATATTTTTACTGACAGTTTTTTTAATCAAAGTCGCAGTAGTAGTCATTTGGTCTGGTCTGATTTACATACATGATGATCAAGATGTATTAGTTGTTGGGTTAATGATTATTGGGTGTTTATATTAGGAACATATCTCAGTGGGAACTTGAAGTTTGAAACGTGCCCGGCAGATTTGAGACTTCAGACCCACGTGATATTACGTTGGACCAAAAGTATAGCTGAGAAAAGGTAGATGCTTAGAGGTGTGTGGCAAACACAGATTAACATAAGCACAGAAATTTTGCTGTGCATAATGCATAAAATAGGTAGACAGGTTGTAAATAAGTTCTGTAATTGTACTTTTAAACAGAAGTCAACGAGAGGGACAAACAGAGGAGATTCCTTATGCCCGGGGATGGGAACGCGAACTTGGTGACTGGTGGGATTCTACACAACTTCTGCCAGGAATGAGCCCCTATTACGACGCTGCGGATATATTGCTTAGATTAAGATGTATAGCTGTTAGTGCCTTCTTGTTATTATATATTAAGCATTCGATATATGCTGGGATCGATTCGATTCGACCCCATTTCTTTGCCAGGATTACGTAAAACTAACTATTAAAAACTACATGTATTATATAATAATTGTAACCAAGAAACGATTAAAAAGAGAATTAGGTTACATTAAAGGAATTCGTTTTTAAACCAAAAAGGGTGTTCGTAGTTGAATCATGATTCGATCGTGTGGCGGTGTAGAATTCGATACAAACTGACTAATTCGATCAAAATTGAATTCGGTTTCGAAAAGGAAAGTATTATTTTCTTGTGAATTGCTTTATAGGATAGCTCCGAGCTTCCGAACTAAAAGAAAATAGTTAGTTTTGGCAGTCTTAAAAACCTGTTACCCTTCTTTATCTAGTTAGGCGTGCTAAAGATATGGATTGTATTCAAGTAGGCTATTACGCACTGAAGACAAAGAACATGAATTTAATTAGCATTAATTGAAAATTGATTACAAATACTTTGTACATATTCGTGCCACACAAAATAAAATTCAAATAACTTTACAATATCGTTTTAACCCTTTTATTTTGTTTGTTTAAAGCAACAGCTAACCAGCCATTTATAATTACCCTATGATCCGTGGCACCCCTGTTTAACGCACTGCTTACTTTAACGACTCATCTATTTAAAACGTTTAAAATATAGTCCAAGGTCAAGGTACTATGTTTATCGTGAAATTGTCGCTGCTTCATTAAAGGATACCCTTAATTTCGACGTTATCAAATTGCTCCATATCATTCAAGTAAGCTGGTTGATGGTACACTTTGGTCGCACACTGGACAGTGATTATTGGTGGCCCATGACATGAGAGACCAGACTGCGTGAATGACGAAACAGCTCACTAAATTATTTCCATGTTTCTTTGCTGCGACAGCAAAATCACCTACCACCTCTTTGCAGGAATGTTTAGTTTCAAAGTTCTAAAACTGCTCATTCTAACTAGTATATTTTTAGTTGGCAGAATTATGCTTAGCCCGCTCGTTGTCTCAAGTGGGAGAGTCGGCTGTGTATTATCACTTGGTTGCCTTATGCTGTCGCTTACGTGGAGAGTATAAAGACGCCCTGTGCCATGTTCAAGTGGGCATCAAGAAATATGGAGATGTAAGTTTTCTAATTAGTTTCATTAACTTACACAGATATGGAAATAAATTACAAAACATACACTCGTACATTTTAATTTTTTAGGTGATGTGTTTGAAGAGCTTAGAAGCGGAGTGTCATCATATGCTCGGTAACATTCCGGATGCTATGGAGTCTCACGAAAAATGCAGCACCAGTAGATGGCCACATACGTATTAAAATTATTTTTTTATCTCTTTATGAATATCTTAGATTATCTTTAAAAAAAAAGTATCACCGACTTCAATGTGCTTTTTAGTGGAAAGTAGATGTATTTTGTTTAAATATAATATGGGCAGGCCAACTAAACGCACTGCTCCAATGAGACAGCGAGGTTTCGGAGTAAACGAAAATACCATCCATGTATACAGTTTTTAGATATTTGTTGATTTTTCAGAAACCGCTCAACCGTTTTCGATAAAATTTAAATGGGGCCACCCGGGAAGTATACCCTTTGAAACAAAAAAAGAATTTTCAGGCGTCTTCGAGTAATCAGTGAACATACATACAAAAAGAAAGATTCTGACGGATTGAGAACCTCCTTTTTTGAAGTCGGTTAAAAATATTCTAAACACTAAAAGAAACATTTACAAGTGCATTAGTGTTGGTTCAGGTATTATCCGCTCGAAACATTTCACAATGTATTTCCAACATTTATCTGCCATTATAAAAGTTTTAATCAAACATTGTTTAAATAGTTGAATTTGGAATTGAAAATTTGCTCAAATGCAAATTGTCACAAAACAGATAATACTACTCACCTACAGAATATCTCATTCATTGAATCAAATCAAAGAAAGCACTCTAAGTGGGGTCAGAAAAATTTGGTTCGGTTCAACCGCCAAAAAAAAAACCCATTTACTGTGACCCCACAGTTCCAAGACACAGTCCTCACCATCACAGAGAGTATTGGGATTCTTGGTGTCGACATTTCCAGTGACGTCCAGTTTCATAATTACTTGGAAGGCAAGGCCAAGCTGGCATCCAAAAAGCTTGGAGTGCTTAATAGAGCGAAGCGGTACTTCATCCGGCGGCAAAGACTTTTATTATACAAGTCACAAGTCCGTCCCCATATGGAGTACTGCTGTCATGTCTGGGCAGGGGCACCTGGATACCAGCTTGGGCTTCTTGACTCGATTCAAAGACGTGCTGTGAGAATCGTCGACGATCCCAAACTCACAAGCGGCATTAAACCCTTAAGCCTAAGGAGAGACTTTGCCTCCTTGTGCGTGTTCTCCCGCTGTATAACGGGTTGTACTCTGAGGAACTGTTTGACATAATGCCCACGGCCACATTCTACCATCGCATCACACCGCTCGCCACCGGCAAGGCATTCATCCTCACACATTGGAACCTAAATGGCGCACGGTACGGTTCCAGAGGAATTTCCTCCGGCAATCGCTCCGGCTGTGGAATGAGCTCCCTGCCGACGTTTTCCCGAGGGATTACGGTATGGAAATCTTCAAGAAATGAGTGTAAAGGTTTTTAAAGGGTTGGCAACGCGCATGCGAATCCCCTGGAATTGCAAGCGTTCATAAACCGCTTACCATCAGGCGGGCCGTATGCTTGTTTGCCACCAACGTAGCTTAAAAAAAATATCTCGAAAATCTCTTTGTGGAGTTCTGATTGCAAATCGTATTCAAATTATAAGGATGACATAACTGTTTAAGTCGTACGCGGATATAGGGATAGCGAACAGACCTTTTAAAAGGGTCTACATTATCTGAGATGCAATGGCTGGTGAACAGATTGAACTCAGTATAGTTTTGATTTTCCTACAGGAGGTTATCTGTACTAGTGTATATATTGTTTAACAGTTTTGAAAGCTAAATGTTAACGTCTAGGGTCTCAATGTTTTTTTATTATTACAGAGTGTTGATGATGCTGTCGATATATAAGGATCCTGTTCAGCGCCGTGCAGTTCTATGGGATCTCGCGCGTCGACATCCCTGTGCATACACCTGGATGGCACTAGCAGATATCTTTACTACGGTACCACATATTATATTATTTTATACTATTTATTGAACGTAGTAAGTAGTAGTAGTCTGTTCGGAAAGTGAGCCGTCAAAGGATTTGAGGCCGCAGTTCTGCTTAATTACCTTTTTATTTAACGTGCAACACTATAGCGCGACAGTAATATTTTGATGCCTTGAATCATTATTAGATACTTTTTTAATTTCTTGTTAAATGGCGATGTAACCTAATTTAGATATTTCCTAAATGTATACTAATAACTTAAAGCAATAAGTTAAAAAATGTCAGCGCAACAATAGGTAGCTTTATCAAATTTTGCATATCATTTAATACATGATCATGTACCTGTAGGACAACAGTGTTCCTATGAGCTTTAAGTAGCTGATCAATTTCATAGACAGGTTTCCTTTTATTTTTTTATTAGGTTTAGACGTTGTCTTTTACGAACTTTCTGGATTTGTATTTGTAATTCCATTATCGTCTAACCATTTTTGAAGTGAAAACTTCTTTAGGCACGTTTGAGCACGTTTGCGTCACTCCAATAATACATATATAGATACCCTAGAAGGTGCTAATCTAAACTTTTTTCGATTTTGAGTTTTGTCAGCTCCTTATCTTCTTAATTCTATCTTTAAAAATATTATTAGTTTAATAAAAGTGAAAACAATATACTAATTTATGTGTGGAAGTGTTATCTTTACTTTATTAAACTTGTAAACTTAATACATAGTGACAAAATTAACGACACGAAATAAACAGGAATACCAAAATCTATACGTACTTGTGATAATGTCACTACTAGATTGCATCACTTTTTGAAGTGAAAACTTCTTTAGGCACGTTAGGCACTTTTGTATGTATGGGGAAAAAGGACTGAACTGGCGTGATAACTCAGATGACATATAGATGTGGCTGTGTATATATATGTGTGTGTATGTGTTTTCACTTCTGACGTGCAGTCCTACGACTTTTTTTTTAGTTCTTTTTAGTTTATTTTTTATCATTTGCGTCTGGAGGCTTGTTTAAGCGTACATGCATTGTCTAGTACAAGCACTGATGACTGATGCAAGTTCGGTATTAATTTTTCGGTTATACACTTGGTAATTTTTGTTCATATCATGGTGATAATCTGCTCATTATCAACTAATCCCTCTCTTAAACCGAAGCGAAATTGGTTAGGTGATAAATTAACATTTCAATTTACACGCCAAACCACAATATCGTGTCTCTCAATAAGCATTTTTTTTTTTGCAACACACATTTTATATTTGTATCACAGTTCTTTTAAAACACCACTCAGAGTAGTGATGCCTCTGCAAAAGAGTATGTTTTCTCTCAATACACGATCCAGCTTAAATCGGAATAATCCATCCAATTCCATAAATCGGAAACATGAAATAAGAAAATGTAAAATGAAAGTACTGTACTTGTCACCTTTTAAGGAGTATGTCCTCCTCTCTTAGCAATGCACTCCTGAAGCCTCGCTTGCATACACTGGATCAAATTTCTCACGTTTTCATCTGGAATCTCCTCCCAGGTACGTTTTAAAACGTCATTTAGCTGCTACTTGTTGTAGACCCCTCGTTCATTCTCTCTAATCCTTTGTTTTAATTGGATCCACATATTATGCTCAATTGGATTTAAGGGATCACTTAAGGCCTGATGACGTCCTCGATGTAACGTTCTGCAGTTAGAGTACCTACTCGTATTTAAAATTCAGTTTTGTCGTGTAAGGTAATCCCACCCCAAATCATTACGTTGGGACCACTGAAACGGTCAACTTCGTGGATGCAGGACTGAGAAAACCGCTCGCTTATCGTCTCCACATTAAAAATTACTTTGCACTCGTCTGTAAAAAGCACCATGCTCCACTCATTAATCCTCCAGTTCAAATACTGACGGTAGAAACTTTAACGGTTTGCACGTTAAGCTCTGGTCAGAGGGATTCGAACAACTCGTCATGACTTTGCTGATCTTCGTGCATTCGATTACGAATAGTTTGGTCACTTACACGTGCACTCGTTGTCAGACGTAGGTGGTGTAGCAACTTACGAACCATTACGGTACGATTGCGAAGAGCACTTAACTAGATGTACCGATTCTGGCCTGTTGGTTTAGTGGTTATTGAACCTGACTGCTAAGCCAGAGGTCGTGGGTCCGATTCCCACCCAGGATAAATAATTATGTGATGAGCACGATAATTTGTTATGTGTCTGGGTGTAATTTATCTATAATCTGTCTGTATTTAGAGATACATTAAAAGTATTTTTATCAGCAGTTTGGTTACCAGGTCTTCTGGCAACTCTGGGTCTCTTGGAAGCGGTTCCATGCATTTTATAGCTCTGCGAGAAAAAGCCAACTGCAACCCAGGTCACGCTGTGAACGTCCTTCTTGTCTCATTGTAATGGCTCTCATAGCAGTACCTAAACGCATCCATGTACCTTCGCATTGGTCTCATTAGTAGTGCGAGATGTTAATGAATCCATTTAAATTAAAAAAATGAAACTTTTTTTCTTAAACAAGTACACAACAACATTAAAACAATATCCAGTTTAAAGTTTTCTTCAAATGATGGCCAGTACTTTTTAAATTAGGAACACGAACACCAGCATGATAGAGAACAGGCACCAAAGAGTACGTGATATTAATTTTATACTCATCAAAATTAATTAATCATCGTCAAAATTATAACTTTCACGGGAGTAAAACCGCAGACCAAAGATAGTTCTTAATAAATTGAAGCAATATTTTTATTATACAGAGGATGTATGTTTTATAAATATGTCGTTAAATACTTATTTTTTGTCACAGAACCCAGATAAACGTGAAGATGATGACAAAATTAAAAATGAAAAGCAGTCATCCGGTGCCAGCGCCAGTGCAATGGCTTGCGCGGTACAAGCTCTGAAGTGCGACAGAATGGCAGGCCGTGCGTGGTTACTCCTCGCAAATAGCGTAAAGCCTAGTGCCAGACGACATTATTGCCGCAAAATGGCGTCCTTAGTAAGTATTTTTATTACTATAATAATGGAAATGTGTATGTTTCTCCACTCTTCCGAGTCTTATGAGATGGGTCACACCACTGGCAGTACAAGTTATACTGGTCAATGAAATAAAATACGGTTAAAGTTCTAGGTCTATCTCTAGTTTGACTAAATAACCAAATAGTTATGTAAACCTAGTAGTAATTTCAAATTTGTTAATTATTATTAAAATTAATTTTTTTACGTATTTCGTATTAGATTGTTAGATTAAGTCTCGACAAACGCAAGCAGGGATGGTTCATTATCAATAATACTTACATGTGGTTCCTGAAGATTTTGCAGTAAAGTTAAAAACTACTTCAAAATTCATCTCTTTATAATATTCGGTTGTTTTTGTTGCTTGGCTGTAAAGCCAAGAAATAATTGAGTACGAAGCCGTTTGCCGTCCTTGCGTCCGCAATTTTCAGGCGTCATAGCCCCCCTTGCCTCATAGTACTTTAGTGAGTGACTGTACGGTGTCATCAGACCACGCTTTCGGCACAGTGTGCTTAGCATTCAGCAACGTTTCGTCCAGAAATATGACTTTTCCCAATCAAAAATGTCTTTGGCTTTCATCAAAAAGTCCAATTATACGGAATGTTACAGTAGGGTGTCAAATATTTGATTTAAATTCAAAACAAATGGAATTTGAAAAACAAATAAATATTTACTAAATGTTTTTTAACCCGGTGCCATCCACGTTGGGTCATAATGACCTGAACATTTTTTAATAATTGGCATTTTAAAAATAAGTTACAAAAACATATTAATTTTTGTTATAGCTGGAGATAAGACTTCGTGTTATTAGATTTGCAGTGCATCGTAGTCATTGTGCGCTAATAACGACACCTAGACGTCTGCGAAGTTAAAAAAGGGGAAATTTTGACCCAATGTGGCATTAAGTGTAACAATTACGTGCTATTGTAATGTGACATATACTTTTATTATTTGTTTGTTTTCGCGTTATTATAAATAATCGCGGGGAAAAAAAACCACAGCGAATAATTGTAATGTAAGAGGAGGTTCGTTTTGACGACGGCGACTATGTGATGAAGAGGAAGAAGATCACGTAAACGAATACTGAGATCAAACTCAAACTGAACAGAAAGCGTCTGACAGTGACGATGATGATGACGTACCGCATCTCAGCTTGAACGTTTTGATTTTTTCTTCACCAACTTCATCCACATTGGAGTGCCTGGAGCCTTCTGTATCAGGAATGCAACATTGCAACGATTGTCACAAAATGCTGCTTATAGGGGCAAAGACGGAACATTATGGTACAAGGAACTAATGCAACAAAATGTACGTATCAGATCGGCATTGTTCAATATTAACCACGTGACATGCGCAGCCAAGATTCCACGTATTCGCAGAAGGTGCGAAGAATACCCAGGGAAAAAAGACAGGAAGACTACTCATAACTGCCATGAATGTCAGAAGTTTATGTGTCCTGAACAGATAATTCCCTTCTGCGTACAATGTGCGAATTTGATCACTGAGGATGACAACTGTTAAATCCATACTGACGTCATAACTGTTATTTTTGTGATTATTATTCAAGATTTGTCTTATATCTTTTCCTAAACTCTACTATAAGCTATACTCTAGTATAAGCAAAATATCATTTTCTTTTTTATTTTTAAAAGGGTTAAAGAGGATGCCCTATTATTTTTGTTATATTTTATAGTATATTTAAGTTTTAGTTCATATTTTTTTTATTTTATTTTACACCGGTATAAAACAATACTGTCTCTTTCTTAAAACCCAGGTAATTATGAAGGTTTTATAAGCAATTTTCTAAACGCGGGTCATTTTGACCCAACCTGGATGTTAGTGTAACAATTTTCCACCTGGACGGCGCCAGGGTAAAAACGCTTTTCCTAATGTAGGTACAGACTTCTAAACAACACATTATGAATTTTGGCTAAGTGCTAACCGAGTAGTTTAGCACATTACAAGGTTAAGATAAGGTAATACTAGCCAGGTTAGTCTTAGGATGGATGACCATTACCATAGTTGGGAAAAGGCGCGGTGGATGAAACATTACGAATTCTCATATCAATTTCATTGTTTTCATTTTTATTATGCAGATATTTTTAGAAAAATCTGGACATTCTTTTAAAACTCCTTCGCACTAAATACCTATAATTTAATTCATGTCTCTCTCATACGAAATAATAGCCGCTAATCGGTCCCTTTTTAAGTTTAATTTTTCAGTATATTTATATGACCACACCTTTTACATAGTTACAAGTTATAATGAAATATTAGAAATTATATTAATATTTACAAATGTTTTATTTCAGTGCGGTTTCACAATAGACAATGATCATGCGGAGACAAAAGCAGATTCGAAACAATCGTCATGTTACCGACTGGGGATTGCCATAACCGAATGCCGCTGTCGCGCATGCGAGCGCTTACGATTGTAACGACATCGTAATTGTGATTATTATTAGACATAATTATTATAACTTAGAATATTACTATATACTGATTAAATTGTTTGAAGCGTATTTCGAATGACAAAAATATAATAAACAACATACGTATACAGATCTTTTTTTTTTCATGTGGTAGTCACCCCAGCGGAGGCAGTTGTAACGTAGGGGTTAAACTGACTGAAACTACATCGGACCTAGAAAGGCTCTTCCTCTCTAAGGAAAGGGCGCTTTACAGAGATGTTTTTCATCGCAGCCCTAAATAACCAGGATTCCTAACCCTTGTTTTGGTAGGGGTGCTGCTTGCCTGTAACAGACCGAGTATACTGCCACCAATCTGCTTTCGCTAAATTTAGCCAGAACTTTGAACATAAACCGCGAAGAAGTTTACATTTGACATTTGAAATGGTAAAGATGTTCTTGGTCTTTATTCACCAGTTACTTATGAAATCATTGCTCCAACAATACGGCTATTCTTTTTTCGCAAACTTAGAAATGTAGAACAATTCAAATTCATATCAATACAATAGTTTTAATTGGTTTATTCTCAAGGACAGAAATAAAAAATACCAGTTATCGGAACGAGTATTTAAATAAGACAATAGCAAAACAAAATATGTATAGCATATAACTTAAATCATACCAATTGAAGTAGGAATAGGTAAACTCAGAGGCCAGAACATTATTGGCTTAGAGAACGAGCAATACTGACGCTCAAATACATCATGTACCTAGCTTTAATAAATCAATGCATTTTGAAAATATACAAAAATACGAGAACGAGGTGGTATACCGGTATGTAACTACAGTTCTCTACCGAGTCGATGTTACCACCTATCTCTTTATGCATCCAGACGCCCTGCACATAATATCGCTCTAAAAATGGGTATTCCAATAATGTTGCTTCGGAACTTGACTACTCCGAAGTTGTGTAAGGGAACTCGACTTAAAGATATTGCGAAGCAACACGCTTCGCAACAATATTATAGAAACTTAAATTGTCACCGGCTGCAGAGCTGGTGATATTGTTATCATACCGCGCATACCCCTCATTCATGAGCATGATCAATTGTTCTGTGTCTGGGTGTAATTTACCTATAATATGCATATATTTAGAAGTATATAAATATGTTTATCAGCAGTCTGGTTACCATAGTACAGGCTCTGCCTAGTTAGGGATCAGACGGCCGTGTGTGAGATGTGTAAAATCATAAAAAAATATAATATTATGTTATTATTAATAGACAGTTCCTCTACCCAGGTTCTGGTTTATTGATACTTCAACTATCTGTGCTGAAAAATACATCGGTTCGTTGCTGTACTGATCCTTTCAGCTTCAATTTTGATATCCGGTTTCCCTACTGAGAATAAGTTTTTCACGCTATCGCTATAAAAAGTAGTGAAATGAGCATCGTTCTGTTTCACCAGCGTTACAAAACTTTTGGTTTTGTGAGTTCCTCTAGGGAACTCAGCGGTTTTATCCTCTAATCAATTACGAGCACTTTCTAGGTGAATTACGGGTATTTAAGATTTCTGCGATGATATATAATAAATAGACACGATTCAATAAATAAAAACCTGGAGCACTTTTATTTTTATACTTAATGGTACTTAAATTACTTGACTAATGGCGTATTTTGGCAAATTTCATAATTGGACAAAAAGACGATTTGACCAACTACCGATTTCACCAATATCAAATTTCACGAATTGCCGATTTGACAAATATCAGACTTTACCAATGTCGTGAAACGCCTATGTTTTATATTTGTAGATCAGCTTCTTCTTATATGCAAATAAATAGATATTTTCTTAATTGCACGCAGTCACAGTGACAAAGCGTAAATCCGTAGAGATAAGTTCAGAGAGAGAAAGAGATAGATTAAAAGCCCGAATTAAAACCAAAAGGCCATTTTCAATACAAGTATATAAAGTGCATTTGAGTAGGCCCTGCTTCAATTAAAAATATACGCATTTAATTTCTAATCGAAATTTCGGCGATACAGAGCAAAATCCACATTATATTTTATTTTTATTAAATAAGTTAGTGAATTTTATAGTTATAAGACAAAAAGCAGTTATTCATTAACACGTTCATAGCTAACGACATTCTTTAACCCGTCATGTATTAGTCAAATATTAATTCATTTTGCTGTTGTTACGATTTGAATGCATCCTTTCCCTTGTGTTTGTAATCAAACAATTCTGTTTAGTTTATTTATACTAAGACTTGTCATATACCAACAATACTGGGCTATAGTGAAATATACTAAGAAGAAATAGGTTTTAAGTTAGACTTAGAAGCTTTGATTATATGTTAGAAGTTAGTGTTTGAAGTTGGTGGTCTCCTGTACAGTGTATTGTTTTGGATTTAATTCAAAACATAAAAACTCGGGCGTCAACGTTTACGCGTCAAACTTGTCCAACACGAAAATTCGGTGATAGTGCTTCCGGTTTGGACTAGGCTAGGTGAGACTTCAGCCAAAATCTCAACGTAATGGGATAAAAAAAATAATAAAATGTTATTATTAATAAGACCAAACACGGTGCAGGTGCAGTTAAACTGCGAAGACATACTGACCTGATATATTAACCTGTACAGATCCCGCGCATGGTTTCTGGTAAACCTGTTCATTTAGACGAGATTAAAGTTTCCTCCATTGAGAGGAAATTCAGTGTAGGTACCCCTAAAAAAAAATAATAAAATTATTAGCTTTTGTTTCAATACGATTTATTATATTTTTATAGTATCCTAAGTGCGACTTTATTCCAGTTTTACTCCAGTTATGAATAGGCTTAGATAAAATTATTAATATTATAATAGCATGGCATTTGGTGTAACTCAAACCTTATATTGTACTGTTTTGAAAGGCTAGCTATAAAATAAGTTTGTAAATTAGTTCATTCTTTCTCACAGAGTACGAACCCAATCGTACTCGCACTCCGCAGTTTTCCTTTCCCTACAGTTCCTCTCTACTTGATAATATCGTTCTGTTTACCATTTTAAGATTCATACAATATCGTACCAGACAGTGAGGTGATACAATGGTTTTCGGAGCGTAAGTAAATTGGATATTTTTTGTTACTTTTTTTAAGTGATAGTATTGTTATAAATATAACAATACTATCACTTTTTCGTTTAAGAACCGTTTTTGAGGTACTTGAACAATAGTTCGATTTTTACACGACTGCCCAAAAAAGGGGTATAATCTTTTCAGGGTTTATGTGTAATTCTTTACTCTACCATAACTTCTAAATGCCTAAACAGATTAGGATGTATCGTTAGAATGCTTACAACATCCCGAATGACACTGGTTGTAAATTAAAAATAATAATAATTTGGCGGCTGTGTGGCGCGTAACTAGTTTTTTGGCAGGGCAGTTGTGTTTTTTTAATTTTAACTTGTCAAATCCTTTTATTTAGTTTGTTAGTTTGAGTTGCTTTGAATTTAGCAGATTATGTCGGCCATATCTCGATGTTATTTAGGCGCTAGTTTCTTCTTGTAGGAAATTATTTTGCGTTCCGCCACAGAATATATCTTAATAGTCTGCAGTATTTTTGTAAGGACTAGTATTCTTGTTAGCCTCTGCAGTTAACCTTAATGCTTGTATTAAGACCGGGTCCACGTCGGTAGTGCACTCAGTTTGGTTTGAACCCACGAGCTGTAACTATAGTTTATAATGGATATTTCAGGGTTTCCGGTATTGGTCTCTTCCTATATGTTATGCTCTGGATAACGAAAAAACTAAATGATCTGCCAGCACCACCAACAGAGGCACCCATTACTACGGAGCCGCCGACCACAATCTTTGATAGACATCGCCTTTGGGGGAAACCAATACCCCTCCAGGGATGAGTGTCCTCAGCAATGTAGTTACATAACCTTTATAATGTAAGTCCAAACCAAGAACCGTTTTGTAAAATATGATAAATGCGAAAATAAAAATTTACTAAAAATACAAGTAATCTGTTTTCCTAGTTAACACAAACTGAAAAATTTATTCAAATACGTTTTGTATGTATCTCAGCAGCTTTTCCCGAACATTTTTTCACTGTTTGAACTATAACTAAATATCGAACCGCCTTTATTGTCACTATCACGTTGTATCACTATAAATTATGAAATACAATAATAATATTATAATGCTCTTTTAATACGTTTTTTTTAATAATAATCTTTCTATAACTTATAGCAACTCTAGAGTCAGCCTTTTGTTTGATATGACCACATACATATTATAATAGGTATTAATAAACTGGGAAAATTAATAACATAATATCGTGTGTTGAGTCTTTTTTATATTTAATATTTTCTCATTAATATAGCCCTGGGTCAGGAGAGATGTCACATACCTACAATCAACGTTCACCCACACTCGAAACAACTGTCTGTGGACCACACCAATACGTGGGGCATACTGAAAGTTTCTAGTACTATCCACTTACAATAAAAAAGCAATTAGGAATTCGAAAATGGATCTCTCTGGGGAATTGTGTCGCTATAGCAATGAATTTAATTAGTGAAAATTTTCGCTCAATAGGGAATATGCATGTATTTTTTTTTTATCTTATATTGACTTGTTCCATCATTCTACCCTAATAAAAAATATAAATAATCTTGGCAATGTTCAAATTAATTTTTAAAATAACATTGAAAACCTCGATTAAATTTGATCTGTTTGAACGCCGCCATATTTCGCGGGCCTTGTGTGACGTCACGTTCAACGCTCAGTGTTTGTTTCATAAACTTACTTGAAGTGTTACAGTAATTTTATACCGATTTCCAGTTGAAATTACTATTTATTGTAATTAATAGACGATGGAAAAAGTTAAAAAACCATTTTATAGGTATTGCCTTGTCCCTAAGTGTAAAAACACTATAAGAAGTACACCCAATACAGTATTTTTTCCTGTACAAAATAATAATGTAAAATACGAAAACACTGGTGTACATTGATGAGAAGAGATGAAGTATCTTCAATATCGTGTTTATATTGTTGTGAAGATCACTTTAATGTAAGCATATTACAATTTAATTGCTAGTATAGTGTGAATTAGTTAGCAGTAATTTATGTTTGTTTTAAATATAAAGCAGAAGGCAACTTGCTTGTCTACTTAAACTAGGTAACAAAAGTCCAATAAAACTTCATGAATATAACTAACTATACATATCTTACCTATCCTTTAGATTATAATATAACAAGTATTATAATAATTACCTTGCGGCTTTCACTCCTTTAACCTCAGCGGACGTAAAATCAGGATTTGATGCAATTTATTTTCGGTAGATTGTCCGATTGTGCTTTGACAAAACTACATCCAGTCATTGTCCTAGATGATTTCGAATATCACTAGAAAGCTTAAATTGCCCTAGCTAAGAGCAAAAACCACAGGAACACCTATCTTTCTCCGTAACACTACGAATATAGGCGCCGATAAATGACAGAACGTGGAATGTCACGTCATGTTTTGTTTGGACCAATGGTGAAGCCTTTTCGCAATGTTGAATGTCGCGCCCTTATTTTGCATATTTTAATTAATATTTGTTGCAATTAAACACGAACTAAATAAGAAAATAATTGTTTAGGCATAATATCTGGACAACAAAGATTCGAGGGAAAATTAATCAAGTAAATTTAAACAACATGCATATTCCCTATTATTTTTACAATTTTTAATGAAGCTTAAGTCAACAAGAGAGTTGCTAGAGACTTTAATTGAGGATGAAGCCCCGTGATCATCTCCATGACGATGTACGTGAAGGTCGGCTGGAGACTGCGGTCACAGAATCCAATATTGAGTTCTGTATTAGTGAGAAAGCTCTGCACTCGATGGATACCGCATGATTTAACGGAAGACCAGAAACTACTGCCCGATGAGTGGTGCCGTAAAATTATAATAAAGTTTAAACGAGGACAGTCGTTGGCTGTCTATAACATCGTGACAGGTGACGAAACCTGGGTACACTGCTTTAACTCGGAAAGAAAAAGCCAGTCGGCAGAATGGGTCTCTCTTTTTGAAGACTTGCCGACGAAAGGTAAAAAAAGTCGAAGCATTGGTAAGAAAATGGTTGCTTCTTTTTTCGGCAATAGATACTGAGTCGAGTCAGGCCAAGTAGTGCGTTTAGAGCTTGCCCTGGAGTCAGAGATAGCGCATCGGCCCCTATTAAACAAGCCGTACATTGTAGGCTGTCTAATTTGTTTAAGGTAAAATTATGTATATGTACGGGAATTAACCCGATCATGTAATAGGTATATACATTGGAATTGCCTGACGTTTCGACCAGGTTGCACTGGCCGTGGTCACAGGCTGTAATACCTATTACATGATCGCGTTAATTCCAGTACATATATTTTTTTTTATGGTATAAAGGGCAAACGATCTGCTCGTTTGTAGGTCACCTGATAGTAAATGACTACCACCGCCAATGGGCACCTGTAACTCAAGAGTCACAAGTGCGTTGCCGCCCTTTAAGGTGGGAGTAGGGGGAGTGGGGGGACGAGTGGGAAGAGGGGGGACTGGAACAGGGAAAGGACGGGAATAGGGGAGAGGGAAGGGTTAGGGTCTCCGGTAACCTCACTCACGCGGCGAAAAGCAATGCAAAGCAAAAAGCAACTTTCAGTATGACCTAAGTAAGCCTTGTGAGAATCACACCCACAACACGAGGTGTTGGTAGTTGGTGAGGTGCCAATCAATGTGAATAATAGTAGTTTTGCAACAAAATATGTTTATAGAGATGTAGTACATATTGCAGGAGTATAAGAGTGTGCAGGAAGAGCTGTTAAAATATGTTTATAGGGATGTAGTACATATTGCAGGAGTACAAGAGTGTGCAGGAAGAGCTGTTAAAATATGTTTATAGGGATGTAGTACATATTGCAGGAGTATAAGAGTGTGCAGGAAGAGCTGTTAAAATATGTTTATAGAGATGTAGTACATATTGCAGGAGTATAAGAGTGTGCAGGAAGAGCTGTTAAAATATGTTTATAGAGATGTAGTACATATTGCAGGAGTATAAGAGTGTGCAGGAAGAGCTGTTAAAATATGTTTATAGAGATGTAGTACATATTGCAGGAGTATAAGAGTGTGCAGGAAGAGCTGTTAAAATATGTTTATAGAGATGTAGTACATATTGCAGGAGTATAAGAGTGTGCAGGAAGAGCTGTTAAAATAGCGACTCCGTGCTATTATAATCTAAGGTTTGTAATTGTTAACTTTCTTCTTCTTCATGTAAACCCAGTTAACCCAGCATTAGGATACATGTTGGATTAATTACATTACGATACAGATATATATATTTTATTTTATTTATTTGACATTTCAATTATCGACTTTCTATAAAAGACTTTCCATAATTAATTCAGTGAAATCAAATATGTTACTACATCTGTTTTCTCACTATCTAACCCTGCAAAGGCGGCGTGACTGTATAACTTTTGTTAACCAATACCTCGTATGGCACTAAAACTGTAGGCGATGTAATCGGTTCTGGAAGGAATTGAACCAACTGCTTTGACGCCCATGCTATTGTGTATAAGATCGAGGCAGCAGCCAGCGTGGTGGTAAAGAATCTGAAATTTTAAAGGGTTCTACATTTAGAATATAATAACACGTCACGATGTTTTCTGCAGCAGGGAATAGGTTGGCTTGAAGGAGCGAGGGACGCACAAGATAGGGAAATCAAACCAATCATTCAAAACAATTCTGGTTGGTGAAGACCAAGTCCTACCACGAATTGTTTTAAATGATTCTCTTTATTTTATTCAAGTCTAACGTGAAATGCGTGAATAATATTTAGTTTTCGATATGAAATTTCGATATTTACAGATCCGCTTTGAACATAGGCACTCAAAATGCGTTTTACAGTTTGTAAACCAAAAGAACGCTTGTCTGTGCACTTATATTATTTTATTCACTTTTTAAATAGTTGTATGATCCTAGGTATATTTTGCTAAGTAATATATTTATTCTGATCTTAAAAACCGGACAAGTGCGAGTCTAATTCCCGTACCGAGGATTCCGTAAGCAAACAAACTTTTATGTAGATTACTATCTACATACCAGTTTGTTTGCTTACGGAATCCAGATCTTCGAGAATTGATTCAAGAGATAGACGTACTCGTCTATCTCTTGAATCAATTCTCGAAAATTTTTGCTAGTATTTTCCAAAAGAAAAACTTAATTTTGCAGTTCTAAAAATACTCTCGCATACATCGATTTACGACAAAGTCAACTTTCTAGCCGCAAAATATGTTTGTAATCACAATTTTTTTTTTTTAAATAAACCAATATTAACGACTTTCAGATTTTTTCCTTTACTTGTTTTTTACCAAATTTCATGATTCTAGGTCAATGGGAAGTAACAAATAGGTTTTGATTTACCTACGAAATGTTCAAATTTGTTAAAATCTAAGATTTTATTTCCGTATCTTTTAATTACGTTGACTTAGAAGCTTGATTTTTTTTAGAGCTTCAAGGGACCGCTGACATGAGTATTTAATATTTAGTTTTTCGCCTTTTCTATAAAAAGTGCTTTTGAGACCTTTAGATCTATCTGCGATATTATGACATGTAAAATACATAGGACCACTTCGAAATCTAGCATTACAAACAACTTAAATCGATTAAGCCACTGCCGAGATATCGGGAAATTTAAACAAAAAAAGCAAATACGTCGTCGCATTGTTATAGTACTTCCTTCTTTTTGATACCTAATAGGTAAATAATGGTAACAAAGTGTAAATACGCTCTACTCATCCTAGTTAACAATAAAAGAAACAAAAAAAGACTCACTCACACTAAAACCATATCTACGATCACTTGAGAAATCCCGTAGAACACAAGCAATGTTTAATGAGTGAGTAAGAATTTATAGTGAATCCTTTGTGAAATGAATGTATAAAGTGTAGATGGAGACGGCACGTGAGCAAAAAATTTATTTTTTTAAAACTTATATCGGCACTGGGATTGCAACTCACATAATAATAATAAAATTGACATATTTCAAACACAACCGTCCGATCCCAAACAAGGCAGAGCCTGCATTATGGTAACCAGACTACCGATAAACCGATACCGATATAGATAAATTACACCCAGACACCAGAACAAATAATCATGCTCATCAAACAATTATTTGTCCTGGGTGGGAATCGAACCCACGACCTCTGGCTTAGCAGTCAGGATCACTAACCACTAGATCAACAAGCCAGGACATTCCCCTTTAATCATTTAAACATGCCTAATTAGATCATTAGACATGTTTGAATTAAAAAAAATACAAAACTCGCTAACAATATTTCTTTCTTGAGGGGTCTTTAAAATGTTCAAATTGTAAGATTTCAAATACGCCTAAATAAATGTTTAAAGAAATGCTTCCATCTTCTAAAAAGTGGGCGGCCCTAGGGCGGTGCGAGCGGTGCGGCCGTCATGTAAGGGGCGCTAAATCCACAGATCGGGGGCGCAACCAAAAAACATTTTAATTACATTAAAAAATTGAGGTTTTGAATTTATAGGGACGCCACTTTGGGGTCTTGCACCACCTAAAAATGTAGCTAGGGCCGCTACTGCACTCAATTCAAAAACATAGCAATCAAACTCATTTCTTCTTCGTCTTCTTCTTTTCTAGTGATGCACTTGTTGCTCTTCTTCGCTCCATCAAAACCAAACCACTGTACTTACGTTATCACAGTTTATGCGAACGTTATTAGTAAAGTTTAGAATTTAGATCTAGGTTTATTATAATTTAGATCTAGGTGTGCGATATGAACCTAAAACTGTATTGCAACGCGAGGTGCACGTGTCTCGTGCGCGTTGTCTACACTGCTAATTGCACTGCTCTTCAGTACCTCGCAAATATTATTATTTTTGACACTCACATTCAAAATTCGAAATTGTAGAAATTCAAATCTTAAAATTCTTGTATTAGGATTCTATTGTTGCTATTTCTCTTATTTATTTATAAAAATGTATAAAACAATTTATTGCAATGTAAAATATGCATGATTTATATTTAGATTTGATTCTCAATCTACTGTTTTATTTTAAATACGCTAGTTCTAGGGTACAATGTTAATTTTATACACCTAGTACCCTTTAGGAATTGCATGCAATATCTAGGAAATACAAAAATTTCCTAGGAAATGCATGTATTAAAGAATCATTGACAAATTATTTTACACATTTCCTAAATTGGCTGGGAATTGTATACGGTGCCAAGGTTCCATACGTTTCCGGTAACATATTCATAAATACGTACATACCTTATCCATTAGTAATATGGTAACATCTTTATGCATCGTGTGTATTCAAGGCAAAAAGAAAATAAATACCGTTTTTACTCGTATGTATTCAGTGTATTCAATAATATTTTTATTCTTTAGTACGATGACGAGTTTTTCTTTTCTTTTTATATGACTTATAACGGGTTTTATATAATGGCATATATAAAACATAAAACGGCATGCATAATACAACGGCATGTGAATAAGAAAACACTTAATGCTTACTCACTTCAATCATTTCG
Source organism: Callimorpha dominula (assembly GCA_949752705.1). Taxonomy (NCBI): domain Eukaryota; kingdom Metazoa; phylum Arthropoda; class Insecta; order Lepidoptera; family Erebidae; genus Callimorpha; species Callimorpha dominula. The sequence continues at coordinate 16,601,533 of OX456997.1, forward strand.
TTTTAGTCCATCAAAAGAAAGGGCCCTTATGGATTTTTTTAAATATTTTACGGCAAAGGGACTGGCTATTTGGATGATTTTCAAATCCTTTTCATCTAATGACAGACACCATGTGGAAGTCTGGCGACAATATCAATATGAAATTTAACATAGTTAGCTTGGTTAAGCATGACGCATGGTGTGTCAAGAGATGCCCAACCAAGACTAGTTAACCTTACGAGAGACTATTTAAACCCACTATTAAGTATTATGTTTAAGCCCTCTTTAAACATAATAAGTAAAGTACGTTAGGTATATTATGATAGGAGGTACGTTGATATCCTCGCTGACTCTGAAGTTAGATTATATGTTATATATGTTACTGTAAAAGCCCGAATATTGGTAAAACCTAGGTTTTACCGGTAAATCCTAAGATTTGCCAACTGTTATTGGTAAAAGTCCGAATTTTATAAAGAAGAGATAATTTTTCGGGCTTTTACCATGAAAGTTTGGTAAATCCCAGGTTTTACCAATGACGGTTGGTAAATGTTGTTTATTAAAAAAAAACAATGGATTAATTACCTTAATTATTTATTTTAATCACATTCACACACATCAGTCAAAACCTTACACAATACACAAATTGTAATTATAATTATGATAATTTTTAGTTATCTACCTACCAGTTAAATACTGACATAGTTTATATTATTATTATTTGGAATATTTATTAGTACCTAACTAGTAAAACAAAATTTAAAGATAGATTACACCTTCAAACTTCAAACACTTCTTCTTTACCGGTAAAACCTAGGATTTACCAATGTTCGGGCTTTTACAGTAACATATACATTGTATTGAATTTACTTTAAATACATTTTTAATCAAATTAAGAAAAAAACAGTACATGCAACGTGCAATTTATATACAATAGCTGTTGAACAGTTTAAACACAGTACTTAATCATGTCAATCTATTATATATTTTACATAAGATAAAAAAATAATTCTAAATTAACTTATCCCTGCAAGGGCATCGTGGGTGGTCTATATCGGTTAAATTCTGTCGTCATACTCATGGGCGGGTCGGTAGGAGGAGCAGGCAATTTGTTAAGCTGTTTAAAGAGCCAAATCAAGAAGTATGTGCCGAGAGTTGTGCTTGAAACTCTGCAATAAAATCATCACATTAATCACTTAAAGGTTGCCTCTTCGTATTCTTTATACAAATACTCTAAACTAGGTGGTAAATGGTTACCGTGCCTATTGTATCTACCTACTCACAACACAAGTGATGTCATTTGTTCTGGGTCTGGGTGTAATTTATCTATACTATGTATGTATTTAGAAATATATAAGTATGTTTATAAGCAGTCTGATTACAATAGTACTTGGGATCAGACGGCCATGTGTGAGATGTGTGAAGTTATTATTATTATTATTTCTTCTATGAAAACCCAGGGTACCTGTTACACATTATTTTCACACACCAAATATTTACACGAGGGATAATAAACTCGAGGAACTTTATCAGTAACCCGCTTTCTTCATTATTAGTCAACGAAATTAATTAATTAGAGCTTCGGATCGCAAGTGCACCGAGCACTTGCGATTCGAAGCTCTAATTAATTAATTTCGTTCGTCGCACTTCCTTGCCAGTGTTCATCGCTGCCTATGGATGATCGCAAGATTATTCAATACTACAACTCTATGAGAACCTATTGAAACCTTTTATTAAAAACCGCACTCTGCAGTCTCTTGGAAAATTCCACAATTTAAGTGAGGAAAAAAACTTTTAGAATCTCGTATATTATCTTAAAAAGTGAACATAAACTTATAAGATATAAGAAGCGTCTCGATTATACACACAGTAGGTACTACGTGTAATTTAATAAAACTCTCCTAACACTAAAAGGTATGTTACCGCCTGTGCTTTTGGGCTAGTCGATACCTGTATCAGTGTGATTACGAACTGCTGCACATTTTTTACTCAACTTTATCTTTTCTACCTATAGTACTCGTATGCACCCGTAAGAATTTACATAATTGAGAATCCACTGTAAACTACGTAACAGGCAACTAGACTTGGCTTCGAAATTTGCCTCCAGCTTGGAGACAGTAAATTAAAGGTCTGGCTCTGCCTCCATTCAGCGGCTTTCTGCCAATTATACCAAGTCGCCGGTCCATCCAGTGGCAATATCCAAAACTTAGCTTTCCAGTCCATGAGGAAGGTATTGTGTGACGCTGAACTTATAAAACGTCAATAATTACAACACAGCCGCTTCGTTACGTTAATCACGGTATTCTAAACTCATTACACCCTAGTAAGCAAAGATTTACTCACATGAAGAGACCCATTGCTAATTCGATCTTTCTTGAGATTGAGGTTAGTAAATTGAGGAACTCAATATATACTTACCACATTTTTCGTCTCTTCTCCTGTTTCTCAAATAAAATAAACAATAGAATCAAATTCCATAACAATAAAGCTTGAACTACAGTCAATGCTATGTTATTTTAATAAAGAGTAAGTAAAAGTATATTAACAAGCCAGGGGTTAAACAAAAATTGTAGACACAGTACACAAAATATAATCGCATTATTTTAGGTATCCTGTGCCTGCAAAACTTTATCCAAGTGAATTTTATTTTTATTCTTGATCAATGTTATTGTTTTTAAAATAGTCATGAATGTTTTATATAATATACATAACAATGTAAATACAAGGTATTAGGTAGGTACGAGGGCGGCACTGAAAATTTCGGGAATCAAGGAAGTGACCCAACATTACTATTTAAAAATGTATTTATTACTTTTCGAAGTATTCTCCCCGAAATTTGACACATTTTTCCATACGATGGAACCAATCATTGAAGCAACCATTCCATTCGGAAGTTGGGTCTCCAAAATGGAAGTTTTGTAGGCGTCCACCACGCAAATTACTCTTTATTTTAGGGAAAGTATAGAAATCATTAGGGCTTAGGTCGGGGCTGTACGGCGGATGGTCTAATAATTCTATGTTTTCTTGCTTTTAAAACTCTTTTGTTCTGTGCGCGGTGTGAGAACTCGCATTGTCGTGATGGAGGATGATGCAGCGGTTGCAGTTCTCTTTACGGAGTTCAGAAACGATCTGTGGCAAACAAATGCTGGCATACCATTCTGCATTAACCATTCTTTGTCCCTCAAGAGAAATAGTCGCAACATGGCCGGTTTTGGAGACAAATGAGGCCACCATTTTTTTTGCAACACTCCGTGAACGAACAATTTTTGTTGGCTTTAACTCATTTTCGAACACCCTCGTGACTGGTTTTTTGTTTCGGGTTCGTACGCGTATATCCAGGATTCGTCACCTGATACGATGTTGTATACAGCATTTGAGGATCCTGCGTGGAATCTATCGAGAGTTCTGACGCACCAAGTAACGCGAGCCGCTTTTTGCTCTTCACAGAGCGAATGCGGTATCCATCGGGAAGACAACTTTTTTACACCTAATTGTTCATGCAAGATTATTTGTATTTGACTCATGCCAATGTCTAAAGTTGCCTGAATTTCGCGGTATGTCACATGTCGATCTTCCTCAATCAGCTTACGCACAGCATCAACGTTTTCTTGGGTGACTGCAGTTTTTGGACGACCTTGACGGGGATCATCACTGAGCTTGACACGTCCACGTTGAAATTCAGCAAACCAGCGATAAATTTTGGTTTTGGATGGGGCTTCATCACCAAATGCAGAAATCATCCGGTCAACACACTGTTTTTGCGTTAAACCACTTCGAAAGTCATAATAAATCATCGCTCTTGAATTTTCTCGAGTCAACTCCATTTTCTCAACGACTGAACAAGTTTGACAAAACCTTGTGATAAGACCGAGAATCTTTTTTTAAATAAATAAATGGTATTCGATTTTTAAAACCAAGGTGTTTTCAATTAAAAAGATTTTAATATGACAGAAACAGTGGAAATATTCCATTCCCGATACTTTTAGTGCAGCCTATGGAAGTACTGAAGGGTTTGGTCACATTTAAGGGTCGGGTATCCATTTGTGACTATATCTATACGTATAATTGTATGTATTACGGTATGTTCGATCCTTCTTCATACTATTAGTGCCTCCTTTAACGATGCTGACATGCATGTCATGCCATGTGATGCCCGACATGTAATTTAAAAAATATCTTATATTTTACAACGTACACTGATGCGTGCTTGTCATTCCCACTGATTTAATTACCATGATGGGTATCACGGTGGTTCTCGTGATCTCAAAGACAAGAACACAGTGACTGATTCTCATTGCTTACTTACTTTACCTAAATCCGTACATACTATATGTATGTAGATGTCGGTTTTTCGACAGGCCTGTAATTTCGAATCTTTGCATTCTATTTCTACCTACCTAAGTCTAACTATATATTTTCAATATCTAAACAGTGAAAATTATTCACAATTCTTCATTATGACACCCAGCTCTGCACTTAAAAGAAAGATAGCATATAGTTATTATCATAGCACAGTAACCTAATGTGTAGTGAACCTAACTAAAAAAACAAATTTATATTGTTCGATCCTCAAAAGCATATTAAGCATACCAAAGTTGTTTACATTCGCAGTTAATTCCTTGCAGTCGCTCATTAGACAAACTGTGAGTTTTATTTTGTTGAGTAAGTATTCATTTTATATTATATTTAAAATGAAATCAAATGACAGGTAGGTTATAGTTCTTGTCGAGTGTAAGCAATATTATATTATTTATTATAATAGTTATATTATTTTTTATTAACAAAATATAATAGCTATGCCGATTAAACTTTAAGTGATTTTTAATGAGGAATTTGTGACGTACAAATACCTCATAAAAAATCAATTTACGAAAATAGTCGTAGTAGTTTTTACAAATACTACTAACTTACTAATTTGTATGCATAATTTTAAATATCTATTTGCATTGGTCTGGGTGTGTCTGTGTGTAATAGATGTCAAGCTCGCCTAGTAGTCTTGCCTGGAGGTATATATAATGTCGAACATCCGTTCGGCTGGAAGATGGCTGGCACGTACGTCATGTTCGTGAACGAGTGCCATTGGTCATGTATGGTCATTTCCGGACTGCTATTACTTAAATATAGTAACAATTTGCGTGAATGTTTATATTTTAGAACAATATGTTACATATTCTCACATTTAATTTGCGTTTAAAAGCAATGTTACAAGAACTTTGTAAAAAAACATTTGAAAAAGTGTCGTTGTAGCTTCTTGCTTGTTCTTCTCCATAGGATCTACGTATTGAAACAAACTAGCTTCACGACTGACTTATTCTGACTCTTACTCCTGACAATTGAAAATTATAATTGGTTTAAATGAAATAAATTATTTGATTTGATTTCATTACAAAGATTTCGCTTGCACAGTCTCTCTTACCTATACTAGACTATGCTGATGTCAGTTATCTTGATCTTTACTGAGCATCAACTCGACAAACTTGAACGGCTTTAAATTTTCGTACCTATCAGATCCAAATTTGTCTTACGCACATATGATAAATGATTAATAAATGAATTTATTTTGCAAATAGGTCGTTTTAGACTCTTTTACACGTCGATTTCTTCTTTAAAGCTACATATGCCGGCATTTCCTACGACTAGCTTTGAGAACAAACGCCGAAACAAACTCAAGGATCCAAGTCTACATAAGTTTAAACTGCGCAAGTGCCATGTAGGCGTCTGGGGTGGTCTTTATACGAAAGAACCATTTCAGTTTTGAGCTGATCAGTCACGACACCCAGTAGACTAGATAAGTCGGTCATCACGGGCAAGACTATTGTAAAAATTAAGCTAGAAAATGCTATCCCAAACGATGCAACAAATATAATCTATCTAAGAGTATAAATAAAAATCATTGTTTGTATATTTGTCGTCTATGCGTTCCGAAACCATTACACATTACATTACAATTTTTTTATGTGATACTAGCAACCCGCCCCGGCTTCGCACGAAGAAAAGCAAAGAAATCTTCGACAATTATCATGATATTTCAACCAATTTACACAAAGCCTTAACAAATTATATACCTAAACCTTCCTCATGAATCTACTGGTAAAAACCGCATTAAAATCCGTTCTGTAGTTTTTGAATTTATCGCCAACAGACAGACAGACAGATGCAGCGGGGGACTTCGTTTTATAATATGTAGTGATAACAACAAATTAACGACTTTCACATTTTTTCCTTTACTTGTGCTGTCAGACCTTACTTCTTACCAAATTTCATGATTCTAGGTCAATGGGAAGTACCTACCCTATAATATGGCGAAATGTTCAAATTTGTTATAATCTAATGCTTAATGACCGTAACTTTTGATTGCGTTGACTTAAAGGCTTGATTTTTTTACAGCTTCAAGGGACCGCTGACATAAGTATTTGATGTTAATTTCAACTTGATGCCACGAGTTCCTAAGGAAAAGGGTCTTCACAGATATACCAATAAATATAACAACAAATTAAGGGCTTTCGATTATTTTCCTTTTTTTCGTTTTATCGCTTGCAATAACTTGTCTTGTTGTTTGAGCTCTCAAGTATTGAGATTCAAGCCGTGGAATAGAATTTATAAAGCTTGTGACGCTCTGTTTAATTTGTGGGTCGATAGTTTGAACTCTCAATTCGGCTTGAATAACTCCTGACTCCGTTTTCTTGGAAAATGCTGTTTTTATCACTTTATAGCTCAAGTCAAGAGTGATTTGCTCGGAATAGATTTATCAACCACGGATAAGGCGGCATGAGTTTCCTTAGATAAGACTTCAACACTTGATGACATCTTGAGGTCATCTTCCAGAGTTGCGTGTTTGGTATGATAGGAGTGATGTTTTCTTTGTCCCTTTTTGTATCATATTTACTAAAAACCGTCTACGTTTCATTGTTTGTATCAAAACGAAAATGTTTATTTCACTAACTTATAGGGTGCCAAATGGATTTAAAAAGCCATTTATATTAAGTTGAAAATACTCCAACCGCTAATAGTACCTAAAAAAGTTAATTTCATTTGTAGCTTAAAGAAATATAAGAGTTTAAAAAAGGACTCAACAAAACAGACTCAACTACAAATCAAGAAATGTTTAAATAAAAATAAAAACTACTCACACTGCCAGCAATACTGGTTAAACTCAATGTTTTTTAATTTACTTAGCACTAACCACCAAAATGGCGACGACTCAAAATAACTCCAATTTGTTTACGACGGGCACGTGCGTTCAACTTTTAATACTGATTGCAACAATCGATGTCCGTTTTAGTGTGGGAGGAGCGAGGCTCGCTCGTTCAACAAAAGGGGCACCTGGAGCCATCAACCCTCGAATAGTGGAGATATTTTTAAATCTGTTTTATTGGTCGGTAGGTATTAAAATAAGGAGTTCGATGGTATGCAAAACTTAACCTTAGGTCCCTTTAAATCTAGCTGTGCGATATATATAAATTAATATATCTGACCTTGTCCGTGTTGGTTGAAAATAGTTTCATGGATTTGTGATCAACTTCTAATTTTTTCTCCATTATATTTATTGAATTTTTTACCGGTTTTCGTTTCTTTCTGCAGGGTAGTTACAAATTAAAATCTTACCGCGTAGGTACCTTCTCATGTGGGTGCTCAAAATTTTGCTAACAATAGCGCTTATTACACTTGGCTGAATTCAGTCGTCTGAATTCAGTAGTTACTGAATTCAGAAGTTAGAAGCTTCTGATCACACTGTTCTAAATTTAGTTACTGAATCAATTACCGACTATAGTGCGACGAAGTTGGACGTGTGGTGCGTGTGCGAGGATGGCTCCAGTATTATAAAACACCAAAAATTTTATAGCCTTGGCCACTTGTTCATTTAAACTAGAAATAAAATAAGTAACATTTTTTATTAAGTTAAACGGTTTTATTGAAAATAAAGATAATAATGATATTGATAATGTACTAAAAGCTAAAAAATAATTCGGTAGGTAGTAATCATCACACCGCTCTCCTCATCAATTGATAAAAATAACAAAAAATAAAATCGTGGGGCGCGTGAAATTTTTATCAACAGTCAACCGCTCCATATAATTATAAATGCTGTTTACATATTTATTATTATTTAACCGCTAAAATCGATCGAGTTATCGATCTGAGCGCCACCTTTATGGCATTATTCAGATGTAAATAATACTTAAAGTTACGTCAATCTCTTCGACTGGGTTTACTGAAATTTAACCTTGAATATTGTTTAAACGAGCTGACTTAGCGAAAAATCATATCCCACCTTTTTCGTAGATCGGTAAACTTCGTACAAGAATATGTATTGATTTTTACAACTTGTCAATTCGTTGGAACGTGACCAAATTTCAAACAAAAAAATATATATATATATATATATATATATATTTTTTTTTTAATATATATATATTTTTTTTGTTTCCTACAAGAATATGTATTTATTTTTACAACTTGTCAATTAGTTGGAACGTAACCAAATTTCAAACAAAAAAAAGTATATATATAAATATATATATCCAAGTATTGTTGTATTTTTTTCAAGAAAATTCTTTAGGCGGTTGCCAAGAAGCCTTTCAAAGACCTTGGAGAATGCGGTTAAGACTGAAATGGGCCTGTAGTTATTAACACAGTTTCTATTTCCAGCCTTATAAATTGGGTGAATAATTGCTTTTTTTAACGCATCCGGAAATATGCCTTGTCTCAGACAGTTATTTATTATATGGGTCAATGGAGGTATCAATGTTTCCCGACTTTGTTTAATCACTAAAGGTGAGATTCCATCCCAGCCTACAGCGCAGTCATTGCTCAGTTGGAGTATAAGCATCTCTATTTCACTTTCTCTTTATCTGCCTCTAGAAGACCAAGAGAGTTACAGGGAGGAAGATGGGGACTTTTTACAGCTTCTGCGACTGGACTTAAGGGGGTAGGGAATTTGGATAAAATTTTGTCTGCCAGGTTTTTCCTCACACTAAATTTAAAATTAAATAAAGATTTTAAGTCGTACGATTTTTTTTTATTTTAGAACTATACACTCAGTTATTAAGAAAATCCATAAAATCTAAAACGTTAGTTATAAAGTTAGTTTTTATGGATTTTCTTAGTATCGAATTGAAAAATTCTAAATAAAAAAATACGTACGATTTAAAATCTTTAACTTTACACATTCCACTTACTTTTATGAAAAACGGAGGCAAAAATACCTGGAAATTCAAACGGTCATAACTTCTAAACGGATAGCTTTATTAAAAAATCTTATTGTAACTGCGTACTAGTCATGCTCATGCCCTTTCAGTGATTTAAGTGTTCCTTTTTCAAATACAGCCGGTAGTATAATATCGTTACTATAGGTAATCTATGTTTCCCACTTCATTTAACAACCTACACAGTATAACTTTGTACTAAAAAATTATAAAACATAATTTAAACTACCGTTAAAATGGCTACATAGCATGTATTCAACTCAGATAATTTCCTTCATGGGAAGACGGTTAAAAAAATGGAACCAAAAAGTGGGACGGCAAGAACCGAATTATTATTATTTAGCAGGTTTATTCGTTGACAGGGCCGCGCTGACTTTCGGCAGCGCCTGTGTGCGAAACCTATGAAGCGCCTCTTTTTTTGTCGCCGTGTTTCGCCTTTAAGCAAGTCACTCAGGCGGCTTTGAACTTGCGCACGAACTGCCGGGCTGCATCTAAGACGGATGATGAATGGAACATGAACAGGCAACAGCTTACAGTTCATCATTGCTAAACTCTGTATTCGCATATTCGTACTGATGACTTACCTTCTCGTGGGCAAGTAAACAATTAATTAGTTACTTAATGTGTTAAACATTGAAAGAAGTCAATCGTAGCGAAACGTAGTGACCGTAGTGTGAGTAATGAGTGCCCATACTACGCCTTCTCATTTATTGTTCGCAAACGACAGAAATTGTGAAATGTATAAAAAAAAATAGTATTTTACGTACTTTATATAGCTTATGTTATTGATATAGAGATAGAGCATATATTATTTATTTTTAGAAGCCGATTCAAAATCACACTGTATATCAACCAGTTAGAAGACCTACGGTGAAAATCGTACATGTATAAAGCATTTTATTATTTCCAAACAATTTAACTGAATTTAAGTATCTGTATAAATTAAAAGGTTGTATTTTTATCACAATGAAAGTGTACTGTTTGTCATTAAAACTCTCAAACCAATGAACCGACTTTAATGAATTGTTATAAATTGAATAATGTACATAATGCAACAAATGAGATTATATATATATATATATATATATATATATATATATATATATATATATATATATATATATATATATATATATATATATATATATTAATATATATATATATACAGCATGATTTGAGTATTTATGAAATAAAGTATGATCATTTCCTAAAACGTTGGTTTTTCTCGTAAGGTTATTCAGTCAATAAAATCTTATTTACTATATAAAATATTATTAAAATAGGGGTGAAGGGAAGAAAAAAACAACAAAAATTAAAAAAACAACATGCACATCGGTTATGTTGCTTTTTACTATCAATTTTGGATGTATGTGTACAAGTATGAATTCGAGGAAAATAAAGGAATATGTAATGTTTCATAATATATATACTCTACATCGCAGTACTCATTACGAACAAACATTACTTATGTTATTTTCGATATAGTACTTCTACTAAATCATTATTTTTGTTCGAGAGCTCATCACTTACTTATGATACCATGAGCATGTTAATGTATTACATGTCACAAAACAAAAAATATTATCTATAGAAATCCAATCGATTTAAATAAAAATAATCTAGCTAAGAAACACCATTCGTTCTTTGCAAAACAGTAGCAAATACTGCATAACATTCTAACTGTACAGACACGACACGTAAAAATAACGAACATATCAAGGAAACATCGTCGGTGTCCATATGATATTTTTATTATAAGGTCGCTTACAGATGCATAGAAACGAACAATATTCTCACTGCGTATAGTAAAATCGGTGAAAAAGTCGCGATAAAAACCTAAAATCCACATACTGAAAGTCTAAAAATATATTATAATAAATTTCAAATGTCTATACATAGATGAGTGTTCACTACGCGCTTATAACGAGCGTCGAGCGCGCGTCCATTACGTTACAATATTTAAATACGATAAAACGAACCGGCGCGCCGTCCGTACACACGGCCGTCGTCGAATCGCAGATACGTCGCTACTCGTAACCGTACCGAAGGGACTAGACACATAACCCAAGAGTACCGGTCGCTCTCTACGAGCGATGACGCAACTCGCTACTGCGTTACATAAAGTTCGTATCGAAAGTAAAATTACATGTAATATATATACTATATATATATGTGTCGCGGCGGCGCTCAGACGAACACCTTGGCGAGCCCGTCCGCGCCCGCGCTCGCAATGTACGGCCGCAGCGGGTGGAACGCCACGTCCAGGATGCTCTCGTCGAACTTCTTGCGGTGCGCCGTGATCTCCTGCACGCACGTCTTCGTGTCGAGGTTCCACAAGCGCACGGAACAGTCGTGCGAGCCCGACAGCAGGAACAGCCCGTTGGGGTCGAGCGCCAGGCCCGTCACCGCGTCCAGGTGCGCCACCATGGCGTGCGCGCAGCGGCCCGACACCGCGTCCCAAAACCGGATGTGGCGGTCCTCGTGCGCCGTCACCAGCAGCGGCAGCGTGGGGTGCGCGCGCACCCGCGTCGCGCCCGCCTCGCAGCCCGCACGCAGCACCGCCTGCAACGCCACGGATTGTCAGACAAGGCACGAAACGCCAGCGCGTGCACGCAACCATACCGACCTGGCCCGTCTCGAGGTCGTAGAGCAGCAGGGACCCGTCACGGTACACCACAGCGGCGCGCGCCGCCGCGTCGGCGAAGTCGGCGGCGGCGGGCGCGGGCGCGCTCGGCGCCTCGTCGGCGCGCAGCGTGGCCAGCAGCGGCCGCGCCGCGCGCGGCGCCCACAGCCGCACCGTGCCGTCCGCCGACGCCGACAGCAGCCGCCCGTGTGCGGCCGACAGCGACCACACCGCGTCCGTGTGGTCGCGGAGAACCGCGCCCTGGGAGTGTACAACGACGTTACGAATCATTTGCATTTCTAGGTAACAAAAATTACATAATAAACTACTATCACACTGAAAACGAACCTATCAGTGAATCCATGAATTCTGCAAACCTGTTAATAAAAAAACCGGCCAAAAGCGAGTCCGATTCGCGCACCGAGGGTTCCGTAAAATATTTTTATTATATGATGTAACTAAAAATTTACGGTTATCGCAATTTTTCCTTTATCTGTGCTATAAGACATTGCTTCGTACCAAATTTCAAGATTTTGACTTCACGGGAAGTACCCTATAGGTTTTGTTTCCCTTGCGAGTGTCGTAAATTTGCGGCATAAACGGCTGTATCTATTGATTGCGTTTTCTTAATAGTTTGATTTTTTCACAGCTCCGAGAGACAGTAGACCTGAGTATTTGATATAAATTCCAGCTTGATACCTCCACGCATTCCTGAGAAAAAGGGTCTTGACAGCCAGACAGACGAACGGACAACAAAATGATCCTATAAGGGTTCCGTTTTTTTCTTTTCGAGGTACGGAACCCTAAAAAAGGAATAACAATCACATTATAGTTACAGGATACTGAATATTAGATCAAAACGATTAAAATAGAGACCGCACCTGCACCGCAGGGTCGTAGGGATCGTAGGGGTCGGCGGTGGGAGGCGGCAGGTTCCACACGCGGATGGTGCCGTCCAGGCCGCCCGAGAAGCACTCCTCGGAGCGCGGCGCGCCCATGGCGAGGCACAGCACGGGCGCGGTGTGCGCGCGGAACGTGTACAGCGGCTCTACGTCGAGCCCGGCGGACTTCTTGGCGGGCACGGTGCGTTGCAGGTTCCACAGCTTCAACGTGTGGTCCTCGGACGCCGTGACCAACGCCGCCTCGGTGGGGTGAAACGCCAACGCCCGCACCTGGAATCGCGACGATGTACATCTTAATTATTTAGGTAAAAATTGAGTTCAACGGAGGTCTAAATTTCCCTTGCCCCGCAAAACAGACGGTGGATGGGACAAAAACAGAGCGGCCCAATATGCAGAATATTAGCCGGAAGCATAAACAGCTCACCGTAAGAAAATGAAAAAAGGCATTACCAAAAGGTTTCCTAAACACAGCTAAAATTACAGCCTTGTGGCAGCAATGGAATAGCTTATAGTTCGTATATATGGACATCATGCCTTACACAGAGTATAAAAATTCATAGTGAAATTTTAATGATTGGACATTATTAGAGCATAACTTAATAAATGATAGGACATCACCAGAACAGACATTAGTAAAAAATATACTTACTCCGTCGAAATGCGAACGCAGCGTATATTTGGCATTCCAGGTTTTGCGGAAAGACTCCTTGTTAGCGCTGGCGACATCGTACGCCTCGGGCTCGTTGCTGACGGTGAGCTGCGCCAGCTCGCCGAGCGCCAGCGGCTCCTCGTCAGCCTCGCCCGCGCCCGCGCCCGCGCCCGCCCCCGCGCCCGCCGCAGTCGCACCCCCGCCTGCCGACACGCATTGTGCTACTTACCACAACCGTTCTATGTGCGATCTTATTTATTACACAAACATGGCGCACTGGTAACCAGAGACAATAGATAAGGATGAGAAATTATCGAATGAATGAATGAACTTAGTGGTCACAATCAAAGAAATTGGATAGCTAGAAGTTGTAGTTAGCTATTTTTGACTGTGTTTCTCTGCAAGACCAAGGCCTTTCCACTTCAACAGCATACTTTTCGTACCGATTTTTAGGAAGAAAATTTAAAAAAACTGAAAAATTTGTTTGTGTGTTTATTTTTGAAATTCGTTTATAATCGTATTAGGGCATTAATAATTTTAAAGATTATGTAGTAGCAGTTTTAGTGTTGTTTACATCATATCTGTTTCTCAAATATATGAAAACATTAATCCCAAAACAAAAAAGTTCCAAAACTCGTGATTTTCGTACTGAATATTGTTTAACCAAATAGGAAAAGTAAGAAAAAATACACTATAGGTTAAGGAACTAATTTTTACAACCTTCTTTTGGTATTTCGAGCTTTGGGGATAACCGCTTCTTATTTTAGTAATATCAAAGATCAATAATTTCATCATTGACCGAGCCTACTTACTATTAACATCTAACACAAAATTAATATGAGTGCCACTTCCACAGGTGTGTGAAAGTCATACTTTACACACTCCAATCATGCTCTTCCCCAGGTGTATATTTCTTTCCTTCAGGTGAAGGAAAGCAGTATACTACAAGAACAAATACACAATAACAAGTATACTTAGGTAAGTATTTCGTTGTTTTGCACACAACTACTAACCAACGGGATATTCGTCGCCTTGGCCACCGCCATCAGCCTCTCTTTCAGTGATCAAACTTAGCTCATTCAGGACCTCTTCAGCTTCAAGGTCAATGTCTTCGCCTTTATTCCGGAAAAAAGATAAACACCTATTAAATTTGGAAAGTTAGACATAGAAATAAAACATGTACTAAAATTAATGTCTAATATGTACTGAATAGGCTATTTCTGTTATTTCAGTTGGCTTAATTTGTTTCATAAGATTTATGAAATGGAAGTTATCTTTATTTTAATTAGTTCTCGGTATCTTTTTCTACCTTTTTTGCTACAAATGTGGTGCGACTGTTTGGCATCGATGTCATCTATCTCATCCATGTCCATCTCTTGGTTCGTTAGAAACTCAAAATTGGCGAAAACAGCCGCTGTTTCTTGAACTGAGAGGCCTTCCTCGTTATATCCGCCTCCACCCGTACTTTTTCGAGCTTCTTTGCCACCTATATAATAACACACATTTTATTATATATATAATACGATATTACGGACAAGCATTTATCTATTACACTAGCTAATCCCGGTCACACTTCACTGTAGGTCATTTTACTTCTCTTTTTAATGTTTTAAATATCTTTACAACACTTATGTATTATCTAAATTTCAAATTAATGGATTGACTAAACTGTGAACTTTTATTAACCGACTTCGACAAAAGGAGGAAGTTCTCAATTCAACATGTTTTTTTTTCTGTGCATAGTATATGGTGATATATTTGCCATTTGTCAACAGATTTCAATAAATCTTTTTTTAATTGAATTGATTGTACTTAAGGTTGGTCCGTTTTAAATTTGACTAAAATATTTCTTCCCTTAGAGTGGAAAATTAAGGGGTAAAGGATACAGATTATTATAATTTATCATGATTTAGGCGCATTTAAGTTAATTTAGTTAATTAAGTAAACTTAATTGATTCAATTTTTTAAAACAATATGGTACATGGTGGATACCATGTACCATATTATTTTATTTTAATATTATCTCCTTTTTATTTTTACATAAATAATAATTATTTTATTTATACATACCGTAATCATACTTTCGGACCATGTGATTCATAGAGTAATCACATCTGTCGTGTTGTTGCTTGTCATAGTTTCTGTAGTTAGGGTTCTCAACTTCCTCATTGTTCAAGCCAAGCAGTGCGCGTACTCTATTTGAACGTACATCAAGAATGGTATCTGTGTAACCTATTTCCTGTAAAAAGAATAAGTACATATTAATCTATACTAATATAATAAAGCTGAGGAGTTTTTTAGTTTTTTGTTTGTTTGTTTCGCTAATCTCTGGAACTACTAGCCGGATTCGAAAAAAACTTTTTGTATATGATAGCTACATTCAGGAAGGATAGTATATGCTATGTAAGGTCACGCTACGAACCTTAGGACCACTCCTAGTGTGGTGAAACTACGGAGAACGTCTAGTTACTAATAAGGAATATCATGTCTTTCTATTACTAATTAAACACCTTTAATGAGAATGTTAACAATGAACTTTGGGTGTCCTTGCCTTAAGTATATCGTTTCCAGCCGTTTCTATCTCACTAACGGGTAGAAATCAAACAAGTAGGTTTTTTTATGGGATAGGGGGCAAACGAGCAGATTGGTCACCTGATGGTAAGTGACTACCACCGCCCAAGGATACTTGCAACTAAAGAGTCACAAGTGCGTTGCCGGTCTTTAAGGTGGGAGTAGGGCAAAGGAGGGAAGAGGGGGAAAGGATTGAAGAGGGGGAGAGGGGAGAAAGGAGGGGGCGGGGTTTGAGGGGGAAGATGGGGAGAGGGAAGGGTTAGGGCCTCCGATAATCTCACTAGCTCGGCGAAATACAACACAATCATTGCTTCACTGCCGGTTTTCTGCTAAGTAAAACAATCTACACAGTTACTGTAAAATACAAAAATGATGAAATGTTTGTAGGCTATAATTTGTTTTATGAATTTGGTATAAACAGCAAGTGCTATTTAATTCTTTCTATTATAAATTACTAGCTATTGCCGCAGTTTCGCTTGCGTAAAAGGTACTCGTATGTCATTTTCTGTACCTCTGGAAACAATTATGCAACTCTTGAGCATCGGTTGAGTAGTTAAAGATTGAGAGTGTAACAAACAAACTCACTTCCGCATTTATAATATTAGTTAGCTAATACGAAGGCGGCACTGAAAATTTCGGGAATCAAGGAAGTCACACAACATTACTATTTAAAAATGTATTTATTGCTTTTCGAAGTATTCTCCGCGAAATTTGACACATTTTTCCATACGATGGAACCAATCATTGAAGCAACCATTCCATTCGGAAGTTGGGGTCTCCAATATGGCCGTTTTGTAGGCGTCCACAGCTTCTTCAGGTGATGAAAATCTCTGACCACGCAATTTATTCTTTATTTTAGGGAAAGTATAGAAATCATTAGGGCTTAGGTCGAGGCTGTACGGCGGATGGTCTAATAATTCTATGTTTTCTTGCTTTAAAAACTCTTTTGTTCTGTGCGCGGTGTGAGAACTCGCATTGTCGTGATGGAGGATGATGCGGCGGTTGCAGTTCTCTTTACGGAGTTCAGAAACGACCTGTGGCAAACAAATGCTAGCATACCATTCTGCATTAACCGTTCTTTGTCCCTCAAGAGAAATAGTCGCAACATGGCCGGTTTTACAGAGCGAATGCGGTATCCATCGGGAAAACAACTTTTTTACACCTAATTGTTCATGCAAGATTATTTGTATTTGACTCATGCCAATGTCTAAAGTTGCCTGAATTTCGCGGTATGTCACATGTCGATCTTCCTCAATCAGCTTACGCACAGCATCAACGTTTTCTTGGGTGACTGCAGTTTTTGGACGACCATGAAGGGGATCATCACTGAGCTTGACACGTCCACGTTGAAATTTAGCAAACCAGCGATAAATTGTGGTTTTGGATGGGGCTTCATCACCAAATGCAGAAATCATCCGGTCAACACACTGTTTTTGCGCGTTAAACCACTTCGAAAGTCATAATAAATCATCGCTCTTGAATTTTCTCGAGTCAATTCCATTTTCTCAACGACTAAACAAGTTTGACAAAACCTTGTGATAAGACCGAGAATCTTTTTTCAAATAAATAAATGGTTTTCGATTTTTAAAACCAAGGTGTTTTCAATTAAAAAGATTTTAATATGACAGAAACAGTGGAAATATTCCATTCCCGATACTTTTAGTGCAGCCTATGTACAACATTTAAGTTATTCTCTTCAAGACTTATTTGATGACAACAACAAAATATATAGCATTGTAATACATACCTGCAGGTACTGCTTAATGAGCTGGCGGCCCTGCTTCCACTGCGCGCGTTCAGCGTGCTCTGGTTCCACAGGTAGCTCCTCTGGTGGCGGGCGGATATCGCCCTGTTGTAGCTCGACACCATATTTGAGCTTGTGGAACTTCGCCCTTTCCTGCTTAAGTGCATATTCAAGCATCTTGATTCGCCTTACAAGGTCATTCTTCAGATTCTCTTGCCCCTTCCTTTCACCTTCGAGGAAGGCGATACGTGCCTGGGGAAATGATATATGTATATTAATTTATGCAAAACAGGTTTAAACCTAATAAATTTTAGATTATTGTCAATACCCTGACCCCATAATGTTTATAATTATAATAAACGTGGTTGTTTTATTCAGGGACTAGCAACCCGCCACGGCTTAGCACGGGTAGCAGAGACATCTTCAACAATGATCATCATATTTCAACCAATTTACACAAAACCTTAACAAATTATATACCTAAACCTTCCTCATGAATCGCTCTATCATTTGTGAAAACGGCATTAAAATCCGTTCAGTAGTTTTTGAGTTTATTGCGAACAGACAGACCAGACGGACAGACGCAGCGGGGAACTTTGTTTCATAATATGTAGAGATAATGAATGGTGAACATAATATTGAGACGTTACACTGTAATGAATATGTGGTAAAAGTACATTGCTACCTACATTCATATTATTATATTCACTATGCATTACCAAATAAGTGTCCTTTAGAGTCGAAAATGAATCGTAGTGCAGACCTGCAGTCTTTTAGAAATAGAAATAAAGAATACATTAACAAATTATACATATTTCGTGCTGAAGAATGATGCCTATGATATATTACAAAGTAACCTGTGTACTTATTTAATGTTGAATGAATTCAACAGAATGAAATAACAAAATATGTCACTTTTCATAGTTGTAAATCTTATTTTTTCTGTATGCTTGTAACCTGCAGTAACCTGCAATCAGTCTCGTCGTCTATAATTGTTGATTGCATCCAGCACATTGGCTCTTTTCAATCTATGTATAGGATTTCTTTCCAGAAGCACAGGGTTGGGGTGATTCATTAGGCGGTTTGAGTTCTCTCTGTACTGTTTTTGCTTCTTCTATTACAATTTTTATGTCTAGGTACTCATGAATCTCTTAGTTACGACTAACCTAGTCCTTGAAGATATAGGATATTTGATTTACTGTCTGAGGACTACAGTTGGTTCCCGTAAGCCCAAATGAGTTTTATGACTGAGCTGTACACTTTAAGTTTATTACTAAGAGATAAGTAACCACAGATACATTTTTAAACGTATTTCTATCACATGTATTGTTCCAAGTAGAATACCAAGTATTTCACACTTGGATTGCGGCAGCAGATCCTGGTTGACTCTTACGCATAACTTCTTCCTAAGAGTATACTTGATATAGTGTGATTTGAGGGTACTTGTTCTAACGCGCTATTTCAACAACCAGATTAGGAGTCTGTAGTAGGATATAAGTAAATATGATGTACAACACATGATTAAGGACTGAACCTTGTGGCACTCCAACATAACAAATGTAAATAGAAGATCTTGCGCTTCGATGTTTAACTTGAAACATCCCATCTTTAAAATGATTTTTGATTGTGCACAACAATATTTTATGCCATGCTTGATCAAATGCCTGTTGGACATCTAAAAATGTTGCCAAGCAATACTGCTTTTTCTCAAGGCATTGTCTTATATATAGTGTGGTAAACACTACACACTTGTTCCACAGTAGTGGTCTTTGCGAAATCCAAAAAGATGATTAGGTATGATGTCACCTTCAAGAAGATTATTTCCCAGAGTATTGACAATAATCGCGTGAGGCTAATGGGTCGACCCGATGTCACTTCATCAAACTCTTAAAATAGCATACTCCTTCAGTTGTGTCAGTATACATCAGTATAAGTCATAAGGTCAAATCCAGAGTCTTCATTCATGGCCATATTTATCATTCCCTAGTTCACTTGGCAAAGGTACACTTAACTGAAAGCTCTGATGAAGGATAGCATCTGTTTTAGGGTCGTCAGGGCGTTAGTAGTGTTTGGCTTAAATACATCAAGTGGGCTGCATAAACCTCAGATTTTTTTAAGTGCAAGAATTACCAGACCAGATAGAAGGAAAGCATTGCTGGTGTTGACCCATTGACTTGGTAGCCTTGCAAAATGAGTAACAGTTGCTTGAATTTGGAAACCTGATTAATTGAAGTATTTCTTTGGAAGATATTTTTCGTATTCAAGTAGTATATAATAAATTTATATATTATAATAATATATATAATAAATTAAAAAGAGCAGTAAATTTTCTATAAAAAACAATAAATTAATTAAAACTTTAATACGAAAAATATCTTCCAAAGAAAGCCTTCCATCAATCAGGTAAATTTTTTGGAATCCAATCATTTGACAATGAAACCTCAAATAAAAAATTAATTGTGTACACTTTATTCATTCATGTTAATAATATATAATCTCTAGAAATACAAGAGAGCCCCCTTCTTTGCATGAAATGTCCTATAAGGTGATTTTAATAAACAGGGCAGCACAGGTTTCTGTAAATTGTCTTTTTTATTTTCGCAGAATATATATATTTTTTTAAATTTATGGTTACATTAAGGACTAGATATTCATTGACTACAAAATAGTGAAAGTTTTATATTAATACATATGGTAGTTTTGGAGCGATTCTCGTTTTCTTGTCTACAGTTTACATAACTAGACATTATTACATAGGTATGCTATGACTTTTTGATTATGTACGTATATTAAGTATTTTTTCAGATCATACACATTCTTCCTTTACATGCGATGTTTAGTTTCAAGCAGTATTAAAAAACTTATACTAATCTGCAATCTAAAGCTATGGGCAAAGCCATTACTTTGTCATTGCTATTATTAAAATTACTTTGATAACTGGGGTCAAGTAATAACTTAAGTATTTCTGAGTATTTCAGTTTCTTCTGACACATGCAAGTGTGTCCATTTTGGTGAACCTATTTCTGTTTGAATAGTGCTGTCAGTTTTACTGACAGCACTACAGTTTATACTTCAAGAAATCTAGTAATCTATACAAATAAATAAAATTGAAGTGTCTGTTTGTAATGTCAAAATAATAGTTTTAAACTCATACAGTTATTTGCATGATACCTATGCCTAATATGTCTGTCTGTCTATCTGTATGTTCCAGCTAATCTCTGGAACGATTGGACCGATTTCCACAGAATTTTTACTGGCAGATAGCTGGTGTTGTAAGGAGTAAGTAGTAACTTAGCCTACTTTTATTTTTGATAAAGAATTAGAGTTCCGCGCAAGAAGCCGCGCAGGAACTGCTAGTAGAAAATAAAGATGTTGCCATTATTCAAAAGGGAAAAATAAATATCACCAAGCTGAATCATTGTTTAAAATGTTAGAAAACTTCCACTGGGGCTGTGCTTTCGACAGCCCCCACTTTAAACCATTGGCAAAAACATTGTATAAGTTTTGAGAGTAAATAAATAATGATATTTGGAAAATTAAACTTTGAATTGAATATACATATTATTACATAGTTACTATTGTCTACATTTAGTCTTAAAAGTCACTTAGGCATGTTTTGTAATGGTTGATATGGTGACCTTTGAGTAATTAATAACTTTATAAAATAAACCAATTAATTATTTGAATGAAGTTCCTTGTCCCACATTACACTTCAGAGGCTCGGCAGATGCAGGCTAGAGGAAAAAACGTGTTAGTTTTTTCCTCTAGCCCGCATCTGCCGTGCCTCTGAAGTGTGACAAATGCTGACTGTGATTTACTATATTTTTAAGCCGTCTGTGGATTCCGCACCATACTACTGTAATTTCATGTTGATTGCATACTACTTAATTATTCATATATTAGTTACGGCAACTTTCACAGAAGGCACTGTTATAATTTTGCATTTTTTAAATATTTACTATATTTTGATACAATTTATTCAATTTCATTAAGTAAATGTATTTATTTATAGCAAAAGGAACTTCATTCCAACGGAGTGTCCCAAAGACACATTATGTATTTTTGTAATATTTATATCCCCATCACAATATCAAACATGGACTAACAAAATAATGGTTAAGATATGGACTAACCATAGTTGTTCATTGTATTGCAATGATTTGAACTTACTTCTTTCATTAATCTACATTATGTAATACAGCAGATATAGTTAAACTGTCATATCTACAGCATGCACTGTCAAGGTAAGTTTTTAAAGGAGGAACACCCTCTAATCTTACTATAGCACCTAGGTAAGCTCACCTAGGTCAAAATCCTGTTTTACTAAAGCCAGGGGCCACATAAACTGTCAAAGCAATAGTATCATAAATAGATGTCAGATAGGTGGGTTCAATAGATAAATTCTACAAACAACTTTAGTGAAACATTTCATCGCAATTGTAGAAAAACGGCAGATTTTTTGTATTGTATTGGTACTTTATCATAAAACGAAATTTTTTTAAAGCTAAATACACACAATAACATTTTCCGATTTCATTGAGAGAAACAGCCGTTATCAAAATATTACAGAAAACATAGTTTGAAAACTTTAAAGTGCTCTCCTGTAAAGGTACTAATAATCAAATCCGTAGTTTTTCTATGACGATTTAATGTCCATAAAACATAGTTGTAAGTCCATAAGCATACAGACTACCAGTATGCATAGGACTGGCGGAACTAGGTGAATTAACATGCTTATCTCATAACAAAATTGTTGTTACTTTATTAGCTTGCAAGGCTGTTATGCTGCTCTTTCATTTTCTACCTTTAAGATTACGCAATGAAAGCTACAGTTTTTACAAAATTTTCATAGTTGCAATATTAAATACTGATTTACAAAAAGAAACTATATGGTCAGAAGACAAGGGAGTGAATAATATTGTTAAATATTATGATAACATTGAGCATACAACAAAAAATTTGTATAAAATTTAATTCTTACAATATTCCATTTATTTTGTTATAAATTAATTTAATAATAAGAAAAAATATTAAAATAGAAAAGTAATACAATTAAGAATCCAATCTAAAAAAAATCAAATAATTTGAGATGATCTCCTCAATCCCTAGTAATGATTTTAGACAAAAATTACCCTAAATGTATTTCATCATATTGTGTATATTAATATTCTAAACTAAGATTTTTTCTCAAGCAAGTCACATCATCCTAGCTGACTACTGAATGCTAGTTTATTGAAAACAAAAATAAATTTATTGATTTAATGGCACATACCTAACATGATTACATGTCATATGTGAAATAATCTAAAAGTTGTTGAATAAAAAATGTTAAAAATATAATAACTATGAAATGGAAGTATTAACATATAACATATTATGCTTTCAGGAAATAAAAACTCATAAATATTGAAGCTTACACTAAAATCGCTACAAAGTAATTTTATTAAATATTCACTAAGATTTTGCATTTTACTCTTAAGGCCTATGTGGTAGTACTACCTAAGCCTATGCCTATAGAAGAAACACAGCTTTTGTGTACAAATACACTATAACTACAATAATAGTTACATATAATTAGGAACTAAAAACATTTAACTTGTTTTGGAGTACCCAATTGAACATGCAAAAATAACAGCATCTGCGAAATTGCAGGTAATGAATATTTAAATGACTACTGAACAACACGCAAAATAATAAAAAAAAAACAAAAAAATCACCTTAAATTCTGCTCTGTCCACCTCCCATTGTGATCTCTCCAGCTCGAATCTCGCCCATTCATGTTGAATAAAATGCAAAATTCCCGGTATTGAATACTGGACACTTTGACTAGGTTCGTCATTTTGTTTGTTATTTACACTAACTCCGATTTGAGATCCCACTTGCCCTCCGTTGTGATGAGATACGGAGCTATCATCCATGGCTGTGGGGATTTTCATGACATGGCCACCATTACCGAACTTGTCACACACCTACCATATATAACTATGAAGACGAACTATGTGAAATGAAATACTAACACATCATTACTACTTTACTCGAACTATAGCTCACGTAAGTGACACCATCTAAAATATATATTATCGACGAATTCATCAGTGACAAAAATTATTGCATGACGGAAAGAAAAGTCGCAACGACGTCCGTCCGCTACATTGCTTTTACTTTTTTTTCAATGTTACCATTAGCTTTATACATTTACATTTTGTCACCATTCATTCTACCAACAGCAAGAAATTAAATCGAAATTAAAGTTTAAAATGCCCCTATTTTTCCCTTATTTTAATTCCACCTGAAATTCTCACACTTTATTTAAGTTGAAACAAACTATACACCGTGATTTTGAAGCAAAACGTTGTAAATTTGAAATTTTATACTCTATATTAATAACATAATCCATACAAAGTATTCGTTTCGTAAAATACAATTAATATTTTAAAAATTTCACAATTTCTGTCATTTGCGACCAATAAATGAGAACGCGTGGTTTGGGAACTCATTATTCACACTACGGTAACTATGTTTCGCTACGGTCGACTTAGTAGCAAACGTTTTTGATAAAGGGAAAAGTCAGTAAAACGTGCTCGTTTGTGTATCTAACGATCGAAGACGGCAAACTCGTTTTCGAACAATTGTTTTGGTGTAAGTGATAATTTAAACTTTTAATAAGTACAAAACTTGATTATATTGTAAATACATAAAGTTCGTGCACGCTGTGTTTATTTTTATGATTAACATAATCAATAAAGTTATTTATCCTAAAATATTGTTGAAATTAATGACAGTCCTAAATAGTACTACTAGTAACCTTGTAAAGTCGATATCAACTAACAGGTCACTGCCTATGGCTTGTGAATTAATGAATTATTTGAACCCACCCTACTACGTTAAACTAGAACGAGTGACAAGTACTATTCGAATTCCAACTTTTTTATTATAACCAGTACAATTAATTTAGTTTTGTTTCTTGGTAGTACTAATCATTATAAGTTACCTCGCCTCGTTTCCAAAACTACTAAAATATCACAGTGTATATGTGAACTAGAAATCTGATAAAGTGGCCGCTGCCTTCTGGACGATGCAGAACGCAACGGGTACGAAGTGCTAGGCCCAAAAGTCCCGACGCACTACTCGTATTGTACAGCCCACTCACTAGACGTCATTGACATAGCTGTTACCCGTGGCATCACTGCACCGCTACACCTAGACGTCCTGGACGACCACCTTATCTCAGACCACCAGCCTGGTGTATCTGACTTTGGAAGACGTCCCAAGGACTCTCCAAAAACCCTCTCGATTTGGCCAAGATTGGCAGGTTTTCGCCGATTATATGGCTGAGCTTGTGACTGACCTGAACACGGTTATGCAGGTCGCGCTTCGAGAGTCGAAACTTAACATTGCGACTTCAATTAGGCCTTCCCAGCTCCCAACCTTCATCATGGCGATGATCGACAGGAAAAGAAAACTGCACTGGCAATGACTGCGCTCCCGATGCCCGATAATGAAGTCGCAGCTGAACGCTGGTTACGAAGATCTCTGCTGCGATGGCAACAAACGCGGCGGAGTCCTGGCAACGTACCAGTGAGCAAACCAGTGAAGACTGGTCAGGCATACACCGACTGTGCCGCAAACTCTCCGGGAAGTCATCTCCGATTAGGCCCCTGCTGGGCGGTGACGGAACGCCACGGTATCGAGCTGAAGACCGAGCGGAAATCAGAGTCATCATGCTGCCCAAGCCGAGGAAGAACATCCGGCTGCCAAGCAGTTATCGCCCCGTCACGCTCCTGTCGACAATGTCGATGTTGTTCAAAAAACTGCTACTGCTGCACATAACGCGACACTTTCTGCCACGCGACGAACAGTTCGGCTTTCGCACCGGACACTCGACTACGCACCAGCTAGCAAGGATACTGCATGACATCGCGGTCACCCGCAATAAGCGCGAACGAGCCGTCAATGTCTTCCTGGACATGGAGAAGGCATTTGATCGCGTCTGGCACGCTGGCCTGCTGCACAAGCTGTCCAGATCCACTACTCCTCGCCGAGTACTCAAGATTGTGGCCACCTTCCTGCATTACAGATGCATCCAAGAGGCGGTTGTAAGCGCCCTATCTACGGAGCGGACCATCAGGGCCGGTGTGCCCCAGGGAAGTTGCCTGTCACCCGTGTGCTACTCCTGGTATACGTACAACATTTCAGTAACCAACGGTTTTAAGCTTGCACTGTACGCCGATGACGCAGCCTACATCACAACGTCGTTAACCAGCGTCCACGCGGTGATGAAGATGCAGCGCACCCTTAACGCACTTCCCGTTTGGCGCAAGGATTTGGCTGGGAAAGATTGGACTGACGGTCAACGTGGTGAAGACTCAGGTGATCTCCTTGGGAAGTGTGGGTCTACCGCAGCTGAAGCTCATGTGAGAGAGCATCAAGTGGTCCGCGACAGTGAAATACCTCGGTGTTACCATCGAACGCACCTCTCCATGAAATCCCACGTCAACCACGTCTTCGACCAAGAGCGTGTTGCGCTCACACTTTTGTGGCCTTTTTTTATCATCCCCAGTCACACAGCTTCACTGGGAGCTGAATTCGATATGCGACCTACGGTCTGGTTAAGTTACCCCGAGACCTCACAAGGATCTACGAGATGAACCCTGATTGATTAATTGATTAGTATAGTCCAAAAACGTTCATTTCATGTCAGGGCTACCATGACATAACTAACATTACACTAAGAAACATGCGATATTTTTATTTTTGCTTCAATTTCAAAGTTCCCTGTAGAATGGACCAAAGGACATTTAAAAAAAAGTGTGTGTGTGCAATTCACACACGGCAGAAGTGAAACTCCAAAAAAGTAGCCTACGAGAGACTGAGACATAAAAAGTAAAATCAACACAAGACAACAACACAATCAATTTATTAAATTATTACTAATGTTAATAAATTTAATTTTAGATATATTATATAAAAGTTATTGATCAAATTAACACAGATGTGTTATATAATTAACATAAATTAGTTAACCAACGACATTTAATACGCAAGTGCACAAAAAGCACACTACCAGTGTTGACATTGATGCATTTTCTGAAGGCTTCGTAGTACGCAGGCGTAAAGACAAAGAATATATCAAACAGTGTTTACTTGTATTCTATCTCATTCTTTCGCAGGCTAAATCCTATTTATGAATATTTGTCTCTATTTAGTGTGAGTTTTTTGTTTCATCGAATTTGAAATCACAAAGATTCTAAAGAAGTTTCACTTCAAAATTAAAACAATTTCATTTATTGCCAAAAAATTGTTTTACGCGACAGTCTACATTTGTGCGCAAAAACAGTCTAACAAAAAGGAAGTCACAGTTGTGGTGGCCCTGGTCTGTCACTGATCATGAATATTTTACTTTTGCAATTATTAGCTCTGATTTTCGAGATATTAATTTGTATAAGTAGGCACATAATGCACTGTAAATAAATTAAAAGTGACCATCATCTATCAACATGAAGTAGACACAACGGTGCCACAAAAAAGCCATGTATTATTTTCAAAATTTTATAAGTACCTACGTAGAAATGGACATGGCTCTACGTAGGTAATTAATCATTTTATTATTTGGCGCCGACTGAAAATAAGTTTATACAAAATGTGATAGTTTATGTAAATTAGCTTAATACTTAGAGGTTTTATTTTATTTTTTTGCTTTTTAGTTTTTTTCTTTCTTTTCTTTAGAGGCCTAACGAGATCTACGTCTTTGTCGTCTCCCATGTTTGCACTGACTAGCATGCACGCCCAAGTAATTATTTCCATTAATGGAAATAATTACTTACAAATTGTACTTTTTGGTTCAAATAAGGTAGTCTTATTATAATTTGATTTATGGCTTAAAACGTTGGCTAACGAACATTAAGTGCAAGTTGTTCGTTTTCAGTTTCTTGTGAATTATTTTTATTTTCCGTATACTTTTTTCCTTTCCTT
This sequence comes from Callimorpha dominula, assembly GCA_949752705.1. Classification (NCBI taxonomy): domain Eukaryota; kingdom Metazoa; phylum Arthropoda; class Insecta; order Lepidoptera; family Erebidae; genus Callimorpha; species Callimorpha dominula. Next base: position 16,629,176 of record OX456997.1, read on the forward strand.
TGTTTTCCCCACCCACATTCTAACCAAATTTCAGGCCTAAATATTTATTAGAACGCTAGTGATGAATTTTCGAAATCTATTCCTTTTATATCTTGTCCTTGGGAAACAGCACGATCCGCAGTCCTTTTTATAACAGCACCTACTCCTTTCGGTGCACCCTTGCCATGCCCAGATTCGCTGTAATTCTACTAAATTTTATTTCTATTCGTGAAGATCTTATAACCAAAAGTTCTTTGCTCAAAGCATTAAAAGGCGACTTTTTTATGGAGTAATACGAACAAGGCTGTCGATGCTACCATTCTACGTGTTGCCCGACGGCTTGTGCAGTAGGATTGACAGCTTTCTGGAAGTATATACTTTTCTTTTCTGTAAGAGATGTAGCTGCCGTAGTAGATGGCAGCTGCTCTGAAATCATCAACATTAACGATGGCGTCCCGCAAGGTCTATGCTATCCCCAACACTGTTTGTTGTTGACATAAACATAAAATAAAAAATTACCCTCAAGTTGGCGGGGAGAAATCGGTGTTTTAATTTTTTTTTTTGTCTATTTCAACTGTTCGTTAACTGTTCGTCATTGTTTGATGAAAATTTAATCCCATGAAATGTTAATCCCAAACTCACAAGTGATATTGAACCCTTAGGGGAGGGCCTAAGGGGAGACTTTGACGGTCCAGTAGAGTTTCATCCTCACATCCTGGAACCTAAATTGTCACGTACGATATGGTTCCAGAGGAATTTCCAACCGCAAATGCTACGCCTGTGGAATGAGCTACCTCCCGAGGTTATCCTGAAGGACTACAGTATGGGGTTCTTCAAGAAAAAGTGTATAGGTTTCTAAACCTAATTCGTATGGCCTTTACAAATTAATGTGGTCTTAAGAGCCAGATAAAATCCGATTAAAGCGACCCAGACAAATTATGAATTTGAAGTAAAACAAATTCCACTCGTTTATTATTTAAATATAGGAATAAAAGTAATACCAGGTATAACTACAGAGCTTCGATATCGCCTAGTAGGTACTTATGGAGGTCTAATGGCAGTCGCTTCACGTAAAATATTAAAGTTCGGCCGTATCGTCGTTAGACTGAAAGCCGGAGGATAATAATGACGTAAGTAAAACAAACAATTTATAAATAAAGTCAGGTTGATTTTGCAACTTACGTGACGAAACGCCAGATCACACCTTTGATCCAATATTTTCACAAAATCAAACCATGCGCAGGGCACTCAGTGGCGGCCCTAGCTACATTTTTAGGTGGTGCGAGACCCCAAAGTGGCGCCCATATAAATTGAAAATTCTTAGCTATTTTATGATATTATGAATTTGATATCATTTTTGTGATGTTTTTGTTTAAAGTCGAGAGTGCCATGGGTCTGCGAGAAACTACTGCAATAACGCAGGCTTTTTGTATTTTTACAGATTGTAACGACCGTGGATTGATTGTGTAACCACTGTGGATCACTGACCTCTATAGGTCAGTGCCGTGGATACTTATTGTGTATTCACCGTGGATTTATGTGTGAGTTCCGTGGGTTCTGGGAAAAACAACTGGAAACACGGTGTTTGACGAGAACAAACACACAGTAGAAGAATTGTGGTTTCCACAGTATTTTCATCATAAAGAAAATTAGTCTGTTTTTAACGCAAGAGTTAAAACTTTAAAAAAAATACTGAGATAGTCATAAGCCGTATGAAAAGTCAAGAATCTTCAGTAGCGTTAAAAGTCTTATGGTGGGTTTACACGCTGGCGTTCAAACCGACATTCAACGAGCACATTCAACGACGCAAGCATGTGAACAGGCTGTTTGTGCATGCCTGCGTGAATGTGATCGCGCTTGCCGCCGATCGGGACGACTAATGGTACGTTTACACGCACGCCGTGCAGCCTGGCAAGCAGCATGGCACGCAGCTCGGCGGGCAGCCTGCCACGCAGCGTGCCACGCAAGCTTTTCACACCAGGGCTGCCAGTAAAGACAACTTATTTTATACCGCTAAGACTCGGAAATTATACAAAATCATGTACTATTATACAAAATCAGTGTTGTACAACTATAGAGCGTCACTCTGAGGGGATTTTAGTAAAAGGTGTTTTAACTTTAACGTATAAGGATTTAACAGTTTATCACGGACATGATTTGTTTTAAGTATCTCTATGTGTATGTACGTACTTTTTACGCTATAACATCAGCAATGACATTGTATCCAATTATGCAATGCAATCTACTATACAAACAGGATACAAAAGATAACCGATATTATACCAATTTTGTATCCAATTTACAATCTGGCAGCCCTGTTTCACACACTTGCAGGCATGGTCCGTAGGGTATAAGTGTTCTGTGGACATGGTAGTCAGTGCAAACATGGGAGACGATGTAGACGTAGATCTCGTGGGAGCTACTGCTTTGGCCTTGATCTATTTTTATTGAAAAAAAAAAACAGCCCGACATAATTATGCATGCGAAATTTTACTTAAAACTATTAGGTTTTACAATTAAAAAATCATTTATGGTGTAAAAACACTTTTCAAGTAGCCAAAACTTTAAATTTGATTTTTTTATTTGACATGCGTTATAACTATTTTTACATCGAAGAGTGCTTTTACATAATTCGTTTCTTACTTTAGTGGGATCTCTTTGAATGAATTTACTATCCTCGCTAACTTTTGAATATAATTTTTTATTATTTCTAATAAACATGAACATAATTAACCATGATAAGCATTTGGGGCGGCTTCTTCATTAAATGTGTTTCGTAACTGCTTTAAGGCATACATAAATCTATTTTATTTACTGCACATCATTGATATGCGATTAGTTTCAATTCTCTAATCGTCAATCAATCAATACTAACTTTAATCCTAAGAATTGGCACTATTTTGTTTCATATTTTTTTGGGCCCTGATAAACAATATTTATTTTTACTAAAAGAATAGTTCAGAAACATCTTTCTGAAGTCTTCTTTTGCTTTCGATTCATGCATGATAAAGGTTCAGACCACTCCGATATATTTGGTGTCGTCAAAAATTAATTTCGATCGTTACGTCGTCTGTATGCCACGAAGATGAAAACTATACTAACGCGGCCGAGAGCGTGTGTGTGTGTGTGTAAACAGGCACACAAGCACATTCACCCTTTGAAGTGTGTCAAAAAACCGACAGTCGTCCCGATCGGCGCCAAGCGCGTGCACATTCACGCAAGCATGCACAAACAGCCTGTTCACATGCTTGCGTCGTTGAATGTCGGTTTGAACGCGAGCGTGTGAACGCAGGCGTTAGTCGTCCCGATCGGCGCCAAGCGCGATCACATTCACGCAGGCATGCACATACAGCCTGTTCACACGCTTGCGTTGTTGAATGTGCTCGTTGAATGTCGGTTTGAACGCCAGCGTGTAAACGCGCCATAACGGTTAGCGTTTCGCCGGATTGACGGTAGGGGCAACTCACGCTTACCTGATTACCAGAGGTATTTATATTAAAAACAAGATGCCGAAACAACGTAATAATTGAGCAGTGGATGGGTGAAGCAGCTAGGGAACCGATGCGATGATGAAAATTTGTTATTTTTAAATATTGCTTATATACAATAATAAATAATTAAGCTTAATAAATATCGCTAAATAATAAAAATGCTTAGAATTATGTCTACACAACCATTTCTATTCTAAACGGCTCTTTTTCTAGGTCACGCTATGAATGTTCGCTTTTTATAACGTTTATTTGTCTTTTCAGACGCAATCGTATCAGTATTTTGCGTTGACAAATACACACGAATACACCACACACACAACACACACACAAAGGCTGACTCAAATCTCTCAGTCAGCCTGTGACAACCTGGTCGAAACATCAGGCAATTCAGAGGTATGTAATATCTAGTTCGTGATCGCGTTAATCCCCTTATAAATAAATAATGAAGTAAATCATGGAACGCAAAAGTTTAAAAGTTAGTACATCATTATAGTTAATTTTGATGCTGTACACATCACTTTTGAGAGATTTCAGAATATTTTCGTTAATTATTAAAATTAAAAATATAAATTTCAGAGAGGGAAAAAGAGCCATTTATTATTTTATAAAACTTGAATCATATATTTCATTATCAAATAAATAAATAATTCATTTTTGTAACAAACATCCATACATTCACACTCACAAACTTTCACGTTTATAATATTAGTAGGATTTAATATTATGAACTTTATACCGGGATATTTTAAGATAAATAAGGAACTATTAGACACTCCTATCTAGTAACAGTAAACATGCAACCAGAGTTGCTTTAAAAATATATCGAATTTGATAAGAATTCCATACTCAATAAAAAAATAAATTTCAAATAGAGATTTTTCATTTAAAAATAATATCGGTTAAATATATCGATATGTATGGACAAAAGTATCGATATTTCAGAATTTATATTTTTTGGCCAAGCCTAGCTAGCGTCGCCAATGCGCTTAACTTAACGCCAGCGCCATATTGTATTGTTCTGGAGAATTTGGAGTCGTACTCGAAGATAAAAAATACGACGTTTGCTGTTAACATTGAATAATTTTTCGAAATTAGGTAAGAATATTACAAGTAATCTTATAAAATTAATTGAATACACATTATTTTAGTAAATCATAACCTTGATAAAGCATCCTCGTTATGTGGTGCTTTGTAATGCTGCAGCATGTACAGTGTCATTCATTGAATTTTAATAATTTTAGGCAAAAATGTCACGACATGGCGACTGCAAATTGTATGTTGGAGATTTGGGTAATAACGCAAGTAAACCAGAACTTGAAGATGCATTTTCGTATTACGGACCGTTACGAAATGTCTGGGTAGCTAGAAACCCGCCCGGCTTCGCGTTTGTTGAGTTTGAAGATCCCCGTGACGCTGAAGACGCTGTAAGTAATTTTGTAGTAATTGATAGTTTTTAAAAATTGTCAAGACTCATTAATTTAAATTCTAAAATCAGCGATGTTAATTGTTACATTTTTTGGTTATTTGTATCATTATGGCATGCGTTTTTTTGGACTGTTCGGTAACTTATATCTACTAATCTTGTAATCTAATCTAAGTAATTTTAAAACATGCAATCTTTAGATATGACTGCTGCATAGCATTTTTTAAAGATTTACGTTGTAGGTACATTATTGGCTGACAACATAGTAAGACAAGTGAATTTCAAATCCATTGTACGTTCTTACTCCTCTCAGCCACGCTAAAAAAAGTTATTTCTTTAGTATCTTTGAGTCATGCTGCATTCTAGCCATTTATCAAAGAGGATTTTTTCGTTTTATTTTAGATGTTATATTTTATGTAGCAATATTCTAGATCTTTGTATAAGACAAGATGCATCTCACACACACAATCCACTATTTCAGTGGTCTTGCATTCTCATGCATGAAAAGAAAGTTTTCCCCATGAAACCCTCTAAATGCATGATCTATTCCTCCACTGCTGATAACGCTATCCACTTGCATCATGACCAATATTTCAACCATGGATGAAAAAATACCTCTGTTATCGCCTCACTCTAAATGGACTTTTATGAACATGCATAAACTGCCACCAGATGAGTTATTCTGCAATGCATAGACTCATTTCAGTCGTCTATTCCAGTATTGACATTAAAATTGTAAGATATTGTGCTTTTGATTTTGATAATGGTGTGTATAAAGCCTAAATAAAGGCAATTTACTGTATGAGAGAAATAAAAGGAATAAGATCATTTTTATCCAAAGCAAATGATAATTTCTAAAATGTGATGGAGAATTATTTGATTAGTTGCCTTAATCTCAGACCATTAATAGTGAATAGTCAGTACAGAACAAGCAATGCAATGTATACTTAAACCTTGTGTCTAATCAATGGGTAAATTGACTGTCATTCAATGGAAAGGATGCAATCCACACAGTTACTTTTGAGATAATTAATTTTAAAGTTCAGGCAGTGTTTCATTTTTGATTCCCTATTATATTTTTTTTGGATTGGTTTTAACTAAAGAGTACTCAAGTGAAAAATGTTTTATGTATGTATCATTTAACAGTTTTACCTGTTTCTCGAGATTTTGACAAAAAAGTAGTGTTGGATCCTTTTCACTAAAACATGCTGAAGATAATAGATATAATTCACAATCAAAAATAGCTGTTAAGCGTAAGAAATTTATATACTAAAATAAAACTTACTTTCCAAAAAATTTAATTGACAATATATTATTTAAGCATACCTAATGATTGATACTCACCTACTGACTAATCACCAAATCTGGAAATCTACTAGACCTATGAATATGAAATTTGGCAGTGAGGTAATTAATGAGTAGGAGACATTAGCTAAGAACGGATTTTGCAACAGGGCTATATTTAGGGGACTAAGGGCACTCATAAGTTTGTACTAGTCTTTGGTTTATGTACTAGAGACCTGAAATTTGGCAGGGTGATAGTTTAGAGGTTAGACCCGTCAGCTTAGAACAGGTTTTGAGAAAGGGTCCGATTTAAGGGGTCTAAGGGCCCTCGCAAGTTGAATTGAAATTTGGCAGGGAAATAGTTTGTAGGATGGACACATCAGCTAAGAAGGATTTTTAGCTGGTGCCGGATTAAGGGAGTCTAAGGGCCCTCACAAGTTTATATGAAGGTCCTCAGTGTTTTGTACTAGAGACCTGGAATTTGACAGGAAGTTAGCTTAGAGATGGGACACATTAGCTAAAAACGAAATTTACGACAGGGCCGGATTAAGGGTAGCTAAGAGCTTTTTAGTTTGTTAAGTTCTTAGTTTTTTTTATAACTAGAGATCTAAAATTTGTCAGGGAAGTAATTTACATAGGTAGGATAAGCTTAGAACAGGTTTAACGACCCGGCCTGAAAACCTACTTAAAAATATGATATGATAGTATAGATTACAAAGAGTAGTTTGGTATACATATTGTATTGTTTGCAATTTACAAACAGGTTTTGTAAATTACAAACAATAACTAACGTTTATTGATGCTTTTAGGTTCGTGGATTAGATGGACGGACTATTTGTGGACGTCGTGCTCGTGTCGAAATGTCTAATGGAGGTCGAGGAAGTGGTGGCCGAGGGCCGCCACCCCGTTCTCGCTTGCCGCCGCGTCCATATGACGATCGCTGTTACGATTGTGGAGATCGAGGACACTATGCTCGCGATTGTACACGCCGTCGACGTCGCAGGTACAATTCATATTAATTCTAATAGGTTAGTATTGCGGAAAGTAACAGTGGCATAGAATCTGCAAGGTAAACAAAACAAGAACCTTACTATAATACGAATTTTCTTCAGTAACTTAAAATAGCGTAACATGCTGTATATTGTGAAGATTCCATACCATTGTCCTGGACTCACTTATACCAATGATAACTATGTTATAGGTTATCATTGGCCTGTGCGCCGAGAACGAACTCTTCAGTGTCTGCACTTCTTATTGTCTGCGCTACGTAGCTTTCACTTCGCGGCGTGGACTCCGATTGAGTTGGTCGCTTCGGTAACTTCGCTCTGCGAACTACGTAGCTACAGCCTACGTGCACACTTCACTTGTCGAGAACTTCATTAAGAGTAATGTTCGTTCTACGCGTCGCAACGCACGTCTAATGTAATCACTGCGTGCACTCAGTGAGTTACAAATTATTATCCCACTTTTGTGTTCAAAGAAGGCCAGAGCTTTTTTACCTATGAAAGTTATTTCTTTATCGCAAGGTAATATTAACTTTAGAAGATTCAGTTATTATATGAAAGCTGGCCCTCATTTTTTAAGAAGAACACAAGACACGAATTGACGACAAAGCGAAACTATTTTACAGGTGTGAAATAATGACCCATTACATGAGTAAATAATCCAGTATTTACTCTCGTAATGCGTCTAGTTGTACTATAGCAGTACTAGAGAAAACGGGTGCTTCGGCACAATTAATATTACCTACACTATGGCTAATAAACAGAATTGACAATAACAAAGTAAGATTATTTTATCCTGTTTATTAACATATGTGTTTATAGTATTGTAGGTAATCTACTTTGGCAAACTATTGATTCCTCCAAAGCTTTCGACTATATTTTTTTTAAATTTTAATCTGGAGACTTTCAATTAAATGCCAAATTAGGTTAAACACAATATGTCAGTAGTGTTGTAACAAGCTAAATACAAGATGGTGTCCATTTCCCAGCCGGTCGAGGTCCCGGCGTCGCAGCCGCTCCCGCTCGCCGCGCTCCGGCTCCCGCTCCCGCAGCCGCAGCCGCTCTCGCTCTCGCTCCAAGGCACGATCCATGTCGCGTTCAAGATCACGTTCGGCATCAAAAGATTCCAAAAAATCAAACTAATAAACTACATACATACATTTGAACTACTTCTATTTTATCGAGTCCTTTTATGTCGATGATTTCATCACTTTAATTTTAGGTATAATTAATAAGTAGTCACTAAACAAATGTAAAATAAAATACCTGAATTGTCACTTAAGAATCATTCCTAGGTATATTTGACTACAAGTTTATAGAATTATTATTGATTTTAATAGTCAATAAATTTAATAATTGAATTTTTTTTGTTTTATTCAAATAACTAGCAAACCCGGCGAACTCCGTTTCGCCAACAGATGGCTTCGTTTTATGTAACATTTCGTTTGGTAACAGGGAATATGCATGTTGTTTAAATTTACTTGATTAATTTTCCCTTGAATCTTTATTGTCCACATATTATGCCTAAACATTTATTTTGTTATTTAGTTCGTCTTTAATTGCAAAAAATATTAATTAAAATATGCAAAATAAGGGAGCGAAATTCAACTTTGCAAAACGCTTCACTATTGGTCGAAACAAAACATGACGTCAAATTCCCCGTCCTGTCATTTATCGGCGCCTATATTCGTAGTGTTACGGAGAAAGATAGGTGTTTCTGTGGTTTTTGCCCTTAGCTAGTGCAATTTAAGCATTCTAGTGATATTAGAAATTATCTAGGACGATGACTGAATGTAGTTTTGTCAAAGAACAATCGGACAATCTCCTGAAAATAGATGCATTCATGATGACTACATATTTTGCATCAAATCCAGATTTTACGTCTGCTGAGGTCAAAGGAGTGAAATCCGGAAGGTAATTATTATAATACTTGTTATATTATAATCTAAAGGATAGGTAAAATATGTATAGTTAGTTATATTCACGAAGTTTTATTGGACTTTTGTTACCTAGTTTAAGTAGACAAGCAAGTTGCCTTCTGCTTGATATTTAAAACCAACATAAATGGCCTACTGCTGACTAATTCACACTAGTCTAGCAATTAAATTGTAATATGCTTACATTAAAGTGATCTTCACAACAATATAAACACGATATTGAAGATACTTCATCTCTTCTCATTAATTTACACACTTGTTTTCGTATTTTACATTATTATTTTGTACAGGAAAAAATACTGTATTGGGTGTACTTCTTATAGTGTTTTTACACTTAGGGACAAGGCAATACTTATAAAATGTTTTTTAAACTTTATCCATCGTCTATTAATTACAATACATAGTAATTACAACTGAAAATCGGTATAAAATTACTGTAACACTTCAAGTAAGTATACTAAGTTTATGAAACAAACACTGAGCGTGATATCTGACGTCATCCAAGGCCCGCGAAATATGGCGGCGTTCAAACAGATCAAATTTTATCGATGTTTTCAATGTTATTTTAAAAATTAATTTGAACATTGCCAAGGTTATTTATATTTTTGATTAGAGTAGAATAATGGAACAAGTCAATAAAAGATAAAAAAAAAATACATGCATATTCACTATTAAAAAAAAAAATTTTTTTTTTTGTTTTATATTTGAAAAGGAAAGATTTTATTTCATTTCACAACAGTAATGAATTCATTTCGATTACAAAAATGAAGTGTTATTTAGTTGAACTTCTCTAAGCAAATGAAAGTGAATCCAAAGTAAATACTGAATCGAAGCGTTATACGTGTCCGCAAATTATCCGTTTCATTGAAGTGCTCTTTGGTAAACCAAATTTTTTGTTGCATCAGTGGAAAACACCTGTGGCCAATCTGGAACTGGGGTTCCTTGTTTGCGACGTTGGAATTTCTTTGTTGATTGATTCCAAGTGTAATACTTGGGCATTTCAACATACATCAGCGTCGCTGCGAATGGATCTGCTTCACACATTGCAAAGAAGCTAGTCAATGTTGTCGATGGTGGTCTATCAACTCGTTGTGCCGCATTAGCCTCATTGAAGTAAACTCTTTAGCTATTTTCCAAATGCACTGCTAAATGTACAACTGTGGGATATCTTTCATGAATTTGAAATGACAATAATCGCCACAGTGCTTCATTTGTACCGACGTATCTGCCCATTTGGAAGTTGCTGATTTCGTCATTCGCATTTTCCGACGCAATACCAAACACAGCCATGTCGCTGCCTTTTGTGACGTACTTGCACAAATATTTGATTGATTTGGCCGAATGACAACTCTCAACGTTTGCATGTGTTTCGAAAATTCGTGATAGCAGATATGGTACAATGAATTCATTTCCGATCTCAATCTCTTGATTTTGAACTTTAACTTTGATAGTTCGACCATTATCTTCTTTTGAACGCCGACGATAAACTGGATATCCATCGTTCCCTGTGACTGTTTCAGCAACAAACGGTCGCGGATATCGTTTTGTGCACTTTCCATCAGCCATGCAAGGCGATAATGGATTTAATGCACCGCACGGTCCATGCACCATCTGTGTCGTCACAATGTCGTGTAGATGGGGATCAGGAATTTCAGCTGATATGATGTCATCCACTTCATTTGAATGTAATTTGTTCAGCATCCAAATTAGGATATGATCATGCGGTAGTCCACGCTTCTGCCATTCCACCGAGTACATATAACAACGTGTGTCACCAAAAACTCGATACTTAGTAAGCATATCCATCATAACCTTGAGTTTTTGCTGAAATACTCTGGCGATTATGTCATGGCGATCTTGCGGTTTTTGGCCCGGTTCCAACTCACGTTCAATTTCCGTCCACTTCGGATTGCATGTGAACGTAATAAATAAATCCGGAGTTCCATAATTTCGCACGTACGTCATAGCGTCTTGAGCGTATTCGTGCATGTGGCGTGGGCTTCCGATATAAGATGATGGGAGAATCGTCACACGTCCAATATTCTGAACATCATCTGAATGAATAGCATCACGCAAGTGTATATAGTCCTCAGATCGTAGCTTTGCCTGATTGAATCGGATGAACGCTAAACGTTCGGTCTCGACTTTGACATACATGTCGACAGCGAATTGCTGGAATAGCCGACGGCACTTCAGAATGACATTCTCCTCATGTGTACGAATCATCATACGATACGCATAGTAATTCATTGCGCTTAGATTTTTATTCGTTGATATGCCTGAAAATGCAAAATTAAATGAATTGTTAATAGAAACCAATAATAGCAATAATTAGTTTGTGAATATTGTACCTGTAATTGGATCGACCATCTTCAACGTGATGTCGTATCCGTTTTGCCCTTGCCAATAAATGATTGGATATTGTAACGCATCGTACAAACGATGTGTCTCGTTTACACGATGCATGATATTGCTTCTTCGCTGAACGACAATGTCTCGCGATTTAGTTGGATCGCCAACAATAATTGCAGCAACATCATTAACGGTGGGTGCATTGAATCTTCGCACATGTTCACCTGTTGGGGTACAATCCGCTCTTATGACAAATTTGTGCGTATCCGATGGCATTCGTTCCAATGCTGTTTTGAACATATTAACCACAGCATTATTAGCGTGAAAAAATGCTTGCAACTGTTCAATAATTCGTCTCTTTAACTGTTGTGTTCCCTGTATATTGCACCGCACATTCAGCTGATCCACCATCGACGAAATGAAATATATTTGCAGAAATTGATGCGGTTCATCTTGTGTTGGCACCATTGAACCATGCAAAAGATATATTTGTCCTTGTATCTGTAATTGCAAACTATCATTTGTTGAAGAATACGGTGTAACTTCTGATCGTGTGATGGTGTAGTGTGTGGTGTATATGTAGTTGTTATGTGTTGCAATTCATTGTGTTGGTGTGAGTGATTAGTTATGTGTGTTGTATCTTTTACCTTGCATGAAGCCGCCTTCTCGAATGATATTAGCTCCAAAGGAAGTCATGCGAAAGCAGTTATTGTATTCAAGGATGTGTTGAAGAAAATGGCTGGAATCGGGATCACTTCCATCGAACAATGGTTTCAGTGGCTGTGGTGGTGTAAGTAATGGATCCAGTTTGACTTTTCCACTTGCGCAGCACAATCCAGCCGTTTCTCTTTTGAACTTTAACGCATTGCAATATCGGCATATAGTCGTCATTGGTCCAATATCTAAATTTTCATCATCACTGTAGTTTGCAATGGGATCATATTGGAATGCCAAGCGGTTGTATGATGCCAATGATTTTCGTGTGCTCACGCGTTGTCTCAATCGGGCATTTTCTCTTATTATATTTTGTCTTTCTTCGCTTAAGTTCTGTGAATACACTTGTTGCTGGCTTGCATGCCTTGTGCGGCGGCCGATGTTCGCACGTCGTCCTCTAGGCATTTTGGACTATGGACAGAGTGGTGAATTTAACCTCAAATGCACGATCCACATAATTTACACAGTTCAACTTACCACCTTAAAGGCAAATGCCTGCTGTTGAAATTGAATAAAAATTTGCACAATACACGTGATTGATTTGATGGTTTCCCATTGAAATGTTAGGAAACGAATAACTTATTTTTTTTACTTTTTTTTCACAATTTCACAGTGAACACAATACCGGTTTGTCACATGAAATTAACTGAGCAGAGAACAATGAGTAGCTGTCAAACAATGTATCACGCACCGGCGCTATCTACTTAAAATATTGGTTTGTAGTACATGCTATGTATCAGAGATGGCGCTGTATTTAAAAAAAGATTTTCCCGCTTTTCTGTTGAAATTTTTCCTGAGTTTTCTTTGCTGTAAACCTCACGGAGCCCGAGACCTTTCCAACGAATGCAAAACCGTGGAAATCGGTTCGTGCGTTCTGGAGTTATAGCGTCAGGAAGGAAAACCCGACTTATTTTTATATAGTAGATGATTACTGATAATACGTTATAGATGAATCATTCGATAAAAATGGAACCATTGTCTCACCCACCGTAAAGGTACAGGAATAAGAAATAGGCAGGTCATACAACTAACTTGTTGCACTTCCATCAGTTCTAGTGAAGACACAAGGTGAAAATTAATCCAATTTTCAAGTTTTAATAACCATCCTATCCAGTTGAAAAACTTATGAATGAGGAGAACAATTAGAGCGGAATTTTGGATTAGTTTATAAGATTACTATCAACTAAGTTAGAATGGCAGTGCGAAGTATGAAAAATGGTAAAGTAGTTATGCATGATTGTTTTATAACTTGCATGAAAAGGTAATCCCTGATGAACGGTATATATACGAGTTCACTCGTGCCCATCTTTAAAAACAAAGAAGACGTATAGAAAGTGTGCGTTCGCGCAGCGGAATGTTGTTGAATTTAAAGATTTTAATTATGCAGATATTTAGTGTATGACGTCGTGTAATTGTGTATGGTAAAAAAAAATTTGTGCATGCAGCCATTGTGGAGAAATTCGCTAAAAACTGATTCCGCTGGGCGAACGTTGTCCTGACGGAACTTTTTTTAATCCATGGACTTAGAAGAAAAAAAATGTGTCCAAAAATTTGCGTGTATTTGTGTGTAATTGTGTATGTATGAATAAAATTAGTGCATGCATAAACTTCGGAAAAATTCAAGTTTCCGCTACGCGAACGTTTGGCCATTAGCTAGTTTTCATATAAAGCACTTATATAGAGAGCTGTAGAATTTTACATACGTTGTTTTGAAATTTGTTTAAAAAAACAGATTTAGAAAAAATCGTAGGGTTTAAAAGATAAAAATATAAACGTAAAATACGCTTATTAGGTCTTAGTTCGTAAAGTATGCACTTTGGGGTCTAGATTTTCACGTTTATACAAACCTTGTAAGAGTGTGCAACATGTTGCCAAGTATCAATGATGTTGCGTTAGTAATTAAAGAGTTATAGGACAATTTACCATGAATAGACCACTGTTTACAAAGCAGTCAAATATCACGACGAATGCATACATGCATAAGTCACTACCAGTACTACGGTAATATCATATACTGACGTAAGTTTTAAGCGCATACTTAAATAAAGTACCTACGTAAATAGTACTTACTGTAATAGTCAAATACATTTAAAAAAGCAGGTGTAGAATGCAAAATGAAGGTATCAGTTAGGACTCTCAAGCGCCACCTTCCACCGGCTCGCGTCCGCGTGGTACTCCGCGACAGTGTGAGTGCTACGTCCGTACACGAACCACACGCTCATTGCGCTCGCGCTCTGAGAGTACAGTCGTGTTCATTTCATTATTGTTCATTTCGTTGTTGTTAGTTTGTTAGAGTTTTTGTTGTTATTGTCTGTTAGTGTTTTTGTTATTATTGTTTGGTATTTGTTTTTGCCATTTTTTATCATGCCCCGCACGCGTGGTAATTTTTTACGTCGACAGGCGCGAAAAATGGTGTATAACTTTAGTTCATGAAAAAAGAGGCTGACGAAGGTCTTCAGTACGACTTTCAAGTCAAAGCGGACTGCAGCAGCTACAGCTCTGGCTGAGAGAACCGTAAGACATATCGCTACCCGACCCTAGATCCGGAATGTCACCAGTTTTCCGTACTCCTGGTAAGAAAAGGTCGGGAAAAAAAAAAGAATGAATGGGATCGACAACTTTGATCAAGGTGTCATCAAAAGATGCATACACAATTTTCATGTAACTGAGCATTTCCCACTATTGGACAATTAGTAAAAATATTTAACGGATCTGCCACAAACTCCACGCGAATTTTAAACAATTTAGGGTTTAAATGGAAAAAAACCTTGACCAACAGAAAAGTTTTAATAGAACATACTTCTAAAGGGTGTCTCAATAAGAGTGCACGATTTAAATTTCACGCCATTTTTTTTCTTTGGAGGTTGCAGCTCTGATATTCGACAGCTGGCATCAACGATTGTTCCGATTATTAAAAAATGAGCGCTACACAACTGAACAACGCGTTATCATTGTGAAAACCCATTACAAAAATGCAGTGACTGTGAATGGCATTCTTTACAGGAACATTCTAACGGAGTTCTTGTGGCCTCAATTGGTTGGTATTTTTTTATTTTTTTTTATTTATTCTTAGAGTGACTTACAGACATATAACAATGTTGTATCATTAGAATTAAATAATCATATTGCTAATTACAAGTCTACACATATAGGTACTCTAAAGAGAACTGTCGATTTAGATTGACCAAAAGTAAAAGTAATATATAAATAATATACACATAAATATACATACATACATGCATGCATACATATACACATACACTCATTCATACATACATACATATACACAATGAAATGCAGATATATAGACATGCTCAAATAACAAAACAATCAAAATGGTAGGTACAGTTTGAGTGCCGCTTTAAGTTTAAAAAAATGGTTGAGCTAATACCCTTCTAACGGTGTTCACATTGGTGCAAAACTAGTCTATATTGACATTCCGTGAAACTTGATTAAAACTATATGCACTTCAGAGAAAAAGCATTACGCCTATAGTTCGTTGTTGCAAAAGGTACATTTAATAGGGGCCGTTGTCGAAAACCAATTCTATTTACACTTATTTCTACGTTAGCAACAAGTTCGGGGCAGTCGATGGAGCCTTGAGCAACGTTTATCAAATAACAGATGTCATTGATACAACGTCTTTGCTCAAGTGGTAGAAAATGGAACCTTTTGCATCGGTGGATGTAATCATCTGACCATTGCTGAGCTTTGAAATTCAGAAATCGAAGAAATTTCCTTTGGACACCCTCAATTTGTGACTTTTAAATATCATATTGGGGATTCCAAACTTGAGATACATATTCTAAGTGGCTCGTACGAATGAACACTATAGTACTTTAATTGGCTTAAGGGATTTAAAGTAAGTCGTTGTTCTAATTATGAATCCAAGTGCTTTTGAGGCCTTTTTAACAATTTCATTGACGTGCTGGTCATACAGAAGTTTGCTATCTTGTATAATTCCTAAATCCTTCATACTATGGACTTTACTGATTAACTGGTTATTTATTTTATATCCCGTACTTATTATAGATTTCTGACGGGTGAAGGTTACATGAAAACATTTGGATACGTTTAGCTGAAGTTTATTATGACTACAATATGTCTCAAATCTCTTCAGATCATCTTGCAGTTCAAATGTGTCAGATAAACTTCGCACAACTTTATGAACCTTCATATCATCAGCGTATAAAAGAATGTAAGAATGTTTAAAGCAGTATTCAATTTCGGCAACGATCAATATGAACAAAAGAGGCCCCAAAATTCACCCCTGAGGAACTCCCGAAGGTATGTAATTCCAACTCGAAGTATATCCCTGCAGCACAACACCCTGAGACCTATTTTCTATATAAGATGAGAACCACATATACAGATCCCCATGAATCCCTGCCATGTATAACTTTTTTAAAAGCACTTGATGGTCTATACGGTCAAAACATTTACTGTAATCAGTATATATGACGTCTACTTGTCCTTCATGTTCCATACCTTGTGAAATAAATTCATGTGACAAGATCAAATTTGACGTAGTAGAACGATTCCTTAAAAAGCCATGTTGCTCTTCGCCAAAACTACACTGCAATGCCGCATATACATCAGTATAGACTAGACGTTCTAAAATTTTTGAAAAGAGACATATCTTAGATATGGGGCGGTAGTTCTCAATATCTGATTTTTTCCCTCTCTTGAAAATTGGCGTAACAAAAGCTGTTTTCCATATTTTTGGAACTATTCCTTCTGACAGTGAGCGCTTAAAAAGAATACACAGAGGTACAGTTAAACTATTAGAACAACTGACTATAAAAATCGGTGGTATAAAATCAGGTCCTCCAGACTTAGACAGGTCTAAATTTTTAAGCAACGTCAACAGACGAGATTCACATATTTCAATTGTACTAATTCCCGCTAGGCCATCTCTAATGCAATGTTCTGAACGACATGTGGTTTCAGCAGGATGGCGCCACCTGCCACACCGCGCACGGAACAATCGATTTATCGAAGCAACGGTTTCCAGACCGAATCATCTCCCGAAATTCCGATGTTAATTGGCCACCAAAATCGTGCGATTTCTTTCTTTGGGATTTTTATAAATCTCAGGTTTACGTGAATAAATCACAAACAATTCCTGAGCTCAAAGAGATCCAACACGTCATCGGTGAGATAGAGTCACATCTTTGTCAAAATCTCATCTAAAATTTTATGAAAAGAGCAAGAGCCCGTGTTCAGAGCGGAGCCCCCTCCGCTCTGAACACGGGCTCTTGCTCTTTTCATAAAATTTTATCTCACCGATGACGTGTTGGATCTCTTTGAGCTCAGGAATCGTCTTGAACAAACTACAAACCGACCCACTCAAAAGCGTAAAATAAAAATTTAAAAATAAAACATAATTTTTAAATCTACTTAATATAGGACTTCTACTACACGTAACGACATTAACGATATCTTTTTGGATTATCGATCAAAATAGGTTTATAAAACTTGGGAGTGTAGAGTTTCTAGCCTTGCTGCTTTTCGCTTTAAATACACTTCACTTCGTGCTGTTCTTCTGAATCTTCATAAAGAAACAAATGACTCAGTTACAGCATCAGAGGTCTTGTCGATTATTCAGTAGGTACTCGTACATAGAGCAATTTGATTTTATATTTACTATGTTTGCCTGGCCAAACGCTTTACAATAGCTAAAAAATTGCTTGGAATTTGTGAAACAGTGACGAACTTCTTCATTTGCATTAATAACAAATAAGCTAGGGAAATAGCATCTTAGGCTAATATGGATCTTTTTTTTAAGTCAGTGCTCAGGCGTTACCGAACGCGACGGAGTGATACAAGCGGGATGGACAAAAATTTTTAACGCGGATGAGCATCTGTATGCATGACAGCACTGCTATGTCAACCACGAAAGACTGCTTGCTGCTCAGATACACCTTACATATTTATTTGTTAGATATATCTACCACCATTTATAATCACTGCTGCATAGTATAGGAACACTAGGGTTTTGAATTTATAGGGGCGCCACTTTGAGGTCTCGCACCATCTAAAAATGTAGCTAGGGCCGCCACTGTACCTGAATATGGAGTACGACAAATCTGGAGTATGTCGAATTTGGAACACGATGAATACGGAACAAACGATTTTAAATAGTTTAGTTGCCCCAGGGCCTTTGGTTACCTATGGTGTCTACTTCTCCCCCAACCGGAGTCTGAGCGACTTCGAGGTCTTCCTCAATAACCTGGAGACCTCGATCCGGCGACTAGCGTCTGGGCACGTCCTAGTGCTGGGGGACTTCAACGCCAAGTCTGTTGCGTGGGGTTCCCCCAGGACGGACGCACGGGGTGATGCCGTAGAGGAGTGGGCGGCATCGGTGGGCCTCTGTCTCCTAAACAGAGGCTCCACCAATACGTGTGTGCGACAGCAGGGGGGGTCGATAGTGGACCTTTCGTTCGCTACCCCTGCTCTCGCCGCACGAGTAAGGAACTGGCGTGTCTTGGAAGAGGTTGAGACGCTCTCGGATCACCTGTATATCCGATTTGAGCTCTCCCGGACCCAGGACCCCAGAAGGGGTCACACGGCGCGGCGTTCTTCCCGCTTCCCGCGGTGGGCTGTTACGAAGATGGATAGGGACCTACTAGAGGAGGCAGCTATTATTTACTCATGGCTGTCTCCGCAGCCTCTGACTGAGGAGGTAGACATGGGGGCAGGCCGCTTTCGCGATGCGATTACGCAGATTTGCGATGCGGCCATGCCCCGCGTCCGAGGTCGTCGGCCTCCAAGGAAGGAGGTCTACTGGTGGTCCCAGGAGTTGGCGGACCTCCGTGCGGCCTGTACTCGTGCCCGGAGGTCCTACACCCGCAGCCGGCGTCGTCACCGCGAGGAGGGCGGGGAGGACCAGCTTCATGAGGAGTACCGAGAGGCGCGGAAAACTCTGAAGCTGGCCATTAGCCGCGCCAAAGAGGAGAGGAGAAAGGAGATGCTGGAGGGTCTCGATCGTGACCCCTGGGGTCGCCCATATCGCGCGGCACAACAAAGGCTCCGCGCGTCGGGCCCCCCCCCTTACAGAGACTCTCCAGCCCAGCTTCCTGCAGGATGTGGTTGAGGGCCTTTTCCCGCAACGGGCGGGACACACACCCCCGTCGATGGCCCTGTTGGCCGGACACGACGGGGAGGTCGAAAGTGAGGACGTTCCGCCCGTCACAGAGGCGGAGGTAGGGGCGGCTGTTCTACGGATCCGTTCCAAGAACACCGCCCTCGGGCCAGACGGGATCCCTGCCCGAGCTTTGGCCCTCGCCCTCGACCACATGTCGGACCGCCTCAGGGAAGTGTTCGACGCTAGCCTGGCGTCCGGATGCTTCCCTGACTGCTGGAAGAGCGGGAAGCTGGTGCTTTTAACGAAGCCGGGACGGCCTACCAACTCGGTCGCAGCCTACAGGCCCATCGTGTTGCTGGACGAGGCGGGTAAATTGTTTGAGAGGGTCCTCTCTGCCCGCATCGTTCGGCACCTTGGCGAGGTCGGCCCCGATTTGTCGGACGCCCAATTCGGTTTTCGAGCGGGGCGTTCGACGGTCGGTGCTGTGTTGCGCCTGAGGGCTGTGACCGAAGACGTAGTGAGCTGTGGCGGCGTGCTGTTGGCGGTGTCGTTGGACATCGCCAACGCATTCAATAGTCTGCCATTCAGCTGCATCAGGGAAGCACTCCTCTATCATGGGGTGCCACAGTACCTGAGGCGGCTAGTGGCAGACTATTTAGAGGAGCGTACCGTCATGTACGAGGACCGAGATGAAGTTTTAAGTAGTCGGCCCATGTCGTGCGGTGTTCCGCAGGGGTCTGTCCTACGACCACTCCTGTGGAACATGGGGTACGACTGGGCCCTTCGAGGTGACTTCCCCGCCGGGCTGGGCGTAATCTGTTACGCCGATGACACGTTGGTCACAGCCCGGGGGGTGAACTTTCAGGAGGCGGCGCGCTTGGCTACCAGGGGAGTCTCTCTGGTGGTCGGGCGCATCGAGGCGCTGGGTTTGCGGGTGGCCCTGGATAAGACGGAGGCCCTTTTATTTCATGGGCCCCGTCGTGGTCCACCCCCTGGCGCCTCTATCGAGGTCAACTCGGTCCTCGTACCGGTTCGGGCCCACATAAGGTATCTGGGCCTGATCCTCGACGGCAGGTGGCTCTTCGACGAGCACTTCCGACAGCTTGCTCCGAAGCTGGTCGGCGCTGCGTCCGCCCTTGGGCGACTCTTGCCCAATTTGGGTGGACCCAGCGTCGCTACGAGACGGCTGTACACGGGGGTTGTCCGGTCAATGGCACTGTACGGTGCACCGGTGTGGGCGGGGGCTCTGACCGCCCAGAATAGGGCACGCCTCTGGCGCCCTCAGAGGGTTATGGCGGTTAGAGCCATACGCGGCTACCGCACCGTGTCGACGGAGGCGGCGTGCGCGTTGGCCGGGACTCCCCCGTGGGATTTGGAGGCGGAAGTGCTCGCCGAAGTTTATCGGCGGACGACTGAGTTCCGGGCGGGAAGCGGCAGTCGGCCCCCGCCCGAAGAGGTACGCGAGTGGCGTGAGGCCGCTCGCCGAGCCACGATGGCTCGTTGGTCGTCCCGGCTGGAGGCTCCACGTGCTGGCTTTGCCGCCGTGGAGGCGCTCCAGCCGGTCATCGTCGAGTGGGCAGGGCGGCAGCACGGGACCCTTTCCTTCCGACTGACGCAGGTTCTTTCCGGGCATGGCTGCTTCGGGAAGTACCTGCACTCGGTCGCTAGGAGGGAATTGAGTCCCGCCTGTCACCACTGCGACTGCAGTGAGGACTCGGCTCAGCACACGCTGGCGGTTTGCCCCAGTTGGGCGGCGCAGCGTCAGGCCCTCACTGGAGTCATCGGAGTGGATCTGTCGCTACCGGCTGTCATACGCTCCATGGCCGGTAGCGACAGGAATTTTACCGCGGTCGCTACCTTCTGTGAGGAAGTCATCTCGCAGAAGGAGGCGGCGGAAAGGGTCCGGGAGGACGATCTCCACTCGGACCTAATTCGCCGCCGGCGAACCGGGCGACGGAGGCGTGCCTACCAGCGCCTCATGCCGCCCTGAGTGTGGCTGCGGTTGGACGAGACGGGTTTTTCCCCTTCACCCGCTATAATGGCCCCCCGCGAGGAGGCGGCGTCCGCGTGTGCCTGGACGTCGCCTAATTGAGAGATTTTTTCACCCGAAGGTGGTGCCCGCGCTTTTGCGGGCAGGCGCCAGGGGGGGTCCGGATGTCTTAATAAAAGCTGTTCCCGGATCCCTCCTACTTAAGGCGCAGTACGGCACACCGTGTGGTTTTAGTCGGTTCGATTCCGATACACCGCCCCACCGAAAACCCCGGTGGGGTGACGGCCCGAGGGGTTTCCACACGCCCAAAAAAAAAAAAAAAAAGGGCCTTTGGTTACCTAGCTACGCCACTGCTTCTGTCAGGCAACTTATTGAAGAAAACCGGCATATTCACCTATGAGGAGATTCGAGGGCATTGGTATGAGCTAAATTCAAAAAATCTTACATCAACATTTAAAAGTTAGAAAACTTTGTTGCCGTTGGATTTCTCATGAACTCACCCCAGAGTGTAAAAAAATGTTGTTAAAGTACTGATGTGGCCTGGCATGGTCGTTGGGCAAACGGGTCCTAGAGTTGAGACCGTGAACTTGTAAAAGGAAGGTAGGATGCCCCCCAGCCAGATGGACTGACGAACTGAGAAAGGTAGCTGGGATTGATTGACAATTTGACAATCCCAGCTACCTTCTCTTGAACCGGGTGCTTTGGCGCACGTTAGGAGAGCAGTGGATTGCTATAGGCTGATGGATTAAACGTTTATTAAATGTACATGTGTAAGTAGTATTAAGGCATACCTTACCCCATCTTAACAGTATCACATGATTCGAGCCTTTTTATAAAAAAAAACAATCAATCTTAGCTAAATCTTTGGGTTGTAAAAAAAATCTAGAAGCTGAGACATCGATCTCCTAATTCACAATAAACTAATTATGGAAAAAAATATTTGTGCAGTAATTAGTGCACAAATCATTGACAAAAAAACTTATGATCGAAGAGGAGGTAGGGGCGGCAAAATTTAACTAGCCTACAGGCGTCAAATGTGTAAATCCGCCACTGGCGGTATCCTACTAATATTATGAACCTGAAAGCTTGTGAGGCTGTATGGACGTTTGTTACTATTTTACGCTAAAACTACTGTAGGGATTTTAATGAAACTTTACAATAATGTAGCTCATACACCAGAATAACACGTAGGCTATAATGACCGATTCGAAAAAATCTAAAAAAAAAAACGGTTCCATTATACTCAAGGTAGGTAATTAAATAAAATAAAGACAAACTGAATACCCCTGCTGTGATCGAGTGTTATTCACGTCTTATAGTGTTATAGGTGTCCTAAATAGGTACAAACCAGGTGTCAGTTTTTTTTAACCGACGAAAAAAAAGGAGGTTCTCCATTCGACCGTATCACTACATATTATAAAACAAAGTCCCTCGCTGCGTCTGTCTGTTCGCGAAAAGCTGAAAATCTACTGAACGGATTTTCATGCGGTTTTCACTAATAGACAGAGTGATTCATGAGGAAGGTGTTGGTGTATAATTTATACCCGTGCGAAGCCGGGGCGTGTTGCTAGTATATATATATATATATTTTTTTTTGTTTATTATGTATTTTCAGCCCTCTCCGTTATTTATGAACCGATTTTGATTATTCTTTTGTTGTTAGATAGGGTAGGTATACTTCAAGGGTGGTCCCATGTCAAGGAAGTCAGGATCTGATGATGGGATCCTGATAAAATAGAGAGAAACCCTTCAAAATTGTAGGAACGAATAGTGTTTCTGTTTAGTTTTCATTACTTTATCAGGTATTTGCGTTTAGAAATAATCATCACATTATGTAGCTGAGCTGATGATGGAAATCATACCTTTGCTAAATAATCAGAAGTTAGATATAAAAACTGTAGTTTTAGTGACAGAAACCACTTAATATGTTTTGAAGAAAAGATATTTGATAGCGTTTTAAAGTCAGTGGCGGATTTACCAATAGGCTGAGTAGGCTGAAGCCTAGGGCGGCAGATTTTAGAAAACAATTTTTTTTTGTCTTTTTCTGTCTAAAATTAAAAAGATTTGTGGAGGAACGGGTGTTATGTTCCTCAACACAAAGGGAGGATCCTCCGACCAGGCTAGGTGATCATGCCTGGCGGGCCGCGGCCCAACAGTTGATGTTGGGAAGTTGTATATATACTAATCGGCGCGAGAACTCTCATAGCGCGATGCAGGATTAGTAGATAGTAGATGTTTCTTTTTGCTGTATGTGGAAGTCGCCACAGATTCATATTTACATATATACCTAACTACCTAAATGTCAATAGGTACACGAACTATTCAACATGTAAAATGTTTCACCACCTATATAAATGTTTCTACAATTTTCTTAGTCGCGTTTGGTTGCGGGCGGGAACGAGTGACGCGATCGTTCACTAGTGTGTCTGGCCAAAACAGTTAGAAGGAGAGAAGATTTTTTTACTTAAAAGTTATCTAAGAAAAGTTATCTAAGATCTACTTTAAGCCAATAACTTTTATAATTTAATTAAGTTAAATTTCATCGTTCTCATCAGGCGGACTGTTACCAGATAATTAAATATCAATTTTTAAACGCAATAAAAAATATTTTATTATGCAACAGTCCAAACTCTTTCCCAAGACTCTCGAACTTATGAGTAAAATACGCTCAGCCGTCTTCGTCAGATAGGAGAGCCCCAAAAAACTGTTAAGACGCAACCTCCGGAGCTTCAACATTCACACAATAGACAATTCCAATGAGTGGAACAGGGGGTTAAGTGTTCGTGCCTCCCCATATGACGAAACTGAAAACTGAAAATGGCAGTCAACTCAAAGTGCCCAAATCTCGATGAGAAGTTTTATGGATAGCTGTACGCATCACGGATGATAAAACCAACGAGACTCAGTGATGATGACCACAGAGCCCCATTATAGGGCCGACATACCTGAAATTGTCCACAGCGAGATAGAAGTGGCTCTCGAGCAGCTAAAAAACGGATCTCCTGTGGATGACGAAATTACTACCGAGCTCTAAAAGTAGACCAGATGCAATTCCGGAAAGAGCTAGCGAGTCTAAATTAGGTAGCAATGAAAAAGCCGATGAACTCGCCAGAGCTGGTACGGACAACCAACAGCATGGATCGGGACTCTTCTGCAGCGAGCTTATTCAATCATAAACGTCTAATACATATCAATGGCAATTAAGAGATGGAAAACCATGACTGGTCTCGCAACTGGTCTGTACACTTGAAAGCGTTTATAAAGCTGTATTATAACAAAGTATCAAAAGTACTTCTTGAGGTCAAGAGATACAAAACCTGAGCTCCTTCTCAATCGTCATTGGATTTAGCAAACTGAACAAACATATGTTCAACCTAAAGTTGGTGAGAACACAATTTGCAGATTGTGTTGAGAGGCAGAAGAAACTGCAATGCATATTCTATGCTTTTGTGGCCCACTAATGCGGTACCGAAGTATTAACCTAGGGTTGCACATCATTCGACCGGACGAAATATAAACAGTCACTGCTGATAGGATCTGGAGGTTTCTTGAAGCCATAAGTCTGAGCAGTGAACTATAAAGCAAAAGTGCGTTACAAAAGACTAAAATTGGTCGAGGTAGCACTAGACACTAAAAACAATAATAGTAATAGGTAGTAGTTTAGTTCCGTCCTCTAAAAATGTTTTACACCTAGGTGTTGAACCTGGGGTACTTTTCTTCAAAAAAGGAGACAACATCTTGTTGAAGAACTAAAGACCCATTTCACTCCTGAACCATATCTTCAATTTCTTTTCGAGAGTCTGAAAAAACCGTCTCGCGAGATAACTCAATGAATACTAGCCACCGTAACAAGTCGGGTTTCGAAAAGGCTATGGCACCGTAAACCGTATCCATACTGTTCGACAGATTATGCAAAAGACCGAGAAGTATTTTCAGCCGCTGTGTACAGCTTTTGTGGACTACGAGTAAGCTTTCGACTCCATCGAGACCTGGGCTCTTTGGGTTACAGATAAACTTGCAGTGTGGAGTTAGACAAGGGAATTTTATCTCCAAACTCTTCACCAACACCCTTGAGAAGTCTTCAAGACACTAGATTGGACTAGACGTTGAATCAATATAAACGTCGAGTACATCTTACCTTCGGTTTGTCGGTGACAACGTTCTAATAGCAGAGTCGCTGGGGCAGCTGGGCGAAAAAATAAAACACTAACACTCACACATGTACATACACTCACTCACAATAGGCTGCAAAGCCTAAATGGAGCATCTCGACGCGGTGATCTTGGAATAAACTTGGACAAAACTAAGGTTATGTTCATGAACAAGTCGCATCCAGACCGATTGACTCCGAAGGGTTGACACTCGGAAGTTGTTCAGGAATGTGTCTACATTTTTTAAGAAAATGTGACTGTCAGGTAACTAATTGAAGAAATCCGGCGTATCACCTATTAGGAGATTCGAGGGGATTGATATGAGCCAAATTCAAAAAACCTTACATCAACATTTGAAAGTTAGAAAACTTTGTTGCCGCTGGATTCCTCAGAAACTCACCCCAAAACAAAAAACGGGCTCGTGTTGATTGGTTCACGTTCAAATGCTGTGCATGACATTGTCACAGGAGATGAAACATGGATACATTGTGAAAACAACAGTCTTCTGTATGGGTGTTCGAAGGTGACAGCAAACCAACAAAATTGAGGCATTCGGGAAACGTAGGCAAAAAATTATTGCGTTTTTTTTCTTCCGGGCGGGTCCTGTCTGCACGATCCCACTTGAAGAACAAAAGACAGTTAGTGCTGAGTGGTACACCACCATTTGTTTGCCCAGTGTCTTTGAAAAAGTTAGGGGAAAACGACCAAGAAGTCGCATCCTATTGCACCATGACAATGCTTCGGCACACACCGCGAACAAGACAAAGTCATTTTTGGCTTCTGAAAAGGTAGAGCTAGTGATCCATCCCGCACATAATCCAGACCTGGCACCATGCAATTTCTTTATTTTCCCGAAGATTAAAGATTAGATGAGAAGCATGACATTTACGGGGCCGGTAGAGGCCGTGATAGCTTTCAACCAGCACGTGAAAAACATGGCCTTAGACCAATGGTCCTATTGTTTTCAAAAATGGTTTGACCGAATGAAAAAGTGTTTAAAATGTAATAGAGAATACTTCGAAAAGCAGTAAATATATTACTTTACATGTTAATTTTTCTACTAATGAGTTACGCAAAACTTTCAGTGTACCCCACGTATATTGAGCACGTTATCCAGTTCGGTAGAACTTCGGGAAGAAATCACCAGAAGGATCCTGTTAGGACGGGCAGCAATTGCAAAGCTACGTTGAGTTTTCTCATCACCCTTGCAGCAATTGCTCAAAACGAAGGTCTTTGTAAAACCAGAGCGTCTAAAACCAAACCTCTAGACATACGGTGCTGAGATTGGCGGTGGGGTCGTTAGTGCCTACCTCTCGGCACCGTATGTCATTCGGTCTAGTCCACAAGCTTTTTAAAGTCGCGCAGTGGCTTGTGAAGGGAGCTGTAATGCTTGTAGTTTCTTTGAAGGATCAAATTTGTAATGAGGTCATCCGACAAAGAACCTGAACTTGGCATGGTCGTTGAGCAAATGGGTTGGGTAAACGGAAGGCAGGACGCCCCCCAGCCAGATGGACTGACGAACTGTGAAAGGTAGCTGGGATAGATTGTATGCGAAAGGCGGAGAACCGGGTGCTTTGGCGCACGTTAAGAGAGTAGTGGGCTGCTATAGGCTGATGGATTGAACGTTTATTGAAAGTACATGTGTAAGTAGTATTAAGGCATACCTTACCCCACCTTAACAGTAGCACATGATTGAGCTTTAATCAATCTTAGCTAAATCGTTGGGTTGTAAAAAGAAATCTAGAAACTGAGACATCGATCTTCTAGTTCACAATCATACTAATTATGGAAAACTCAAACAAAAAAAAAGTTGTAAATAATATAATTTTGAATTGCCTATCGAATCGAAGAGGAGGTAGGGGCGGCAAAATTTAACTAGCCTACAGGCGGCAAATGTGTAAATCCGCCACTGTTTAAAGTATTATTATAAAATTCTACCGACGCGACGACCTAAAAAGCAAAAAATAAATAAACCTTTTAAGTCTTACTAAGTATTGAGCTTATTTACATAAACTATCAAATTTTATATAAACTAAATTTAAGTCGGCGCCAAATTATAAAATGATTAATTACCTACGTAGAGCCATTGGAGAACCATTACGTACCTAGATATAAAATTTAGATAATTAATCAGTTTGTTGTTTGGCGCTGAATCAAAATTAGTTTATATAAAATTTTAAAGTTTATGTAACTATGCTCAATTAGAAAATAGCGGCGCTGCCAAACCAAAATTATGATTTCAATTTATTATTTTGTGTTGGTTTCAGTAAAAGTTTGTTCACTTACCGATGAAATGTCACGTAACTATCTTTTTTTTTTTCGCTTTTAAATGGTTTGTACACAACATTTAAAACACAACTCGGCATTTTTCCGATAATTAAAAGTCAGGTGAATACGAATTCGAATGGTGGTGAGCGTCAACTCCGATGTCGTTGCGGTCCATGGAGCGCAGTTCGCGTTATAAACTATTGTTTCGCGGTGTCTACGCTATACGCTAGTAATCAAAACTCGAGTGCTTCTAGATAATTTGAGTGACGAGTTCATAATAGGGTCAGGTGGCCAACAGTGAGCCAGTGGTACACAGTTAACCAACACTCATTCGGTATCAACCCGACGTTGCCAAATCGTGGTACGAACTCGATTCGACTTGTTTTCCGTCTCCTCCCGCTCTCCCCAGTCCACGGCGCGCTCCCGCCAAAAACGCAAATGTGCCGCGTTGTTTTACTATTGGCGTCAAAAAAAGTGAGAAAACGTAAGTCCATTTTTTTTTTCTACCACCATTGCATATTCATTTTCATTATGTTTCACTAATTACATATGAAAAGTGACTATTCTAAAATATGTACGACATTTTGTTACTCTTTGATTTTGTTTTATTAACTAGTTACATCACCTCATACGTAAAAAAACGTTCCTGGTACACAGTGGCCCACAAACATAAGGTACACAGTGAACCATGGTTCATTGTGTACCAGTAAATTTTAGTACTGTAAACTGTAGCACTGTGTAAAGTTTGATGCTGATGACAAAATTTCGGAAATAGTTCGACAACCGGAGACCGCGGCCACGGTTCAAGAAGAGTCATCCCATGATGCTATAAATACTTCCCGGCCACAACGACAGGTTTCATTGACCAGCTACACTGATTCACCAAAACCCTCAACTTCAAAACAAAACACAAGTTTCATAACAACGAAAATGCTAAGGCTTCCTCTGAAAGCATGTCCTCAAAAAATAAAAGACGTAGGCCTTTCGGCAAAAATATGATAGCGACGAAGAGCCATAAGATAGCTTTATTAATATGGTCAAAGTTCCTAATTAGATTGCTAACAAGTGTTTTTTGTTTTGAGTTTATAATGATTATTGCTGTTAAATGAAAATCAATAAACAATTTTTAAAACCAATTTTAAATATATTATTGTTCTGAACGATGATAAGGAATGTTCCTTATCAAAATTCTCTTTAAATTATCAGTAAAGAAAAGTAATTAATATGATAGCTCACTGTGTACATAGTCACTGTGTTCACTGTCGACTACCCCCCCGGTTCACTGTGTGCTTATGGTTGTACACAATGGACCAATCGCCGTCTTTAAAAAAAAAATATAATAACTCTGATTTTAAAGAAGTAAGAGTTGAAATTTGTATATCAAACAAATATGTAATATATCTCCTGTCGTCTAATCACAATAGATCTTTAGTACGACTGTACTAAAGATCTGTTGTGATTAGACGACATGGTGACCACCTTACGTGACTACGTAAGGTGGGTTTTTGAAGATTTGAACTTTTGCTGGTTCATTGTTGGCCATGTCACCCTACATGTACCTAAGCGACAATGAATCGGATGAATTGGAGACTGATATTGACGACGAAAACTCCGATTCTTCCGATGAAACTCCCTGGTACGAATTTCATGGAAGGTAATGTAACCCCACTTTAAATAAATAAATAATTTTCACAAATAAAAGTGTACTTATTTAATCTGCATATCTTTATTTTATATCTTAACTCTTTTATACAATATATTTTTTTTGACAACTGTAACATAAATGTCATTCATCTTAGACATAGGCGTACTTAGATAGAGGAGGGGGGAGGGGGGGTCGTGAGTCGTGCCCATCCCAGAATGATCCTGGAAACTATGGGCCCCCTCGGTATACCTAACAGATTACTCCCAGTAAATACAAAGGTCCACCCCTGCAACAAATAAATGTTTGGTTCTGAGCTCTGTTTAGTCACACTAATGTAACCGAACGGAAAATAAATAGTCTAAAAAAGTCAAAAAAACTTCACCGGTTACTATTGTCAATATTTCAGCTTAGATGTAATTTTATTGGCGATAGTGTCTGCCATCCCTCGAGAACATAGTGTTAAGTTATACTAACAACTGAGTCATAGTTGCTTTAAATAAATATTCTATTCTAATATAATTATGTTGACGGGATTTAACGCGGTCACGTATTTAAAAGGTATTAATAATTAAAGATATATTTGCTTTACCTAACGTTTCCACCAGGTTGCACTTGTCTACGTCGACTTCGTCATCTGTGAGACTACTAGTGATTACTAGTAGTAGTAAAGGGAAACGGGAGGTTTCCCTTTCTTCGAAATTTTGGGCACGCGCCTACGCAAAGAGCGGTAATAAAAATGTCTCAAGTGACAGTCCCTTAGTTCCAACTGACAGTCCCTAGACCCTATTGACGGTCTCTAGTAGTAGTAGGGGTATGCTATGCAGTAAAGAATGACAGTCCCTGGTCCCTACTAGCAGCATACCCCAAATCCCTAAGACTCTAATCACCGCAAAGTGTCCTTGGCGTTTCTTGCCTGTTCTTCTCCATAGAATCTACGTATTGGAACAGGCAACTAGCTTCACGACTTACTTAGTCTGACTGACTACTACTCCTGACAATTCAAAAATACCTATTTTTGGTTTAATTTAAATAAATGGTTTTGATTTTGAAAGATCGCAGTGCAAGTATTTCATTTTAATCGCAATTTGTTGTAAGATAGAGGTATGGACACCGGTCGGGTGGCCCCAATTTTTTAATGGATGTACTGCTCTACCCGCTACTGTCAGATCTGTCCGGATCGTCATTAATTCTATATTAGGAATATGGCTCAAACTTAATAGGTTTTCCTGTGTATGAGCTTAGTTATAATGACGAATTTTAACACTAATGTATATCCCACTAATATTATAAATGTGGAAGTTTGGATCGATGGATGTTTGTTACTCTTTCACGCCAAAACTACTGAACCGCTTGCCATGAAATTTAGTATGTAGATAGCTGGAGACCTGCATTAACATATAGGCTACTTTTTATCCCGATATTACCATGGGATCGGGACTTACGCGGGTGAAACCGCGGGGCGCTGCTAGTCATCAATATTTTTAACATTTCAATATACACGATCGTCATGAATGACACATCAATAGTCACTATTTATAGTATAGTTATCACACCTGCAATAAATTACAAGAAAAGTAAATGGCAGTTAATCAAACATTGTTTGTAGAATCCACACGAGTAGTTGAGAGTGATGATAATTCTACTTCCTACTAATATTATAAATGTGAAAGTTTGTGAGGATGTATGTATGTATGTATGTTTGTTTCTTTCACGCCAGAATTACTGAACTGATTGCGATGAAACTTGGTATGTAGATAGCTGGACACCTGGATTAAAATGTAGGTTACTTTTTATCCCGATATTCCCACGGGATCAGGACTTACGCAGGTGAAACCGCAGGGCGCTGCTAGTGATGAATAATGTTATAACATTTTCTGAAAATAAATGTTTAACTTATTATGGTAGAGCTCAGGTAGAAATCCGATTGGCCCTTTGGTGTAGAGTAAATATCCGAAGCTTATCATTGGAGAACGTAATGATTAGAAGGATAAAAAATAAAAATCGAAGTGCTGTTTCATCGACAATTTGTTTATTAACACTTATTAAAACGTTCTACTATTTATACTTAAATGGCGATTGTATGTTCACGATTTTATGCATTAGAATTTGGTTGCTATTGACAATTTCCATCAAATATGGTGTCTAAAAACTATCAAATAAATCTCTAAATAAGCCTAACTTTAGAATTCACTCTTGAGATCATTTCATGATTTTAGTTCTTGAAATTGCAACAATGTTTCAGATTATACTAAGAATCATGTTATCATTGGCTTGAATACAAAAATAACGCTGTCAATAATCTCACTTATATAATATTTTAACTTATAAGTAAATAGGTAATATATTATGTATGTATAATCTAAATAATAATATTATTTATGTGTAGAAGGTTTTCTATACAAAAATTTAGTTCGGAACGTTACTAATCGTTCTTTTTTCACACCTGAATGATGTTTTGTAAAATAATGCAAAAGACAATACTCATTGTATAATCTATGTTCATTGATAATTCAGTACAAACTAACTCATTATTCAGATTTTACAAGTCACATATTTTATTGTTACTTATAAAATCAAGAACCGTTGTCATGTTCAATTCGAATAGACATTTTGTAAATCCATCCATTATTATGACATCCGCCTGTTTTAGTGGGTTCATTTTGAACTTAGATAAAATGAGAAATCTAATTAGGGGCCATCCATAAATTACGTCACATGAATTTGATGATATTTTTTTTTGACCCCCCCAACACACACAGGTGGTCCCTGGTGTGACGTCACATATTTTTCAATTTACACCCAGAACTGAAAAGAGCAGTTCTAAATGTTTTTAATTAAAAGTGTAATAACGTGTCTAGTCTTTCGTTTACAGGTTATGTTTTGTGTTTAATACTTTAGATTTCGACGTATGACGTCATGAAGCTAATGACCCCAACATCCCTTGCCACACTTCGGTTGACCCCCTCCCCCCACTTAACGTGTGACGTAATTTATGGACGGCCCCTTAAAGACTCCGACGTCTCGGCAATATCCAGTTCGCGTTACAGATATGCGACCCTGTCCTCGGGCTATTGTTTACACTCCCTTTCAATTTCCTCACAATTTTCCAATTTTTTTTATTTTAATTGCCAAACGGCTCGGTTGGCGACAATAGGCTTGCCCCCTTTACGTGAGTAGGACCAAATTATATTTGGCAAAGTGTATGCGTGAGTGTATGTATGTCATGTATAAAATGAGAATCTGCGTTGCGGTGAGGAAGTTATAAAGGAAACTGAGTAAAATTAAAACAAATGAGACAAATAAAAGTTACTAAACACAAATTTCATACCTATTTATGTTATTTGAAAGAACTAATAAAAGCAAATAAGATTTTTGTCATCTGGAATATTCAATCGCATGAGATTAGCTACTTTATGGTCCCATAAAAATTTGAGCCCATTGTTAGTTTTTCGTAAATCAATACTCTCTAAGCATCTATTGAAGGTTAATTTTACCGTTTTAGCTAGAGTGAATAATGGATATAATACTCTTGTTTTTTTAATTTTCATAGTAAGTATAGCCTTATAGCTATTTTAGGAAAGTCATACGTATTATAGAAGTATTTACATTAGTATGCTGATTGAGAAATTTGAATTGAAATAGTGGCTTATAAACGAATTAATAAACTAGACATCAAATTATGGCTATGTAAGAAATCTTTACTTTGTTAGCAGCTAATGCACATATCAGGATGAAACGTTATATATAATTTTTCATGAATTTGTTAGTTCTACTTATGACCTATCTACTAGCAGTATATCTTTTCATCTTTCCTTATATATGTAAGTATATATTATGTTGATACATAGCAAATAAACAGACGAATCATTAATTGACAAGACACACTAATTTATACAAATTAACATCACTAAAACGACACCACTTGATTGTACTGAAAGTACAAATCATCCATAATAAAGAGCTAATATATTGAAATTAACTTATAAAAAGTATCAGTATCGAGGTTAGTTTTTTAGCTTGTTATAACTAATTGAAATTGATAATAGATAAATAAAGAGGTAATTGTAATAATTGTAATTACAAAAAGTCTCAATAATGCGATGTTTAGTAAAAATATTTGAACAGATAAACAGTCGGTAGACTGTTTACCTGTTAACTTAGACCCAGTTAGGAAAATTTATTTTGTTATTAGTGAAAACCTCTATTTGACAAAACATACTATTCCAATAAACTAATCAATACAAACTAGTTCATAGTTCGTTGTTTACCCCAAAAGGGCTTTCAAATATTTCCATTTAAGTTGATATTCATCATGCAGGTTATATTCCGATCCCATATTTAATCTAAGCTGTCAATCGGTTATGTTTTAAATGTCTTTTTCTCAATCAGTAATAAATGAAATCATAATGTACATATAACAAACCCAATTACAATAGATAAAAGTGAGTTTTTTGGCTTTCAGTATTTTACACATGATGCAAGACGAAAATATCCTCATTTATAATTGTGTAATTTGCAACAATCATCTTAAAAAATATTTGTCCAATTTATATCATAAATTTATTTTTTTGAAAAGATTATAAATATACAATTATTTGTTGTCACATGCTTTGGTGGATGTGACAGTATAAAGATCTGTATATCCAACAACAATATGTATTATATAATTATAATAGTATTAGTTGATATAATTATATAATATTGTTAAATGCCTGCCTCCCTTAATGACTTTCAAGTCAGGGAGGCAGGCATAGGCCTATGTCCAGCAGTGGACTTCCTATGGCTGGAATGATGAATGATAATATCAGTATACATTTTGTCACGTTAGATGTATATCCCAAGACTGAGAGACATCGACTACTTTAGTACAGAGGCTAGAAACATTTTTGAATATTATCTAAATTTCAATCTTTATCGCACTCCATGTTATAAAATCTAGATACCAATAATGCAAATATGTACCTCACTCTCACCTTTGAGATCGCTGACAAAAATATTGTTACGAATATCCCGCCATCTATTGGCGACTGTGGGAAGTCGTATAGAGGTACAAAATAAAGATACACGCCATCTGTTGTGACAACACGGAACTAAGTAGTTAGTAACCCGTTAATGGAATATTGTACGATGTATTAGCGGATTCTATTGTTGGGTAGAATTTACCAGAGGTGTCGCGATTTTTCTGGAAGTACCGTTTCGCTATATAAAGCGTGGCATTGCGGAGTAGTTAGTTGGTTTTCAAGTGAGTGTCAAGTTAGTTAGTTTTCAAGTGAGTGTCAAGTGAGCGTCAAGTGAGTTTAGTTTCAAGTGAGTGTCAAGTGAATTAACAGCGACTGTGTAAGTGAATTAAGAAGTTTAGTGTAATAGTGATAATAAATTATTGTAATTGTGTTGTTGCTAGTTTCCCTGTGTATTTTGTGATCTATTAAAATAAATTGTGTCTATTTCGGTAACAATCTGGTATAATTCTCTAATCCCGAACCTCAGCTCGTAAAAATATACCAAATCTCTATGGCGTTTTTGCGAACTTAAATATACGCGATTTACACCTACGCTGTAATATCTAGAATCATAAAAATGCTCGATATAATATGTTTATAACAAATAATAGACGGATAATTTAGAAATAATCTAATAATATATAATAGGTCATTAAATGTACCGGTCCAGTAGGGACAATGAGTAGTAGGGTTGGTTCATTTAACTAAATTAGTTACGATTGTCGACGTTTGAAATGTGCTAAGTCATACTACAGGCCAAGTACGCGATAAGCATTTCGGGTGACATATTGAAATAATTCCAAATGATTAAACATTACGATAATCAGGGGTGGCGAATTGCCGCCGCAGGATTGTATTTAACAGACATGGCACGTGTACCTATGATTTTTTTTTTTTGGATTAAATAGAATAATTTTATGTGCGGAACAATAACCAGGAAAAACGTTGAATGCCCATCCTGTATGTTAAAATACGGTTCTATCAACATTAGGTACATACACGTGTTATCGGACAATGAGGCACTGGTGACTGATGCAGTTATGGAATATTTCAAATCAGATAATTCAAAGGAAACTAATTGTTTACAGACAAAAAATGTAATTACCTTATTACTTCACTGTCCTATGTAGTCCATCAACCCGACCATGAACATTTTTTACTCAATAATAATACATGTTAGTGGCACAATCTAAAATCTGGTATTAACAAACACACATTTGTAACATTTAACAGGTCTGTTTATAAATTTACTTAATTTTTAATGGAACAAAACTTTATAAATATACTTTAAAACTAGAGATCGCCTGGTGGTTGAATTTCGACCATAACTCACTACTTTTAAATGTTTTATTTTATATCATCGTTTAGTATTCCCATACCATGACAGGTCAACATATATACTGAACCCCTGTAGCTTTTTGTAGCCGATTTTGCATAATTTTAAATATGTGTCCTATATTGATTCAATATTTTAGCTGTCTGCACTTCTACTTATAAACTTAGTATTCCAAAAATCACATAATCCGCGAAATTTGCTTAAAAAGGGGTACAAACAATTCTTTTACGTATTATTAATATAGATGATATATGAGCAGAGATCAGTGTTCAACAGGGTGGTTGGCTTTGTAGCTGTTGGGAAAAAAAATTGCGTGATTGCTGAAAAGGATTGTTGAACATCAAGATGGGTATGTTGTAATGACTCTCTGATAAATAATGCATTGCAATCAGAAATGAGGGATATTTTCATAGCCTACCAAATACAGAAACATCAAACATTTAGAAAAAAATATAACAGAATCAATCGCATAATATACACAAATATTCAAATCCTAAATACTAGTTGTTATTATCACATACATATATCTCTATGAGAACATTGCTGCATTCTTTAAAATATGAGACAGATTGTAATTTTAAGATTTCGATTCGACGATTTATAAATTAAAAAATAAACATTTAGAGTTTAATTTAGGCCATGCAAAAATTTCGATGTCTATTTACTGTACAAAAAAAAATTATTCATGTTTACCAATAATGATATTTTATAATAATGGGTAGCCAAACCTGGTCATTTCCAGGAGTGCAGTGACTTTATGGATGTCGACTCCCCATATTCTTCAGGAGCAAAATAGGTAATTTTTTTATCGCAACTTTGTTCTCAACAGTCTACATTTTCGAATCAGCTTTTATTTACATTTCAACTTTACCATTGCTGATCCGTAAAGGCCTCAATAAATTTTATAACACCGATTATTTTTTAAGGAAGAACTCTTTTCTAGAGATAAAATACAACAAATATAAAAATATGTGCATAAGGTGTTCTACCCTTATTAAAAGCTCCTGAATACATTCTAATCAATGTTTTAATAAAACCGGATTTTGAAACTGATAATAGTTTTATCACAGCATTATAAGTAATAATAAAAATGAAAATGTAATATTACAATGAAATTAAAACCCAAAACTAATCACCATGGTTACTGAATTTCATGAAAACTTGCACAAACCTAATATAAATAATATGGTATACTGTACATGAGTACCAAAGCTTTTAATTTGTACAATAATATTTGATCATACTATAACAACACTATAAAGCTATAAACCACAGAAATATTATCTTACATTACATTCCTGTACCTACATGAATACTTCTGTCGTATTATTATGTTCCCTCGCAGTGATGAAATCAGGCTTTCCTTGAATGCGTTTTCCCCAATGGGTTTTTGCAAACTACCGTTTTATCATCATTTTTCACAGATTTTTTCAGTGGGTACTTAATCATAGCTGGACTTTTTTGTTAATAGTATGCAGCCCAGCATTGATAACATTATTCAACCTTTATCTTTCTCAATAGAATGCCACTTTTTATTGCTTCTTTTCAGGTTTCTTGACCAAATGAGCATTTATTGGGTATTTCAATTCTGTTGTTAGCTGTTCATTATGTTCTTCTAATGAGTTAACAGCATAATGTAGTACCAGTTCATTTAAAGTCCTAAAAATAAGGTTAATTTAATAAGCATAATCAATTAAAAATATAAATCTTCCAATAATGTTATAAAAGAGGTTCTAAGGGAGGCACACTAAGGCTCGTTTTCCACCAAAGATATACGAGGTAGAGATAGGCGGTGCGAGGATGTCTATCGGCCTGTGAAACGGTATGTAGCTGAGTGGTGCAAGGATGAATTGACTGATACACACCATTTTGCACACATTAATAGCTCGCGTCCTTCGCACACATTCATCTATCGCATCCATCGCATCTCTGACTTTTTTGTATGTATTAATACCTAGCTAGACTAGGCTAAAAAAAGGTTGAGGACTTCTCCTTTTTTTTAGGCTCCGTGCGCGCGTACTAAAATAGGTTCAATTATCCAAATTCAGCTCAGTTGATAACATTGTGCCATATGCAATAAGTTTGTTTTGTACCTCTTTTTTATTGTCCCATCATTCATTACCTACAATACAAACTTAAGCCAGAGAATGAAGCCATTATGTTGTTTGAAACCAAAGTTCTATCTACATTTTAATAACTTGGTAATGGGTAATTTATTTCAGGACACACTTATAATACTTTTTTGTAGACTGCTTATCACAAAAATTTCAAAAAGGCTTGAGGTGTCTTTGGGACACCTGGTTGGGCCGAAGTTACTTTCGCTATACAGCGTGTATTTGAAAAAGGAACACTTACTTAAATCACTGAAAGACTAAAAAGTAACCTAAAAAATTTCGAAGTTAGTTTTTATGGATTTTCTTAGTAAAATAATGAAAAATTCCAAAATAAATAAATATGTACGATTTAAAATCTTTAACTATACATGCTCCACCTGCTTTACTAAAGGATATATATATATATATATATATATATATATATATATATATATATATATATATATATATATATATATATAGTAATAAATAACACAAAAATTTTATTATTTCTTCCCCTTTAGAAAGCACTTTTTAAAGCATAGGACATTTTGAGAATTGGACTTTTTTTAGAATAGGTCTATGTTTGGCCGCCAACTCGCCTGATGTTAAGCGTCTTGCGGCCCAAACCAGATGGAGCACGCAGTCTGAAAATCGGACATTTAGCGAATCGGATAAATTGAGAATAGCACATTATGCGATTCGGACGTTTTGCGAATAGGACAAAATGCGAATCAGACCTTTTTACCTCAGCGGACGTTGTGCGCCTGAACCTTTTATGAGAAACGGAGGTAAAAATACGTGAAAATTCAAACGGTCATAACTTGTAAACAGATAATTTATAAAAAAAAAAAACCATTGTAATTCCATGCTAGAGTCATGCCCTTTCAGTGATTTAAGTAAGTGTTCCATTGTCAGATACACCCTGTATATTACACACTTTTTTCCCAGCTACGAAAAGGTATTTTCTGAACGAAGTTCCTTATCGCACGTTACCCTTCGACGGATGAGGGCTAGGCGAAAATAAGAACGAAAAATGATGACCGCGAGTAGATTTTTTTGGAACGAAGTTCCTTATGGGGCGTCGCGGAGGGGTACCCTAGCCGGCAAAAAACGTCAGTAACGTAAGGATGAAACGTCCGTAACATAATATTTGTGTGTATAGTCTATGTATGATGGCTATACAGTGTCTAATGTATAGTCTACGTGATGACTGTTATTGTGAATTTGCGTGTGTGAGGTTGTATGTGTATTTGTGTGTGCGTGTGTGTGTATGTGTGTGTGAGGATGTTTGTGAGGATGTTTGTGAGGATGTGCGGGAGGATGTGCGGGAGGATGTGTGTGTGAGGATGTGTGGGAGGATGTGTGGGAGGATTTGTGTGAGGATGTGTGTGAAGATGTGTGTGTGATTTTTATCGATAAAAAAATCATAATAAAAATGTATACCCGAATAATTATTTTCTTTATACCTCGAATAGACCTTGAAATTAATATTTTTATAATAAGGAACTTCGTTCCTATCTGGTGTCCCACGACACCACACAGTTTTTTTTATTTTCTACATTTCGGGTAACTTTCACATACGGCGCAATTTTAATTTCGAGTTTTTAATATAATAATATATTGATACAATTTATTCAATCCATTAAATATATTTATATATAGAAACTTCGTTCCAACCGGATGTTTAAAAGACACTTCACGAGTTTTTTGTTATAAAATACGACGAGCGATTATTGGAATAATCTGTTCGTTATTACTAAAGTTTGTTCATATAACATTTCTCAATTAAGACTCACAAATAAAAATGTTGCGAACAAATATCAAAAAGCTAGTAAGGGAAATAAGGATACTTACTCATAAACACTATAAGGTTCAGCAAATCCATAACCGCGTTCAGTCTTAAAAATAATACAATGATAAACCATGTTGTTACAACAAATTGATAGGGCCAGCTGTCCAGTTGAGTTAGGCCGAATTAAAAATGTACCCTGAGGCTTTCCACTAAGCAGTTTTTCTGCCATTTCACGAGTGCAATTGACTTTCCAACTAATCATTTCCCTGTGAGCATATAATCCTTCAAGCTTGTCTATATTGTCATCTTCTAAAAGGCGCAAGTACTCATCTGTTTTCCCTCGGGCTTGTAACCATCTGCAAAAAAATATGTTTAGCATTATTGCCAATTAACAACTAGTTTGCAAGCTTCTTGTAAGTTCATTAGTTGCTTTTAAGTTGAGCATTTGACTTTTGTATCTCAAACTAGTTATTTCACAAATATGACAAGACTTATACATATTCATTCTGAGTTTCTACAGTGAGCAAGGTTCCCAATAGGGTGATCCCAAATGTTATATCAGACTAGGTCCACTCTGCGATGTAGGTATAAAGCTACCAGTGCTAAGTACGACAGCCCACTGAAATTTGGCAAATTCAGTGGGCTGTCGCGCGCATGCCGG
Source organism: Callimorpha dominula (assembly GCA_949752705.1). Lineage (NCBI taxonomy): Eukaryota > Metazoa > Arthropoda > Insecta > Lepidoptera > Erebidae > Callimorpha > Callimorpha dominula. The sequence continues at coordinate 16,669,386 of OX456997.1, forward strand.
GCCGCACGTTAGTTCGATGCTCACTTACACGTTGCGTCGCATCATCTGTTATTATGTAGTTGACTATTGAGTTATTACTACCCAGCCTAGGTTTATTTGTTCACAAAAAAAAAATGGTTGTCTGTAAAGTCGGTTTACGGACGATAATTTTACGTGATAACGTCCATAAGAAAACCTACACGGTAACAAGCCGAACGCTTAGGCTGGTCGTGCCTCTCTGTCGCTTGTTCCGCGCTCTCGCTTGCACGCTCGGTTCAGGCGGAACATAACAATGAGTCATGCTTTTTTGTGCGTCCATCCGGCGTTCATCAATTTATAAGACGTTATCGCGTAAAAAAAATAATAATAGGCACATAAGTTACTGGTTCTTTTTGGTTAAATTTTTCAGATTAATTAACTATATTATTTATAAAACCAGACAAGTACGAGTTATACTCGTGCACCGAGGGTTCCGTAAGCAAACAAACTTGTATGTAGAACCGTCCATCTCGGGAATGAATTCTCGAACATTTTTGCCCTACTTTTCCGAAAGACAAACTTAACTTTGCGATTGCGATGTACGACAAAGTAACCTTTTCATCCACAATAAGTATAATGTGATATAACAACAAATTAACGACTTTCAGATTTTTTTCTTTAATTGTGCTCTCAGACCTTGTTTCATACCAAATTTCATGATTCTAGGTCAATGGGAAGTACCCTATAGGTTATGTTTACCTGCGAAAATCTAAGGCTTAAATGGCCCTAATTTTTTATTGTGTTGACTTAGAAGCTCAATTTATTTTACAGCTTCAAGGGACCGCAGACATCAGTATTTAATCTTAAATGCAACTTGATGCCTCCACGGGTTCCTGAGAAAAAGGGTCCAGACAGACAGACGGACAATGAAGTGATCCTATAAGGGTAAGAGTGTAACTTAAGATGAAGGCAACATAAAAGCCCAGATGTAACATAAAAGCATCTTTGGGTGTGGCAAGTGAGGATTTTCACACACAACTGAAAACTTTTAAAATGTCCACAGGTCAACTAGATTTTCAAAAGATATATGACTATAAAAATGATGACCCAGAAAGTTTCCAAAGATAGTAATACTATTGCAAAAATTATCTTAAGCCATATAACTTAAGAGCTCGATGAGAACTAACCACGGGAACAGGCAGACACTCCCAAGCAAATACTCATTTGTTGCCCGTGTCAATGTGGTAAAGCAAAAATTTTAAACTGAAAATTTCGAGAATCAAGGAAGTGACACAACATTACTATTTAAAAATGTATTTATTGCTTTTCGAAGTATTCTCCGCGAAATTTGACACATTTTTCCATACGATGGAACCAATCATTGAAGCAACCATTCCATTCGGAAGTTGGGGTCTCCAAAATGGCCGTTTTGTAGGCCTCCACAGCTTCTTCAGGTGATGAAAATCTCTGACCACGCAATTTATTCTTTATTTTAGGGAAAGTATAGAAATCGTTAGGGCTTAGGTCGGGGCTGTACGGCGGATGGTTTAATAATTCTGTTTTCTTGCTTTAAAAACTCTTTTGTTCTGTGCGCGGTGTGAGAACTCGCATTGTCGTGATGGAGAATGATGCGGCGGTTGCAGTTCTCTTTACGGACTTCAGAAACGACCTGTGGCAAACAAATGCTAGCATACCATTCTGCATTAACCGTTCATTGTCCCTTAAGAGAAATAGTCGCAACATGGCCGGTTTTGGAGACAAACGTAGCCACCATTTTTTTTGCAACACTCCGTGAACGAACAATTTTTGTTGGCTTTAACTCATTTTCGAACACCCAAACTCGTGACTGGTTTTTTGTTTTTAGGGTTCGAAAGCGTATATCCAGGATTCGTTACCTGATACGATGTTGTATACAGCATTTGAAGATCCTGCGTGGAATCTTTCGAGAGTTCTGACGCACCAAGTAACGCGAGCCGCTTTTTGCTCTTCACAGAGCGAATTCGGTATCCATCGGGAAAACACCTTTTTTACACCTAATTGTTCATGCAAGATTATTTGTATTTGACTCATGCCAATGTCTAAAGTTGCCTGAATTTCGCGGTATGTCACATGTCGATCTTCCTCAATCAGCTTACGCACAGCATCAACGTTTTCTTGAGTGACTGCAGTTTTTGGACGACCTTGAAGGGGATCATCACTGAGCTTGAAACGTCCACGTTGAAATTCAGCAAACCAGCGATAAATTGTGGTTTTGGATGGGGCTTCATCACCAAATGCAGAAATCATCCGGTCAACACACTGTTTTTGTGTTAAACCACTTCGAAAGTCATAATAAATCATCGCTCTTGAATTTTCTGGAGTCAATTCCATTTTCTCAACGACTAAACAAGTTTGACAAAACCTTGTGACAAGACCGAGAATCTTTTTTTAAATAAATAAATGGTATTCGATTTTTAAAACCAAGGAGTTTTCAATTAAAAATTTGTTTCTTTGCTCCACAATAAAATTTACAATGCCTTGAAGAAACGAGAAGTGAAAGAAAAGTATTTGAGAATAATATAGCAAGAATGGTACAGCAAGGGTTAAGCTAGAAAGAGTAGGAGAAATTATCAATTTAGAAAAGGGCATGTGACAACTCTCACCAAATTATATACTGCTTCGATACTTTAGGAAGGCTTCATACAATTTGAATGGGCGATTGTTGCCTCAGAATCAAAGTCTTCTCGGGAGCCTCAAAAAATGCTAACAGATCTTGATACACAGGGAGGTAGGATTAAATGATGAACACATCAAAAACTAAATCAATAACTAACAGAGAGAAAGAAACAATCACAGTAAACAACATTCCTATTACAATAAAAACTTTCGTGAGTGGTATCCATATTTATTAAAAACTATACGGTTTTACCCGACGGGGGCCCTTTCTCAAGGAGTGAAGGGCCCCCGTCCGGTCCGAAACTAGTCGGGCATCCCCGAAATACAAACGTGAGTAAAACCGTATAGTTTTTAATAAACATTCCTATTGATTTTGTCAATGAGTTTATATATTTAGGTTAAATATGGATGCGACTTGGCCGCTCACAAAATCTTGTTGAGATTTTGTGAGCGGCCAAGTCCAAATTTCTTGACCAAAATTTTCTTGACCAAATTTGAAACTAGTCAGCATAGCATAGAATATAGCATGATGAAGAAGAGAAATATAGATAAAATCAACTATAGCTTAATTAGGAAAGCTACAAAGAAACATGATGTGGTGCTGAAATTAAGAACATTAAAGAGGAAATGCGAAGAGAAATGGAAGAAATTAGTAATATGATACCCAATTGGAGGGAAAGAGAAGGAAAGGGAAATCATTTAGAAGATAGAAAGACATTATAGCTAAGACAGTTGGAAAAAACTGGACTAGACTGGCACGGAAGAGAGAAGACTGAAAAGTGTTAGGGGAGGTCTTTGCCGAATGCTACACAGAATAAAAACAAAACAAATTAGAAATAAGAAAGTTATAGTGTGTATCTGTATAGTATGTATTCTCTAAAAAGGCTATAAATAAATATGGAAATTCATCAGAAATATTTATAACTAGTTGATCCGACAGACGTTGTCCTGTCATTCAATTCAAACGGGAATACTATAAAAATAATAATTATTTCTATTGTTGTATGCTTTAATATTGTATATTTTGAACTTTTTATTATCTCTATAACATATTGTTTATTGTAATGCTTGTTGATACACAACATCGTTAGTTTTGTTTCCTGGCGCGTAAATAAATAATGCTGATGGTTTTCCGACACGGGAATGGATATCTGACTTCTTAACAAATAGGAAATTCAAAGTTAGAGTGGGAGATACATTGTCGGAAGCCCACAATGTGCACAGCGGAGTTCCGCAGGGTTGTGTGATTGGACCTATTTTGTTTGGAATCTTCATTACTGACCTGAAAAGCGCAATCAAATCAGACTTATCCATATTTGCAGATGACACCAAAATAATGGGAAACCCTCTCATCAGTCACAATGTTATTCAACAGAACTTGGATCGTATTGCACAATGGACACAGGATTGGTTAATTCCATTGAATGCAACAAAGTGTACAGTTTTACACATAGGATGTAACAACCCAAAGTTACAATACAAGGTTGGTTCTGTGGCAATGCAACCTGTAAGTAGCCAAAGAGATGTAGGGGTAACCATCACACATAACCTCAAGTGGGATGTACACATCACAAACATAGTGAAGAGGGCCAATTCCATGTTGTATGTGATAAGAAAAGCATTTAACATCATTACAAAAGATTTCTTCTTGTTGTATGTAGATATATATATATCTACAAAACATACATCCATCTGCTCTTGGAGTATGCATTCCAAATAAGGAATCCATACTTCAAGAAAGACATAGAAAGGCTCGAGACAGTCCAACGAAGGGCTATAAAAATGGTTACTACACTGAAAAACAAGACCTATGAAGAACGTCTTAGTGAACTTAACTTGACTACATTGGAACAACGTAGGCAGCGGGGAGATCTGATAGAAACATTAAAAATATTAACTGGACACCCTACAATGTAAAAGATATCAGCAATCTCTATACTGTGAATCCAAATATCCAGTAAGAGGACACTCATTAAAGCTTACTAGGTCTCCTTCTGCTAGTAATCCTAGAAGATACTTTTTGCCAAATCGGGTGGTGACCAAGTGGAACAGTTTACCAGAAAATGTAATTAGTGCACAATCAGTGAACAGTTTTAAAAATAGACTTGACAAACACTTAAAAAAACAAATTTAAACACAAGTGCAGTGATATGCATGCATCAGATCAAGGATCTGCTAGTGCATTATTTAAATAATAATAATATTAATAAAGAAGGGTTTAGCATGAACATACAACATAATGTCAAAATACTTACATTTTATAGCGATCCTTTATTTTATAGATATCTGTAACTTCTGACTTGAGTTTGGCTATTTCTCTTTCAAGAAGCAGTTGAGATGCAACTGTAATTCTTAAAATATCATTAAGTTCTGATTTGGCTTGTTTCAAACTTTGAACTCTTTGTATTAATTGTCTATTATTTTCTATTACAAGATTTTTTTCATGTGGCTGTGATTCTTCCTGCATTTTCTCTTGTAATTTCAGATGTTCTTCACATATCTTAACAGTTTCTCTAAAGGCATCCAGTGCTTGTTTCCTCATATGTACTTCTTCCCTTAGTGTTGTGTATTTATAAGATTTTTCTTCAAACTTTATTGTTTTATTTACATATCTATTATGGATTTCTTTGAATTTGGTTTCTAATATTTCATCACTCATACTCTCCCCACCTTCATTTTCTTGATGTCTTGACAATGGGTACATAAGCTTAATATCAAGACTACTATTGCAATGTGCCAGTGAATATTCTGTATAAAACCTAACAAGATCCACCACAGATTTGAAGTCAAAAGGTTCACAGAACCCATAGTAGCCATCATGGTTATATATTTTGATAAGTTTGTTCATGCCCCCTTTTCTCACTGTCAGAGTATAACCACTATCTTTATTAGATGCATTGCGCACCAAAAAGGTGCCATCACATGTGTCACGCAATTTCTCTGTGGCTTCATCTCTGAAACCAAGACAAAAATGATGATGATTAAAAGAAATATTATATGCATTGCAGCATCAGAGGGAATTTAAATAAATAATCCTGCACCTGATTTTTCTTACAAAAGTAATGAATTTTCTCATTTTACTAAATACCATATTCATTAAACTTAATTTTTTATATAATATTACTGTCAATTGAACTTGCATTTTTTTTTTACTTTCATACAAGCAATAATTTGCTTCAAACCCAAGGTATGGTAGCATAGAAAACAAAATTGCAAAGCATATATAATACTAAGCACTCACCTTGTGATATCACCCCAATACCATTCGGCATTCTCCAAGCTCTCTTCGGCAGATTGTTGAGGTGCGCCTATTTCAACCATTATTCATCATAAACCCCTAAAGCTTCTGCATAATGAGCTTCTTCACTTTGTTTATAAACCAAAGACTGTAGACACTGTACTACATCTGCCAACAGCACTTAAGTACTAAATCTAAGCGGCTAGATCACAAACTTCCGCGTTCGAGGTTACGCATTAAATAAGTAAGATTTCCACTTCTTATACACTTATTGTTAAAACTACACTAGTTTATAAAGTTTCTAAATGCACAGTCAGTCAAAACTGAGTAAGTTATGCACAACATTCTCAAAACGAGGTATCTAGATCACAAAGGAAATGGGTAAGAGAATGATGTTAGTTGCTATGGCACAAAAACTTCTCTATTTCTACGAGTATAAGAGTTCCTATACATGTAACTTCAACTTTTAGCTAGAAATACATATTTAATGCCATTTTAGATGATTTTTATTAATGAAACTTGGTAATGCATTTCCTATTCCGATAGTCAAACACTAGCACCAATTTCGTACGTCCGCCATCAATTATTAGCAGGGCTGCCAGTAAGGACAACTTATTTTATACCGAGTCTCAGAAATTATACAAAATCGCGTAAGTCTATTAAACTATAGTACGTCACTCTTTGGGGATTTCAATAAAAGGTGTTTTAACTTTAACGTATAAGGATTTAACAGTTTATCATAGACATGATTTGTTTTAAGTATCTCTATGTGTATGTACGAACTTATTACGCTATAACATCAGTAATGACATTGTATCCAATAAACAATACTTTACAAACAGGATACAAAAGATAACCGAATTGTACCATATTTGTATCCAATTATTCAATCTGGCAGCCCTGATAATAAGTAGCAAGCGATCTTAGCGTCGCAACGATTTATCAAATGTTTGATAATATCAAAGCTAAATTATCGATTTTTTCATCGATGTAAAACCATCAACGAAACGATGTTATCTTATTAAAAAAAATAGTTGAGGAATCAATAAAACCATCGGTCTTTTAATTATTTTACATGGCATTGACATTGGTTTTGATTGGTTTGTTTTTAGAAGCATCACAAATCTTCAGTTCATAACCAAATAAAAAAGAACTATTTGGATTTTGATGATAAGTTGGCACTCTTATCTCTTGGAGAGGTAAGATGGTAATTAAAATAGTTTTGAATGGTTCCTATAGTATTTACAGCGGTGCGGTGCGGTTGAGGAAGCAATGTCAAGGTTACATAGTGTAAGCTAGCGTGCGAGCTGGCCTAGTCAGTTACTGCAGTGCAGCTACTCGGATTGTGTGACCGTATCATATGAGTTACTACTGTCATGTGCGAGTCAGTCAGTAGCTCGCATCCAAGTTACTATAACATTTTTATTATTTTCCTCGCCACTTGCCTTCCCCACCACGTCACAAGCAGCAACTCGCACGCGACTCGGTAGTCAACTCGCACATATTTGCGTACGAACAGTTGCTGGTACCGACGTGACCACGCCATGGGATTTCTCAGGGTTTATATTTATATTCTCGGGGATCGTCATTACAGTACATTAGTTCTTTAAATATAAAATTCGTTGCCCCTTTATTTTGCATCCAATTTCTGACCTAAATACTTCGTTTTATCTTTTTTTTTGCCAGCATTTTCATATTTCATGTAACCGCTTTTATTGTCTTAAGAACCATGAGCAGTCGTGTGAGTTTTGATAACATTGCATGAGACATGTCACACGAGAAGTTGGACTGAGTATGCGAGTGCACAGGTTCAGTTGTTGTCTACTTTTACAAAAGCAGCTCGCACTTGTGTGACCTGGTGAGGCGAGTCGAGCTACTGCCATTCGAGTACACGGGTGCAGTAGCTGTCTACTGTCAAGTTAGTAGCTCACATTGTGTAACCCCAGCTTTACTGAAGGCTATTGAAACGGTAAACAGAAATCGGATAGTTTGAAAAAGGCTGGCAATTTGTTTTTAGGTTTAATTGATAAAAGTTATTAGGAAATGTGAGAGTTGAAATAAAAGTGGCTCATTGGTTAGCATAACATTTTTTTTTAATTTTAATTTAAATCTGTCTTTTTCATTTACTTAACAAATTAAAAAAAAATTAAACTATCGATTATATCACATTAAAACTGTAAATATGCACGATTCTCGATTCTATCAACTATAAATATCGATATTGGAACCGGTATTATCATCGACTGCTACCTATTATTTGAACTTGCCATATAAAGTTGTAAAAAATTATTCCAAACCGTCCACCCAGAACACCATAGATAATATACTATATTCTAGAGGAGAAAGAATACCACAGAGTACTTTATTATAACTACAATATATAGTTATCTGTGATTATACTGAAACAGAACACCAATACTCTTTGCAGAACACCTTGTTCTGGTGCCTGTGCGCGTTGAGTCAAAAATGTTATCAAATATTTCTATTTGTGTACGGTGAGAAATAAATAAATAACATCTTAGGCATGGACCGAACAGTTTTAGTAAAATGCAGTGATAAAAGAATAAATATTAATAATATTAGTGTGTTTTCATAAATGTTATTTTTCTGTTGTGTGGGAGTCTCAGAATGTGTAGTAAAACAGCCACTATATTATTTTGCTCATTATTTTTATTCGTATCATCCACACATATAAAGGGTGAGTTTTCTACAGACGATTTCTTCAAGTTCCTAGTAAAGTTTGGTTTCCAAAAAACAGATATTCATTATCAAAAGGAAACATATGGTTATATTTTCGGGAACATAACATCGAATGATAATTTCAAAGATCCCATAACGTTTGCTGTACTAGATCGAGTGCACTTTTTACACTATTATAAAAATCGTGATATTGTTGATAAAGAAGTAGCATGCCAAGTTATGTTTGAAAATTTAAATAGAACTGCATATCACCCAAAGTGTAATGCTTATGGACAAGATTTGTTCAGAAGAATTCCATGTCAAGAAGGTGAGCTTTGCATGGATGAGGACACACCATCGAATGTTGTAAAGAAGAACCAGTTTACTTATGTTATTGAAAATTCTGGACAGCCAAGGTAATTATATTATGCAGTGCAAAAATATCTTACTAGATAATTAATATTATAAGCGTATTTAATTTTATAAATTTTACATTATGATACAAAATAGATTATTTTCATTCATAAAATGTTTGGCCTGGATCTCTTGTATAGTTTCATGATACAAAATTAGTAAAAAGTATATAATAGTAAAATTATATTTTATTACACTTTTTTAACACATTGGGTAATTTTAATTAAATTTAACTCTTGATGTTTGGTCACAAGGTTAACTGGTTTAATTGTTCATATTATTAATTGCAGTAACATCTTTTAGCACCAATTTTCATTAGAAACTTTTTTTCCAGTGCAAGTGATTTATGTGGTGTATGATCCTGTAGATGAATTGTTGTTCTATGTGAAAATAATTAATTAACATTAATTAACTTAACAAAAACTAAGAAATTATACATTTCAATTGTTGACACTTGAAATGTTTACATCTTAGATTAGATTATTCATTAACATTACAATAGGGCAATGTACCAAATAAGTTTGTTTTCCTTGATTTCATTTGGAGATAATGTGTAATTTCTTCCACAGGTTTTGGTATGTGTCCATGGTGTCATGTTACTTAGATGAAGTTACATGTACCTGGCATCACTACAAAAGCGCTCCTATGAATGATAATACTAGTTTAACCAACAAACCTCATACTGTACATTATAATTTCTGGCTGGTTAATGGAAATCCGAACTTATCATTTTACAACACACTGTTGTATCAGTTTTCATTTGACAGACAGAATACCCTTGAATTATATCTGGTATTTTGGTTATGTTATATTGTTTTACTGCCAGTACAGATATATGCAGTCAGGTGAGATAAAATTATTTTTCATTATCAGCATTTTACTACTTTTTACACTTATTTCTATTGCTTTTAAACCTCTCTTAGATATAAATACATATACCTTTAGGTATCAAGAAAGTTATTTTTTATGAAGTTGCTTAGTATTATTATACTACACACATGGACATGCAAAAGAGGAATGCAAAAAGAGGTTTGATTATGTTTATCATGTTCTCCTTACGCACTGGCCACCTATCAGCATTGTGTAACTTGAGAAAAGAAGATTTTAATAACCTTTCGGAGTTTCATTTGCTTTTTTTTGCTATGTGATAATTTAATAATTGTGCATTTAAGAATATTAACAGATTTTCGTTGTATTTGTCGGAAGAGAACCTTATGGTGGTGGGTCAGTGATGGTAGGAAGCAGCATTTGCTTAGGAGCACGTACAGTGCTACACATCGTGGAACATACACAACAATGCACCTACTTCATTATTTTCTACACCAGCTTAAGGTAGACTGGCAGAGAATGCCTTTGGCATTCAGTCGGCCTCTGTACATGTTGTGCATAAAGTATTTAATAAATAAAAAAAAAACATGGGTCTTGATGACAGCGGTACGATACAAAACGACTTCTTAGGACAAATGGTTATGCCTTTTGTATCGTACATTTACATAGGAGATAATTTTCTTTTAATGCATGATAGTTTTGGGATACCTTCAAGAGGTCGACATCGATTTGGAATGGCCAGTCCGCTCACCAGATCTAAACCCGATAGTGCATGTCTGGAATAAACTGAGAAGACAAATTAAACAAAGAATTCCAGCAGTAACTAACTTAAAGGGAATGTTGGTAGAAGAATGGGGCCAAAGGCCACAAAGTTTTATTGGTGATTTAGTAAAAATTATGCTCAGACGGCGGAATTTGAAGGCAGTTTTGACAGCGAGAGGAGGTAACATTAGAATGTGCCTACTTGTGTTTATAATAATATAATAATAATAACTCCACACATTTCACACAGGGCTGTCTGATCCCAAACTAGGCAGAGCCTGTACTATGGTAACCGCACTGCTTATAAACATACTTATATATTTCTAAATACATACATATTTTAGATACATTACACCCAGACACAGAACAAATTATCGTGCTCATCACACAATTATTTGTCCTGGGTGGGAATCGAACCCACGACGGCTTAGCAGTCAGGGTCACTAACCACTAGACCAACAGGCCATGTTACATTACGTTACAGTAAGCACGAATTATACAGCTATTAGTAAAACAAAGAATGTTTCATGTCATAAATATGTAATTACTTTATTGTATTTATTAAAGCAGATTAATGCTTTGATTTGATGGTAGCTCGCGCCATTTTAGGGGAAAACGGAGTAATAGACAACTGGATAAATATTCGTCAAGTCTTAAATGTGGAACGTCGTGCATTTGTAAAAATTATGAAAAATATATATTTACACTAGCAACCCGGGGCGGGTTTTTAAATGTAAATGTAACTAAATATTTTTATTTTAGGTTTCGCACGGGTACAAATTATACACCAAAACCTTCCTCATGAATCACTCTGTCTATTAGTGAAAACTTCCTGAAAATCCGTTCAGTAGCTTTTCAGTTTATCGCGAACAGACAGACGCGGTGTGGGACTTTGTTTTATAATGTGTAGTAATAATAAAGCAATTTAAGTACACAAAACAATGTTTAAATTCTTGATATTTCAGATTGATTGATTGATTCATATTATAAATAAATGAATTTTAAAATAGTTTGTAAAGTGGTAATAACAACATCCAGCTTAACATTTCGCACATAAAATAGATTGTAAATTTTATTATGAAGACAAAAAAGTAAGTTCGTTTGAGAGTATTTAATACATAAACTCACGCCTTTCTCGCTTAGGGGTACGTAGGGACAATAGCCTGCCACTTGCTTCTATTCTTACATACATCATCTCCTTTCTCTACTGTCATTCAACTGAAGTGTGCGGGTTGCGGTAACACAGTGATAACACACGTGTTTGCACCACCAATGTTTCAGTAAGACTAACTTACGTTTAATTAAATATTTAGTACATAAAATTAAGTATACCACAGTACACAACCTTCCGTACAAGCCCTCCTGTTTCGGGTACTTCTGACCTGCCCTTTCTTCAGAACATTACCAGTTTCATCAAGGTATCTATTTAATATAATGTCAATAAAAATAAATAATGTCACAGCTACGAGGGTCACACTGAAAGTTTTTAGAAAATAAAAACAGAATGATACAGAAGCCTGTTAATATTTTTATTGTTTTTCGAAGTAGTCTTCGTTCCTTTCTAAACACCGTCGCATGCACGGAACCATTGACTGAAGTAGTGAGCTCACTCTTTTTTAGGAATCTCTTCCACCCCTTTTTCAAACGTAGCCACTGCATCTTCAAGGTTCATAAAACTATTCCTCTTAGTTTATCTTTTATTTTTGGAAATAAATAAAAGTCACAAGGTGCCAGGACGGGACTGTAAGGAGAATGACTCAATAGCTCCACACCTTCGATAGATAAATATTCGATATTCTATCTGGAGGAGTGAGCTGGAGCGTTGTCGTGGTGGACGAGGATCCTGTTTCTTGGGCGCTGCTGTCTACCATTTTCCAAGACAATTGGTAGACAATGACTGACACACCAATCTAACGTAACAGTCCTTTTATCTTCTAGAATGATTGTTGCGAATCTGTGTTTTGGTTTCGGGTTCGTAACAATATATCCAGCTTTCATCACCTGTGACGATGTCATATACAGCATTCGAGTCACCTTAGTCGTACTATTCAAGCATTGAGCGGCACCAATCCAGAAGACGGCGTTTTTGATCTTCCGTCAAACTATGAGGTATCCATCTAGTACAAAGCTTTCTGACGCTTAAATGTTCATGTAAGACTTTTTGTACTTGACTCATACCAATTCCTAAAACTGCCCGAATCGTTGATATGTCATCCTTCTATCAGCTTCTATCATTAGTTGCTCAACAGCAGTAGTCGCCGTAGAAGGACGTCCTTCTCGAGAATCATCAGTCAGTTTGCTTCGGCCACATTTAAATTTTTTAAACCAGTTGTAAACAAAGCTAATCAAAGTCTATCGTAACATTGTTGTTGAGTAAGACCGCAACGAAAATCGTAATAAATAATTAAGCGAAAATTTTCTCTAGTCAAATCCATTTCGACGCACGACAGACTTTTATATTGCCGCCAATTTCTAGAAACAAATGACATATGAAATCATTAAACATCTACAGATTCCCAAAGAGTTCGTAATTCGAATTTAAATAAATTTTTCATCGGCTGCTTTTCTTACTGGCCTATTCTAAAACACTTTCTATGTAACCCCACGTATGTAGTTGCTACTTGTTCAAAAGTTTTAAAATTTTAATAATTGTTTGCATTGTAAAATTTCTACAGAAGAATAAATCTATTTATATATAGTAGATTTTTTCAGGATTGATTATGTATTTTATTTTTTTACTTATCTTTTTTTTTCTAATGTAGCTTAATGAAATAAAAATGATTGTGCAATTTGCCCCACATTTCCCTAATTGTTTACGTCCCAAGGTCTCCGACCAATACTAATAAGCATACTTTACGGAATGCTACAACTAAAGTTCTATGTTTATCTCTGTCAAACATATATTGTTGCTATACCTACTTGCTTTACAGCTATAGTTTAATTTTGCCGGCGTATAATTCAGTAATGTTTGCGTATCATCTATTAATAAAGTGTCACTGTATTCAATATGATAAGTTGCGAGTTTTCCGTTTTCTCACATTACGCCAATAAGAGATAACTGTCATTAATTTGTCTTTTTTTTTGGTGAATTTTAAGTTTCTTTATTTAAAAAAAGTTATTTTAACTAAGTTTACTTTAATAAAAGCATAATAAACATAAACAAAGCTTTTTTTTGGTAATCTAACCTTTTTTTTTGCGTTCGTGTCCATGCGTGTAGCTCATAGATGTTTTATTAGTTATTATAATATATGTAAATGTATATAAATATAGAGAATAAAAAAATATGTATTTTAAAAACCTGAGCCTGAAATTTATTATTATTATTAAATACAAATGTACTAACAGATCCATTGATCTAAAGCCTGCACTTGAGTTTAATTTTGTTTTTTTAAGTATAATAAAATGATTAATTACCTACGTAGAGCCTACGTAGGTACATATAAAATTTTGATAATTAATCAGTTTGTTATTTGGCGCCGACTCAAAATAAATTTATATAAAATTTTATAGTTTATGTAAATAAGCTCAATACTTAAGACTTAAGGTTTATCAATTTTTTGCTTTTTAGTTCTTTCCGTTGGTTTAATTTTTTGTGAAAAAGATTTTTATTTTAAAACTGTTCACTGATTGTGCACTAATTAGAGTTTCTGTTAAACTATTCCACATGATCCCTGCCCAATTTGCGAAAAGTATGTTCTAGGATAACTAGCAAACAGACATCTGGGAAACATAATGAGTGTTCTCTCAACTAGGTATTGGTATTGGTATAGGCCACTCCCTCGCACTCCAGGGCAACGTGGGCGGCCGTTTCCTCCGCGTTGAGACAGCCTCTGCATAGAGGACTGTCTGTCGCATTGATGGTAAATAGGTGCCGATTTAGGGCCAGATGGCCCGTAATAGTTCCTACAACTATTCTGATGTCAAGTCGGTTGAGACTGAGCAGTCTGCAAGTCAAACGTGGTGAGACCTTCGTCAGCACCAGTTTGGATTGTCTACAGCCGGGTGTGTCGGCCCAGCGGTTGTTGTGCGTTTCCCTAGTCCGTTGTTTTACCCATGAGCGAAGTTGACTAAAGGGGAGTGGCAGCAGCACCGTTGGACCTGCTACTGGCGCTGCAGATCCCCTCCTAGCCAGCTCATCGGCGACATCGTTCCCGAGTGAGTCGCTATGCCCCTTGATCCATTGAAGGATTGTCCTGTTGTCATAGGCTAGACGTTCCAGTGTCTGGTGGCATTCGTAAATTAGACCGGAGTTCATGGTGTTGCCCTCCAGGGCCATTAGACGGCCATACTGTCTGACAGTATGCGGATGTTATAATCCTTTATTCGTCTTGACATGACCGCCGTAGCGGCGTAGGTTATCGCAACGCACTCACATTGAAATATGGAACTGTGCTGCCCTAACGCCAGTGATATTGTTATGTTCAAGTCTTGTGAGAAAATTCCGGCTCCAGTCCCTGTCCCCATCTTAGAACCGTCCGTGTATATTCGGACTTCATTTATGCCAGATTGATCTCGTTCATTTTCATATAGCTGTATTCGATATCTCCTTTCGAAGATATGTTGTTTGGGGATCCTATCGCATGGGGCAGCTATTAGTGGTTGGTATTCCACTAGTTCATTCCATAGTTAGGAATGGGAACCCTCTCGGTTGTACCACAAACCGAGGTGTTTGAGTCTGATGGCTGCCACAGCTGCTTCCTGCTTCTCTCAACTGGGTATTTTTATTCAAAATGTAGACGTTGCTGATATCTTTCACACAGTAATATTTTAAATGTTTTTCAGATCTCCCCATTGCCTACGTTGTTTCAATGTGTGTCTGGTCAAGTTAAATTTACCAAGACATTCTTCATTTGTCTTGTTTTTCAATAAAATAACCATTTTTGTAGTCCTTAGTTGTACTTTCTCAAGCATTTCTATATCTTTCTTGAAGTATTCATATTTGGATTTATGATTAGACATTAGATGCTTTTCTTATCACATAAAACATGGAATTAGCCCTCTTCACCGATGGTTACATCTAGAACTCTTTGGGTACTTACAGGTTGCATTGCCATCAAACCAATCTTGCATTGCAGTGTGACCATGTTGTTCTTCAATAATAATGTTTCTTCATACAGCACAATACCTTTACACAATCCAGAGGTTTTTTTAACATTTAATCAACTTAAATATACAAGGAGATACTAAACATAGCAATGAACCTCTACAACCCAGTTTTCTGTTTTTATATTACTTAAACATGTTAAATGCTTAATATTAAAAAAAAATATTCAGTTGTTGCTCTTTTTGATACCGTAAACGCAAGTTACTTTCCCTCCTTAAAAATAAATTGAAAAGCAGGTTTGTTAAAAAACGACGAGGATTCGGTACGGTGTCTCGACGCCCAACTTTTTCCTGTGCGATAATTCTCGATTGTGGTAGGTAATAGGAGTAGTAGGGTTTAAATACGTTGATTTGATGATTCTCAAAAATGTATTACTAACTGGACTTTATTATGTTAAATCTTGTGAAAATTATCTATCTAATATTAAAAAAAAATTGTCCTACAAAATGTATGGTTTGATCAAAGAGTCCTCCTCCTTCCAACATGTATCGATAACGAGCTCATCAAAATGATTACTTACTAGCTGATTTTTTTTATTTACTTAGTTAATTTATATATAATTTAACAGTAACATTGTCCTACAAATTGCGTGGTACATTGTCCCGGTCTTCCAAGTAGAATACATATTTGAAATGAAAAAAAAATATATTTTCTGTATTTTGCTACTACAGCTGATTCCCACCAGTACGCATGCGCAGAGCATTGCTTACTGCATATTAGATATCCCATGGTAGTGTCGAATATTTTTTCAGTTGACCACGTGTTTTATTTAGTCTCTTGAGAAATAATTTTTGTGCTGTAAAATAATTATGGAGTGCTTTTTGTGCAAATTGCTTTGTGAAAACCCTACTTTTCGAGAAAAAACAGAACAAGTTAAGAAAATTAATAAAGACATTAAGCGATGTAAGCAGCGAAGACTTGTCAGATGAATCTGATGAAGATAATTTTTTTTTAATACAAAATGTAAATACAAGATTTTTCTACTAATCTCACTAAAAAATAAAATTATTTTAATTAAAAAAAAAATGTTTTCACTGTATTTTTGTAGGAAATTGTTTCATTTGGGCAGAGAATACACTAACTTATTACGTAATTTATTCGTCCTACAGTTAGTAATGAGAAAAATGGTCTTGTTTTATTAACCATTTCTGAGCGTAGGACCGGGAGAACGTACCAAGCAATTTGTAGGACAATGTTACTGTTAAAATATATATATATTAACTAAGTAAATAAAAAAAAATCTGCTGGTTAGTAATCATTTTTGATGACCTCGTTATAGGTACATGTTGGAAGGAGGAGGACTCTTTGATCAAACCATACATTTTGTAGGACAAATTTTTTTATGAATAATTTAGATAATTATCATAAAATTTAACATAATAAAGTCCAGTTACTAATAAATTTTTTAGAATCATCAAATCAACATATTTTATCTCAGCTACCTCTGTTACCACAATCGAGAATTATCGCACAGGAAAAAGTTAGGCGTCTCATGGAAACGAAGCTACTCATGGAAAATTAGCTTGATAGTAATCAAGTGCAAAAACAGCCAGGGATCCTGGACTATGATATCACAATGAGTAAACATAACATTTTACCGAAAAATATCAGTAAATACGGCCAAAAACTGCAATGTAAAACATTTATGCAATCAGCTGCTTCGACATTCGTCATTCACCGCGCCACACACGTACGCGTTCGCGTTACATCGCGTAGTTCAAAATCAAACTATTGACTGTAAATCTTTAATCTCGCATTTTTATGATGAACTGACTTTTACATTGTGATAAGTATCCCAAGAAAGACGTTTTTGTAATTTTTTTGCGAAGCTGTTACTTACACGCTGTATATACAGGGCTGTAAGCGACACCGTACTGAATATTGAAATTGTGTATTCCGACCATCATTCTGAGTCGAAAATTATTGGAATTTTCTGCTGGAAAATTCATAATTTTTTTCTATAATTTAATTTTTTTTGTTGGTTAAAAGTGATCACAATGGGTAAACAGAACTTTTTAACCGATTTTTTTTTAATAAGTACCTCTTACGGCCAAAAACTGCAATGTAATCAATTAAACAACATTTATGCAATCAGCTGCTGCAATCGGCGCCGAACGTTAATGGTCATTTACCGTACCGCACAAAAAGAATACCGCGTACGTTGCGTAGCGCCAATTGAAACTAATGACTATAAATTAGGCTTGCAAAGAATATTCGGTACTCGGACTATTCGCATTCTTTCATACTATTCGGCAAAATACCGAATATCCCTGGATATTCGGTATTTTGGAGGAACGGGTGTTATGTCCCTCCAACACAAAGGGAGGATCCTCCGACCAGGCGAGGTGATCATGCCTGGCGGGCCGCGGCCCAACGGTTGATGTTGGGAAGTTGTTTATATGTCGCAGTAAGATAGATAAAGCCGTAATATAGTTATATCCCTAGGGATATAATTATGTACCGTAACATAGTTATACGAAAGCGATTCATTACTATCTCACTAGGAATATAGTTATAAAACAGTCCAAGTTTAGTGATATACTTCTATTACTAGATTAGGTTCAGTGCTATAAATATATTACATGATTAAGCTTAGTGAAATAGAAATCTACCATATATAATTAAATAAAACAATATTATATTGGTTTTATCTTTATTAAAAAAATCAACTTTATGTATCCTGCAGTCAGTTACAATACTTTGTGACATTAACACGTATTAAAATAATTTCAATTATAATTAAAACGATCATATTTTTTGGAATTTAAACATTAGCAATACAATTTATTAAAATTAATCAAACATTAAAAATATTTTAAAGCTAATCAACAGTTTTGAGATATCTTTATTTCTTATCAACTAAGTTGAGATCTTGGTTTCTTTAAAAGTATTTTTTAATTTTTGTTCAGACAAGAAGAGGAATCATGACATCTAGAATTACATACGAGTAGCACTGAATGTTTCTTACAGGCACATCTTTTAGTAGAACACTGTATATTCGATTTTTTACAGGAACATTTTAAATAACCTTGGCCACCAAAACGCGACAATTTTTGGCATATTTGTCTCAGTGACAAGTTTTCATTTGGTATAGGATCATTCAAAGTAATGTTTGAAAGCTGTATTGCATTTCTGGGTATCCAATCTTTCAGGATACTAACTGATGTTCTAATTTTATGACTTTCATTTCGCTTTTCCAAAACTTTTCCTAATACATTTTTTTGATCCAATGGTCCACGATCTATCTTTGGTATCTCTATAAGAACTGAAGATCCCACGTCAATGTCAGGAAATTTCTTAAGTTTTCGGCAGCTTTGTCTCTTTGGTCTTGAATGTTTTTTTCGCTGTTGCATAAATAGCATAATAGCTGCGATCCGTAACCTTCATCACATGACGTTATTCCACAAATTACGTGAACATTTCGTGCACACGAGTAGCATGAATGTGCTCCTGTACATTCTTTGCCGCAAACTACACATAAAAGTAAAATTTGTTGTGTATACTAATCGGCGCGAGAACTCTCATAGCGCGATGCAGGATTAGTAGGTTGTAGATGTTTCTTTTTGCTGTATGTGGAAGTCGTCACATCACTCCCCCTCCAAGACCGGAGGTCGATATCTTGATGAGTCAGCCGTCTATGCTCTATTAAGGAGCGTGCCAGTGAGTCGTGGCTGAAGTCCGCTGGTCCCAGTGAGTCGGGGCTGCGTGCGGTGCTGTGTTGAAGTCCCCAGTGAGTCGGGGCGGTTTCTGTGTAGTGGCTGGCTGCTGCGTAGAACGGAGAGAGATACTCTTCTTACATAGACCGTAGGTGCAGTGTGCTGTGCCTAGACGCCGATGAGGCCGTAGGGATAACCAGGCTGGAGCGGTCGCTGCAGGCGTGTGGTATCCCTGTTGATGCCGAGGATGCTGGCTGGCTGAGACTTGATTACCGCTCATTGCTGTAGGAGTGTATACGATGGTGGCGATGATGATGCTGCTGAACTGCTCCATGAAGGCTGCTCCCAATCACGTTGGGGTCACTACTGTGAAGAAACGGGTGTTATGACCCTCCAACACAAAGGGAGGATCCACCGACCAGGCGAGGTGATCATGCCTGGCGGGCCGCGGCCCAACGGTTGATGTTGGGAAGTTGTATATATACTAATCCGCGCGAGAACTCTCATAAGCGCGATGCAGGATTAGTAGGTTGTAGATGTTTCTTTTTGCTGTATATAGAAGTCGCCACACAGGTACTATTCGGCCGAATACCGAATACTACTACTATTTTTTTGTAATGGCTTTGAGTGGGTTAGTCGGTGCGGGTAGGCCTCGAATGACGTGTAGTGTCCAGACCGACAATTTTATTTCTTGTTCTTGTTGTCTGACAATTGGTAAATTATTGGTTATTATTTTTTGTACTTTCCTTTTTATTCTCTCGATAAAATACACAATTATATACCATAATGTGAAAAACAACTCTGTCCATGCATTTCAATCGTAATAAAAAAATTTGCAGTGGAAAGTTGTGTTGCAGAGAACTAATATTTCCGAATTTTCCGGCAATAGTTGCAAGTGAGTTTTATCATTCGATGTCTCGATATGGGCTATGCTTTCTCTGCAGAATACTCCTCGTTAATCGGCAATCCATAGAAGAAGATAGATGCCCTTGGTTAGGTCATTGCGGGAAGCGTTAAAACAGTGGAAAGTATAAACAAGAAACAAAAATGTCGATAAAAGTTTCCTGCTACGCGCCCGCCGAATACTTTTGTCGAATAATCGGCTATTCGGCAAGGAAGCCTGCAGAATATTCGATAGGCGGCATGTGGCTGAATACACTATTCGTTGCAAGTCTGCTATAAGTCCTTAATCTCGCATTTTTTATGATGAACTGACTTTTGTATTGTGAAAACTAAACAGAAAGAGGTTTTCGCAAGTTTTTAAAAACTTATACGCTGTATATATGTGCGGGTTAGCTGCTTCCCCCCCCCCCTAGGAAAAATTCTTAGCTACGCCCATAAATCTGGCCCCATTGGTGTTGTATCACTGAACAATATGAAATTGTGTTAGTTTCAATAGCTTTATCAATGAGCGGCATTTTAATGCATGGAACTGATGTGTTTGGTTATTCTGCTGTGTATGGTTATTCAAATTGTTTGGCAAACAGATAGGCCAATGTCTTTTGGTCCCTGTTTATGTTCATGGTATGCCTGATGCATACATTCAGCGATGGATGCACTGATACTGTCGAAGAAAGCTGTTGGCGTAGGTATATAGGAATAAAATAATTTAGGCCCTTTCCGCCTCACGATTTCTCTTTCGTATTTCATTCTTAACTAATGTCACAATTGTATTATTAAATCTGTGGTAGGAGTCATCGGAACCTTTTAATAAAAATATTTTCAGCAGCCAGTTCACTAAATGTTGTATTAGATGCATCGGCTTAATATCATTTAGGCCGTCAGTTGAACCACGCGGTTTAGTAAAAAGGCTAGGCTGTTAACTAATAGACTAATAAAGCTTATTGGCTTTGACATGTCTAATATAACATTTTATGAACTGGCTGGGTGGCACTGGCATTTGATCGCCCTCCTGATAGACAGTAGTGACCATTGAGTGTAAATACTATCAGCCAGAGTTATCAACCACACTTATTACAACCGTTATCCTACTGTCAGTACTGTATTTTCATTGCCAGTAAAATGTCAGTTTTATTTAATTTAACATGAATGTTTCACAGGACACAAAAACATCCGGTTACAAAACTATTTACATTCAGTTTGGTTCTGGAGTTTGTTGCACTCTGTTTCAACGTTCTGCACACAGTGAAATTTGCTGCAGATGGAGTAGGTTTTGCTAGCCTTGCTGCAGCTGGTGATGTCTTAGATATTATGAGCAGAGTGAGTATAATTTCTTACTATAAATATATATTACTTTATTTGATCTACATCTATACAAACATATTAAGCACCCTACAACATAATATCGATACCAGAAGTATCAATTAATGTAAGGGACAAAACACTGTTTTTCAGGAGAGCCAAAAAACAATTTTATTTTTTTAAATCTCTCTATAACTTTTTACTGTCTGCTCCAATTTTAATTGTGTCTAAAGCAAAGTTTCTTAGAATTTTCTCTTCTTTCATGTTATAAGCAAAAGATTAAGGAATACCCAGTGGTTTAAAATATAGCATGTCCCTTACATTAAAAAAATATGTTTAGTTGTGCTTTACGTTACTAATATTTTATGTGTAAACCGTCAAGCATAGCATAGCAAAAGATATAGAAAATTATACATAATTCTATTTGTAAAGGACTTTTACAGTGTTGCCATTTGATGTAACTATAGATTATCCACTAAAATTATAGTATTTTAACACCATGAAAATAGGTTCTTTGCATGATTAAATGTTAGTTTCAGACTGGCTATCACAGATTTAATTGAAATTGAGGGATACAAAAATAAAACGATTTATTATTAATATGTTTTTTAACATTGAAAATGTTTTTTCGATCGCTCCGGTAGGGCCCCATTTTCGCTGAAAGTGTGTTTGCCCCGTGGTATATAGTGGTTTAGGGCCATGAGGACGTATGAGGGCTCAAAAAACGCAGAATTTGAATGGCTTTCCGATGGTGAAAAAATTTTTGTAAAAGTCGAAAACTTTTTTCGAAAATTGAAAAAAAAACAAAAAAAAACCTTGATTTTTTAACACGAACCTCGAAATAACTTCGATATTTTGTAAACGAGGTCGAAAATCGAAAAACTGAGAGAGACGCCTAGAGATATTGAGACGGGGAACATTTTATGTCTCATACTTTTTTTTGTGGGAGTGATAGGGGGGGGTGCGGTATGACTGTTTTGAGGTTTAAGGTAAGGGTGTAAATTATTTAACACTGTACCTTACTTTATGTTTCAGAGAAAAAAAAAATGTAAACGTCTGTTACATCTTTTTTTTCGTCATAAATCGTTTTACGCAGGCAAATTTTTATAAGGGTATCAGTATTTATTTCTAAAATATCAAATTTATTGAGCCAACCACGTTAAGGTGTACGGTGCTCGTGGCAAGTGGTGTTTCCCCACTAAAATTTAAAGCAGCCGGTTTTGGTATCGCCGAATATTTGTTTTCGTTAAGACGCCATAGTGGTGTTGCCAGAATTTCAGTGTATTTAGAACTGTTCGTTCGCCACAAGGAGAGTAGGTACAGGAGACAATAACTGCTTATAGGTTTAAAAAGATGAGAAAATTCATCGAGATCATTATGAATAACTTCACTGGTATGAAGGTTTTGTGGAATGTTTTTTCTTACTGCAAAAACACGCCCATAAAACTTCGAAAAAAAGAAGCCTGGGACTACTTATATTACTACACAATTGACTCCATCTATACTAGTACCTATAACATAACTGAAGAATTATGTATTTTATATAAACCCTTTATTAAGGATATTTATACTAGGCTATTTAAAGTTAATCTGTAAGGGCAGCCGGCAGAGCAGTAAAGATAAATTTTAACCAACCTGATAAACTGTTGCCAAGTACATCAAGCCCGATCTACCTTCTTATATTCTAAATTAAACGCGGGTAACAAATAGTTGGGAACGCGCATCAGTGAAAGTTTTCATTACAATTTCTTTTAATATTCACTATTAAACTGTTATGACTGTATACCCTGATAACCGAAAGGACGTTGGCCCCGTAAGTTTTTCCTGGTTTTCAGAAAGATGGTACTTTTATTACGGCTTTAAATTTATAACCATAATCGCCAATATTCGTAGTCAGAGTATAAAATACGACAAATAAGGTTAGTAGGATTTTACTAAAAAGCAACTAACGTTACTACAAACTTGCAGACGCAAATGAATAGATAGGCATGGAGTTGGATCCGGATTTTCGTAAAATTTGTTGACTACCAAGAAAAAAATTACGCATAGGCTAGACTGGATTTATTGATGCTGTAAAAAAAAGTTCACATGGTAGACTGTAAGTTGTTCAAAAGTTTTGAGCTAATAAGTCACCAACTCGTGCTAATTAAGAATAATAAATTAAGATCGCTTATTCTGCTAAAGACTGCATTACCAAAGTATGTGACGACTGATTGCTCATATTTGGAACGTGGCATTGAACATTAACACAGTTCAGACTTAACGAACTTGAAAGACATAGTGATACTCCTTAGCTAATTTATTATTATTGTTCAAAAGACTGTTCTTATATGCGCCTTTAATTTCAGGGTAAATTTTGATCTTTAATATGCTTTTAATAATAATAAAATATAATTTCCAGACTCTCTTCATGCTACTCCTGCTTTTGTTAGCAAAAGGATGGGCAGTAACGAGACTCGAGCTGACGTACAAGCCGCTAGTATTTGGAGTATGGTTGGCTTATGGCATCGTACACATATTACTTTACGTGTGGAATACGGTAAGTACTCCTATTGAATAACATATGTACAAATACAGATACAATAAATAAAAACAGGTTGCGATGTGGTTGTTCAAGTAAACGTGAAGGTCAATGTAAGGTCTCGGTAATTTGATTTTATCAGGTCTCAGTAAATTTGGTGGAAATTTTTTATATTTTTTTTCTAACAATGTACAATAGGCGTGTACCAATTTTCAGCTCCATACGAATGATTGAAAACTTATTTTTTTGTGTCTATTTTGATATTAGTTAAAGCTGTACATTGACTGAGTAATTTTAATTATAATAGAATAGTGTAGATAATAATCTATGACGTACAATAGAATAATTTATTGTGACCTCTACTGCTTATTGTAGACAGAAGTGGATATCATAGAAGAAATCGATGAATACCAGACTTGGCCGGGCTGGTTGATCTTGGCGCTGCGCGTAGCTATAATGACGTGGTTTGTACTGGAACTACGTAATACAATGATGTATGAGCACAATATGCCGAAGCTCAACTTCTTACTACACTTCGGTGCGTCGAGCCTCGTCTGGTTCGTCTACCTGCCGATCATTGCGCTCATTGCGCTACAAATAAGCCCTTTATGGAGATTTAAATTTATCTTGGGTAAGTGTTACACTTTGTATTATGTAAGCGATTGCGAATAATTTTACGCAACTGTTACTTTACAAGAAATGAGTGCACAAAGTGAATGTACTGATTTCTCTATGCCCGTTTTAAATTTGGTTAGTTTTTTACTGTGTTTAAATACATTTTAGGTAACAAAATATACCTATATCTATCTTTATGAACATAGTAGCTACCCGGCTACGCGTTACTGTGGCTAAGTCATTTACTTAAAAATATTGTGACTATCAATTGAGATAAAAACTATCCTATCCTTCAAGTTAGACCAAAAATTATATGTATAGAGATCGCCTGGTGGTCGAATTTCGACCATGGTTTATTTCTTGGCCAGTATAACTTGAACTGTCATTGTATGCCATGACAGGTCAACACAGACTAGACACGTGTTACTTGATTTTAAAAATTGTAAAAAAGACATTTTGTTTAAAAATTGTAGCTTTCTGCACTTCTGCCATACAGGGTGTATACGACAATGGAACACTTACTTAAATCACTGAAAGGGCATGACTCTAGCATGCAGTTTTAAAAAGAAAACTATCCGTTTACAAGTTATGAGTTTATGTTGGTAGTTTAAACCCTTTGAAATTTCCAGGTATTTTACCTCCGTTTCCTCATGGAATCAGCAAGTAGAATGTGTAAAGTTAAAGATTTTAAATCGTATTTTTTTATTTTGGAACTATTCCTCAGTTTTATAACTAACCTAAAAAGTTTTTAAAGTTAGTTTTTATGGATTTTCTTGGTAACGGAATGAAAAAATCCAAAATAAAAAATATGTTATTGTAAAGGTTCCTACTTAGATTTCGTGATAATGTGAAGTCCTACATGTCATAGATATGCAGAGGAAACAGTATGTTTTTTAGGGTTAGGAAGAAGTACATCTCGATATTTTCTCATGACCAAGCTTAGGACAAATAAATTTTAGTACCGCTCTTTGTGCCCTTTCCAAAGTAAGACAAGGTAAAAGCTTCTCTGCATCTTCTCCCCATATTGCGATGCAGTATTGTGTTACAGACTGGCAGAGGGCTAGATTAGTGTACTGCCCCAGAATATATAATAGTACAGGTACACAATTCCTACTCCGCTCCAAATCATTTAAATAAAAAGCGACTCTTTTTTCGACAAAATAAAGTCTCAATTTGATGGCATAGCTCTAATTACCTACAGTTATAATCACCTAGAAGTTGCCTTTCTTTCTATCGCGTAATTCTTATCTGTTCTGATGACGCTGACGGACGTCGCGACGCGACGTTAAGGTTGTCTTTTTTTAAAGAAATAATTAATCTGAATATTTAATTACCAGCCTAACTGACAGGTAATTAAATATTCAGATTAATTAATTCTGTGTGTTTATTACTCTATTTTTGTAAGCAAACAAACCTAGGCTAGGATATAATGAGTCGATAGTGGTGCCGATTCTATTGTACCACGACTAAACTAAAACCTGACTTAATTTCTTCATATGAAATCAACCTCGTGTTTTTTGTAATAAGGTCTATTTGTTATTAGCATCTATTTCTCAGGGCCGCTAAATTTCACTAAAACCTGTCAACGTATACTCAACTTTATCGAGAGTCTCCATTTATTCAAACGCTGTATAATTGCCGTGTAAAAACTTGTTCAAAACGAACAAGGATGACGTGTTTTTAATCTACACCTACGAAGACGCTTACTAAAATCACAGAGCAAAAGAGATGGCATTGAACGGATAGCGGCTCTCGCTACGTGGTATTAAAGTTTATTTAAGCATATCAGACTTTAGTCGACAAATAAATTGCTTATTTCGATAGCGACATATGTTACCTACTTGTTTCAATTTGAAATAAGACCTTGTTTCTAAGTGTACAAGGTTTACATCTTATATGAAGAAAATTTAGTGAATTTTAATTTAGCGAGTGAAGTTGACAGAATTGGGACCAGTCTAAATACGAACGGATGACACGACGTAGTGCGCGAGATAACGTACGGCACGGCCGTCGCGCGGCAACCCACCGAGACACGTTTGGCACGTTTAGTCGACCCCGGCCTAGCACTGCAAACCTGACGAATCCTAGAAATAATGTAGTAATTAAAAATCACTGTGCTGTTACAAACATCTTTTTTGTGTCAGGCATGCTTCACAGCTGTAAAGCGTATGATTATTACGGTTATTAGGACTAACCACACTGGCTAATGAGTGTGACCGATTATCGGCCAAAGTATGGCGAAATTCTTACCATAATACGTATATTAAGTTATTTACGACTCATCTAAATGAGTCGTAAATAACTTAATATACTCTTGTACCTAATATCTTCCTTTCGTATAAACTTTACAAATGATGTTTTTTTTTACTTAATTTCAGTTTGAATATTTTTTATATTTTATTTTGAGACACAAGCAGTTTCTACCCGAATGGTCGTAGGTAGTTTAAACCCGACGGCATAAACTACTTACGCTCTAAATACAAGCTAAGCCACACCTCTAACATCTTAGTGTATCATAGTGGTTAGTTCTTCCTTGTGAACCGCGACACCAAATCTATACAGGGAGAGAATTAGGGTATGCCTATGCAATGCCTTCTGAGTTCACACCCCGGGTGCTGCGATTGTAATTAGGTAACCACTGCGTGTGGCGAATAGTCCGATCATAAAAACGAACCTAACTTGTAGCTGTTATTTCAAAATACAGATAACGACAAAAATACAATCGAGAGAGTGGAAATAAAACCTGCACTTTTATTAACCGATTTCAAAAAAGGAGGAGGTTGTCAATTCGTCGGAATCTTTTTTTTTTATGTATGTTCACCGATTACTCGAAGACCCTTGAACCAATTTGGAAAGTTCTTTTTTTATTTCAAAGGGTGTATTTCCCAGGTGGTCCCATTTAAATTAGAAATCAGTCGAGCGGTTT
Source organism: Callimorpha dominula (assembly GCA_949752705.1). Classification (NCBI taxonomy): domain Eukaryota; kingdom Metazoa; phylum Arthropoda; class Insecta; order Lepidoptera; family Erebidae; genus Callimorpha; species Callimorpha dominula. Next base: position 16,696,944 of record OX456997.1, read on the forward strand.
TTGAAAAATCAACAAATATCTAAAAATTGTTTACATCGATGAAATTTTCGTTTGCTCCGAAACATCGCTGTCTCATTGGAGCAGTGCGTTTAGTTGGCCTACCCATATTATATTTAAACAAACTATATCTATTTTCCACTGAAAAGGACATTGAAGTCAGTGATACTTTTTTTAAAAGCTAATATTTTGGATACATCGAATTGATCAAAATAATGTATCGGTCGGTAACTCGGTCAGAGTTGAATGTTTGAACGTCCAAGACTGATTTTTAAATATCACATATTTGATTGTTTCTAGGTATCACTTATTCAGCAGACTGCCTCGCATTTTGTGTGATGGCGCATTTGCTATGGCCGACGCGCTCGGAGCAGTACTTACTACTAGCGCCCTCTGATTACACAGGTAACAAAGATTTTGGAATTTGAAAAAACAACATTTTAAAAGTTAATGTTAAAATTTAAACAAATAAAGAAGCATATCATAATTATTCCAGTTCTACCATGACTCCACCTTGCGGATCAAAATATTATACTTAACTGCGATTTGATAAAGGTTTCTATGTTTCGGTCGTAAAGTGAATAATTTTTGGTTTGCATCATTTTATGGTGATTTATTTTGTTATAATATGTAAACAAAACAGTATTGCCCATTCAGACAGTACACTATTTTACTTGAGAAATAAAACATATGTGTTACTTAAAGACTTAATCTAAAGCAGAAAAAAGAAAATACTTAATCTAGATTAGTAGAATCCTATTTGATTATATTATAAGAATCTATCGTTTTATTTTTATTCGGAAAATTCGGCTAACGGTTCACCCGGATCGCTTATGGCGTCGTGTGTGCTCTGTAGAAGCAAGCCGTTAGCAAATTTATCTTGCTATTTTATTATGTAGGTACTTTAATTTCGACATCGATGGAAATGAGTTTAATACGCTCTAGGACACAGGCATGAGTGTGTATGTATTTATTGTATACTTTAATAACATAATATGAAACTTATTATTTATTTAATTAACTAGTTATTTACTCTGCTGGAGTAGTGTGGTTATGACGTCGCGTTCGTGTATACATTCTCTTGAGGCAATAGGTCTGATTTCGTAGAAACCGTGTGATTTTAGTCTATTCGACTTGGAACATCGATTGTTGCTTCTTCGTGCCCTACGCAACTAAGGTACCGGAAAAATATAGGTATACAATCTGGTCATAACTGCTAAACTAATTCGTTTAGGAGTTTATCCGAACAAAGAACGTGACCCTAAACTTTTTATAAAATACTAGCTGCACCCGGCATGCGTTGCAATGCCTTTTTTTCTTTTTTTAACGATAAAAAAATAGGGGGTGGGGGCAGGAGGGTGAAAAATACTTTACGACCTATTCTCATACCTACCAAATATACAAAACAAAAGTGTGTGTGTGCAATTCACATACGGCAGAAGTGAAACTTCAGAAAAGTAGCCTACGAGAGAATGAGAAATAAAAATTAAAATCAACACAAATAATTTACTAATGTTAATAAATTTAATTTTAGCTAATTTATATAAAAGTTATTGGTCAAATTGACACAGATGTGTTAAATAATAATAATAACTGGACACATCTCACACACGGCCGTCTGATCCCAAACTAGACAGAACCTGTACTATGGTAACCAGACTACTGATAAACATACTTATATATTTCGAAATACATACATATTATAGATAAATTACACCCAGACACAGAACAAATAATCGTGCTCATCACACAAATATTTGTCCTGGGTGGGAATCGAACCCACGACCTCTGGCTCAGCAGTCAGGATCACTAACCACTAGACCAACAGGCCAGTCTAATAAATAATTAACATCAATTAATTAACCAACGAATTTTAATACGCAAATGCACGAAAATGACACCACGTTGACATTGACGCATTTTCTGAAGGCTTCGTAGTACGCAGACGAAAGACAAAGATCATAGGAAATACTGCATACTTGTACTCTATCTCATTCTCTCGCAGGCTAAATCTTATTTATGATTTTTTCTCTCTTTTTAGTGTAAGTTTTTCGTTTCATCGAATTTCAAATCACGACGATTCTAAAGAAGTTTCACTTCCCAATTTTCATTAAAATCTGTGTAGCCGTTTCGGAGAAGTTCGACCACAAACACGAGATTTTTATATATTAGATAAAAAAATTGTGTACCAAAAGTATATGTTTCTCTCTCCAGCGGGCATTGAAGAGCTAGATGAATTCAACGAGTCACCTCACGTGGTACACAGCGACACGGTTGCACTCACTACCGCAGAATCCATCAATGCAGACGAGGAGGAGGTCATCTTCACCCGGGCATCGCATAAGAATGGCACAATATTCTCATAGCAATGCGAGGACGTAACTTAGAGGAATTAGAACATTTTATGAGGATTCCCCGAGTTCTGTCTTCGATACTATGAATTTAATACGATCAAAATTTAGTATTGTTATTTATAATATTCATTGCAAAACTATGAGAGTTAACTAATGACTTTTAATCCTAATGTTATTAATGAAAATGAATGTATGTTTGTGGAAAAGAGATAAAATTTATGGAAATAAAAACGGATTTATGAAAATAAACCTAATGAAAAAAATATATCGAATATAATTTTTAAAGTGATCGAATCATGTCGAGTATTTAGTATTATAAATCTTAGCATAGTAAATATTCAAGAATTATAATGACCGAAAAGGCTCGATAGATTCAATGTCGAGTGATCATTTTCTGTGTCAATTTACAAGAAATTTTATTTTCTGTTGATGAGACACTTAAAGTGAAATAAAAGAGAAAGTTAAAATGTGCCAACGATTGAACGAACTAATTCTATGATCTAAAGTGACATTATTGTGGAGATACTTACAATTAAATGTATTCGTAATCATTGTGTCTTTGTGGAAAATGTCTGAATTTACCAAATATATTTAAGAAAAAACGAGCGTTGTTAACAAGTGATGTTAAATTTGTACGAAAACTAACTATCATTTGCAAATTTTTTTTTTTTTTATTCGTTCTGAAATAGATCTTGTATGTTGTGTTTGGTACTATTTGAATTTACTTTGTATCAAACGGAATTATATGGCAATGCCTGTGCACTTTAGAGAATACGCCAATTAGTTGGGCTAAAGTTACTACAATTGTTATAGCTAGAATATACACCAGCCAGTATCTAATTACTTATTTATATTATACCTATATATCTATATTGATAGAACAGACAGCCAATGATTATCAGTTTTAGAAGTATTTGACTTTTTTGAAGCGTTAGATGATTTTTACTAGCGTACTTAATTTTTTTTTAAATGTGATCTCGTATTTATATTCATAAAGCATGTACTGATGGATTGGGTCGTTAAAGCAATTAGTTTGGTGGTAGTTTTATGAAGGAACTAAATAAAAAGAAAGAATGTTTTGCAAATAATAGCATACTAGCAGCGCCCCGCGGTTTCACCCGCGTAAGTCCCGATCCCGTGGGAATATCGGGATTAAAAGTAGCCCATGTGTTAATCCAGTTCTCCAGCGATCTACATACCAAGTTTCATAGCAATCGGTTCAGTAGTTTTGGCGTGAAAGAGTAACAAACATCCATCCATCCATCCAAACTTTCACATTTATAATATTAGTGGGATGTGGACCTGCTATCCACCTCGTGGCTTCATCATCAGACCATTGTGCTCAATATATTGGACTCGTAACAATTCAAATGAGCCCAAACTCAAGTAGTTTACTAGCAGCCACTGAAGATTTTCGAATCAGTTCGATGCCAAATTACAGAATTGTTAGCTGAACTACATACATATACATACAAAGTTTGATTTGGGTGCCACAATAAATGTTTACATTGCGACGAGTCCTATAACGTATACTGGTACCTACAAGTGCAAATTGTAACTTTACAGGAGAGCGATTCAAAGATTTTAAATTTAAAACTCGGTAACTTAATACTAATAAAACAGAAATTTTTGATTTGTATCTTTGAAACTAATTGATATTTTAAAATAAATTTAACAGGGTATAAAATATAGGTACCTAAAGCTAATTTTCGTCATTTTGCTGGTTATACCAGTATACGTAGGACCCGTCGATTGTTATACTCGTAGTTATGAATAAAGCTACTGAAACGTGTTAAAGTATTTGTATTATCGCTGTATTTACATAAAAAATATATTACCACTATCTAATCTATCTATTTTAAATGTGTTCTTACATTTTATGATAAAATTTGTCTTACAAAACTGGCAATCATTAAACATTAAAAATATTTTTTTTGGGGTGTATGTCTTGAACTATCGCGGCGAGACGAGCTACGTACATACTACGTTTTGTTTGACGACTCTAACAAGTGTCTATTCCTGACAACTAACTCACCAGTGTAATCATTAAGTCGGAACAAGTTTGCCATCATAACTTTGAAATCTTATGAAAAAATATTGATACATTTTTATAAAAAGTTTTTAATGTAAAAGATTCGTGTACAGAGGCGTGTAATACATGTAAAGTACAACTAGATCTCTTATAATAATAATAATATATTTTTATCAACATATAAAATTATTTGCTTTGATAGTAATTTAACCAGTTAATTTGGAAGACTAGATTAGTTATTATCTTTATACTAGTATGTGAAGCTTTAGGCATTATATTCGAAGAATTTTAGACAAAATGTTATGTAATTTATTTAGCAATTATTAGACTCTAAATTAATTATAGCAACGCATGAGCTCTCAAACATTATTAAATTAGATTGCTTTAGATATTTTATTTCCAAGCTATTTTTGAACATATTGAGTTTAGTCATGTTTATAGTTTTACAAGAGCAAAGTGTGCACATGTCATAGAATGTCGTTGTTTCAAAGAACATGTCGTGTAAATATGTAGTAAAACTTAGGATAGGAAAGCTAGAACATTGTTCTATTTTCATTGTCAGTGTTTATTATGTGTTTGTATATTTTGTATCGCACATTGAATTGAGTTATAAGATTTTTCCTAGGCTAGTCTACAGATTTTGTATTTTTAGTTAACAATATTACTTCGTGGTTAAGAATTTTATTTATATATTTATAGTACAATTATTTAGAAAAAGGCATTAGTGCGCCTTGAAACTAACACTTCATACACGTATTAGAATTGCCGTGATTTTTTAAAATATATAGTTTTTTTTTGTAATGTTATTATAATAGCTGTGCGTATTTTTTAATTTTAAATTGTATTTTTCCAGATACATTAAATAAACGATAAACGTTTGTTTATACCACTTCGACGGATGAATATAAAAATATTTTTTTTCTCCATCCGTTCTGGAAGTTTTGATCAGCCCCATGGTTGACTAGAGACGAAAGTCCCTAACTATGAACTGTTTTCACTAAGACTATCAAAGCTTTGTAAATTTATTTCAAACCATGTCGGAATTATCAGCAGTCTTTAACATATCTGATATTCGATACTGAATTCTTAGTCTAATTTCAGATTAAGATTAAGTTAGAATTTGACATTCTCCGTCACCCGATTTCTCACCAGAACTTTTTCCAACTAACTATTAATTAAATCCGACGAGTCTGTTAAAACATTTAAACGGGGATTCAAATTGGGCAAATTTTCAAACGCTATGTGGCTTTGTAAAATGCCGTTAAAAATTACCAATTTTAATCCCCAAGGTTTCTGTAACACAGGCATCAAGAAACTTCCCTTTACATGGTAAAGTGCATCGACAATTATGAGCCCATACTTCGATTAACCGAATAAATACTTTCCCTTTGAAAAAATATTAATGTTGTCTGTATAAAAGGGTAATATCGAAAGGAATGAGTAATATGACTATTCGTAATTGTGTCAAAGCGTAATTTTCTTCTGTTATTCTTCTTGATGTGTAAACGAATCAGTTGTAGTAACATATTTTATATTTCTTTCTTTTAACTCCTAGATATCGTTTGTGGCTAAATATAGGAAAGCAAAAACCTAACTATAGTGTTAGCTACTTGTTACATATTAATATAAAATATAGATATATTTTTATGATTAAGTTCGGACCTTATAGTATTGTTTTAAATATTTTTTCACACTGCTTATCACGTATTTAGTGTGATCTCCACTTTTATACGTCTAGGTACGGTACGTGTTGTATAGTCATTACTAGAGATCGGATAATCGGATGCATATTTACCTAAAGTTATTTTTTGGATAAAAAATTATGGAAGTATATTTTTATTTACGAATGCAGTTGTATTGTCGCGTCGCTACTTGCGCAATAGCAAGTATAATTTCCTGGGGTTTAATAGGCCCGATTTGACACTTGTTACAACGTAATAAGGTTGTTTTTGCTTCGTCAAAAATCACTGACAATAAAAGTAGGGAAAAGCAACCATTATACGTTGTAACAGAGCAAGTGTCATTTGTGTCAAACTGGGGTTTATTACATCTCACGGAGTTTAGGTACACTTAAATTTGAATTGCCTGGAATCGCGGGATTCTTTCGATAAAAAAGTGCTTTCCATAATAGCCAACATCTCAACTTTAGGTAAATATGCATCCGAATATCCGATCTCTAGTCATTACAAAGCCTGTGTGGATGTAAAAATTAAATGTAAATAAATTTTCTTTTTATGTAAAAATTTAATTATTTTATTATTCCTAATACTCAAATCCATCCTTAAAATATTTTACAGATAGTTTTTTTTTTTTAAATTTGTGTTTTGAATGACATACATATTATTATATTAATGTTGACTAACCGTTCCCGCAGCTTCATCATCTGTCAGAGATTAGCGCTTTTAAAGAAACAAACAAACGAACTCTTCAGCTTTTTTGGAGTTTACTCCTTAAGAATCGATTTGCATATAAGGCGCCCGGTATGAAAAAAATATGAAGAGTAAAATTTAGTGATCGGAGGGCCGCGTAATGCTTTAACGCTTTGTTGTGCTTTTTGGAGTTTACTCCTTAAGAATCGGGAAGAAGAGGGAGGGAGGGAGAGAGAGAGAGAGAGAGAGAGAGAGATCAGTAAATTGTAAACTCCAGTCGTGCGTCGGAGCTGACACACACATTTTTTTTTCTTTTTTATGGTATAAGGGGCAAACGAGCAGACTGGTCACCTGATGGTAAATGACTACCGCCGCCCATGAACACCTTCAAAAGTCACAACTGCGTTGCTGGCTTTTAAGGTGGGACTATAGGAAGAGGTTAATAGGGGGCGAGGATGAAGAGAGTAGGGTTAAGACCTGCGGTAACCGCACTCACTAGGCGAAAAGCAATTAAAATCATTGCTTCACTGCCGGTTTTCTGTTAAGCCGTGGTAACACTCCGGTCGAGCCGGCCCATACGTGCCGAAGCATGGCTCTCCCACAAAATTGATTAAGTATATTAGTGTAGATATAGAAATAAAGCATGTCCAAGGATAGGTACCACTAGCTGCGTTGGTTGCTTAAAGACTGTTCCTCGCAGCACTTTTTTACGTTTATGGTGCCATGTTGAAGTTTTGACATTGTTATTTGCTGATCAGTACCCGCGATGCAGATGTAGGTGCCCAAGTACTTTCGACAAAGAAGGAGTAAACTCAAAATCGTATATCGTTTAGACCCTGACAACAGTTAATAAGAGAGAAACAATAAACCAGGACCTCGCCATATAAAATTAAATATTAAAAGTAATTAAAAAGTATAAAGTAACTTCGGGGGGAGAAAGTAACTTTTTGAGACCTTGAGGTTTTATAACTTTATTAATCATCATAAACCAAATATTTAGATACCTAAAACATCACTTAAGCAAATAGATGATCACAGCATCGCAACACAGTAAGAAATACGCGTCATTAGCAGTTTTATGGTCTTGCCAAGTAAAAATCTTTTCCACTGCGCTACATATTTTCAGCACATTGTCTTCAAGTAGGTACATCAATTCAATACATCGAGTTATCTATCATCATACATAATCGCCACGGTCGAGTACTTGATAGCGGAGCGAGCGAGCTGCTGCCTGCTAGCCCAGGGGGGTCATGACTCCAATGACCACCTCCCCTGGGTCCGCCCTTACCTTGTTAACGTAACATAAATTTGTGATTAGCCTCTATCCCTATTGTTATATTTGAATGAACATTAAGGATGACTTCATTAAAATCAGTTTTGCAGCGTGATACAAACTGTAATTAATAACTAGTTAAGTACTTGAGCCCAAGTGGCTGCTTACCATTTAATGCATCAATTGATCTTATTTGCTGATTGAATACTATGGTATAGATTGAACACGGATTAATAAAAAAATGTCATACCTATCAAATTGAAGTGGTTAATAGTAAGGATAGGATTGCCACCATTTTAAAAATGGCATTTTTCAGTAAAGGATAAAAAAATTGTAGGTATTTTATACAAAGACTAGCTGACCCGCGCAACTTCGTCTGCGTTTGTAAATTTTCCGTGTTTGCAACATTTTTCATTGATGCTCTGCTCCTATTGGTCATAGCCTGATGATGTTGTTATATAGCCTAATAGCCTTCCTCGATAAATGGGCTACCATACACTAAAATATTTTTTCAATTCCAACCAGGAGTTCCTGAGATTAGCGATTCCACCAAACAAACAAACTCTTCAGCTTTATAACATTTTATTATTTACCATCAACCCGCCCCGGCTTCGCACGGGTAGCATAGACATCTTCAACAATCAACATATTTCAATCAATTTACACAAAATCTTTTAATGATACACCTAAACCTTCCTCATGAATCACTCTGTCTATTAGTAAAAAACGCATGAAAATCCGTTCAGTAGTTTTTCAGTTTATCGCGAACAGACAGACGCGGGGGGAACTTTTATTTTATAATATTTAGTGATTAGTTACAATATTGTATTGCACTGATACGACGATACCTGATTATGTTATCCTACTATAACGTGAGTTTGTATGGATGTATGGATGTTTGTTACTCTTTTACGCAAAAACTATTAAACCGATTACGTTGAAACTTGGTATGTAAAAAGCTGGAGACCTGGATTAAACATAGGCTACTTTTTATCCCGATATTACCACGGCACCGGGACTTACGCGGCTGAAACCGCGGGACGCAACTAGTTCTTTATAAGTTTATAGTACCTATGTTTAGATAATCGCTACTGACATTGTATCTGCGTGTTTATTAAGCGGTGTTCAGCAGTTGTTAGAGACAGACTTGGGAATCCCGAATCACAGGTTCAAATACAAACAAAATTGGGACACATATAATGTAAAGTGCATAATTATTGATTAATTTTAAGAATTTTTGTATGTCTTTATAGATATTTCGCGTTTTTCTTTTGTGTAATTATTAGTCTGTAAGTACACTGCATTTGTATAATCCATATTTTTATACATATGCATACTTTTATCGGGGAGAGTTGAGAGATAACAATGAATATCATATAAATAAAACATGCAATCACGCATTCATTAGGTACTCGAATGTTTGACATTTTACTTGTCTCTAAACAAAATCCTTATAGTACCTAGGTATATTTGAGAACGGTGTAGTCCCTTATTAAGTTTATTTTATATGTTGCCTGCATTAATCAGGCGTGGCATGAGCATGACATAAGTGCTCAGAGCTGCCAGCTCTGAGTATGTCATGCTCGCCTAGAAGCCTTGCCTTTGGTGGCGTACGTGTCGGGTCGTATGCCTCCCTTTCATATGGTTGAGCTGGACGATGATTGGCGCGTGCGTTATGCTCGTGAACGAGTGCCATTGGTCGGGGTGGTCATCACCGGACTGCAATTACTTAAATATAGTAGTAATTTTGAAATCCTCACATTTAATTGCTTAAAAGCAATGTTACAAGAAACTTATAAAAAACATGTTGGAAAAGAGTCCTTGGAGTTTCTTGCCTGTTCTTCGGATCTACGTTTTGAACAGGACTGACTCCTACTCCTGACAGTTCAAAAATACTTACCTATAATTGATTTAATTGAAATAAATCATTTTGGTTTGATTCGTCATCTAACCCGAGTCAACGATGAAGCCGTATGTCGGAATCATGGATGTTGATATCCGCATTCGCGGAGCTTCCGCATCGATTATGACATCCACATCCGCAATAATCAATGCGAATGTTAATGCAGACCTGGATGCGCATCCGCGGACGTCAAAAATTCGATATCTACAATATCCCTAAGTCGGAATCGAACCGACTAAAGTCGTGACCTTCCATCCGGTGTACCGTGACAAGGTCGGTATGTCTTTATTATCTCGAGTGTAATCTAGACAGGATATCCCCGAAAACGTCGACAGACCTTGACCATATGTTAGTTGAAATAGCAAGCGACCTAATCGTAAATCAACTCATGCACTCTCGCTTCTAATTACAGACAGAAAATTGTGTTCTTGATAGCTATGTCATCAAGAAATCTTCAAAAAAAAGAAAAGACCCACACCTGTTCTGTTCACGATGAGCAGAGATACTCAGTGATGCGATCCGTTACATAAGTTAATAATATGAAAGAACTGTGGTAGGTACCGATAGAAGAAATAAACACCCACTGCCAACAACAATAATTTATTTTTCCACAGACTAAGGAACATACATTTTAAAAGAATTTTAAGCTAGCAAAATGTAAAGAGAAATCAACAATATAACAGTAAATAAATACATTGAAATGTTATTCCTACATGTATAGTTTTAAGAGAGACCAAGTACATAGACATCGTTACGTCATTTACTATAATACTTATATTAATACTTAGATCAACTCTAAGGCAAAATAACAAACGTAATTTTTTTTAAATACTTGTACATATATACTGAATGCATTGTGACAACTATGACAACTTTTGTACACTTTCTGAAAATATTTAACAATGGTTTGTGCCCGCGATTTCGTACGCGTGGAATTTGAAAGTAGATATCAATTTCTTTGCATACATATAAGAAGATTGGATCTACACACATAAAACATCGCCGCTGTATCTCTCTGTGTGTAATTTCTGTACACAAATTAAACAGTTCATTAAGTCAAACATTTGAATTAATAATTCGGCTTCTAGGCGGCGCGTATCAAGATGAAACATGCACCAGGTCATTAAGTCAACAATCATTATTAATAACTCGGCTTCTAAGCGGGGGTATTGAGATGAACCATGCATCAGATTTTAATTTAGACCTGCAGCAATGCAAACTAAAAATCGAATCTAAACTCGTGCCGTATTTTTTGCGTGCGTACAAACATATACAGACAGGCAGACAAAAAAAATTCTACACGAAAAATGTTTTGGCTTCTTTTGCTCTTATAAAGACCCCTTCTATTACTTTTTCTTAATTATCTCTAATGTAAAGACTTGCCGGTTTCAATTATATAATATGTATGTATAGATTTACCACTGCTAAATATTGTAAGTCATCGGAGGAAAAACCATTTAAGTTTTAGCTTTTTCATAACAACCTCGCTCTTTAAAATTATATTATGCTTGCTTGGAACCTGTTACGGAACTTGTAATGTCTATGATAAAGTTTATTGAATATAAGATAAACGATTCTACCGTGGTACTGCAGATCATTCTAAGACGTTTGAATATAAACAGCTAACCGACGAAAGAGGCCTTTTTTGAATTTACCTCTTCTAAATATCAGTAACCAGATCTGTGTTATTATTTTAGACATAAAGAGACGGTAATAGTGCTTATATAAATACAATGGAGAAGGAAACAAACTAAACGATAAAATGATTTGATCATTGATGCGTAATAACTAAAACGGTTAACATACACACGTATATTCATATGATTCTCGTATCTGTTTTACATTAACGATGTATAAAGATTCTATGACCCTGGTGCTGTTCTTGAAAATGTTTATATAATACACGAGTTACGATTATACAATAATGTCTGTATCGGCTATTAACAGACTATTGGTAGTCTCCACTTTTAATATAACACGATATTCAACCTAACATAGTATAGAATTATAGTATAGATATAGTGTGTTAACCTATGGCACATCTGGACAGTTACAGAGGAGAGTTTTAACTAAAGATTTTATCACTATTATTACCAAACAATGGTGCAGTTGTCTTATTTATCTCCTTATTAAGGTACAATGTTTGTAGCTGTAGGGTTAAAACTTCTCTATATTAAGCACACCTATTCCCAGGGCTTCAGTTTTATACCGATCGGCTAAATTTAGATTGGTAAAGAAATGTCGACCTCGTATGAAGCCGCACAAGAGACAATGCGCTACTAACGTACCTAACGTTGCAATTATTACATCCAATACTAACATATCACTAATATCATGATTTTATGTGGTAAAGTTCCTATCGTAAGTTATTAGCTTACGATGCGGAATGCGAGACGAATTGATTAATGACAATAGCTAAGAAAACAATGGGTACTTACATCAAATCAGATTAGCTAGCTATGTCATTTGTTAAAAAACATTTAGGTAAGGAAAGTAGTTATTATGTTAGTTAGAATATGATATCATAGAGAATTCAAATATTAATCTTTTAACTTATACTTATGTTTAATTAGATGCTTTGTAATAAGACGTATATAGGCGTACCGAGGGGAGAGCAGCGCCCCCCCAGCTTTAGCAAGCTTAAGCCGTCCATAGACGATCATGCGGCATGACATGCTGAATCATCATGCTGCATGAAGGACCTATTGAGAGTCTATCATGCAGCTTGATGATTCGCTTGGTAAGTATAATCATTTTATTCAGTCGATATAGATAGTACAGTGAAGAGGTCTTCTGCGCTGGTATGGAAATGTTTGTCAAAGGCAGATTTATAAATAAATAAATTTATGAAAATAAAAGGAATTGTCTACAAACTGCCAGCACCTAGTTTGCAATGTCATGCACGTAGTTTGCATGTCATTCGCATCAATAGTTTTGCATGACCGTTTAATTGTATTAATTGATGCGAATGACATGTCATGGGACAGCACGTAATGCATGTCATTCCGCATGATCGTATATGGACCGCTTTACGTAGGTACTAAATCTTCAAATTTGATTACTTTGCTGTGGGATGATAAAAACTAATTTTGCCCCCCTGGGCTAAAAGCTGGATACGCCCATGTAAATATATTTACTAAATAGGTTTTATCTTTAAATTACACAAGTAATCAGATAGTTTCATCTTGCATCATAACTGCAGATTTCATACAATTAAATTTATATACCAACAAGATTTTAAAATTATATTTGAATTCGTTAACTAAATATAATTTTAACAGTAGACATGTAATATTAGGTATATCTTATCCATACATTATATTGTTAATTAATTTCATAAACCTCAATAACAATAGAAATATCTCTGAAATAGGAATGTACATATACAAGATTATATATTTTGTTGTAATAAAAATTTAATTAATATAATTTACTTAATTTGTTCACAAAGAACTGAAACGGTGAACTAGAAAAATAAATTTTATTATCCGTTTTTAACATCAATAGTAAGTAAGTATATAATTTAAATTATTAAATTGAACGATGATATTTCCATCTCAAATTTACATACTTATTTGTAACTGTTAAGCACTCTTTGTAACCCTTACACAATCAGAAGTTCACTTGAGATTTTATGCAAATTACGGTTACTTGGTTACTTTACAACTGGCACATTTGCTTGGCCAGAGAGAGATACAAAAGATTAGATAAATCTTAAGTGATACAACATGTAATTGATTTTGTCTTATTCCAATAGAGGTAAGCGTTTTTTTATAATACAATAATAGTAATGGATAGCATTAAAGGTACTAGTATCATAATAATATCTTCTAAGAAGTCTACAATGGCCATCTCCAGGGTTTGGTTTAGCTACAATATTAATTTTAGAAGAGTTACAGCCTTACTACTGCAATATGAGAAAAAAGAATTTAGGAATACGAGATTCTGTAGCTGAACAGATATGTACAAACAACCTCATATTGCACACTATACTTTAGTTGGTACTTTTAAAATAATGATTAAATAAATTGGTACCATATAATATACTTTTTAATCTTTTTTTTAACATTATACCAAACAAATAAACTATTAATAATTGTACAATAATATCATGCAGACAACATGTTGCAGCCTCCAATTATTTCGTTAACACCGTTTTATGTTAACAGACTAATAATATTGTACTTAGGAATTTGTGACTAATTTTAAAACTATGTAGGTAGGTATCAATTAGAAGAGATTATATTGTTCGGGTATAGCGACGTCTCGTCTCTATTTTTAATTTATGTACAGAGTACAGACATTTCTTATGAAATATGTTAACAGATATATATGATAGCAGCGTAAATGCAATTTTAAATTAGTAAATGTTGCGAATTAGTATATATAAATACATATTTTTTTTGTTTATCACAACATCAACAAAAACAAATCTATAAAACTACATACTGAGAACTTATATGATAATCTAAATAAATAAAATAACAAAAAAACAAGCACATCTCGCTAGACTAGCATATACCTATGTGGAATTATATTTAGAGATTTCCATCCTCATATATTCTGTTGTCATAGTGCAACTAAAGTTATTAAAACCATTATTAGTCATATTACAAGTAAGTAACAAGTTTATACAGTTAAGATAATGAACCAGTCACCCTTACAACATTTTTTCATTATCAATACACAAAGGCTTTATGCAGATAATAGATATATTAGTTATTTTTTTGTCTATTAAATATCTAACATACGCAAAAGGAAATAAAGTATAGTAATAGAATTCGATAAGTATGTGCATATAAATTTAGTTTGCCCAAAAAATAATATAGCCATATTGGCCCCAATTCTGTTACTTCACTCGCTAAATTAAAATTCACTAAATTTTCTTTATATAAGAAGTAAACCTTGTACACTTAGAAATAAGGTCTTATTTCAAAATTGAAACAAGTAGGTAACATATGTCGCTATCGAAATAACCAATTTATTTGTCGACTAAAGTCTGAAACGTTTAAATAAACTTTAATACCACGTAGCGAGAGCCGCTATCCGTTGAATGCCATCTCTTTTGCTCTGTGTTTTTAGTAAGCGTCTTCGTAGGTGTAGATTAAAAACACGTCATCCTTGTTTGTTTTGAACAAGTTTTTATACGGCAATTATACAGCGTTTGAATAAATGAAAACTCTCGCTGCGTGGAAACAAAGTTGAGTATACGTTGACAGGTTTTAATAAAATTTAGCGGCGCTGAGAAATAGATGCTAGTAACAAATAGACCTTATTACGAAGAATACTAGGTTGATTTCATATGAAGAAATTAAGTCAGGTTTTAGTTTAGTCGAGTGTAAAATAGAATCGGCACCATTTACTTGGATTGAAAGTTTATACCTAGTGTAAACAACATGTTACATTTATAAATGAATGATTGAATGAATATCTATCCGTATTGAAATTTGTTTGTGATACCAGTTTATTTGAATTTCTGGCCCCTGAGCTAGTAGAAGTCATGGAGCCAGCCATCCATTTATGATGATCAATTAGATTGTATTTTAAGTATTACCCTACCACCAACACCATATCCGAGGAAGATTAGCGTATAAAGGAATACTAAACGGTAGCCACTAGATATATAGAAGCTGAACCTCATTAACGACGATTGCGTGTTGATGACGGACCACTTACAGGAGCTAGCAGTCGCCGGGGTACCAAAAGACGAGCGTTTCCTCTGGCAGGTCTCGAAGCTCCAGGCTGCTTTAAATCAGCTAAATGCGAAGCGTAGCCATCATTTAACGTAGTCGCCATGTTGCTGTACTTCTTACTTATACGGCCAATGGCATATATTTGCCTTGGAGCCAATCCACAGCTATGATATACAGTTATATCTTTCCCTGATCCGTATGCTGCCTGCAAAATGATCCCGTGGTCATTTATAAGACTGTTTAAATGCGCTGACTTATGCCCTAATGGATCTGTTGAGAACCCCTCAGAAAAAAATACCAAACCATGCGGGAAGTTATGTTCAGCAAGCCAGGATATGACTTTTCTCTGTTGCATATCAGGCCTTCCTGTTATATACAAAATAAGGTATCCAAGATCTTGCCAGAATCGTACGACATCAACGGCCCCAGCTCTTACTTTGGGGTCTCTACCAGTAACTGAGACGCTAGCAGTGAACGATCCGTCAATACTAAAAACGATGCACTCAGTTTGTGGTGGCACCACAGCAAGATGAAAATTACAGCTGGTATGGTCACCACGAACAACAACTCTTACTGGGTAAATACCGCAACTTACACTTTGCCTTTCTGATAAAGTATACGAAATTCTTCCAGTTTTGTCAGTTACTACTGTAGACAATATCGTCCATTCTCCTGCTGGAGGATCCTTCATCATATAAATATCGACTTTCTCACCAGTTAAAGTGATCATATCCAGTGGTCCGTACATGAAACGAGCCACAAATGTTTGTGGACATCCCTCTTTGACAACAACGTCATTAGCTCTATGATTTGCAGCTACGTTTTTGAGTTTTACGGAAGTCCTTTTTCTCATCCACTTTTCTCTTTCTTGTCCAGGTTTAAACATAGGACATTCTTTATCATCAGAGTGTCCGTATAAAGCTAGGTCAAAATGTCCTATTTGCCTTAATATAAAAGCTATTACATCAGAACTTTCCCAATAGCTAGCATGGAATAAATGAGGCAAAGCATTTGTAGGAAAATTTGTCAGTCCTTCAGGACAATACAAAGCATAGTCAAGTCGTTTAGATCCCCACCATTTTTGTTGCAAAGCATTCATTGTTATTAAGGGAATGTTATCAACTAAACCACTAACCGTACTTTGGACTGATGCTTCAGAAAGTCTTCTCAAAAGTGGTGTTGCCGGCATTTGTAAGTGGTCACCAAAGAGTTGTGGATGATTCTGTATCAGTTCCAGTAGGTGATAAGGTTGACCGTTGCCTAGTGGATACTTTGTATATCTAGCAACATTTATCGGTGGTAAATTAGTAAATCTAGCAGATAACAGTGGTTCTAGTCTTGATCCTACAGGGTCTGTAGGATGAAATAAATTAAACACTTGTTGCACAGGTGGTTTTATAATATCGCGGATCTTATCATCCGAAATCTTTCTCGACGCTAAAATAAGTGATAAGGGACTGCCGAAGGTGAACAAATCGCTAACTTCGAATTCCAATTTCACATGGTTTTCACTTGTTGATGATGATCGCCTTCTTGGTGTTGGAGCTTGTAAATGTGACTTGTTTAAATAATGAGATTCAAGGGGATCATTAGGAATAGTTATTTCTGTATCCAATATGCTATTTTCACTATCATGTCTGGATTGGTATTGCAATGTTCGAATAATAGCGTCATACGCTAATACTGACCCCATGCTGTCACCCACCACACAAACTTGCCCATTAAACCCTTTTCCATCATCTGATTTCACAAATTCATTGTAAACAGCATTTGCAGAGTTTATTGTTTTTGTCACAGATTCTGGATAGTCAGGTGATGTAGTAGCGATCAAGGGTATAGCTCCAATAGGTATGAGATCATTGGTTAGAGAAGGTGTTTCGATAGTTGATGGTGAACAGTCAAAGCTGTATGGGCTCAAAGTCGACAACACTCCCAGGGCTTCTGTGCATACAGATGGACATGAAACTAATTTTATTGTTATGTGTCCTATGAGAGTTGGATAATGCTGGCGCATCACTGACTCAAAAGCCCCTTTAAAAGTCGTGACATCTGATTTCTTTGCTGTCATGTCAACATTTGCATCAAGTACACTGCCTGCATGAAACACTAATATCAAAACAGTAGTTGGACAAGAACTATGAACAGGAGTTTCAGGGCAACCATCAATGCTGTGGTGACTTTGTAAATTTGGTACTCTTCGGGAGCCTCTCTCTGAAGTAACTCTTTTTAAGAAACTAGGATTAAATATGCTGTCTTCTTGGCATTGATCACCTTGGGTAGGAGAAATATCGATGTCAGCTTCATCAAGAGAACACATAGAAGACCATTTATTAAATGTGGACTCACAATCATAAAATTCATCTTCTGAGCCGGTTTCTGTCTCAGACTCTCTAACAAGAGTTTCCATCCTCCAATTGGCTGCTTGGGCTTGCAAGCTCTTGATAGAACCTGATGATGAAGATCTAAGATTTGTCTTAGAAGTGGCTTTATGTTCTGAAGGTGGTGTTCCTTCAGGGGTCAAATGTTTTTGTACCCTTTTTTCTGCAATATTCTTTTTTGTGACTAAAGGTGTTGGTATCTCTTCATTCTTTTCTAAACTACTCATTGTAGCTGCAAGAGATTTAGAATTCTCTTCTGATACATCAAGTTCATCACTTATATCACCTGCCATCTTTTTTTGCAAAGCTAACTGAGTCTGCCTTTCTATTTCTCTAATATCTTCCATTGTAAGACCATACCATTCATCTTGCCATGCCCATGCCTGCCGGTGAGCCCTTAACATAGTTTTCCGTAAGGCAACATCATGGATGAATTTTTCTAATTTAGTTTGCATGCCCCAATATCTGAATTCTACTCTACAGAGTTTATAGGCGCACATTAAAGATTTCCCATTTGGTAGTGGTTGTGTTTTGCCTTGTACTTCCTGCCAATACTCTTCGAGCCAATTATCAGAGAGAGGACCTCTGTTGCATTTTTGTGATACAAATAATGTTGGATCTTCCTCTTTTATATAATCAGCACCATAAAGCTGATCTTTGCAAACATCAATAACATCAACTATTCTACTTTTTAAATCACTTCCGGTTAGGTTGAAGACATTTTCTTGGTGGCCATTGTCAGCATAATAATAAGTTTCTATTTCTAATGAAAACTTTTCAACAAATGGACAAGTGTACCGAGTTTTTGTATAAGGGTAAGCATTCCAAGCTTCTTCAGATACTGTTAAGGCAGATTTTGGAAGTAAGCTTTTGAACCATCCAGGTAAATGACTCCCAACATGATATATTTTTTGAGTGTACTGACCTTTCCCACCAGGCCCATCTTCATATGGCTCATTTACAAGAATTTCTACTCCACTGCCCTCACCAGAACTTTCCTCTCTACTCTTTTTAGCTATCATATACAGTTGCGCAATCCTGTACTCCTCTACCGTAAGAGGTAAAGGAATTCTGTACTCTTTTATCAGCATATTGATGTGTTAGATTTTGTTTATATTATGAGTAAACATATCTGAAGCAAAGAGATTGATATATTAGTTAATATATTTTATTCAAGTATTTGGAATAGTGCCATTTTAAAGGAAGGTCATAATTATAATATTGCCTTTTTTCTGATGTATGAATATTATTAAGTATTTGCCTTTTAACATCATGGCTGATATTAGTATTCAGAAACAAATTGATCAACTTATATTTAATTATTCATGATTAAATGTGATAAAATAGTAGTATTTAGATATTTAGACCAATAAATTTGTGTAAAAATGTACCATATTTAATTTTCCATATTCAACAGCTTGAAATATGAAATATAAAGTTAAAGTTTTTTGTTATTTACTTTTATAATTTTATCTTAGGATGTCATGTCGTCTCCCGCAAGAAAAACATAAACAGTCGAAATAATCACGCATACTATTTTATTCAGTAATTAAATAAACAATACGTTTTAAATATGAAAAAGCGCAAAAGATCACCACTTTTGTTTACCATGGGCTAGTTTCAGACTATATACGATATACTAGTATAATCTAAATTAATTACCTCAAAATGTTAAGACTAAATATTCTCCCATAGTACTACACTAAACACAGCATCTTCATTTTTAATAATTCCTTTTAGCAACAAAACGCAACCCAAGTACGGGTGTACGGACTACGGATGAACTTTGACATTTTCGCGACCGTAATGTCAATATGGGGTAACGGACATTCCTTTCCATGTTTTAACCGAACACACAGCCATTGCCGTCTCACAATGGGAACAAAGCTATATTATCCAGAATACAGCTGCTGATAGGACTTTTTACTGGACTTCTCACATCCTACGCAACACTATATTACTAACAAAAAGCACAATATTGAGCCCAGTCTTCCACTCATAATGTAAATAAATATACTTCGTATATATTACATTACGAGCGTAGTTTCTGTACCTATATGCCCGATCGTAGATTGGAACGCTGTTGATTCTGCGTGGGTACGACGAGGCGTATTCATAGTCTTCCTAAATTTAGTTAAAATTAGCGGAGTCGACAGCTTCGCTTGCGACTTAAGATTTAATTTCCCCAGTTGAACACCTGAAGCATGTAAAATAATTTTCGTAGAAGTTAAAAGGCGGAAAAAAGATATGAGAGGGGATGTTCCTGAGAATCAGAAGCTCGAAGTGTACATGAAAACTTAAATTAAGATTAGGTTTATGAAGAACAGAATACAGGAAAGAAAGAATGGTAACGTGTCGACGACGCCTAGTTATTAATATTCATTCGTTCGATAGAGGACATACATTAAAAAAGACTTATTGACGTGAATTAAGGTTGTATTACATGTTTTAATAATATAACCGTTACCGTGTTAGAATTCCTTAAAGTGACTAAAGATTATACAAAAAAGAGAGAATCAAATTTAAATTCAAATTCAATATCTTTATTTCATAAAATTGATCGTCAATTATTCGAAATCGTCAATTTAAAAAATAATTATTATAATTTAAAATTATAGATCAACACAACCCACATAGAGTCACCGCAACAGTAGTTTGCTTTGTCAAATGTAAAATTATAAAACAAAATGAATAACATAATATCATATCTGCCCGTGTCGATCCTTGTCGAGCCTTCTGAGAAGAAATCGGTCAAACAAACTCACGGCCACCCTTTTAAAAAACCAGATAGTTTTAACAATATTCAATAATTTTTATTACTACATTATTTTGTTGTGTGCTATTATGTTAATATAAATAAATAAACAAAAAAAAATTATATGACAATATTCAAACTGAAAATAAAGGGAAAAATATAAAAAGAAGAAAATAAACACATAAGAGATGGAAAATAAGAAACATATTAGCTCACATTACATTACTATTAAGTATATGAAATAGCCAGTGAATCGAATACAATTCAACCCCAAGCGTTTTTATCCTGTATATAAACCACTACTGTGTTATTACACAGTAGTGTAGTAGCCCTTGAGGCATAGTTGTTTTACTGTAAACTTAAACTTCTTTAGACTTAAAATTTGAATATATTTTCTGGGATTTTATTATAATACCACACACATTGACCTCATAAGGACTTGGTAATTTTCTGGAGCCTAGAGGCAGGTACAACAAATTTATGTTTATTACGCGTGTTAAAAGAATGTATATCACTTTTTTTACAGAATTGGTCTCTATTTTTATGAAGGTCAATCAGGTTTTCATAAATGTATTGGCACACTACCGTCATTATATTCATTTCTTTAAATTTCTACCTCAGTGAATCACTTCAGTGATTAAAGATTAAACAAGGAAACACAATCCTAAAAATTACTGATAAATATAGAGTAATGGAACCAGACGTCTGGTCCTTGTAGAAGTTCATAATCATTAATTTTTTATTTAATTTAACAGCTATTTAAAAATAAATGAAATGCACAGGTCAAGATTCCAACGTGAAGAAATTATATAGTAACTAGCCGTTCTCCGAAATTTCACTTGCGTTTATGGTCACTGCTCCACTCCTAGGGGTCGCAGCGTGTTACACAACCTTTAACATTCCTCAATAAATACTCTATCCAATACAGAGAGAATTATTAAAATCTGGCTGATAGTTCCAGAGATTAGCGTATTTAAACAACCTAACAAAAAACTCTTCAACTTTATTCTATTAGTATATAGATTTGTCAAAAGAACGTACTTGCAACTTAAAAATATGAATAGTCACTAAAGGTAGGACTATGAATACAGTCCTCTTCACTAGATGGACATGAGAAAATCGATAGTAACCGTCACAGAATTAAAGCTCTTGGTAGGTAACGCTTTTACCTACACTTATGATTTGCACGAGCATAACCATAACCATTTCCTCGACATCGACAATCCTTAACGTACATACTTACCTAATTATGCAATATTAGTGTTCTGCAACGGGCTAAGACGTTTTGGGGACTTATATCACCCTTCTTACGATATTTATGATATCAAGGGATGATGATAAATAGACATCACCCGATGGTCGAAGTTTGACCATAATTCATGTATTTTTTACATATTCATTTCCAGATTAATTTTCATTCCCTATTAGACTTTGAGTTCCTTCAGGTCAGCATATACCTATTACACTAGCTGCGTCCCGCGCACCTCTTCTATATCTGTACTATAAGTATTCCAAATGACTGCATTTGCGATTCTCTTCACGAATTAATATATAGATTTTCCACTACATTAGTTTCATACGCCTGTATAGGTAGTTATATACACTCACTAGATACCTGCCTACGTAGATATGGTTAAAAAATTGTTGCAAAATTTCGAAATACGTAGGTACTTAATCCTCTATTGCGAATATTGCGATGACAATGGTCAGAGGAGCGTTAAGCTAAGACTTGATGAAAGCCCATTGTAACCTATTGGTAGGTGTCTAAATTGAGATTCTTTGTATTCTGTTCATGAGCTCTGGATAGTAGTAGTTTACTCATCTTAGAAACAATATTATGATTATTTTGGCGGTGACTTTCTGAAGAGTGAAGAAGCTTGGAACAATAAAGATTCAAGGGAAAATTAATCAAGTAAATTTAAACAACATGCATATTCCCTATTCTGTTGTAATAAGATTAGGTACTATCAGAAGCCTTACCATTGCGCAACTGTAATACATAGATAGGTATATGTGTGATTTACATCGTTTGAACTTTATAGAAACAGAATCTTGTTGCGAAGCCTTTGAATAAAATGTATAATTTACGTAGTTGTATACCTAAATCATTAGAGTTTCTAACTGTCTCTTTTTAACCCCCGACACAAAAAGAGGGGTGTTGTAAGTTTAACGTGTCTGTGTGTCTGCCTGTGGCATCGTAACTCCCAAGCGAATGGACCGATATAAGTGCGTTTTTTTTTGTTTTAAAGGTGACTAGATCAATATAATGTGTTCAGCCGTTCAACGATCATCAGCTCTTTTTTCTAATCGTTGAACGGATTTTCGAATCGGGGGATTCGGGGGTATTTTAAATTTATGATTATATTGATATATACCTATTCGTAAAACAAAGTTCGCAACTTAGCTGATACCCGTCACCATTTGCGGGACCAGCAATGCCACTTGGAGTTCTCTTCCTTATCTCGTCTCGCGTGGAGCTTTCTGGTAACCCTTCTCAACAGTAAAAAAAAAAAAAAGAAAAGAGATAGTGCTGTGTAACCAACCATCTTCTGTAGCGCAGATATAATTCAAGCAGAAATTTGCTAAGTCCTCCTTAAAACTTTCCTAAACTTCACTATCCTAGTTTTAGCTAGCTAAGATATTCAAGTTTAGAAAAGTTTTTAAACAACCTTCAAGGCCATTAAATGATCTTGAAGGTTATTTACCGTTTTAAAATTAGCAGTAGGCCAATGAAAAAAAATGCCACCTTGAAATGGTAAGCACACCTGTGAGTAGACTATCCTTATGAAGACTTTTCGAAGACTGTGACATGGTGATAACCACAGAAATCTAAATAAGGTAATGATATAGATTTTATTATTATCTTATTTAGATTTATGTGGTGATAATGGTTACCTTAACCTTAACAGAGGATAAACTCGCTAAGCTTTAGGCTTTAGCTTCAATATTTCTGTAGATTTGACTCACACAATTGGTACTTATACCTATCAAAAGCATAGGGACCCACGTGAAATGCAAGAGCCGTTGCATCTCCTCAAAGTGATGGCCTGGCATCTACTAATCTATCTAAAGGCGCAAGAATTCTTTTATTTAACGAAATACTCCTTAACGTAGAAATTGCTAAGGTTCATTCGGTTTAGATTGTTACCCTTATATTGAAACACTCTTTATAGCATAGCAACTACTTTCAATAGAAAAACAGTCAACATTAATTTCACTTAGTTTCAAACACAATACTGATATAGTCTTAAATATTTCGTACGTACAATGGAATTCTCAGAAATGAGGGGCTCGTGACTAAGTGGTAAGATGGGTCATGGATGACCATTCTTAACACATTGAGAGTTGAGACCTCCGTGTCTCGGTCCTCGGTAAACCGTCGGTCCCGCGTGCCATACAAACATCTGTGGCATTCGTTACGCGTAGTTGGAGCCCTAAAAATTCCGACAAGCTGGTCTAACTACAGAACTTTGATATCGCCAAGTACTTGGGTTGTGGAGGTCTGATGGCAGTCGCTTCACGTAAAATATCAAAGTTCTGCCGTATCGTAGTCAGACTGAAAGCTACCTAAACTTAGTTGGGAAAAGGTGCGGAGGAGGAATTGCTAACAACTTATTGCTATGGGTTGTCTTAATGCTATCTTATTCTTAGTTGCTTTCAAATTTAACAGTAAACATGGCGAGTAAAAGACAGGCTGTTTATTGACGGAAGTGTCATTAATTCGCGTGATAAGATTCAGTCCATCTACTGTGTCTACCATCTGGAAAAACAAGGAAAAATTCTACAGGTAGAGCCAGGCAATGTTGTCATGGCTTTGTAAGCAGCGTCAGAATAATATGCCTGTCTCGGGACTTTATTATAAAAGCTAAGGCAAAAAAAATTGCTGAACAACTTAGCATAACTGATTTCAAAGCGTCACAAGGATGGCTTGGAAAGTTGGTCAACAACGTCACCATATCAATTATGGTATAGTGAATGGAGAAGCACGAGATGTCGATACAAACAATTACGTTAAAATTAAAACCTACTTATGCCGCGTTCCAATGAAGAAAAAACGTATTGTTTTGCTTACGAACGGTAAAATTTCGTTGAATTTTGAACGACAATTTTACCGTCCGTAAGCAAAACGAATCGTTTTTTGTTTATTGGAACACGGCATTATTCGTAAAATTATATTGTTTTCTTTTACTCTCGATTTAACGAAAACTCTTTATAACGCAATCATATACCCGGTCCCTTCAATTTCGCTATATAGAGTTTATACTGTATAATCCTGGGTGTGGATAGGGGGATAATTAAAGTACCAAATAAAAAAGCAAAATATGTTTTTAAAATGTACTTCGTGTGCAATATTCGCAAAGTATAATAAAATTAAAAAATAAATATAGTTATTCTTAAACTAAGGCACGTCATAGATACATTGCACGAGTTTAGTTATAATTTAAATAGGTATACAAATAAAGGCCACCAACATCAGAATGTACAATTTACAAAAAAATGCAGGTGATATTATTAAATATATAAAAAAAGTATACAACACTTTTTTATTAATTCTTTTATATATATGTGTTTCAAAAATATTTAATATTATTCACCATACTTCAACTTCTAAGTAATCTATAATGCTAAAATGCCTCTTTCCTATACATACCTATTTACTGTAGATCGATAAGGTCAGCAAGCTTTTGATCCCTTTATAAATTTACATAAAACAATTTGTATATAAAAATATAAATAACACTTATCCAGATAATACTTTAGTTATGTCAATAAAAGATTTGTGCAGTGCTGCAATGAATTGAGTGCTGTCGTTGTGAGATTTGTAACTTGTTACAGCCGCGCCCAGTTTATCGGGGAAAGCAGAATACCTGTAATATTGAAATTAAATTAAAATAATATTACTGTAATAGTTAAAGATACTACAATATTGTGTTACTGTTGGGCAATTCGATATTTTTTCATATAAACCTTTGAGAGTCATTATTTTACTGTTTGATACCGTACGTTCTAAAGTAAGGCATCTCTAGTCGTTTAAGGTTATGCCGTACTGATTAAAAATCTTTCATCAAAAAAATATTTTAAGGCTACTTTTCGCTACACTAATAAATAAACACTTTAAACCGACTCCAAAAAGCGATAAGAATGGGCACTAAAAAGTGAAAAATAATCGATTTTAAACTTGTTGTACTTGATGTATTTTGTTTTAATATAATATAGGTAGGACAACTAAACGCACTGCTCCAATGAGACAGCGATGTTTCGGAGCAAACGAAAATATCATCGATGTATACAATTTTTACATATTTGTTGATTTTTCAAAAACCGCTTGACTGATTTCGATAAAATTTAAATGGGACTACCTGGGAAGTATATATACCCTTTGAAACAAAAAAGAATTTTCCAAATTGGTTCACGCGTCTTCGAGTAATCGGTGAACATACATAAAAAAAAAGCTTCTTACGAATTAAGAACCTCCTCCTTTTTTGAAGTCGGTTAATAAAAATAATAAGTAGGTAACACTAGCTGACCCTTCTTATCGCTTTTTGAAGTCGGTTTAACTTTTTTAAGTGTATATTTTTCCATTTTTAGTGTAATGTATGTAATTAGGTACCTACTTACATACATTACACTAAAAATTTAAAAATAATGAGTAGATACGGCATTTAGAACATTACTTACTGCAATATAAATTAACGAACTGCAGTTCGTTAGATTATATTAACTTTAGTTAATATAGTTTTTAATATAGTTTAGTTGCCATTTTATATCATCGATGGCCAGAGCCAGTCAGTAGCCATAATAATTTTAACACCGATCGCCGATCGTAAGATTCACCTTTTTACATTATGTAATTAAGTCAACGAGTTATGTAAAATAATTACTTAAGGCGGACTTATAGTCCCCCTACAGAACTACGTGTACTGTTCTTTGTTAATCCCCACTACAGTAGTACTTACAGAGGGTAAGTCGAACCTCGATAAGTCGAAAACCACGTACCATAACTCAAAAAAATATTTTGTTCCCTTCCCTTCAAGTCGCAAAACCTCTCTCTAAATTTAAACATTCTGTAAGCCGAAATAATCAGTGAGTCCCTACAATCAGTTTCAGTACGAATCGTACCTCTATAACTCGAAAAAATAAATTTACACTCTGTATCTCGAACATAGCACATTTACACTCTGTATCTCGAACATAGCACATTTACACTCTGTATCTCGAACATAGCACATTTACACTCTGTATCTCGAACATAGCACATTTACACTCTGTATCTCGAACATAGCACATTTACACTCTGTATCTCGAACATAGCACATTTACACTCTGTATCTCGAACATAGCACATTTTAGATTTTTACAATCTTTACAACTCGATTATTTCAAACTAATTAGCTCTATAACTCGAATAATAATAAAGTAAGTTACCGTCTTCAACAATTTTTCGACAATGCACATCACTGTTTCTTACCTACGAAATAATTATATGAAATGATACAAGAACGTATGGCTGACGTTAACACGTGTTTGTTTACAAGGTGTCAGTAATCATAAAACCAGCAACTCGTAAGAAAAATCATTTTCTGCTCCTTATGCCTTAGAATTAGATATTACGATAAATAGAGAACATCCGAATTATCAACAGCAAAAATAAAACAGACTTTTTATATTTTTTATTTTAAAAATGTTTTGAAATTAAGTATTTTTTATATATTACGTAATATTAATAACTAATAATAAGTTAGAATGTATCTAAACCTCTACAAGTCAATATTTTTACTTACAAAATCCGCCTAAGTAGACTGTCTATGAAGTCGAAACCTCTCTAACTCGAATTTTTTAGCGTCTCTCTTGAAGTTTGACTTACAGAGGTTCTGCTGTATTTGAATAACAGACCAGTGCACTGCACCTTTATTCGCTTTCCGTCTCAAAATATCAGCATTCCTAACTTATTAAGTTTTTACATTTGTAAAAAAAAATCTGTTAACAGAACAACTTCACAAGATCATCTGAATCTGAAAATTTCGTTAAAATCGGTCCAGCCGTTTTGGAGTTCATAGGGAACATACATACACACATCGATTTATATACATATATTTATAGATATTTTTACTTACCCAATACCAAAACCTTCTTTGGCAACAGGTCCAAAACCACCCGCTAGCACACTAGGTGAAGACAACGTACTTGTACTGAGAATAGACTTATTCAAGAACTTGTATTCATAAGAGTCATATATCTCAGGTCTTGGCAAGTTGTTTTCTTCTGCAATTTTCATTAGAGCGAACATGTGACGGTCGAACCCTTGGCCCATAGCCGCTTGTTTTACCAGTTCTGAATGGAGTGAAGAACATTCTTGCATTAAGCCACGCAGCTCTTCCAGTGATGACTTATTTGAGTGCAGTATTTCACAGAAAGCCTGTAAAGTGAAAATATTACATTCTAGTGCATTTTAACCATTTGAACGCCACGGTCATCTACAGTCGATAAACGAAAACGTGCCCACCGCCATCGG
The DNA here is from genome assembly GCA_949752705.1 of Callimorpha dominula. Classification (NCBI taxonomy): domain Eukaryota; kingdom Metazoa; phylum Arthropoda; class Insecta; order Lepidoptera; family Erebidae; genus Callimorpha; species Callimorpha dominula. The sequence continues at coordinate 16,725,211 of OX456997.1, forward strand.
CTAGAAATGCAATATTTGAGCATTTATTTAGTTTCACCTGCCCCGGTGTCTGTCTAAATTTGACCCACTTCCTAGCTAGGGATTGAATATTATTTTGTTATTTTTATGTCTGCTCTTACATAACTTGTTTAGAACTGTATAATTTCGATTATTTTGGGAAATGAAATTACATTAAATAAAACTTTATTACAAAGAAATAGAGGATAAACAGCAATAATTGGTTATCGATGCGATCTTGGAAGCCCTATGATTTTTGTAGGTGTTTGAAATGAACTAAGGCTTAGCGTTGGGAACACGCTTTTGCGCTTTACGTTTTGGCGGTCATATTGAAAAGAAATACGGTTTAGGAGGCATTTGAGAAATAGCCTATTACAGAGCGAGTTTGGCAGCTGTATTTTTGACAAAAATTAGTGTAGGTAAATTATTATGAAATAAATGAAAAGAAAGAACCGGACAAGTGCGAGTCTGACTAACTCACCGAGATTCCGTAAGCAAACAAATATGTATAATGCCTTTTTTTAATTTTTATTATGTGGAGTTTTTCACATTTATGTGGTAAGTGAAGTGATTTAATAAAAACCGTTATTAATATGACTGAGCTGTGATAAATAGTAGGTAACCTTATAGCGTATTTAACGTTAACGTATAGTTATGTACCCATACGCTACCAAAAGTACTTCGACCAATATCATGTTTTTTGGGTTTTTCAACAAACACTTAAAAGACTACAAAAATGTAATGAACAAACATTATGTTGTAGTCTTTTTGTTGCAGATAAACAAATTGTTTTATAATGACAAAGGTATGCAATTAAAGATCGATAATCCATTGTATTAAAGATACGCGATAACGCGATTAGGGACTAATGTAGTGTATTAATCAAGTTTTTTATTGTCGTTGAATTAACAAAATAATGGAGATGATCACCAAATTTTGAATTTACTCTACTCTATTCTCTATTAAAAAACAAAAAAAAATGCATTTTTATAAGTATATCCAATACGAGAGGACTTTCGGAGATACAAATATTTTTTTTAGTTCGTGACGCGGGTTCGCGTCCACTACTATGACGTCACGTTACAATTTCACAGCACAAGATTTTCTAGTTTGTGGATTCCACATTTTCATTCAACAATTTTTAACCTAAAATTTACAGGTCAAGAGGCGCGCTCTGAGCGAAATATTTAAATGTGTGAAGTGGAAACTGAAATCATCGTAACTTCAAAACTATTCGTTGGAATTTTAATGAAACAAAAACAGAGGTGTTTGTAGAAAGTTATGCTACACAGTCATCAAGTTTCAAGCGATTTAACGGACCTAGTGCGTTCTCCATTGTAGGCTAATTTAATATAATAAACCCAGCACAAGCAAACAACCCTATTTTTTAAGTTTTCAAGATTTCTGTTACCTTTGTCTTTTCTGTACAGGGCCGCATCGTTTCTGTTCTGCCATGTTTGAATGCCGAAGTACTGCAAGATTCGTATGTACCGACAAAAGAGCCCTTTAGCAGATGGTGAGCTGCCTAAAATCAAAGTATTTGTCGGTTAGTATGAGACATATAATTATAAAGAGTCTACTTACATGTTGGCAATAGTTTCTCTACGTATACAGCATTTATGGGAAACTCGTAGAACCGTCATTGTTCCTTACATTACATAAGTATATAGAATATTGTTTAGCAAAACCCCATTTACTAGGAGAGCCATACTTCGGCACGTATGGGCCGGCTCGACTCCGCTCGATACCACGGCCTCACAGAAAACCGACAGTGAAACAATGCTTGCATTGCTTTTTGCCGCGTGAGTGAGTTTACCTGGAGGCCTTAATCCTTTCCTCTCCCCTATTCCCACCTTAAAGGGCGGCAACGCACTTGTGACTCTTTAATTTACAGGTGCCCATGGGCGGCGGTAGTCATTTACCATCAGGTGACCCGTCTGCTCGTTTGCCCCCCATAACATAGCATATATATATATATATATATATATATAAAAAATCTTCATCATTATCATCAGCCTTTCATTATCCACTGCCTATGTTCAATAGGCTTCTCCTACTGTACGCCACTGAGCTCGATCGTCAGCTCTCCTCATCCAGTTTTTCATCGCCGTTTTGCGCAGATCGCACTCCAAAACTTCTTTTAAATACGTACTACTTACAGAGTATATAGCTGTAACTAAGCGTAGTTACACACGAGAAGAGGCCACGAACACTACAAGCCCGTTGCCTCTAATATGTATTTTTCTTACCTAATTTCCGAACAGTAAAAATTCTTGCTGCTGTATAATTAATTGTAACTGCATGCTAGAGTCATGCCCTTTCAGTGATTTAAGTAAGTGTTCCATTGTCATATACACCCTGTATAAGTGTGGTTTATCAGCAGTCTGGTTACCATAGCACAGGCACTGCCTAGTTTAGGATCAGACAGCCGTGTTTGTGAGATGGGTCAGGTTATTATTATTATTATTATAGTTTACACACCTGAAATCCAAGTTGCATAATACAATCGGGGCTGACTTTATACTTTTTACAATCTCCTTTGTTGAGACCTTCATACAAAATATAATCAATACTGAGGGAGTCACACCATGTTTTATATTCTTTCTTAGCATTGTCTATGCATTGCTTTAATTTGTCGTCTAATTTGAATTCTGCAAAAAAAAAAGCCAAAAGGAAATTTAATAAAAATATACACAGGTGCAAAATTTTATGTTTATCATCATCATCAAGTATTAAGTTAAATATAGTAGAGTCAGTTTTATTTAAGGCCTCAGTGTTTCCTGTTGCTTCTAAATAATCACGTTGTTTTGCCCATTCATCTCTATTCTGTGTAGTTAATACACATCATTATTTTGGAATCTGCACTAAATAAATAATAGTACTTACTACGCACAGAGTATATAGCTGTAACTACACTGTACAAGCCTGTTGTCTCTTGTATGTATTTTTCTTACCCAATTTCCGAACAGTAATATTGCTACTGACAGGTTTTGAGTCGGGATGGATAAACGGCTTTTTTGTAGTTTCAGCAAAGATGTCTTGGAAAAATCTGAGCACAGCTACGCCGTCACCCCACGAGTGCTCGAAGTTTACTCCTGCGACACCATCCCTTGTTACAATTAGACTGAAGGACTTGTCAAACCATCTGCAAATTGTAAATGTTATATTTGGCCTAAATTGTATTTGATGTGAAATTTTTTTTAACTTAAGTTCAAAAATGTATAGCATGGTAAGAGTAAGAGTATACCGTTTTTGCATGCCTGCATGGACTGTATACCTATCTATGTATATTCTGTCCGATAGAGAACATTCGGTTTCTTACTAATGGATTATAAGAAACCTTGTACCACAACCAAGTCATTTTAACATGCAACATTTTAGAAAAGTAACAATACCGTAACATATCAGAATTGTGCATATGCTGAGCTAAAAATGCAGTACCTGTCTCAGAAAAAACGCAAACTCGAGGGAAAATGGTGCAATACTAGGAATGATTTAAAAAACTGTAACCCAAGTACGAAAAGCTTAAAGTGATCTAAATATGTAGTACGAAACAAGAAAATATTTCAGACAGAAATCAAGACATAGGTACAAAAATGGTCAAGGTACAGCCATGGTGACATGCCTGTATACCATGTCTGTGCTTAATCTCCCACGTGACAATTGTCTATTATCCACATTTGGCTCCCTTATTTATTTTATTTATGGGTCTAATAACAAAAAGGGACTGACTTGACTACTATCCAATTTTGAATATAGTAAGACATTCAAAACTGGATTGTAGTCTAATCAGTCCTTTTTTGTTTGTTTTGACATGTTAAATGTCAGTTACGAAATAAACTTAATTGTGATATGGAATTTGAGAGGCATACCTAATTTAAATATTTACCTATTCAAACCATCATCATGCAGGTATTTTCTCAGAATTTTATGTTTATCATCATTAATATCATCATCATCAAGTATTAAGTTAAATATAGCAGAGTCAATTTTATTTAAGGCCTCAGTGTTTCCTGTTGCTTCTAAATAATCACGTTGTTTTGCCCATTCATCTCTATTCTGTGTAGTTAATATACCTAAAGGATGTTCAGCTTTAGGTGTATTGTCATTAATTATATTACTTAAGTTGCCAAGCATTTCCAAAGGTGATAAAAGGTTACCTGAAATCAATTAACTGATGTAAATCAGGTTGGTATTGGTATAGGGCTCTGTTTCCGCATCTAGACTCATATACGGTCCATTATGCGTTCAGATAGGCTGACTAGTTGAGCCAGCCTAGCTCCTTCCAGAAGCACAGGAGCCTCCTGGGGCGTTCACAGGCTCCTTCCTCCCGCAAGGATACTTGCCCGTTGTGTGGCCACTCCCTCGCATTCCAGGACAATGTGGGCGGCCGTTTCCTCCGCATTGAGACAGCCTCTACATAGAGGACTGCTTGTCGCATTGATAGTGAATAGGTGTCGGTTTGTTTTAAGACAGGTTAATGTATAATATCTACTGTGTTATATACATACATATCTATATGGCACTAAAATCATAAATTAACTTTCACAAACTGTGTAGTGAAGCAGTAGAGTATTCAACTGCAAGGTTAGGGGTTGGGATTTCGATTCCCACTCATTTCAAATATCTATATGCATTGGTTTGTAAAGTGTCCTCTTTACATTAAAAATTACTATTTCACTTACCATTAGCATCTAACACATCAAAGACATAAAAGTTTCCATTCTTCTGTACAACTACATGCTTGCTCTTGGGTTCCCTAAAGATTTTATCTTTAGTTAGACAAGGAATACGGGTTGCTCCAAATAGTCCCACAAACTGACTCATGTCTAGGGGGAATGCTTTCAACAAATAAGCACCATACCTGGAAAAGTACAGGATAGTCACATGTTTAAAAAAATGGTTTGTGTTACCACAAACCATTTTTTATGTTGTTACATGTTATGTTGGGTAAGGTTTTTGTTGTGGATGTCACCATATTGAAACATTTTTAATATAAAACTTTTTGTAGACTATGTAGTACTGTGTTGTGATATGGAAGTAGAGGTGACTAATTTAAATGATAAGGGTAGGATCTATCAAAAAGTTTTTTCCAAAATAGGGGGGCCCAAAGTGCATCTGCTTGGGCTGGACTCCTGGCGCCCATGAGAGTATTTTTAATCATCACATCTCTCCTCTTTCTGTTCTCAAAATTCATAAGATTGTGTCATTAAACACCAATAGGCGTTGACCAGTTATAGATAACTACATTCCTCGAATACATCCAGTGTTAATTAGTAACACATTATTGCCACATTCTCATATCTATACATTTATATTGAGCTAGAATTAGAGGCAATTTCAAAAAATATTATATTTTTTATATCATCTGCATTGCATATATCATCAATCAGAGGCAGATGATATTATAAATAACTAATGCATTCCAGAATTCATCACCAGTCCTATTACCAGGTCTATCAGTACTTTTCAAGAACACCCTAGCTTAATGACATCTAGGGCCCTCAGCCATAGAACTCCATGACAAATGCCATGTCGACATAGTCAGTTTGAGTTGACAACTCATGGCACGCACGCATGGCATGTACACAACAAATAATCATAAATTTATAACACCCCCCACTCGAAAATCTGATTGACTGATTGATGATGTTCGAACGGCTGAAGATTGTCTTAAATTACATCTAAGAACACTCTCGAACAAGTCACCTTTGAAACTAAAAAAAAGGAACTTAAATAGGTCCATTAGTTTAGGAGCTACGATGCCACAGACATACATACAGACACACAGACCCATCAAACTTATAACACCCCTCTTTTAGCATCAGGGGTTTAAAAACAAACTAACAATACTTCATTTTCATTAAAACAAAATAATTAATGAGATTTAAATTTTACATACCATGACAGAGCCTCAGGTAACATTCCTGTAACTGTTCTAAATAAGGGGGTGTTGCTCTTCTTAGAATTTAAGTGGTAAACTTCAGGTTCTAAGATATAATCACGTAATGACAACATAAATCTAACAGCACTTATTAACATATTTGTAGATTTTACTAATTGATTATTATACTCTGGTCTGACGTCGTTTACAAAGACCACCAGGGGATTGTAGTTTATAGGAAGAGGCGCTCGGTCACGCAGGTACAAATCAAACCAGTACTCTGATATGTAACTTGTATGTTTATTCCTCTTATCTTTGGCAACAAGATTCTCTTGAAGTAGTTTACCTTCTTTATTAAGAAAGTTATGGGTTTGCTGTTCAGCTGTTTTGTACTGATCATTACTAATTAAAGGCCGAATGGCTTTCAAATACCGTTCTCCAGTTTTAGACAGTTCAGGTATAGGAAGTCGAGGTAAAGATTTTTGAAAGTGCATTGTCGGTACTTTGCTTCTTTGTAAATATTGGTAGTTTACATCTCTTAAACTTTTATTTGTTATGTTTCTATGTTGAATAAATTTTAGGCACACAGTGTTATTTTGAGATACTAATTTATTAGCACCAATCATATTAAAAACTCTGCTTATCACTTACAATGCGTATCAAATAATGTAATTTAATTATATGGAGTATGATGACGAATTCATAAACTGGTTACTTATATCATAAGAGAAAATAAATAATAAATGAAACTTTTCAGTAACAACATTTAAACCTCCAAACTAAAATGTCTAAAATAATGTCAATAAAATTAAAATGTCATCGAACCGAGAAGATAGAGGTGAGACAAAAATTATTCAGCCAATAGAACCTGTTGCTTAATGGTGCGTTTACACGCACGCCGTGCAGCTTGGCAAGCAGCGTGCCAAGCAAGCTTTTCACACCAGGACTGCCAGTAAGGACAACTTATTTTATACCGCTAAGACCCGGAAATTATACTAAATCATGTACTATTATACAAAATCAGTGTTGCACAACTATAGAACGTCACTCTTTAGGGATTTTAGTAAAAGGTGTTTTAACTTTAACGTATAAGGATTTAACAGTTTATCACAGACATGATTTGTATTAAGTATCTCTATAACATCAGCAATGACATTGTATCCAATTATACAATGCAATCTACTATACAACTAAGATACAAAAAAAAAATGTGAGCCGTCACGGGACGCATGGCAGATGAGAAACATCGACATTATTTTGTAAAAGTAATATGCAGAAAAGAACAGATGAACTAAATATGTCATAATGATAAAATAAAATATTACAATTTTTTTTTCCAGATAACGATGACTATTTACTGAATAAACATTTATTTTCATTAAATACAATAGCGAGAGAGATGGATTAACGCCGGATCGAGTGGGAGAGAATCGCACAGTTGATTGCGCATGGTGACGCGTCGCCACACCGTACACACTACTGCATATAGACTGTATATATATACCATCACATCATATAGCGAGGCGACGCGTCGCCACGTCATGCATCGCCACGCCAGAAATCGGTTTTACGTGCGGCTATAGATGTTTCACATCTAAGATACGATCACGAAAAGATAACCGGTTGGTATAATATATACCAATTTTGTATCCAATTTTACAATCTGGCAGCCCTTATTCACACACTTGCAGGCATGGTCCGTAGGGTATTAGTGTTCTTTGGACATGGTAGTCAGTGCAAATATGTTAGACAATGTAGACGTAGATCTCGTGGGAGCTACTGCTTTGGGCTTGAACTATTTTTATTGAAAAAAAAACAGCCCGACATAATTATGCATGCGAAATTTTACTTAAAACTATTAGGTTTTACAACTAAAAAATCAATTATGGTGTAAAAACACTTTTCAAGTAGCCAAAACTTTAAATTTGATTTTCTTATTTGACATGCGTTATAACTATTTTTACATCGAAGAGTGCTTTTACATAATTCGTTTCTTATTTTAGTGGGATCTCTTTTAATGAATTTTCTATCCTCCCTAACTTTTGAATAGAATTTTTTTTTATTTATAATAAACATGAACATAAATAACCATGATAAGCATTGTGGGCGGCTTCTTCATTAACTGTGTTTCGTAACTGTTTTAAGGCATACATAAATCTATTTTATTTACTGCACATCATTGATATGCGATTAGTTACAATTCTCTAATCGTCAATCAATACTAACTTTAATCCTAAGAATTGGCACTATTTTGTTTCATATTTTTTTGGCCCTGATAAACAATATTAATTTTTACTAAAAGAATAGTTCAGAAAAATCTTTCTGAAGTCTTCTTTTGCTTTCGATTCGTGCATGATAAAAGTTCAGACCATTCCGATATATTTTGTGTCGTAGAAAATTAATTTCGATCGTTACGTCGTCTGTACGCCACGAAGATGCAAACTATACTAACGCGGCCGTACTAACGCGGTGTGTGTGTGTAAACAGGCACACAAGCACATTCACCCTTTGAAGTGTGTCAAAAAACTGACAGTCGTCCCGATCGGCGCCAAGCGCTTGCACGTTCATGCAAGCATGCACAAACAGCCTGTTCACATGCTTGTGACCGTGCATGTGCTCGTTGAATGTCGGTTTGAACACCAGCGTGTAAATAGAGAAAACACATATGTATGGCCAGGCCAAAATTAAACACACAACCTGTCACTGTCATAGATTTACCATGACAGGTAGCAGTCACTGGCAGTCAGTTAATTAGTTTATGTTAAAAAATAAAAGGCACAGAGCCAACTGCATTTTTATCTCCTTTTACTAACAAAACAAAAACTAAACTTATCTTTAAAAAACCGGTCAAGTGCGAGTCTGACTCGACCACGGAGAGCTCCTTAAGCAAACAAACTTGTACCTGACAAGTCACTTTTATTCATCGTGCATTCTTTGCTGATGTTAGCCAGATACCCGCAAAGATTGATCTGTTTTAACGTATACCACCGAGTAATCAATATTGTAGGAAATTGCATAGTCAAGAACGCACGCAATGGGGTCCTAGTCGATAACTGATCAATCACGTCATCACTTATTGATTATTTAATATAAGGTTAAATGTTTATTTTCTAATATGATATCGATTTAATTTAGTGGCAGATTATTATCCCTAAGGCAAACTAAACACGGATATGGTAGTTTTTGCGTGGGAATATCGGCATAAAAAGTAGCCTATGTGTTAATCTAGGTGTCCAGCTATCTACATACCAAGTTTCATTGCATTCGGATCAGTAGTTTTTGCGTGAAAGAGTAACAAACATCCATACATCCATACATCCACACATCCATACATCCTCACAAACTTTCACGTTTATAATATTAGTAGGATAGTTAAGATATTTCTTTAGTGCAAATTACTTTACAATGGTGCCGATTCTATTATACACTCGACTAAACTAAAACCTGACTTAATTTCTTTATATGAAATCAACCTTGTGGTCTTTGTAATAAGGTCTATTTGTTACAGGCATCTATTTCAGCATATTTCAGCGCATCTATCAGCGCCACTAAATTAAACTAAAACCTGTCAACGTATACTCAACTTTATTTACACGCAGCGAGAGTCTCCATTTATTCAAATGCTGTATAATTGCCGTATAAAAACTTGTTCAAAACGAACTAAGATGACGTTATTTTAATCGACACCTACGAAGACGCTTACTAAAAACACAGAGCAAAAGAGACGGCATTCAACGGATAGCGGCTCTCGCTACGTGGTATTAAAGTTTATTTAAGCGTATCAGACTTTAGTCGACAAATAAATTGCTTATTTCGATAGCGACATATGCTACCTACTTGTTTCAATTTGAAATAAGACCTTGTTTTGAAGTTTACAAGGTTTACATCTTAAATGAAGAATATTTAGTGAATTTTAATTTAGCGAGTGAAGTAACAGAATTGGGGCCAATGTTTACATTAAATTTTTTAAACTAATTAGTATAACATAAAGATTTGTTCGTACACTTTAGCTTAGCACTTAGCCACAGCAAGGCGTGGCCGGGTGGCTAGTATTAGTGTATAGATTTTTAGATGTAACTATTAATGTTGGTTTTGCGTTGGACGTCCAAATTTCATATTTGAAGTGAAACTTCTTTATCGACGTATGGGAGAAATTTTGTAGCAATCGTCACGTTTTTCGGTTACGCGCCATGTTGCTTTTTTATCAAAGTTTAGTATAGTGACGTAAAGAATATAATGTAATATATTATAATAATAATAACAACAATAAATTAGTATTGAAGTTTGGTTTGAAATAAGAATAACAATATATTAATTTGAAAGTGATAAAATAAAAAGACTTATTCAAATTTAAGTGAATTTACAAGAAAAGTGAGAGTGATTATATATTTCGTTTTATAGTTTCTTAAGGCTTAAGCCTTATCTACCCCATTTTCGTGAAGTTGCAAATAGTAGAAAAATTATATGTCGTAAAGAAGTTTCACTTCTTACTTGTGTACTCTGGTACACACACACATTTTTTTTTTTTTTATAAGCGATAGTGTATCATTTGGTCGAATTACTGGTATTAGGAAAGACTTAGTATTAAATGCGCGTACTTGTAAACTCGATCTGTCTACATAATAATCAGTATTAGTGTTTGCTGTGTTTGTATACTCTTTATTCTCTAAATAGGGTCTTTAATTAAGATAAGCCCAGAAGTCACCATTTCGTTTACTACTTACGCATGTGTAATAAAGATGAGCTTTAGTACTAATGAACTGGATTCGACTAAACATAGTGATTGTAATTTTTAAAACTCGATGCAGTTTTTTAATTTTATATTGTAGATAAATGTGGAGGTCTAAATTAATATAATTTCAATTCATATTGTCCAATAACTTTCATAGTACATGTAGGTACAGGACAACCGAATGACTACCGAAAACATTAATAAAGTTCAAATATCAATAAACTGTGGTATCTATGCCAAAAAATCCAAAAATAGTTTTTTTTTCGGATCCTGTCAACAGACTGCTTTTCTCTACATGTTATAACAGAAAAAAAATGTTTTGATGGAGCTAATAATCATATAAGTCTCTAAAAAATTGCTTGAAAGCTTCATAGAAGTATTTGGAAGTTTGTGTGGTTAAAATTAGATAATAAATTATATTTCAATTACGCCATAAACGTCTGGGAGCATGGACGAATCATCGGAGAATAGTGGTAGTGGCACTAATGAATTAGAGGCCTTGGATTATTTACGCGGTGTAAAGTCGTCAACGTGCTTACTATTACCGACAACACCGAGCCCAACGCCTCTCGATTTCAAGCATCCTCTTTCAGAAGAAATGAGTGACCGTCCATTTTTAACATTAAATGATGATCCAAATATGGTCAACATTCAAGCAGGTAGGTAAACATTTATTATATTGTCCTAAATTTTAACATTGCAATATGAATAGTTCTTGTAAGAATATCTGTGGTGTAGTAGGTACCTATATCACCATTATGTTTTTCTGACTTGGCATAAAAGTAGACATTATTGAATACAATAAAATATTGTATGAAATAATAAAATATGAAAATGAATATAGATTTGGTACTTGGAAAGGAAAGGTTATTAATGTTATTAACAAGATTTACATTACTGCACACTATAATATGTTAAATAAATTTTAGATGTGGCAGGTGACTCCAGTTCATCAGGTGACTCAAACTCAGTGGTACAAGATCCAGTGAGTGCTCAGCTGATAAACAACATCAGTATGCTAGACTACCAAACCCTTAGTAAAAATGGAGATCTTATTATGGGACAGGTAAATAATATCATCTAATAGTCTTCACTTGATTTTAGAATGTAGTATTAGTAATTAATATTTATTATGAACAAACTGCTGAAATAAAAATAAATATTGTTAAAATAATTATATTTAAAATTATATGTATAAAGAATAGAGAATATCATTAAGGAATATATAAATGCTAGAGACTTCAAATGCTGATTAATTTAGTACTAGCTTTCTTTTCCAAATATTGTCATAAGAAAATGTAAGGAAAAAAGACTACTGTGGATATAATTTTAAAGGAGAAGAACAAAATAGCAGAAAGAGACGTTTAGGAACAGATGATCAAAATTAGTTTACTTCGTTAAAGTAGTAAAAGATAAAAACAAGCAGTACCATAATCTACCCACTCTATTACTTTTGACTTCCCTTAAAGTTACTACTTATCATTGTTTTAAAGTTATAACTTGAATGTTCTGGGACATATTACGCATCACTGTCTCGACCGAACTAAGCAGAACTTCTACTTAGGGTTCTAGAATACGAATAAACATATTGTTTTGATAATGCACACGCCCATTATTATATGTAAAAACACCTAGAACAATGCAAACAAACATATTCATGTAAACAGATATTAAAATCCACGACTCAGTTGAATGTACTACTGTGGCTCCATAGAGGTCATCACAACTTAAATGTTTTACATAAAGTACCTTCAGTCACCATACTGAAGAAGCTGTTACTACTGTAGTGCGTAGTATTGGAGGAAGACCCAAATGCCAAATGCCCTTAATGTGAAGGAGCTGTGGGTTTCAACAAGACGGTGCAACATGCAACACAGTGCGCCACAATGAGGATCAGTCACATAACAAAATATTAGCTTTCTAAATATGAGGGCGTATGCGCTATTATAACATTCTGATCATTTCGTTTTTTAAATGATTCAAATCCAACAAGAAATGACAAAGTTATTAAAGTTTTCTTTTCGGCTATTTCGAAACGCTTGGTATGATGACGTCACACGTCGCAAATCGCGCCCGCCACCCGTGCAAAATCGCTACTTTGGTCAGTTTGGTTCAGATTATTCACCGTTTTGCTCATGTCGTGGCATGTAAATTATTTAGTTTTTACTATAATTTGATGTTACATTATTAGTATAACACTATTTATATTGACATTGAGTATCTATTGATATCTAAATAGATACGAGTTACCTATTATGGAGGTCGGTTTTGTAGGGATAAAATGAAAAGGTATCTAAGTCTATACATACCTACTCCTACTGAGTACCTAAAATAGGTACCTAACTGCCTACTTACCCACTTTAACTGCGTGTTCTGAGGATGAGATTTTTCTGGATTATTTAAATCATTCAAATATTATGTCTAACAAGTGCAAAGCACAAACCCAACTGAGCCCTCAGTTTGAACGAGATAAATCTTTAGCTATACACGTAGTTGACTATGACGAAAACTATTGTTTGACCATTTTATCCGAATGCACGGCATTTTGTACAAGAAACATTCGCCTGATTGTATATCATAGGATATCAATAAAACAATATTCAACAGTAAGTATCGGGCACCCGGCGGCAGGCGCGCTTTCACGCATAATCACAGATTGCGTTTATCACATGACAAAATCACCCACCTGCTCAGGGGACCTCTTTTTTTTATTGTATATTGGGCAACGAGCAGACGGGTCACCTGATGGTAAATGACTACCGCCGCCCATGGGCACCTGTAACTCAAGAGTCATAAGTGCGTTGCCGCCCTTTAAGGTGGGAGTAGAGGGAGAGGGGGGACGAGTGGGAAAAGGGGGGACTGGGACAGGATAAGGACGGGAATAGGGGAGAGGGAAGGGTTAAGGCCTCCGGTAACCTCACTCACGCGGTTCTATGCGGCGGTGGTATCACTCCGGTCGAGCCCGCCCATACGTGCATGGCTCTCCCGTGGTCTGGGTACAGCCCTGGCTCGAATATCCTTGTTCCATTGTTAACTTGAGTACCTACTCAAGTCTCATCACACAGATGATGTTCGTTCGTTCATGCCTAATGCCTACCTAGGCATTAGGCATGAACGAACGAACATCATCTGTGTGAACAACATCAAAGCTATCCGCAGAAATTCTAATGTTATTTTTTTTTTAGTCCAAAAAGCTTATTAGGTGCATTAAAGGTTTATATTTTTGCATTTTGGCACAATGCAAAACTTATTTGACGGCATTATCACTTTAAAAAATAATCTAAAAAATCAGCAATCGCCACTTTTGCCGATACGCGATGAATGACGTCACAGCCTATACTGTCTTTTTCGCGCGCGTTTTTTAAGTTGGTGCACTAAAATCTCTGTATCTTGGTCTTTTTTGATCCGATTAAAAAAATTTAAACACAGTATTTATTTATTTTTTTATGGCTAAAAATCTGCATACTTAACAAAAAACGTGACTGATCCTCATTGATTTATTGAAAGAAACATTATTATTATTATTTTTCTCTTTATTTACTTAATATACATATAAATTACATTTTTAAATACATTCACTATAAAGAAATAAAAACAAATATATTTAAAAATATTAAAAATAGTGTCCCACCGGTATCGGGTAAAAGGACCAAGCTACCGGTGGTTAGGGTTCCAGAGATAGAAACCTCCTCACTATGCGTGACGTATCAAGGAGGACTGCCTTCTGCATCAGGCTCTTAATACAGCTGCCTAACGTGAGCCTCTGAAGGTGTTGGTCGAGGCTCTTAGCCCATGGGCCGAAATGACTATCGGCACAATGATTGCTGAATCCACATCCCACATGTCGACAATCTCGTGGGCTAGGTCCAAATATTTTATTTCTTTATCTTTTTCGGCTTTTAAGAGATTGTGGTCATGGGGAATGGTGATGTCAATAATCATTGCTCGGCGCTCTAATCGGTCCATCACCACTATATCAGGCTTATTGGCAACAATAGTCCTGTCAGTGATGATAGATTGATCCCAGTAGAATGTTGCACGACCATTTTCGAGAACTGGGTCGGGCACATACCTGTAGTACGGTAACTCGACAGCCACAAGATTATATTTAACAGCAAGTTGCTGATGGACTATCCTGGCCACTTGGTTATGTCTATGCAAGTACTCGCCGTTGGCAAGATGAGAACAACCAGAAATTATATTATATTTCTCCGGAACGATGACACGCCCGACAAATGTCAATTGTGCCGTCCTTCAGGATATATCTCCGATAGTTATTCGTCATAACAACTTCTGTAATTGCACAGACAAAACCTTCAGTTTCTCCGAAGAGGTCACCGAACCGTAGCCAGGATACTCATGCGAATAAATATATATCTAAAATATTAAGTTTTATATAGTTAAGTTTTATTAAGTTTTATATAAAACTTCCATGCAACGCCTTGCTCTTCCATATCTCCCTGCGGTCTATAATAGTAAGTACTGCTGGTTTGCGCCAGTTCTCTTTTCCTAGAGCAAGCGGAGTGAGTCCGTTGTCAACTGCCACCACATCCCGATACACATCCAGGTCAACGGAGAGGAAGTAATCTCTAAGGTTGCATACCTCGCGGTTATGGAGGGTCTTGGCATTTAAAAAACCACGACCTCCACATTTCCGCGGAATATACAATCTCATGACCGATGAACGTGGATGGTGCATTCGGCACGCGGTAAGCAGTGTACGAACTCTTCTATCCAGGGCATCTAGTTCAGTCTGAGTCCATCTAAGTATGCCAAAGGATAGTAGGTAGTAGGTTAGGACTGGTATGACCCAATCATTATAGGCCCGCACCTTATTACCACCTGACAAAAGACTTTTCAATACTTTTTTTTAGGCGGCCAAAGAAACGTTCCTGTAACGATTGCTTCATAGTCAATTCATTTACACCTAACGCCTGTGTCATACTTGTAAGTTTCGTTGGCGGAAAGACATCTAAGGTGTGTGGAATCTGAGAGTTCCATCCCCTCAGTGATAGTCATAAAGTGCTGAGAGGATTCAAAGCTAAGCAAAACCACAAGGGACTCAAACTGTCACCCTGAAATATACCCCGCCTGATCTTAATATACTCGCCGTAACCCTGAGACCGCCGACATCCTGGATAGTAGAGCACCGTTCTCCATTGCCGCATACCTGCCTTCAAGAAAGTACATAGAGTTGTATCTACCTTGTACAACTCCATCACTCTCAAGAGCCACGTATGCGGTACAGAGTCAGGCTTTTTTGTAATCTATCCAACATGTCGCCAAATGCTTTCGATTACGACGAACTTGTTGGTTAATGGTCGTGTCAATAATAAGGAGCTCTTTAGTGCCACGGGCTCCACATTTACATCCATTCTGAGAGTAAGCCATAATAGTATTGTTAGTTATATGAGATGTTATCTTCACTCTCAGAATAGACGTAAGTAATTTATAAAGTGTGGGTAAACACGTTATAGGTCTATAATTTTTGGGATCCGTGGCACTACCAGACTTAAAGAGCAGGTGAGTTACGCCTGTGGTCATAAAAGTCGGAAGCGAACCTGATTCTAAGCATGATTGCAATTGAGATGCCAATCGTACGTGTGAGCTACGGAGCCACTTTAACCAAAAGTTATGCAGTCCGTCCGGTCCCGCTGATTTGCAGTTCGGCAGAGAACAAACTGCATAAGCTATATCAGTATTCGATATTGTTATTGGCTCCATATGACATGATGACATCTCGCATCCAATCACCCTCTGTGTGAGTGACAGGCATCGCCCAGATGTCACGCCAAAAGGTATTCGTAATTTCAGCATCAGTCACTCACTAAATCAAGCTGCTCCCACCTTCTATAAACCCACCTCTTATCCCTTTGGAATGAACGATTCTGAGTATATCGGTCCACTCGTTTTTTGTACCTTCGTATACGGTTTGCCCATGCATAAACTTTCTGTTTCAGAAAGTCTTTGTGACTCGCGCTGCATAATTACAGGAACTGATATCAGTTCCCGAAAAAGCCCGGTTCACAAAACGCATTACTCTCAGGCGCGTGTTACCCGATCTGAAACAGATAAGCAACCACAAAATATGCTCGCATGACGTTCTCGTTTATCGAGGATGTCCATTTCATGCGATGCACATTTTATTATTTTTATTATTATGATAAGCCTTCCACCAGATATTTCACAATTGGTTCGGTTCTTTAGATATTTCATTGGTTCTAATATCTGTGTGCTTTGTTATAGCAAAGGCCTCCCCCAACTGACTCCATTTTTCTCTTTCTCTGGCTAGTGATGTCCAAGTACCGCCCGCCACTGTCTTAATTTCGTCGACCCAACGCCTAAGTGGTCTGCCTTGTTTTCTTTTCCTGTTGCCTGTGTACCAGTTCATCACCAATTTCGACCACTTGTCTATTCCTCTGATGGTATGGCCTGCCCATTTCCACTTGAGCTTAAAAGAAAGAAACATTAGGTGAGTGAATACTTTCGCGTAATGGACCCGTAAATTGGCCTCCCAGGTCTTGCGATTTAACACCGTTGGACTATTTTTTGTGGAACTATGTGAAGTCTCTGTAGGTTTGTGAAAATGATAAAAAATAAAAATGGCAAAAATTATCTTTCAAATAAAGCTTGATGAGCTCAGATGATCCACTAATATGGCCCAAATTAAGTTGTGAACACACGGACACAGATCAACAAAATACTATTTAATAAGATGACATGATCAACATACATAACAGATCTATTTATATTCTACCTCAATGCTTTTTTTAAATTGTTTGATATTGCTGCTTAAAGTTGCCTTTATTAAAATAATTCTGGGTTAGAGTCACCATTAGCAAATCAATAGAAAAAGTTGTTTCTCTTTCTATTGTAATTTGTATTAAGTAGAACCAAATCTGTATCTTTTCAGACAGAAGACTGTAAGCTAAATGGAAACCATATCGCGAATAACAGGAAACTGCCAAGCTTTGTCAACTGGAACTGGAATGTCATAAGAAAAGTACTTCTCTGGATTGTTTGTTCTTGTCTTGTGGCCTGCCTAAGTGCAATTATAGCATTAGTTGTTACAATACCAAAAGAATGTAACCCTAATCTGCCTTGGTACCAAGGTAAGGTCTTTTACGAAGTTTTTCCAGCTAGTTTTAAAGATTCTAATCATGACGGTGTTGGTGATTTGAAAGGGCTCGTAAACAAACTTGATTATATACAGGATTTAGGTGCATCTGCTATTAGATTAAATTACATATACCAAGCTCAAAAGTATCCTGACCAATACTATAATATCACTTCTTTAGTACAAATTGATAGAAGTTTAGGTGTTCTCAAAGATTTTAAAGAATTGGTAGCTGAAATACATAAACGAAATATGTCAATAATCCTTGATTTACCTGTGATTTCTTTGGCAAAACCAATGTCGGCGACAGTAAATTTGACTGAAACTTTGTTAGTTTCTGATGAAACTGTAAAAAATTATGTTGATCCTACGTCTGCAGCTCTAATATTTTGGAAAAATGTTGGTGTTGATGGATTTTATTTAAAAGACTTAGAACATTTTGTTGACCAGTTGGACTTTTTCAGATCTTTACAATTATGGAAACAAATAATTGGCAATAAAATATTTATTGCTAGTGAAAGTGCTTTGGATAAAGCCAAAGATGATTCTCTTAATGTGTTGCTGTCTAGGATTGATCTTATCGATATACATTTGGATTTAAACGAAGGTATTAATGGCTTAAAGAGACGTATTGATAAAGTTATTGGTGGTGTTCTATGGGCTAAACCTCATTATCCATGGGTACACTGGAATATTGGTAGTGTACATAATGAAAGAATATCTGCAGAAAATAATAACAATACGTTAGCACTGACGGCTCTTGAATTTGTACTGCCAGGAACTGTTAGTATTTTTTACGGTGACGAGATTGGTCTCGGGGGACTTGAAAATGTTGAGGGAGATTTTCATGAACATAATGACGTACATAATTTAGCCCAAATGTCTTTTTCTGATAGTGTAAAACCTGCTGGAGGTATTTTGCCTTGGAATGGAAAATCTGCTATAGATCCAAACTATAATTTTCTTAAAGTTATTAAAGAAATGACAAGGGTGAGGTTAAATACGCCAACAATATATTTGAATGCTATATACAAAGAGGGTAGTATACAAAAGAATATAGAACTCCGTAAAATTGAAGGTAATCTTGTTGTTATTGAGCGATGGTTCCCCCGTAGGAACACTTGTGTGTTTGTTGGGAATTTAGGTAACACTTCCATTACAACTGATTTGTCCTCGATGTTTTATGGCGGCACAGTGATAGCTGGTACAAACGTTTCTCTAGTTGGACAGGTGTTATATTTTGAACAAATAACATTTCCTGCGAATTCTGCAATAGTATTGAAGTTAGAAAAGTAAATATTTGTCATGTTGTGTAGTATGAAATCTTATTAGCAGCGCTTCGCAAAACGGAAATACTAATATGCGAAACGTTTGATGATGTAAGTGTTGTTCACATATTGCAATTTATGAAAATGCGTCTATTTAAATTCTTTAGAAGAGAGTTTTTTTTACTGACGTAGCTAATTTAAAAAGCACTTTTAGTGTAAAAAGTCAATAACCTATAAATATATTTTTTTTGTGTAAAAAAAATAACTATTAATTTAGAATTATATTTTTACATTTTTGGTTGCCTGTAACATTTACGCGTCTTCGTAAATTGCAAGGATTAGATTATTAGACACAATGACATAATTATGTAATCTCATATTCTTAAAGTGATTATCAAATACAATCTATAAATTAATTAGCAATTGAACAATATCTATTGTAATGAATCTCGAGCTTCCGAATTGAGCTGTTTTCGTTATGTTTTAAGTATACCTACCTAGGTAGATATGTAAAACTAAAATAGATTATTTATTTCTAAGAGTAAAACGTTTGTTCCTAATACTGTTTATTTTCTAAAGAAAGATTTTGAATCTCGTCTCTAAGATCTTAGTAACCCCCGTTTTGTTTGTCATACAAACTACTAATGTCGTTCCTTTTACTTCGTGCAGCTGATATTTTATATGTAAGTATAGTAAATATTATGTGGTTATACGTAAATATTTCGAATATAGTGAATTGTGCGAAACCATAGTTTGTCTTTTAAAATAGTTGATCGTCATTTCGCTATTGGGAAAATATAAAACGTAAATAAAATAAAATCCTTAATAGTACCAAGGTCCCCATTTATTTTTAATTTTGTCATCTCTGTCGTCATTCCTGAAGAACAATTTTCAAAATTCACGTATCATTAAAGTATACGTACATACATATAAAATAATAATTTTAGTATTCAATCTTTGTACACGTCACTTGCTATTTCATTGAGTGGTTCAGTCAGTTCGATCCTCAAATGAGACAGTTATTCAATTGTGTGTGTACGTTGTGACACATATTGGTATTTGGTACATACCATTACCCAACCACTAGGAGTTGGGTAATAGTATGTACGTACCATGTACCATGAAAATAAAAGGATTCTTCAAGCGAACCGCGCCGAGGTAGTCGCTTATTAATTTTCTTTAACTTGATATTATTGTTTCTTAAAAAAACAGTAGAAGAATCACTAACAATGTTAATTTAACCATGTTATATATTTTTTCTAAATTTCTAAATTTGTAGTTGTTCTCAACACATGGCTAATAACGGATGATTTTAGTAAGTAGGCCGTGAGTGCTTGTTATAGACCATAATAACGCTTCTGTTTCCATCCAATTAAATAAACACGTACGTACTTCAATCTAACTTCGCCAACACAAATAATCTATAAAAAAATTAACTTCTGTTATTTACTGGTTTCATCTACTACATTTATTGATGTATTCTTTAACTAGTGTATATATACTTATTTTAGTCCTAAGTGGTTTAATTTTAGGACACGCATGTTCAATGCGTAACAGATTATATAGTAATTTATTATTCTGTGTATTTTTTGAGTTCCTTAATTACCAAAGACCGAAAAGCTTGTTGATGTGTTTATGTATAATAAATTATTTTTCATGTTTTTTTTTCGTATCTTATTTATTCGAGTAAAGCAAAAATGTTTTTTTACTGACTTGAATAAATTGATCTGAAGAAAATTGGCACTGTATTGATCTTGATCTATTAAAGTATTATAATTTATAATTTGCTAAGCAAATATGTTATTTTGAATCTTTGTTTTATTTGTTAAGATATTTAAAAATATAAAGGTATGTATGCTATATGCAAGCACACCTATTTACTTATGTTTTTAATTCTTGTTCTATAGAAAGAACCATAACAGTGTTTCCCAATTAGTGGTATGTGTACCCCCAGGGGTACGCGAGGTTGCATCAAGGGGTACGCGGAGTAATCACTTGACTAAGAAAATCAGTAAAAAAAATTAGGCAAACAGCAATTGTCAAAATATATTTTTAATTGATCAGTGTGTAGGGAGTCAGACAGGGGTGCCTTCTGTCACCTTTCATTTTAAATATTTTTATTTGGTGGGCCACAGGGAAAATTTTAGAAACAGATAAGGGAGGGGACAAGAAATAGCTCTTAAATTTGAAGATGAACAAGAAATATTAAAAACAGTTTTTTTTATTTAATAAGGGGCACGCGAGTTTCAGATCTTTTTTGAAGTGGTACGTAGAAAAAACTAATTGGGAACCACTGAACCATAGTATTTTTTCGTATTTAGAATTAAAAGTACAAATATTGATGCTATCAATAGTCTTGCATTTATAATAGTAAAATTACTTGGTAAGTACCATGTTTAGTAATTGTACTATTTTAAATATAGAACTATTGATAGTTATTAATAGCTTAGCAGGGGAACTATTCACTTCCCCTGCTAACTATGTACAACATCTGTGACTATGAAATTAAAAACACCTAATTATAAAATGAAAGAATTTAAACACAGTTACAAAAATTTAATATACATTTGTACATATTCAAAACAAATATCATGTACTTAGTATATTCATTATTATGTACACATTATGTTTTTAAGTAAATAAATAGTTGTCGAAATTATTACACTTTCATTTACTACGATTACAAGTATTTATTATTCATACACATAATTATAACAGGTAATATTTTAAACAGCGAGTATTTCATTACAAAAATAACGTTTTTACAATAAGTCACTATTATATAGCGAACTCTGTAAAGTAGACAGATTTATTACAACAATACATTCATTTGTGTAAGGATAAGTTTGTCTTAGTAATTCTATGGAATCCTTATTTCCTTACATGTATAGAATTTATTGGAAAGGCACATTTAATATCACATATTTGTTAGGTATAATTTTATATTTCCAACATCCAGAAATACGCATAAATAGATATTGTAATGTTTTATGGAGGGTTTTGCATCTGTTATAGTTACATACATATAGCGAAACATATTATGTGAGCAAGGGGAAACGTTGGCTTGGCAATTTATTATTACTTTATGGGCCAAATGGCTTTTGTATGGCTTTACAAGTTCAATGGTTTTCCATTTTGTTATTGAGCAATTTAAATTTTTTAACAGTCACAGTCGTATGTTTTGTTTAAACAAAATTACCCGAAGAGATTAATCATTATAAAATAGATACCTACTAATTTTGCATAATGCTTGTAAATATCTTCAGTTTAATACATCAATAATTAAAACGTGACGGCGCTGTGACAACTTCGGAAATATGTAGTTTTAATTGAATTAATACATCGAAATGTAAATGTGTATAAAGTAGTGTAAAGTTAGATCCACATTTGTATAATATTTATCTACATATAAGTTATTAAATCGTCAATACAAGTGTGGTTCCAATGTAAGTTGTGGTGGCATTAAGTTCAGTCTTTATATCGGTGGATGAAGGATCATAGCACTGGAAGGATTCACAAGTAGTAGGTAAGATATCAGTAATAATGTCATGAGCTCGGTTGAAGCTTTTTACTTTTGGGGACGGTTGGATGCATGACATATGTATTAGACATGGCTCTTGGCGTATGTGTTTCATTAACCGGTAATGCTGGAAGCTTATCTGTAGGGTTTCGTATTAATATTTTTTTCTGAGACCCTGTAGTTACCTTCTTAGCATTAGATTCTGATTTATTCTTAAGATCTATGTTATCGGTGGTGTTTGGAATAGACTTTACACACGTCTTCCGTTCACTTTCACAGTCACTACCTGTTTGTTTAGTTAACTTTTGAGCACCAAAAGCTTTAGTTTGTTTCAACAATGACCGGTCGTTACACAGTGCCGCTATTAGGGGCAAATCGAGGTTTTTACTTTTCTCTCGAAGAGTTTTAATGTCTAAATCACATTTTGAGTCTTTCACTTTGTTAACACTCGCGTCACTATTCACGTTTAAGTTGCTGGGGGGAACATTTACTTCTCTCGAATAAGCCAGAAGTTTTTTCTTATACTCATAGGGCGGCGGAGGAGGCGGGGGCATTCGTCTCATTTTAACTGGGGGCGGATCTTTTGCATTCAAAACATTTTCGTCTGAATTTGTTCGCAAGAAATGCGAATCTGTTACCCGTGCCGACAGAATTGGCCTTTCAAGATTTATAGAGAGATTGCTCATCGAAGTTCTGCTTGTTAACGAGTACCAACTCGTTCGCGTTCCTGGTAACTGCACATAAGAATCCGAGAGATTTTGTATCGAGCCATACATGGACGATGCAGACATGGATGTGGACAGATAAGGTGTGCTTCTGTATTGGAGACCATTTTTGTGCATATTTGATACCCGCGCTTCGGTTAGTTTGTGATCAAGGTAATTTTGTTGTGAAACGGCTGGGTCTTGCATTGGATAGTAGACGTAATCAACGTCACTGTATAATTGTTTATGGAACATAGGGTTATGTGGTGGAGGCGGCGGAGGCAGCCGAGTTACAGGCGGTGGTGGAGGAACCCGCGCCCGCCTCGGTGGTGGAGGGGGTGGCGGTAATTTCATCATTGCTACCAGCACATTAGAATCAACAGCATGAGGTGGCAGTTCTCTCGATGGTGAAAGACTATTATTGATTCCTTGGGCTAACTTAGATCTTTCTGCTCTCCGGCTAGACGTTTGGTGTCGTTTAAATTTCTGAAATTTGTGTTCTAACACCATGGGGCTTGCAAACGTTCTTTCGCTCGACGCATTGACTTCGCCTGCTTCTGCTTTTAGAATGGTTATCATTGGTTTAGATGTTACGACTCTAGCTGCCACTTCTTCTTTTTCGTTCAATTGTTTCAAAGACAAAGGTGATGACAATGTCGTACCCGGATAAGCTGGCGGCGCCTTTGTTGGAGGTGGTACTGACGATGAAACAGTCTTGTGGTTATATTCATAAGGAGGCGGTGGTTTGTCGGGAAATGAATGTCGGATTGGTGTATCAGCATTTATATCAAAAATATTTGGCAACGATAAATTGAGCAATTTGCGGCTATCAATTCTAGTCGGGGGTGTCGGTGGGCTGTCGAAGAAAGAATTATTTGGATAATGATCATCAGAAGGAGCCGTGTCTTCGTGCCCCTGTAGGTAACTGTCACCAGAAAAGGGTAATGGCAATCTGACATAATCAGATACAGAATCTAATGTGTCACTAACGGATTGACTTTTAGGATAAACACCTCTGCCCACAATTAGGTCACTTAGTTCACTTGCAGTCAGTAAGTTATGTTTATTATCTGTTGGATCGCTTCCATCGCCATGAAATGAGATAGCACTAACATTCGAATTGGTTCTTTCTCTGAATATATTTTCTTTGTTATGCTGTTCTTGGTTTGAAAAATTTGCAGCACCATCGACACAATCTGAACTAGAATGAGAAGCTTGTAGTCTTAATGTATTGGTTGAATGACTAGTTCTCTCTGATTTATTTTTTAATATTGATGAAACACTATCGAAGTCAGCAAGATCATTTTCCTTTGAGGGTTTATAGCTGTCGTAATGTGAACTCCCATAATCTGTCCTACTGCCTTCAAATAAAGTGTCCATTTTGGATCGTGCAGTAAGTTCGGAACTGCTCATGGTATAGACTCCGCTTGTCTCGCTTGATGCAGCGACAGTCACTGGTTGGCCTAAACCATCATACAAAGCCGATGCCGCATCTTGAGAATATTCAACATCTATTCCTACTGTACTATTGTCACTTATCATAGAATTTTGAGCAGTATGGCTATATCCTAATTCTAAACTGCTAGTGTTAGATGTTCTGCTTAGTGTACTTAAACCCGTCCTAGCCATTATGACCGTACTGCATGATGAGGAACACTGCGATCCAGTACATTTTAATTTATTTGACCTTGGACTATCTGTCAAAGCTTCTGTAATACTTTGATCAGGTAAAGAAGTCGTTTCTTCTGACTGATTAGTAGAATGTGATTCTAATAATTGAAGTTCATTTCTACTGCCAGATTCACCATCTTTATTTTTTTTTGCACGAACTTTAGGTTTTTGTAATTGTAATGATGATGTTTTGCTTAGAGGTTGATTGTTTTCAGGTATGTGACAAATAAAGTAAGAATTGGAACTGTCAAGCAAATGAGCAAAAGCTAAACTCTCAGTTGAAGGAGCTGGAGGAGAATCTATCATAATTTCTAATTCATCTTCAGATTGAACTCGGTCGCTAACGATTCCTGATGTTGTGTTCGAACTTGTAGAAGATATTACTGATATTCTCTGTTCACTTTTATTTTGATTACAGTGTAGATTTAATGACTTCGAATATCCAAAGCAAATCTTTCGCTCCTCTTCTTCCTTTTTAAGTATTTCATTAAACTTTGGAGCAATTTTCATAGAAAATTGATGTGTCTCTTTACAAAGAGCAAAAAGATATTTGCACTTTTCTTCACTTGACGAAAACAGGGTAATTTTGCCTTCTTCCGTTCTGATCTCAAATTTCTTTCTATCAAAACTCAATTTACCAATTGCACTCCAAATAAAAGTAGCAAGTGGTCCATTATCAGGTAAAACTTTAATACCTTTCGCCGTGACGAGAAGCCACACTGTTCCGGGTTCAGGTTCTGCTTTAGACTGTTTTAAGCGATATCTATGTGAATTAATTGTGTCAGGTAGAAGGCAGACTTCTCGTATAAATCTAATTTCAGCGTCAGATTTTGAGAGACCTCTGTGTTCTCGATGACAAGCACGCATCGCTGCCGATACCCAATCACCAGTGAGAGATACAGGGGCATAATCCTCGGCTTTAAAATAGTCTCTATCTTCATAACTGTCGGCGTCACCGTATTCTGCTTGTAACGCTAAACCAGTAAGCAGTAGAAGTATTTCGGCTGGAAGCACATCCCGTGCGCGCATATTTTGTCGCAGCTGCAGGAAGTACAAATGTCGGCCGACTTCATCGTGCAACAGAAGCGGGCTCTCCACATGAAATTGCACGACCAGATGCAATTCTAGCAGTGGCTTTCCATTCGCGTCCAAACCCTGCAGAAAGACAATACTTGATTTATAGTGCTCCTGAATTAGGTAGGTACATATGTAGGTCATATCTAAAAAAAATTGTCAGAAAGATCAAACTCAAGAAAGTAAGGTATTCTCACTCAACTCAATAATTGTCAATAATTGTAATTAGAAATTGTAAAAACTAATAAAAATAATAGTTAAGTAAAACGATTGTGTAAATTGTGTTAAAACTTATATGGGGTAATAATTTTATTAGTTTTAATGACTCACATGTGTGTGTGATGATCTCCAACTCTTTGGCGCATATTTTGAAAGTTTGCTTTCTAAGTCAACAAACAAGTACTCTCCATCTGAAAAAATGTTCATAAATAATTGTGTGATGAGCATGATCATTTGTTATGTGTCTGGGTGTAATTTATCTATAATATGTATGTATTTAGAAATATATAAGTATGTTTATCAGCAGTCCGGTTACCATAATAGTACAGGCTCTGCCTAGTTTGGGATCAGACGGCCGTGTCTGAGATGTGTGAAGTTATTATTATTATTATTATTAATATGAATAATATGATTTTTTTAATTAAACAACAAAATAAGAGTTGTTTCAATAAACTTGTTTAAATGTGTTATCGGTCAACTAAAGTGATAATAGAATTCATTCGATTTTATTTCAAGGCGTCGTAAATCTTAACACTGTTAATAAAACAAAAGAAAGTATTTTTATAAGCTAGATACAGGTAGTACGTTGTTTACATTATAGTGTACTTGTGTTAATTATAGGTATTTGAGTTAGGTAGAAATAGTGTTTTCTTTATAATGTGACATTGTGGTACTTATCCGTACAACAAATATAGCACATTGATTACCCAACTGCGTATGTTTGCATAGTTAGACAGTGAATGCTTATGAGTTGGAATGCGTGACGCCTTGAATGCATAATAATTTTGCTTTGTGAAATCACTGTGTGAATATTTAGAAATTAAGGCAGGCCCCAAATGTTATTATGTAAAGTTATGGTGCATGCTATGATACTCACTTTGCAAGACTGCTAGACCGAAGAGATCGGTGTCGGTCATGCCTTGTAGTTGTGTGTGAGCACTGGCCAAGCATTTCAATTCCTTGGCCCTCGCTTTGGCTTCGACAACGAAGTGGAGGGGTTGGGGTTGTCCGGGCATGCGCAGGGACAGGAATCGGGCGCCCGCGCCGAGAGCGCGCGTGTCGCCGCCCAACGGCCCGCGAACCGAACACAGAGCACGCATGTCGCATCTCGAGACCACTGTTACTCGCACTGAAACAAACGAATCATACTATTAACTACATATAGGTACATGTGAATACCTTAAAATAACCCGCAATTACGTACTGTACTATAGTTACGTATTAATCTTGGTGCCTGAAAACGTAAATAATGTATAGACAAAGATAAGATAATAGTTACTTCGTAACAGATACATCACACCCATACAAAAGTGAAAATACCTACGCTACAAAATTTAATTAATAATACCCGGCGTTAGCTGCGACCAGAAATATATCTTATTTACGCTTCTCGAAAGTTGAGAACGCCTTGCCCACCGCGCGATGTGTAACCGCTTTGCCCGACACTTTAAGGTTGTACAAAATACACAAATAATGAAATAGATTATTTATTTGATAATCAAATTTATGGGTGTTAAGTTTTATGTAGGTAATGATAAATAAAATTATTTCTCTAACCTAAGTTTAATTTTTATAAGTACCTAATTAAAATATTCTTCACTTTTAATATTGGGTTCGATTCCCACCCAGGACAAATAATTGTGTGATGAGCATGATCATGTGTTCTGTGTCTGGGTGTAATTTATTTATGTATGTGTCAAGTTATTATTATTATTCTTAAACCTTTCGAAAGTAATATAAAATGTTGATGCTGTACACATGTACATATTCTACTAATCGTTGTTGAGTAGACGGGAGAAAGATACTCTGATTACGATTCAATGTTTGCTTTTCTGTAATGTATGCCAAGTGGCGGGATTACAGTAAAAGGGCTTCTATCAATTTGATAAAAAAAAAAACTCGTCATGTATTTTAATTATGATTTAATATGTGGAGATGTTTTATATGTAAAAAATTACAGTAAGATATTGATTTGTGCGAGAAACTCCAAAAATATGTTTCTCAGTTAAAAAAAACAATACTGTTTATTTTTCTAAATATTGTTTTTTTTACTCTCCCACTTTAATATACTTTATCTCTCATACAAAAAGTTGGCAATCCTTGTTGCAGTTCACATTTTTTTGTCAGTTTATAATAGCGCGATTATGATTTATAATAAATTAGCGATGTTCAGAATCATACGGTGAAATATGATAGATATTATCATTATAAACATTTTTACTATTACAACGAAAATCTACAATTACAGGAGCATTAAAGACAATAGGTATCTGCCTGCTACCTGTTATTGTTTGTATCTTAGGAGAGCCCTTTCATCGGCAACCCGTTTTATGATATGTGCTCCAATTTAATACTTTTGTATAACATATTAAACATAATATGTTATACAAAAGTATAATATAGTAGGTAGTTATTTGTTAATTTATACTTTTGTATAACAATACAAAAGTATAAATTAACAAATAACTACCTACTCGAATAAATACCTCTATCCGTGCCGCTCTCAATATGTTTTACATTTCAGTCACCTAGTCCTAATTTAATTCGTGTTTTAAGAAAATCCTATAGGTAGGTACCATGTCAAACATATTGTGTGAGAGAAGCAGCCGACAGTTCGCCTTGCCTGAAACAAATGAATACGACGGCAGCATTTATCAGTCTACACCTACAACGTTCGTCGCCTTTCCTAGATGTTATGGGTGTATTATTTATAGTTTAATACTACGACTACATTTATTACAACAACATTCACCCTGGCCAAACACTGTATAGAACATCGTATAGAATACATATAAGCAACATTTATTATTTTTGTTAAAAAGATAATTATTATTTATTATTAGCACAGCCATGCGGCAATGGCGAGTAAAGAACAAACCCCTAAAGTATTTGTTAAATAATATTGACAAAATAAGTAATAATTAAAATAATTATTGCGCTTTATTTTTAAAGCATTTAACTGATCACTAACATCTAGTAATAACGCAATTTAACATAATAAATACATAACAAAACACCGTCCAGTGTACAATAAGTTCGATTTGGCATTTTGTTTTTATTTACGAAGAATATCGTTCATCGTGCATGCGTGCTCTCAGCTACGCGTTGTCGCCCCTACTGACACTAATGCCATCCACGGCATGCTAAATTAGTAGGTATATAAAACGCGACCTCGAGCGAGTGATGTAGCCCTGGTATGGCTGGTATAGATTTCTTGTACAGTAGGTATATGATTCATCGCCACACAAATTCCGAGAGGAAAATCCATCTCCTCTCCGCCTCTTTGTAATACAGGTACTTGTGAATATAAAATAATTTCCTTGCATACAAGTCCTCCATCCTCTAGGATCCATTTGTTTTTGGTTTACTTTGATTCAGTGGGAACTTAGTCGCATTTGCTTTTTGCAACATTTAATTTATAGCTCATTTAGATAGATAGCTTTATGAGTTAATTTGTTATAATATAAAAAGCACTAGTCTCAGGACCAATTAAAAGAAATACATTAGATAGTTATTTTATTAACGAAGTCTCTATTGACTATATTTAAGTATAACATTACGCAGTTTTGCTTCGACTTAAGGTAGCAGTAGGAAATTATTAAAAACAACCTTTTTTTACCCTTACTTGCCATAGTCCATTACCATGAAGGTGAAAAGCGTTTCTTAGTCTTAATCACTACATACATACATATTATAAAACAAAGTCCTCTGCCCCGTCTGCCTGTTTGTTCGCGATAAACTGAAAAACTACTGAACGGATTTTCATGCGGTTTTCACTTATAGAGAGAGTGATTCATGAGGAAGGTTTAGGTGTATAATTTGTACCCGTGCGAAGACGGGGCGGGTTGCTAGTAATGTAATATAACGGGTTCAGAACACAACATAACAACAATTCTAAATATAGATTTTTCTTTTCGTAATATCGTTATGGCATTCTTTCCCCAAGGCTCTATTTTGGGGTCATATTTATGAAAACATTTTTCATTTTAAAATGTAAATTGGGTGACTTTACATAATAAGCATGCTTTACTAATTACTGTGATTAATTTGTTTAATTATTTACATTTAAGTGCTTTTAAGAAAAAAAAACATGGCTCTATTTACCTCCTGTAATGAAATAAATATCTTTACATTGTTATGTAACAAATTGGTAAGTATAAAGAGAATTATATATTTTGTTTGTCGTAGAAAAACCTGTGGGCAACTAAAATATTTCCTATTCAGCAGAGGCTGGGCAATGGAATGTCGGATCTGCGCCATCTGTGCATTCCATTAGTTTTTTACATTCACGATCTCATTTTTGCTACCTGCTGTTTTTGTGGCGCACATCGCACTTTTGTAACGTTTACTTGTGAATTTGAAGAAATATTTTAAAGTACGGGCACGTGTACATTTGTGTATCACTTTTAATTCGTGATTAATTGTTTTGTTCATTAAACGCACCGGCCATTTAGTTCTGTCTTAGCAACTCATTTTAGTTACCTAGCCTAAAACTAAGCTAAAATATTTAGAACATCATGACGTGATATGCTGCAGCTTTTAACTCAGATGGGTTAACAAGAATAGGTACTAAAATACTTGTAAACTGTCACCAAGATACTCGTACTTAGTCTTAAAAATGCAAATTCTGTAGAAATTGTATAAAATTTCCTTATGTTTATGTATCCATACCCATCACACGACATTCCATAGGCATGTCCTTCCGCGCACGCTCAAATTTGTCATGACCTAGTTGCCATATTTTTGTAAACGATATTGAATGGTTTCTTAAAAAGAGGCGTTGGCAAGTGATCCCTGCTGTTACAAATCTTCATATTATTATGCTATGCATGTCTCCCACCTAATAGTTTGTTACAGAGCGTCGTGGGCAACCCCGCGCTACCGACCGCTTTAAGTTCCTACTTTAAAATTGACCTTACATAATAATGATAAAATTGATTTTAATAATTATAAAAAACTGCATTCCTCGTGGTCTATTTCACCTGTCAAAACTACCAAACATCCGACATTTTGTAATCTTCCTCCAGGTTACCGTAGGCACTCCTGGAGGCCTGAAGTGCTTGTCATCTTAATTTTATAATAAATATTATTTTGGTATTTAGAATGTAGCGCATTATTAAACTAATACTGTTACAGATAACTGTCAAGTTAAACGCACCTACCTCGTCAACGGATGTTAACAAACAATAGCTACTGTAAATTGGGTCCGTTTAATGCAATAACATCCAGTTATTCCATTTATCATATACGAACAACTTTCATGAATCAGTTCAAAACCTCTGAACATTTATAGATAAGTGAGATGAACCCTAGATAGGCCAGTCGAACTAAGTATGAACGGAGCTAATCCACGTACTATCCTGCGGCTCCTGTGACATGTAAGTACTTAGCTACGTATTATAAAACGCCTTTTGGAATGTAGACACACAAGATCACGTGAAAAAAAAAATAGACGCGAATAAATTTCATCCCATCCGGTACCTCTGCTCGGCTCTTCAGCTCTTGATAGCCATAAGAACATGTTTTTTGTTTTAGTAAATGCGCCATAGTTTGTGATGGCGGTCAGGCACAGCGGGGCGGGGGCAGACCGGTCGGCGCAGGCGAGTGCGGGCGGCGGATGGGGCGCGGGCACAGAGGGCGAGAGGGGGGGCGCTACGTAAGCGCGGTAGCAGCGGACGGCGACGCGAGGAATGCGGACGACCTTCAGATGCCGAGCGCCCCTCCCCCTACGCCAGCCGCATCTTGCGTCCTCGCATACCTAAGGCCGTCGCTGCTTCCACTTTTCGACATCTCGCCACCAATTTTGACACTCACAAATTTGTAAGGCAGATAATGGACGAATTTTGAACAGGGTCATATTCTGTGTGAGTTCTGATGCCGGACAATACACATATAATAAGTAGGTATTTAAAAACAGCTGTTTGTTTTTTCATTTCATTTGTGTTCATTCGTTATATTTACATTGACCACAAGTCAACAACAGGAATGGTAGCAATGTTTATATTTGTAATGTTTAGGGCTGCCAACTTTTTTGTAGAAAAATAACATCAATTTTAATTTAGGAAAAATAAAGATTTTTTTTGCATAAGAAAATATATTTTTGGGTGTATTAACTTTTAGCACATGCTTAAATTTTGTATTTGAAAGTTACATAACTGGTTTTACAATCAAAACTTAGGTAGATACAAATAAATAAGTACTTAATTAGTTTTTTATTAAAATTATGGACAATCTGTTTCGCTTTTCTTGCTTTTCTCTAAAAGCTTAAGAGGCGCGAACAGGGAGTAAAATAAGAAATTAAATATGGACTTGTCTAAGAGCATAGTAATTATTGCTCTGAGGGACTCGTCAAACAAAATCATACAAACAACAGACAATTGTCAATTCTGTCACTTGTAGAAAGAAAGTACCAATAATAGAATAACAACAGAACACTAGTCCTATTACTACCGAGACTGGGTTTTTAAAGACCACGGAGCTGATTATACAAAGGGTATTTTGAATTGAATAAGCTTTGAAATAATATACTTATTAGACTTCCAAGTTTTTAATGAAAATGTGACATGTTGGATTCCGATAACATAGCGTAGATTAGACAACACTTAGATTACTTAATATCACTGTTATTATTCTAGGAGACAGCATAATTTAGCTTGATTAAAGTTTAATTAATTGTGCTGTAGGTCTTCATTAGAGCCGTTCTCTTTTATTTTGGTACCCCATTTTAAAAGCAGATGAGGATTTCACTTCTATAAGTTCTACGACGTCTTTCTCACGTTGTCCCATTTCAAAGGTATTCATACAAATTTAATAATAACGATTACCGCCTTAAGGATAGGAAAAGACTAATGCAAGTTTACAGTGTCAGAAACACCAAACACGACCGGTTGTGCGTGTACTTTAAATAAATAATAGTTTAAAAAACTAAAAAGCACGCTTTTGTAACTAGCTGAACTGCAGCATCGTGACGCATAGTGTACCCATTTCGTATGAATAACAGTAGAATCAGAAATGCAAGTTCTCAGGATTAATGCTAGGTTGTGGTGGGTGGATGGACGAAAATGAATAGACATTTTCATTCATCCTTACTTGTATAGCATTATATTATGCCGTTGAAAGTAACAAATTGACTGGTGTTTTTTACATGTACAATAGTACCTATTAGTTCGGAGTTTCGGAGGAGTTAACAACTACAATAAATAAAAATAAATAGACTTCAACACATTTTGTAAATAACTTAGTAAGTTTGAAAACGTACAACGGATATCGGTGCCTAATAAACACACTTTTAACGGCAATGATGCAAACTCTAATGCCCCTTCCGTAAAGCTTTGGCGGTAAATAGGGATCTTAACAGTACTATTAGAGTGTTGCTGGAACAGCGGTGTTGTGTACCCACTACCCCTGCGACGCGCGGCGACGGAAGTGTCATGTATGGATCGTTCGTGTCTCAATTATGCGGATATCCGCAATGTTTACGACATGACGATTATTAGCTGTTCCCAGTATCACAACACTGTACTAAATCGCGTTACATGAACAACCTCGGCATTTTTTTTGTATTGTGTATTATTATTCGTTTGCAATTGTGTGCGGGACACATGTAAGCATAACGGTATTTCCCCTTGTTTTGAATATACCTTGGGTGGCTCCAATCCTTCTTTAGGCACGTTGTGCATTTTTGCTATGAGGAAAAAGCACTGAACTCGCACCGTCAAGCTAATAATACATATATAGATCCACTAGAGGGCGCTAATCTAAACATTGAGTTCTGCCAGCTCCAAAGAGTATACAAACACTACGCCAGCTCCTTATTAATTAATCTTTAAAAATATAATTAGTTCAATAAAGTACTTATTGTGTGCGCAATTCATATGGTAAAATAAACAAAAACATAATTGTACCTAATTAAGGTGAAAATTTGTAACGCCTATAGTGTTCAATAGCGAAAACCTTTATTCAAAATTTCGACCGGACGTGAACGTACGTCAGTTTGATGGATGTTACTAGTAGATGGTATCACTTACTTTAAAAATTAACACTTCTGATCGCAACTCAAAATTTTTTTACTCACATTGTTTTTATATTATAGGGGCAAACGAGCAGACGGGTCATCTGATGGTAAGTGATCACCATGGCCCTTGGACACCTGCAACTCACAAGTGCGTTGCCGGCCTTTGAGATCTGAGTAAGCTCTTTTCTTGAAGGTTTGAAGGTCGTATCGGTCCGGAAATACCGCAGGTGACAATTTGTTCCAGAGATTGGTTGGAGGTGCATTAAAAGATTCTTAGTGTGTCAAGAAGAGTGGTACAGAAAATAATAGGTACCTCTTAAAATATCATGTAAGTACTAGTAATATAGTATTAGATTTAATCAAAAATGAAACGGAAATATATGTAGACCAATATTACCATAAACTAATGCCGCGTTCCTATAAGTAATAAACGATCCGTTTTGCTTACGGACGGTAAAATTTCGTTGAATTTTCAACGACAACTTTACGGTCCGTAAGCAAAAAGAATCTCTTCTTGTTTATAGGAACGCGGCATTTACTAAGTTTATGAATATTACTTACTTTACTTTTTTCTTCATAGAAAATTAATATAGTCTCATTGGTTGTCATTAATGTTAAAGTGGATCTCTCCATTGAATGAAGAATAATTTTATTACTTTAAACGAGTAATTCTTGTATGTATGTATTTATATTTCTGATATCTCGGAAACGGCTTCAACGATTTTGATGAAATTTTGTATACAGATACAGTTTTGCATTTTAAGTTAAACTGCATAGTTGTATTTCCTGTAAAAATGCAATTTTACAAAAAAATTAAGATTTTACAAAAAGCTACGGTCTCCATGGTGCTAAATATGTAATAGGTATAAATCGCTATAATCTAAAACAATTTAGAGGGAAATCTCAACAGAAATTATTAATGAAAAAGATATTATGAAGTAGATACTTGTTCGCTTAAGGAATCGGATTAATCCTAGATTATATATGGATGTGCGTGAAAGAACAAAATAAAACGATAATAAATAAACAAAAAAGTCCCCTCTTTTTCATCACCCTCTTTTTTCTCTCTTCAGGAGACTGTGATAAGTACACAAAGATTTAATATATTATGATTCTCTGTAAAGACGTTTTTGGCCCGTACATTGTTGTCTGGTTATATTAATATTCTTTCTATTAACAAAAAAAAACGGTTGAATGATGAGTAGGAAATTAGTTTTAAAATTTTTTTGAGTTCTAGAGAAATTTGTATATTAATCATTTTAAAATTATATGTACCTATAGGATATGTCCGATTTCAAATAAAACAATTACCAGGCCACCAGACCCTGCTTATCATCTAGGACCAAAGTCCTTGTCAAGAGAAATCAAACGAGCCCCAACTTGATACGGTTGCGTCGTCGTTTTATTACACGGTTCCCGTGGTCATCATCGGATAAACTCCATCTCATAATAATATTGTATTGTCATCCGATTTACATATGCATGAAAATTTTCAGCTCCATCGGACACCAGGAAGTGGGGCAAATTTAACTTGCAACATTTGATTACAAACAGACAGACACCGGGTCAGATGAAACTAAATAAAAGCTTGTAAAAAGAAGATTATGGAGCATGAAAGGAGTGGTGAATTGAAATTGTAGATTTATTGAAGTTTTGCAATATAGTGCATATGTTACATAACGAATGTATATTTAGGTATAGCTTACAAAGCGTCTCTGGCTACGTAACATGATATGCGTTGCATCTTGCATTACAGTCACGGACAATATAAGTGCCATCACTAAATCTGCCTCTATGGAGACTGAATGCGTAATAATATTGCACCTACCTATACATGTATTGTCAAACAAATCGACACAATAGGTTATGTTTAAAAACATGCGCTTATGTTGCTATTGCTAGGTGCTTGACTTATGCAGGCACACTTTAGCGTGTAAAGCTAAATGTAATGCTATCAGCAATTTGATTAAAACATAGGATTAATGTTTAATATCTGTTATGAAAAGAATGCGCATGTATTTTGGCTGGCAATGCTGTGTACGTTTTTACAAATAGGTAGTTCGTTTTTATCAAGGTATTGAAACAAATAATAATGGCAATATATATTATTACCAGTATTTGACATTTAATATAGAAATGTATATAATTATTGTATTCATAGGAGTAACTATTTATCTTGATGAGGGCTGCGGAAAACCTCTACCAACTATTCCGTCCAAGTTTAAAACTTGTTGCCTATGTTAGTCGCATAACTACGTTCTATTCATCTAAGTATGTAGGTACACTTAGTCATGTGTAAGTTACGTTAATTATTTACATACTTAATATTTCGTTTATTCTTAAGGTGACAAAACATGCCATAAAACTCGAAGTGGTTATCTATGCTTTGTCATTCGTTAAATTTACTTTTATTTACCGACATAGTCGTTCTGCTATCAGAGGAATGCGCTCGCCGTGTAGGCGTTTATAACGCGCTAATGATTCACCAACTTTATCAATCACAGTGATGGAAGAACACTAATATTAGTGTAAAGTAAACAACTTATTGTTATACGTTTTTCATAAATGTGTGCTGCGATAAGGATGCTCATTAACTTTCTCTATAATATTTAATTTTTTTAATTCTCAGCTTTCTGGTCTAAATATATGTGTCCCTTTTCCGCATAAATATAAAGAAATTCCTTGAAGTATTGAATGTACAAAGACGAATAAGAACAAGTCTTATCGATATTATTGAGACGCTATGCAGAGTAATTATTTGATTAGATTGGAGGTGGTCATAAACTAGACTGAGATAGCGCTTTCTATATTTTAATAAGAGCTAAAGTTTGTGAGTTTGGATGTACACCTGAGTAACAAAGTATATTTTTATCTTGATTATTATGTATATATATAAGTATTCAGAACAATTTATTAAGAAAATGAAAAATACAATGCATGTAATCCAGTCCTCATCGAAGTTTACTGTTTTAATAACAAAATAGACTTTGACTATCTTGATAAAGTGTGTCAAGATAAAGTTTGCTTAAAAGGATTTTGAGTTTGCCTTTTTTATATTATAGCCAATTATAGGGGGCAAACGAGCAGACGGGTCAGCTGATGGTAGGTGACTACCGTCGCCCATGGACACCTGCAACTCAAGAGTCACAAGTGCGTTAATGGCTTTTGAGATGGGAGTACGCTCTTTTCTTGAAGGTTTAAAGGTCGTATCGGTCCGGAAATACCGAGGGCGACAATTTGTTCCAGAGATTGGTTGTGCGAAGCAAAAAAATTCTGGAGAACAGAAGTGGTGGATTGCCAATTATCCATGTGAATTATTATTGCCTACTCTAGAACAGTTTTATAAACATTCTTAGAATAGGTAATCTTGAAAACCTATAATAACAACAAGAGGTTTTTCTAATGGAAATAAGAATTATTAGTTTTATTTGACGGAATAATTGCTTATGAGATAATGACTACTTTTGGGTTTTTCTTTTAAAACATTTTGGGAAACCAGTTTCCCAGTATGCAGATTGATTTTTACCGTTTAAGCAAGTGATAAATAATTTTGGATGAGATCAAATTTGTTGGTCAGAAACTATTTATGTATAGGTACCTTAGTTCATTAATATGTCTAAATAGAGTGTCGCACTACAAAAGAACTAAAATAAACGGGCCAACTTTATTGCGCTGGTGTGCGTGACAATAACGTTTTACACTCACGAAACGACACCCTAACCTAGTACTATTATGTATTCTGTGCGCTAACTTACTAATGTGTGTGCATAATGATACAAGTTGATAATGGCTTATTTAATTAGTTTGCTTGAACTGATATGATGCTTAATTGCTTACTGATGAAAAGTAACTTTTTCCGTTGTTTTAGATCGACATTTGTAATTTCTGCACACCTTTATCTCAAAAACTGTCATTGTAAACAATACGATTTCGCAATGCAATTCGAGTAGGTACTTTTTAGACGCTTTCCCAGCTTTGACAGTTCATCTAGACATAGTAATGATCTAAGATGTATACATATTGTGTATTTGTTTTGTATATTTTTATGTATACGGTATAGGTATATATCAAATATATGTATGGAATAGGATAAAGCTATACTGCTACGATAATCAAGCAGTAGAACGCTGTTTTGTTTGAATGCCGTAATCTAAGGATCTACTAGTCAAATTTGAAAGATGCTTTAAGGATTACAGGTGAACCATTTATTGATGTAGGTATAGAATATAACATAACGCTGCTACCTAGGAGAAATCATTGGTGTTTTAATTAGGTTTGCTAAAATTGGAACTTGTTTAAATGTATATAACAGATATAACTAAAAAATACATTTCAGTTATGGTGCTGCCTAAATTTTTAAGGAAACCTCCTGTCCAAAGGTGAAAAATTTTTAAGAGTACATAAACCTATCTAACATCGTCCTACATATTATTAAAATATTAAGTATGTAATATTCCCGAATAACTATATTTTTTTAAACGATTGACATATATTTACTTGGAGCTAATATGTAGGTATCCTACTAATATTATAAACGTGAAAGTTTGTGAGGATGTATGGATGTTTGATGAGGATGGATGGATGAAACTTGGTATGTAGATAGTTGGAGACCTAGATTAACACATAGGCTACTTTTTATCCCGATATTTCCACGATACCGGGACTTACGCGGGTGAAACCGGGGGCCGAAGCTAGTCTTAAATAATTAGCATAGATTATTTTCATAATTATCTAAAAACTGATAATAAATAATAATTATGTAGGTACCTATATGTCTATGTATGTATCCACGTTGTTGTGGTTTTTGTATTCATGAATGACATTAAAAATAGGTACTTTGTATAATGGTGACGATGACGTCTATTAAGAAATATGTAAGTTACGTAGGTATGTATT
The DNA here is from genome assembly GCA_949752705.1 of Callimorpha dominula. Classification (NCBI taxonomy): domain Eukaryota; kingdom Metazoa; phylum Arthropoda; class Insecta; order Lepidoptera; family Erebidae; genus Callimorpha; species Callimorpha dominula. The sequence goes on from OX456997.1 coordinate 16,764,307, forward strand.
GTTATGAAGCTTGTAATATGGTTATTATGAGTCAGTACAATAAAACGCATATTCTTATAATCCGTGGTTTGGTCATTTAGGAAGAGCTATCGATAGATATTTGCAGCACGATTTATTTAATGTGGACCACCTTTCTATTACCTACCCAAAGCTATCTCAATAATGTTGGTACGGAAACTGGTATATTGTATAACACATTAAATAAATTATAATTATCTAGGTGCTATGACACCTATATATGTGTACCTCCTAACCTAATGCTCTGTCACTACCTTCTTTTTTGCATATATAAGTACCTAAATAAGTGACACAAAATTTACTTTAAAAAATATGGAATAACTTTACTAAAAATTAATAAAATAAATTAATATGTGTTCAAAATTCCAAATAGTATTGACAAAGCTCTTAATGTTCTTGTGCCGTGTGAGTTAAATAGAATAGAATAATAATATGTTGTATAATGCAACTGGTCTATGTTGACATCTTGGCACATTGAGCATAGTTGGTATTGCTGGTGAGGTGGTGTCGAGGAAGGGCGCGCGAGCGCAGGGTCAGCGGCCGCAGCGCGGTCGGCGCAGGCGCGCGGAATTCGAGCTATGCGTATGAAATGAAAGTGGCCGTATCGTGAAAGCGCGCGCATCCACTGCGGCTGTCCATGGCGCCGTCTAACTAAACCTCACTTACCATGAATAGATAAATCCAAAGCAACTGCATATAAAGACACTATATTCCTTGGTAAACCGCATCCATTGGCACTTCACTTCACTTAGATGTTGCGCGATGTCGTGAGCTGAATAGCGTAACGACCGACGTCGAGGCGCACAAAGTCCATGGGCGCGCTAGTGCGACTGAGTGAAGCAAAGCGGTCGCGTGGGTCGGCGGCGAAGGCACAGGCGAAGGCACGCGCGGGGCGCGCCGCGACTTCGGCTTCGGATCAGTGGAATGCGGCAAGATAGTGGCGCGCGGGTACCGGCCGAGGCTCGCTGTAGGCTGGAGCCTCCGTGTGGGTATAGAGTACGGCGCGACTCAGCGGCGTCGCCGTATGGACGGAATGCGCGCGGTCAACTTCTGGCCATTAAAATAAATAGAATTTCCAAACACTTTGAGGCCGCGGCCCCAGCGACCTGCCTATGAACACATTTAATCTTTTGTTTAGTTTGTAGTTAAAGACTGTATCTAGGGGTTTCGGCTGCACCTACCTACTCACTTCTGCCGCATATTTAAATTTACTTAGGTACTCCTAATTTAAATTTTTATCAAAAAAATACTTAAATAAAATAGTATTATTTAATTAACACCTTATCTGTGCTGATAGGTATGCTGACTATGCTGAGTGAAGCTGACTAAGTCTGTGTGAGAATAGTAGATGCCAGGGTAAAACATGCCGGCTTTGCTTTTAGACGGTATTAGTTTTAGTTTAATTTATACAATATTGTGCTGATAAGAGTGTTTAACGTTGAACGAATTATAATGAAAACAACTTTAACATCAATAATTTCAGACATTCCCAATGCTGCTGGTACATCAGGATGTGTTGGGAGTTGATTTTTTGATTACGGATCATAATTTAATCGCGGTTTGTACCGGATCCCTATGAATAAATTTTTCAATTATTGCATCAATAATATAGAAAAGAAATAATACACTACATACTTATTCATTTAATAGGTACTAAGTACTCTTGATAATATTTAGAGCCAGTGAGGGTTAAATTTAAAATAACATAGTATCACACTATGATATTTCAACGTTAAACTTCTCTGTAGTCATCGAGATAGTACGTAGTATCTCGATGTCTGTAGTGTTTTATTTTCTTTGTGTTATCAATCATACAAGTTTAGATGATGTTATTTGGTAACAACCAAAGCCTATTAAATGTACTGTGGCGACTTCCACATACAGCAACAAGAAACATCTACAACCTACTAATCCTGCATCGCGCTATTGGAGTTCTCGCGGCGATTAGTATATATACAACTTCCCAACATCAACCGTTGGGCCGCGGCCCGCCAGGCATGACCACCTCGCCTGGTCGGAGGATCCTCCCTTTGTGTTGGAGGAACATGACACTCGTTCCTCCACAGTGGTGACCCCGACGTGATTGGAAGCAGCCTTCATGAAGCAGATCTTCAGCATCATCATCGCCACCATCGTATACACTCCTACAGCAATGAGCGGTAATCAAGTCTCAGCCAGCCAGCATCCTCGGCCTCAACAGGGATACCACAAGCCTGCAGCGACCGCTCCAGCCTGGTTACCCCTACGGCCCAGCGTCTAGGCACAGCACACTGCACCTACGGTCCACGTAAGAAGAGCAGCTCTCTCCCGTCTACGCAGCAGCCAGCCACTACGCAGCAACCGCCCCGACTCACTGGGGACTTCACCGCAGCACCGCACGCGGCCCCGACTCACTGGGACCAGCGGACTTCAGCCCCGACTCACTGGGACTAGCGGCATTCAGTTCCGACTCACTGGGACTAGCGGAATACAGTTCCGACTCACCGGAACAACTCACTACTGGCCCTGGCACGCTCCTAAATAGAGCATAGACAGCTGACTCATCAAGATATCGACCTCCGGTCTTGGAGGGGAGTGATGTGGCGACTTCCACATACAGCAACAAGAAACATCTACAACCTACTAATCCTGCTATTGGAGTTCTCGCGGCGATTAGTATATATACAACTTCCCACTGTGGAGGAACGAGTGTCATGTTCCTCCAACACAAAGGGAGGATCCTCCGACCAGGCGAGGTGATCATGCCTGGCGGGCCGCGGCCCAACGGTTGATGTTGGGAAGTTGTATATATACTAATCGCCGCGAGAACTCCAGAGAACTCCAATAGCGCGATGCAGGATTAGTAGGTTGTAGATGTTTCTTGTTGCTGTATGTGGAAGTCGCCACAGTACAATTCAACTTTTTAAGAAAAAATAAGACAGTTTAAAGAGGTTTAAATGTTTATTTATTTACGATTCGTGTAAATATAAGATCGATGGAAAGAGAGTACCTACCTATGACAATAAAAATAGTATTGCATGTAAAAGACGATTATATTTTATTTATAAAACAACTAATAATTTATTGTTATCCGATCTTACAAAAAAGCGAATCGAATTAAGATTGAATTGAGATCTCATAGGCAATGATCGTTTCTAAAATCTGAAGATTGATTTACTAAAAGATCTATTCAGATCCGGTATTAGATAGTTATACATAGATAGTTAGACAGATACGGAACCGAACCGGTAACGTACTTTAATTAGAAGTAACTTGGAGTTTGAAAATATTCACTTTCCTCTTTAGTACAGCGAATTTCATACAAATATAAGCGAAAGGTTTATAGCGCTAGAGCTACCACTACTGATCCGTACTTATTGGCCCTAAATATGTTCACTTTGCACTAGATCATAATAAACTTTGGTTTATTGAGCGGTAAGCTTATTGTTGAGAAATAGATAACATAATAGATTAATAGGTAATTGGAACTACGCATTGAAAAGTCATGCGGATTGATCGAACGTAAGTAGGTATATGCATGCAGTTTGCTCTTAATAAATGAACATGTATGTAGAGAGAATGTGACAATATGAGACATGTAATATTTAGCATCGATAATGTACAAAATCGTTAACATTTCAAAGAGTTTTCAATAGAAGATGTGAAGAGCTACGTTCCCATCTGTAGCGTGACAGCGTCAGCATGTCGTAAGAGGCCAAACCCATCCGCCCCATCGCAGTTTATTCACAATGCTCTCGGTTATTAATCAGAGCGACACTGCCATACGTGGGTCACTAATAGTCACTACCGCCTTGCCAGAATATCAACCGAAAGTAAGTAGCAAGTGTAGCAACGCCTTTCAAGCTGAATGAGCTCGACGGACGATTCTATTGAAATTTATAAAAATGTCTTGCGGCAAGTCCTCCAGTAGCGGTTAATTTTCAACACCGGCTAAAAGACGTAGAGATAAACAAGGTGACAGAGTCAGATGTATCTTGCGAAACTTACAAAACGTTTTGCGATTGCTTTGATGAGGTAGCATCAGTTAATCAGTCTCACGAGCGCCAATCTGACTCGCACACCGAGCCAAGCAAACTTATATGTAGATAGTATATCCATCTCGGGAATCAATTCTCGAAGACATTTGCGCTTTTTTTTCGAAAAACAAACCTAACTTTGCGGTTGCGATGTAGGACAAAGTCAACAATCCAATCGCAAAATAAAAGTTTGTAATCACAAAAAGTTTTTTTTTATGTGATATAACCACAAATTAACGACTATCGGAAATTTTTACTTTACTTGTGCTGTCAGCTCTTGCTTCTTACCAAATTTCATGAGTCAATGGGAAGTACCCTATAGGTTTTGATTTCCTTGCGAAATGTTCAAATTTGTAAAAATCTATATCTTTTGATTGTGTTGACTTAAAAACTAGATTTTTTACAATTTCAAGGGACCGCTGGCGCTGCCATAAGTATTTGATGTTAATTTCAACTAGATGCTTTTACGGGTTCCTGAGGAAAAGAGTCTTGACAGACAGACTGACGGACCACAAAGTGATCCTTTTTTTTGTCATTCGTTCCGCATACATTCTTTCTACGTTTTCATCACTACGTCTCCTTTCAAACCACTCTACTCTCCGCTACGCTCCCGAATACTATCTACATTTTTTTAACTTTGTGTAAATAAAATTAATTACCTAATGCTATACAATACTTGGACTTAACTTAAGTTTTACAGAATGTAAATGAAAGTTGCATGCAGCAGTAGTGTATAGAGATAGAACTTTTTTTCTAAAGCTGGCCTTATCTATAACTATACCTATTATAGTTATATACAATGTTTCGAACTCACTGTGAAGGGGCGTGGCGTGCACGTCAGGTGTTCTGTTCAGTCAGTACTGCGCAAAGACTACAATAGTATATAGGATATAGACAGGCAACTCTGCTTCTTTTTATTGACAACACAAAACTCAGCCTAGTGGTCAGATACCGAAAACTAATATAATATACATATCTATAGGTTTATATATATATATATACAATTGAACAATATATAGGTACCTACTTATACGGTGTATGAATGTGTTTTGTTGTTACCTGTTTCTTGTTTTATTGGTTCTAACATGAGAATTTTATACTTTAGCTAATTAATGTATGTTTATGACTAATCTCCGATTTTTATATTCAAACCAAAACTTTTATTGCAAAAAGAAAAGCACAAGAAACGGGCAATCGGTACTCATACGCAGCCATTTGCATTATAAGTGAAGTGTTGCCAACCTAATATTAATAAGTTCCAAATATTTAAAAAAAATTGTTGATTGTTACGATTGTATTTTTAATTAATATTATTGTGTGTTGGTGAACAAATTGTTGTTTGTAAAGAATTTGAAGTGGTTTTAGATATTTAATATGCAATATTTTGGTATTTACAAATGCGAATTTTAAATCGTAATACATTTGAGGGTAATAAATTTCCCCTCATACAAATTATAAATTTAAATATTGTAACACAGTAATTTTAGTTCCGGTATCTATCCTTGGGATGACACTGGACTCAATAAAAAAAAGTGCAATTCTTTTATGTTCCAAGTTGCCATAGCATGGTACTGCGTGAGCCATGTTCGAGCGGAGTCAGTGAACATATACTAATCGCGTCATACACATAGAAACTCTCGGTGCGGTCTTAATCGAAAATAAGGAAATAAAAACTTCTTTATCCAACATTAGCAAGTAATCTAAACTGTCCAACTTTGTTAAGTGTAAGCGTTAAGCCACAGATAAGATAATAGTTACTTCGATACAGATACATCACTCTCATACAAAACTCAATATACCTACGTTATAATAGCCTACAAAATTTAAATAATAATACCTGGCGTTAGCTGCGACCAGAAATATATCTTATTTACGCTTTCCGAAAGTTGAGAACGCCTTGCCCACCGCGCGACCTTCGTCTGTGCGTGTAGCCGAACTGCCGGACACTCTAGGGTTGTACAAAGTACACAAATAATGAAATAAATTATTTATTTGGGGTATGTCCCGATATACACTCCGAGCACTGTTCAGTGCTCTTATACTGGGGATAATTTCGTTCCGTTATGGACTGTCAGTATACTGCTGCAGTATCCTATGGAAGTATATGACGTCATAAATCGTCACCATTTTTGTACTGTGAGCACTGGCGTTTTCAAGGAAAGGTGCTCTCAGTGCTTTGATCATGTGATCAACTACATTTTTTTTCCAGTTAAATAATAAACAATTATTTGTTGAAATATGTTCATCACTTTTACCGTACATAGCCCCATTTAAATAATTTGGTTATAAAGTTATTATGCATTCGGTTACTTAAAAAACAATATTTTCTTTTAATAAAAAGTAAACTTACTTTTATTATGCGAGTTATTGTCAATTGACTTGAATATTAAATTTTTAAATATAACTACATTCAAACAATTTTTTTCTTGTTGAACAGATAACTTGTACCTATAATTATATGATAATTATTTTCACGTCAAAACAGCGCCAAAAAACATAGATGGCAGTATACTGGACTGTGTTCCGTATTAAACAGTAACCAGTAAAGCTAATTATAAAGGAACGGCTTCGCAGTATACTAAATTGACGTCAGTTCTTATAGTGCTCGCAGTGCATATCGGAACACACACTTGATAATAAAATTTATGGGTGTTGAGTTTTATTAAAATAATGATGATTAATAAAATTATTTCTACTATGAAATTTAAATCTTTAATTTTTATAGGAAATTAAAATATCCTTAAACCTTCAATAGTAACATAAAATGTTGATGCTGTAGACATATACATCACTATCACTACATCACTACATTTTACACCGCCGCGTTTGTCTCTCTATCTGTTCACGATGAACTCAAAAACTACTCAACGGATTTTCATGCGGTTTTCATCAATAGATAGAGCTATTTATGAGGAAGGTTTAGGTATGTAATTTGTTAAGGTTTTGTGTAACTTGGTTGAAATATGATTATGATTGTTGAAGATGTCTCTGCTACCCGTGCGAAGCTGGGGCGGGTTGCTAGTAATGGCTGTTGCGTAGACTAAAGAAAGATACTCTTATAAATTAATACTTTTGTATTACATGTTACACAAAAGTATTAAATAACAAATAACTACCTACTCAAATAAAAACTCTCAATAAGTTTTACATTTCAGTAGCTTTTATTATTATTTTTACTATATTTCTAACTATATTACATATTGTGTGAAAGAAGCAGCCGTCAGTTCACCTTGCCTACTATACAAGTTACAGTCCACACCTACTAAGTTCGTCACCTTTCGTAGAAATAATGGGTTTATTATTGACCGTTTAATAGACTACATTTATTACAACATCACTATAGCCAATCACTCAAAACCTGATTTAGTACAACATTGTATAGAATATATATATATATATATATATATATATATATATATATATATATATATATATATATATATATATATATATATATAGGTAACATTTATTTTTTTGTTGAGAAGATAACTATTATTTATTATTAGTAAAGCCACGCGGCAATGGCGAGTAAATAATAAACACCTAAAGTATTTTTATATTATATTGACAAAAAAGTAATAGCTAAAATCATTTTTGCAACTTATTTTTAAAGGATTTTACAGATCACTAACATCTAGCAATAACGCAATTTAACATAATAAATACATTTAGCAATAACAAAACATCTCCACTTCATAATAAGTTCCATTTGACATTTTGTTTTTATTTACGGAGAAGACCGTTCTGCCATGCGTGCGTGCTCTCAGCTACGCCTTGTCGCCCCTACTGACACTTTTCCCGTGGACGGTAAGCTAAATTGGTAGGTATATAAAACGCGACCTCGATCGAGTGATGTAGCCCTGGTTAAGCGTTAACACCCTTATTCACAAAGAGTACACAAACACTACCTTATTCATAAAATCTCATAAAAAAAATGTTTAGTAGAACTTTTTAGTACCTATAAGGGTGCGTTCGCGCAGCGGAATGTTGTTGAATTTAAAGATTTTAATTATGCAGATATTTAGTTTATGACGTCGTGTAATTGTGTATGGTAAAAAAAAAAATTGTGCATGCAGCCATTGTGGAGAAATTCGCTTAAAACTGATTCCGCTGGGCGAACGTTGTCCTTTCGGAACTTTTTTAATCCATGGACTTAGAAGAAAAAAATGTTTCCAAAAATTAGTGTGTATTTGTGTGTAATTGTGTTTGTATGAATAAAATTAGTGCATGCATAAACTTCGGAGAAATTCAAGTTTAAAAAATAAAAATATAAACGTAAAATACGCTTATTAGGTCTTAGTTCGTAAAGGATGCACTTTGGGGTCTAGATTTTCACGTTTATACAAACCTTGTCAGTGTCTGCAACATGTTGCCAAGTATCAATGATGTTCCGTTAGTAATTAAAGAGTTATAGGTCAATTTACCATGAATAGACTACTGTTTACAAAGCAGTCAAATATCACGACGTTCTAAAGGAATTGCATAGTAAAATGTATTCCAATAATTAGTGTATTAATTCAACTACTCACATGCAAAATTTCATCTAATTAAATTCAGTAATTAAACAGAAACAATTAAAATACTGACAAAGCATCGAAAACCTACATAACCCGACCAAGTTCGGATGGCTACAAAAAGGCGGCCGTGCCATATATCTAAGTAACGTTCTTAAATTGTCCTATAACTTTTTAATTACTAACGGAACATCATTGATACTTGGCAACATGTTGCAGACACTTACAAGGTTTGTATTAACGTGAAAATCTAGACCCTAAAGTGCATCCTTTACGAACTAAGACCTAATAAGCGTATTTTACGCTTATATTTTTATTTTTTAAACCCTACGATTTTTCTAAATCTGTTTTTTAAACAAATATAAACAAATTCAAAGCAACGTATGTAAAAATCTACAGCTCTCTATATAAGCGCTTTATATGAAAACTAGCTAATTTCCAAACGTTCGCGTAGCGGAAACTTGAATTTCTCCGAAGTTTATGCATGCACTAATTTTATTCATACATACACAATTACACACAAATACACACTAATTTTTGGACACATTTTTTTTCTTCTAAGTCCATGGATTAAAAAAAGTTCCGCCAGGACAACGTTCGCCCAGCGGAATTAGTTTTTAGCGAATTTCTCCACAATGGCTGCATACACAATTTTTTTTTTAACATACACAATTACACGATGTCATACACTAAATATCTGCATAATTAAATCTTTAAATTCAACAACATTCCGCTGCTTCATGTGTCAAAAATCGTTTATACAATATTCTTCTCCTAGAATCTGAAAAATGAAGGTTGAATCGTTTTTTTACCTTCTAAAGAACCAACACATGTTGCCACTTTACGTTTTGAACGTCACGGTCGGCTATATCCGACAAATGAAAAAGTGCTCACGACTCCCCCGACGGCAATGACCGACAAAAATAGGATATTTTTGTGCAGTACAAAATAAACATCAGAAAATAGCTTTTCTGTTTCTTTTTTTTTGAAGTAATAACTTTTAATGGGAGGGTAAACCGCTTCGTTACGTAACGCGTTACGGCGCCAGTCTGTCTTAAGTTATCACTTATCACTTTTGTCGGGCGTCCCGAGACGTACAAGTTTTTTTTCTCTCTCTCTGTTATTTACAACTACAATAACTACAATATTTATATAGTATTCAAAGGTAAAACAATGAATCTCGTTTAATAGTAGAAAATCAATAATTAAAAACGTCGTTTCGAAACACAATATTTGACGTGGTCACCACGCCAAAGTCGGCAATAACCGACAGCTTGTGATAGGTAGGAAAGGAAACTATGTCTGAATTTTATCGAAAGATTTATTTAAAAAAATTAGTTTACGACCTTGTTTCTCTAACTATTTTCGATCATTTGTTTTTTTTAAAGCTTTTATTTAGTCCTGTCTGTCTCGCTATCTTGGCCTTAATCAAATCTTGTGAGTTAAATTTGTCCCAATTCCTAGAATAATAATCGTATGTATATAATTCGTAAAATTTGAAAATATTTATAGCATATTTTATATGTTTTCTATCAGAAAATTAAATGAAATTAAGAACTATCATCAGCCCTTCTTCGTTCATTCCAATTATCACCGAAAAGTGGTTTGTCACGCTGTTACATCCCTAAATCGAATGCGGGAAATTTTTGAAATGCCAAATTCACCACGCTTCAGTCGGCGTTTTGGCGTTTACCGACAGCGGATGACGTCACGAATGTGACTAGGTGCTGTGACTAAATAATTTGAAATATTTGAATTACATTTTGTTATTACATTGTTTGTTCTTGAATAACTTAGTTAACTACTGTGTAAGTAAGCATCATTTAATTGGGTAATAGGATGATATTGAATGAAACTTCATGCTGTAATTCATATTTTACCCTACAAAAATATAGGTAGGAGATAAACAGCAATTAACTATTGCTGTTGATTATCAATACGATCTTGGAATCCTTATGGTTTTTTGTAGGCGTTTGAGGTGAATTTATGGCTTGGCGTGGAGGGCTTGATGCGCCGATGCATTTCTGATCAAATCCGGTCAAAGAGATAAAACCTTATAGTAATTCCTACTAAACCTAATAATAATTTGTTAAATGCCCATATAAAATAATGAAATAAAATTAAGAACTTTTATCAGTCCCTCTTTATTCATCCCAAGCAACGTCGATAAGTAGTTTGTCACGCTGCTCGATTATAAATAAATCGAATGAGGACAGTTTCGCCAATGAGGAGCCCACCACGAGTCAGTATTTACCGACAGCAGATAACGTCACGAACGTAACTAGTGCTCTGACTAAGTAATTTGAAACATATGAAACACATTTTGTTACACTTATGTCTAGTCTTACATTCCTTGTTAACTACTGTTCAATCGTGATTATTTTGGGCAACAGATGATATTAAATAAAACTTCATGTTACGTTGTTATATTTTATTGTAAAAAATAGACCATAAACAGCGGTAATTAATTGGTTGTCGATACGATCTTGGAATCCCTATAATTGTTTTAGGTATTTAAGGTAAATATATGGCTTAGCGTGGGGGGGCACGCCAATGCATTTACCTACGCTCTGGCAGTCAAAAGGTAAAAATAAAATAAAATTCTGAAGTTGGTAAATTTTTTTGAAAAACTAAAAGGTTGACTAACTAACTTCAGGGTGTCGGTTTTTTATGACGGTGTGCGCGCGCATCATAAAAATTTACTCTCATAATTATTCCCGAACGCGCCAAAATAAGTATAACTTCAAAAACCGTTAGTACTTCATTTGGGAAAACTTACAACACTGGATTTTAGGCTTAGGATAGGCCATAAAACACGTTCCAGTGTGAGCACACGTTCGAACATGGTATGGATGGACCGACTGGCATGACGTAACATATGATATGGTACGTCATCGGGTCGACCAATCAGCAAAAGACAGGTAAATGTTCCATATTTGCTGGTTGGTTGAATCCATAAACTTTTTTTTTTGTACGTATGGAAACCCCCTCAGGCCGTCACCCCACCGGGGTTTTCGGTGGGGCGGTGTGTCAGAATCGAATCGACTAAAACCACACGGTGTGCCGTACAGCGCCTTAAGTAGGAGGGATCCGGGAACAGCTTTTATTAAGACATTCGGACCCCCCTTAATTAGGCGACGTCCACGCACACGCGGACACCACCTCCTCGCGGGGGGCTACTACAGCGGGTGAAGGGGAAAACCCGTCCCGTCCACCCGCGGCCACACTCAGGGCAGCATGAGGCGCTGGTACGCGCGCCTCTGCTGCCCGGTTCGCCGGAGGCAAATTAGGTCCGAGTGGAGATCGTCCTCCCGTCCTGGATCGCCTCCACGGCAGCAAAACCAGCACGTGGAACCTCCAACGACCAACAAGCTATGGTTGCTTGGCGAGCGGCCTCACGCCACTCGCGTACCTCTTCGGGCGGGACCTCTCGGCGGTACCTCTTCCGCCTGCCGCTTCCCGACCGGAACTCAGCCGTTCGCCGATATACTTCCGCCTCCAAATCCCACGGGGGTGTCCCGGCCAACGTGCATGCCGCCTCTGTCGACACGGTGCGGTATCCGCGTATAGCTCTAACCACCATAACCCTCTGAGGGCGCCAGAGGCGCGCCCTATTCTGGGCGGTCAGAGCCTCCGCCCTCACCGGGGCACCGTAAACTGCCATTAACCGGACAACCCTCGTCTACAACCGTCTCGTTGAGATGCTGGTCCCACCCAAATTGGGCAAAAGTCGCTCAAGGGCGAACGCAGCGCCGACCAGCCTGGGAGCAAGCTGCCGGAAATGCTCGTCGAAGCGCCACCTTCCGTCAAGGATCAGGGGCAGATACCTTATGTGGGCCTGAACCGGTACGAGGACCGAGTTGACCACAATAGAGGCGCCAGGGGGTGGCCCACGACGGAGCCCATGAAATAAAAGGGCCTCCGTCTTATTCAGGGCCACCCGCAAGCCCAGCGCCTCGATGCGCCCGACCACCAGAGAGACTACCCTGGTGGCCAGGCGCACCGCCTCCTGAAAGTTCACCCCCCGGGCAGTGACCAACGTGTCATCGGCGTAACAGATTACGCCGAGCCCAAGGGGGAAGTCGCCTCGAAGGGCCCAGTCGTATCCCATGTTCCACAGGAGTGGTTCAAGGACAGATCCCTGCGGGACACCGCATGACATGGGCCGACGACTCAAAGCTTTATCTCGGTCCTCGTACATGACGGTACGCTCCTCGAGATAGTCTGCCACTAGCCGCCTCAGGTACCCTGGCACTCCGTGATAGTGGAGTGCTTACCTGATGCAGCTGAATGGCAGACTATTGAACGCGTTGGCGATGTCCAACGACACCGCCAACAACACGCCGCCACAGCTCACTACCTCTTTGGTCACGGCCCTCAGGCGCAAAATGGCACCGATCGTCGAACACCCCGCTCGAAAACCGAATTGGGCGTCCGACAAATCGGGGCCGACCTCGCACAAACTTTAGTATACTGACGTAACGTAACGCTAGCAAAGATTATACAAACACGGTGGTATACTTATGGTCGCAACACTCCCAATCGTAGACAGAAAATACTATAGACACCTGACAAGCGTGCCGCAGTAAGAGACAAAAAAAAAACGTCACCTTAATTAGGGTTACCGTGTGATAAAAAAATTATCCCACAAGTTCTGTGATTGGATGGTGTTTCACGAATTGATAGAATTAAAAACTACTATGTACTAGCGACTTACCCTCTCTTCGCTCGGGTACATCCCTAGGTGCGTTTTAATGTAGTGTTTTAATGTTAACACAAAATAGGTATATATTTTAATATTACTAGTTCATATTAATTGTTCTTGTTATAAAGGTTAATAAGGTTTTTTTCAGTTTAGGTAAAAGCATATATTTTTTGGTGTAAAAATATTTAATTAAAAAAGAATTACGAAAATCTATTATATTTACAATTGAATAAAATATCGCATAATTGTTATCGTATTATTGTTTTTGTGTGTATAACACAAAAACAATCATACAACCAAAATGATACCTCATCTTTTTAAATTTAGTCAAAATAGAAGTTTAATAATAAAGGTTTATTATGAACTCCTTTATGGCTTTCACGTATTTTATTCACTTATGTTTTTTTGGTGCCAATGATTTAAAAAGTAAAATATTAATTTTAAATTAGATTTCTACTATTTAAATTAAAAATTTCAAGCAACTATATATCAAAAATATTAATCTAAATCACTATTATTACGATCCACACAGTATGAACTAATTACACCTATTTTAATGGTCTGATATGTTTACTTTCAAAAATTTCAGATATGTAATTAACACACACTGCAGATTACTACATACATTTTTTCCCATATTAATGGCTAATAATTTACAGAAAAGGTAGCAGCAGGTTGTTTTTTTGCTTTTTTAACGATTTATTTACGACTAGGGTACATTATATACACTATATAAACACAATAAAATGGGTATATTACCCGTGGTCTACCTACGTGGTTCACCTAGGTGTTCCACCCTCAATATTTTGTACCCGTGGTCCAACCAAGTGTTCTATGGGTAATTCAATATACCCGTGGAACATCTAGGTGTTCTATTTGTAATTCAATGTATCCATGGTCTACCCAGGTGTTCTATGGATAATGAAATGTAGCCGTAAAATACCCAAGTGTTCTAGGGGTAATTCAATCTAAATGCAATTAATTATTCTTCGAGCTGTCTTAAGTTGGCGGTGGGAAGTTATTTTTTTAAAAAAAAACGTCATTTCGACTGTTCGTTAAGTGTTCTTCATTGTTCGATCAAAATTGTTTTTTTTTCGTTCTCAGTTTTTTTAAATAAAATAAAAAAATACAGACAGTTATACCGGTAACGCAATACTATTGGTCGATGGATAAATATTAACAAATTGTGGGATTATAAAAGGGTAGGAATATGTTTAGAACGATTGACTTGAGTGCAAACAGAGGTACGAATAACTTGGCAGTTGCTGTTAGTTAGTGATTTTCATAGTTTATATCAGTGGTTTTGAGACTGTTTCTAACATTCATTTGTTCGATAACTATTCTTAATTGTTCTATCAAAATTTTGTTTCGTTCGTTCTTAACTTAAAACAAAAACGAGCTTCTAAAAGCGTGATGCGTATAATCCATTTTGGATGATACTAAGTGAGACGATTTAACATTAGTAGGGTAGGTCAATTGCACAGAAATGAATAGGTTTAGGTTAGGTTAGAATTGTGACCATAACGCACGAGCCGAGCGAGCGAAGCAAGCTACCGCAGAAGCGGCCGGCGAATGCCAGAACCGAATTCTATGACAAACAAAGTGCTTGATCAAACAGTACATAACGTTGTCACTAATAAATATTAGGTTGTTCAAATATTAAAACGCTTCTCGTTTTGTCAACACTATAAAATATATTATAAAACAAAGTCTTTCCGACGCGTCTGTCTGTCTGTCTGTTCGCGATAAAGTGAAAAACTACTGAACGGATTTTCATGCAGTTTTCACTAACAGACAGAATGATTCATGAGAAAGGTTAGGTGGATAATTTGTTAAGATTTTGTGTAAATTGATTGAAGTATGTTGATGATTGTTGAAGGTGTCTCTGCTACACGTGCGAAGCCGGGTCGGGTTTCTAGTATTTTATATAACTCAAATTAATGTTTGTAACTTGCTGTATTAGAAATTTCTGGTCACTCGCTGTCAGTCGCTCACTTAGTATTTTCGTAACCCAAATTCTTTAATTTTGACACTTAATATTTAAATTTACAGTTACAGTTGAAATATACTACCCACATTTTATTTTATTTAAAAAATGTTAAGAACGATCAAAACAAAATTTTTGGTCGAACAATGAAGAACAGTTAACGAATTAATGAAATAGCAAAAAATTAAAAATAAAAGAACCACTTCCCCCAGCAACTTGAGGGTAATTTTTTACTAGCCGCACCCCGCGGTTTCACACGCGTAAGTCCCGGTGCCTAGAGAATATCGGAATAAAAAGTAGCCTATGTGTTAATCCAGGTCTCCAGCTATCTACATATCAAGTTTTATCGCAATCGGTTAAGTAGTTTTTGCGTGAAAGAGTAACAAACATCCATACATCCACACATCCATACATCCTCACAAACTTTCACGTTTATAATATTAGTAGGAAGGATTTTATTAAAAAAAATCCAACAAAAAAAAAATTGATCGAACAATGAAGAACAGTTTAAACGGGCAGTTGAAAATAACTTAAATTAGGACAACCAGCTATGGGCTGCCATTACGACCGTTTTGTTGCCGTATTTCAAATATCTGTGTGTTAATTGTAGTAAGAAATATCTGTGTGGTAATTGTACTAAGAAATTGTTGTAGATATTTGTTCTTATTAAAAAATATAAACCACATTACATTTACATAATTGTATTAGCGTTTAGTTCTAGTTAAATTATGATTGAGACCTCTCATTTTCATAATTTTTACTAGAGAAGCAATCTAAAAGCTGCTGGTGAAAATAGGGTACAGTACAGCTGATTTTAGAATATCGATGAAAGTCACTTTCTATATTAATTCTATGGCCCTAAAGAAATACCGACAGGTCTAACCACCACCTTAACGACATATTACCGCATCATCACTCATCAGGTAGTTTCAAGTACAGTTGAAACACTGGCGATAAGAGCCTGACTGAAAATTTCATTAGCTAAGCGTTCCACGGTATACTTACGGCCTGTGTAAGGGTTGTCGATTGGTTTTCCACAGCGACACTGAATGACTAGTTCTCCTAGAATAACCTTGGGGGCCCACCATCAACCAAGAGAATTGTTCTAAGAGCTATCTCGAGGCGTATCATATATGTGCCGAGTTGCCGAGGTCTGCAATTTACCACTGAGGCTTTCCTATTATCAGTTTTCAGTTATAATAAAGTACTCTGTGTTATCAGTTTGTCTCTACGATGTGGCAACACTAGTATGTCAGTCAGGTCAGGTCGTGTCAAGTACAGGTATATCTTAGTGTCTTTGTGTAGTTATTTTTATTGTTATTTAATTGAAATATTCAATGTTCTATGTTTAGTGACTCATTAGGTACATGAAAGTTAAATGCAGAAATGATTTTTTCGAAGAGTGTGTTATGGTTTTTGTGTGTCTTATTGTTGGCTTCAATTTTTATTGCAAATTTGCTGAACTCGATCGCTACGGACCATAATTTTTTTATGGACAACAAGAAGGAAGGAGCTAATCATACTAATTATTTAGGACAAAAATATGTGAAAATAACGGATACCAGTGCAAACTTAGTGTGGTTTCTTCAGGTGAGTTACATGTTATTCATAATTTCAGAGAACAATAAGACAATCTTATTTTGTGACGTAGTTTTCGGAACAAAGCCTCTTGAAATAATAGAAAGTTAAGTGTCGTTTTAATTTACTTCTTAATTTAATTTCCATTCATTTTATTGTTTTGCTGTACTGTAATGAATTACAAAAACAATAATGATGAAATAGGTAGGTAAGATAAGTATTGTTTTTCTAGATTTCAGATATTCATATCAGTATATTCCGTGACCCTGGAAGAATTTCACAATTTCAACAATTTTGTGACAATACTGTGAAAAAAATTAATCCATTATTGGTATTGGCTACTGGAGATCTCACTGATGCAAAAGCCAAAGACAACTTGGGGAGTTCCCAGGTTAAAACAGAGTGGGTGTACTACCATAATATTATAAAAGAGTCAGGAGTGACTGACAGTACTGTCTGGTTAGACATAAGAGGAAATCATGGTAAATATAATATGTTTCATTTTAAAATCTAAGTGATTTTGCATTTACAGTTAAACTGTAAGTACTATAGCAACATGAAATTAAAAAAGGTAGGCGTTATGAATATTTTTATTTTATTTTAGTTCATTAGGGAAACAAACAGATACAATATACAACAACTTAAAAGTAGTTTAAACATTATCCAAAACAGTTATCATAAATTATTTCTCATTTAGCACCAAGCAAAAAGTGATAAAAATATAATACAATAAAATGGATGAGTTTGGTCATTTCTAGCCATAAGCTGGTCATTTCTAGCCATAAGCTGGTCATTTCTAACCATAAGCATTCCAAACACAAAGCATAATGAGGTTCCAGTAAAAATAGTTTAACAACTTATACAGCAAATATACAAGAACGCAAAGAAAAAAAAATGCTACTAATATTATAAGATATTAGTTGAACCCCTGCTCTATATGCATACTTAAATACTGTTATATACTTTACACAGAAATATTTAAAATTTATTCTAAAACTAATTTGCAATAAAATATTTAAACATTTTTATGATGATAACATTCTTATCTCATGTTGCCATTTAACTCAACTGTTAGTATTGTAGATGATGAAATGATGAAGAGTTGTTTCTCATTGTCAGTATGTATGTATATCTCATTCATTCTTAATCTTTAACATTTTAATCTTCAATTGTGTTGAATATTTTTTGCTGAATATGGTGTGCAAGCAAAACTAATGCTCAATAATAGCCATTGTTATCTAAATAAACAATTGTAAGGTGAGAATTGGGCAAAATGTACTTAAACCATAATTTCCCCTGATTATATTAAATGTGTAACTTGGGACTTTGTCGCGATAGTAATTGAAAGGTACAATACCTTTTTCGTGATCCATAGTTTCGATTGAATAGCTCGAAAAGGTATTGGACCTTTTAAATATTATCGCAATTAAGTCCCAAGTGTTACACATCTCATATGTATCAAAGTCGCGAAAGTTTAAAAACAATTATTATTTCCCCTGATTAATAACTATTAATTTGTATGAAAAATGGTGATTACTTATTCCAATTACTTTCCTGATTACTGTAAGTAACTTATCAAAATTACTTTATTTTTCTTTATAAAAATGGTTCACAACTGACTCAAAACTCACATAATACCAGGTGGAGTCTAATATAAGAGAAATCGACATTTTTAATACTAGTGTACCTATGCTGAAGAAGTACTTATATACTTTGTTTTTAGAAGAGTAGCTGTACACGTTTGTGACGTATGTGTACATATTTTGGACTATCAGTCATCCTAGATATATGTATCTCTTTTGCTGTTTATTCACACTAGTTACACTTCAGACGCTCGGGACCGCGACGGCGAGGCGTAAAAAGCGAGTTCATTTATTTTAATTACGCCATCTGTGGATTCTGTGCGATACTACTGTAATTTGACGTTATTGTATACTAATTATCCTTATATTAGTTCGGGCAACTTTCACGGACGGCGCAATTTTAATTTCCAATTTTTACAATATTTACTATATTTTGATACAATTTATTTAATCCATTTAACACATCGATACCTATATAGCGAAAGGAATCACGATCGGCCTAAGCGTTCGGCATTGTGACGCATCGATCTCTTCCACTGTTTTCTTATGACGTTATCACGTAAAATTCGTCCGTAAACCGACTTTACAGACAACCAATTTTTTATTTATACCGACTATACAAAAGTAGTCGGGTCTAATTTAGTTTATTAGTATTCGCACACGTTAAATGCTATTTATTTGGCCTGACTTCCAATTTTCTATCGGAAGATAGACCGGTTCATCTCGGGAAAGTAATCTCGTGTGTGTGCTATACTAAGCGTCCGTACCTATCAAGACCACAGAAATCTAAATAAGGTAATAGAAGTGCTATGAACGCGTAAACTTGTCGCCGCGCTGGTGACTCAGACGCCACCAGTCCGCAATGTTACGCTCAGTTACTCGTGAAACTTTGTCTCCGCAAGTGCGGTTGTAAAAATGGTGTTTTGCAGCATTGACCACTGCGGCAATTTGTCTACTACGTGTAATAACACTAATCAAGGGATAACATTTGGATAACTTTCATCGGTAAGTGTTTTCTTTTGGTTTTATTGATGTTTTTGATAATAGTACATTTTAAAACATAACTCTACCAATAAATAGTAGGACTAGCATAATTTGGGGCTTTATTTCTACTTACTACTTACATTATCCGTTGTGTTGGATGCTATCCGACAGTTTGGTTTTACAAAAAGAAATGTATAACGCAATGAATAATAGTGTTGGCTTTAGCATTTCTAGCGGCATGGTTACAGAGAATCGTCGCGAGCTAGAGATGTGCTAAACGATATGAGGATACCTACAGTAGTACTCACAAACTGTACATTTTACATTAAAAGATAAAAATGAAACATGAAAATTTTTATTGTTTTCTTAAGGGAATATATTATTTTATTGGTTTATTTCGGTTATTTTAGATTCCCGTAAAATGCAGATACGAAAGACAAGTGGATATAACTTATATGTTGATGGATTTGTTCGATTCATTTTACGGAGGATGTCTTCAATATATCAACAAAACGACGTACTCTGTTAAAATCTGCAGTACCTACAAATAACATAATGAACTTGTTCAATGTAGTAAGTTCAGGTTTATATTGTTTTAACCGATTTAATAAAATAGTAAATAAATACTTTGCAATGCGAGAATAACGTGAAGTTTGTTTCTTTTAATATTTGATGACATACATTTTCACCAATATGATCAGTCCACGACTGATAACCACGTCATTCATTTAATTAAATGTGATATCCGCCTTAATTGTTACGCAAAAATGCAATTGAAATTGTTCCAAACAGACAGTTATTTAATAAATATCTTTATTTTACAGGACAGTAATTTTTAATACTTCATCTTTTTATAATTTTTGTAAAGAATAAATTATATTTAACAATAAAGCACGGACCCACTAATAACTTTCTTCTATTATTCCTTGGTTGCCTGGTATTATGGTATTACCCGTAGTCAAGCCCTAGTGTAGATTACGCAATCACTACCACAAATGCAGAATCTATTATCCTTGTGAAGTAAGCGGACCAATACGAAGTAATATCAATCTTAGTGAATTTTCATAAGGCTTAGTTCAGTTTGGATAACATTCTCGGTGCATATGTACGCGTGATTATGTAGTTATTATTTGTGTATGTAGATGTAGTACCGTGCCGGCTGATCCGCGCGCTACATACCATTTCTATTACCTTCTTTAGATTTCTGTGATCAAGACGTATGACCGCTAGCTGCGCGGCTAGCGAAAGCAAACTGAGCAAGTCATAAATGCGCTGCCGCCCACTCCCCGCGTGATCGCTTTAGTTCTCGTTCCCTCCGCCCCTGTAACGTCGCAGGCGAGGTCTGAGTTAACCTGACGAACTATAGCTGTAAGTTTTCCGTAACAGTATATTATACTGTATATATACTGTGTATATTTATTTCATTAGAAATAAATAATATAAAATGTGATTAGAGACGGCTATGAGACTTCAGAGTACTCTACGTGAATTCGTGGTCCACTCGTTGACCACGCGCCGTTCACCGGTGACAACGCGGCTTCCACCCGTGGATCACCTGTTGACAACAAGTAGACGCCGAACGTCGAGGCCGTGCTGGTCGGGTACCGGATGGCTCTAATGAGCTATGACCTTAAAAGTATTCTGGCTCCATCTCACATACACATCCATCTCAACATTCGCATTTCACTCCCCAAACCATCCGTATAAGCAATAATTATGTCCTTCTTTTGCCTTCACTTTCAACCTATCTTTTCTTTTAATACACTCCCAATATTCCCGTCTTTAATTCCTCAAGTGCCCGGCTAAGGGCAATAGGTTTGTCCCCTGTTACGTTAGTTGATCAAATTATAGTTAATATGATGTGGATGTTCAATACGTCTCTACCTACTCCTTGTACTCGCACCGTTACTGAATCATGTCAATTATTTTTTTTGCCAGTCTTGAAGATTAATTGCTACAATACTACATTTATCGGATCACCTCATTACAAATTTTATCTTGTAAAGCCACTCCAAGCACAGCTCGCTCCATGGCCCGCTGCGACTTTTAGTTTGTAGACTAGCCTCAATACTCAATACATTTATTGCGTTCCATAATGTGATATAGATGTCAAGCTTATAATTAGGTTACAATTATGGACCCTGTCGGGCACAGCACAATGTTAGGAGAGAGGAAGAGTTTGTTACAATTATTATTATTATTAGTGCATAGACAAAGTTTATACACAATTGTAAATAATAATAATATTATTCTATATTGTGTCAATATGGTATTAAATATCATTCACACAAGTATATATACATTCAAAAATCATATTTATTTGTTTTTAGTAATATTTATAATTTAGTCAATATTAATTAGTATTTATTTTAAATGTCATTTACATATTTATGCACGAAAATAAGTTGAGTTGAGGTTTTTTTTTTTACCATTTGTACCATTTAATAACAATAGAAAAATACTGAAGTTTATAGTATCTTCTTATAGATTAGATGACAGCCGTTAAAAATTTGTTATATTAGTAGTAAAAGTAATTGAATTATTGTTTATTAGATGTTTAGTAATTGTTCTTAATTATTGCACTATGATTATATCGAATTTGGTTATATTGTTATATATTTATTTTATAGGGTAATTATTATAGTATTATGTGTTTTTTATTGTGTAGGTATTTACTTATTTAATTTATTATTATTAGGTAGGTCATATTTTATTTATTTATTTACTTATTGCACTTAATTTAGGTTAGGCTTGACTATGTTATCTTATATTATTTCATAATGTGAAGATATATAATATAATACTATTTAAGCAGCTACCTTAGGTTATTTTTCCTTTTCTTCCATATATTCTTTTACAGTGTAGTAACTTTTTTGTAACAGGAAAAGTTTCAGCTTATTCATAAAAATATTATGTTTTTCTTCGTTTTTAATTGGTTCCGGTAATTTGTTGTATATTTTAATTGACATAACCAAGGGGCTTGTAGAATGCATTGTTAGTTAGGAAGTTGGGAGGTTAAGTCTATTTCTATGCCTAAGTGTAAATTTGGTTTGTTTGTTTTCTCTTGTACTATAGTATTCCGGATGATTTCGAACAAATTTACAAATTTCCAAGATATATATGCATGGTAGAGTAAGAATATTGAGATTTTGAAAGTGGGGTTTGCAGGAGTCTGTTTCTTCTATATTAGTATTCTGATGAATTTTTTTTGTAGGGTGAAGATAGTGTGTGCCTCTGTACTATATCCCCAAAGGATTATGCCGTAGCTTAAGCAAGAGTAAGCGTATGCGTAATATGTGACAAGAGCAGTGGAAAGGTCTGTGGTCTTCTTAATTTCGCGTAGAGCGTATGAAAATGCTGATATTTTTGACCGAACTTTTTTTACGTGTGGTTTCCAATTTATATGAGTATCTATAATTAATCCTAATAAGTTAAATTCCTTAACGACTTTAAATTGAAGCCCTTTGAAACTGAAGTTTATATTTAATGGTTTCTTTTGATATGGATGAAAAGGTATTATTTTAGTTTTTGAATAATTTATTTCTAAGTTATGTTCTGACATCCAATCTGTTGTTTTAGTGAGTATTGTATTTATATTGTCAATTAAATTTGAATTGATTTTAGAAGAAACTAGTATAGAGATGTCGTCTGCAAACATGACACATGATTCCTCTATGCATTTTGGTAGGTCATTGATGTAGACTAGAAATAGCAAGCATCCTATCACACTGCCCTGAGGAATTGAGGCGTTTATGTCTTTATTGTTTGAATGAATTTTTTCTATTTCATTTTTATTTTGATTGAAGTATTCTAATTCTACAAGTTGTTTTCGATCTGTTAAGTATGAGGTAAGCCATTCGTGAGCTTTTCCACGTATACCTATATAATATAATTTATTTATTAACATTTTGAACTGCACTTTGTCATAGGCCTTGGTCATATCAAGTAAAATACCTACAGCATATTGTCTGTTGTTTATGATATTGAGGGCTTCTTGAATATATTTATAGATAGCCAATGTTGTTGACTTATTTTTTCGAAAGCCGTTTTGGCATTCGTCGAGTATATTATATTTTTCACAGAACGCATATATTCTATTGGTTATAGCTTTTTCGAAAATCTTTGAAGCCGTGGGTAAAAGTGCTATTGGGCGATAGTTGTTAGGGTCTGTTTTTGATTTCTTTTTATGGATAGGTTTTATTATTGCTTGCTTTAACTGGTTAGGGACTGTTCCTTCTTCAAAAGATTGATTAGTTAGTAGGTAAAGTGGTAAGGTTAATTCATCAGCACAGTGTTTGAATAAAATAGGTGGGAACTCATCAATTCCGTGACTGTGCTTATTTTTTAGATTTTTTAAGATTTTATTTACTTCAAACGGGTCAACAGGGGTGAGAAACATGGTATTTTCTATTACATTGTGTAGTGGGGCGCTGCTTGGTTGTGTATCATATTTTTGTGTGATCTTCTCCCCAATAGACGCAAAAAAATCATTGAGATAATTAGCTACCTGTGTGGGATCTGTTATGAGGTCATTGTTAATTTGCAATTTCATAATTTGTATATCTTTTTTTTGTTTTTTATTTGTCCGCTCATTTATGATACTCCACATAGTTTTAGTTTTGTTATTTGATTTTATTAATTTATTTTTATAGTGCAGTTTTTTGCTGGTTTTACTGTCTTTTTTAATATTTTTTGATATTTTTTGTAATAATTAGTTAATATCTGGTTGTTTGCTTTTTGTGTAAATATTTTCAACAGCCTTTTATTTCTGCATGATACTTTAATACCTACGGTTAACCAATACTTTTTAAAATGTGTTTTTAGCTTTAGTTTTCGTTTTGGTATGCACTCGTTTAGGATAGTTCTTAATGTGTTGTTGAATGTGTTGTAGTTTTCGTGTACATTTTGATTTGATGGTAGAATGTGTGACCAATTTATGGTTTGCAATTTAGATTTGAAATGTTTCATGTTTATTTGGCTGTATATTCTTTTTCTTGTAAACCAGGTAATTTGTTTTATTTGTTGTTCAGGTTCTAGGTGGATGACCGTCCCCATATGGTCTGAAAAACCGAACTCTTCGACAGTTGTAAATAATTTATTTAGGTTAAAGTTTGTATATATTAAGTCTAAACATGTTGCAGTAGTGTGTTGTGTGTTATGCTCTAGCATGAGATCTAGGAATTGGTTTGTTTTTAAATTATTTTCTAAAAGATTAATGTTGAAATCTCCTCCTATAATTACACTTGATTTAGAATATTTGTTTTGTATGTATTTTAGAATTAGTTTTAATTGGTTTATAAATACCTCTTCCTCTCTTCTATTCCAATACATAGTAATTAGTAATATATTTTCATTTGGTAGTTCACATGCACATACTTCTATAACATACTCAATTGACATATCTGTAATTACGTTGATTTCCCTGTGTTCTATATCTTCACGTAGTAGGATGCACACACCGCCGCCTGTCCGATTACTTCGGGTGTAAGAAGATGCCATTTTATAGCCACTTATTTGTATTGTGTATAGTTTTTGTGGTGATAGCCAAGTCTCCGTTATACATAGCGCTAAATATGATGGTTCTTGTTCTAAAAAGGCTTCTAAATGTGTTGCTTGTTATAAAGGCTTTGTATATTTTGATATAGTATTTTATATTGTGGGACGGGCGTTTTTTCGAAAGGAACAATTTTTTGTGCTATACTGTTGTTGTACTTGCTGGCTTTGGCCTATGTTATGTGAGATCTCAAGATTACTTTTGCTTTGGTTTTCTGTTATTTCGGTTGTTTGATAGTTGATATGTATCTTATTCTCCTCCTTTTCTATGGCGACTTTCTTTCCTTCTATAAATAGTTTATTGTGCTTGATTATTGCATGTTGACCTTTTTTTCTGGCTTTTATCATTTCTGCCCGCATTAGATGTCGTTTTTTAAGTGCATTGTCGTCTAGGAATTCTGAGATATATATCCTAGTTCCCTGTAAACATTGTCTACTGGCTATTATAAATTTTGCAACTTTTTTGCTTAACAACTCTATAGCTAGGGGCCGGTGGTTTTTGATATTTTTCCCGATTCTATATATATCCTCTATATAGCCTAGTAGGTTAATTTGCATAGTATCTTCGAAAAAGTCTATTATTCTGTCGTGTAAGTCATTTTCAGGCTCATTGTAATATTCGGCAAAACCGTATAATACTATCTTCTTAGCGTTGGTTTCTTCGGTATATGGCATTTTGGGATGAATATATGTTGTTGATAGATCCTTTATCTCCGCTTGTAATTTTTCATTCTCTAGCCTCACCGTTAGTATACACGTCTCGGCATCGTAGGTCGTAACAGGTAGAACGCACTGATCGAAGACCTTCGTTTTGAGGCATTGCGGTAAGGGTGATGAGAAGATTCGACGTAGTTTGCCAAATGCTGCCCAACCTAACGGGACTCTTCTGGTGATTTTTTCTTGAAGTTTTTTATTTTTTGTTTCCTAAAGGTAAATTCCTAAAGGTGTCTTTAGGGTCCGTTTTATATTTATTGCCTTTGCTTATAATACATATTTATTAACCTAACTAGGTATCTATATAAATAAAAATCAATGGGTTCGATTCCCACCCAGGACAAATAATTGTGTGATGAGCACGATAATTTGTTCTGTGTCTGGGTGTAATTTATCTATAATATGTATGTATTTAGAAATATATAAGTATGTTTATCAGCAGTCTGGTTACCATAGTACAGGCTCTGCTTAGTTTGGGATCAGACGGCCGTGTGTGAGATGTGTGAAGTTATTATTATTATTATTATTAATGTTTGTATGTTTGTCCTCTATGCGTTTCGAAACCATTGATCAGACTGTGATGAAACTTTGGTAGGGTGTTTTTGGGACGCCCGCGAGGGTTCCTGGCACAAAACATCTATATACATATAGAAAAAAAGAAAAACAATGGCATTGCAACGCATGCCTGGTGCAGCTAGTTAAATATAAAAGTTCAATTTAGTATGTAGGATTGTTGTAGGAAATTCTTCATTTGTTGAATATATTCAAACAGTATGTGAAAAGTCTAAAAAGAGCTTTTCCTCTTTGTCGATGATATCGACTGATAAGATTATTTATTCGGCTACTTATCTAGCCTATATGCCTTATGATACGCATGTAGTGGCTTTATCGGCCTATAAAATCTACTGAGGCTGTACTGAGCTATATGCTAACAAGTTACAGCCTTACGTCATTATTCTTGTGTAAGGCATATAGGGCAGTTAGTACTGAAGTTTGCCGGTTTTGGCGATTGAGCGTCGGCTAGACTATACTGCAAGGGATAATCAGGATGCTAGTTTGTTGGCAGATGTAGACTTTTCAATCATCGGATTGATGTATATAAAGACCTTTTAGATAAATTTCAATATCGTTGTCTATTAAAAAAAAAAAAGTTAAATATGTACATACATCTTAACATAGAACCTGCTCCTTTTTTTGAAGTCGCTTAAAGGTTCGCCATCGTTACTTAGTATTTCCTAAACGTTCGCGAGCGGAAATTACTTGGTTCGAGGTCGATATCGCTGTTGCGTAACTTTGATTTGATCTTCTGCTTCGCCAAACTTTGACTATAGGGACTGGTTAAATAAAAGATAATTTGTTTTCACATATCATAATTGTTATTGTTATGAATATCAGTCTATTTGAAATATGTGAAAGGAATTATTTTAAAGAATAATAATCATATAATAAGCACACAAACTTTAATAGAAAATAAAACGACGTTAATTTGTGTTCAAATTATATCACTTACCTCAAATTATAATATTTTATTTAGGTAATGTGATTTTTCAAGGACACTTTTTTTTTTAATAAAGAATACTAGTAACGTGGGTCACACACTACTAGTATTCTTGTTAACCCCTCCAGCTAAGTTAAATGCTTGTGGTAAGAGTGGGTTCACGCCGGTAGTGCACTGGGTGGGGTTCGAACCCGCAACAACTTGATCGCAAGTCCGACGCCTTAGCCATTACGCTACCGCCACGTAATTATTTACTAGTTATGATTATATCTGTAGCAACTATTTAGATTATATCTGTATGACTATATCTGAGTATCTATGAGTATGCAAATAAAATAGCAATAGTTATTTACAACGATTAACGTGACTGTTGTTGGAGACTGGTATTAGCGACTAAGCGCTTCATAACATCGTACTTATACAAGTCTATACGAATACAAAAATATATGTTTGGTCACGACTTACAAACATACAAAACAATATTATACTGTTATTTATTAAGTAGTCGCGGCGTAGCCGCTCTACAGACATACATACGTACCTACATTTATTCTATGTGTCCCTACAGTTTATATTTATCCTCCAGATTATATGCATTAATAATGCTATGATGTATTGAATAAAACTATAGTATTTATTTCGCAGATAATTTCAACATTGGTACAATTAATGCTCAAGAGAACTACTTCAGAAATTTCTCAGTTCAAGGAAAATATCATGTGAAATCCTATGTCCATTATGAAAAGAAAAACAGTGTTAATGTAGCATTTTTGGGTATTGATGCTTGTCCTGAGCCAGGTCTTCGGAGACCTTTCAATTTCATTGGAATTCTTGACGTACAAGAGCAGTTAAATATACTAAGACTTAAAGCAGAAGCTGAGACCAACGCTGATCATATTGTTTGGTTTGGACACTATCCAACCTCATGCATATTACCCCTTCAGAGAGATTCTAACAGTTTCAATTTGCGTCAAATTATTGGTTCCAGTCAAGAGTCACAAGTTTATGTATGCGGTCATCTACATTCTATGGGCGGCTTAGTGCCAAAAATGTACACGAAACAGAAAAAAGGGTACTTGGAACTTGAGTTAGGAGACTGGAAAGACAATAGAATGTACAGATTAGCAGCTATAGACCATGGGCATTTTTCATTTGTTGATCAAAAACATAACGTTTGGCCAGTTGTACTTGTTACAAATCCTAAACACGCTCGGTATGTGATGCCTGGAAGAGAACCTTTGCATTTAATTTCTGAGTCAACTCATATAAGAATACTTGCATTTAGTGATGTGAATATTGTTAGCGTAGAAGTAACATTTGATAGAATAAGTTGGATGACCTGTAAACACATCGAAGGACCTCTGTATGCTTGCCAATGGATGCCTCATTTGTTTACCACGGGTTTACATACTGTTTATGTAAAAGCTAAAGACGAGTTAGATAAAGAGACTCTAGTTGAACATCCATTCACATTAGATGGAAGTTTGATGAATTTTGATGTTCCAGGAAGAATTTTGCTTATGTTGAATGCGGGTGTTGTGGTAAGATATATCCTATTTATTAAATTTCTTTCTGTACTGTATGTATAATATCCTAAATTGATGTATTGTTCTCACAGTTTCAGGCAATATTTGGAACACTCCTGTTGGTAAATGTTCTTCCTCTAGTCTTTTTGAGGCTGCAAAAGTCGCCACCAAAGTATCGAAGAAGATTTGGACGAATTATGTTAAGACGCATTTGGCTACTGACCAAACTCGATAGAGTATTTTATCCGCTAGTATTATATGTAATATATATACCAATTGGACCATGGGCAATAGGGGAACTTATTGATGGCCACATAGGTGCCATATTTGCCTGGGGCATATTGATAAGAAGTTCTTTTTTGCCAGAACCCTTTACATACATGTATGGTAGTGTACAGCTAATGTTTGTACATATACCCTTAGTGTTTGTATTAACTCAATGTTTAGAAAATCGTCTCTTTAAGTGCCATATAAGAGGAATACGGCGACTAATTATCAATTTGCCGTTTATTTTTCTGTTGTCAATACAGTTGCTATTAGCATACTTTTTTTGGTTGGAGTATGGCACAATGTCTTTTATGTTTGGACCATTGAGAACATGGAGTGTCGCTTTAAGTGTACTACTGTGGTATAAGACATTGAATTTGCCGCCAGAACAATGCAGGTACTTTAGTTTATTTTCATATTATCTGAAATTATAACTTCAGACCACTGTGTAGATGCCCTTTAATATTGTTCTTCATTGTTTCAGGAAGCTGATAAAGTTGAACGAATTACCTTCATAGTATTGTCAGTTTGAATAGTAGATAATAAATATTCTCATTTGTACAGCACCTGAAGATATTGTGATATGATTTGAAAGTAGCAACTTTACAAATGTGCTGCAGCTGTTTGGCGTTATAACGAAGTTATAACATGAGGGAGAGTAATACATTATAACGCGGCTTGCTTTATACTTTGTTGTTTTTAGTATTTGTTTTCACCAAAGATTTTAAAAGTTTAGGCATTCCAAACTCATTAAATGAAATATAGGGTAGCGCATAGCTTTATTTAGCTTGTTAAAATTACGCTTGTGTTATTTGATAGTCAATTCTAATTATAATTGATGAGGCACGATTAGCACTATGTAGGTATGCAAGCATTCTTAGATATCTGTTTCGCTTGGTAGGTAGTGCTAGGTAGGTGGAACATTGTCAATATTTCAGCTTATGCATTGTTGTTTATATTCCTTATTACTACAAAACGAATATCTCTTTAGTGTCTTATGTTTATCTATCAAAATTATTTTCACGTATCACAATTAAAAACAACAATTTAAGAATAATAGTGGTCTCGAAATTCTTAAATTATATTATTGATAACACAAGCTCCGTCGGAGGTGGGGAAATGGACTGCTTCCAAATTTCTTTTTATTGATTACACTAAAGCTCTTTATCAACAAACACGGTTGACAAACAGCGAAAAAGGTATTGTACTGTTTCGTCTCATCCTATTTATATATAGATTATACGCAAAGATACTGAATGTAAAATTGACATTTTAATGATGGTAGATTATAATTTTTAGTGTACCTACCGCACAATCTAGTCTAGACTATGATATTATACACCGTGTAAGTTACGGCGTCGCGAAAAACTGAATATCTTTCTTTGAATACTTATCACAATGCAAAAGTCAGTTCATCATAAAAATTTCATTAGTTTGATTTTGCGCTACGCATTGTCTATAAACAATTACAAATATAAACTACAACTATAAATATAAATGTTACAAAGGTAGACATTATTTTTGCGCGGTACGGTGAATGACATTAAACTTCGGCGCCGTCAAGACAGCTGATTGCATAAAATGTTGTTTGATTCATTACATTGCAGTTTAGTTTCAGTTCTGTTTACTTATTGTGATATCACTTTTAACCAAAAAAATAAATTAAAATAAAAAATTAAATGATACATTTACTAGAAAATTCCAATGATTTTCGACTTAAAATGATGATCAAATCAACTATTTCAGTATTCGGCATGGTGTCTCTAACATGCTTTATATAGAAGCAGATGTTTTATTAGCGGCCACACTCACTTTAGTCACATGGCAAACCTATATCATATTATTAGACTTGTTTCTTTTTGTGTATAATATCATTGTAGGGAAACGATAAAATACCTAATCATAAATCATAATTTCATTTACTATCTGCGGATTTTATTTTGAAGATTTCACTAGTATTTTTTTATTTATTGACAGAGAAAGTTACGTTAATTTAGTGTCGAAATTTGCATTGTTGTATGCTTATAACTTTTAAATTACATATTATTTTGCTTTTGAACATGTATTATAACCACGCTTAGTCACCTTTCAAAGTTTCTAAAGGTAAAGCATCAGTTAGCGAAACTATAGATAATAATTATTTAATACAGATAAGTTATATTGCGTTAAGATGCGAACAAACGAACGAACCCTAGGTGATAATAATGTTAGTTGAAGGGCACAAATATCTAACTATTAACGAAGATATCTCAAGAATTGATTCTCGATATTTTTGTTTCGAACAATCCCCCTGGCCCACGTATTAATGATTCTCAGATATTTCACTGCATATGCGCTGTAACAACCAGGCTTTGTACTCTACCCGAGTGGTAGACGCTCTACTAATATGTTAAAAAGTATTTAATATAACTATGAAAACATAATATTTACCAAATAAAAAACAATATATAGGTACCATACAGTACAGTTAATTAATTAAATGGTGCGTAAACACAGTATACAGGAAATATTTTCAAATGCAATAAAATTTTATATATCGATACTTTCATAATTACAGTCGCTAATATATTTATCTATAATTTAATATAACACAATTATGTAGTATAGAAAAGGCTATGAACAAGATACTTTATCACTAGGTCCCAAAAGGCTGTGAATATTTTCAAATCGGAATAGGTATATGAAATGTGCGTACTTATTTTTGGACCTCTTTAAACTATCGCTTAAATTTAAACACTTTTTTCTGACATTATTAATTTACTGATTATATGAACTAGCAAGACCAGAAATGATCCGCACGAAACCAAACTAATCGATTTTTAAGATAAGATTATATCAAGTAAGCGATGTTCTTGCGCCCTCAGAATTCTGCTTTAAAAGGGAAATGAAAGCGAACAGTACTGCAATCTTAATATCATCTTCCTATATATCGAACTATAGACAGTATGACTGCATAAGCATTGAAATATTATTATTACTACGACCTACGACATATGTTTCTTATTGACATTTTAGTCACAAAATTCTAGTCAGATACTAATGTAGATGACGCAGATATGTCAATAAGATATCAAAATCGTGATATTTAAAAGCAGGTTAATGCTACTGGCAGCATGACCCCAGCAAAACCGTAAATAGATAAACTTTTATTAATGTAATAATGGAAGTCTAGTTAATATTTTGCTTTCATTCCCCTTTTACAGTAGATTAGGTTAATGACACATAAATATAATTAAGTGGATTTCAATTTAATTGTTATTATTAGTACCTTCATAAATAGATCTATTTAAAATACATAATATTATTGCTGAATACGATCACTTTATGATGGTAAATCATAAATTTGCGGTGCTTCTTGTGCACTATTCTCTTCTGGATACGTTAATGGTCCCAATTCTGTTACTTCACTCGCTAAATTAAAATTCACTAAATTTTTTTCATATAAGATGTAAACCTTGTACACTTCAAAACAAGGTCTTATTTCAAATTGAAACAATAGGTAACATATGTCGCTATCGAAATAAGCAATTTATTTGTCGACCAAAGTCTGATACGCTTAAATAAACTTTAATACCACGTAGCGAGAGCCGCTATCCGTTGAATGCCATTCTCTGTGTTTTTAGTAAGCGTCTTCGTAGGTGTAGATTAAAAACACGTCCTCCTTGTTCGTTTTGAACAAGTTTTTAAACGGCAATTATACAGCGTTTGAATAAATGGATACTCTCGCTGCGTGGAAATAAAGTTGAGTATACGTTGACAGGTTTTAGTGAAATTTAGCGGCGCTGAGAAATAGATGCTAGTAACAAATAGACCTTATTACGAAGAACACTAGGTTGATTTCATATGAAGAAATTAAGTCAGGTTTTAGTTTAGTCGAGTGTACAATAGAATCGGCACCATTGTAATAAAAATATTATAATCGTGAAATGGTCGTATTTAATGAGATTTATTAATAATATATTAGTCTGATTAATGTCTAGTCCAGACAGTATTTTTATAATGGAATATTATCGATGTTGCATTTTTGGTGCTACGTATAACAATACGTTTGCACTAAACTCATTTGCCTTCTGACAGACCAGCACAAAGAAATGGACAAAAAAAAATTCTATTTCTTCTAAACAAGTTGAAGTGTTTAATAATTTTAATTATCGAAATGGTAGTACATAGTAGGTAGAGCTCTTATGCTTAAGGCAACGAATAATAGCATCTCAAGCAATGGAACTCAAGCTGTAACGCAGAGGGCTTGAAAAATCTTGAGATCTTTTTCATTAAGCGCTGTCAGTTAGCGGTATTGTAATTCAATATGTCTAGATGTAATTTATGATTACATCCGAGACCTAACATCACTGAAATACTGTAGGCTTCACCAATGAAAGACTTGAAAGATTATTTCATTGTAGGTATCTACTCTTATACCGAAACCTATAAAGTAGCTAGTATGTATGAGAAGACCAGATAGGTAACTAAATGATATTGACAGTGAACAAAATTAAGTGGTTTTTGTCATTTCATTGTTGATAATACTATTGAATTTCAGTTATAGTATTTGTCACTAAGTATTTGTGAATATAAATGTATAGACGAATAAGTTGTTGTTTTGTTACCCACATTAGCTGATAGTTTATTGACACGATTAATAACGAAGTAATTAACTACTTAATTACGGACCATACTGTCTTGTCTATGCTTCAATTCACAGACAAGTGGACAAATTTAAAGTTCTATGACAAACCAAAACACTATTCTGTTATGTAACGTGAAGAACGATGACCGTCTAGCTCGAAAGACCAGAGCACGAAACCGATAAACTTGCAGCGCGGAGTTACACAAGATGATGTTATATATTCACTAACGCGCTTGAGGACGTTTTCAAGAAACTGGATTGGACTAGATAGGGAATCAATACGGCGAGTACATCTCTCTCTTTCGATTTGCCTATGTAGCAGAGTCGCTGGAGCAGCTGGGCGAAAAGCTGCACAGCCTGAATGGAGCAACATGACGCGACGGTCTTGGTATAAACTTGTACAAAATCAAAGTCACAACCAGACCGATTGAACGAACAACTTCGAGAAAGAAATCACCAGAAGGATCCAGTTAGGTTTTGCAGCATTTGGCAAGTTTTCTCATCACCCTCAAAACGAAGGTCTTCCACCAGTGCGTCCTATCTGTTATGACATTCACAAGCATAATAGTTGCCCAGCGACTATGCTTGGAGTTTCATTGAATGATAAAATTCGTATTATGGTCATCCGACAAATAACATGCTGAAGTATGAATGGGCTAGCCACATCTGCCGAAGGGCCGATGGCCGTTGGAGGATACAGGTTCTAGAAGGGAGGCCGTAAATCGGTAAACGGAAGGTAGGACGCCCCCAGCTAGATGGGGGGTGACGACCCGAGGACCTTCCTCGGGTCGTCACCCCAGTTGGGATAGATTAGATGCGGAAGGTGGGGGACCGAGTGCTATTTTGCAACGTTTTAAGGGGTCTATGTCCATCAGTGGACTGCTAATAGGCTGATTAATTGAGTGAAATAGTAAATGTAAGTGCTACTGTCACTTGCACGAGTCGATATGTGGGTTATGCATTAGGTTTGGGCTTAAAGAATTTATTCTCAATAAAAACAAATAGATGTTACTTACTCGAGAACAACCCTACTAGTCCTACTAATATTATAAACGTGAAAGTTTGTGAGGATGTATGGATGTTTGTTACTCTCACGCAAAAACAACTGAACCGATTGCGATGAAACTTGGTACGTTGATAGTTGGAGACCATGATTAACACAGGCTACTGTTTATCCCAATATGCTCACGGCACCGGGACTTACGCGGGTGTAACCATAGCGGGGCGTAGCCAGTTATAAATAGTGTGATAACAGGTTCGTCACTTTACTCGTCGAATATTCAATGATAGTGAACTATCCAATCTTAATCCTAGATAATCCTAGGGGTATCTACGTTATTAATAGTTGAACGGTTCATGTTGGAGTATCTCTTTTAATTTTTAGCTTTAAATAATATGTAACAAGTTTTTGCTAATATTTATCATAAGGAGATTATTGCATTAGGTCTAAGGAATCCACTGAGAATTGACAAAAGACTAAGATTTCTTAAAAACGATTTATTTACCATTGATAGCTTATCAATAACAAAATGCGAGATTTAAGAGAGAAAATCCATTAGGTCAAATTATTATCACAATACATGTCTATCTACATGCTCTGTATACTCTGAATTTCAAAACTATTACGAGAGCAATTTGTAAGCAAACAATCCATAAAAATAAAGCCAAAAAGTCTCTACTTAAGTCTCTAGAAACTTGTAAGTGAGTCAGGTAAGCGTTAGGATTTCTAAACATACAAAATACTTTGCTACACGGCAGTTTTTCTCGGCCGAAACCGTAAACCGTTTCAAGAAAAGCGGCAAATGCGTAGCGGAAGTAGGAGATCAAGGCAAAAGGTCGAAGGTATATAGGCATCTCGTTGTAAGGAATGAAAAACTCGGAGAACATCAGCATGGGTATGTTAGCAGCCGGTATCACAAACAGTCCCAGCTGGAAAAGAGAATATGTACGTTTTAGTAGGTATATCCTAAGAAGCTAAACATTAAAAGGTAGATAGGTAGGTACCTATATAGTTTTTAAAGAAAATATGATTTGTTACTCTACAAATCTGAGATGCTGAGCATCAAACAACACACGAAAATGCATGTTCTATATTTTATGTTTTAATAGTAATATGGTATGAATGAGTAGAAAATTATTTTGATAAATTTATACTATTTACGATTTTATCAGGAATAATTATAATCGAAATAAATTTTATTCTAGTAAGTGGAACGGGTTCCTACCCACATTTTAAAACATTCCTATAGGTACACAAGATATTGTTTTTATCTATCGATGATCATATTTTTTCAGGAGATCGAATAAACAAAAAGAGAACATTTTTGAGTAAACAACTACAGCAGGAAACCATTTTCTATTATAAGTACCTACATAGGTATACTTAATTTGTTCCTTCTTTCACCTTTTCTAAGTAGGTTTCCAAAAAGAAACGGATTTTCCTACATTTTATTCGTACTAGGCCGTGCGCAGAATGAGTGCCGTTTGAAATGTAAGTACATGATCTGCCACCCTGAAATTTTCTAGATGGTGTTTCATATTTAATAAATGATCATACCTTCATTCCACATGCGGCACCTATCACAAAACCGAAAGTCTGCGCGAGTATGGTGACGAGTGCGCATGTTAGCCAGGCCAAGCTCATGCGAGTTAGGTCTAACGGCTGAGATGTGAGGTACCATGCTGGGAATAAGAACACCGTCGCGCATAATAACTGTAACAAATGAAGAAAATTTAAGCTCTATGATCTCTAAATAACGGTTACTTGTATATTAACACTTTTTTTATTTAATCTAAGGTCTGGATTACCGATCCTATGGATTATAAGACCCATTGGGTTTACCTACATGGTGATGTAAGTATGAATTTCCTGAATAATGTTATTTCAGCTACTGCAATAGGAATGACATGTCTTATCTTCGAATTAAACTTTTCACAAATCGATTTAAATGAACCACATGTAGATAAAAT
This sequence comes from Callimorpha dominula, assembly GCA_949752705.1. Lineage (NCBI taxonomy): Eukaryota > Metazoa > Arthropoda > Insecta > Lepidoptera > Erebidae > Callimorpha > Callimorpha dominula. The sequence goes on from OX456997.1 coordinate 16,800,847, forward strand.
AACCCGGACACCATTTTTTTCACACAGGCATACGTGGTTTTTGCCTCCTTTTATGCCTCCTTATATACCCATCCTGATTCCAATATAAAAATATTAAATACCTGTATTGGTAAATCCACGATGATTTTGGATGCACAATAAGCAGGCAGAGAGTACCATTTGTTGAGATGTTCGTGTAGGACAACTTTAGCTTCTACAGGGACTGAAACAATAACAATCAGATTTAAGACAATAACAGAATAACTTGTATTTGGAAGTAAACTGATGAAACTCATTTAATGGCAGTGGCGTAACTATACCATCTGAGGCCCGTGGCTAATTCATAGGATGGGGCCCTCACTTAGGGTGCCACCACACACATCGATTGCTGATAGAATAGATCAGTTGTCGTCGATCATCAGTTGTTACCACACCAATCGGTCTGATAAAGGATATGGCTTTATCAGATTGGTGTGGTTACAACCACCTGGTAATCGCAGTAGATCGATGGCATCGATCGATTGGTGTGCTGGCACTCTTAATCTAATCAGACTTCATTTTCTTTCATAAATCACTTTAATGTAATATACTTTTCTTTTAGAATGTTAAAGCTTTCATGTGAAAAGGTATCACTGAAATCTGACACCATGCAAATTTATTTTTAATTAAAAAAAAAAAAAAAGTATCACTGAAATCTGACACCATGCAAATTTATTTTGAATTCATATTGGCCAGTGCGACAAAACAGAAATTTTATATTCGTTTCACTTACGCTTTTCGTTCAAATGGTAAAATTAGGTAGGAATAGAAACGGCACTTGTTGGCGGTTGCCGGTTGCCTAGTAGAGAGCAAGACTGCCGCTAGACCTTACTTATTTTCTGAGGAACAAAATGTGTCGTATGGTGTAGTATTCAAGGAGACTCCGAAGGCATACCTGCTCGCTTGGGCCGGCGGCCAATTTTCAGGTACCGGGTGTTAAAGTTACATAAAATCAGAACTTCTACCAAAACTAGAAAACGACGATTTTGTTACGCAGAAAATAAGTAAGGTCTAGCGGCGGTGTTTAGGTCTTACGACAAACCTAGAGACCTATGTAGTTACTGTTTCTTAAAGAAAAAAATAATAAATAAGTTAATATTGAGAGAATATATTGTAGTGTGTTAGGTGTAAATAATAAAATTCACATACTACAAGGGTCCAAGAAAAGGTCCAGTACGGGTTACAAGCGTTTTTATTCACTAATCACACAGTTAAGCAAAACAAGCACAAGGAACAGAAGGGTATAGTTAAGCGGCGTAATAGGAAGATGGAGGAAACACTAAAAACAGTTTAAAGCTCGAAAACAAAGTATATGAAAAATTCTGTTAACAAATAATACAGTGCGCGGTAGATGCGACAGAGCGTCAAGCTAGCGAGCGACACAGGGTAGTCACGCGAGGGCGGTAAGCAGACTAACTCGGCGTGAAATTCCTGGTGCGCCCGCGCACCGTTGCGGTGGTGGTTCATAAGCTCCGCCCATCGTTCGACTCCAAAACACGTTACGGAAATACTACCGCTACGGTAGCAAATAGTAGATGTTATTATTAAGAATATGTCTATGTGTAGTAAGTATATTATTAAATAAATATGTATATTATGTATATTATATGTAAAGGTAATAAGTGTACGTGTAAGTGTGTATAAATGTGGTGTGAGCCCCCACAATATATTAGGTATATTTTGGATGAGCAAAATTGCCCATATTCTCTGAGTCTTATAGCTCTGTCTACGTTTAATAGTATGCTGTTGCTATTGTTGGAACTACACTTGGTTGCGGTTAGTATCTGTCATTAAAAAATATACACCTACTTATAATATTAGCAATTACCGCAAAACATGTTTTAGCTAGATTTCGAGACGTTTGAGCATATTGATTTCCATTAACAAGCGTAAGAATGGGGTCTATGGCAAGAGTTAAATATGCATTAATCCTTTAATTTCGTCCGATACGTATGTACCTTTCGTAATCAAAGCAATAACAAATGATTTTACCCAGATTCGTTCAGCGGTTAGGGCGTAAACATCTTCAGAAACTTTCGCATTTTTATGTTATTAAGATCGAAGAAAAAAATCTAGATAATAAAAAAGTTCTTAAATAGTCTTTATTAGGTACTCACATGTGTGTATAGTTGGCATAGCGTTCGAGAAGAACAAGAACAGTAGAAAAAAGAAGAGACATCCGGTATTCGATATCATTCTACCCGCATCTGCTCCTGCTCCATTATATAGTGCACCAAGCAATAATGCTACTAGAAAGTGGCACACCAATCGAACCTGCAATAAATAACATTTTCCAATTAAAAACATCATCGGTCATAGCTCACTGCGGCACCTAAACTTATTGCCTCGCGTATGAGACGTTTCCGGGCAATTAAATGTTAATGTATATAGCGGGATTCCGTTTTTATTAGTAACACGAATTAATATCCGCCATTTTCCCACTGCACCCTACCTACCAGAACGGCAGAACGTTAGCCGGCAGCAGCAACGTCTCCCCCAAAGAACATTGCACTACGGAGTTTAATGCTAGAACATTTACCCCTGACAATATTGGACCCGACTCCAAGAACGAGAAAACTTCTTATAGGTACTATTAAAATTAATGCTATTAGGTAAATAGTATACCTAAACTTAAAAGTATTTTTTTAAACTTTTTTCTAATTAATTCATATTGGATCTTTAGTCAGCTAATTATTAAATTCGTTCTGTGTAGCTTTCCGTTAACAAAAAAATAATAATTGAACTACCACACCTGCGTCAAGTATACGTCTCGAAGTACTCCAATGCTACATCTCCACAACAAAGTGTTGAGTTGTTGACACACAGTCGCTGTGTAACCATCTACAGACATCGAGCTTGCACTAAGTAAGGCTTCAGATTCTGGTGACAGTCCTATAAAGGAGAATGAAATATGTAAAAGTATCTTTCCACTAATATGTTGGTGCGCATTTTTGAAATTGATTGTCATCATTACCATAACCATACATAATTTCAGCCATAGGCTATGGTATCTCGGCCACGTTGCCCGTGATACGATAGCGTTTCCAGAGGCGACTTATGACGCTCTGTGTAGTGCCAAGATTGACAGCCACAGTACGTTGCTTGGAACTTGGAACCAGCTTGCAACATTCAGACGGCTGTCATTATCTCTCCTCGTGTAAAATGATATCGATTAAATTTTTTTCAGTTCCGATGCAGAAGTTGTAATAGTTTTGTAAAAACGCTATTACATACTTTTATAGGAATCCTGAATGACAGTTGATTTTCTATTTTTAATCTAAATTTAAAGAAAATTATTTATTCAAATAGTGAAATTCACTAAAAAAGAATCAATAACGATCAAAAATAGTAAAAATAATAATCGTAAAATTGCGGCGATACTCCAAAACGTACCTACTTGATTCCTAGAAACATTTGATTGGTGTAGATTGGTATTTTTGAGTTAGCCAACAGATTTTGATTATAGCAACCTAAATAGGCCAGAAAATGCGACACACATGCCGTTTTTACGGTAGGTACAAGAAGATGTGCTTTGCATCTTCTGATGATTTTTTCATTCACAACATCAAAAATATTTCCTATTTCATATTACTTGATGGGTTTAACGCAGCAAATTTTAATATTATTTCCAGGTTTCAAGAAAACATGACTAACCATTAGCTTTTCCATTTTGAATATCATTTCTGGCTATTTTTGACATTTCTTGGGCATAACTATTAGCTTCATGTTCTAAGAGATTCTTGTTACCCGTGTGTCCATCACTTGCTATCTCCAATACTAAAACATAAATAGACTATTATTATACTGTTTAATAACACGAGGTATATTATGAGCATAAACGTACGTTAGTATATTAAGTTTATGATTATGAGAGACCTTTTTAAAAAGGACGCTTGTCCTTGGTTTATGCAAATTCAGCAAAGTCAAGGTCAGTTGTAATAATACGCGTAACTTGATGTTTTTCCTCATCAAGTTCTTAAATAAGAAATATGTTTTTGTTTTGAGAAGTATGACGTAATTAAATTTCGAGCAATACTTAAAAGTTTCTGAAGGCTTGATTAAAGTCGGACTTGCTCATCTGTTTCAAAATTGAGTATTGCATAACGTAACAGACAATATAGATATTTGAATACAATGCTAATGTATAGAGTATAGAGGGTATCATTATAAAGGAGCAGGGGCGCAACAAGCCTGAAAAAGTAGGGGGAGCCCAAAATATTTTTTATGAGGACTAAAAAAGATAAAGATAAGAGATAAAGCAAATACCTAAGTAGTCTTATCAAAACGTATTTTAGTTAAATGATATATTTTTAAATATAAACGAATAATTATAAACATGCATAACAGCAAGAACAGTGTGAGGAAATCTTTAAGTACAAAGAGGTACAAATCAACAGAGGTGTTCGATTCCGTAATTTTTTGATTTAATTGTTTACGTAATCCTAAACATCTGTAAACAAACTTGATGATCTCGAAAGTAAATACATTTAATAGTTGATTTTCAGCTAACAATTTCAATAGCAGACAAAACCAACTAATATACTGAGCCCTATAGACTAAGTCGTGACGCGCGGACAATCCGATGTCAAATAGCAATGAACAAAAGCACTAGTCACAATTTTCACCCTTAACGTCCTAGGATAAACTTGCCATTGACAGTGATGGCAAACCAAACTCCCGCAACAAATATTTTCCTTAACAAAGACTACTTGATGAGGCAAGTACCTCTAAATCCAAAGGACAAAGGTAGACTTCTGCGGATTGGGTATAACAGGTTTGGAAGAGGCTGTCTTGCGCCGTTACATCCTCAGAAGTCTACTTTAACCGATCACCTAATCCGGTATTAAATTACCATAAGTAATTTTTGGACATGTAGTGTGCTTAGTGATCGGACCCGTTGACAAATTTTGAATGAAGAGAGATAACATAAAACTGAAAAGAGGAAAATATTTGAAAATCCATAATAAGTTAATACTTACAATAATCTGCTATATTATAATACTGAGGGCAGACAAAACCGGCCCTAGTTAAGGCATCAGGAAGATCTGTTACTGCTCCTGCGTATAACGTCTTGCCACTGGCAAGTACAATTACATCATCAGCCATACTAAAAAGCTGTGATGAGGGTTGATGGACTACACAAGCGACAGTGCGACCGCTGCGAGCAACAGTGATTAGAGCTCGTGCTACCGATAGTGATGAAACTGCATCTAGGCCGCTGTAAACAAAAGAGATCTTTGATAAAAAATCTACTTGGTCAACTAAATGAAAGGTTTGGTAGTGAATGGCTTAAATGGATGATAATGAACCTTTAAATTACCTCGTTGGTTCATCTAATAACATGATGGTTGGGTCCGTTAACAATTCGCATGCGACAGTCAGCCTCTTACGTTCTCCACCAGATAGGAGACCTGCTCTAGTTTTCAAAACTTCGTAGATGCCCAGTTGTTTCGTTACTGTTTTGATCTGAAAATAATTTCATCAGATTTTATTTATATATCGATTGGTGGCATCCCCGTTATCCGTCATCAATTCGAATTGACAATTGAAATCTTGCTTTAAAAGTCGATTTACTTCGAAACTTTTGCCTCGTATTCCTGAGAACTTGTGTGTCGCAAACAACCAATTCTTTGTAAACACTCCTTGTTAATAAAATGTGGATTATTTTGTTGTAGTATGAAGTTTATACTTAGCATTAAATCATGGTAACTGCTAAAGACAGATTAAGGTTTAAATGGTAGGTTTTGAAAGGATTTTAATTATTTCAATTCTAAGTGTTTATGACCTGACATTTAAAATGAAACCTCATAAATTTAGGAGAATCCTACTAATATTATAAACGTGAAAGTTTGTGAGGATGTATGGATGTATGGATGTATGGATGGATGTTTGTTACTCTTTCGCGCAAAAACCACTAAACCGATTGCGATGAAACTTGGTATGTAGATAGCTGGAGACCTGGATTAACATATAGGCTACTTTTTATCCCGATATTTCCACGGGATCGGGACTTACGAGGGTGAAACCTCGGGGTGCTGCTTCAAGATTAAAATCAATAATTTTTTTATGTATTTTACCCAATTAGACCAATTTGGATATTTCTTTTTTTTTAACGGGTATACTTCCTAGTTGGCAACATTGTCATCAAGTCTCGATCTGATAATGGCATCCTGCAGAAATCGAGGAAACTCTTAAAAATTATAGGCGCACCTATAGCAATTTGGATATTTTTATCGGAAAGCGCTATTTGGTGAAGTGGAATTACTCTGTTTTCGAAGTCGGTAAAACAAACATAATCTTAGAGACCCAGTGAAAAGTCAGTGAAAACCATAAACATAGTATGTAAAGTTTATGGTGAAAACATTTATTAAGAATTAAGTATCACTTCGAACAAGTGTCCGAATATATTTGTGTCCATATATCGTATTTCGCATTATTTTAAGATTTTTATGATTCAGGTGAAATAAATTATTTTAAACCCAGCAATCTACTCAATTATGAATCACGGTCTTCATTAAAAAAAAACATTTTTTTAAAGATTATCTTGATATACTTGTTGACACAATTATAAGTCAAAACCTTGCGACGGAAGTCGGTATACATCTATAAAGTAATTAGTAGATTGATTTGAATATCAGTATTCAGTATTTTTTTACTATCAGTCTGATAACTGATAGTAATAAAATTTGATGTACTTACTATGTTGCTTCGTTCTCTGTGTAACATGTTAGGCAACTTGAGACTGGCGGCAAACTTCAGAGTCTCCCCCGCAGTAAGTGTGTCGATGAGAGTCGTGTCCTGATCAACTAGCACAGAGCTCCGACCTGCACCGTATAAAGAGCCTGTAACACCTGTTTTTCTGAAACAATTAGTCCTGGTTACCGTTGTTTTGAACATTAAGATTGCGATAGTCGATATTTTTCATAACTTTGGAAGTTAACGGAGACTACAGATCAGTATGAATGTTTAAGATAAGCATAACCTCAATTTTACGAATTAATACGAATCAGTCCATACGGGAGCAGCCTGTATAGTGTGTTTATTAGCAATAGAAGAAAAAACACGCCGTCAAACCGTGAGTCCGTGACGTGTGGATCTGTGGGTGCGGTCTAAGTAGGTACTAGATATTGTTGTGACAATTTATTTTTATACCTACCCTCTTATTTGTGACTGTTAGTTTTCTGAGTTGTATATTACCTGTACTTATTATGAAATAAGTATATGTTTGTTAATTGTACGTACGATATTTATAAAAAGCACCTAAATTTAGTTGGCGACACTGACGTACAGTAAAACTTAAATAAGTTTATGTTACATCTTTAGAACATTAAGTAATACCTTTTTTTTTGTGAATCAATTAAATAAAAAAAAAAAAAAATTAGACTAGTGGCTATCCACGTATTTTTCAGAAAAACTAATATCTAATAATGATCCGTATTCCAATGCTAGTTAATGCTTTAACGCAACTTGAGCTGTAAATAGCTGATTGATGAATAACTTGCCACATTATTTCTTGCCACATTACAGTCAGTTAAGAAAAGGAATTTCAATAACGTTAGAAAGATCTGATGGTATTGAAATTCCTTTTTGCACCTCAGTCGAAGACCTAGAACTTGATCTACTATCTTCTCGATTTTTAAACTCCATCTGATTCATTTTTAGCCTTCAAAAATGTGACCGATCGAAATATTTTGATGAACGATTTGTTTAGAAATACCAATCAAATCAATCCCATTTATTTTTCTAATAGTTCACCAAATAATAGGTAGGTAGGTACTTCAGCAAGTTCTGAAATTCGGATACATGATCATATTTACGTGAGCCAAATATAAATCTTATACAAAAGTCCAATTTAGGAAGGACCTGGAATTCAGCTTGTGCAATTTTAGTGACCGTTGGCTGAAAGTCTTCGCAAGGATCCCGCTGATGCAAACAATTTTTAACTAACCTCGAGCAATTGGGGGCTAGAAGATAAGGTATTATCAATTAAAATTCATAAATTCTTAACACAACAACGCCATTAAACTTAATGTCGGGTAGTTCCGACCAGGCGATTCTTGATATTATCCTGGGACTGCCTTCCACAATAATTTAAGTCTTAACTCGGACATGAATATGGACTGGATTAACCACTAGGGCATATTCATATCCGAGTTTACAATAGAAAAAGTTTCAGACAAATAGTGTAATGGAGCTTCAAATATGCCTACTCTAAGCCCTTCAAAGAAATTTACGTATTTCCTGTCACCTTGTATAGCCGGCGTACTCGTGCATATCATGGAGAACACGACTTTTTCAACTTTTAGAATCGTTTTATATCAGAAACAGTAATTTTTAGGAAAAGTTCGAGAACATTTTTTATAGATAATTGCATGATCTATCATTTTTGTTTAAATTACTTTATGATTAAACTTGAATAAAAAATGCCTATATCTGCGAAATTTTTCTTTGAATAACTTTTTTTTTGTAGATGTGGGATCGGTAGAGACTTTTCACATTTCATTTATAATGGTGTTTTCCAACATTCGTATTTTCCAAATTTTCAGCTGTATGTGAATTTTTGCAAGCTTACCCCTATTTTTCGAGCAAACTTGACCGGGGCTAGTTTAAATAAAAATAAAAAACATAATGCTTTTAAAGTCTATATACCTGAAATGGCCTGTAATTCGCGTATCTTATTTTAAAATTTTCAATAACTTAGAAACGTCATTTTCTAATTCAGTAGGTTTTAAAAGAAAACTGTCCCGAGTAGGTGATTGTCTACCAACACTGTGTAAAAACCAACTACTTAAGAAAATTATATTATTTTATGAGTGTTATGTGTGTACGTTATAACTAGAGATCGGATATTCGGATGCATATTTACCTAAAGTTGAGATGTTGGCTATTATGGAAAGCACTTTTTTATCGAAAGAATCCCGCGATTCCAGGAAATTCAAATTTAAGTGTACCTATACTCCGTGAGATGTAATAAACCCCAGTTTGACACAAATGACACTTGCTCTGTTACAACGTATAATGGTTGCTTTTCCCTACTTTTATTGTCAGTGATTTTTGACGAAGCAAAAACAACCTTATTACGTTGTAACAAGTGTCAAATCCGGCCTATTAAACCCCAGGAAATGTAAGCATTTTGTAAGAGTGCGAGTGAGACGGCTAATTATACTTGCTTGTGCGCAAGTAGGGACGCGACAATACAACTGCATTCGTAAATAGAAATATACTTAGAAGCCGCTTCCATAATTTGTTATCCAAAAAATAACTTTAGGTAAATATGCATCCGATTATCCGATCTATAGTTATAACTATACCATAGTTAGGTATATAGGTACGTTGTCTTGTGCTGACTGTAGTGGGGCGGATGTCAGTCAGTTCTGCGTCTCAGTTATAAGTATATAGTTTATGGTACTGCGTGAGCCACAGGTGAAAGCAGACGTGTTAGCTTGCATATCTAGTGAGTTGCCAAGCTAATGAAGTGTTCATATGTACAGTATGAGTTTTAAATTAAAGAAACACTATAGGATTGTTTTGCTGTGACGCACGATACGGTCCGCTTGCCAGCGTGTGTGAGACTATGTACACATAAACATATACTATACGTATTGTTTTGATAAAGAGTAATTGATAAGTTGTAAGAATTTTCATTTCTGTAAAGCTATATTATACATATATAATAGCAACACGGTCTAAGTAAAGATCAGCCGACACCCCGCCAAAACACGACAATCACGTCTGAGTGTTATATGCGATCCCTGTTATGTACTTTGCCTGTTTTCATGAGTTGTTTTTTTTAGGTTACTTGTGGTAACATGTTAAAAACGAAGAAGTTTGTTCTAGGTCTATTTTAAGCGAGAACGAGTGGCAAGTGTGTTGGATATTAGAAGTAATACCGTTTCTCGAATCGCGTGGTATTTCATTGACTGAAGATAATTTTCCTAGCTTTCGACCCCAAATGAGGAGAAGGTAGTTAGAGAACACACCGGTAACTCATGTGCATAATTTTGATACTATCGATGCTACCTGGAATCATGTTTACAACTGTTTGCCCTGCATAAATCGCTAACTCTACTTATGTTATTATTGATGGTAAATAAATTATGAAAATTGAACAAATTATATCGTTAAGATTATTCGATCGATATTTTTAGGTTCGATTTTATCTTATTTTTATTTATTTATTAAAACTGTATGCACAAAAATGTACAATGGCGGACTTAATGCCATAGGCATTCTCTACCAGTCTACCCTAGGGTGGTGCAGAAATGGGTGAAGTAGGTGCATTAAATTTGTATAATAAACTCTAGGACAAATGAAAGAAAAATAAATACCAAAACAAAAAAGAATCGAGGAATAAAACATGGGAATGTAAGAAACAGTCTCAAAACCACTGATATAAACTATGAAAATCACTAACTAACAGCAACTGCCAAGTTGTTCGTACCTCTAATATATAAAGTATTAATGTTGTGAAGATCCTGCTAATTTTTGTGAGAGGAGAGCTCGTGCCTTCGCCTTGAACGAAAGGCTGGGAAAGACTGGGTGCAATTCTGATTTCCTGAGGAAGAGCGTTCAAGGGGAGAACAGATTGAATGAAGAAGGAAGAAAGGACACACGCAGAAGTATGAGAGGGGCATAACAAAAGAAGATTATTTGTAGAACGGGGAGTTCTGTTATGAGTTGGAACTGGAAGGAAAAAGGGTGGTTAGAGCTCGCACTTATCATGACTACATCTTAAATAATGTGACAAATGGTATCAAATCTATATTAATAATTCGGTGAAGGGGTACGTACGGTAGACTCGATTGAAACCTTACCTGAATAATAAAACATAAAAATTATGATTTCGAGTCGACAACATATATCAGTTAGTATCAGTGCAAATGGCAGTCGCCATATTGGCCACTCGGATGCCATCTTGAGTTCGTTAAGGCCGATTCACACGTATATCTGATTTACACGTATATCTTCCTATAGTTTGTAAAAGATTGTGTTTTATGAGTCACATTTCACCCGAGCGAAGCCGGGATTTAATCTAGTAAACAACTAAATTAGGTAATTGACAGATGACACGACCGACACGCTAACTATCGCCATCTACTTTGGGTTTTCCAGATTAGGTGCCATTGGGTGAGTATGTAATTTAAACCCTCCTAATTAGGTCTTTTGGTCTTCTGCCTTGTCAACTAATCGTTTAATTGTTTTCGATGCAGTATCTAGTTTTTATATCACTTCAGAAATATTTGGGTCTTTGTTAACAAGAACAGAGGTCCAAGGTACAGATTGCTAAGAAGCTTAGATTTTTTATTAATGTTGTGGCAATCCGGCAGTTAGGAACGGAATTAAAAGTTATTGATTTATTAAAATAAATATATTGTATTTCTTACTAATTACATGACCTTTAAAATCCGCATAAGGTTTTCTTTTATATTTAGACTTGCTTCCAGTTATAAAAAAATATTCAATTTACAATCAATACATTAACAGAACTAAGATTTCAAAAGTACAACAATCCGCAGGCATTGTGTGGACAAACTGGTTTATGTTACAAAGATCATTTTTTCAAGGTAGAGTAGTTTACGTGACTTTAAAAAAAACACATGCTTTTGTTGTTTGTGCACCAACACATCAGATATCCTACTTTAACCGGTATTGTGGCAATCAAAAACCGCAAATAAAAAAAATGTTTACTTACTTTCTGCCGGCTAATATTTTGAGTAGCGTTGTTTTGCCAGCGCCCGAAGGTCCCAGAATGAAGGTCATTCTTCCTGGTCTGAGGGCTCCCGATACACCTCGAAGAATGAAATTTGAGTCGTCCGTGTTAGGGTGCTTTTTCTGCCATATTTTTCCTGTAATAGCATATAGGAGACCTTAGTTGATGATATCAAAAAAATCATTTGCTATACAGAGAAGACATAAGATACATTCTCATTTTGCTCTCATTTTGCCAACATAGGATGGGTGATGCACGCCGCTATTGCAGCTTCGACTTTCAGTAATAGTTAATAAACGGCATATATATGGGAAGTGTGGTCGTTTTGACTTATCTTAGGGCGATGTTTGGCTCTTCCAACGGCTAATAGAGCTTCATATAATTATTATTTATGAATCTAAATCAGAAAACGTAAATAATTATCGCGGAGCATAAAAAAAATATTGCGGCCACGACGATTACCTTGCTGTATACACATTATAGAATATTATAAACAAATTATATATATACATATATATATATTGGATATATTATTAAAAACATTATACAGTATTCATTCAATAGTATTATGTATGATTAGTTTAAAAGTTTTATAACAGAACTAGCAACCCGCCACGGCTTCGCACAGGTACAAATTATACACCTAAACCTTCCTCGTGAATCACTCTGTCTATTAGTGAAACCGCATAAAAATCCGTTCAGTTCATCGCGAACAGACAGACAGACGCGGCGGGGGACTTTGTCTTATTATATGTAGTGATACCTATCCATCTAATAGATACCTTTAAACGAGCAATTCTTGTATATATGTATGTATACCTATATAATCTGAATCTCGGAAACGGCTTCAAAGATTTTCATGAAATTTAGTATCCAGGGGGTTTCGGAGGCGATAAATCGATCTAGCTAGGTTTCATTTTTAGAAAACGTAAAAAAAAAAATCGAGCAAAGCTCGGTCATCCAGGTACTTAACGACACACCTCACACAGTGTGATTCAAAAACAATAAGTTTGTAATATTAGTTAAGGACGTGGTACAGGAGTACATCACGAGGCGCGGCATATTTCCGACCTATTTTTAAAGAAGAAGAAATACGGTCAGGCCGGAATGTAAATATAAATGAATACTATTATAATTATAAATTTGGGAGTGGAGTCGTAAGGCTGGTTCATTACCTACGTAACGGCGCCGTGGCTAGACAGTAGGTAGGTAATAAGTGCTATTTTTTTTTATGATTTTTGAAATCATAAAAAAAAGTACCGTTTCAAGTACAAAAATGTATCTTAATACATTTTTGTACTTGAAACGGCATGTAGATAAAGATCTACCTACATGCGGTTTTAAGTACAAAAAATATCAAAAGTTATACCTAAAATTTAAATATACGTAGTTGTCCTTTTGTCTCAAGGTTTCATTTTTGTGACCTCCACGATTTCGTAAACATCGTATATATTTTTTTAAGTGCTTAAGTCAGTTTAAGATATTTCAATTAAGATACATATATGACATTGAAGAGTGTTTATTACTTATACTGCATTGACCGCAGTTTCAAAACACAATTTTTTTATATACAAGTAAAAAATGACTTTGCGAAGTGAAATGACCTCCCAGGTTCATTTAGTCTTCAAGCAATGATAAATCATTGTCTTTTTTTATTTTCTTTGCAGCCTATTACTTCGTCTTCTAGTACACTGATTAATATTTAGAATATTTAGTAATTATAAATTCAGATTGTTGTAACAAACAAGTAGTGGAATTTATTTATAGCAATTCGATCATAGACGATTTTCTGGCGTTTCAAATGAAACTGTGGTACGAAAAAAATCTCAAAGAAGACACTAGACTACATAATAGCTATAAGGTAGTTTGAATAACGTTTTATAAACTTCTTTTATTTATTAACTGATTAAAATTGTGTGATGACCAAGCCATTCTATTTATCACTACATATTATAAAACAAAGTCCCCCGCCGCGTCTGTCTGTTCTCGATATACTGAAACACTACTGAACGGATTTTCATGCGGTGTTCACTAGGTAATAGACAGAGTGATTCATGAGGAAGGTTTAGGTGTATAATTTGTTAAGATTTTGTGTAAATTGATTAAAATATGTTGATGATAGTTGACGACGTCTCTGCTACCCGTGCGAAGCCGGGGCGGGTTGCTAGTTAAAGAAATAACGATGAATATTGATATGGTTACTATGAAATGTTGTTAGTTAACTAATTAGATAACAATTAGATCTGATACTTTTTTGAGGTAGAAGAACTGCGTTGCGGGATTCGCATTTTTTACATGTTTTGATGGTATTCAAACTTACCCACCCGTTATAACAAGCAGCAAGACACATTTTTATTCAAAAGACTGTACCTACCTAGTTATATCTATATCTATACTTATAATAAATCTGTAGCGGGATGAATTCTGTACATTGAATATATTAATAAAAAAAAATCGAGGGGTATTAAGATATCGATACTGATGCCGAATATGCGATTCAAACAATTTTTGTCTGTCTGCCTTTCTGTCTGTCTGTTTGTATGTTCACTATAAACTCAGAAGTTACTGAAGGGATATGCTTGAAACTTAGTATGATAATAGTTTAAGTGCCTGCGCAGGTTATAGGGTACTTTTTATCCCGGGTTAAACTTTGGTTCCCACAGGAAAATCAATGAAAGATGTAATAACATTGTAACGTTAGTAGAATGTATATACTTATTTCGAACTAAATTACAGCGAGCGTTTAGCTTATCTGGTGTAGAGTACTATTTCTACTAGGGTGGGTGCCGGATCGAATACCTCTCTGACACTCTTTTCTTTTTTGCACTTTTTTTTAATATATAAACTAATTTACTTTTTAAAATTAGGTATCGTTTTTAACCGACGAAAATAAGGAGGTTCTCAATTCGACCGTTTATATACATATTTGTTTTTTTTTATGTATGTTCAGCCCTCTCCGTTATTTATGAACCGATTTTGATTATTCTTTTTTGTTATATAGGGTATACCTTAAGGGTGGTCCCATGTCAAGGAAGTTAGGATCTGATGATGGAATTCTAATAAAATTGAGAGAAACCCTCTAAAATTGTATAAACGAATAATGTTTCTGTTTACTTTTCATTACTTAATCAGGTATTTGCGTTTAGAAATCATCACATCATGTAGCCGAGCTGATAAAAAAAAAAAAAACGCTGGTTCTTGACTGTGCCAACGAGCTATTTTGCCTCTCGGAGCCATTAAATTCATAAATATGTTTCAGGGCATTAATAATAATAACAACTTCACACACCTCATACACGGCTGTATGATCCTAAACTAGGCAGAGCCTGTACTATGGTAACCAGACTGCTGATAAACATACTTATATATTCGTCCTGGGTGGAAATCAAAACCACGACCTCTGGCTTAGCAGTCAGGGTCACTAACCACTAGACCATCAGGGCAGTCCAGTAAATATACACATATTTATAAATAGAGTTATAGAAAAAGAAGATCCAAACTTTTAAACTTTTGCGTTCCATGATAATATAATTATGTTGACGGGAATTCACGTATTATTACGACGTATTTAAAAGTATTATACAGGCCTGTGATCACGGCCACGACCACGGCAAAGCAAAGGTATGTCATACCTTTTAAATACGTGATCGCGTTGATTCCCGTCAACATGATTATATTAGAATAGAAAGAATTTTTATTTAAAGCATCTATGACTTAGTTGTTAGTTTAACTTAACACTTTGTTAGTATTACAGTATTTTACTATACTAAATGCGTGGCAGACACTATCGCCAAATAATTACATCTAAGCTGAAATATTGACATGTAACCGGTGAAGTTTTTTTTACACTTTCAGACCATTTATTTTCCGTTCGGTTACAGTAGTGTGAAATCTAATGTTACACCGTGACTAAACAAAGCTCAGAAGCAAACATTTATCTGTTAGGTATACCGAGGGGGCCGATAGTTTCTAGGAAGCAGCACTGGGGGCCCATAGTTTCTAGGAAGCAGCACTGACTGACTGACTACAGCAAGAGACATCGCCCAGTTGCCGTCCGCTAACCAGCGCTGGGTGGATCATTGGAGGCAAAACGTCGCCGTACCAACGGCCAACACATAAACGGTGCTGTGAGGCACAACGTGTGGTTTTAGTTGGTTTAAGCCTGATATACGGCCTCACCAACAGCCCGGTGAGGTGAGCTTCCACACGAAAAACAAATGAGTAATGTTACCACGGCCAAATTACGTCGTTATTTCACGTGTAAGCAACCAAAACAACCTTTTTTGTATGCTCCAGGTTGTTTCACCGCCAATACAGTATATGAAATACTGCCTGGAGAAAGAGGTACTATGTAAGAAGCGACAAATTGCTGTTTTCCAAAAAAAAGGCGAACGAAGTCGCGGGCACAGTTAGTGATATTTATAAGTTTATAACACAACGATCAGTACTACTTATTGAGAACCATCGTTTATGGTAATGTAATTGGAAAATGTAGGAAGTAAATAATAAATGGCAAATGCTTTTTACTACATATTCTTATAGATTGTTCAATAATTGAGACTATTTTTTACCAGAAAACACAAATACATATTTTCGACCGTTCTGACCGTGTAGTCGTGTCTCCTGTTACATAATGCCGTGCAATATTTTTAAGTTATTAGTGAAGTATTATAAGGTAATCTTGACAATCCAAACCGTGATGTATACTCGACTCCTAATCGGCCTCTTTTATAATGTTAGTAGAAATGTAACTATTAAGATAACTGCAAGGCTCTATTGTTTATGCTGTTTCGTACTAGTGCTACAATACAAGATAGATAAAACTATAGAGGAAGGAATATATTTTACTGACTTAAGTTCCCTAATTATATATTTTATTACGGTAGTGGTAAATTTTCTTTATGACGGCGAACTTATTAATATTTTCGTGACCAAAATACGGGCAATTGACAATTCTCTAGAAGTCAAAATACATAACGAAATACCGATATCGAGATTAATTTTCATATTTGTTGTAATGAGTAAAGGATTTATATCTATAACTTTATATATTAGACTTAAAATGGACATTTTAGAATTCATTACACACAATTTGTTTTCATTTGAAATTGGCTTGAGTAATTTAACAAGAATTATGCTATTTGAATCTGTGTATATCCGAATGAAGTTACTTCGCAAACGGTTTAAATCAAGCTTGTCAGCTGCTCGAAGATTTGAAGACGGAGAAGCGGTGCTTATTCAGAACTTAAAGAACTGTTTGATTATGTACAAGGATTTAGTCAATACGGTTAACGAAACTGATATACCAATGAAAAGCCTAGTAAGTATATTCAATCACACACACTAAAACTCTCCAATATAAAATTCACCATGGACCATAACCCAGTAAAATGATAGGTTACTTCCAATATCAAAATTGAATATCTGAATTTAAGTATGGTCTTATAAATATTTTTTATTTTTAGATGCTATTGGATGTAATATGCGTGATGCCAAAATATCTGGGTATTATATATAGATTCATCAGCTCACCAGATGTACGTATCCTGTTTTATTAGAATCTGAAAGTTTGGATGGGTGGATGGATGTTTGTTACTCTTTCACGCTAAAACTACTGAACCGATTGCGATGAAACTTGGTATGTAGATAGCTAGAGACCTGGATTAACATATACGGTACGATATTCCCACGGGATCGGGACTTACACGGGTGAAACCGCGGGGCGCTGCTAGTTAGGAATAAAATGTAGCTATTAAAAATCTAAAAATTCCTTTTAGGGAACGGAATCAGAGCGGTTAGATGATGGGTGTGGTAACGCTGGTTAATTCTATATTTGTCTTTCCATTTTGATTATTTTGCAAAGACGCTGTAGTGGACGAGGCATGTGACACTTATAAATACCTATATATATCAAGTTGTATTCCAATATATAATTAGTATTGCACCAGCATTTGTTCGTTTTACTCAATACTATCCCTACATCGCATGGCGACCCTGCCAGGCCTTGCATGGTCATCGCGAGACGATACCATATCCGTATAAAGGAACTGTTTTCTAAACAATTTCGTGCGTTTATCCGAGGCGTAAGTTTCTGAAACGGAATATTCCAACTTGTACTTTTGTTATACACTGGCGTTGTGTGTGTTGTTCGTGTTTCTCAATCCAAGGAGAAGGATACTATGATAATTGCTCAAAATTCGGCAAGAGGTCAGGCCTCTGCCATTGTTGAATGACGAGCTCATGTTTCATGTAAGTAGGACAAACATCATATTGAATACGATACTTTGTGTTTTTGGCTCTTGGAATATTGGTTGTGGCCTATGGAATGTATCGAAAATATCACAAAAGGATGACGGACAGACAATACATACGAGTGATTCACACTTGAGGGGGTATGCAATCATTCTCCGCGAGCAGCGTAAGCCTTTGGATCTAAAAGAAGGGTTTTCGAGTGGTCAACGTCAAAACGAAAAAGTGCGTGGAAAATAGCGTATAAAAGAATAAAATTATAATAATGCAAATTCAAAGCTAAAGTGCGTGGGTAATAAATGTGGTATAATGGTTATTATACTTATTATGTTATACAAATATATTTTCGGTAGGACCTTGGTATTAAGAACATGCCTTCTTCCGTACATCGCGACTGAAAAATGATTTTTATTTTAATTTCTTGAAGATCTATTAAAAATTAAAAGCGGGCATTAACTCAACCAAAAACCAAATAAACATGTAACAAATTATTAGTCAAAGTCTCTTTTGGAATCATAATAATTTGACGCAAGATTTGGGCGTGCGTTTGGGCTGACCGCTATGCTGTCAGCTCGCACAGTTAAAATGTTAGCTGTAGAGAATGTTGACAGTCCAAAACACTTTGGCAGAATTCAGGTACTCTGTGGAGAGACTATTTGCGGGCCAAGACTACATCCTACTAATATTATAAACGTTAAAGCTTGTGAGGATGTATGGATGTATGGATGGATGTTTGTTGCTCTTTCACGCAAAAACTACTGAACCAATTGCGATAAACCTTGGTGTGTACCTAGCTGGACACCTGGATTAACACATAGGCTACTTTTATCCCTGAAACTGCGGGGCGTAGTTAGTATTATATAGTTGGCAAAATGTCGTACTATTCCTTGGAACACAAACTTGGTGTTACAGGAAAACAAGGTTTGTGTTCATAAGTACACTCGTAACACTATCTGTGTTAGTCACACGATTGCGATCTTCATGAACAGCCTCCTGAACCTTTAAATTGTACTGTTTTCTGTATTAAGATAAGTCATACCAGTCAATATCACTTTCAGTATACCCAAACAGCATTAGCCGCTACTTTGTTGGAGTCCATTATGCCTTTTATACCCGGGATATTTTGTGACTTGGTTAATCGGCAGGTGGACAAAATTAAGTTATGTGTTATAAAACAGTTATTGGTGTTTAGAGGTAAGTTTCCACTCATGTTACCTTCTGTATTAATTTATATTTTTGTTAATAAGTATACCGAAGTGACGTAGTTAGAACCTGTTGCCCTAATATAAGTGCTTAAATTAGTCTTGGTAATAATAAATGGTCTGTCCGATAGGCATTGCATGGAATAGGTTATTGTACAGTCACCCTCAAAAAGAAGTATTCGTGAACAAAGTTACATTACAATGTATACATCCATTGTCCTAATGATCGATAGTGAATAAACATAGTATGTACAGTAACTTGCCAAGTCCAAGGACACATCGGGTTCAAAACTTTGTAAACGTGTCTGTTTCATAAATTTGTAGGTATTTATTGTCAAAACTAAAAGTTGTTTAACGACAAACAAACTCTCAAAAAATTTAACTCATAAAACATCGATTACATAATGTTAAATATAAAATTTGGACCCTGTTTCAATTAAACATTTTTTTTTCATTAACTGACCTGTGTCAGTTGAAGGTTAAACCTTTATTATAGATCACATGGCATTCTCAATTCATTATGCTTGTACTGTCTCTTAATACTTTTATGATACTTGTACTTTCTTCGTGCTTTCTCGGAGAGCATATAAATTTACCGGTAACAATAAAAGTACCTGTCAGAGATCAACCGAAACAAAACCAAAGTGGTTGAGAAAGTATTCTTAATTATAAAGATAACTATTGTTTATCTATTGGGTTTGAATCCTGGGGGTTGTAGGAAAAAACTGTTGTGGCAATGTTAGGTAAATTTACATCAGCTCACGTGTTTCCCTGGGGATGTTACTAACACTTCTTCTTTCTTTGGTTCCACTCCTATCGGAGGTTGGACAGCATCATGGCTATGCGGACTTTTTAATATTAACACTAAGAGGCAAAACATAATGTTTATATCTTTTGTAAAACTATCTTATAATGTTTCAGGAGCGAACGCACGCCATGCGATTAAGGATGCAGTGACCTTTTTCAAACATTATCCGTTTAAATACACGATATTGCGAATCCTCTCTATTGACCTAAGTCTTATATTTACTACGGTAGGATTACTTACGACCTACACTCTTGCCTTGATTCAGTTCACTAATGTGTACGGTTAGTGACGTCAAACTGACAAATGTGAGAGTACTTACGATGACGAATTGAATTTAAGACATATTAATTAATTGGATATATTGTTGTTTGTCGTTGACTTTAACCAGGTCTTCAGCAATAACCAGCGATTACCACTCCTGCTGACTGCGCGCTGTTACAAGCCGATATTAATAATGTTTGTACTTGAGGCCGCGAAAATAGTTTAAATCTTCACATTAACAAGTGTGTTATAATGTCATATGTTCCAGTCCGCTCTCTGATTCACGAGAATTATACAATATCACAAACCGTCTTGCGACGAATGACTACCATGAAGGATTTGAGTACCTGGTTTGATACTCAATTGACATTTCGCGACAATTTTGATAAATTGTGTAATAAGACTAATAAGGCTCGGATTTGTCTTAAGACAATTCAAGCGCTTTAACAACAAATTAATACTGTGTGTCTTATTTAATGCGTATGTTCGAAGTGCCTTGGAGACGAATGCTATATTATGGAATCCCTATCAAGCACAACATATATTAAAATGTCACGATATTTTTTTTCAGAAATATTATTTACTAAATAAGTACTTATAAAAAGACAAGAAAAAAATGGAATCTATTATATATATACATACTTTTTTTATTTTACATTAAGTAGGGAGAGAGTTTATTGTACCAGACTTTTATTATTTAATTTTAAGATTTGAATGAATTGTATTTATATCATTTACTACTATTAGTACAATGCTAATGAATTTGAATTACGAGGTTATTTACTTGTTATTTTACAATTTGGACGGTTTTTACTATACTAGAATTCGCAATTTACTTTTAAATTTTAATTAATTGTAAATTTTTACTACTTTATTGCAATTTTAATGAATGTCAATTTATACAAGATCTTTTTTTTATTTGGGTAATTTAACAGTAAGACAATACAGAGTATGTATACAGGTTTCTTACAAATTTAACTTAATAAATGTGTCACCAACACCATTTACCACAATTTGAGTAAATTCTGTTAAAATTTGCGCCAGAAATAAGAATGGTAGGTCTATCCACCCTACTTCGCAAGGGGGATTATATATATACATATATATATATATATATATACATATATATATACACACACACATATACATATAAACAAGCATCAAAACAAATTGTTGAATGACTCAAAGAATGATACCTACCAAATTAATAATGACTTGTTTAATAATTTGACTACGTTACCTTTGAAGGTGCTAGGAGGAATTTTACTACTTATTTAAAATTGTTTTATTTTCATTTTGAAGTTTGTTTTTAATCTTATGTGCATGTCATTTGAATTTTTATGTGGAGGAACGGGTGTCATGTCCCTCCAACACAAAGGGAGGATCCTCCGACCAGGCGAGGTGATCATGCCTGGCCGGCCGCAGCCCGTTGAGGAACGGGTGTCATGTCCCTCCAACACAAAGGGAGGATCCTCCGACCAGGCGAGGTGATCATGCCTGGCCGGCCGCGGCCCGACAGTTGGTGTTGGGAAGTTGTATATATACTCGTACTAATCGGCGCGAGAACTCTCATAGCGCGATGCAGGATTAGTAGGTTGTAGATGATGTTGGAGTTTTCTTTTTGCTGTATGTGGACGTCGCCACAGTTATAATATGACGATTCTATCAATGTGTTAAGTTTATTTTCACTTTCTGCGCATGGATTATTCTGTTATCGTTAAGGTATCTGTAAAGAAAATAATAAATAGTTTCTAAGCATTTGGTAGTAAGTAGTTCTTTTGTTAAGAAATAGTTAAATAAATAAACTCTGTTGTCAAGTTGTTTATTTATGTTTGTAAGCTTTGATCGACGTACACGACAAATTATCACAACAACATCACACACTCATATGTCCCTGATATGTAGTACAACGCCATTTATTATTACTACTAACTCATAAAAGTTTCGTTTTATTTAATTGGCCTATTTCTAACATAATTCAGGCTAATAATCCAGTATAAGTTGAACTGTCATTTTATAGACTTTAGATAATTCTAAACTTATTTGGTTTAATAATTTTAGCTTTCTCCACTTCTACATCCTTTCTCTCCTTTAAAAAATAATATTTAAGATATACAGTTTTACTCACTCGTTTATGTTGGGGATGCCCAACAAGTGTGACGCAACGATTTTATTCTAATTAAAAAAAAAAATGTAAAATAAAAGTCCTCTTCCTTTTTTAGGGACTATACCCTTGGCTAATGTCCTTTTAAATAGCTGCATGCTATTCAGTTAACTATCTCTCTGTAATGTTTACTTTGGATATTGAGGGTAAGAGATCGGAGCCACCAGACTTGGAGAGCACGAGCTTTAAATATTTCCATAGTACTTATTGTAAAAATTTGTGTATGAGATTTATTAGACTTACAGGATCTCCGAAATCTGAGTTTTGGAAAGTGTTCAGCGAATAGTATACAAAACCCTTTCATTCTCCGGTGTCAGCTGACTGATTCAGATAGTGCATAAAGTTTGGAAGAGGATTGCTGGTTTTCTTACTTGTAACATACGGCCAGAACGACTTCAGGTTTTTTATTATTGATGATTCTATTTTATCCATATGCAGTAAGTTTTTTTCGAATTCAATGGGCCTTAATTCTTACGTAGCAAGAAGAATACATGGTAATCCGAAATAGTACCTTATGTTTTATACTTTTTATGATTTTTTATCCCTTTAGCACTTTACCTAGTAATGCAATAATTATAACATGGTGGATGCGATGACTATTTAACCGACTGTATTGTTAAAAAATTGTCTCTGATTTTATAACTGCTATTATATAAATAGGATACCGTATACCTTTATAAGTAAACTACTAGCAGCGCTCCGCGGTTTCACGGGCGTAAGTCCCGATCCCATAGGAATATCGGGATAAAAAGTAGCCCATGCCTTAATCCAAGTATCCAGCTATCTACATATCATCGCAATCGGTTCAGTAGTTTTGGCCTGAAAGAGCAACCAACATCCATACATCCTCACAAACTTTCATGTTTATAATATTAGTAGGATACCTTTTTTTTTTTTGTTGACGGGGTGGAGAATCCCTTCGGATTTCCGGCTCCTCGGGGACGCAGGAGCCAGGAGTATGTGGTGTTTCCACTAAAAACAACCCCGACAGCCGGTCTCAGGCGCCCTGCTCGGGGGAGGACCCGGACCATGTTATTTCAGCCCCCCCCCCCCAGATCGACGCCGCGCCTAGCCAAGCCCTTTCCAGGGGAAAGCAGGCTTTCCCACGCCTATTGGCCTAATCAATGTGTGTTGCGGTCCGATCGCAGAAATTGCGATCGGGCCGCCATCCTATCGCCTACCGCAGCAATTAAACTACCACCAGAGGTCCCCACTCTCTGGCAGCCTGCGGCCCCGTCGACGGCTGATACCGCCGCCGACGTCCTCTACGCTCGGGATCGGCCCTCTCCCGATCCCGTTCAGCGGTCTCTTTCTGGCTGGCATTACAGCTTCACAGAAAGAGACCACTGCGCTCCAGCTCTCCTCACCCGCCAGCATGGCAGCAATGATTGTTGGTGGGGACAGGTCTCGTCCGATTTGGTCGACCAGGATCTCGCGTTCAGACGCCCACGCGGGGCAGTCTTCCAGCGTATGCTGGGCGGAGTCCCAGTCGGCTGCGCAGTGCTGGCATTGTGCCGTCTTCTCGCGTCCAATCCGATTCAGGTACTCACCGAAGCAACCATGCCCAGTGAGTACCTGCGCCAGTCGGTAGGTGACGCGACCTCCCTCTCCCTACTTACCCAAGCTTCGAGGTTAGGCAGAATAGCACCGACAGCACGCTGGCGCAAGTCTGATCATAGACCCTCGCGTCAAGATCCGCCAAGATATCAAAAGGCGGGAAACGTGCCAGGACTGTTGCCGCCTCCGACAAAATTGTGCGGTAGCCTCGTACGATCCTAATGGCCGCTACCCGCTGCGCTTGATTGAGCTTAGCTCGGCAGCGGGAGGAGGCCGATAGGCGCTTCGCCCATATCGGCGCTCCGTAGAGGGCCATGGATCGTATCACCGCACAGTAGAGGCGGCGAACTTCCTCCCGCGGACCCCCTAGGTTAGGCAACAGCCTCTGTAGGGAGCCTGCCACCATGCGAACTCGAGGGATCATCCGCTAGAAATGCTCCTCGAAGCTCCAACGGCTGTCCAGGGCCGAGGTATTTAATGTACCGCCCGACCTCGACCTCTGTTCCCCCCACTCTAATAAGCGAGCGGGTGGGAACTGCACCTCTGCGTTTCCTGTGAAACCACAGGGCTTCTGTCTTATGAGGTGCTACCCTTAGACCTAGACCGCTGATCCCTTGGACGACACAAGTCACCCCTTACTCGGCGAGCTCCAGAACTTCCTGGAAGCCATGGCCCCTCGCTAGTATCAGAGTGTCATCCACGTAGCAGACTACACTCAATCCTGGGGGAAGGCTGGTCCTCAGGACGGCATCATACGCGAGGTTCCACAGAAGAGGTCCTAGGACCGACCCCTGGGGAACCCCGCATGTGACCTCCCTTCGACAATCTTCGCCGTTCCGACCCATATACGATATGGACCTGTCGCGGAGATAAACCCCGATGATGTCCCGCAGGTTGGGAGGCAACTGGTGATACAAGCGCCTTCCTAATCGCCCACCACGGGAGAGAGTTAAAGGCGTTGACAATGTCAAGACTGACGGCCAACGCCACTCTCCCCCGACAGACAACCTCTTCCGACAAGGAGCGGACGCGTTCAATCGCGTCCAGCGTCGAGCGTCCCTGTCGGAAGCCAAATTGGTTGTCTGATAAGTCGGGGCCCACTCTCGACAAGTGCTGGTTGATACGGGCAGCGATAACTCTCTCAAAGAGTTTCGCCACCAGGCATATCGGTCGGAACGCCAAGGGAGAATCTGCGGCCCTGCCAGGTTTCTGGATAAGTAACAGCCTTTCTTCCTTAAAGCCGGCAGGGAATTAGTAGGATACCTACTATACCTAACTATACCTTTATAAACAACTAGCTGTCCCCGGGGTTTCGCTCGCGTGAAAATCAGTTTGTGACTTTAAGTTTGATTGCGGGAAAATACTGCCTATGATGCGGTAAACCTACCCTTCCGACCTTAAAAGTGGGCATGAAGTTACCTTCCTTAATTTCTTAACTTATTTTATTCCTAAACGAATGTCCATCAAAAGGTTTTGTATGCGTTGTGGTAGTTCCTATATATTGGGAAGAATCACTTTGCTGGATGCACAGTACACACCGCACGCTTCATCTATTCATGTTTTGTATGGCACTTAGGTCAAATCTTAATCATTCCTGCAAATTTACAGTAGTTTGGATCGTAACTGAAAGCCGACCTGTTACTGTGAGCTAAAATTCAACTGGGCGCTGTAGATGTCGTCACTTGTTGTCTTTCTCTTTGTACCCTGAGCCGCTATGGACGGGCGGCAGGTGCTTTATTCGCAACGTCGTTTGACTGTCCTACACTGGGAGTTCTATTTAGAAAGTTCTAACCTTCTTCTAGGTATATTAGTAGGTACCTATTGAAACCATTAAACTAGGTAAAATCAAGTGGTAAAGCGTTTACAGGTACGGTATACAGGTTATAGAAAGAGTAAAAGATAATAATTTAATAGGTTCTGATGTAACTATAATTATAGTAATGACGTAATAAGAAAAGTAACAGTACTAATTCTGAGAAGAACTTTTTAACATAAATGTTTATAAAAAGATTTTTTCTAAGTATTTACAGCTCTCAAAATAACTTTTTAATTTGAAGAAATGTGCAAGTTGTCGTTCTAAAAAGAACTCTTTAACATGAATGTAGCTCTAAAAAGAACTTTTTAGATAGTTTCAGCTCGCAAAAGAACTTTTTCAATAGAATGTTAAATTTTTCTTACGAAAAATCACTATTTTGTTCTGGTGCGTTGCGTAAGGAGCAGACCGCGCGAGTGAACTGTGCGAATACCTTATACATAGACGTCAACTCCCCGGGTAGTACGGGAGTACCACGATCACGACGCAGGGACCCGGCGGCAGAACACGCGATCAAGCGTCACTCTGATTTTATACGTATCAACGACTATACAGGGTAAGTGACACTGTACCGCATCCTGAAATAGTGTATTCAGACCATCATTATGAGTGGAAAATCATTGGAAATTTCTGCCGGAAATTCATAATTCTTCTTTTTTTTTTCTTCTTTTTACTTAAAACTGATATCACAATGAGTAAACAGAATATTTTACCGAAAAAAAGCACAGTACGCGTGTTGCGTTGCACTGCGTAGTTCAAAATCAAACTATTGACAGTAAAAATCCTTCATCTCTCAATTTTATGATGAACTGACTTTTGCATTGCGATAAGTACCCAAAGAAAGACGTGATACTTACACGCTGTATTTATTGTTCATATCTCCTCAACTACGCGTCCAAATAAGTTGCTGTAAATGACAAAGTTTATTTAAATAAGATTATCTTTACATTCTAACTTTTTGAAGTGAAAACTTCTTTAGGCACGTTGTGCACTTTTGGGTTGGGGAAAACATCACATGACCGTCACGCTCAGATGCATATTTACAATAATAACAATAAATATATTTACAGACTACGTCGTTGTCCAATTGTGGGATGGGGGAAAAAGTATTGCACTCGCGTAACCGCGTGACCGCTCAGATACACATATACTGTTGTGGGTTTATAACACACGTCTGTCTCACTCGTGTTCTCTAGACGTAGAGTAGAGGTTCAGTGCACGTTTCTTTTAATACAAAGGTGCTATAATTCTCGAATATTATTTATTCTAAAAACTGTACCTAATTTGATTAGCTATATAGTTATCGTGCAATAAAGCCAATTTGATAATGTGGAAAAAGTAAAAAATTATATAAGTACTGTTTCTCTCAGAAAAAAATTACCTTAGGGAATTGAACACATTGAAATATAAGGTGTTGGAATAAATTCTTCAATATTACATTGAACTCTGTCTGTCTAATTATAAGGAGCATAATCTCAATTTTTTATTAAAATACATCGATACGACATAATTTAGTAAGAAAACGTCAAATATTAAAATTGAGTTCCGAAGCATAAATATATATTTTATAATAATATAGTAGGTTTACAAAAGTTATTTTGTTTGTCTATGAAAGGTGAACGTTTCTGATTGACAACTCACTATTATTATTTTTACTATAAACCTTCTTCATTTATTTTTATTTAGGCACCCAATTTTTAAGGGGTAGTATTTAATCGTATAACTATAAATCCCTTTTTTTCTTACAAAATATTCGAAAGTAGCACCAAAAATACTTAATTGCACACTAAATATGAAAACAAATGAAATAAAATGTAGTATACTGTTTAATAGATAAAGCAAACCTGATTTACTATCTGTTAAAATAATCATTAGGGTTCCGTATCTCGAACCTAAACCTAGCGGCTAGCCTATATGTATGCTCTGTAGAATAAAATTTGGTCGTGCATACATAATTACATTATTGTAAAGCAAGTTAGAAATTCCATTGTAACTTTTGATAATTTAGTGTGCAAGCCAGTATTTTTGCCATACAATAAATATTTTTGTTTTAAAACTAATATCTGTTGTATAACCTATGTTACTCGCTGATAACATACCTTTCTATAGGTGAAAGAGTTTTTAAAATTGGACCAGTAGTTTCGGAGCCACACGGGACAAATATTTGTGTGATCTACAAATAGTTGTCCTGACCCTGGGAGTTTTTTGTATCTGTTGTTACACAGGAATATTCCTAATGCGGGAGTTGTCTTAAAAAAAAATATTATAAACATTTTGCATTATAAAGATAATAATCATTATTTTTGTGAAAATGTGAAAATTTTATTACTAAATTAATAGGTACGTTGATAAAAATAATTTCTTTAAAAAAATACTTCCTAAAGATAACAATCCAAAAATAATGTTTATTTTATCAAATCGGACTTGAACTTGAAACGGAATGTGACACGTCGTTTTGAGTTTCTTTTGTCGGCAATCCCTTAACTGCCTATCTTTTTGTGAAGGTTAATATGCTATGCCTTATAATGACGATTGAAATTCACGTTTTAATTTTTATATTATTTTCGACAGAAAATGCCTTATTTATAGGAGATACGTATACGGTACCGCGGATTTTTTTTTAGACCTACTAAATACCAACACTTTTGTAATACATATTTTTTATGTATGACTGACCACTTAGTCCGCTTTATCTCCTGGCTTGCATCACGAATGCCGTTATTTCAGGCTGAAATCTTATAATTACTGGAATAAAATATGTAAATAAATTTCTGATAATGTAGCTTTCTATTAAAATCGGTCCAGTAGTTTATTTCGGTAATAGATAGGCATTACAATGAAACAAATAGGAAATCAAATCTTTCCTCTTCATAATATTAGCGTAGATATTGCACGGCACATATTCACTTAAACTATCTATCTATCAGTATCTATTATGTTTATATTATACACAGATGGCGCAATAGTTTAAGTGGTCACTTCGGAACTACATCTCATAATCAAAATATCTTCAATGTACAGAATTGGACCTGTAACAGTTTTATTATAAGTATAGATGCGTGTGTTCTATGCTAATAATAATTATCTAAAAAAGAAATGACCATTTATTTTAACGTTGTAAGTGTTGTATAGTTAGTACTACTTTGGACCAATAGATGTCGCTGTGCGGTGTTTATAACTTATACCTTTGCATTGTTTTCTATGGCTCTACCCATAGAACCAATTATGATCAATCAAATACTAAATGTTACACCGAGTTACACACAATACTGGTGCATAATACGTTTCCTGAATTATTTTGTACTTTTTACGTGAAGCAACCAAACACAACACAACACAAACACAAACTTGATGTCTATAGATTTATTATACACATAGATATAAAAAAAAAAGATTACCTGACAATCTACGAAGTGCCTCCTTTCCAACAAAAAAAAAGAATGATTGCAATCGGACTACGCATCAATGAATTACAACGAAGTACACATTTTTACTTTGATCCCCCCTCTCAAGGAAACCGCTAGGAATCCTCGTAGTATGAACTCAAATCATGCCAAGTTTCATTTGAATTCGTTCAGTAGTTTCAGCGTGATGCGCGGCCATGATACAGACAGACAGACAGACGGACAAAAATAAAAAAAATATAGTTTTGGCTTCAGTATCGATCACAGCGTGCCCCAAAAAAAAAAAATTCAAAATATCTTCAATGTACAGAATTGGACCTGTTACATTTTTATTATAAGTATAGAAGATAGATATATTGCCTAGATTGTAAAAACGCATTCAAGAAAGTGCAGTGTATGGAACACGTCTGCGTAGGATTAGGAGTAGTCATTATGTGCTTCCGCAGAGTACTCGTATTTAATCCAAACCACAGTCTGGCTTTTATATCGGAATTTCAAGAAATTGCAGCCAAGTTACAAAAATATCTACCCAGAAACCAACACTTTATGTTAATGCAGTTCGGGAATAGATTTCAGGAAGTTTATAGTAACGAAAGCTATGCGAAATAGGGCTTACGTTAAAAATGACCAATTTTAGTAAGTGACGTGCAAGTGCGTGCAAGGCAATTATCGCCCTTTTTTTTATTATTCTTTGTATTTATTTTACTATTATTTCAATTTGTTATTTCTTGTTCAATTCATAAGCACTTTGTTCACGTCACTTGGGAAATAAATACTTTTTCTTTCTTTTTTTAGCGTAGGCCCTAATTTTCCCTTATTATTTGCCTCAAATTTCATAATTTGGTGGCAAGTACATAGCTTATTATTTCTATAATATAAATAATTATTATTTTACTGATAGTGTTTTTGTAACTTTATTACAACCAAACAACATTTGTTTGCTAAAAGTTTGTTTTGATAAACTGTACCTTCATACATAGAATATTACTTTATCTGGTTCCAAAGGCGTTTCATAGTGATAGTTCATTATAGATCTCGTAGGTGCTCTCATAAAATCAATATATGTATCTATTATAGCATCGACAGGGGTAATTTATTTCAAGTTCTATTAAAAGACTAAGTTTTGATTACGATAATGGAAATGGACGTATAATTAATAAATAATAAATGGGTTTTACTAATTAAAATATGGTGACTGAATTTTGGAAGTTATTTCTTGTTTATTATTCTTATTCAGACTGTAGGAGTAGACTATTGGTTCGTAGGTTTTCGTGTGGTTATGGGTCTTAAATATTTGAGAAATATAACGAGGGGTTTACGGGCAGTGTTTACTATACAAACTATAATGCGTACTCGGCTAATTCTTGGACTTTACTACAATGTTAGTTCTAACGTTGTAATTAGACGCGCTACTATGCTGTATTGTGCCTTAATATCTTCAATAGCACTACTACAGTTTTACCAAGTAGTTAGTTCTATTGGAGTCTTTTTGTATGCCAGCCATTATCTAATTGCGTATACTGTAACAATATTAACAAATTTAATATTTGAGGGAGAATGTTTTTTTTATTTCTTAAGTAAAATAAGAAAATTAGATGATTTGCTTGGAGTCATAGTTTACGATGAAATAACTATTTCTAGGATTATATTTCTTATTGTAGTCTTACATGAATTATTCTTATTTGGAATAAGATATTTTATGCATTCAATTCCTTTAATGGCAAATTTAGCAAACACATTAATAACCTTAACCACTGCTTTGAGTAGTCTTACAAGAATCATGATGTTTGAATCATTGTACCATCGAATTAAGGTGCTTCGCAAACGATTCAAGCGAGACCTGTCAGCGTCTCGCAGATTTGAAGATGGAGAAAAAGTATTGATACAGAACTTAATGAGATGGATGATCACTTACAAGAAGTTATTGGATACTGTGCATGAAACTGACACACCAATGAAAATGCTGGTAAGTATTAAAATACAAATTATTACCAGGATAAATTGGTATACCAACATATGCATGCGGATTTAACATTGAGGCTGTTACACGTCGGTGTAATCTGCGCTTGTTACATGTTGGTGTAATAGACGATAGCGGAGTAACCGCTGACGCTGTTCGACCCTGTTACAATTGTTGAAGATACGAGGCGCCGATTCTAAAATACGTAACCTAACACCGACCTCATTTTCGCATTTATGTTAGATAGGGTATACCTCAAGGGTGGTCAAGGAAGTCAAGATCCGACTGTCGTCGGCGCCAAATAATAAAATGATTAATTACCTACGTAGAGCCATGCCTATTTCTACGTAGGTACATATAAAATTTAGATAATTAATCAGTTTGTTGTTTGGCGTCGACTCGAAATTAGTTAATATAAAATTTAATAGTTTATGTAAATATGCTCAATGCTGACTTAAAAGGTTTATTTATTTTTTGATTTTTAGTTCTTTTCGTCGGTTAAATTTTTTTGTTAAAAAGATTTTTATCATTTAATTTATTTAAGTAAATTTGGTTTTCTTGCATCTTCCGGCTGTAGTTAACGTAATTAAGCAGGTATTCAAGTTTATAAATTGTTTGACGGAAAACTTGGATTATTTTTTAAAAAGAACTAGCAACCCGCCCCGGCTTTGCACGGGTACAAATTATACACCTAAGCCTTCCTCATGAATCACTCTCTCTATTAGTGAAAACAGCATGAAAATCTGTTCAGTAGTTTTTCGGTTTATCGCGAACAGATAGACAGACAGACGCGGCGGGGAACTTTGTTTTATAATATGCAGTGATGTGTATTTGTATTTTATTTGGTTACAATTCTGTACATGTATACAATAACGACACATTACTTTTATAATCAAAATAGAAGTAAAGAATAATAAATATCATCATATATATCAAACTTGATGGCCTGTTAAAATAATGGCATTGTAATAATAACAATATTTATTTACCAAAAATGATACAGATTGATACAAGTTATATGGAAAAGGTAGAAGAGTATATATACACTGCATAGGTCGACGGCTAAGGTTAACATAAGTTGCAAAATCTATCCGTAAATTTACAACCCTGTCTTAAATTAAGCTATCCCACATCTTAAAAGACGGTGTTCAGCCATGAAACATAATTATGATGTCATACAACAAACCCCGAAATAAGAAGGCGCCCATTCATCGCCTAACACTGAACAATCGTTACTCTTGTTTAGTTTTGAGTGTGTGTATGTTTGTTTGTGTTGGTGCTTGAGTGTGTCTATTACGTGATATAGTCAATGAAGGTTTCGTTCTGGCATTGGCATAGTCGTACTCGAGTAGCCACTCTGTGGCTTTTAGTTTTACTTTATAGATATTAAGATTTGAGATGTGTAGCTTCTTGTTTAATTTTAGGTAGATGTACACTTACATCTACCAAAAAGTACTTAGCAAGTAATATTGATGCACTGCAAGAGCAGTTTTAATCCGGATGCTTGGCAAATGAAATGCTCTCTTATTTCAACCAATGGTGGCAGGCATTTATGTTTCCCTAGTTAGGATCGTAGCACTTAGAGCTGACGGACTGTCAGTATAATGTAGTCAGAGAATAATTTAGTTGTTGGGTACTTAATGGGTTTCTTCTTTATAACTTTGAGTTTGGCTCTTCGTGCTCCCACCACTTTAAGAAAATTTGTTTTTGTTACTTCCCTCATGCAGCGATGCAGTACCCTATGACCGATTGGTATACATAGTATACCATCTTCAACGTATTGATATTAGCCGAGTTCCTGAGGGACTTCAAGACATGTACAAGTCGCAGTGTTCTAGTGGTGAGGGCGTCAATCTGATTATCATGCTCTAGCTCCTCATCTATTAGTACACCCAAATATTTTACGCTACGGCAGTCCTAGAGAGTCTGGGACAGGGTTATGCTGCTAATGGGTTTACGCAAGAGTGAGCGGTTATGGAAGATTAAAGAAATAATTTATTTTATATGTTTGTTTATACTTATATGTATTATTGCACTGTATTAATTCCATAGACTTTTTATTATTTGTTTTTATATTATACTTTCATGAAGGCATTATAAATTAGATTTATATATTGTTAAATATATAAATTATAATAAATTAGTACCCATATCTAGTATTATTACATTTGTTTTTGGTAGATTAACACATTTAGTAGTGTACTAATTATGTATTTATAGTTTTTCATCCATATACTTGTATTCTTTTATGGTGAATTAAACTTTTGTGTTATAGCCGTAATTTTAATTTATGAATGAAAACATTATTCTTTTCCTTATTTCGTATTGATTCTGGGGCTTGTAGACCGCATGTTTAGCCTGGAAGTTGGTAGATTCAATCTATTCTTAGGGTAAATTTAATTTGGATGTTTTCTCTTTTTGTATAGTATTCGGGATATTTTCGAACAAATTTACAGATTTCTAGGATATAAATGCATGGTAAAGTTATAATGTTGAAGGTCTGAAAATGTGGTCTGCAGGAGCCTGTTTCTTCTATAGTGACTAAGATTCTTATTAATTTCTTTTGTAGTGTAAAAATAGTACGAGGTTCTGTAAAGTTTTGTACTATTTCCTCACAGGATGACGTCATAGCTTAGCCAAGAATATGCATAGGCGTAGTAATGAGAGCAGTCTTTTTGATTTCTCGTAGGGCATATGAGAACTTTAATATTTTTGCCATTATTTTTTTTACATGTGGTTTCCGTTTATGTTGAGCCATCCAGTCTATTGTTTTCTTTAGGATTTTATTTATATTTTCATTTAGATTTAAAGCGGTTTGTAATTCTACTTACTGTTGTCTGCTATTTATAATATGATGGTATCCATTCGTGAGCTTTCCCACGTATACCTATTCTGTATAATTTATTGAGCAAGATTTTAAATTGTTCTTTGTCGTAGGCTTTGGTTATGTCAAGTTAAATACTACATACTTAGTTTGTTGTTTATAATATTGATAGCTTCTTGTTAACATAATATGCCGTATAGATCAACGAAAGTTTCGCAAAATATCAATGTATATAATAGTAACTTTAGTGGAAATAAATTGGTTTTCAGATTTTTCTGGCTATCGCATGCGCTGTTCCTAAGTTCCTGATTATCATATATGTATTAATGAGATCAATACAGGTACGTATTCATCACACCAAATAATAAGACTGTAATGAAAGTGCTTGCACGCAATTTTTATAAGATATGTTTATTTGATGGAATTTCTTCAATAGGATATTACACTGCCATAAGTTCCCTAAAATGTAGCGTCCATTTACCGAAACATATACCACCTGTTTGAGTAGGTATGAAAATAGTTATGCAACAAGTCAAGTTCCCATTCAAGTCAAGCCCATTGTACTTGCCGCTTAGTATGTTGCTACTAAACTGTTACAAACTATGTTAATTTCTGTCCAACTCTGGTGTACAATAAAGAATGTTCTATCTATCAGGCTCATATTAAACAATTCACAAGACTTACATTGTAAAGTTGTTTAACATTACGCTCAAATCTGATTTGTTTTCTTTTTTAGTGATGAATATATTACTCGTACATTCCCATTTACATATGATTTTGATCTGACACTTAAAGGTTCTTAAAGGTTACTAAAGTCTATGAAATAGAGAACAGTGCCGACTGTGACCGATGTATGAATCTTTACTGTAATGGATTTTATGTCGATGAAAATAGTAGATGTGAATTTCCTTAGAACATATTTTAATGAAAATTCTTGTAGTAAGTTATATCTTCCAAAGAATTTTTTGTTGTGTAATTTGTGCCGGCGATGCTCAACTCAAATAAAAATGAACTTAGACTAAAAATTAATAAGGAATACCGAGTTATGTACAGGAGACACCTCCTCAAAACCACTCGCTTTGAAGCTGAATAACGAGAGTTGTAAAAAAATCTTAAAATCTTAAAAATTCTTGAGTGGGGTAGGTTAGGGAGTGGGCAGTGAGACCTCCAGAATGTACAGCTACAGCTATGTCTCAGTAACTTTTATATATTATCATTGATGTATTTACTTTCAGTTCTCGTCAATATTATTTGTAACTGTTGTCATAGAAACAATCGTAACATTTATACCTGGGATTATAACTGAATTGATTAGCTATGAGGTGGATCAGATTAAACTTACCGTTATAAAGCAATTGTTGGTGGTTAGAGGTAAGTTCAGAAATAAAGGTAATGCTAAAAAGTATAACAGCTTTTAACAGGTAAGTATCATGTTGCACTGTATGGTGGATGGCCTTAATACAGACTATAGGAGGTGGTGCCACGACTTACATTTGTAGGTCGTTTTCAAATGCATAAAAGAAGAAAAAATCCCTCATGCGAAGCGAATTTTGGATATAAACGATTTTGCCGAGATTTGTCTTGATTCTAGATTTCGTTATGATGCCATAGATAGGTACATGGATATAAGGTTGTAGTTAAGATATACGGTTTCACTCACGTGTATATATCGGGGATACTCAACTAATTTCGGACCCGATGGGGGCCCTTTTTCAAGGTGTGAGGCGTCCTTCAGTCCTTGAGGGTTGCAGATGCAACCGGCGCGGCAGGACGCCTCATACCTTGATAAAGGGCCCCCGTCGGGTCCAAAACTAGATAGAATGCTTGACTCTAAGAACACTTCACTCTATTAAACACGCCGAGCTTTTTTGATGCCAGTTTGGCTTTGCCTTCTAGGTGACTTCGAAACTCAGAACACACAACCTCTTGTTGGGGAATAGATGAAATGTAGCAGAATGAAT
The DNA here is from genome assembly GCA_949752705.1 of Callimorpha dominula. Taxonomy (NCBI): domain Eukaryota; kingdom Metazoa; phylum Arthropoda; class Insecta; order Lepidoptera; family Erebidae; genus Callimorpha; species Callimorpha dominula. The sequence goes on from OX456997.1 coordinate 16,836,778, forward strand.
AAAGGCTAAAGAAAAAATATGATGATGATGATGATTTTTTTGTATAACTTACCAGAGTAGTAAACTTTTTACTTTCCTTTGCTTAGAAGCTGACCAAATAACTTCAATTTTAATTTCTAGGGGTATCACTGTCTTTATTCACAAAAATAATAAAGTCCTCATCTTCTTTACTGGTACCTACTGCCTGCTGCTGAGGTTTGATTGGATGGCTAAATGAATTTTGAAGCCATAAGTATTTGAAATACTAATTACAAAACACCTCCGTGTTGGATATTTGAAATACCAATTACAAATTACATAGGTATTTAAAGACGTAATTTAAATACACATACAAAATACGTTGTATTTCAAGTACATATTTGAATTACAATTCTTTCTTGAGCTGTACGCCTCTTATGATTTTTGTCTCTTTTAAGCGGATAATTCCCATATTCATGGGTACCATTCACGGGGATGTCGATATGCTAAAAATATGAATTACCCATTGACGTATTTTGATTGTACTTTGATATTTTATATTTCAGAAACCAACTCTCGCGATGCGATCAAAAATGCCGTGAAGTTTTTCCAACATTATCCTTTCAAGTATACAATATGGCGACTCGTAAACGTAGACCTCACTCTTATTCTTAGTATGGCGGGCCTAGTCACGACCTACACTATTGCTATGATACAGTTCGCCCATTTTTATAATTAATACCAACGACTAAAATTATGTTTTCATAAATGTAATAATATTGTAAATATGTATTTCATACTGTCCCAAACAATATTTTGGACTTCCTTATGTTTGTATTCCTTTACATATTAAGTAGATTTTCACCAAAAGACCTGCGCTGAATGTAATCCTAATGGTATCAGTCCTGTGTTATAAACCGTCTCATCGTAGGGCTAACGTTCAATACGATGAGAATGAGGCCATAGTTTACCTACTAATGCAGGGTGGCACCGTATATGCAAGTAATCTTGTATTTCTAATATGCACATGAATGTCATTCTAAAATTAGAACTGCGTGACACGAGATTGATCTCCTTAAATTTTCTAATTTGATTTTAATATCATTTAGCTTTTTACAGTTAACGACTTATGTGGTTACGGGTCATATTAATGGAACATAGATGTCTCTTTGAATTTGTGCCTGTAGTGTTGTTGTAGTTGTGCAGCAAAACTCTTATCGGTTACAAGTTCAATTCTGTTACGTATTGTTTAAAGTTCGGAATATGTTTCCCTCCTTCAGTCTGGTTAAGAAGACACTGAAATGAGGTGGAAATGGAACATAACGTACCAGAGGGTGTTGAACTGTTGCCAATATCTATGAGTTGCATTTTTTCTAGAATAAGAGTTCATTCCGTATACCAGATAATTAATGTATATTATAACACATTACAATCAACGTGCATTTTTATTTAAGTTTCTCAAAAAATGGAATCTCAAAAAGCTATGAAGAAGGTTGTAGAAAAGACAACTAGCTGAAGCCCGCCACTTCATTTGTGTGGAAAAAGAAATAAAACTTTTTACAAAGAATACAGAATAAACTAAAATGGCCTTTCAAGAACATGCAATATTTATTATAGTAAGTACTTCTTTATAAACAATATTGGGCGTATGTTGCCTATTTGCTAGCAAATTGGCAACATACGCCCTAGGGCAATGGTGTTGGGGGCATCACTTAGCCGTGAACACACTACTAGCTATCTATGAGTACAGCTAAAGATGGGATCACCCGGGTTTTTACCCAGTCGTGTGTTTTAACCCGAGTGATTACCCATTTCTAAGTTCCGCAGCTCGTAATTAGATATATACCAGGTATCTTTTAAATTGCAACGGGTAATTGAATAAATTACGCGTTCCAGTTTAAAAGATAGATAGCTGGATTTTGACGAATGCTACCAATTACCGTAATTTTATTATTAGCAGTCGGCATAAATACCGTATCACCTCTGTTACTACCGGTTATAATAGCCTCAATTATAATTTTGTAAAGGAGTGGCACGTAAGCTATCGCCATTACAAAGTTTTGTCGTCTCAAAGTTGATCGTGCTGGTCTCTAGACTCGTCCGCATAAACTTATTACATTAGTATATTAAGTTTACGCTCGTCAGTCTCTTGACTTCGACCACGTGACCCCTACGATCAGCTTCAATGCGCAGCGATCTAGAGTCTTCAGACTTCTTTCTGACTTTGTGATGGTGCATGTCGTACCGTGCATGCAATACGGTCGTGTTCTGAACGCTGTTGCCTTACAACAATAGACTACTGACTTATTAGGCCTAACAAACTAAAAACTACGTAACGGTTATAACTTCTGAGTTTAGATAAAAAATTAGTTTTTAACCCTACTTATTAAAATAAGGAACAAACAGAAAAATAAGAAAAAAAATACTCCACATAATGGAAAGAATTACGAAGTAACTTTGTCAAATCAAACTTTAACTTTTTAATTTACTATATGAACAGTAACCATTACCGATGCCCTTTAAAAACAATGCCAGCGCCATATATCGAAGTGACGTGTTAACTTTCTAGAATTTAGTCTTTAAAACATAATATCAATTTGTTATGATATTTTGTTTAAAGAAGAAGGTGATTTTCGAAACTCCTTTATTTCATTTATTATTTTGCAAATTTCTTTATATGTCCATGTAGTACTAGTTCCCCTAGCTAGATGACTAAGTAACCTGTACCAAAGAATACATAATAGTACCTGTACTAACTTTAAACAGGAATTAATGGTGTCGCAACGGGTAGTTCTGTAGCCCCTGTACTTACCAACATCTAGATGGAACATTTTCAAGATAATGCGCTGAATCTCAGCCCAAAGACCGTTAGGTTTTGGAAGGTTTCGTCAAAGGAAACAAACAGGAAGTAGATCAATATATACAACATTTCAACTCTACTCACGCAAATATAAGGTTCACATATGAAATGGTGGCGGATAGGTCGTTGTAATTTTTAGGTGTAAAGTAACCGCGAGATTAGTTTGGTCCTTGTCGCACTTACTCATACGGATAGGTACTTACACGCTACATCTCATCATCCGTTATGACTTCACTCAAGAACAGAGCTTACGATCTTTGTTTCTCTGAACATTTCGAGCGAGAGCTGGATCATGTTCAGGAGGCACTCAAACGTAACGGATATCAAGTGAATTTTTATATTTCATCGAGATAATACTAGAAGTCACGTCATCAATTAATTATTTATTGGACACTTAGTATCCTGGCCATTAAACATTTACACTTTGATAAATAATAACTCTACTACCGTTATAGTATCAAAGTAAAATTTCATATGTATTAGATTAAATGGGTAGGTAAAAGATTAAAAATGTTTTATTAGCAGCAACTTTAAAGGTTTTTATTAAATGCTTAGAAAAGAAGTCAAGCAGTTACTTCCTTATGATGATGTACTAATTAAATTATTTTTTCTATTAAATCCTACCAAATATGCTCTAAAACGAGGAAGTATTTCAAAGACATGGTTAGCCAATTGCAATCGTTGATATTATTGATGTGGTATTTAACATCGTCTGTCACAGATAATGAATATTCGCAATGGTTTGAATCTGCATAATTGGAGTCCACCATAACTGGATCTGATCGAGGAGCGATTTCTAGAAAAAAATTTTTTTGGGCCCCTGATTATCTGGTGCCATTTATTGCTTGCCTTGTTAAAGAGCCAGAACTGGAAGAAGCAGATACCATTTTAATTTTGATACTGATATTGGTGCTATAATTTACATTTTAGCGCGCAGCAGCGACAGTATCTGCTGGTTTTTTTTATATATCTTACCCTGCTTATCTATAAAATCTAACAGGGTATTGAAAGAGGAAATATGAGAAAGATACTGTATCAAATTTTGAATCTACGATGAAATACCAATCTCTAGGATTGCATTTCTGTGTGTAGTGTCACATAATTTATTATTTCATCTTAAAGGGTGTTTAAAGTATTCGTTTCCCATTATAGTATATTTAATAAACTATTTATTATCCTTTGCAACTTCACTGTGTAATCTTACAAGAATAATGATGTTTGAATCGTTGTACCATCGAATGAGGGTGCTTCGCAAACGCTTTGAGCGAGACCTGTTAACGTCTCGAAGATTTCAAGAAGGCGAGAAGTATTGATACAGAACTTAAAGACATGGATGGTCATTTACAAAAAATTACTGGATACTGCGCATGAATCTGACACCAATGAAAATGCTGGTAAGTACAAAAAAAGAAAATATTTATCAGAATAAAATAGACTCGTCATATTAATGAACGTTGTTTTTAAATTTGATAGGTATGTGTACTACATTGGGTACACGTGAGAAGTGTATCAGATGAAAACACACATTTAAACACTGAAGACGTATTTTTAGAAAATGCTACCTTAGAAAGAAAAGGGAAACATCTTCTGTTCCTGAATTATCATTTAGTGATTTAAAAAAGTTGTTCACCGCTTTTAGTGCGAACGTTAAGTATTCAATCGAATCTTTTATCAACGACTTTGATAATATTGCCAAGTTGATGGAATGGGATGATGTTAAAAAGGTAATTTACGCTAAAAGCCTTCTGACTGGTACTGCCTGACTTTTCTCAGAACACTGGGTGATTTGAAGTCATGGTCTGAATTTAATACTGGACTCAAGGAAGAATTTGGCTGTAAACTGAATAGCGCTACCAAAAAATTCGTTTTGCTTACGGACAGTAAAATTTTCGTTGAAAATTCAACGAAATTTTACTGTTCGTAAGCAAAACGAATCGTTTCTTGATTATAGGAACCGGGCGTTAAAGAGTATTGTGGATCAAAAGGAATTACTTACCATAAAAATTACTACAGGTCAACCCAGAAGCAACGGACCAATCGAAAGGATAAACCACGTTATAATTAACGTGCCGAAGAAATTGAGCTCTAATGATCCAACGAAATGGTACGAATACGTGAGCAAACTTCAAAGATTATTTACATTTCGATGATAATATCAGCGAAATGTAAAGACGTGTCCATTCACACTATTAACTTAAGTAAGTTAAGTAATATAATGTTAAATAATGTAAATACAATATTTAGTTTTGTATACATTTACATGCCAAACAAAGGCAGAACATGACATTGATCCAAAACCACCCATGTAATACCTGATACTGCCTGTATTCTATGCAAATAAACATGTTTCATTTCAACTGGGAATAAAATGAGAGACAGAAACGACGACGACTCTACACATTGTTAGAGGTACAGAAAAGTACCTTTCATCCTCTGAAAAATACAAAATAACTTACGCGAGCAGAGCCGCGGGCGAAAGCTGGTATACCATAAAAGCGAAAATGATTTATTCACGCAAAACGATCATCATGGCATTGTGTATACAAGTTGTCAGAAAAAGATACTGTTCCCAATTGATAGCAAAATCACTTTACCGCAAGTGTAGCCGTGGGAAAAGCTAGAGGTTAATAGTTTCCTATTAAATCGATGGGATAATAAATAGAGGTGGTGAAATAAATATTGAGTTAAATTTCATTTAATTTTTTTCATTCAAAATAAATTTTAACCAGATATAAAAGTGGAGACCAACCTTTACCAGGCCATACCAGAGAGGACGTTTTTGAGTTTGATAACGCCCATAACAACTGGAGATTGTTCAGCTTTAAATAAACCTTAATGTTAATATGCTTATACATTTATTATTATTATTTTTTATTAAAAAAAGACAACTTCCGCATTAGGAATAATCCTGTGTCGCAGGGGGCTTCACAAACATTCAAACAACGGACACAAAGAACACCCAGACTCGGGACAACTATTTGTGGATCACACAAATTTTTGTCCCGTGTAGGAGTTGTCGGCGTAGTGGCGAGGTGACCACTAAAACCATTGCGCCATCCGTGCGTGACCACATTGCAGTGCTCTTGGTGAAGATTTTTCATTATTGTAAATTTATGTGTAAATATGTGTAAATATCATATTTTTTATGTGTAAATATCATATTAGGACGGTACGTCCTAATATGATATTTACACACGGCCCACAGCCTTTAATTTCATTTTGTTGAATATTAAAGATGTTGATAGAATAACTAGATTTGTCCTAGAATAACCGTGTGAAAAAATAAAAAAAAAACATTTAAATTCACTTGGAAATTGATAACACGTTGAGAAATGAGCACCTGCGTGAGCATTTTATCTTTATATATAAGTCAACCAAGTTTTTTCAACTACACATATAAAAAGTGTCTAGGGATCAAGTACATTTTAAACTATTCAAAATTTTCCAATTAATATTTACCAAATCTAGTCTTCCAGACTGGCTTCTTACTTTAATTCCTAATGTTTATCTTAACAACTTCTACCTTTATTTTGTAAAAACTAAGAAAAATTGCATATTTTGTAAATTGTGGGAAATTGACCTAAGTTAATGTAGTCAATTAAATGGCAAAAAGACAAAAAGTAGGATTTTTAATTTTTTTATTGCCGACTCAAAATAAGTTTATTTAAAATTTGATAGTTAATGTAAATAAGCTCAATACTTAACTTAAAATATTTATTTATTTTCAGCTTTTTAGTTCTTTTCGTCGGTTTAATTTTTTGTTAAAAAGATTTTTATTTTACGATTTTTTTCATCATCAGCTCAGCTGCATGATGTGATGATTTCTAATCGCAAAGTTATAAAAAGTAAACAAAAACACTATTCGTTCCCACACTTTTCGAGGGTTTCTCATAATTTTATCAGAATCCCATCATCTGATCCTGATTTCCTTGACATTGGACCCTATTTAACAAAAAAAAAAAAATTATCAAAATCGGTTCATAAATAACAGAGAGAGAAGACTGAACATACAAAAAAAAAAATATTTAAGAACCTCCTTTTTTTCGTCGGTTAATAAATACTTTTTCTTTCTTTTTTAGCGTATGCTCTAATTGAGAAATAAATTTAAATTTGCCGTTATTATTTGCCTCAAATTTTATAATTTGGTGGCAAATACATAGTTTATTATTTCTATAATATAAATAATTATTATTTTACTAATAGTGTTTTTGTAATTGTATTACAACTCAACAACATCTGTTTGTTACAAGTTTGTTTTGTTAAACTTAAAATATTACTTGATCTTGTTCCAAAGGCGTTTTATAGTGATAGTTCATTATAAATAGATGCTCTCATAAAATCAATAAACGTATCTATTAAAGCATTGACAGGGAAATTTATTTCAAGTTCTATTAAAAGACAAAATTTTGATTACGATAATGGAAATGAAAAACTACGTATAATTAATGAATAATAAATGAGTTTTACTAATTAAAATATGCTGACTGAATTTTGGAAGGTATTTTTTCATTATTATTCTTATTCAGACTGTAGGAGAAGACTATTGGTTCGTAGGTTTTCGTGTGGTTATGGGTCTTAAGTATTTGAGATATGTAACGAGGGGTTTACGGGCAGTGTTTACTATACAAACTATAATGCGTACTCGGCTACTTTTTGGATTTTACTACAATGTTAGTTCTAACGTTGTAATTAGACACGCTACAAGACTGTATTGTGCCTTAATATCTTCAATAGTCGTACTACTGTTTTACCAAGTACTTAATTCTACTGGACTCGTTTTGTTTGCTACCCATATACTAATTGCGTATACTGTAACAATATTGACAAATTTAATATTTGAGGGAGAACGTTTTTTTAATTTCTTAAGTAAAATAAGAAAATTAGATGATTTGCTTGGAGTCATAGTTTACGATGAAATAACTATTTCTAGGATTATATTTCTTATTGTAGTGTTACATAAGTTATTAATATTTGGAATAAGGTATTTTATTTATGCAACTCCTTTAGTGGAAAATTTAGCAGACTCATCAATAATCTTAGCCACTACTTTGAGTAATCTTACAAGAATCATGATGTTTGAATCGTTGTACCATCGAATTAGGGTGCTTCGCAAACGCTTCAAGCGAGACCTGTCAGCGTTTCGCAGATTTGAAGAAGGAGAAAAAGTATTAATACAGAACTTAACGACATGTGTTATCACTTACAAGAAGTTATTGGATACTGTGCATGAAACTGACACGCCAATGAAAATGCTGGTAAGTATTAAAATACAAATTATTATCAGGATAAATTTGTATACCAACATATGCATGCGGATTTAACATTGAGGCTGTTACACATCGGTGTAATCTGCGCTTGTTACATGTTGGTGTGACAAGCGCAGATTACACCGATGGTGTAGCTAGGCGTAGTAACCGTTGACGCTGTTCGACCCCAATTACAGTAGTTAACGACATGAGGATCCGATTCTACAATGCGTGACCTAATACCGACTTCATTTAAGTAGGTTTCATTATTAATATTAAAAAATGTAAAGATATTCTTGGTACTTACATCGACCAATTATCACCTAAGTTAAATTGTAATTTTATTTATTTTAATGAAATTTATTGAAGTAAATTTGGTTTATCTGCATCCTCCGGCTCCAGTTAACGTAATTAGGTAGGCATTAAGGTTCGTAATTTCTTTGATGGAAAATTTGGGTTATTTTTTCATTAAAAATGTGTATTTGTATTTTATTTGGTGACAATTCTGTACAGATTCATACAAGTTATATAAAAACGGATGAATAGTATATAGATGGCATAGGTGTAGCCAAGGTTAATATAAGTTGCAAAATCTATAAGTAAATATACAACCCTGTCTCTTAAACTAGGTTATCCTGTATCTTAAGAGTGTTTAGCTTCGTTTAAGCTTTTTACCTTCTCTTTTAAGAAATTGTATAAATTTAGTTTTTGCACATTATTGTAATTTGATTCAGATTTTTCAGGTATCAGTATAGTAAAGTCATCAAAACTCATTGACATACAGAAGAAAAAGAAGCGAGCCGAGTATAGTCCCTTGAGGCACACCTACCTTATTATACCTAGCGTTCGATTTAAAAATCACTTCTTCATTTTTTGAGTTAAAGTTAGTGACTTTAACTCAAAAAATTAAGTGACTGCGTATTGGGTCCTATCACTGAGATAACTTTTTAGCCAGTCTTGTGTCGGACCACGTATGCCATATATAGCACACTATCACACTTCTGTGAAGTAATTCATGTATTACGAAATCAAATGCCTTACTCATTTCGAAAAAAATTGCTGTAATATGTTTTTTTGCATTTATACTTTTATTATATTATTAATGAGTTTAAATGAAACCAGTGTAGTTGATTGGCCTTTTAAAAGTCCGTGTTGTTCTGGACAAAGAACATGATATTTATTTTAAAAAGACATTAGTCTGTTGTATGTACATCATTTCAAATATTTTAGCTATAATGGGAATTAAAGCAATTGGTCTATAGTTGCTTTTGATGTTGTTATCACCTTTTTTCTTGAAAGGTTTTATGACTGTTATTTTTAATCTTTTGGGAAATTTGCCTTGTACGAGAGATAAGTTGATTATGTGTGTTAGAACCGGAGAAATGAGTGTATTACATGCTTTCAATATCATCGTGGAAAAAAATTGTACTTTGTCGTAGGCTTTGGTCATGTAAAGTAAAATACTTAGTTTGTTGTTTATAGTATTGAGGGTTTCGTGTTAACATAGTCTGCCGTATGGATTAACCACGTTGTAGGCATGTTACTCTGCGGTTTGGGGTAGAACCACAATCAAAGTTTCGCAAAATATCAATGTGATGATAGAATAGACCTAAGACGAATTAAAGGGAATTACGTAACTTAAGTGGAAGGAGCAAGATTTTATACATGTCTGATGTAAATTGGATTTCAGATTTTCCTGGCTATCGCATGCGCTGTTCCTAAGTTCCTGATTATCATATATGCATTTATGAAATCATTACAGGTACGTATTCATCACACCAAATAATAAGACTGCAATGAAAGTGCTTGCATGCAATTTTTATATGATATGTTTATATGGTGGAATTTCTTTAATAGGATATGACGCTGTCATAAATTACCTAAGATGTAGCGTACATTTACTGAAACATATACCATCTGTTTGAGTAGGTATGAAAATAGTTATGCAACAGGTCAAGTTCCCATTCAAGTCAAGTTCCCATTCAAGTCAAGTCAAGCCCATTACTTGCCGCTTCGTATGTTTATTTATTTATTCATTTATTTATTTATATTAGGGATAACAACAGCTGCCAACTCTTAACTAGGTACTTAACAAAGATTACATGAGTAGCCAATAATAGCTATCCTCGGTAGATGCATTGAGTGGATAAATATGCTATAAACAGTACTAAATGTTAAAGCTGATTGGCAAAATTTGAAGAGAGACAATACGAGAGAGAGAAATACAACATATAATAAATTATTATAATCATAAATAAACTTACATAAGTACAATAGAACATTTATATTTTCTAGAAAACATATAAAACCAGCCATCCAGTTTTGAGATATGAAAAGCCTATGATGATGGTAATTTAAGAAAAAATCGTTTTTTGAAGTTGTCCTTGGAACCAATGAGTAAGCCCACACTATTAAAGTCGTTATTGTAAGAGTCAAGTAGACGTGATTTTACACTATTTTAGCCGTAATTAGTGGAGTGAAATAGAAGGCAAAACAATTTAATGTGTCTAGTGCGTTTCTTAGGAACATTAAACTGAATTTTATTTAAAAGCATAGGACAATCGGTCCGTCCCCGTAAAATGTCATATAGCAACCCCATATCCATCAGGATACGCCTCTCCTCCAGAGTTAAGAGATTGTATATACGACAATTCTCTTTGTGATCATGTGAGCAGTGATGAAATTTAAAATTAAGGTGATCCATAAACTTTTTCTGAATGCGTTCAAGACTACAAGTACAAGTACAAGTTTTGTGTATTGCGTAACTGGGAGACCATATCTGACAGCCGTATTCCAGTAAACTACGAACGAAAGCAAAATAAACTACATTTAAGCATAACAGACTCTTAAATGGTTGGCAAGATCTTAGGACAAAACCGAGACTGCGAAATGACCTGTTGCATATCGCATCAATGTGCTGTCGCATGGACATCTCCGAGTCTAATAGTAAACCCAGGTCGCGCACAACCTTGACCCTCTGGATTGCAACGCCGTTAAAACTGTATTGATAAATGATAGGATTTCTTTTACGAGTAAAGGATATACTTTGACATTTTTGTAGTAGTTAAATAAAGAGTTGAGATCTTCGTGAAGCAAGACACAGTCAGAAATAGAGTTGATGGATGTAAAGATCTTTTTATCATCAGCGTAGAGAAGATGATGTGAGTGCTTATAATGGTGAATGATATCAAAGATATAGGCGTTGTAGAAGAGAGGGCCAAGGTGCGATCCCTGGGGAACACCAGAGAGGATGGATACGAAGTCAGATTTAAACCCACCCAATACAACAGCTTGAGAGCGATTAGCTAGGTACAACTCAACCCACCTAAGCAAATCTCCATGAATTCCTAATGCGTATAGCTTACGTAATGGCGTGGTCTACACGGTCGAACGCTTTTTCAAAATCAGTGTAGACCACGTCAACCTGGCCACCATTTTCCATTTCCCCCACCACGTAATCTGTGAAACAAGCCAAATTTGAAACCGTTGAACGTTTTTCACGAATCCGTGCTGAGACTCAGGAATGCAAGACTAACAACTGGGTAAATATTATAAACAATAATTCGTTCAAAAACCTTGGCAACACAGTTTAAAATGGAGATAGGGCGGTAATTTTCTATTTTAGATTTGGAACCTTTCTTATGAATAGGTATGACGTACGCCTTTTTCCACAGAGAGGGAACATACAATCATTACGTGAGTGCTGAAACAGTAGAGCAATAGGGTGCGATAAACTCTCAGCACACGATGACCAAAATACAGGAGGAATCCCGTCGCAACCAGCACCTTTATTTTTATCCAAACTTGAGAGGTGCTTAAATACCGTCTCTTTAGATACAGTTATGTTAGAAATAGTGTCGCAGGCGTTGTAATTGTGCAGCGGAGATTGAGAGCCAGTATGTGACGAGGACTGACCTTTGTTAAAGACGCTGTCAAAAAAGTTATTGAAAGCGGTGCATATTTCCTGACCGCCATTATATTTTATGTTACCCAAAGTAAAATGACGCTAATAAGTGGAACGAGCTTTTTTTGATTTAACGTAGCTCCAAAAGTACTTAGGCGGTTTTCTTATATTGTGTTCAGCGTTGCGTGTGAAGTTGTTAAAACACTGATCCTGCACTCGATATTGCCTATCCCTCAGTAGCTTAAATTCATCAAAGTCGCGAGGATTTTTAAACAATTTCCATTTTTTATGTAACTTATTTTTTTTGCGAATTATTTTTATTAAAGAATGACTATACCAAACGGGATAGGAATTATTTCCGTGACTGATAAAAGGTACAAAAGATTGTTGTTGCTACTAAACTGTTACAAACTATGTTAATTTCTGTCCAACTGTAGTGTACAATAAAGAATATTCTATCTATCAAGTTCATATTAAACAATTCACAAGACTTACATTGTAAAGTGGTTTAACATTACACTCAAATCTGATTTGTTTTCTTTTTTAGTGATGAATATATTACTCGTACATTCCCATTTACATATGACTTTGATCTGATACTTAAAGGTTCTTAAAGGTTACTAAAGTCTATAAAATAGAGAACAGTGCCGCCTAGATGTGTGAATCTTTGAAGTAATGGATTTTATGTCGATGAAAATAGTAGATGTGAATTTCCTTAGAACAAATATTAATGAAAATTCTTGTAGCACATTATATCTTTCAAATAATTTGTTTTTGTTTAATGTTATCATCAATTTTGTTTACAAATCATTTAACTTATGCCGGCGATGCTTAACTCAAATAAAAAAGTACTTAGGGTAACAGTTAATAAGGTATACTGAGTCATGTACAGTAGACGCCTCCTCAAAACCAGTAGCTTTGAAGCTGAAATACGTGAGTTGTAAAAAAAATCTTAAAAATTTGGGAGTGGGGTAGGCAATGAGACCTCCAGAAAGTACAGCTATGTCTCAGTTACTTTTAAATATTATCATTCGATGTATTTACTTTCAGTTCTCGTCAATATTCTTTGTAAATGTTGTCATAGAAATAATCGTGCCATGTATACCTGGGATTATAACTGAATTGATTAGCTGTGAGGTGGACCAGATTAAACTTACCGTTATAAAGCAATTGTTGGTGGTTAGAGGTAAGTTCAGAAATGATGGTAATGCTAAAAAGTATAACAGCTTCTAACAGGATAAGTTAAACTTATGTTTGCACTGTGTGGTGGAAGACCTTAATACAGACTATAGGAGGTGGTGTTACTCAGTAGACCGTTTTTAAATGCATAAAAGAAGAAACAATCCCTAATGCGAAGCGAATTTTGTATATACACGATTTTGCCAAGATTTGTCTTGATTCTTGATCATGTCATGATACCATAAATAGGTACACGGATACACAGTTACACGCATTAAACTTATAACACGTTTAAAACTGTACATACTGCAGTATTGGGATTTTTTCTCGAAACCCCAATACTGCAGTCCCCCATAAAAATTCCGGCAGGGAGCTCATTCCACAGTCAGATTACCACCACGGTAAGAAATTTCTCTGAAACCGTACCGTGCGGTGACCATTTAGGTTCGATGAACGTCCTGCCGGCAGGGAGCGGTGCGGCGATAGGGTGCTTGAGAAGCTTAATAGAGTGAAGAACGCTTCACTCTATTAAACACGCTGAGCTTTTTTGATACCAGGTTGGCTTTGCCTTCTAGGTGACTTCGAAACTGGAAGTCATTGGAAATGTAGCATCAGACACACAACCTCTTGATGTTGAATTGATAAATGTAGCAGAATGAATAAAAGCTAGAGAAAAATATTATGATGATGATGCACAAACTTGTGTTAAATTGCAAGAACGTTTTTAATATTTGTATAACTTTCCAGAGTAGTAAGCTTTTTGCTTTCCTTATTTTAGAAGCTGACCAAATAACTCCAATTTTAATTTCTGGGATTGATAACATATTCACAAAACAATAAAGTCCTCATCTTCTTTACTAGTACTGCTACTCTTGCTGCTGAGGTTTGATTGGATGGCTAAATGAATTTTGAAGAAATAAGTATTTGAAATACTAATTACAAAATACCTCCGTGTTGGATATTTAAAATACCAATTACAAATTACATACTTAAAAACGTAATTCAAATACACATAGAAAATACGTTATATTTCAAATGCCTACAAGGGCCAACTTGGCCCTTTACTGGTTAAGTAGTACTGTACTAATTTTGATTGTACTTTGATAATTTATATTTCAGAAACCAACTCTCGCGATGCGATCAAGAATACCGTGAAGTTTTTTGAACATTATCCTTTCAAGTACACAATATGGCGAGTCCTAAACGTAGACCTCACTCTTATTCTTAGTACGGCGGGACTAGTCACCACCTACACTGTTGCTATGATACAGTTTGCACATTTTTATAATTAATACCAACGACTAAAATTATGTTTTCATAAATAATAATATTGTAAATATGTATTTCATACTGTCCCAAACAATATTTTGGACTTCCTTATGTTTGTATTCCTTTACATATTAAGTAGATTTTCACCAAACACCTCAGCTGAATATAATCCTAATGGTATCAGTCCTGTGTTAACCGTCTCATCGTAGGGCTAACGTTCAATACGATGAGAATGAGGCCATAGTTTACCTACTAATGCAGGATGGCACCTTATATGCAAGTAAACTTGTATTTTTAATATGCACATGAATATCATTCTAAAATTAGAACTGCGTGACACGAGATTAATCTCCTTAAATTTTCAAATATGATTTTAATATCGGATCATTTTAGTGGAACATAGATGTCTTTTGAACTGGTGTCTGTAGTGTTGTTGTAGTTGTGCAGCACAGACCCTTATCGGTTACAAGTTCAATTCTGCAATGTATTGTCTAAAGTTCGGAATATTTTCCCTTCCTTCAGTCTGGTGGAGAAGAGATGGGGTGGAAATGGAATATGACGTGCCGGAGGATCTTGAACTATTTCCAATATCTATGAGTTGCATTTTTTCTAGAGTAAGAGTTAATTCCGTTTATGAAATAATTAATGAACATTATAACACATTAACGTGCATTTTTATTCAAGTTTCTCACAAATTGAAGCTATGAAGAAGGTTGTAGAAAAGACAACTAGCTAAAGCCCGCGACTTAGTTCGTATAGAAATAGAAATTTTTTTTTTTACAAAAAATACAGAATGAATTAAAATATGCAGTATTTATTATGGTTCTTCTTTATAAGCAATATTGGGTGTATGTTGCCTATTTGCTAGGTCAATGGTGTTAGGGGCATCACTCACCCGTGAACACACTACATCTAGCTATCCATGAATACAGCAGCTCTTACTTATATTTATACCAGGTATCTTTTAAACTGAAACGGGTAATTGAATCAATTACCCGTTCCAGTTTAAAAGGTAGATAGCTAGGTTATGCCGGATGCTACGAATTACTGTAATTTTATTATTAGCATTCGGACCACTCCCCGGTGGTTGTGCTTTTAACCTTGAGAAATACAGGAAGTTGTAAGTTGCATACCAAAAAAACAAATTGGCCACATTTCAGAGAGTTAGTTGAAAATTCTCTTGATTGCAAAATACCATTGACATCTGACGCTGAAGGCACCAAAGCAGTGGAATTATTCAACAACTGCATAAAAAAAAATGAGATAGGAGTGCATACCCATGCTTGGTATGCACTCATAACCTCATAGAATACAAAGAAGACATTCTACAATAAAGAACAGCTAGACAACTAATAAAGAAGAAGCGACAGGCTAGAAAAACATGGCAGACTACAAAGTACCCACCAGACAAAACAAAATTCAACAAGCTCGCTTCACAACTAAAGGATGCCACATCACATTCCACAGAAATCGCGGTATAGAAATATATCTACAAAATCTTGATGCCACACAAGCAACAGACTATTCCCTCTGAAAAGCGACAAAAAAGTTGAAAAAACCGATTATCCATCAATCATCTATTAAAATAGACGACGGTAGCTGGGCCAAAAGTGACTAAGATAAAAGCGCAACTTTTGCAAAAATTTATCTAAAGTATTTACAGCCCACGAAGTTCCTGTTCAGCAAAAGAAGAAACCGTATCAACACTGCTAAATATACCCCACCAATTAGATCTACCTATTAAGAAATTTACAAAATCAGAAGTAAAGATGGCCATTAAGAGTCTAAAAATACATAAAGCTCCAGGATGCGACCTCATCACGGCAAAAATTTTAAGAGAATTACCAACGAAGGGATTTAATTTCTTAACCCACTTTAATAACTCCGTCCTCTGGAGAAATTTTGTTAAACCTCAATGGAAGGTGGCTGAAATAATTCTCGTTCCAAAGCCAGGGAAAGATTGATAGAGTATGGCACGATGGACTTCTCTACAAAGTATTCACTAACTTACCCATCAAATATTTGAAGTTTATAAAATCATACCTCGAGGAAAGACATTTCTACGTCAAACATGGTGACAGCAGGACTAACCTTTTTAAGATCAAAGTAGGAGTCCTTCAGGGCAGCGTTATGGGTTCCTTATTATATCTGATTTACACATATGATCTTCCGAATGCAGACAATGTAATCACCATACAGCACATATGCTGATGACACAGCCATTCTAGCAGTGGATCCATCCTCATCTGGAGCATCTCTAAAACTCCAAGTAAGTCTTAACAATATATCCAAATGGCTGCAGGATTGGAAGATAAAGGCAAACGAATCGAAGTCCGTGCATGTGACCTTCACACCAAGGCGTGACACATGTCCCGAAGTGGAACTATACCAAGTAAGGATCCCACAGTCAGATAGATACTTAGGAGTCTACCTAGACAGACGTCTAACTTGGACTAAACATATTTTCACGAACAAGAAAGGCCTTAGCCAGCAAGTGAGAAATATGTATTGGCTTTTAAATCGATAATCCAAACTATCATTAGAAAATAAGCTTCTACTTTACAAGGTCGTACTTAAACCGAAATGGACATACGGAGTTCACTTATGGGGTACAGCCTCACCTTCGAATCTTGAAATACTGCAACGGTTCTAATCCAAAATGCTCCATGGTACATCAAAAACGACCGTCTGCATCGAGAACTAAAAATAAAAACAATAAAGAAGGAAGTAGCAGACTCACTGCAAACTTACCATAAGCGTATGCAAAACACCCAAACCAACTATCAAGGAACTTAATGGAAAAGAAACCAGGCACTACTTTCAAAAGACTGAGGAGACGAGCGCCACAAGATCTGATGGAAACGTAGATATTGTATTATAATTGGGAAAATCACTGGATTTTGTTCCACACACGTCTTAATCCAAATTCGTAATGTTGTATAGACAGCTTGCAGGAATAAAGAGAGATAAAAAAAAGCATTCGGCATAAATACCGTTTCACCTTTGTTACTCCCGGTTATAATAGCCTCAATAATATTTTTGTAAAGAAGTTGCACGTAAGCTCAATAGCTTACGTGCAACTTCTTTGCAAAAAGTATTCTTACTTAGATATATACCAATCCATTACAAAGTATTGTCGATTGGAAGTTGATCGTGCTGGTCTCTAGACTCGTCCGTCTCTTGACTTCGGCCACGTGACCTCTACGATCAGCTTCAATGCGCAGCGATCTAGTCTTCAGACTTCTTTCTGACTTACTGATGTTGCATGTCGAATACGGTCGTGTTCTAAACGTTGTTGCCGTACAACAATAGACTCTTGAAATTAGAAAAATAAAAAAAAAAAACTCCACAAACAGGAAAGAATTACGAAGTAACTTACCGGCACAGTATTTTTATATTTTATTTTACGTCGTCATTTTTTACTCATTAAAATCGCTTTCGCTCGGTCACGGCGCCGGCCAGCGGATACCTCACTCCGACGACAAGAGCACGTTCAAATTTCATCTGTTTAATCGCTATATACTTATGTTCATCCTTAACTTTTTCTAAATTCTACTTTCTGCATTAGTTCTTGTTCTATTACTATTAGTTTTCCTGTTCTTCTATGTGTACTTCTGTCTGTAACTTTCGGCAATAAACCGCTATGATTTAAATTGCAAAAAAGCTATTTGTCATTTCGAACATACCCGCTGAGCAACTACATAACCATAGCGCGGGAACATGCCCTTTAAAAACAATGCCATCAACATCTATCAAAGTGAAGTGTAAACTTTCTAGAATTTGTCTTAATAGATAATATCAACAAAATGGTTCTGATAGATTTGTTTTTAAAGAATGTGATTTATAGAACGCCTTTATTCCATTTATTGTTTTTTTGCAAATTCCTTTGTATGTCCATGTAGCACAAGTTCTCTTGGCTAGATGACTAAGTAACCTGTACTAACTTTAAACGGGAATTAATGGTGTCGCAATGGGTAGTTCTGTAGCCCCTGTACTTGCCAACATCTAGATGGAAGATTTTGAAGATAATGTGCCGAGTCTCGACCCGAAGACCGTTAGGTTTTGGAAGCGATACGTGGATGACATCTTCAGAATTGTCAAAGGAAACAAACAGGAAGTAGATCAATATATACAACATCTCAACTCTACTCACGCCAATATAAGGTTCACAAATGAAATGGTGGCGGATAGGTCGTTGAAATTTTAGATGTTAAAGTAACCGCGAGAATAGACTGGTCCTTGTCGCACTGTGCGTACCGCAAGCTTACTCATTCGGATAGGTACTTACACGCTACGTCTCATCATCCGTTATGAGTTCACTCAAGAATAGAGTCTACGATCTTTGAGACTCTGAACATTTGGAGCGAGAGCTGGATCATGTTCAGGAGGTACTCAAAAGTAACGGATATCAGGTGAATAGAAGACGGAAGCACTGACAAGGAGACGCAGGCATCCAGAGGTGAATAGATAACGGATAAGATCGGCTCCGTGTTAAAGAAATATTCCATTCCGACACTATAAACACCAGGCTTAAAGGTTAAAAAAATATGTTAGATCAAATCAGCGATTGCAGAACATGCACTCGAAGCGGGCTCACTGGATTGAATTTCACTATACGCAAGTCTTCTCCACCAAATGTCACTTTTATTCAAGAGTTGTACGTAAAGCGATTGAAATTAAAAAGCATTAAACTTTCAATCGGAAAGATGGTTTCAAATTAATAAAGCGCAACAAACAAACAAAAAATCTCTTATTCGTATTAATAATATTATTTAGAATTATATTTTTCATTGTCTATTACAAAATCGACGAAGAAATCGATTGACACGATTCGTACTTAAAACTCCAACTAAGTAAGTGATCGATGATAGCATTATGTACAATTTTGGTGCGGTACTGTTTTAAAAAAATTAAATAGTTCATGTCACATCATAGTACCTAAGTAGGTAGTAAAAACACGGCACCCTCAGTAACATCGCCTAATGCCTGCTTCATCGAGCTATGTCTACAGTGTGACCAATATGTTATTTAAAAAAATCATAAAATACAAATAGTTTTAAAGCTCGTGATGGCCAGGCCTTTCAGAAGCAGTAAGTTTCTCTGTCGTCAAGGCAGTGGTACCTACCACTGCCTTGACGACAGAGAAACAGGTAACAAAAGTGTAGGTATAAAATGGTCTCTTAATCGTTAAAGTGTACAGCGCATTTTTATTTATTTTCATCGAGATAATACTTTAAGTTACGTCATCAATTAATTATTTATTAGACACTTAGTATCCTGGCAACCCTTCGCTGTAAACATTAACGCTTTGATAAATAATAACTCTACTACCGTTATAGTATCAAAGCAAAATTTCATATTTATTAATTGGGTAGGTAACAGACAAAATATGTTTTCTTAGCAGCCGGATACTTTCAACAGATCTAACATCATGCCAGACAACTTTGAAGGTTTTTATTAAATGCTTAGAAAAAGAAGTCCAGCAGTTACTTCTTTATGATCATGTACTCATTTGATGATTTTTCTATTAAATCCTACCAAATATGTTCCAAAACGAGGAAGTATGTCAAAAACATGTTGCAAAAAGTTAGTCAACTGCAATCATGTGCGTGTGCACCGAGGGACCACACTGGGGATTTAAAAAATAACTTACTAAGGATTTAGTAGTAGACTTAAAACAATTGTAGAACGAATCTTGGAATTTCTAAACAAATATATCAAAAACTACAGCCCTTTAAGTGTGGTCCCTCAATTCTCGCACACTGTTATCTCGATCCCGGTAAGTATCTTATAAAAGAAGGTAGTGTGATTACAAACATTTAGCAAAAACAAAAGTTTATTGATTTTGATGATTTTGATTTCTCACTCTTTAATAGAATACTAGTGATCGCCTGGTAGTCGAATTCAACCATAATTTATTAAACTTTGGATATTTTCTGACGTAAATCCACTTCTAACACAAACATTTAGCCTATTTAAAGAGGTTAACAAGAATGTTAGTACTGTGTATGTTCATATGTGTGACCCACGATACTATTGACAAGTTTTTTAAAATTCACAAAAAAAAAAATTATGTCATTATGTATATCATAAATTTTTTAAGTATGTGTACAAGTTACGATAGTCATTAACTTAACGTAAGGGATAACCCTTACTACCGATTGATTTTTTTTAAATCTACTTTTCAATCGTATCGCATGTATCAGTTTAAAAAGTGTCTCTACCTATTTAAATACAAGACTGTTAATTTAGCTCTTATATTTGACACAACGGGCTTTTGTAGCAAATATAAGGGCTAAGTTAACATGCATATGTTAAATACTAATAAAATGCTTTCTTTTTTATGCATATACATCGACATGCTGTTTGAATAGGCTTTGTAGAAACGTTTTATTTCCCTTTAATAGCTCCATTTTAATAAACGTAAATTAATGAAACGGCTCGATTTTTTTAATTTCGTTTGACTCTTAAACCAACCTGTATTATTTTAAAAGCATTATATAACAACACAAGATTAACAATACATAGGAGCCATTATGATTATTATCATAATGCTCTTTGCAATAATATAATCCTAAGACACAATTATCACATCGTGAGCGATTTATATTAACGCCTATCGATAACCTAGCGATTATTGCTATGATGAGCAAACGTGAATAATTTGTGTGTGAGGCTAAATCTCCTCGTTCCTATTTCGCGTCTCATGCAAATAAACTGAATCGATATAATTGTAAGACAAATAATATTTTAGTGACTTGGAGCTTTAGAATATAGCTTATACTATTAAGCTAAACTACTATAAAGCTTCGAAACACTCAACAAATCTTCATATATTTATGGAGTGATACCTTTGATTCACATAAGTTCATATTTGCTTAAATCTATATAATCTTTAAATCACTGTCAAATAATTTCAGTAAAATGCAACAGTTGGGGAAGGAACCACTATATTTTTTTCATGACAATTTGTTTGTAGGTAGACGTTGATATAAAATCAATAAATTAATGTATTAAAGCAACGGCATTGGGAAATTTATTCCAAGTTCTATATAAAGAGTATTATTGATTAAGATAATGGAATTGGAAAACTATGTACAGTTAATGAAAAATAAATGGGTATTACTAATTAATAATGCTTACTGTACTTTGGCAGGCATATTTTAATTATTAATTCTACTCTTACAGCTGCTACCCTTACAGCATATCATACGTAGTTATTCGTGTAATTATGGTTTTCAAATATTTAAGATATGTAACGAGGGGTTTAAAGGCAGTGTTCACTATACAAACCATAATGCGTTTTCGCCTACTATTTGGTCTTTACTACAATGTTAGTTCTATCGCAGTAATTAGGCTCGCGGCAAGGCTCTACTGTGTCTTAATGTCTTTAATAGTACTGCTACAGTATTGCCAAGTACTTAGTTTTGCGGGAATAATTTCGAGTACTCTCCACGTTTTGATTCCATACACTGTAACAATATTGACTAATTTAATTTTTGAGGGAGAACGTTTTTTTGATTTCCTAACCAAAATAAGAAAAGTAGATGATGTACTGGGAGTAATGATATACGATGAAATACCAATTTCTAGGATTATATTTCTTTATGTAGTGGCACATAAATTATTGATCTTTGGAACGACTTATTTTATAACTCAAGTTCCTGTAGTACTAGGTATAGTAATTTTATCATTTCACTTAACAAATGCATTGTGTAATCTTACAAGAATCATGATGTTTGAATCGTTGTACCATCGAATGAGGGTGCTTCGCAAATGCTTTAAGCGAGACCTGTCAGCGTCTCGCAGATTTGAAGAAGGAGAAAAAGTATTGATACAGAACTTAAAGAGATGGATGATCATTTACAAGAAGTTATTGGATACTGGGCATGAAACTGACACACCAATGAAAATGCTGGTAAGTATTAAAATACAGTAACTACCACCGTACAGAAATTTAATGAAAGCGTTTTGTACATGTACATTACTTTAAGATCAAGTAATCAAGTAGCATCTTAAAGTAATATTAGTAATATGATGTGCGTACGACGGAAAAATTATAAGATATTGCCGATGGAAAGGTGTTTCAGTATTTTGTTTGGTTTTTGGAGACACACATGATTTTTATTTAAACAGCTCATAGCATAAGTGTTAAAACACATAAGAATAGAGGAATAATATATAAATAATAACCTACTAGATTAGATTTTTTTTTCAAAGTTAAAAATTGAAATCAGATCGGACACCTATTAATGAAATGATTAGTAATACATATTAAAGAAAACAAATTAAATAAAAATGCTGTGCGATATTCTTAAGTAAATAAAAAAATATATAATATAAGTAATATATTTCCGACTCTAAATAAATACGATGGTTTCATCATTCAATACTCTCAGAATCAGTCAGATCGGTTAATTTTCAAAAGATAGAGTCAGTGAATACCTTGGTCTATTCCCTATTCAGGGTCAGCCACTCTTGGTGAATTTGCGTCATTTCTGATGCCATCATCAACATATCATTGTGCATTGTTCTTGTCCATGTAGTCGGTGGCCGTCCTCTGCCTCTTTTGCCTTCCCTTATGGCCAACACCTGTCTGGTCATATGGTCTTCACTACGGCACATTACATGACCAAACCAGTGCAGGCGGTTCTCTCTCATTTTTGCTGTATTTGAGCTACTTTAAAGGATCCGCGGATGTACTTTTTTGGATTTTGTCGAACCTCGGCACACCACCTGCCCTTCGCAGCATTTTCATCTCGGTGACATGCATTTTGTTGCTCTTCACACTTTCTTATCGTCCAACTACTCGTTTATATGAGGTGCCTTTAGTTCTTATAGGTATTTTATTTTATTTTTATTTGCTCTGGTGCTGACTATGGATCCGAGGTACTTAAATTCCTCTACTTTGTTTAAGGAAGTGCTTTCGATAGTGGGAACCGCTTGGGTGTTTCTTTTCTCACCAGCGAAACTGCAATGCATATATTCCGTCTTTTTACGGCTTACCCGTAAGGCGCTGCTTTCCAAAGCCTTAAGCCAACTTTCAAGGTTATTTTGGATGCCCGGCAGCGATTCCTTTATCAAGACCACATCATCTGCATACAAAAGTGTCCATGGAGCCGGTTTTTGCAGGTCTTTTGTGTGAGAAAGATAGAGTGTTGGTCAAAATACAGTTGACGTAGGGTTTTCGAAGTTCTATCATGGATGCTTTTAACAAAGAGTAAGCATACACAAGCTTTTAATATCTGTATTAAAAAATATTTGTTTCGACATTTGTTATTTTTCCCACTTTAACTTAACGCTTGAAGAACAAATTTCTTGAAATTTGTGACTTCCGCTTCAAGACTTGTGGTTGATGTGCTCGTGTCTTAATGTCGGTCTCTGGACTAAAATTCTGCCATACAATTGTTGAACATCACATTCATGTCAACAATGCTTTCATTATGGACTTCATTTCGCAGATGAATGTGGTAGTGTTAATTAAAAATGTGTTTAAAGGACAGTTAAAGAAAAATGTAACCAACACCGGCAAAAGGTAAAGTCAAATAATAACATGTAAGTCATTAAATTATATTAATAAGTTATGCTATTTAATTATAATTCAAAACTGGAGCTATAAAACTTTTTTTTCTGTACAACAATTACCCACACAATTCCTGTATATAAATAAAAATAAATATGAAATGCTGTTCGTTGGTAAGTCCCTTGAGAACGGCTGAGCTTGTTTGACAAATTCTGCTGCTTTGATCATACATACTATAGATATTTGATCGGCGCTCAAAAAATGGCACCAACTAAACTAATCTAAAATGCAGTTGTAAGCATAGTTGAGCTATCAGACGCTTCGCGCTTGCGCTAGCGGTGTGAGCTTTTCAGGTGTAGCCGAAAAATGCTAAAAAGTATGCTTATGTCATACTTCCGATAAGTATAATATTTTTAAGTTTTTAAAGTAAAATAATGACACTGTACTTAACAAACTATAGTTTAAAAACTTAGTTATTTTTGAAATACGTAGCTTGCATACCTGTCCTTTTCACTCTTGTGAGCGTGCGTGTTGAATTCTTACTACGAGTCTAATAAGCTCCATTTTGGTAAATAATAAACTACAGACGCTATACATTGCAGTTTTTGTATCAAACTATTACAAAATATATTCACAGGAACTTTCATTGTAAGGTTAGGCAGTAGTGTAAGGTATGTGGAACTATCTGCCACCATTTGACGCGATTTTCGTAGGAGATCGTGTATCTATGGTATATTTGATATTTTATGTGTTTATAATAGTAGTTTAAAATATTGAAAAAGTTGTCCAGGTAATGTTAATAATATTGCAATTTTGACTGGACGACTGTCGGGTCCGCTTGTTTTAAATAAGACTTTATTTCAAGTTGCCCCTAAAAAG